>OY282506.1:53179770-55579770 GCA_958295605.1 Ajuga chamaepitys
CCTCCAGCAACAAAAAAAAGACTCCGCACCGGGGAGAGCATGGAGGTAAATCCAGGAAGTTCTGTTAGTTACTGTTAACGCAAATGCAGTGTACATTTATCTGTGCTGATTTCTATGTGTTGCTACTGGTGGCAGTTGAAGGAGCAGGGGCCCTCAAGTCTGTTGGGGTTGGAGGGGGCTGATGCCGAAGAGCTTCTGCGCTTGGCGCGAGGAATCATGGACCTCGGTCGTAAGAGCGAGAAGGAAGGCAAGGAGGAGCTAACCAAAGTGGCTAGAGAGCTTCGGGCGCGCAACGACAGGTTAACACAAGACCTGACCGAGGCGCGTAAGAGGGCGGCCTTGGTCAAAAATGAGGTTGCGCGGCTGCGCGGAGTGGAGGCAGAAGCTGGTGTCCTCCGAGGAGAAATACTGCAGCTCCGGGCAGAGATGGAGGCTCGGGAGGCGACCATAGTCGAAGGTCAAGAAGCGATGCTGAAATCATTCGCTGAGAAACTGTTCCAAACCAGCACGTTTCTTGACTTTCAGACCGACTTTGTTGCAATAGGGGACCAGGCCACGCGATCTGTGCTGCTGGAGCAGATCAAGGAGGTCTACCCGAATGTGGATGTATATCGTCCAGAATTCGAGTACGACTTTGATGCAGTGGCCGAGGTGGAGAAGGCCTACTACACAGCATTAGCAAATCTGCCGGAGTGGCCTCTATTGAAGGCTCTAGCTGAGAAGAAGCAAATTCTGAAGGCCGAGGAGATTGCTAACTGTGAGGTGGACCAGGACCAGGAGTTTCTGGCATTCCGCCGGAGTGAGCTTGTCTCCAAGCCCCGAAACAAAGAACCCCCCCCTCGGATGGAGGTTGATGCCATAACTGCGGATGAAGCTGCCGCAGTTAATGAGGAGGAAGAAGCTGAAGTGTCGGAGGGCCGGCGAGAGGTGTTGCCCGAGGATACTGAGGGGACTGAGCGGGAGGTCAGTCGTTCCCCTCAAATTTAAAGTTGTAGATAATAGGAGTATATGTAAACTTTGTACTGAATCATGGATAATGTACTTCGATTTTGTTGAATATAAATCTTGTTTGTGAACTGAATTCCCGCTCATTGTATGCTTGAGATTGATTGTTCCCGTTGATTCTTTTGTCTGTTTAGAATACCGCGGAACTGCATGAGACGATGAAGAAGCTTATGCGATCACTTGAGTGGTTCCGCGAAGAGAATAACAACTTGCAAATGCACGTAGTGCCAAGGATAGAAAAACGGGTGGCCGCGGCAGAGAGAAAGGCGAAAGAGGCCGAGGAGAAAGCCTTTGATCAGGAGTTGAAGTATCTGGCAAAAGTTGCTGAAATGGACCGAGTCCTCATCCATCAAAGGGAGTACGACCGAATATTGACCGAGTTCGGCTTACTGACATTTGAGGAAGTTGAGGCGCGGGTCGTAGAAATTCAGGATGAGATTTCAGCGCTTATGGCGAGGGGCCCGGCTGAGTCCTCGGAGCTCGTCAGAAAGCGAGAGGTGTTGGAGTTGCTCCTCAACATGTATGAAAGACTGAAGGGCCGAGGCAGGTGGAGGCCTTTTGCCGAGGAATTCATTGCTAGTACAAGCCGAAGCCAAGGTACTTCAAAAGCCCCCCGGAAGGGTAAAAAGAAGCCCGAGGTAAAGAGCACAGGCATTGTTATTCGAGAGCCAGTTCCAGTGACTACGATTGAAGAAGAGCCCGCCGTTGTTGTCGAAGAGGCAGTCGAGGAACTGGCGAGAGAAATCGAGGTGATGGTCCCCGAGGAATAGGATCCTGTGCAATGGGCCGAAACTCCGAGGTCTGCTCCACAGCCAAGTAGCCGTGCTTGTACAAGAGACGAAGTTCCCAGACAAGCGCCAAGAACAAGTCCACGGCGTCGGGAAGCCCGCGAGGGGAAAGAGTCGGAGCCCGAGGCCGAAGAACGACAAGATCCCGGAGGACGCAGCGTAGGTCTAGGAGTAGGCCTCAACGCCGGGGCGCTGAATACTGGCTCGGGGGCCGTAGATAATTGCTTGTTTTTGTGTTTTTTTTTTTTTTGAAGTCTTATGTAAAAAACTTTTTGGCGTCGTATTATTCGGAAGATAATAAAATCGTTTTGGTGTGCATGGATGTGTTAAGGAAAACAACAAGTTATTAACCAAAAGTAATAACTGTTTTAATCGGGTGTTCGGGAACACAATATGGATAACTCCAATGTAAATCTCCCTGGACGGATCGGGCGGGAGTAAAATTTCCCCGGACGGATCAGGCGGGAGTAAACACTTCTCCGGTTAAACAGGCGAGAGAGTGACACAAGTCCGGGGACGAAATGTGAATCTCCTCGGACGGACCAAGAGAGAGATTTAATTGTCCGGAGACGAATAGTAATAACACGATTGCGTTAGGGCGTCCCCGTAACGTAAAAGAAAACACAACAAGATGCATAAATAAAGAGTATTTATTCAATGACAAGTGCCGGAGCAAATTGGAGGATACAAAGAAAGATAACAACATAAAAGAAGCGTACAAAGAGCATAAAGATAAGATGATACTTGTCATTTGGCATTCACAGATAGAAGCGTCTCAAGTTGGTGACATGCCAGCTTCGGGGAATTGAGGTTCCATCGAGATGCTCTAACTGATAGGATCCGGAATCGTGCGCAGCAACGATGCGATAAGGACCCTCCCACGAAGCATGTAATTTCCCCTCGGGGGCAGCTTTGCTGGCTGAATTTAGTCGAAGTACTAGGTCCCCGACAATGAATTGAGTGCCTCGAACCCGGAGGTGATGATACTGGGCTGCACGTTGTTTACACCTGGCCTGCTGGATGAATGATTGATCACGACGATATTCGAGCTCATCCAGATTTGCCCGGAGAGCTTCGTCATTATCCTCGGGAATCAATGTGATGAGGCGGGGGCTTGGTACGCTGACTTCCGCTGGAATAACTGCTTCGGAGCCGTAAGTTAGGCTGTAGGCGGTCTCTCCGGTAGAGGTATGCGGTGTCGTGCGATAAGCCCATAGAACTTGCGGAAGATTTTCGGCCCAAAGACCTTTGGCATTATCCAGGCGTTTCTTTATACCCGTGAGCAGTGTTCGGTTGGTGACTTCAACCTGACCGTTGGCTTGAGGGTGAGCTACCGAGGTGAAAATTTGTTTGATATGAAGCTCCTCGCACCATGACCGGAAGGGATCGTTGGCAAATTATTTGCCGTTATCCGAGATAATAGTGCTCGGTATGCCAAAACGACATATGATATTTCGCCAGACGAACTTCAAGATGTTTTGGCCAGTGATGGCAGTAAGAGGTTCCGCTTCTACCCATTTGGTGAAGTAATCCACGGCGACCACCAGAAACTTCAACCCCCCCGGAGCGACCGGAAATGGGCCAACAATATCAATTCCCCACTGAATAAATGGCCACGCACTTTGGATTCCAGTGAGCTCGGTTTGAGGCAGGTGTTTCACACGAGAATGTAGCTGACACTTGCTACATTTTGTCACTAAGTCGTGGGCATCGTTAAACAAAGTTGGCCAATAATATCCCCAGCGGAGAACTTTCTTGGCCAATGTCCGGGAGCCGATGTGACTGGCACAGGCCCCTTCGTGAACCTCCCGTAGAACTTGATTAGCCTCTGCAGGAGCAAGGCATCGGAGGTTTGGTTGTAAGTACGACCGTCGATACAAGACTCCATCATGAAAGGAGTATTTGGGGGCTTTGAGGACCACTTGCCGAGCTCGCAGCTTATCATTAGGCAGAATTCCATCTCGGAGATACTGAACGATAGGGGTCATCCAATTCGGATCACTATCGGTCAATACCGAAACCGTTGCCTCATGAATTGCCGGATGAAATGAGTCTTCGACTATTATATCCGGAGATATGTTAGTTCGGACCGCGGAGGCTAATTTGCTGAGCGCATCTGCTCTTGCATTCTGAGTACGTGGTATTTTCCGGATAACAACTGTATCAAGAGTTGACATAAGTTTGAGTGTTAAAGCACAATACCTGATCATTGTTTCATCCTTGGCAACATAAGTTCCCTGGATTTGCTTGGACACGACCTCGGAGTCCGTGAAGAGCTCAAGATGGTGAATGGCTAAGGATTGAGCGAGCCGGAGCCCGGCGAGAACTGCCTCGTATTCTACTTCATTATTAGTCACCTTAAATTTGAATCAGATGACGTACTTAACTTCAACTCCCTCGGGGTCAATGAGAAGCACCCCGGCACCACTTCCGCGAGTCGTGGATGCACCATCCACATATAATTGCCACTTGCAAGGTGGGGTAGCAGGATGATGGGTACCATTGTCTGCAGAAGGCTCATGATTATCCCCCGGGGTTTCAGCCAAAAAGTCTGCAAGTGCTTGACCCTTGATAGCTCGGCGGGGAAGAAATTGAATATCATATTCGCCTAATTCGACATCCCACTTGGCGAGGCGCCCTGACACCTCAGGCTTGGCAAGAATCTGACGGATAGGATAATTGGTCAGAACTCGTATTTCGCGCCCTTGGAAATATGGCCGCAGACGCCGAGCTGCCATGATAAGGGCCAGCACGGTTTTTTCCAACATAGAGTATCGTGTCTCCGCCCTGTGAAGTACTCGGCTTGCGAAATACACGGGATGTTGAACACCATTGACTTCTCGCACGAGTGCGGCGCTAATAGCTTCCTCGGCGGAAGCCAAGTACATATAGAGAGGCTCTCCGGAGAGAGGAACTGACAAAGTGGGCAATTGCTGAATATGATGCTTCAAAGCCTCGAAAGCCTCAGTGCATTCCGGAGTCCACTCAAATGACTTCGCTTGTCTCAAAATTTTGAAGAATGGGAGTTGGCGCTCTGCCGCTTTAGATAAAAAGCGATTCAAGGCCGCCAGACCACCCGTGAGGCGTTGAACGTCTCTGAACGTCTTCGGTGGCTGCAGATCCAAAACATCCCGAAGTTTGGCCGGATTGGCCTGAAGACCGTGTTGTGAAACCATATAACCAAGAAACTTGCCGGAGCCAACGCCGAAAGTGCATTTTGCTGGATTAAGTCGCAAATTGTAACGCCGCAGAGTACGCAACGTTTCGGCAATGTCTTGCACGCATGAAGAATGGGAGGTACTCTTTATAACCAGATCATCAACGTAAACCTCGACGTTGCAGCCAATCTGATCGTGGAAAACACGGTCCATGAGACGTTGATATGTGGCTCCAGCGTTCTTGAGCCCGAAGGGCATTTTCTTAAAAGCAAAACACCCAAAAGTAGTGATAAATGCCGTCTTGAGGGCATCCTGCGGATCCATAAAGATCTGGTGGTAGCCCTTATACAGGTCTAAGAAACAAAGTGCCACGTACCCAGTAATGGCTTCGGCCTTTTGGTCGATGGAAGGTAGGGGATAACAGTCTTTCGGACAATGTTTATTGAGGTCGGAGAAATCGACACACATCCGCCATGCCCCGCTGGACTTTATCACCATCACTGGATTGGATAGCCAAGAAGGGTAATACACTTCGAACAAGATGTCCGCATCCAAGAGTTGTTGCACCTCGATTCGAATTGCTGCATTTCGCTCCGGAGCGAACTTCCTTTGCTTTTGCTGTATAGGCTTTACGCTGGGATCGATGTTCAGCTTGTGGGTTATTATATCGGGAGAGACCCCGGGCATATCCAAAGGGGACCATGCGAAGACATCAGAATACTCTCGCAAGGTCTGAGTGATGGCCTGGTGCAACCATGGCACATCCACGGCACCGACAGTTACAGTTTGTTCTGGTTTGCACGGATCAAGCGGCACCTGGACGGTGGTATGCCCCAATGAGGTGCATACCTGAGGTTCAAAAGCCGATGACGCTACTTGAAGCTGCTGTTTGGGAGGAACTCTGGTAGTCTTTTTGAGTGCCACGTACATGCACTCCTTAGAAACCCGCTGACTGCCGCGAATAGCCACTTCGCCATGTGAGGTGGGGAATTTTAGGCCCGAGGTGGTAAGTGGAGCATATGGCTTTGGCAGGAGTAAGCCAATCCCGACCCAAGATCATGTTATACGGTGACGGGGAGTTAACCACATAAAAATCCACGAAAATGGTTTTTATCGCCGGATAAGTCCCCAGAGACGCCGGGAGAGTGATGACACCTTCTGGCTGGACTTCACCCTGAGTGAAAGTCTGCAATGGCCCGGGGGCCGGCCGAAGTTGTTCCCGAGGAATCCCCATCTTTTGGAAACAGTCAGCGAATATAACACTCACTGCTGCTCCATTGTCCACGAAGACCCGCTTTATTGTAATGTTGGCTACAGTCATGTCGATGACAATGGCGTCAGTATGAGGTGTTATCTCTGGAACCGGGTCCCTATCTGTGAAACTAACAGTTTCGGATTGATGGAGGCGCTTATGACGTGGCTCCTCGGGAGGAGGACGGCGAGCCTCTGCCTTCAAGGCATTTCGTGAAGCCCCGGTAGGGAGGGCCCCATATATCACGTTTATGACGTGAGTGGGTGCATTGTCTCCGGGTCCTCCCGGAGGAGGAGGTGGTGGCAGAAAACAAGGTTGTTGACGATTGCCAGAGTCTTGCCGTGCATAATTGCTGGACCCCGGCCGATTATTCTGCCACGACGGCCGATTTTGTTGTGTACCCCGGTTATGATAACCTCCGCGGTTATGAGAAGAACCCCCATTCTGAGTTGTCTGAGGTTTGTCATCGGTCCGCGCAATGTATTGTCGTAAGAGACCTTTCCTTAAACACTCCTCAATTTCCTTACTGAGCTCTCGACACTCCTCAGTCTCGTGCCCATGATCTCGGTGGTATGCACACCACTTTCCACGATTCCTCTTTTCAGGCGGAGCAGTCATCCGCGGACAGGGCCGTAAATCATTCTTGTGAACAGAAAGAATTTCAGCTCGTGATTTTGTCAGCGGAGTGAATTGTGGAATATCACCTCGAGATTCTGAACGCCCCGGGTTCAGACGAGAAAAGGCACTAGGTCGTGTGCTAGGCCCAACTTGTGCCCTGTCGGACTGCCGCTTGCTAGCATGTTTCTCACGTTTCCGACGAGTCTGCTCCTCGGCCTTAGCATATCTGCACACCGTTTTGAACAGTGCTCGGGTCGTGACCGGTGGATTACGAACCAACTCGGTGTAGAGTGGTCCGGGACGGAGCCCATTCATGAATGCGTTGATGATTACATCATCTGAGCAATTTCCCACTTTGAGACTCTCCGCTGTAAAGCGGTCAAGAAATTGGGTAACGGCTTCGCCGTCCCGCTGTTCCATATTCATGAGGTCGGCCAGGGTGGCCATGGGCTTCGCACGTGCTTTAAAATGCGCCCAAAAATGCTCGGCGAGTTCTCTGAAAGAGGATACACTATTGCGAGGGAGAGAATCAAACCAAACCCGAGCTTCATCCTGAAGGTACTCAGGGAAAATCTTACAGTAATGAAGGGATGTAGTATGATCGCGGCTAAGCATGTTGTGCCTGAAAGCTCCAAGAAAATTGGCTGGATCTCCGGTGCCGTCGTAAGGTGGTATGGCAGGCCTTTTGAACTCTTCGGGAAGGGAGGTGGCCATGATTTCTTGAGAGAACGGTGTGATGATATCTCCATTGGCATCAAGACCCAGGATTCTGTCGAGCTCGACATTGCGTTGGACTCGCTCATACTCTTGAAGATCTAGAGTATGAGGGTTGGCATAACGAACTCTTTTAGCCGCGTTGAGTGGACGGCGGCGATCGACATCCGTAGGTTCGTCGTTGCGCTGTCTTGACCCGTTAGAACTCTCATGGTCCTCGGAAGAACCAGGTCGTTCCCGTCGCCGATCCTGACGCCCGCGGTGCACCGGGTCTTGTCGATCATGCGAGTGCTGACGATGTGGAGGCACCGCGGGATTGGCATCATGTCCGGCAGGTCCCTCGGGATTTAGGCGATTGGCCGCCCAGTCCTGAAGAACATGAGCATGTTCTTGTAGGAAGGCCTGGAGTAATTCTGGAGTTATTTGAATATTGACCAGTGGCTGGGCAGCAGCGAGATTAGGGTTTTGCATGTCTTGCGGGGGTGGAGGTAAGAACTGGTTGTCTGGATTCATAACCGGGCCTTGGTTGCCCTGATGATGAGACGTACCTCTTATCGGCGACTGCCTCGGCAGCAAAACTTGATCCACGGGTGGATCTTGATTGGCTTGATCACCGGTTCCCACAGACGGCGCCAATTGATAAAGCGCAATCTGATATCCAAGAAACTTAACGAAAACCTACGTAAGCAATATGAAAAAACACAAGATTTACGTGGTTCGATCCGGAGATCTACGTCCACGGGCACAAAATAGCACCTGCCGAGGTGTTTCTTTCACTAGATCTTTGAGTTTACACGTAGTAATTTCAGAATACAGAATGCGAACCCTAATTCAGAGTTCTTTTCTTCAATTTATACTAAACCCTACTGAACCCTAACTAACCCCTAACTAACTCCCTATTATCATGCCTCTTTTCTGCTGCATGGCGGTTGGGAACAGATCGTGGGCCTTGAGTCGCGGAACAAGCCATAAGTTGGGCCGCGCCACACGCTTTATCCGGGACGCGTACCTCTGGACCTTCTGGGCCGCTTAATGGGCCGAGGTTCTGGGCCAGTTAGTGGGTCGGGGCGTTTAGGTATTAACCCGACCCGAAGTGACCGGGCCATCCCTATCACCCGGCTCAGACCATCGGGCTAAGACCATATGTCGGCTTGGCATTGGCCCGAAATTCTATCGGCCCCAAGGGCGGAGGAAGGCTTGGCTTGTCCCAGGCCTCCCCCTCAAAGGTCTACCAATATTAGTAGTCATAATTGATGTTAAGCCCACCCTAAAATAAAATTAAGTCACCCCATTAAAGATAAGGTTAACAACAACAAAAAAATCACGACTTTTTAGTTCAATTTTCAATTGCAACATGGCTTTTAGAACTTATAAATATTGGTATCAAACTACTTTTTGTCAATTACAACGTCAACTATATTTTTTTGACATTTGATTGTGTCGGCACCACAGTCACCTGCACAAGACTTTCATTTATCCTCGACCAATTTCACAATCTATTATTTTTAGTGCAGTTAATCGGTGATTGAAATTATTATGTCACATTTTCCACTCCCAATTAATCGCATATGGAAATGATGGATTGTAAAATTGGTCGAGGATAAATGAATGTCTTGTCTAGGCGCATTTAATAATGGTGATGGCGACACAATCAGGTGTCAAAGATATAGTAGATGATGTAATAAAAAATTGGACTAAATGTCGTATTTTTTTGTTGTAATTAACCCTTAAAGATAGTCCACCTCACTATAATTCATCTTATTTTAATTCTGCATGTTTCTACTGCAATAATTGAACGATCGTTTTTAGCAATAAAGCATGTAAAAACAACACTCCGAAGCAAAATGAGGGGTGATTTTCTTGCAGATTGTTTAATGCTATATATTGAACATGATTATCTTACCGAAATAGATATGGACTAAATTATATACGAGTTCTATAGTTTAAAATCTCGTCGGATGCAACTTATTTGAACGTTGAAAAATATAATAATATATACAAAATTGATAAAATATACTTTTATTACATTTCAGTCCACCCCACTGCTAATTTCTGAATCATCCCTTGATCGGGTCAATAATTATTGAGTCCAATCAAACTCAGCCTATCCAATTGAAATATACAAAGATCTATGAATGGACATAATTCTTTGCCCAATAAATCAGATTTATTAGGTCCAATAATTCTACACTTCTAGACCCATCTAAAATAGTGGAAAATGGGGCATTTTAGCCTGTCAGAGACATAGTGAAATATTTTTTGATAGTTTAACTTTTTATTTGATAAAGTAGCCATCATGTGTCAGGGGGTCAAGTAAATTATCGTGTACACGATAATTTTATATCGCGTACAGATAAAATATTATCGTGTACATGTACCAAGAAATAATTATATCGTGTACACGAAATGAAAGCTTTCTCTGACAGACTTTGACTACTTTTACATGTAAATTATTAAATTATGCAAAAACCATTAGATTATGAATCTGACAAGCTACGGTGTCAAGAATCTATGAACGAATTATACCGATCCATCCAATCGCGGAATTTGCCAGCTCTAGTGATATTCCTTTGAGAAATTCGGACAGCAACAACAATGATGAGGAGCATTAAGATACACATGTGAGGGATAGAAAATGACGGAAAATAAATGCAAGAAAGATTGCGTCGGGAAAGACCCATTGGTGGTGGAGCACCTGATTATTACCCAACACATTCAGATGGATACACGTAGTATTGTACCCCACTAATTATTTTGAAGTTGTGAGATATTTTCAAGTTTCTTGGGTCCTCTAATTATTAGGATTAGGATATCGAGTAAGGGTTGGGGACTGGGGTGTCAATTCGAGGGTCCGATCGGGTCTAGTTTATTGGGTTGCTGAAATATTTTGGATTGGGTTGGACGAGTCAAAAAATTTCGGACCTAAAATTAGTCGATTCGACTGGAAATATTTTTTTATAATACACTAAGATTATCGAACTGACCCATGGTCGTTCGGACTTTTAGTCCATTGAATCAGGCCAAATAGTACTTCAACCTAGATATTTATGGTCTAACCCATTTAAAATATCGGGACCCGTCGATCCGGCCCGATTTTACCACCTCTAGTTAGGGGTATGGCTAACCAAATTGATCCACGTCCGACATTTAGATGGGCTGAAATATATAAATTTAGAACTGAAGGATCATTAGACCTAACCAGATGAGCTAAAAGCACGATGGAGTATATATAAGAGGGATGTGCTAAACTCAATAATTGTTGACCCGATAAAATTTTTGTCCGACTCGACATATAGTCTTGGCTCGATGCACTGAGCTAGGCTGGCCAAATTGCTATCTCTAGGATAAGCATGGATGCAAAAGGCGGTCTAGGCGGCCGCCTATCTGTTCTGCTTTTGCCCAAATCGTCATTCCTAGGCATTTTTGGGCATAGACGCCTCCTAGGCGGGCCTAGGCGATTTGTTATTTATTATTATTTTTTTAATATTATTTTTTTATTGAAACGCCGTCATTTGTTGAACTTTAAGCAATTTATTAAATTAAGAAGATAAAACTTAAAAGTTAAAATACTCACTCCTCTCATTTCGATGGCAGAAGAAATGAAACAAAAGTTAAAACCCTCTCCCTCACAATTCGAGTTTCTTCGTCTCTTTTCATTCCATCTTGCATAATGAATTAACTATATCAATCTTCGTAGTAAAATTTGGTCTACTTTAAACCTTTAAATTAGACATGTAAAAGTTAAATTTGAAAAAAAAAAAAAAAAGAATTTTCTAAGCGCCGTCGTGGAGCCGCCTAGGCAGTCTAGGCGCTAGATGACCCCAAACCGCTTCACCTTCACTTTCCGTCTTCTGCAATCATGGATAAGACATCCTTAGAAATTGTAATATCATTTTTATTGAAAAGTAAGTAGGGCAATAATTCGAATTATTGGGTCTAGCTCGTGATCGGTTGTGGATCAATTGAGTTATATGTAAAAATTATTTGAAAATAGTTATAAAATTTTAAGATAAATTATTAATTTTAGATCGTTTCAAATTACGATCAAATTAATCGAGTTTGTATTGAATTGATTTCAAATTTCTTTATAAATATGGGTCAGATTATCGTTCTGCCCATATGAACATAAGTATCACTGATTAAGGGGCCACTAGTTCTTAATGGACCAACATGTAAACATTCGTTATGGGCCGTGAAACAAAATAGCCCATTACAGCCATTTAACTCCGAAAAGCCCAATATACAATCTCAAGGGCCTTAATTTCTTTCAGACCTGCTTAGTCCCTTCGCGCATTGAAAAATTGCAAAACTTTGTTTTTTTCTTTTTACCTTCCAAAAAAAAAAAAAAGGGCATAATGTATTTCTGTTAAAAATTTATCTAAATTTCATTAATATTAATTTCAATTTACATAATATATATTTGTTGCAATTCGGATTAGGGGTGGCAAAAACCCCGCGGGGACCCGTCCTCGTTGGGACCCGAAAATATTGGGTCGGGGATTCCCCGAAAAAAATGGGGACGGAGATGGGAACGGAGATTCCCCGAAATTCTATGAGTGGGGATGGTATGGGGATGGGAATCGTACTCCCCATCCCGTCCCACACCCCGAATCCGACTCTGTATAGGCAAAGCGGGGATTCCCCATTCCCCGTTATTATATATATATATATATATATATATATATATATATATATATATAATATCCCTTAAATAGATTTAAATAATATTATATACTCCCTCCGTTCCATATTAATTGACGTTTTAGGATGAAAGAAAAGAATTAAGGATTGAATATTTTGATAAATATACCCTCAACTAAAGATTTGACCAAATCAAAATATTTCTGATAAATTGAAAAGTAGAGATATTTTAGGTTTGAGCCCAGGAAAAAAATTGGTAGAATTGATGAAAAATATGTAAAACGTCAATTAATTGGAAAAAAGGAGAACATCCTAAAACGTCAATTAATATGGAAAGGAGGGAATATATAATTATATATACACTAAACACACACTCACAACTTACTGTATTACTTCATTTTTAGTTAAAAAATATTATACATATATAATTATATATATTCCATATGTAATTTGTTATTTTAATACTTTTATTCTAGATTTATTGACTTTTGACATGTTTTGGGCTTGGTGGTTGTATGTTATAACTTTATTATTCTTTTTGTCTAAAAGATTTTGGAAAAAAAAAAAAAAAAGAATACGGGAACCCCAATCCCCGTGGCGACACTCTTCCCCGAATGGGGATTCTCCATCTCCGACCCAAGATCTCCAAGCGGGAAATTTAGCGGGGATGGGAATCGAGTTGGGAGTTGGGGATGGGGATGGGGAGTCCAATGTCAGCCCCGATCCCACTCATTGCTACTCCTAATTCGGATTCCCTGTTAAAGTAGGTGTTTCATCTTCTGTTACACTCAATTCACTATGTGACACATATTAATTTGTGACATCAACGTGTCGGTTAGTGCATGAGTGAAACACAAGATGTAACATCAAAGTGTAACAGATGATCTCATGGGATTTTGTTGTAATATTACCGATATTTTGGCAAAATATCAGTTAGTTTTGATTTTGTGGTTAGTTTCAATTTTTTTCTTATTTGAAATGGGGAGTTGATGGTATTGTTAATTTTGGACATTTTGAAGATAAATATTCTGAAGGAGTAGTAGGGTCCATATACTCTCTCCGTTCCGACCTAACTTTCTTATTTTGATCAGGCACGGAGATTAAGAAAAAAATAAATTTTGTGGAATCTTTGACTTTTTTAAAGGTGAAGATTGTGAGAAAATTTGTCATTTATGGGTTGACAAGTTAAGTTGGGACAAACCGAAAAGGAAAGTAGGCAAGTTAGAGCGAGACGGAGGTAGTAATATTTATCATATTGTCTGACAAAGCTTATATTATTTAATATTTATTAGTTGTATACATGTCAATTTGTATAAAATTTTAAGATAAGTATGTATATTGGAGTTAGTTATAACAATCTCTAAAATATCATGATAAATTATTTTTATTTTTAAAATATTTTCCAGTATTTTTTTTAAGAAAATACACCGATATTTCCACCAATCCCAATATTTTATCGATATTTCTGTAAAATTGGATCACCGATATTTCATTAAAACCGATATTTCGTCCTTGGTCCCGTCTAAGACCCTAGTTAACCATCTGTCTATTGTCTAGTGTCTTCAGAATATTGGATTTGGAAACGATAAAGAATAATAAATTACTGAGTATTAATAAATAAATATATATATATATATATATATAATTGAAACAAACAAATGGAGCATATAGGTGAAAACATTTGAACGTATGCAATGATATCATTCACTAACGATGTAAGATGATACTACCAATAATGTCATACAGAGAACAGTACTTTACTATTCATTTCTTTTTTCTATTTAAGGAGAGTGTGTGACTCCGGGTTTCACACTCCAAAACACTCTCGCTCTCTTTCTTTCTTTAAGTTTTTTTTTTTTTATAGAAATTGTAATTTTTCTTTTCAAGTTGTAATCATATATCAAGGGACTTTATTGAATTTTTTAATCGGACGACGAAATTGAAAAAAACTGCTAAATTTGGGATGAAAACTAAACGAGTAAAAAGTTATGAAACGAAAATTAATTTTAAGCCAATTTATTATTTTGTATAATTTTGAACTAAGTTCCTACATTCATTACTAGACTTGACAATATGGATTTATGACACATTTTAATAAAGTATAGTCACATATGGGACATGCTTGTTTAAGATTGGGAAGTGCCGAAGTACAATTGGCTGAGGTAATAAAACTGTGAAAAGTAAAAAGTAGATTGAACGTTCCCCAATATATTGAGGCAAACCTTAAAGAAACATACGCATAGTGTACATATTCATCACTTGTGATCTTCCTTATTCATAAACTTCACAGAGCAATAATCAACATCATATAGAAATACATGCAATAAGTCTGCCCTTTGAAGTAAAACATCCTTTATCATTTTCTTGTTTAGTAGGGAATGAGGAGTATGGTTCGAATCCGTGATCTTCACCATAAACTGATGAGGCGACGTCACTATACTATCAAGAGACAAAATATACTTTATCAATTAAAGAGTAGAATTGTAAACAAATCCGGCAGGGGCATAATTGGCAACTTTGAAGCGTCCGATGGCAATAGTACCGGCAAACTTTAAGCCCGACAGAAGGTGGCCGGTCGATGGTAGGACCGGGTCACAAGTGGAGAGAGTCGTATTAACGAAAATATTGCAGTTGGACTCTGGAGGAAAGAAGGGCAAAACGGACGTTGAATTCACTGTGATGTAGCAAATTCCAAAAGGATTTGTTGTACCTTTAGCAATTGTCCCATTGCATCCACATTGGAATAGGATATCGGCACCTGTTAGAAAATTTTCGTCAGAACTTTAATGTAATTGAATATTTAAATACATTTTAGCGATGTGTTTCTATCTTCTATATTATTTTATTGACATATCTTTATAGTTGAGTTCAAAATACTTCAATTTTTTTTTTTTATTATGTGAGAACAAGCTTGAACCTAATACAAAGCCTTGTACAAGCTCTATTTGAAAAATATTTATGAGTATATTTTATCATTAATGTAAATGAAATATGATTATAGCTAACACTAAAGCACACTACTAAATAAAACTTCTACTTATCCCTTCTAGCAAATGGTACAAACTTGAGCACATTCTCAAATTTGTTAAAACTCATATATTTGTAAAAATATCAAATAACTCGAATTTAATTTTCATTAGATATTACTATTAGCAATTAAAATAGACAAAACTCGATTTATTTATTCAATTTGAAATATAACAATATCATTGCACAATTTATAGAGCTGATTAAATCAGGCTAGCCCCAAGGGTGAACCCAACCTCTCCAAGATTTGGGCGATATAAATCTTAGCTAGAACAATGGCCTGATAGAATACTAACCGACCCAAGGATCTTAGTATATTTGTCTGACCTGACATACGGTGTTGGTCCGATCGACTGAACCTACCGAGATAACCCGAGTTATCACCTCTACAAGCATGGAAGTTATCGATAAAAATACGAAATTAAAACATGATAGATATATCAATCGAGTTACTACTTACCTTTAAAAGGTGGGGTGGCAAGGCCTAGAGCACTCATGCCACCGTCCGGAGTGCAATATAAAGTAAGAGGGATTCCAAACATCTTAATATCAGTGCCATTACGATTGTGATCACTTTGTGCTTCACACATATTCGTTGCAACGGTAGCAATTACAATGCCAACAAGAAAAATTCTTCTTAAGCCCATATTAACCGTAGATTATGATTATGATTAGTTATTGTGGTTGTAACTATGTTTAGAGCATTGTCTAATTTATACAATACAATTTGAGAAAATTTAGGCACAAAAACTTATATTGTTGTTCAAATAGACTCATTCAAATCTACTTGAGATGCCAGATCCAGATCCGAGGAATATGTATACTATATATATTAAAGTAATAAAATAATATGAAACTCATTGCTGTTTTTTATAGAATTCATTGCTAATGTATTTTGCCACCTCACCCGTCCTCATGCTATTAACAATTTTTTTCACTATGCTAGATTTCTTTTTTTCAAAATTATTCCATTCGTTTGCCACGTCACCACCCAACTTTTCAAAATCATTTAATCCATTCAACACCTGACCAGACATGAATCAAATTTCATTGAATAATATTTCTCATATAATTTTTTTTGATAAGTTTATGTACAAAATATCCTTTATTACAAATAAATTTTAAAACAATATAGAAAATATATTTTTATATTGGGATGAAATGAATCTTCATTGTTTATATGAGGTGACAATTCAAACGGTCGATCTAGTGTGATCTAGTCCGTTGGATCAATATCATATTTCGTGTTGGATCGGGTCGTACAAAATTTTAATTCGACTTAAATTTAGTCGGCTCAGCTCACCCTATCCCCTTATAATATGCTATGATTATTGGATCGGCTGCGATTCATCGGGGTTTGACCCCTCATGACATTAAATTGATATACATTGAGTTGGGTTTGAACTTTGAATTTAATAGGATAATATTAAATTAATTCAAATCTCTGAAATTATATCAGTAATCTCTAAATAATGAGTTTGCCCATGAGCAGGTATAGTGTATCAATATATTAATAACATTGCGAAGTTTTTTTTTTACACAAATTGTATAATAAAATATGTGGAATATCATACATTTGTATGTACGACATAATGTAAAAACGAAGAGTTGCGCTTTATTAATATATTGATACACTATACTTGACAACTAAACTATTTGGAGATTATAGGACTATGAAGATAATAAGATTCTTAATCCATAACTTCAATTCTATTTATATTAATGAGTTGGTCACACGAACAATGAAGATTCAATTTATCTCAAAATAAATTTTTAATAAAGGATATTTTGTAGGTAAACGAATATATAGTAAGAATATATTTTTCTCAATCATATTCAATATTGAATTAATGTATCTTTTCTTTATTTTTTACTCTTTATTTATTATTATCAACTCGTGAGATTTATTCAAAATTTATCATAATTTAATATAAAGATTTTGGTAGAAAGATGATAGGAGCCAAAGAAAATGATGAAATAACTTAAAAGATTATAGCACAGTGAAAAAAAACTGATTTTTAGAGTAAGGGGCCAGAAAGAAATGTGTAAAACGACTCTATAAAAAAACCAATAAATGAGTTTCATATTATTATTGATTAAAGTAAACCAACAAATCAAGCGTCATGCTAAGTAGTCTTTCAACGTCGACAATAATATCATTCACCAACGATGCAAGATGGTAAACCATTGATGTCATGAAGTGTTGGACCGGTCTTAGTTGGGGGAGGTTTGAGAAATTTATGGGTTAAAATCACTTTTCAACACATATAATATTTTGTTTGTCTAATTTATTTTGGACGGACACCGAACAATAAAAAACTAAAAGGAATTTCACAATCACGTGCGTTTTTCCAATTTGCAATCGGTGGTGGAAATTAGTTTAAATACGAACAATTCTTTTGCCACCGGACGAAATTAAAAAACAATAAATTTTAGGATGAAAAACAAACATGCTAAATTATGAGAAAAAAAAGTGATTTAACCCAATATGTTATATTGTACACCTACCCTGAACTGAATTTTTGCATTCATTACTAGATATAACAATATAGATTTATAACACTTTTTAACAAAGTACAGTCTTTTATAAAGTGTATATATTCATCATTTATAGAATCTGAGTCTTGCTTGTGTGCAATAGTTGCACATGTGCAACTTTTTTTTTCAACCATTGGATCTTTTAAAAGATCATTTTGATCATTCATTTTAGTCTTAATTAATGAAAAAAAGAAAAGGGTGTACTTGACATTTCCCTCTTTTAACTCATTCACAAAACTCACAATTTCCCATGCCTCCAATTAAAATAATCTGTCGCCCACCATCATCCCAAACCATTTCATGACATCTCAAACCACTTTCTTTTACCATTGCTCGGCTATTTGCAACTTCTTCCCGGCCTTCATCCTACTTCAAGAAAATTGCCTCCATTATGACAAATGGCAGTTGGGCATCCTCCAACAGCAGCAATGTCGCGGGCGGTCGTCGGGTCAACCCGAGGGGACTAGATCTGCCGTATTTTTGTGGTCCCAAATTCGATTACGATGAGGATGAGCGGAGGTGTTGGTGTAAGCCCCCACAGAGAGCTCCGATGTGGTTCTCGTGGTCCAACACTAACCCTGGCCGACGGTTCTTTAATTGCCCAAACGATCCGGTAGATTTCCGCTAACTGTAGTTATTCTTTGGTATTTTTGGGAATTATGTCTGATCGGAACTGCCTAATATTTATTCAATCGATTTTTCCGGTTAACTTGTTGATTATATTTTGGGTTTCAATTGTAGAATTCTTAACGGATTTATTCTTTATTTTGCTTCCTTACCTTATAACTGAACTCATTTAACTTTGCTGCTCTTAAGTTTTATTTGGAAATTTTTGTTTTGTACCTGTAGTCGATCGTTTGCAAATCAGTTGCATGTTTAGCTAGTTAGCAGCTGACATTTTTTTACTCTCCAAGAGTTGTTCTAGTGAACCGAATTCCACTACCACAATGTGCTTTTTATTTTCGTCTGAGTCTTGAATGTTCCACTGCTGTAGAAATTTGTTTGAATCATAGATTCTTGAATATGAAATTTGGATCCATTGGTCTAATATACGTTCAACGCTGCTCACAGTCGGAGTGAATACACCAACTACGATGGTATTAGGTAATGTTGTACATTGCTGGTAGTCATTACAGTAAGACTCCTAAATTTCTTGTATGTGCGGAAATACACCTAAGCTACAAACGTAGAACTGTTACGGAATCAACAAATTAATACGATTAGTATATTGTCAATGTTTGCGAGAGATAGTGCAAGCTATTTAGTGTTTTTGATTTTTTAAAAGCTCTTTGGGATATTTGATTTCTCCAAATTGTATCGCAACTCGTTTGAGAGACAATCGATTTCAAATCTGGCGTATTCCGTTCCTGATTTATGCCGGTAGAATTGAATAGCTCTTTCATCCTAAATCGTTAACATCAGTTTTTAGTGTAATGTGTTTTCCACTACACACAATATTTTTTGCAACAATTTTTGGCTCCAGTTAAACATAAATGCGTTTCATTCTTGTAGTTCAATCATGCAATCTGGTAACTATTAATTACAGTTACAATACACCTTCTCGATATATATAAATGCATTACATTGTCTATGTTTGTTATTGTCGTTATTTGTTGTTTCGCTGAATTCATCATTCATTGTTTCATATGTTAGAGTACCTGCCTGACATATAGCAGAAGTTTAATTAAAAGAATTGGTCGCTTAGCACATAATTTTTTTTGCTTGGTCTACCTACACCTTTACTTACTTTTCTGATAATCTAATACGCTGATCACGTATTCGGAGTAAAATTATTGGAAACCACTGTGGTAAATGAATTGTTTGAAAAATAAATAATTAAATACTGTTTCCGGGGGAAAAAAAAGAAGCCAAGTTTGGGTAGCACCCACTTAGAGCCCTGGATAACAGTTGTTTTTTTTTTTTTTTTGGTAGAAGATGTAAATTACTAACATCCCAACTATGTGTATGTTCCGTGACGCCGAAAATTCTTGACAATAGTTCAACAATTGAAATACTCTCTTAGTATTAGTTTGATTGCGAGATTTCAAGAGTGATCTAATAAAAATTGGTAGCCACCGCATCCCACCAATAATTAACTATTTGCAAAACTTATTTTCATTTTCTTGTTAACGTACTATTATTTGCTTGTGTGAACCTTATTTCTCTTGCTTTCTAAGTCAAGTGTTTAGATGGGCACTACTTTTGTTTATTTGGTGGATGTTTTATTTTTGATAAATAGTAGTGTATCGCGTTGCAGAAAGACGAACAATGTATGTTCTTTGAGTGGTTGGATGCGCCTTTTTCTCCGCGTGCTGTTGAGATCTTAAATGGTCTGCGGCGCGAGAAGGATATGTACAGAAATGAAATCAGACGTCTTATGAATGATGGGTGTGAGCACTGCAGAACTCGAATCGCTGCTCAAAGCGAAGAGATTAACGCTACGAAGTCCAGCTTGAAGAAACTTGAATATCGCTATGAGCAGCAGAAGAGAAGGTTGCATCTGTTGGTGCTAGCCTTGTCTGCGGCCCTGATTTTCTACTGGTGGGTTGTGGCATTTACTAAATGTTGAACAAGTTTCTTGTCTGTGTTATGCAAGGTTTTTGTTGAAGGAACCTTTGGTTTCTTACTTGATTTCCTATACTTTAACACCCCTTCTTTCTATTTTTTTTTTTTTTGTTCTCGATTTTTTTTAAGTAAGCTATTATCCGTGCCTTGTGTTTGTGTAGTTTTTGTTGCAGGCATATTTGTATAATATATATCGAAATTTTTATATCATACTCTTTGATTTTATTTTATTTTTTATTTTAAATTTAGTTTTGATAATGTTGCCACTTATCCAGAATATGTGTTTTTCGATCTTGTAATTTAGTTTGTGTTTTGACACTCACCTTTGTCTTGTTGTCGTTTCTTGCCTGAAGTTTTGTATGAGGGTTTTATTTATTTTTTTTCCTATGTACACATTTATGTTCTGATTCTCACCAAAAAAATATTATTTATTTTTTTGTTCTGATGATTTTTTAGGAATCATCTAATGTAAGGACTCATTGGGCAACTGCATAATATTCGATTTGGTGGTATAAATTTTACCCGGGCTGTTAATTGTTCACAATCGAACTGAAATTGATTCTCTCTGTCCCGGGAATTAATGTTCTCGGTAGTCTTAAAACTTAAATCGGAGCCCGCATCTGCATTTCATCAATGATTAACTAAATTACTATTTTTTGTTGGTGTATTCTCACTAGGTAAATCAAATTCTTTTATTTAGCATTTACGTCATCATTTAAAATTTTGATGCATTGAAAGGCATTTTTCATTTTATTCTTAGTTTTAGCTATCCTTCGTTATTGATATTGGTTTGATTTAGGACCTAGGAATAACACTTCAAGTGAACTGGATTAGAAAAAAAAGAAATTACTCTAAGTTCGCAAAATGGAGTAATATTTTTGTAGTCATCATGATTTCCACCGGCTGTACATTACATCAGTACATATCGTCTTTGTTGTTATTGAATTTGCGCTATGGCACCCTGGTTAAAGTTGTACTCTTACACTGTAGTGGTCCAGGTTTGGATGCACGTTCCGCACATTTTTTTTTACTATTTTTTAACATTTACGGTCCATTTCATAGTGTTTTTTCGGTCAGCAAGTTTTAGTTTAACCAACCGAGCCTTAGGTAGGTTAGCAAAAAATGTATTGTTAAAAATAACTTTATTATGAAATAATAATTCTAGTTAGCAACAAATAGTATTGGCGGCAAAATAAAATCTATCCTATCTAAAACACACACAGTACAAGAAAATGCGTAAATTGACTCTTCCGATTACAAAACCATTTTTATCCGATCGGATCGGTGAACCAATCGATAGTATGACCGATTGGTTCACCGATCCGTTTGTGTAATGTCGACTCCAGTTTTCTGCATCAACCACTGTACTCTACTATTCTATAATGAATATTATCTTAATCTCTTGTATAAAATAAAGGAAACTAAATCTAACCTAATCAACGTTTATACATATTCGTTCCAGCAAAAACTTTAGTATCGGATTCGTATATATTTTTTTCCAGAATTCTAATTTATAAATTAATTTTAGGGTAGAATCACAGTATATATGCATATATATTTATTTATTTATTTATATATGTATAAAAAAAAAATCCACCAAAAATGGTAGTTTAAGAATTTTCCCTCCCAAATCCTTTTGCCCTTGTTGGAAAACATTTTTTTTGTAGCCCCTGAATAATTTAATTTTGCAATTACTCTACATATATTCTACGATTTGCTAAAATTTAAATTACGGTCTTTTTTTCAGATTTTTCATTGACTCGTCCATCAAGAATATACCATTCCAACTCTTATGGGATTTTGAATGTTAGATTTTATTATATTTACATATAGTGTTATTATTAATTTGTTCTTTTATATTAACAAACCGTGCATCTCACGAATAAAATAACTCTGGATATACTATGAAGATAGAAATTCCCAAGACAGGAATATAGAAAGAGTACGTTTTTGCTCAATTGTCCTCACACTATACAACCAAGAAAGTAAAAATTAAAAAACAAATAAAAATGTTTGGACAGATTCGTATAACACCCAGCACCATGTTGCAATCCACTAAGCCCCTTTTTTAAGTTAATAGGGTTTTGTCCTTTCTATGTTATCATGTTCATTATGGAAACCCATTTCATCAATCTGACTAATTACATATCATTATGTCAGAGAGTATGCATATATTAAAAAAAGCTGCTGCGTTTAGAAATTAAACTCCATCTGATTTTTTTAGTTCCCCCCACAAATAGGTAACAAACTCAGACTGAACACACAACGGATAATACCAAATCTCATAAACTAAACCCAAGAACAACTAAATAACTATTATAATCTAAAACCACATTGAGGAGCACATAAACCACCGGTGCCTATACTTTCTCCAAACCAGAACCTCTTGGTAGATTTCCTAGTCATGGAAAATCCACCCACACCTCCAGAATGTTGGCGTTGTATTGGCTTTCCTCGAAACAGACAGTATCACCCTGCTTCAATCCCAAGTGCTCGAAAACATTACACCAGCCCCTACCAATCCTGCGCATAATGTTTTTCTTCGCGGAGATTTGGCGGTACTGATATTGGCAACGGAATCGGAGGACGGTACATGCCGGCTGGATGATTATTTGACGGTTACGCCGACCCAGAATGGATTCGGCCACAGGTGGTAAGCATATTCGGCTTGAGCATTCTTCTGACTTCATATGGACCTTAAACCGCCTCAAAACCACCGTCGGTTCGCTGTCCGTCGAGGAATCGCTGTCCGTCGAGATATCGGGCTGGCTGGTGTAAGAAGATGATGACATTATGTAAAATGGTGGGGGGTGGGACTGCAAATAGAAGAAATGGATGGTGGTTTTGTAAAGGTTCCTTATGTTGAGAAGAAAGTAGGGGATTGATTTGAGGAATCTACTTTTGCAGTGTGAAATGACCGCGCATTGGAATACTCATTCGGTTAGGGTGTGTTTATGGACAGTAATTAGAGTTTGCTGTTTCAGCTTCCAATATCATTGAAGCAGTGGAGGGATTAATTATGTTTGAGCATTTTTTTTTTTTTTTTTGTGCTTTGGGGATTTTTGGGAGAGATATTATTCCTAAGAGCATCCCAAATGGTTATACCCGAAAAGCAGGAATATGTTTGCCACATCAGCGCCACCTCAAAAGTTAAAATACCTATACCTCAAAACAAAATTCTTCCCCAACAATATACCTAAAAAGCAGGAATATGTGTGGAGCGCACTTAAATATCCTATTTATCTTTTTATTTATTAATTTATCAACTAAATTAATTATTTAATTTTCGGATAAATAATAAACGATTAATATTTCGACTATTTTAGTTTTTTTATATTTAATTATATTTCGAGAAAAAAAAATCCCAAAAAATTATTATTAATTTTTTTATTCATAAATCTTTATCCATTTTTTCGGGTGAGAAGTGTGAAATTTGACTGGAAAAATTAAATTTTAGTAATAGTAGAAAATATTAAAAATGGTGAATTAAGAACATATATTTACAGAAAAAATTAAATATTTAAAGAATAACTAAAATTAAAATATAGTGGTTGCAAACATGTATTTTGATCCCTAAATTGATCAAATGGTATTAATAAACCAAACAAAAAACAGAATTAAGAAAAACGGAAAAAAAAAAAAAAATTAATGGGGAAACAGGTCTGCAGTGCGGGCCCCACCACGCGCGCCGCCCACGCTCGCGTGGGGGCCACGCGCCCAGCCTGCCCCCTTTTCTGCGCGCGTCTTTCCCCCCGCAGCCCCACTCCCACGCTCGCCCTCCCCCCCCCCCCCCTTAAATTCCTGGGTAGCGTTTTTGCTACCCAGGAATTATTCCCCTACCCCCATTTCTCTTCCCCATTGATTAAATACCTCCTTTTAGGTATTTTCCTTTTTCCATGTCATCAAATACCTTGCCAATGGGGATGCCCTAAACCCTGCTCAGATTAATCCTGATATTCTTGAATTTTACCTATTTAAATTACCCGGAAGTCCAACAATTAATTTTGTAAATAATATCCTCACTGTTAACGTATTATAGCGCAACACCACCAACACTACAAGGAAAAAGGGCTTTTAAGACCACAAATTAGTGGTATCAATTAATGAGTATTTGCCACAACTTAAGCAAAGTGGTCTCAAATAATGAGTATTTGTCACAACTAATGAGTATTTGTCATAACTTTATTGTCGTCTCAATAACTCGGTCGCAAATAATATATTTGTGCCCACAAACTTTCCTCTCAAATGCCGCTCAAATATTTTTTGCAACAACTAGTTTTCTCTAAAAGTAGTATAATTTGTAAAGAGATTTGTGACAACAAGTGGTCACAAATAACTTATTATTAGTGACCACAATTGTGGTGTCAAAAAGTTTTATGCAAAAGACTTCTTTTGTTGCATGGCAAATTGGTGCACCATTTTTTTCCTAAAAAAAAAATGTGCATCCGTAACTAAAAATAGAGGAATATTTACCCTAGAAAACAACAAAGAAGAAGTAATAATTTTAGTTGATTAGAGTGGCGAGATTTTTTACCTTAAATTTGGAATCATGTTGCAGTTCAGTAAAATTGTTGAAATCTCTGGTACATGAGTGCCACTATTGAATGTTCCCCCAATAACAGTAAGAAGAGCAACAAATATTGCAAAATTATGTAGGTTCTTTTAAGCTGTTGTGAACGCCTTCTAGTGATTTTGGCCCACGTTGGATTGATTGTGCCAAAATCGTTGTTTGTTGATTTTTATTTTAACTAGTTTATTGCTAAACTAACAAAGCTGGTAAATAATTTTACTGAACCAAAATGAATTCTCGTATTCTCTGAAGAGTATATATCAAATTTTATGCGTATACCTTCGTAAATTACTAGCTATACGTTGATTGTGTATGTAATTGTAGTGCACCGTTAATTGACTAACTCAGATTCAGTTTTTATTTTCTATATTTTGTAGGTTCGCATGTTCCATTTTCCATTGTTTGGAGGGTCTACGTCGGTTTCACTTCTAAAGGGTGACAACAGTAAATAGTGTATCCGATATTTAATCTTAAAGTTGATATATATTTTTTTTAAAAGCTTTTTTTTTTTTTTCAACCCGTAAGTTTGTTGTCAATACTTTTTTCCCTTCTAAAAAAACCAGTATTAAAATATACAACAGGATAAACACAGCGTGGAAAAAATAAGAAAAAACACAATTAAATATTTTTGTGCAAACTATCGGCCAATCAAATTTTTGTTATATTATAATAAGTGAATATTTCATATTAGTCTATTCTCATTGAAATAAGTATGAATATGAGGGTCTCTTTTAAGGTTCAAGTCATTCCCACAAATTATTCGGTCCGGCCCTTTTAGCCATTTATGAAATGAGGTGTACAACGTCACCAAAACCAACAAAAACCCTGTAACTCTATATTTTTTTTTACCCCCTAATAAAGATGTTAGATATAGGCGGTAAAAAAAATTTGTTAGATAGAGTACCCTCCCTATCTTTCTCTGGATATTCTCAAACGGTGAGTATGGGATTAATAAAGGATCTGATTCAGTACATCATCGCTTAGCCTTGACCATGATTGGTGCTCAGGGAATATTAAAAACATTCCCAACATACTTAACTAGACACAAAGTAGAGTTTCCACTTTCAAGAAATGATCTGAAACAATAAATAATCAACCTCGACTTTTCATTCTGAACTTCAGGTTTTGTTGCACCTTGTTTCTCCCCCACAAAAAACAAAAGAAGCTCACTAATTGTTCAGCTAACAGTTAGGGCAAATGACGGATTCCCAAAAAAAAATTGTGAGCTACCATTACAGTCAAGGTGAATGAAAGTTACTACTAAACATACTGAAGCAGCTCAAGCTGCTGCACATAGAACCTCCATATGCAATCGACATCATTGCAGGCCTGAATCCACTTAAGGTAGTTCGCGTTCACCTCGGCGGCCAAGTTTACGTCGTACGGTTCGAGGTCTTGCAGACAAACACCTATGTTCACTACAGACGCCATGTATCGCACATGCAGCTCGGCGGTGAGCAACTGGTCGTAAACAGCTTGTACCACGGTGGCCCTCTCCTTGAACAGTTTCATACGTTTCTGCACAGGACAACGACGAAAATATAATGAATATGATATGTATGGGATTGCTGGAGTTAAGTTAACCATCATTGAGTAGAGAACATTTATAATATGCAAACCTGCTGCTCATGAAACATGGTGAGAAACTCTTGATTGGCGAGGAGTGTTGCTTGGATGAACTGATCCATATTTGCACAGTTGTTCAAAGGTGTAAGCAATTTGCTGCTTTGAAGCTGGTAATTTTAAGATAAATGGGTTTAGGTATATATATAGGTGAATTTCCAACTTTCATTCTACTTGGATTCTTGGTTGCCTAGCGGTAATCATTTTAGTCTAGGTGATAAAGTTACTTTTGTTGGATCTTTCCGTCTTCCCTCACCAAACGCTGCCTCGTTAACCTTCCTGCATGGGATATGTTGAACATTGGGCCAATAGTGGAATGCGGTGATGCTTCCATCAGGAAGCCCTATGTCACACTCATAATTTAGCCTAACAAAAAATTGCCTGTTGCAAAGTATTAAAATAATAATCAACATAAATCCAGGCCTAAACTTTGGTAAATAATACTCCCTCCGTTCCAAAATAGATGTTGTTTTAGCTTTCTAATCATATTCCAAAATATTTGATGTTTTAGATTTTTTTTACCATTTCGCTCTATTTTGCCCCTATGTAAATTAAAAAACATCTTTGACTTTTCAACCTCCCACTCACATTTGATTTCATTAAATCTTATCTCCACAAATTTTAGGGGATATATTTGGCAATACATTTGTTTCTTAATTCTTCCACCTTTTTCTAAAACATCATCTATTTTGGAACGGAGGGAGTATATTTAATTTGATTTGGCGCTTCACTACATAATGAATGACACGTTTTATTTTTCTATTTTAATGGAACATTTTTTTAATATCAGGTTTTCTAAAGGCGTTTGGTTTTTTTTTTTTTTTTTGTTTTCCCCGTCCGACGTGCCAGACTTTTTGGCGGTCGGGTGTTTTGTGGTTGGCACTGGATCGTCATAAACCATCCTTAGTTTAGCAAAATTATTGCCAATTTCCAATATTATGCACAGACTTACCAGAAATCCCACTTTTATTATTCTTTAGATCACAATTCCGATATAATGTAATCAGTTTATCACACACGATAAGTAAAACCTTTAAGCTAAAATAATGTAGATCTATTTGTTTAGATGTTTCTAAACCTTATGTGGGGTTACAAAACTACTGTGTTGAATTTTTAATTAAAACTAATCCGTGCCATATACCTCAAAATTTCCCCAACTCATACACGTTCTACATATTTAGATAACAATACTTAGGAAATCGGGTATAAAGTAAATGATCCAGGGAAAGTGCTAAAAATAAATATGATTCCTAAATAATTTGTATAACCGTTAAATTTTATATCTTATCAATAAATAACAACCAATTTTTTAACGATGACATTAGGTGGAATAACTGAAACTGCGTGAAATATTCGGATGTTGTCCACCTAATGTGACTGCCTGAAATTCCACAGTCCCTATTTCTAGCTGAAATTGTGCTCAGAATTACTGAGGTAACAGAAAATCACTACTGCATTTATTCAACGTACGAGCCTATGATTTTTGTTGCCGTAACTAATATTCTCCATATTAAACACACCCTAAACGAACATTTATTCGTGTCTCCAAGTTTTCAGTATCTAACGGTTGTTCCAGCAACTTATTAATAACTAGAATAATGAATTATGGTACATTATTATTCTCTCATGTGACTCTCAAGTATATTTAAATATTTTAACATATTGGAACCGCCAAAGCTAAAGCTTCCACAGAAAGTTTCAATCAATGCCAAAAGTTAATATTAGTTAAATAATACAAGTGGGTAGACATGTAATCATTATGTTTTGTTTTTTTTATGGATTTGCAATCTTATTGTAGGATAAACTAAATCTTTTGCTTGTCTTGTTTGTGTTAGATCTTGAAAGTTGTAGTTAGTGATGTCAATACGGTACTTTCCGACCAAACGCTCCTTAAGCGCTCAAAAGTTCAGGCGGAAATAGTCATAATTGCGAGGTTACTGTTACGGTTGTTCGAGTTTACGAGTTAATTGTCCCTTATTTAGTAATATTGGGGAAAAATAAAAAAACAAATTTAAAAAAATGAAGCACTTAAAATATATGTTGGTCATGTATTTCTTGGAATAAATTTTTGTTTTGTTCTTTTTCCAGGGTACGACCTTATGTGGGATTAATTGAATTGAGATGTCCCCATCCGGACGTGGCATGGATCATTCCGAACGTATTTCATTATACACCAGATGACCCTACCCTCCACTTCCACACCCTATTACCTACAAGACCTTTTACAATTTCCAGCACACTTTTTTCAATTTCCAAAATACATTCTAGCCTAATATACCCTTAAACTTAAATACTTTTTTTTTATGTTCTGTCCGTGGATGTTCCTCACCGGACGTGGTACATGCCACTACATCCCTATCCAGTTATTCCGTAATTGTTTAATAGCATATTGTTAGTTTTTCTGATCTATCGAATACCAAAAAATAAAAAAAAATAAAAAATAAGTAAATAAAATAAAGGAACCATTTTCAACAAGGAAATGGGTCTTCTGAGACCATATAAAGTAGTCGCAAATACTGAGTAATTCTCACAACATAAGCAAGGTGGTATCAAGTATTGAGTATTTGACACAACTTATGAGTTTTTGCCACAACTTTATTGTCGTCTCAGTAACTCGGTCGCAAATAATATTTTTGTGACCACAAATGTAGTCTTAATTGTAGCTCAACGCTATTTGCCTGCTTTTACTTGTCTCTAAAAGTAGTCTTAAAGTTGTCTCAAATTACTTATAACGAGATTTGTGACAACAAGTGGGTACAAATAAATTATTGTTAGTGCCCAATGATTATGGAGTCCAAAAGTCTTATGTTAAAGACATCTTTTGTTGTAGGGACATTACGAAATGTAGATTGTTGTACCGCATGACATTTGGGAATTTAAGAGTTCAACAGTGTGGATCGCAAACGTACAAACCCAAATTTGCTTAACCCGTTTTATCTTAGATACATCAAGATCCAAAATGTTATGTAAGCTACATATAGACTTTTTGTTTTTAATTTTATCATTTTATTTCGGACACATTAATATTAAGCTTCATATTAGATTGAGAAACATCATTACTATAATAAGTGATATTTCTTCCTCAATGTATATATGAACCCTCACACCTAGTACTTTTCATCTTTTTACAAATCTTTCTTTTTATGATAAATTTTGTAATTTAGTTTTTAATTATTTTTCTTTATTTGGCAAAGGATAAATAGACGGAACTTGTTCCAATTTAAACATAAATCGAACATTTTTTTTTATGGCTTTTTTATTTTCCTCCGATAGGCCGTAGCATCCACTGTTTTTACGTTGCGATAAAACTTTAAGATGGCATGATCACTCCTACGATTTTTATATATACAAAAAAAAAAAAAAATGAAGCTAAAATATCGAGGAGCTTTGAAAATTTTGCACCAATTAAAATATAAATCGTTACTTATTACTTATTACGATTTTATTTCAGGGCCCGATCTTATGAACTACTACTCAAACGTATCTAAAACTCTCGAGCTAGAAAGCATTGAATATGTTATATATGTATGTGCGACATACATCTATATTTTATATTCATTACATGTATAAAATCCATTAAAAAAAAAAAAAAAAACCCCAATGTCAGAGGTTTATTAGCTCGTCTCGGAGCCTAGGACGCCCGAGTGGCGGGAAAAACCCGGACTAGTACCCCTTCCTCCCTATGGGCTGATAATTTGAGGACAAAGCCCTTGTGTTCGTAATGTCGTCCCAAAGGGTCGGTCGTGGTGTGTGGCCCAATTTGGCATCGCCAAATATCTGGGTGTTATCGAAGATGAATGCTTTTATTTGGATATTTTTCATGACCCTGCCCTACTTCCCATGACCTCCAATACCGTACAATTTTTTCCTATTTTGATATTTTTCATGACCCTGCCCTACTTCCCATAAACTCCAATACCTTAAATTTTTTTCCTATTAAAGGCCTCCGCAGCGCAACACTTCTTCCTACCACATCTCTCTCTTTTGGCTCCTCTAAAATATGGAAGACGAATTCCATTCTATTTTGTCAAATGTTTTTCAAGATAACGATGACCAGCCCATGAGCATTTATGACTTGTTCAAGGAAGAGGAGTCTTTCCGGCAGACAGAATGTGTGGTAAGAGATACATTGTGTTTTATTTTAGTTGTAGTTGATGATGCACAACTAAACTATTCTAACCCTACTCATGTAACCTCGTGTCCTAATGTAGGACTTGACCGAGGACTCCGACTGCGAGACTGTCGAGTGTGTTAGGCCGCGTACGAGACGAGGGTTGTTTTCGGAAAACTCGAGTTCTGGAGGACAATGTGCAATGCCTAAAGAAAGAATGCCATGGGTAGATTCGAGTGAGGTCGATGCTAGAAATATGCAAGGCACTTATGTGGGCGAAGGATTGGAGTCTGATAACTGCCCGATGATAAAAACTAGAATAGCGTTACGACGATACGGTGAAATGATTGACAACTTTGGTGTTCACAAGAAATCTTCTATAGAGTCTATAGGTTTTGGAGGATGTTTAAGCTTCGTAAGCTGTGAATTATACAAACCTTTAATTCATGCACTGATAGCAGCTTTAGACCCCGTCTCTTCAAATTTAAACCTTTATGGGCGGAAATACGAAATAAATGTACAAAACTTTAGCAAACTAATGGGTGTGCCAGAGGGAGGATTGGATTTAGTTTTCCACGAGGATATGGGGGCAATCGTAGACGTATCTAAAAAGTTTATTTTCCGTCTATCCGATCGGACCGTCATTAAGTCTAAAACGTTGGAACAGATTCTCAACTCTTGCCAAGAGCCTAACTTAGAATCCTTGAGGTCTTATGTTTTGTTTGCAACGTCCACTTTACTAGGAACAACAACAGCTAATGAAATAAACCAAAGCTACATATTCAATATTTCAGATGTTGACTTAATTCACAAACGTAATTGGGCTAGCCACTTTTTTAACAAAATGGTGGACGGATTAATAAAGTATAGGCGTCATCGAAGACCACACAGCTACATCACGGGATGCGTCTTTTTTCTGCAGGTACTATGTAACTTATTTTGACGGTTTTAAATTTAATTTTTTACTTACGGTTCTTACCAAATTCTACTCGTTGCAATATTTTTTTGTTTTTGGGTAATTCCAATCAGTAAAAGCAATAGACCAATTTGGAATCGGCATTATTTGTTGCCCTTTGTACGGTTTGATGAATTTGCTTATAACGGTTTGATGAATTTGCTTATAACAGGTATATTTTTTGAAGATAATACTGCCAGAAGGACCTGTTATTGTTGATGCTCTGAAGAACGTCGGGGTTTCTGACATAGTGGCGTGTGTAAGACTTGCGAAAAAGATGAACACGAACAAGTGGTGTCTTAAGATAATGGTAAGCTTAATTATGGTGTGTATTTAATGCGGACCTTATAGCTGAACGTTAATTGTTTTTCGGGGTAATGACTGATTAGTTATCCTGGCGTCAACATTATTATGGGGACGCCAAACTTTTGTGCGTGCCTTGGAATTGTATAGCCTATATACATTAACTTAGCCCATCACTGTTTTGTTCTGTATATTCAATGGGGTTTAGGCTCTTAAAAAGTTAGTAGGCCTACTCACTTACGTATGACACAATTTATTGAGTGGGGATTGGAGTAATCATTGTGGCTACTCACTTATTAATGTCATTGCATACTTTGCATTTTTTTTGAAAAATTACGTAATTCTCGTAGTGTATTACGTGTGGTTAGTATTAGTTGGAAAAAATATCTTTTTTTGGTAGAGTACGTTAGGTCTTGTCTAGTTAAAATTTTGTACGTTAGAAAATTTAAATTTTAGTCCTCTGTGTACCGTTAGTTGTCCTATTCAAGGACACTATACTTCCCCTGCGACAGATTTAACCGGAATTAGATTATTAAATTTAGGGGTGTTGGAGTGCTATAGCTAATGTATCTAGTGTTTGTCCAGATAAAATGGCAAATCAATATACTATTTTTTTGAGCTAGATAAAAAAAATGAATGTATAAGGTAAACACGGAATCTTCATATGAGTTACATTTAATTATTTTTTATTTTTATTTTTTTGCCTTTCGCTCTTTATGTTTCGCAAATTTTTTTAGTGAAGCGCGTCTCGTTTAATTAATTGTGACCAGATTGGTCATTCCTGAATGTTCAGTCTACGTAGACTGGACAGCTCTGGAAACATGCAGGACTAAAATTAAATTTCCTAACGATCAGAAATTTTAGTGCACATGGACTAACAAACTGGACTGAAAATATACACTACCGGTCTTAGTGGACACACAAGATATTGATGGGTAGACACAACTGACGAGACAGACTTCCTTAGTTTCCTACCAGTTTGTTCTTAATTAAACCTAAAGGTTACATTAAGGTCCATATTATTCTACAAACATAAAAAAATCACCTTCCAGTATACAGCTTCTATGGTTCTGACATATTATTGTTTCGGTTACGATCTTCTATTTCAAATCTTGTTTATTAATTGTGGCCAAATTGGCCATTTGTGATGGTCAGTGTCCTTAAATTGGACAACTTTGATATAATACAGGACTAAAATTGAAATTTCCTAACAAACAGGTTTTGTACTGGAGAAGACCTAATATATAGGACTAAAAAATGATTTTAGCCCATTACTGTGCAGACGCAACTAACTAAGTGGTGATCTCACACCTTGTTTTAGGGTTGTTTTAGAAAACTCAATCTTTGCAGGCTGAAAAGTTTTAGGTAGATTTAAACTTAAAAATATTTTAGTTAGGACTGACCTATTGGATCTGTTTATCAATTAACTTAACATTCACATAGTTGCCACTGTTTTTAGCGGTTATTACACATTTCAACTCATTTAAAAAGTTTCTTTATCAAAATTGAAATGTTTTACCAACATATCTGTTCTTTCATACTAATAGACCTTTTTTTATTGTTCGTTCGTATGCCTACTCCTTTACATTTAATATATTCCAAACATATTCGGCCAGTTATCACACTCGACACACTCCGAAATTTTTTTTTTTTTTTTTCATCAATCATAAATATTTTTTTTTGTTCTATTTTTTATCCCTTAATGAACCGTAGGATTTTTGGGGCCCAAAAAATTAGTTAGTAATCCTTCCTGTTCACTGTGTTTATTCAATTGATATGGTAGGGCCGGAGTAGATTGCACTGTACGAAAAGAGTATTCATTATGAATATTCAGACACTGTCAGTAGAGGCGCGCAGCCTACTAAGGCACAAACGGGCGTGCGGCTCCCGGGCGTGGGGCCGGGCGGGGGGGGGGGGGGGGGGGGGCGTTACGCGAGTTTTTATTCAACTCTGACCAACAAGTAAATAGAACAAGTGTAAGAAGCACCCTGAATAAAATGTACTCAATATAAGACTAAATTTAAATAAATTCAATATGCTAGTTGTTCCAGTAACAGGGAATCACGTAGCACAAAGGTATTTACGAGCGAACACGGTCATGCAATGAATACCATGTCAGTCATCTTCATCTACTTCCTAGCATACTAGCCTGCGCAAAAATAATTGTTGTCTAAATTTATATTTGCCCAACTCTGAAATCGTTTAATTGGGCTAACTGTGACAATTGCATTCCCATTGGTGTACAGCAAAATGAAGCAGACATGGGTGCTCCTGGCGAGAGAATTGCCGCGTCGGACGTTCTTCGGGCAAAAAGTGTTCGAGAAACTGGGGGGGTCCATTTCAATCGGAAAAGGACTTTCTCTGGTAAGACAAACAGTAGTGATGGATATAGGTTTGTCAAAGGTGTTGCAGATTACAACTTATTTAATGCGGAGGGCAACAACATCTTGAAATCAATGGTTAACGAGATTCGAATGATGAGGGAATCTCAAGACTTTATTTTTAGCGTCCTAAGCAACTCACTGGACGCTTGGACAAAAGAGAAATCAGAAAGTGCTCTCGTCGAGTTGATGAGTAATATGGTGAGTACATTAAAGGAAGTCAGTGCTGCGGTGCAAGCATTGGGAAATGGTCACAAAACTGGCAACGTTGTATTAGCACACTTAAAGAAGCAGGTGAGGTAAGCAAGGACAGCATTGTCGATGAGGGCCCCAGTTCAGTCGGGAACAAAGAAGTGTTGACACCCGACGGAAACACATAAAAAAAAAGGGGTTCCTCAAACAAAGCCTCCGAACAACTAACGAAAACGAGAATGGAATCGGAGGACAATGGAAAAGCCACTTACCCACAAGAATATCAGCATCAACAATCAAGGGTGCTTTAGTATTTATTAAACTTATAGCTATCTTACAAATTTAAAATTTCAGATAAAATTATGTGCCTGTGCAGATCTAAACCATTAAGCGTTGCTTTACAGATTGATGTAGGAACAGAACCTAAAAGACTAAAATCTATCCTGAAGAAACCTGGCGCCTCGCCGAGCCAAGACATATTTATCTCGGCGAAATCAGACCGAGAAGCTATGACTAGCGGCACTTGGAGACGCTATTTGTTGCTGGGATACCCCTACGCACAATCGAAGATTCTTAAGGATGAAAGATTAACAAAGTTGGTGATGTACACAATGGATGCGAATCTACCCGCACGGTATTTTTTTAAATTTAAATAAAATTTTACATTGTGGGCGTTTTTTGTGAATATATTTACTATCTAACCTGACCCTACTATCAATGTATTGTGAAGGGAGATACTTTCAGAGACTAGGAACACATATCTAGATCGACATGAACTGATGACTTTGCTTCCGACCAAGTGGTTAACATCCGCGGTAAAGTGTATACCCTTTAAACATAAATTTTTGGGTTTCATTTTTTTTGTATGAAAGGAAGGAGGTAGGGGGGGGGGGGTGTGTGGAAAGGGGACCCTTTTGGCTAATGTATTTATCTTTTCCCGTAGGTTTTAAATACGGCATCGAACTTGCTCAATTTTGAGGAGGAACGAAAAAATGACATGACGATGTGGCATTACCCGGTTTTTTTGGTGGTTAGTTATTACACAGTGCTGTGTATTGGTTTACAAAAGAATTAGCTTAGTCATCCAACTCTACTACTTTGCTTATACGCGGCTGACTCAAAAAAAAATTTTTTGGGTTAGGGGAATGATTGTGAGGAGAAAGAAATCAAGGCTCAGTTTGGAAAAATGAAGATAAAAGGGGGCTTTGTACATGGACATATCCGATCTATTAAAAAGGTTTATTTTCAAGCGCTAAATTGACTAACCGCAAATAAAATAAATCACATTTTCATGACCGAAACAATTCGTCGTTCTGACCATTATGATGCGACCGTAGCGGGAATAAATAGTGGTTTTAACTTAAATAGGATTTTTTTTTTTTTACGTTTTCAGATTTTGATACCACTTCACTTTTCACATCCGGGGCATTTCAAGCTGGTGGTGATTGACCTCCTCCTGAAAGAGGTAGAAGTACAGGACTCTCTCCCAAGCGTTACTACTGTAGATGAAGCAACAACAAGGGTGGTTAATACTATTGTGAGTTTTGGTGTCTTAAGTAAGGGTCTTTTCAACTACAAATTAAAAAATTTGGTTCACTGTATAACCACGTTCGTACATAGTTAAGTGTGTTGCAGGCGGAATACAAGGCGGATATAGATATAAACATTGTGGGCGACCTCACCACATATGAAATTTACTCTGTCATCGGCGGACCAAAGCAGTATAACATGTAAGCCTGCCTTAGATGTTGATTCTTACACTACGTACGTTAAATTTTACCAACAACAGCTATTTGCTTGACGCATGAACGGATAAGTACAGGTCAGACTGTGGCCTTTATGTTATAAGGAATATGAAGAATTGCAGGAAGGTTGCCTACAAATTAAAAAAGGAGGAAATTATTCCGGGAGGCGTCGAACGCGTGGTAAGCCAATCTGGAAAAAACAGTGTTTTTTTTAGTTTCTGTAGACAAGGGCTTTTATTTATTTATTTATGGTAAAAGACTTGAAATGATATTTATTCTTACATTGTAATTTAGGGGGCCAGCCATGACCTCAGAGTGCAGGTGCTCCTCTGGATTATTTCTCATGAGAGCAACTTGTTAAAGAAAAGGTTAGAGGAAGACTCTAGTAACTGGTTTGAGAAAACAAAAAATAGAACAAATTCAGGAGAGTACACCAAGAAACTTAGCGAAGGAGATAAGGTGACCACAACACCACTCTTCCGGAGCAACAAAAAAAGTACTCGATAGACAGTGGTGGGATATTCAAGTTATGGTGTTGTGATGTTGTCTTTGATCTTCAATTTTGGACATCTTTCTCAAGTTTTTTCATAATTTTTGTAATGGATTGTTGTGCTAGTGAAGAAACGAACTGGTAATCTTAACATGTCTTGTTTACTTTTTCCACATACCCGTTTAAGGGGGTTGATGACAAGCGTTGGTTTGACAAAGATAGTGCAGGATTCGTAAACATCTAAGACGTCAGCGCTACAGATTCTTTTGGGTAGTAGTAAAATAGTTAAAGACCCTATTAGATGTAAGATTATACCTTAAACTGTATCGCACTAAAACATGGTAATCAGATGACTCAATATCTATAAGAATGAACGTTATAGCATTATTTAAGTCAGCGAAAATGAAAGTACAACATGACGAAGTATCAAGTGTCCAAAACCGTAGATAATAAACCAGCGGTACATGCTAATTTTTTAACGCTAGGTCCTGGTCCTATTTCTTATCAAGTGGTCGACCATTCGCCACTTATTTGCTTGCCTCTTGCACGTATGCCACAATGAAACCTTATGTGAACCGCCATTTACCGAAATACACAACAAGTCATGGAAATGAAAACAATCCATTACAGCAATCTAGATTGATGAAATAATGCACGCTGTAAAAAAAACATTACAATGCGCAAAAATTAATAAAGGCTGCCGTCGCACATAAGTTTCGAAATCAAGATTTTGGTGGCCTACTTTTAACATGAACTCGTTAATCAGTGGCTTTAACAGCTAATTCCTAACAAGAGGTGAAAGCAAAGATCAACAACGCTCATCTGCTAGTTTTAAACTAAATAAAGATACTCAGAATTATGTCAATTCGTTCCCATGTCTCCTTTACAATTACCCACAAAGAGTTTTCTTAGTTTTGGATCAACTGAAGATCTCTGGATTAGTGTTTTTTTAGGGATAGTTGGTTGCAAAATGATCATAACTAGGACATGTTTGTGAGTCTTCAGGATTGATTAAAAACGGATTTTGTGAGGTAATCAGTGCGACCTCAACACCAGACATCTTACAAGTAGAGTGAGTCCCCAAAAATCTTAAATGGTTGAAGGTAATAAGCTATACACTTAAATAAACCAATATGTGGTGTAACAACATTGGATATTGGTCAACCACTAAAGCTAGTTTTCCATTTAACTTTTTTAAAACTACATTTTTTCTTTAATCTTCCTTTAGATTTTACAGAAATTTAATTTTACCTCTTAGGATATCAAAATAGAAAGTAACAGACAAGCTATAACTATTGTTGGAGTCCAATGGTGTTAAAAGACCTTATTATTTGGAAATTATTATAAGGTCTTGACATTTTACTATATGGATATCTTAAATCCTAAGTTGTCAAAAGATCTTATAATTTTGCAATTATTATCTCGACTAACAATTTACTATATGGATATCTGAAAATAACTAATTCTCTAAATATTTTTATAAAAAAAATAATTATATGTTTTATTTTTTAATTTTCTATTATATTTTATCATAAGGTTAATTTTATTTTTCAGGATATCGAAATAAGAATTAATCGACACCCTATAGCTATTGCTAGAGTGCTAAGGTGTGAAACGGCCTTATAATTTTGAAATTGTTATCTCATTCAACATTATACTAAATGGATATCTTAATACATCTAATTTTCTATATGTTTTTATAAAAAAATTACATTTTTCTTATAAATATTTTCATTTAGATTTTATCATAAATTTATTTTTTACTGTTTAGAATATCGGAAAAGGAAGTCAGTGACAACCTATAGCTATTGCCAGGGGCATAAGGTGTCAAAAGACCTTCCAGGCTTAAATTATTATCTCGATTAATATTATACTAAATAGATATCTTAAAATATCTAATTTTCTATTTATTTTTATAAAAAAATAATTACATCTTTTTAAATTTGTTATTTTTCTATTAGAATTTGCTATAAGCCTTAATCTTAGCTTTTAGAATATTGAAATAGAAAGTAATCGACAACCCATAGCTATTCCGAGAGTCCTAAGGTTTCACAAGACTTTGTAATTTTGAAATTATTACCTCGATTAAAATTTTATTATATGGATATCTTAAATATCTAATTTTCTCTCTCGCTCTCTCTCTCTCTATATATATATATATATAAATTATATATTTCAATTCTTTTGTAATTTTTCTTTAGATTTTATCATACATTTGATTTTAGCTTGTGCAATATCGAAATAGAAAGTAACTGACAATCTATAGCTATTGAGAGTCATAAGTTGTCAAATGACCTTATACTTTTGAAATTATTATCACGATTAATATTTTATAATGGATATCCTTAAATATCTAATTTCTATATAAATTTTATAAATAAAATAATTATATTATCCCAATTTTTAAAAAATTTCATTTAAGTTGTATCATAAGTTTAATTTTGACCTTTTAGAATATCGAAGTAGAAATTAACCGACACCTGAGATATCAAAAGACCTAATAATTTTGATTTTGTTATCCCGATTAATATTTTATTATAAGAATATCTTAAATTATCTATTTTCGATATATTTTTAAAAATAAAATTATTAAATTATTCTAATTTTTTAAATTTTCCTTTACATTCTATCTTATGTTTAATTTTACCATTTTTAATATCAAAATAGAAAGTAACCGACACCTTATAGCTATTGTTGAAGACGGGTACTAAGTAACTGACAGTGACAACATATAGTTATTGCTAGAGTACTAAGCTGTCAAAAAATCTTATGATATTGTAATTATTATCTCGACTAACATTTTACTATATGGATATCTTATAATATCTATTTTTCTATATATTTTTTTAAAAAAATAATTATATGTTTTTAATTTTATTAATTTTCTTTTAGATTTTATCATAAGTTTAATCTCAACTTTCAGGATATCGAAATAAGAAGTAACCAATACCCTATAGCTATTGTAAGAGCGCTAAGGTGTCAAACGACCTTATACTTTTAAAATTATAATCTCGTTTAACGTTATACCAAACGTATATCTTAATATAGCTATTTTTCTATATGTTTTTATAAAATAATTACATTTAAAAGAAATTTCTTTAGATTTTATCATAAATTTATTTTTTACTGTTTAGAATATCGGAAAAGGAAGTCAGTGACAACCTATAGCTATTGCCAGGGGCATAAGTTATTTCAAAAGACCTTCTAGGCTAAAATTATTATCTCGATTAATATTATACTAAATGGTTATCTTAAAATATCTAATTTTCTATATATTTTTATTAAAAAAATAATTTCATCTTTTTAAATCTGTTATTTTTGTATTAAATTTTGCTATAAGTTTAATTTTACCTTTTAGAATATCAAAGTATAAAGTAACCGACAATCTATAGCTATTGTTAGAGTCCTAAGGCAAAAGACCTTATAATTTTGAAATTCTTATCTCTATTAATATTTTAATATATGGATATGCTAAAATATCTAATTTTCTATATATTTTTTTTTAAATAAAATAACCACATTTTTCTAAAAAAAATTAATATTCCTTTAGATTTTAATGTAAGTTTAATTTTAACTTTAAGGATATTGAAGTAGAAAGTAACCGACAACCTACACATATTGTCCGAGTGCTCAGGTGTTCAAAGACCTTATAATTTTGAAATTATTAAGATTCGCGCGCTTGTTCTGCCAAAATATCGTTAATCGCCCCTCAGCAAAATTTTTTAAATATTAAAAATATTTGCCCAAACTTGGATTCGAACTTGAGACCTCTTGAATGAGGCACCAAGTTTCAACCACTAGACCAAGTTAACAACTTGTTATTAAATCTACATAGCATTTATATAACTTATTTAGTAAAATCTACTTACAATAATATGTACTATAATTAGGTATTAAAAAAATAAAAACTAAGTATAAATTAATAATTGGACATTTTTTTAAATATTTTGTTTTCTTTATAATCTTATGATGAAAAAATGTATTAATATTTAAATTTGTTATAACAATTTTAAAATTATTATGTTAAATTAGAGTTAAAAATTGTTATATTTCCTAATTTATTTGTGTTTAATTTTTAATTAGTGTTGTTTGTATAAAAAATGTTATAGGTCAATCAACAAAAGTTTTATATATTACAAGTATTCTCAATGCTTTTAACTTACATAATGTGGAAATAATTTTAATAAAGAATTTAATTTTCCTTCATAAATAGATAATATTTTATAAATCAAAAAAGAAAACAATAAATCAAACTTTGTTTACAATACATTTTAGATAATAACTAAAAATTCGTATTAAATATTCTAAGAGAAAAGGAAAAATCAAACGTATGTATTGTTTTTTATTTACCAACTAGTTGTATATGCGTGAATTGGGCTCAATTTTTAGATTAAATATTTGGATTTAAGTAGTTTTATAACTATCTATAAAATATCGTGATAAATGATGTGTTTTAATACATTTTTCGGCATTTTTAAAAACATTTCACCGATATTCCGATATTAATCGATATCTCACCGATATCTCCGTAAATTGAAAGACCGATATCTCCGCGAATCTTAACGTGTCAAAATATCTTATAATTTTGAAATTGCTAGAATCTTAACGTTTCAACATATCTTAACGTGTCAAAATATCTTATAATTATGAAATTATTTTCTCGTTTAACATTATACTAAATGAATATCTTAATATATCTAATTTTCTTTATATTTTTATTAAAAAAAAAAGTATTATTATTAATTTTTTAATTTTCCTTTAGATTTTTTCATAAGTTTAAATTTTATTATGTGAGAAATTGAAATAGAAAGTAAATGACAACATATAGCTATTCCATGGGACATAGGTGTCAAAAGACTTTCTAGCTTTAAATTATAATTATCTCGATTAACATTATATTAAATGGATATCTTAAATATCCAATTTTTAGTATATTTTTATAAAAAAATAATTACATCTTTCTAAATTTGTAAATTTATTATGTGGATTTTGTTATTAAGTTTAATTTTACCTTTTAGAATATATCGAAATAAAAAGTAATTGAAAACCTATGGCTATTGCTAGAGTCCTAAGTGTCAAATTACTTTATAATTTAGAAATTATTATCTCGATTAATATTTTATTATGTGGATATCTTTAAATATCTAATTTTCTAGATATATTTATAAATAAAATAAGTACATGTTTCTAAGAAAATTAATTTTCCTTTAGATTTACATAAGTTTAATTTTACATTTTAGATATCGAAGTAGGAAGTAACCAACAACCCACAACAATTGTCAAAGTCTATCAAAAAACAATATAATTTTGAAATTATTATCTCGATTAACAACTATATGCATATCTTAAGATTTTGAAAGTTGCCATGACATAAGTTTCTCTTATTCCAGGTGATGCATTTCATCCATACAGTATTATAAGTATTCTACATTTACGCTTACAGATTGGCAATTTGGCCTCGGGTAACCGACCCGCCCCGCCAGAATTTAATTTATAGAGTCGGTTTTGTTTTAGTTCTTCAGGTATCGGCTTAATATCGGGTCGATTTAGAGGTCGGGTTATGGTCGGGTTATGTAGGGTTCGGTTCTCTCGGGTACCATATTTTAACAAAATCAACAATAAGTCTACACATCCTACAATAACTTTACAGAAATAAGACATGATTTAATCATAGAAAAACAACTTGAAAAAACCCAACGTGTACCCCCATAATCAATTTTCTTATTGGGTACTAGGGATGTAAACGAATCGAATCGAACTGAATATTAAGAAATTCGATTCGAATTCGAAAATATAAACTCGAATTCGAATTCGAATCGAATATTGAACGAATTTAAATTGGTGATTCGAATTTGATTCATGAGAAATATTCAAACTATTTGATTCGATTTTAGAGATTCGAAAAGTTCTTTATTATTTTTATATATAGATATTTTAATTCTATAAATATTCCAATATTGTTATTTTCTTTATTTTTTTTCAATTACAAATTTTCATGATATATATTATATTTAAATTTATTTAAATATATAGCTATATAAATATATTATATACATAAAAATAGTATTATATGTATTATTTAATTTTTAAAATATATTATATATAAACGAATCGAATATTCAAATGGAATACAACTATATTCGAATTCGCATATTATTCGAATAATATAATTAATTCATATTCGAATTCGAATTCAATTTTTTCAAATCGGAATCAACTTAATCGAGTTCGAATCACGAATCGAATAAAAAATATTTGATTTGTTTACAACCCTATCGAGTACCATACGGAAAAAAATTGATACCCGAAAAATCGGACCCGACCACCCCTATACATAGTAGTTACGCTAGTCTCCAGCCATAGCTATCTAATATACAATTTGCGGGTACCCTAGACATACACATCTTAAACCAAAAATAAATTCTGTAGCTGATTGGTTATGTCAATACTGCAAAAAATCAGACAACATGGTGCAAGAAATAAGGAACACTTCATGCCATCAGTGTGTGATAATACATATAATAAAATAGAATTTAACTTGCTGAAATGTCGCCAGCAAGAAAATAAGCTTTGTAAAGCCCTCCCATTCAGTGTAATCCTGACAAGACTCAAGGCAAAAGCCCATCTTGCTCTATCACAACAGCTGCAGGTGAGAGAGGATGTCGCAAACTAAAGAACAAATGGAGAGGCCAAATGTATATGACAACATAATATCCAATGGTGTGCAGAAAACCATATCAAGTATTGCAAACAACAAATTGCCAGAGGATACAAAGCTAAACGGTCAATAAACTATATTAAACAAGAAAGTTCCTCAATAGTTCAATATTCGAGCCATATGGGACGAAGGCATGTTAACCTCACGTAGTAGAGGTCTTTTGCTTCAACAATTGCTCAAGTTCAAGGACCACATTGCTGCTAGACTTATTTATGGGGTAGTCTACTTTCACCACATCAAGGCTCTTGTGCCCTATCCTGATCATTCAACAAATCAAGTGAAAATGTTAATACATTCTTTCTATTTGAAGTGACCATGTATTTCAAAGACACAACAAAAAACACCAGCTCATAGTTTAGTGACCTCTTTAAGCACACCTTACATACAGTACCAACTCTAGAGTCTGGCAAAAAAAAATACATCCACATAATATTACATGTTTGATCAATCTGATTCCTTTGAAGAGATTTATCATTATCAGTTGATGGTGAAAGTGAAAACTAAACAAGTTTGTGCAACCTCATCTACCTAAATTGAAAATATAAATCCATTCCTGCAATTTTAGAGTCGGCAACATACAATCTCATAGATGCAACACTATGATTCTGGCAATTCTTGAAAGAATTTAAGACGTTATCGTCTGAAGCAAGAAAGAAAGAAAACCCAAGATTCTACCATAAACTCATCACTCCAGAAAAAAAGAGAGATGAGAAGAGACAAAAAGATTATTCATGTGATAACAATGTAAACCCTAATAATTAAATTGAAATGAAATACATAAACTATATAGGATTGCATACAGAAAAGTTTCAGATCAAACTATTCAGAATTAGTCTACTGGTGACTGGTAGCAGTCAGAGAGAAAAGGCAATCCTACCAAGATTTTCCAATTTAAACAATAAAAAGTGCAAGAATCTTTTAAACAACTAGAATATCAAGAAAGACATAACACCATGTTTAAAATTAAATCACAGGAATATCACAATAAAAAAAGCCACTTTCTAAAGTTTATCAAAGAACCATCTATATCAAAGAAAAAGTGCAAAAAGAAAAGGCTCAGAGAAAAAAAATGATTACATTTTTCCAAGAAAAAAACAATCTCCAAGCAAAATACTTGTAAATCAAACATTAAAGATAATTAATAGAGTGCACATATGTCTTCTTTTTCCAATTTCTGAACAAAAAAAGTTGGCAGAAATGCAAAAACAATGCAAGGATCCAAGCATAGGACAAAAGTGAAAGAGAAAGAGCAAAAGATGAAAAGGAAGTTGCAGAAGAGATGAAGAGAGAGAGGTGAAGAGGAGAGGAGAGGAGAGCTGTTAAATGTGATCAGTAGTGAAGTTGTTGGGATAGTAGGCTGCCATTATGGGTTGCATCTGCATCAAGTGTTGCTGCATGCTTCTCTCTTTTATATCCTCCCCCACCCCCAACACACACACAAAGTATGCCCCTCTCTCTCTCCACCGCCCCATCGGTTCTCTCTCTTCAACGATGACAATGACGAGAACTACTGGTAGGGGAGGAACAATTTTTGAAATTCAAAAGTAAAACCATAAAACTGTAATTATTGGCCCGTTAAACTACACAGTGTTATTAATATAGTTGCAGATGAAGCTAATTTAGTGCTTCGCTTTTGGCTTCTTCACAATCATCACAGAGCAGTGAGCATGAAGAGAGCACTAACCGCCCACGCTCATTAAAACAACTTTGGAAGAGCAATTTCGCACGAAAAATCTAGCTTATAAACTAATCAAACTATATAAGAAAATAGATTAAACATAAAGTGCTTCAGTGAAGGAGATTATCGAGCTACTGGAGTTTGAGAACTGAGTGAATGAAAAGAGGAAATCTATACCTCTTTATAGCTACATAACCATGGGTACCGACAACCAACACAGTGGCAGGGTGCTTTTCTGATGCGTCAGAAAGAACATTCCTAGGATCACCTTCCACACTTTCAAATATTGCATCCTTAATCTGCATAAAATCTAAAGCTTAAAAGAAATCTAGATGAAGGGGAGGCCCCCGCAACTTTAGGGAATGGAAAATGCTGATGTTGTCTATTGCTGGTACTGCAGCCATCGTGATGTGGGCTCTCTTCCCACTTTCATCGTCCATCATCCCACCCAGAGCTGGCTGCAATCACATGCATCACATCAAAGAATTAGAGGTGGATGGGGGATAAATATTTTACCCAAAGTGTTATTATACTTCCAATGCAGGAATCGAAAATTTGAACTAGACAAATTACATTGAACTATAGTTGTCTATATGATAAACATTTTCCATTCTCAAGGGTCAGTCAATGGACAAGACATTTAAGGCAATTAGAACACTGATAACAAAGTAGATATACCAGGTGACCTCATAGACCTACCATATCTACATCTTTTTCGTCCATACTCTGTGCCCTAACGAAAATTGCTAGGAGTTGCACCACTTATCCAATCAAGACGAGGAGGAAAAAAGCAAATAAGGAATACACAAACCAACTTTTGTTCTGTACGAAATTGAGTACCCACTTCAGAAACTCACGGCAATTTGTACTTAATTAAGCACGAAACATAATACTAATTTGAAAAAAAACGAATTCTGGGTTCAAATTAGGTCGAATTGACAAACTCAGTTAAAAATATATCAAAATTACTCTGAGCTCACCAAGAATTGGCCCAAATTTCTAGCGAGGGCGAGAATTAGGAGAAGAGAAGGGACACTATGATGCCGATTTGAACGACGCTCAATTTAGGAAACCCCACGACGGCGCTGGAGTCAGAAAGTTGTGACTTCTTCATCATCCCTCGTTGATTTGAAACCGCAGCAGCAGATTCACAACCCAGCCTTTCAAATTAGCATCTCCACCATCTAGGGGTGTGCACGGATCGGTTAACCGACCGAACCGAACCGAAACCAAAAATTCGGTTGGGACCGAAAACCGATCCGTAAATTCGGTTCGGTTTTCAGTTATATATTTTACTAAGTTTCGGTTTTCGGTTCGATTTCGGTTTAGGACAGCGGTTAACCGACCCGATCCGAAAACCGATTTGATTTTCAGAATTTTCTTTTAGTTTTTTTTTTTTTTTTTAATCTGATTAATTTTAACAAGTTTGTTTTAAAACTCATTATATTTTTGAGATAAATGATAAGTTACAATGAGTCCATAAGCCAAAAGCTGGATGCCATTGTTGCCGAGAGAAGAAGCAGCAAGTTCAAGATTGCCAAGAAGGCCGCAGAAAATTTGGGTGGACATGGAAGTAAAATTGTTGAGCAAGTAAACTATGATGGCGGGAGCGGCCAGGCGGATAAGGTATCTGAACTCGATTAGAATGGCCTTCTGGAAGCGGCGCCACCACGATAAGGTGGTGTCGGAGAGTACTGCTTCAAGCTCTGAGCTTGCTTCCTCTTCCGGTTTCGTGGATTGAAGCAAAGGTTCATTCACCTCTTCTTTGTGTGAGGATCCCATATTTCTGTGGAATTTCACACTGTCACAACTGTTGCATATATGATGGGATGGAATATTGATGTGGAGATTTAAAGTCGCTCATGTCACACAAAATACTAATACTAATATAAATATAATAGAATGCATATTTACAAGTATTTGATTCAGTAATCACGTGATCTTCCAATAACAAAAATACAGATTTGGATGATGACAACAATGTGATCACTTCGGAATATTAGCTTATTGTTTATGTTGTAAACTGCGGGAAAAAATAATGGTTAACTGAAACCGGAACCGAAAAAACCGAAATTTTTCGGTTTTAACCGAACCGAACCGTTTTAGTTCGGTTCGGTTTTCGGTTCCCTAAAATGACAAACCGAAATTTTGGTTAATTCGGTTAACCGAAATTTCGGTTCGATTCGATTCGGTTTAGCCGAACGCACAGCCCTACCACCATCACTTCTGTACCTACTCCAACTGGATTTATGGGGATTCATCGCCAAAATTGCAAGAACAAAAGAGGCTTTTTCCGTTGCCCCTCTGCCGCTCACTGACCTTCAGTTTTCCACCGCCCCTTGATTCTCTCTCTTAAACTCTGATTCCCATTGATAATTAATGGCAAGGGAAGAAAAGTGGTTCTGACTCCAAAAAATAAAAGACGACATAGTAATTATTGGGGAATAAAAATAACAAGTGAAAATAAGCATTAAAAAATACAGCAGGTCCCACTATATATATGTAAAAAGACATAAATACCCAATGGTTGCATTGATGCAACTATTGCATAGTAGAATGACCCATAGAATCTTCATTATTCTTAAAATTCACACATACCAATAATCAACATCATATAGTATTTCTTAAAAAACATCATATATAGTAATACATGCAATACATTTGCACTCTAAAATAAATCATTTTTAGGCCCATTAAATAGTAGAGTTGTAACGGAATCCTGCAGGGGCATAGTTGGCAACTTTTAAGGCTCCGATGTTGATAGTTCCGGCGAACTTTAAATCCGACTGAAGGTGGCCGGTCGATGGTAGAACCGGGTCGCAGGTAGAGAGAGGTGTGTTAACGATAAGCTTGCAATTTGACTCCGGAGGAAAGAAGGGCATAACGGACATTGAATTCGCCACGATATTGGAAAATCCAAAAATATTTGTTGTACCGTTAGCAATTGTTCCATTGTTTCCACATTGAAATAGAATTTCGGCGCCTGTTTGAAATTTTTGTGAGGACTTTGATGTAATTAGAATACACAAATACATTTTTTAATAATTTTTTGTGCAAAATTTCCACTAAAAGGTATGAATTTTGTGATTTCTCAATTCGGCCTGAATTTGTGGGTTTTTTTTTTTTTAAATTAAATTAGGGGCCTAGACTAATTAAAAATAAATAAAAATTAGGGGTCTATATTTTGAATTATATTCTCAATCTAGCGGTACGTCTTAAAAAATAAGACACATTATCCAACGTGCGAAAGGTTCAGTACGACGTATCGAAAATATCAATATATTCCGTGCTAAAAATTTCAATTTACTATGTACTGAATATTCTGTATATTGGATAATTTGTAATTTTTCAAGAAGCAAGCCATGAATTGAGAATAAAATTTAAATCCAGGGCATGAATTGAGAACATCCAAAATTCAGGCCCACAACTGAGACATTTTCCAAAATTTAGACTCGACTGAAATTTTTCTTTTTTTACTCATACATTTATTTTGTTCATGTATCTTAATAGCGAAGCCCAAAATACTTCAATTGAAATCTTAGCTAGAAATACTATCGGGCCAAGCATGCCCCATCAGATGGAGCAATGGTCTGACAATCTTAGTATATTTTATGGGGATGAACTAGAATGAGCTCAATAATTTCCTCCCCACAGAATTTTGACCCTGCCTGCCTAGCCAGCCATATGGTGTTGACCTAGCAAGCTGAACCTACTCAAACAAACCCGACTTATCACCTCAACATACGTGAAGTTGTCGGCAAAATATACAAGATTAAAACATAGCATAAATTCATCGACTTGATTATTACTTACCTCTGAAAGGTGGGGTGGCAATGCCTAGGACACTCATGCCACCGTCCGGAGTACAATACAAAGTAAATGGGATTTCATATATGTTAAAATCGGTACCATTAGAGTTTACACTTTGTGCTCGACACATGGACGTTGCAATAGTAGCAATTACAAAGCCAACAAGAAAAATCCCTTTAAAGGCCATATTATCTATAGATGATGATGAGTTATTTTGGTTGTAATTATGCTTAGAATATTGTCCAATTTATACATTTCAGCCACAATAATAACTATATAAAAATATGTAACTACACGTAAAATTGGAGAATGTCATGAGGGATGTTAATTGCCGTCAAATAATTATTTAGGTTAGTTAATGCACTTTTTTGCATACCCTAGTAAAGGTTTTTTTAGTTATATAGGTTAGGTAATAAGCTCATTTACGCGTGTAAGCTCAATTTTAAAGTCATCGATTAGTCCCTATCTAAGTGTAATGCTGTCTTCGATCATCAATCTTAAATTTTCCGACACCTTACTTTATCTATCTAGACTTTGTTTAACACCGTTTAAGTCTCGATTAGATACTATGTCAGAATCTACCGTTTGATTAATGTATAAAGTCTTTAATAATATTGTATTTAAGTTATAGCATGATAAAAAATAATAAATTACTAAGTTTTAATACCATTTTTCCAGACAAAATATTGAGAGTTGAAAACATCACAAATTCATACCGAGAATTGTATGTAGTTTTAACCAATGCTCCGAAAAACACTAAGCAATAGTCGTGCACAATAGACTAGAGCCCGACCAACGCCTAGCACTTAATTAGGGCCTTTGCATGCAACGGCGGACCTATGCCAAGGGTTGGGGCCCCCCAAAACCCCACCCCTACCCCACTAGTGTTATGTACAAAAATAAAAAACATACATATATATATAATATGTATATTTGTATTTATTTTGAAGAATATGTATATTTTTCCCCCTCATAAAATTATTAAATGCTAAAATAAATTTAGATAATTCTCACAATATACAATAAAAATACTCGTATGTTTTAATATATATATATATATATATATATAACTGATGATACAGTTAGACATATTTAATAATAAATATTATTGATATTCTATTTAAATAATAAATATAATATATTTATCACATATATATTAAAATTGGTTGCGAGTTTTTTTTGTCGGCCCCTCCGACAACACGTTTTGGGTCCGCTCTTGTTTGCAAGATTAATCGGATTTAAGTGGGTTAGCGCCAAAACTCACTTCGTGCAGTCTCTTTTAAGAAAGGCCCACCCCAAGAATTCGTAGGAGATCTATTCAGGTCAACTGAGAGGGCCAATATGGCCCAACTATATTTGGGTCTGATGATACCAACCCACTCTTATCTAAAGGCCCAAAATAGTCTTGTCACTTAAAAAAGTTGAAGTTTCAAAAAATCAAACATTACCTAGAATTGTTTAAAATTAAAAGTAAATAATGTTCGAAGAAAAGTATCTAAGTTATACCTTAAAAAGTTATAATATTTGCTAAATAGTTGCTTTATACTCCCTTTGTCCCGCTCTAATTTGTTTACTTTTCTTTTTGGTTTGTCCCAATCTAATTTGTCAACCCATAAATGACAAATTTCTCTTACAATCCCCACCCTCAAAATCTTCATATTCAATCTCCACCTTTGAAAAAGTCAAAAATTTCATAAAATCTGTTTTTTCTTAACCTCCGTGCCCGACCAAGGTAGGCAAATTGGGCCGAGATGGAGGGAGTATTAGCAAACGCAAGACACCTTTGTGACAATGAAGTTTTTAAGTCATTGGATAGTCAAACTAAGTGACTAAGAGCAACTCCAGCACTGCTTTAAAATAAAGATAGAGCATCACTTTTGTTATCCAGCACTGCTGGATATTATTGCTGTACTTTGATGGAACAATTTTTTTGCTGCAATAGTGGCGCAAGCCTTGCGCTGCGCCACTTATTCCATTTTTTTGTTTTGTTTTTTAATCTTTTATCATTATTTTAATATAATGTATATTTTTGTTTTATTTTCCTATTAATAATTTATCTAATAAAATTAATTTAAGATTGTTTCTAATTATATAAATATATATATATATATACACAATTTCAATAAATAAGATTAATCCATTGAAACACATCAAATAAAATTAAACACAATAAAATTACAACGATAAGAAAAAGTAAATCAAAATGCAAAACTTAAACAAATACAAATTACAAAAATAAGAAACACACTATTTTTTCTAGCAATTTCCGATTCCACCCCCAGACCCTCCTCCAATATCAGGGAAATAATCTCCAAACATATTAAATTGATTGTCATGTTGTTTTGCGGCTTGTGCTGCTCTCCGCTTCTGTAAAATTCGTTGTTGCTCCAATGGGAAGTACTCACGAACCACGAGATCATCAATGTTCTCCAACTTCATCCTCAAAGTTTTGTTTTCTTCTTTTATATTATCTGCTTCTGCCCTTTTGTTTCGACCTGCTATTAATATTTCTCTAAGTGCAGCATTTTCTTCTTTAAGTGTTTGCACAAACTCATCGTCACTTTCATCTTGTTTCCTCTTTAATTTAGATTTTTTCACACCGGGTCGTTGCGATGACGAACCACCACCATCACCACTGCAATTGTCATCACTCAAATTTATAGAAAATGAAAATAACGATGGATTAGTTGAAAAAGAGGGAGTGTCAATATTATTTTCCCCAGTTAAATCTTCAGACTGCACAAACACTTTTATAATTGGCCACACGTGCTCAAATTTGAAACCCTGTGGATAATCTGGATGTTGCTTCATCACATCGTGCGCATTATTTAACTATAAAATGTTAGAAAATAATGTGAGTTAGGATGTATTATTTGACAAAATAGAACTACAAAAGAAACATAAAAATAATAGACTTACTATAGTTTGCTCATTTGCACCACTTGGATTACGTAGTTCAACCTGACGTATACATCCATTGAATTTTCTACAATTTTTTAGCATGGTTAGCATGCGGCATTGCAATGATCTTTGGGTACGATCTTGCATCCTGGGTGATTTTTCAGCATGACACTGCCGTGAAACGCGACCCCAGAATACATTTTTTGATTGATTTATACCTGTGATTGGATCTTGAGAGATGTCAAGATACATTCTAACGAGAAGCTTATCTTCACTATCAGTATAATTAGAAGTGCGTGCCGGCTTAGGAGGCATTTTAATTCAGATTGTGCAATAGATATAATGTGGGAGAAGAAAATGCTGTGGCATCTTGTTATGATATGGGTCACATTTATAGAAAATCGATTGTGTTTTCTACTTTAATTGTAGGGCTGAGATTTAGACAAGTTGGATCACTGAAATCTTAAAATCGCAATACTATCAAGCAATCCAACAGTCCGATGACCCAACAATAGGCTATGCTGGTCATAAATTTTTAGCATAGCCCAACCCGACATATGGTTTTGACCTATCAAAGCGGGTCGGCACAACCCTGCCAAGCCCAACATATGGGGCCCATCAGATCAGATCGGGCAGCTGAATAACTACCTTTACCTATAAGTCATGCTATTCTGAAATGACTTAATTGCCCCCGCAACAAAAGTTACAACACTAGCCATTTGATAAAATAAACATAGAGAAAGGAGAACAATTTTTTGATAAAACAAATTTCAACTTGTTTACAGCTAAATGTTCATGAATAATATGAGCTCAAGATCTATCCTACTAGCAAAATTAATGTTTGAGAAATTACAAGATATAGCAAAATTCCCTACTATCAGTACATACCCAGAAGATTCCTTTTTATTCTAAATGGAAGCAGCTTCAAACCCTTCGCCCCGAAAGCTAACGACGACCTTCTGGAAGCGATTCTGTGACCAGATGAAGCTTAATCCTTGTGCCCTTGTTCGTTGAGTTCAAGGAACTTTGCAACACGCTCGACTTTAGCTCCGGATTTGTGGTCATAGTACTCGACAATGGCAGCACCAGACAATGCAGCAAGAGTTAATGCTTGCGCGTGCAACCTGATTTTCAAGATTTCAACAATTATCAAGCATGTTTAGTTATGGTACGTACGAATGTGAAAAAATTTGGAAAGCCTTTGAAGTGAAGGTGCTCATGAGAGTGTACATGTGGAAATATAAGGTATAGGCTTTCGGTTTATTTGAAATGGTAAAATACAAAGGAAATTAGAGATGCAATGTAAACGATCAAGAAACTTTGCGTGTTTTCTCAGCAATAGAGAGCCTTCGGCTTCAGGAGAAAACAACCTTAATTGCTTGAAGAAATATCATGGTTCTAATAACTTTCATAAAACAATTCATGTTCATATATCCCTTCAATTATTATGCCAAATAAACACTACTAGACTAGTCAATGAAGAAATTGGTTATGGAACATGGAGTGTAGGTACGAGTTACAGGTTTCCCTATTCAATATCATTGAAACGGAAAAACAGCCCCCTTTTAAATGGAGATGCAATGCAAAAACGAAGCAATTGTGCTCTTTTTCAAAATGGTAAGCGTTGAGCTCAACCATACTGCAGCCTTCTAAAATGTATTGGTCAAGCAATTTCATGCTAATATTAAAATTAGGCCAGACATGATTAGATGATTTACCCAATCACTTTCACACTACGACTCGTAAATAATAAGATGTTTGTGGCTTATAAATGTGTTTGCCAAAATAAAATGTTAAACAACTTATAAATGCAAAATAAGCTCTTAGAATTTATAAGAGCCAAAAGTAAATAATAAGTACATCTTATTTTCGTAAAATCTTATAAGTCACCCTAAAGTTTTACATACTACACACACATACTCACACTAAACCCACATAAACACTTTACACACACATCCTTCGCACATACTACATAATCCAAACACTTTAATACCCTACACAAACACTATACACACACTAATCAAAATGTGTATTCATGGTGTATTTCAGATTAGCCCACCAAATACGTAACTAAATCCCTTCATTTAATTAAAGCTTATATGCCCTTGAAATAACTTTAATCGGTAGAAAGCTCTTGAGATATTACATCTTATAATTTCTTGAAAAACCTTATAAGATGTTTCAAATAAGCATAGCCTAACACCCTCTTCTTATGCCAAAAAAGTACTTCTAAGCGAGTCAATGTATAACCGCCAGTATCATGTTATAGCTCATGCACCAGTTCATCGTGAATACGAACCTAATCTTTCTAAACTCTACAATAAAACTTCCACCATATTTGATTACTAAGGACCAACATTCAAGACTTATAAGTTATATCTATAGCTCTGTTTTTGAACCACAATTCGCATCCAAAAAAACCCTAAATTTATACGGCAATTGGATTTTTTAATCAAAATTACAATAAGCATATACAAAAAATTGGGGGTGTTAATAGCGCCCCACCGAATTAGGGTTCATAACAGCCTACGTAATAACTAAATCAAGATGAAAACCCTAACCAAGTCGCAACAGAAATACTGCATATGCACCACAACAGAATCCTAATTCAGGTATTAGCATTACAAACAACAATGCAAACACAAAATCAAAATCAATCCCCATCTGTAACTTCAACAATTTCTCATTATTTAAAAGTGCGATCAAGGTATTAGAAATCATACCTCGCATGAATAATCTTCACACTGGTTTTCATATTCGGTTGGGACCAATTATACGCCATAGAACCGATAATTCCACTCGCCCACAACGCCCCTTTCAGAAAATTAAAACAGAATCAATATAATCAATCTCGATTCGGAAACAAACACGATAACAGAAATCCAAATATATATATACACACATATATGTATTACCAACAGTACGAAGCTTGTGTTCGACGATCCATTCCCTGATAGAATCAAGCTTGCCCTTTTCTTCTCCCATTTTCTATTTAATTTCTTTCTCTTTCTTCCAATTTTCTATTGCAGAATTTGGGTGCGGCAATTTAAATACTGGAAGATTACTTTCTTTGACACGTTGTTTGAACACATGGCTTTTGCGCAGCCCACAGATTGGTGTCGCCTGTTTGACGGCTGTCGATTTTGCCCACGGTACGTCAATTGACGAGTAAAAGGGTACTATGGTGAATATTGTTCGAACCTGATATTTTAGTAGTCGGATAAATAAACGAGTCGAGTTGAAGATTCTTGAGTTCGAATTTAATTGAGTTTATTTTTCTGAACTCGAACTCGAATCGATGCGATTGGTACAAAATTAAAGCTAAAATATATATTTAAATATAAAAATATTAATTATACTACAAATGATTGCTAATGAGAACGTTTAGGTTTTATTTTATTTTATTTAGAATTAGGATATACCTATATTTTTGTCTATTTTAAAAGGTAAACTAGTAATTTAAGACAAACTCCATTAAATTCACGAGCTTGCTGAGTTGAGGATCAATGGGCTAACTCGACACATACTCGAGTAGCTTGAGCTCGACTCATTTATCTCCAGTCGATATTAATTTTTTTGCGAGTCGATCCCGAGTGGCTTGCGAGTTCTTTCGACTCACTTTTACTCCTAGGATAGAGTATCATACAGGAATAAGATATTATCTAATTACCAATATATCTAATATACTCCATCTGTCCCATCCGAACTTGCACACTTTCTTTATTGGTACGTCCAACACCAATTTGCAGACCCTTAAAACGAAAGATATATGACAAACTCAAGTCTCACAATATACACATATTTACACATTTGTCATCACTTAAACAATATTTTTAAAAACTAAAATGGGTTAGTTAAGTTACACATTCAAGTTAACTTAATCAACACCTAATTAGTTGAAACCTAACCCAAACCCACACCCATACCCATTTGCTGAACTGATCCACAAACTTTTCGTTACTCTCTGGGATTCTCTAAACTATTTAGCCGATGTTCATTCTCTCCACAATCCCTTCGATCTACCTCCCTTTTTTACGATTGATCTTTGATCTCATTCTCCCTCTCTTTCGTGATCTTAAATCTGTATTTTCATGAAAAATTCTCCAAATTTGGAGCTTGTGGTGTTTGATTCGAAGGAGTCATTTGTCCTCGAAACCCAGCTGCTGGAGGCAGATAGTCTTCCGTTCGAGGAGATGGAGCTAGATTTGCAGCAGGAGCGTGCTCCGGCTCATAAAATGCAGAAGATGTTCTCCTCGTTGATCTAGCACCTCTGAGCAGTGATTGGTTCGGCACCAAGAAAATGAGGAGGCATTTCATGCAATGCCTTGGTGTTTGGTTTCCGGCCATTTTAAAGGTTTATGTTGTTGTTTCTTAACCTTCTGGAAAAAAAAAACCCTAATGATGAAATCATTTTAGGGTCTTTTGACCCCACTGACTCTTCGAGTGTGTGCTGCTTGATTCGAATATGTGCTTGATGTTTAAATTAGCCTCTTGATTTTTTTTGTTGATTCTATTGTTTGCTGGCTGGATCGAATCTCTGTTGACTGATTGGGTTAAAATATTCATATGTTGCCTAGTGAGTTCCGTTGATGGATCTGTGCTGATTATGTTGAATGTTTGTTTGCTGGTAGCTTAAATTAGATGATGCAATGGATTTTGATTGTTTAATGCTGCCCCTAAAATTGCTTGGGTTATGTTGAATGTTTGTTTGCTAGTAGCTTAAACCAGATGATGTAATGGGTCCTGATAGTTTAAGGTTGCCCCTAAAATTGCTTGGGTTGTGTTGACTGTTAGTTTCCTTGTAGCTTAAACTAGATGATGGAACGGGTCCTGATAGTTTAAGGTTGTCCTCAGATTGCTTGTGTTATGTTGATTGTTTGTTTGCTGGTAGCTTAAACTAGATGATGCAATGGGTCCTGATAGTTTAAGGTTGCCCTCAAATTGCTTGTGTTATGTTGAATGTTTGTCTGTTGGTTGTTTTGCCTAGATGTTGCAGTAAGTGCTGATAGTTTGTTGCTGCCCCTCTAATTGCTTGGGTTATATTGAATCTTGGTAAACTGATTGCCTAAACTAGATGTCTATTTGCTAGTTGGAGAACATGAACCCAATGATGAAATCATTCTAAGGGTTAGTAGGTTAAAATAAAAGACAAGAATATGAAACTAGACTTGAATAACATTAAGTACACAACATCAATCACTATGTTTACAACCTAAGTAAAATGTACACATATATTATTTATGCTGTAAACATAAGACATGATGATGCATCAGGTTTACTTAAACATAACCCAATTCAGCCATGAGTCCTCCAATATCATATGTTCCTCCAGCTTGTTCATTAGCAATCAAGTGCTCAACCCCTTGTCTAATAACATTCTCATCCACTTCTAGAGCTATGAGAGTATTCCTTCCCTTGTTAGCGATGTTTTTCCCATGTGTGGCAGTTTGTAGTTGTTCTTCCCCTTGAGTTTTATAACCTCAATCATACAAGCTTGTAGGCTCAAGAACACACTGTTGAATTTAGTGATCTCTAGGTCTTCAAAATACTTGAAAATATTGTTTACCAAATCTTCCACATTGTATGATATTGTTTCAACTTGTAGTGATTGTATTGCTCTAAAATAACCTAAATCTAGACAATTTATGTCAGGGGAGTTTGGTGGTTGGCATATCAGTTGAATTTCAAACCCATGTGATGATGCAGCCAATCAGAATTCTTGGTCATAATTGTTGATGTGGGGTTTTGCATTATCCTGTTGGATTATTATGTGTTTGATTGCATTTGCTGGCCATTTTGGTTTACTGGCTAGAATAATCTGACTAAATGCATGATTAAACAGTACAACGATAAAAAAAAAAAAAAAAAAGGTTTTAGTAATGTCGCCAATGTGTCTTATAGTCTAACTAAACTGTTACGATGCATTTAGGAGACTTACTATGCCTTTAATATAGGTGATGACCTATGATCTGATAGTTTAAGTACACACCTTATACAACAAACAATCCTTGATACTTGTTTGGTTATCGACTTAATTAGTTTAGTAACCAAGGTGCCCCTGATTTTGTTTACGTTGTTTCTGAGGGATAGTTCTCTTGTTGTCAATGGGAAAATCTCAATTTTTCCATCAAACAACAGTTCACCCTCGACCCTGTATTGAGGTCGTGCAACTACACACATAAATATGACTTTGGGAATGTACTGTTTGCTTTTACATGACTTATAAGTGTCTTCCTCTTTTACCAGTTTGTAGGCTCTCTCGGTTGTTCTTTGCATGTAAAACCACTTTTCAACAATATGAATAGCATTATGCATGGTTTCATACCTTATTTTGTTAAGTTGCCTGTCCAAATGCAAAGAACTAAAGCTGTATTTGAGCCTTTCCAACATGTTTGCTTCTGTTAGAGCAGGTTTGATTGCATTTCTGTGTGATTCAATTGCACAAGATTTCACCCGTCTTCCAACTTTGCTCTTGCTCACATTTAGCTCTTTGACTAGCCTTCTAATGCTGCCCCCTTTTGAGAATGGTAAGCTCTTCATCAAATCTATGTTGAGTTCTACTCTTACCTTTCCACCCTTCTGTTTCTTTGCTTGAATGAAACAGAATAGTCTGCCGACTCCTAAGTGTATTGAATAGTCTGCCGACTCACTCCAAATGATGCTGCCATTTCCTTGATCTTGCCAAAGTGGACAACTTTGTTTGTGTTGTTGGCTATGAGAAACTGAGTGATCAAGTTTCGGTCTGATGGTGATAAATTAGGCCCCTTCTTAGTGTTTGTCATTTTTGAGTTTGTAATTTTGTTCCTTTAAAGAACAGATGTGGTTTGGAATGTAGGCTTGAGTATTTATTGTGTTTATGAATAGATTTCCCAAATTTAGGATGGAATTTTGATTTGTACTTTGAGCTTTAGTATGCCTTGAAACAGATGATATGTAAGGATTATTGGAGGGAAAAAAAATCCCAAATTTTTTGGAATTGATATTTGAAATTTTCGTTTGAATTTTCAACTGAAATTCTGTTGGTGCTTGTTTTACTGTTTTAGTTATGTGATGAACAATTTTTTAGTGGGGGAAAAAAAGGGAAATATTAGTACACTAATCTCTTCCCAAAATTTCAGATTATATCCATTTGAAAAGTCAATTAAAAAGTAAAAAATATTTTTTTCTTAATATTTGTGCAACCTCGGGTAGGACGGAGGAAATATTATTTAACATATAAGATAATATTTATATTGTATATGACCTATTATATCACATTATCTATGATATAGATACATATTGTATATTACTCATTTATTTTTTATATAGGGTTAATTACAGTAATCCACCAATCTATCAGCGTTTTTGCACATAAACCATTATTTTTTTTTTCTTGCCACCAATATATACAAACTATACGGGTTTGACAGATATACCACCAACTTATTTTCCGACCATTTTTTATTAGAATTATGCACGCGACTTGTGCGTGATACACTTTTATGGGTGTTTTCTGTCCAAACAACATTTTTAGTAGGTAAATGTGTTGTTCATCTTCGGCAATGTAGGTTCTAGATATTAGGAAAGAGAACCGTTGATGATTCAAATGTATTGTTAAGGAAAAAAAGTGTAAAGAAAATTTACACTTTTGACCTACTAAAAAAGTTGTTTGGACAAAAAGAGACCCTTAAAATTTTATCACGCGCAAGTCACGTGCCAAATTTCAGCGAAAAATGGTTGGAACATAAGTTTGGTAGTTTATCTGCCAACCGAAAAATAAGTTTGGTGGTTTATCTGTCAAACCCTTATAGTTTATATGTATTGATACCAAGAAAAATGTTTAATGATTTATGTGTAAAAATGCTGATAGTTTGATGGGATTATTGTAATTAGCCCTTTTATATATTAGTTGGGTCACCTGATTATTTGAGGACAATCTGATTATCAATTGAACATTACCAAGGAAGGATATGAGAAAGAATATCCACATCTACTGATTCTTATAAAACTAAGGGGGTGTTTGCAAACCCAACAACACCCCCAAAATCAATTTTCAAAATCACTCCTCAGAATTAGTTATGTTTGCAAACTCATGTTACTTCCCCAGAATCAATTATGTGAAGCACTTTTAAGCTGCTTTTGAGAATCAAGGAGAGAGCAGCTTCTGTAAATCAATTCTTAAAATCACTTTTGTTCCAAACACTACCAAATTTTTATTTTACTACAAGAATCAATTTTAATCACTTTTTCACAATCAATTTTGTTTGCAAACACCCTCTAAAAATAAGACATCTAGATTGAATATCTGATTGGTGGACATATTATACGCGTCCAAAAATCTCATAAGGGTGACAATTCGAATTATAAGGCTGGATTTGTATTCGAATTCAGTCAATTCTGATTACCTATTAAAAATTATTTAAGATATATATTACATTTTAATATAAATTATTTATTTTAGATCAATTCTAGTTAATCTTATGGGTTTTTATCGGTCAAGGACCCGAAAGATAGGTCAACTATCAATTCAGGTCCAGAAAGATAAATTCTATCAATCCAGGGCCTAAAAAATTTGAAACTATCAATGGAAGACCCATAAATTCAAAATTATTATAAGGCCTGTTTGGAAAATTAAAAAACCCACAAAATAAATTTATCTCAAAGTGATAAGTAAGAAAATATATATCAAAAGTCTTTCACTACATTAATTTATTTTTTTAAATTATCGTGATATATCTAAAATAATTAAATATTTACAATATTTTTTTAAATATACAAATTAACAAAAAAGTATTTACATAAGAAAAAAAATACATTTTAGTGAAATATGTTTACATGCCTTTAAATATTATGAAGTCAAAATGAAATTGCTGTTTTTTTAAAAAAAAAAAAAAAAAAAATCTTTCCCCGTGTACGACTCAAAAAAAAAATTACAGATGTTTAAAGAAAAATAAAGAAAACTAACAATTTCAAATATGAAGCTACAGAAAATTCAAAAAATAATAAATTTAAAAAAATGTCGTGAAAGACTTTTGATGTATATTTCCACTGCTTATCACTTTGAGACAATTTTAATTTGTGTATTTTTATTTTGTGAATTTTGCAATTTTCCAAACAGACCCTATAATGATTTGAATTTATGGGTCTTCCATTGATAGTTTCAAATCATTTAGGCCTTGGATTGATAAAAATTATCTTTCAGGACCTGAATTGATAATTGACCTATCTTTCGGATCCTTGACTGATAAAAACCCTAATCTTATTGGTGATTTCAAAATTCTCTTGATAAATTCAAATCGGCTTTGCGTTGTATATACTACCTCCATTCCCATGAACAATTCACATATATTCATTGCATTTGATTTTGATACAAACACTTCTTTTTTCTATTTTTATAACCAAAGGAATTAGCATAAATCCATCAAAGTACTGAGAATAGTGAGTCTAAATTGCAAAACTCATCACGGTCTAGAGAAATGACATGCTAGAGTCGAGCCGAACATATTAATGTTCAAGCTTCTTTAAAATGCATTATTATGCTTGAACTCGTTTAGTCAAGTCAAGAGCTTAAACAAGCTCCCAAGTCGAGCTTTAAATTTCATCATAATTAAAAGAAAGTTCAAGCTTGGTTAATATCTTCATTAAACAAAGTGCGAACTTTTATCGAATGATCTCGAATCAAGTAGTTGGTTTGATTTTCACCCCTAATTCCCAGGAATGCAAATAAAACATAGTTCTATCAGATATAACTATGCAACTTCAAATATTATGAAGGATTACAAGTTCACAGCAAATGTTTTCCGTCCACAAATTGTACAAGGAAGATCAAACATGCGTTACCCATAATTCTGCAGATTTTTCAACAACCTTAAAAACGAAAAAAACATATTCAATCCAAGAAAGTAGCTTCAATCAGATTCAAACCTCAGAAATTGCAAAATCAGCAACAGCAGGTCAAAAAAACAACAGTAATATGGGATTATTTATTGTTGGGTCTGCCCAGCGCCGGACCCATGGCCAACGCTTAGCAAGCTACCTTGGTGGGTCTTCGCCCTCAAAAAATGAATTTAATAACGGCTATTGGTCCACATATCAGATAGTAAACTGACATTAACCTTGAGATGTAATGCACCAGCACTAAACGAACTTCACAATGATCGATACACATGAAAAACCGAAACTACCCGGCTGAAAAAGGACCTAAAGCCTCGTCACGAAGAGTTACGATCATTCTAGGGTAATATCAACTGTTTCAAGAAAGCAAAGCTGAAGCATAGAGAAACCAAACACCAAAATAGCTCTATAACTCTGATATGATATTATAGATATATATATCTCACACATATTCAAGAATTGCAAGGACTAAAATTAAGCAGTAGACGATGAATCAAGATAAGTGAAACTTACCGTCTATTCGTCTCCACCATTCGCAGATGCACTCACTTGTCAAGTTTCTTGCGCTTCACCACATAGGATTCGACAGAGCAAAATGATGATTAGCCAATGAGATGTAAAACACATACAGATAACGTGTTCTCAGAATCATCGTCACGAAAAAAATGTGGCAGATCATCAAATAGACAAATACAAAGACAAAATGGCAAACTTATATGAGATGATAAAAGATTATTCTAATGGCAAACTTATATGAGATGATAAAAGATTATTCTATCTTTCCATTACAAAAATTCATGTACTTTGGATAACTATATGGCTGTCATAAGTGAAAATACAGCAACCCGATTGAGTGATATTTCACAATACAATTGCTATAAATAAAGGAATAGCGTAACCACGACGCACGTACTAGACAAAAAATAACATACAAAGTAACATGTACTACAAATAAATTAGGAAAAACCGAAAATGACTAAAAGACCTTCACAGATTTGAATGCAGGGTGAAGCAAACCAAACTCATCTCTCAAGAGAAGAGGGTTGCTCGTCTCGTTCCGTATTCTCCTCACACCCCTACTAGCAAGCGAGTTATGAATGAATCCATATATCTGCAGAATCTGATTATCCCCAAAGTTAAACGCGCGATCCATCTGTTTCAAGCACCTCTCCACCGGATAATCTCCGAATTTCCCACACGGCTTGCAGCCAACAAAGTGAGTCACCAGCGGCCAGCGGTGATCACCGAGGCCAGGATGGTAATTCTCAATCATCTCCTCGTATTTATCAACCAAAATCCCCCAATAACCGTGCAAATAATACTCATTCTCAAGGTAAACCTTATCCCCCCATTTCTCCTTCTGTGTAGCCAATATATACACCATTGCAGACTGGTCATCAGCTTCGAAAACCGGCCTCCCTTTTAACTCTTTCGTCAAAACCCTCCCGGCTTCCTCCCTAACCTTCCCCTTTGGCCCCATTGGGGCCCACGTATCGAGCAAATCCAACGACCATTGACAGTTCCTCAACAAGAAACTACCCGTGTTCAAACCAATCCAATTCTTCTCCTCATAAACCATCTCACTCCACCCGTGCATAACTAAATTAACATCCTTATACTTCTCCCATGGCAGCTCAAACGCCATATCCGTAAACATCGCATCACTATCCATCCACCAGACAAACTCTACCTCCGGATGCGACAACAAAAGCTTCCTAATCAACGGCAGTTTCGCCCAAAAACCCGCCATTTCAGCATCTAACAAAGCCATATTATAAAAAATCTCTATCTTATGCAGCCTACAATAATCAATCTTATTCTTAATCGATTTCAACAAATAATGATCCCCCACCGGATTCTCACACGGCTTCGGCGACGAACCAGTAACCAAAAGAACCCTAGGTTTACCCCTACCAATGAAATTGGGGAACTTAGGGTTCTTCTTAAGCCAATCAGCCCGCTGCTCATCCCAATCCGATATCTTCGGGCCGAGACTATACGGCAACGACGAATCACGCTTGAATTCCTCAACGCCATCATCTTCATCCTTAAAAACCTTACTCAAATCAAAATTAGTATAACTATTTCCATTATTTCCCCCTAGCGATTTCTGCTGCCCCTGAACCGCCGCCGCCGCTAACGAAGCCGATTCCAAAACTCGGCGCGGCTCGGCGCGCTTACGAATAAATGAAAACGTTTCGCGGATCTCATCTAGATCCTTCTCCGGCGTGCCGAATTTTCCCGCGCCTAGATTTCCACGCAACATTATTACAGTAAGTAAGAGGCAGAAGAATGTCAGCTTACCGTTGCGAATGAGCCGCTGCAACTGGCGGGCCCGGCGCGGGCCGAGCAGCCGGCCGATCATGGGGGGATTAAAATGTTGCCCGAGCTGAAATTGTGATCGGGAATGCAGATTGGAAGAAATTATTGCAGATTCGAGAATTTCGGGGAGTTAATTAATGGTAGAAATTTGTGTGATTCATCCAGAAATGTCAGGTTGAAAATTGGGGAAACGGATTTGGGGTTTCGGAGTGGAGTGTCGGTGGGGAGAAGCGCGTGGAGAGAAAAAAAAGGGGAGGTAGGACCATAGGAAGAGAGATTCCGGAATTCGGACAGACAAATGTTTTTCTGTTTTCTTTGTAATAAGATTTTAGATTAATAGGTGTGATAAAAATCATAATATTGCTATAAAGGCTGTGTTGCCATTAAAAAAATTACTCGTAGCATTTTCTTTTTTCAAGTACAAAATTATTTTTAGCCTAAACAAATAATAAATTTAAATATTTTTTAACCTTTTTTTATGTTAAAAAATTCTAGGATTTTAGATTTTGATTAATAGGTGTGATAAAATCATAATATTGGTGTGGAGTGATGGAGCCAGGATTTTATAATGAGGGGGCAAATTTTTTTTTTTTTTTTGAAATATATATAAACGTTTTCAAGAATTTGAGGGTGGCGATTTTTTTTTTTAACTATAACTAGATGTTCACCCCTGCAATGCACAGATTGATATATTTATTCAATAATAATAATAATAATAATAATAATAAATTATCAACCTATATATTATTTGAGAATATAAAAGATTTTGGTAATTCGATTATTTGAGTTGATGATCTGATGATGCTGAATATTTTAAGTCAAATTTTAAATACACACTTGAAATTCGATTAATTTCCCTCCCTGTTATTTCAATGTGCATTACACATGTTGTGATAATTACATATGCATATAATGATAAAAATATTAAAATTATTTACTTTATGTCAAATATTTTGAATAATTATCGTTTAAAAATCACGTATATTAAATAATATAATATTAGTATAAGAAGCCACAAACATATTAGTTACTTAAATATATGGGTGTAAACTATATTATCATGTCCTATTCAAATAAAAACTAATTAACTTATTATTTTTTTCGGTAACATAATTTTTCTTTTAACAAAATAGAAAAAATTAATAAGTAAACTAATTTAATCAACAAATTACTTTAGCAAATATATTTAAGCTTGTTTTCTATTGTAAAGTATAAACCTAATAAATTTGTATTTTTTAATTATTAAGATAAAGAAGTAAAATTAAAGTAAATAATTTTCATTTTCTAATATTTCAATCGGTTCAAAAAAATATCATTTTTGGAATTATTTCACATTTTAATTTTATATACAAATGTTTAACAATCTAAATATATCATTTTTTTTTTTGGAAAATCAGAATATATCATTAATATCCTAAAAGGATATTTTACACTTAAAAATTAATATTTTAATTATAATAGATGCATTATGGATGTCAAATCGAAGATCTTCAAAGATGAATAATTTGATATATATCTCATGAAAAATCAAGTTGAGACGAAAATGTATAAAAGACCTTGAAATTTAGAAGGCAAAAGATAAAAAAAGAAGAGATAAAAAAAATAATGATTGGAGGAGAACCCACAGAAGAAGGTGAATGAGACACATGTCTCCCTCTTCTTTATGGGCTCTCTACGTATTTAAGAACATTTTTAAAAAATTAAAACAAAATAAAAATTTGACGAAAAATTGTGGCAGTGACATGTGTCTTCTCTTATTTTTATGTAACCTTCTTTTAGTATTAAGGGTTGGTTACACTGTATATGTATATATGCAGTACATCGGTCTGAAAAATTGAGGGGGGGCAGTCGCCACCCCCTTGGCTCTGTCTCTGGTGGTGTGGTTAGTCTATTCAGATGTCAAAATCCGGAGGTTTCTACCACATTCAGATATTGAAATCTGGAGGATTTTGTCGTCCAAAAGGGAATGGTATGGAATTGAAATGGGATGGAAACAAAATGAAATAAGGTAGGATGCGTATTGTACTAGTCAAATATAGGTAGTTTGACTTTCTAATGGAAGGAAACGACAGGGGTTGGATGTGGCCGTCCCCATCCTCATCTCATTCAACAATAGAACATCGATGGGCCCATCCCCCATTCGATAAACCTAGCCTAGAGCAAACATCGTCTTAGCCTTTTAGAGAAAGTAGATTTGAGTGCTTTTGAATACCTATTTTAACTTCAATAATGACACAAAATAACTTATTTTAAGGAGAAGTTGGAAACATGTCATCACATGATTTTTTCTGCTTCTATATACAACTTCTATTTATTTTTTTCAAATAATACAACTTCCACTCTCTGTCTATATCATTTATTATCACAAACATGATCTATTTTTGCTTACAAATAAAAGACGGCGAATATTTGCAGCCCGCTAAATTTCTTAACACGGTCTAATGCTCAATGTAGTCCACTTTATATTTAAGAAATGAGTATAAATTTCTTAATACAATCCAGTTAGTACTAATTTACCCTTGCTTATTAAATTAAGTTATTTAAAATAAAAATAATTAAATATAACAAAGTAAAGATAAATATAGAAGAAGAAAACCAAACCTCAGATTAATAACGATTTGTTTTTGCAATTATGTAATTCTTCTTTCTCAAACAATTAATTTTATTTTCAGGTTTAGATCTTGAGAAAAGTTGAATCCTTGAGACTGCAGAGGCAAAAATAGAGAAAAAAATGTAAATGCTCTAAACGATTGGGCAAATTTAATAAACTAGTGTACTGTTCATCCTTAAATTAAAAAAATAAGCGATTTTTCCATGTATTTGTAGAAGTAATTGAACTCGCCTGTGCCACAGGCGAGTTCAACTTTTCTGACAGGATTTATTTGAAGTCGCCTCTGCTAGAGGCGGCTTCTGAAATAAATTTTTTTTTTTTTTTTAATTTGAAAACGTCTCTGGCAGAGACGACTTCTAGTATAATTTTTTTTTTTTTTTTTTTGTATACGGTATATGTACCGTATATCGGTATATACTAAACATACCAAAAGTCGCCCCTCCCGGGGGCGACATCAAACTATATTTTTTTTTTTTATAATTATTATATATATATATTTTAGTTTAGATTTAGATTGTTTATTTTAAGAATTTTCGTTTGTTATTTGTTTTTAATTTGGGTTATACTCCGCGTTCATTTTTTCCTGTAATTTGAGTTGAATTTATCATATTTTATTATTAGTTAAGATTCTTAATCGAGTATAATTGATTTTTAATCCTATTACGCCAAAAATAAAATATTTTGATTAATAAAAAATACTTAAAATATGAAGTTCTTTTTATCTAATTATTACAAATAAGTTGAAAAAACAAAATGTCTAATATTCATGACCAGTCCCACATCGCGTTTTTTTCCTATTCCGTTTAGCTCTCCCTCTCCGTTCCTCGATGGGTGCATCGGATTCTGCTTCTTGGGCGCGTTGTGATTGACCATCATCTGGTGTGCCGATATTCAAACTAAAAGTGGGGCGACCTGAAGAAGATGATGTTTGACTCAAATACGGAATCGGGGACATATTAAACTGTCCTGTATGACCCGCCAAATTCGGCTGGTGAGGAAAAATGTCGGCGGTTGTTGTGTAGTTACCGGCTTCTAGGAGAGAGGTGAAGGACTGATCAAACCGCATTGATTCCCGATGAGGAGTGAAAAAATCATTTTCGTTCACCATCGGCGGCACGTAGTAGCTTGACTGCATTTCAACACTAGGATGCTCATGAGATGTACGATGTGAAGGCCCGGGGAGATCGCCGGACACAGACCTAGATGGATGGGTGTTACGCGATGTAGAACCACCAGGTCGTTGTCCTAAGTTAGTACGTGTGGACGTACTACGTCTCCGCCCTTGCTGGGGGGCTTCACGTGGCATGGGCATCTGAGCTGCTTGGTGTTGTGCGACTGGCTGTGGGTGATGGTAGGCTGCACGTTGATCTTGAAAATTTTGTTGTGCTGCTTGATAAAACTCCTCAATCGACCTTCTTGCCGGCTCTCTAATATAGTCACTCTCTCCGACAATTACTCGATGCATTCCCTCAACGATTCTTTCCTAAAAGTAAAATTTGTAAATAAACATACGTGAGAATGATTTTTGTGCGGAATTGTACTATTTATGTGTATTCCATAGGAAGTTGTTTACTCACCAAATTTTCGAGATACGCATAACTTGACGGTTGAGATCCCTCTTGTACACTTATACCAGGAGTTATTAATCTTCGTGTGACCTCCTGATACCAACCCATGTAACCAACGTCCACTTCATCACCCTGGTTCCCGACTTGTGGGGCAGTCACAATATACTGATTTCGACTGTTCCATTGCTCCACATATTGCGCGTGGGTTACAAGCTAGTTTTGATTGGAACGTCCACGTCGATCTGTTCTACCATGCAAATTCCTGTGTTCAGCTGCAATCGACGGTGGGATGGACTGTCGCATACTGAATTGCCGGAACACTCGATCAGGATAATATAGCTCAACAATAGAGTGGTGGATCAGTGGACATTTTGATATCCATGTGTACGTAACATTAATGATGTTGTCATCAAGATATGACTGGACTGTTGGAGGGATTGGCTCATACGGTCTCCAAACAAACTGCAAAGTAAAATCCATTTAAAAGTCATTCGTTACATTAAAGTTTAGGGTTAGAAAAGGTTTAGGGAAGAATGAAGGTGTTGTACCTCATCTGGGGTTTGTCTATCCAGGTACTCCCGGATAGTCTTCACGTTGCTGTTGAGGCTATGCGTGAAAGTGTGGTATTGCAGCCATTCAGCTCCGTATGGCGCAATTGGTAGTTCACCGGCTGGTCCATCGATCGTTCCTAGCTCGAATCGCCTACCTACATGTCTGGGCCGCATAAATGTTATGCGCGTCCAGGCCCAAATCTGAAAGAAAGTTCAAATCATAGATCGATGGTTATTATGCAATGGATTGTATAGAACCAGCTTAAATTATTGCTAAGTATTACGGTGTTCCTGGAGTAACTGCATGGCCCCGCCAATAGACTTTCTTTCTCTTCGGGCTGCACAACATAACTGATGGTACAAGAATCCCAGCACCGCACTGCCCCAGCTGTATTCAGAGCATTCATATACATCTTCCATTTCTGTCAAGTACAGCAGTGATCCAAGGTTCCCCGACGTGTCTGGGCACATAATCGATCCCAGCAGAATCAAAGCAATGCCACGCGAGTACTGCTCTACTTCGACGGCTCCTGTTTCGTCATCTACCGGGTTATCCCTTAGGTGCTTTCCGAGCGCTGTCAATGAGAATCTCGAGCCAAGAATCTCACCTGCGTCAGGAGTCCACCCTAACAAGGCTTCGCACCTACTTCTCCAGTAGTCAGATGTGGCTTCGGTAACTCCGTTAATCACCGGCCTTCCATCAACCTTCAAGCCCCAAATGAAGGCCACATCTTGTAGTGTGACAGTGGCCTCCCCAACTCTGAAGTGGAAAGTGTGTGTCTCTGGTCTCCAGCGTTCCACCAATGCAGTGATGATAGCTCTGTTTATCGCATAGTCACCGCAACGATAAACCCCGTAAAACCCCATCTCATGTAACATCGCTACAACCCTGTAATGCAAACGCTGGTTGCGTTTTAGCTTTCCACTATCTTCATCATCATCATACTCGTCAGCATAGTCATCGATGCGCCAAAAAATTCCACTACCATGTCGGCATTTTAAAGTCCTGCTAATATCTCCCTCAAATACCTCTGCGGATCGATGAGTTTCTTGCTCGGTTAACACTCTGTTATCAATGGGGCCATATTGTCCGAGATGGTCCATGCTACAAAAATTGAGTACATTTCCAATCAGTTTTAGGAACAACGATTAGACAATCACAATGATAAGTTCATGGCAATGTAATGGTCGGATCCAAACAATAATCGAAAATATATGAAAGAACCAAATAGTTATGATTACATGATGTCTTTAACAGACCACCCTAAAAAATAAAAGTTATATTGGACTCGAATGATTCAGATAAAAAGAGAAACAAATTTGTCCCATGTAATGGATCTAGCAGTTCCCCTTCACCGTGTTTAACGTCTTCGACCTGTTGATGATTCAGGCTGAGTTCTAGAAGCTTCTTCTGCCTGGTATTGTTGTCTAGCCCGAACTTGTGGCCAGTCCATTTCATTTTGGTATCTCGTGGACCTTGGCCGTCCTCGCCGTCTTGATTTCCGTAACTCCGGATTGTGGCGTAGCTCAAACGAGGCCTCGTCCCAATAGTATTCGTCTGGCAAAGGGTTAAATCTGCCACTATATGTCTGGACATAGAAGCTTGTGTTGTAGTAGGATCTCATGTATATACCCGGGTCAACACCGTAATGACGGCAGGTTTGCATTGCATGCGAACAGGGTATCCCATTCTGTTTCCATTTCCCACATGTACATTCCCTGGTTGATAATTTCACCACATGTGTAAATGTGTCGATCGAGCCCGGTGAAAATGTCTTGACAGATGCTGATTGTTCAGAAAGATCAACTTGGAAGACCGCGTGGTGAAGTGCCTTCCTCTGTCTCTGATCATATTGCTTGAATATCTCGTTAGGCCATGGTTGACATCTTTCTTGCATTTGACGGCCCGCTGACAAGCGGTCAAAGAAGTATTTTGTGGAACGATAGAAAGTAATCTGAACAATGGCACAAATTGGTAGTTTTCGTGCGCCTTTCAGAACTCCGTTGATGCATTCTGATAGGTTAGTTGTTAATATTCCACACCTCCATCCATCGTCGTGTGAAATGGTCCATTGCGCAGCCTCAATAGCATTCAAGTACGCGTATCCACTTTCACTAATGGCTCTAATCTTTGACATCGCATTCTCAAAATGTCGCACTGTAAAGGCTGAACCAGCTTCCCAACACAAATCCTTCAACTTAACACTTTTCATGTAAGTGTTGAAGTTCGAGCAAACATGCCTTAGACAGAATCGGTGTACCCCACCAGGGGGCGAAAATTGCGGGAATCGCTTAGCAGCCTCAATTAAGCCAACACATCGATCAGACACTAAACATAACCCATCAACTCCCCTGACTACATATTTCGTTAACCTTTTTAGAAACCACTTCCAAGCAGCAAATGTTTCCTCATCCACTATTGCATATGCTAAAGGCAGAACTTGTTGATTGGCATCCACTCCGACAGCAATCAGCATTTTATGCTTGTACTTAGTATACAGATGAGTTCCATCAACACTTACGACTTTCCGACACTGCCTAAACCCATCAATGCACGGTCTAAAGGCCCAGAAAACGTACTTCAACGTCTAAACCCCAGGAGCTTTTCTCTCCACGTGACGCCACTTTACCACCGTTCCAGGGTTCCATTTTTGGATTGCTCTAAAAAACTTCGGTAATCTAACTACTGAGCTCTCCCATGTGCCGTAAACATTCTCCCTTGCCCGCTTCAAACTGTGCCAGGCCTTGTGATACGAGATTTCGTATTGGTACCTATCTTTAACTTGCTGCTGGACCAACTTCACCTCGTATCCTGGGTCAACTTGAACCATTCCTGTAAGCAGCATAGCGATCATGTTTTTACACAGATTTTGATGGTCGACGGAGACAGCGTTCATTAAGCATGAATGAGGGCCTGACATCTTCGTTATCTGCCACATATTGATTTTGTTCTTCAGGACTGCCCTTAAACCCCACTCACAGTTAATGTTCCCTTGACTGTTCTTGCACTTGACCTTCCATAACTGTGGCGTGCTTTCGACCACCAAATATTCACGACGTGCAATGCGTACAGAAAAATCCTTCACGGCCGACTGTAGATTCTTTTTATCAGTGAATACCATGCCCATGACCAGTTTGCCCTCGTTTGCATCATACAACCTAACCTTTTTTGGCCTGTCATACGAATCTACAAATATTTCTTGACATGATGTGTTGAAAAAGGTGATTCCCTCTTCCATTGCATTGCTTGTTTGAGCGGCTAACCCCATCACATTTTGTCGCACACCTGATCCATCGTTGGCCTGTTCATTGTATAGACCCTGAAGATCCTCGACAGTCACGTCATCTGTGTCATCGTCACTGTTTGATTCACTATCACTCGTCTCAGAATCTTCCACCTCGTTTGGACCGAAGCTATCCACCGTCGGATCAACATCCTGATCACCGTCTTGACCCGCACTATACTCACATGTGGTATCGTTTTGAGTTTCATAGTTAGTCGCGATACTGGGACAGTCTGGGACTCCAACGAAACCAGTACTACAGGTGCCCTGTGTATCGAACACAAGACTAGTTTGACCGTCGCCTGTAAGAAATGCCGCGTATTGGTGGTAGTCGTCCGTCAAAGGTACATTTTGTTCGGTCGCCGTCTGGACTACTACACTTTCAACGTGAAGATGAACGTAACGATTTCCAGCATCCGGATCAAAGAAGAACCACAGATCTTCGTCACTATTGATCGGTATTAGTTGTAAAATATCATCTTCGCTAAACGCAGCTGATACTTTCAAAGTATATCGTTCGCTATCGATATCCAACATTTGATATAACAGAGAAAGCAGTCCAGAATGGCCAATCAAACGAGGCACCCTACGTCCGCCAATGGGTGGCCCTTCGATACCACTACCACGGTGCACGATAATTCCAACCTTTTCCGACGGCGCCATTATCTTCAAATGTAAGTATTTTAGCGTATATTAAACTATTTTATGCCGTAACATGTAACAATAATAATAATAAAAATAATAAAAAATAAAAAATATAAATAATAATAATAATAATAATAATAATAATCATAAAGATAGGAATAATAAAAAAAAAAAAAAAAAAATAATAATAATAATAATAATAATAATAATAATAATAATAATAATAATAATAATAATAATAATAATAATAATAATAATAATAATATTAGTAGTAGTAATAATAATAATAATAATAATAATAATAATAATAATAATAATAATAATAATAATAATAATAATAAAGATAACAGAAATAATAGTAGTACTAATGCTAGTAATGATCATTAAAATAAGAAAATAATATCAAGAGTGGTATTAATAATAATAATCATAAAGATAGCATTATTAATAATACTAAGAATAATAAAAATAATAATAATAATAATAACAACAATAATAATAATAATACTAATAATAATAATAATATTAGTAGTAGTAGTAATAATAATAATATATATATGTATAAATATCAGTAAAGATAAAAACAATAATAGTAGTAGTACTAATGCTAGTAATAATCATAAAGTTTATAAAATAATATCAAGAGTATTATTAATAATAATAATCGTAAAGATAACAATAATAATAATAATAATAATAATAATAATAATAATAATAATAATAATAATATAAACGTAGTAATATAGCGAAAAATATTACCAGTAGTACAAATTCTAGTAATAATCATAAAAATAATAATACTAATAATAATAATAGTAATAGTAATAGTAATAGTAATAGTAATAGTAATAGTAAATTTACTTCAAACAAATATATATATATATATATATGTCAGTAGGTTTAAAAATAATAAGACTACTAGTACTAATAATAACACTGTTAACAATAATAATAAAATAACAGTAATATTAACAATTATAATCGTGGCAATAATAATAAAATTAACCCTAATGCCCCCTAAATCCCATAAACATAAATACTGCGAAAGCCAACTACTAGGTATAGTTGAGGCAGTCACATTATGGATTACAATAATAAATATAAGAGGCACAGTAAAATATCTTCTTTTTTCATGACACATACATAACACTTTTTATTTTTTCAAGTCTTTACAGTTTAAATTCATAGAGAAGAAAATAAACTAAAATTACATATACAATTTTGATACCTTAATGAAGATGCGATGTAGATGTATTTATAAGCTTTGTTATAGTCCAAACGAGAACCAGCAATGTGTCCACTAATTTTTAGTCGAACGAGCTTCAAAAACCTTCAAAATAATTAGAAGATAAGTACATAAAATATATCACTGGTATAACATACGAAAATTATAAACTTAATTATGAAAAATGTGTAAGTATAATCAAATTATAAACTTAGCAAATACCTCTTTAATTTTCGGCAAGCCGCCTACACCATAAATGTAATGCTCTAATACCTTCTTGTATAATAAAATGAGGAAGACACTAAAAGAAAATATTACAAGAGATTGAAGAGGGAGAGAAATGCAAACTGTAGGAGTGAGATGAAGAAGATGAATGCCGGATGATACATATATATAATACATCCGGTCAAACTTTTCTATAAAAAAGTTCAACCGGAAGTGACAACTCTATGCTGTCTGCAACACTCCACCGCTCCACCACCCCAACCACTGCACCCCTACCCACTGCCACCACCCCAACCACTGCACCCCCACTGCACTCCTGCACCCCTACTGCCAGCTGCACGGGAATGAAAACGACAACAGATGTCGCCCCTCCCAGGGGCGACTTTAGGTATATAATGCACCTTTACGTATATAATGCTCTCCATACGTATACCATACAGTAAAACGCCCCTGCCAGGGGCGTTTTCTAAACCCAATAATATAAAAAAAAAAAAAAAAATTTCCAACAATACCATAACTCGTCTCTCCCAGGGGCGTTTTCTAATTTTTTTAAAAAAAAAATAAATAATTCAGAAGTCGCCTCTGGCAGAGGCGACTTAAAATAGTGTCGTGTCAGAAAATTAGAACTCGCCTCTGCCAGAGGCGAGTTCAATTACTTCAGTAAATCCACACCAAAGCACTTATTTTTTTAATTGGATGATGAACAGTACAGTAATTAATTAAATTTGCCAAACGATTGCGGAGACGGTAGACATGGCTATACTATTGAAGAACAATGTGTTCGGTCAATTTAAATTTAGTACATTAAATAGGCAAAATGAAATATCTTGATTTAAATCTGGGGATATAATACAGCCATGTTTTCCGAGAAATAGTATCTGTTTGAATACGGTGATTGTTCTTCGACCACCACAATAAAACGGATTGAGCGTCATTCGAATTTGGTCCAGGATGAAAGTTGACAATCACCGTTTGATTATGCTCAATCCGAGTTAGTAGACTAAATATAAATGTCAACAATATTTGTAGAAATTAGCGCAATTTTCCTTATATTTTTCTTATCAATCGCGGCATTATATGACAAAAAACACGCTCAAAATAAAGCAAGTTATTACTACAGAATGACAAAAATATTACCGAAACAAGTGTGAGCATTTTGGGACTAATGGATCGGAACGTCCACATTTAACTATACTAAAATCCTTTCCATATATTTACATACAAATTAGCTAGAAATGATTTATTACTTATTACTTATAAATTTGTACTGAAAAAGCTAGCGATATAGTATGGAATTCAACTCTACATATTAGAATTTATTCTTTTATGTACACACTATGAGTCTTAAATTTAATTTCACAAAAATTAAATTAAATTACTGTAATAACAAATTTCGTGTATTGAATTAACAACACACAAAAATTATACAAATTAAATCCAAATTGTATCAGATGAAGAACTTTGTAGGTTACAATCTCTATTCTTCAATCCTCTAATTCTTCTCTTCAAATGTTTTATTTGAATTTGATGATTTTGAGTGAAATCTTCTTCTTTATCTCCTCCGCCGCTTAAGTTGTTCTTCAATAACGTTGTCCAAAGGCCGAACGGCTCGATTCCGGATTGAACGCTACTTCTTGGGAATTCGAATGTTTTCTTTGAATTTGATGATTTGGAGTGAAATCTTCTTCTTGATCTCCTCCGCTGCTTAAGTTGTTCTTCAATAACATTGTCCGAAGGCCAAACGGCTTGATTCCGGATTGAACGCTACTTCTTGATGAATTTGATGAAGAACGTCTTCGAATCTTAAAGAATGTCTTCGAATCTTCAAGAACTTTGAGTTTTCTGGATTTCTTGGAGTTCTTCCAATTCTTGAAGCTCTCAACTTGTGTCTTCACTTCTTGACTTGTGTTGTTGTGATTTTTTTGGTGAAGAATGAGGCCCTATTTATAGTTGTAAGATGGGAAAACCTAATGGGCCTGGGTCTGAATGGAGCGATATGATTGGTCCTTCATAATATCATTATCCATAAGCTAATTATTAAATTAATTGTATTTAATTTAATAATTACTGCAACAACTTGACACATGGAACATTCTGATTGGTCTACCATGACTTGATGTTTATCTTCATCTTCTTGGATAATTACTAAATTAATTTAATTTAATTTAGTAATATCTGCATCATCTTGACATGTGGCGGCTTCCCATTGGTCAATAAAATATAAAGTAAACCACCAATTAAATTGATTATTTAACTTAGAAATTATATTTAATTAATTCCTAACATAAAAATAATCAATATAAAATTGATATTCAACATATATTTTATTACGTGGCGCATTTTAATTGGATACGAAATTTGCGTATCAACAAATGCCCCCTCGAGACTTGTTTACGAACGATGTGTCTTGAGTGGATAAGTCTCGAACTGACTTTCGAAATTTCTCCGGACATATTGATATTTTTATACTCGTATCAAAGAGTTCTTCATTTGAACTTGAATTTGGATTCGTAGATAGTTTATACTCTTATCAAGGAGTTCTTCATTTGGACTTGAATTTGGATTTGTCGATTGTTTATACTCATATCAAGGAGTTCTTCATTTGGATTTGAATTTGAATTCATAGATAGTTTATACTCGTATCAAAGAGTTCTTGATTTGGACTTGGATTTGTAGATAGTTTATACTCGTGTCAAGGAGTTCTTCACTTGGATTTGGATTTGTATTCGTAGATAGTTTATACTCGTATCAAGGAGTTCTTCATTTTGATTTAGATTTAGATTTGGATTTGTAGATAGTTTATACTCGTATCAAGGAGTTCTTGATGTGGACTTGGATTTGGATTTGGATTTGGATTTGTAGACCTTTTAAGCTCGTGCCAAGGAGCCTCGAACTTGAATTCGAAACTTGTTGGTAGTTTACACTCATACCACTGAGTTCTTGAATTTAGAAGTTGAATCTTCAACATTGTGGGCTTGGACGGATTTGACATATTTGACTTGGAAATGTGGATTTATCTGAGGTTGAACTTGACAATCCAATTTGACGAAATCAAATAACTTGACAGACGTGGAGCTTTGATCTCTAAATTTGGAGCAACTTCGGAGAGGGAAACACAATTTAGACTGAACTTAGAATATTTCTAAGCTGCCTACGTACCCCGGTGAGAGGGATCAAGTCATAACGTAGTTCAAATTTTCACTTTGTATTTTATTTTTTTGGGGGTGCCGTGCATAGTTTATACTCATGCGGACCAGGAGTAACTATTCTTTAACCACTTTAGCCAAAGTGGGGTAAGTTAGCATTTTAACCACATACTTTATCTTTGGTGGTCGCCGTGCACAGTTTATCCTCATGCGGGCCAGGAGGTTTTTTTTTGTTTTTTTTGTTTTTTGTTTTATGTTTTTTTTTTTTTTGCATCAGGCTCATGTGAACTTCAAGAACTCCCCGTTTAAGGGACCAATTCGTACACCATGTTCAAGTTCAAGTAGGGTCTTTTCAACATATTCCTCTTCTACATGTCTATATTTGTATTTGCTTCCTTGTTTGTTTGTCATGTAGCATGGGGGTGTCACCAAGGCCATTATCTTCCAAGATAGCTATAAGATTTGTTGTTGCATTGCCTTCATCTAACACTATTTTCCCTTATCGGGCTAACTGCATGATCTTGTCCTTGAATATGAAGCAGTCTTCTATTGAATGTCCCACCAACCGATGATACTTGCAATACTTTGGGTCATCAGTCCACCTAGCTTCTTCGGGTCGCTTCATTTCAGGTAATTCAATGAGATTTGCTTCCGTCAAGTCATCGAATATCCCAGAGACATCCGAGTCCAAGAATGGGTATTGTTTTAGTTGCATCTCTTTCAGAGTGAACTTTCTTGGCCCCCGATCTTGAGAGATGTCTTTCCCTTTACCAGTCTTATTGTCTTCTTTTCGGGCAAACTTGATGGGCATCGCAGCTACCATGGACTCTTGGTTTGCAGGTGCGGTAAAGGGTTTGTCCCCTTTATTCCAATCTTGTATATTACTGAACTTGCAGGGCTCTTGAATTGGCGGCCCTTCTGCTCCACTTGCAATCATGCTTAGCTCCATGTCGTGGGCTCGAGTAGCTAACTCTTCAAATGTGTGCGGTCGAATTCCTTGGAGAATATAACGAAGACCCCACTGCATCCCTTGTATGCACATCTCAATTGCGGAAGTGACCGCACTGTCGGGTGCAGTCAAATAAGATGATTTTTTAACCTAACTATTCCTAACAGTAGCTAGAGCAAGTCAGGGTCGATCCCACAGAGAATAGGAATTAACTAAATAATTGTACTAACCAATTCTATATAAGTACTAATAGTATAAATATAATAAGGGGGGGAGTTTTGATTAGAGTTAATTAACTAATGCAAATAACTAAAGACGAATTAACTAATGAATAAAAAGTATCCCGCCTTTAACCCAGTATCCCCCTAGCCTGAATATTCATGTAACTAATGCAACTACTTAACTAATTAGTTCTGAGACCCCTACTCCAAGAATTAACAGGTACGCTTAGCTAACCCTTGTTACCCCTTAAGTATAATTAATCCTAAGAACTTAGCAATTAATCCTATCCAATTAAGTAGTCCTAGGAGACGCTCGCTAGAAATATCGTAATTAGACGCATAGGGAATTAAGGCAACGGAGTAGGTACGGTGTTGTACTCACGAACGTGGTACAAGTGACCGCGACTTTATGTTATCCTAGCGAGTAACCACTTTTTGCTACTTTTGGGCACAAACGCATAACAATTACGGATTATGAATTCATGACCTAGCGACAGCTATATGCCTATTACTAGGGTGATCAGTCCACATAATAAACATATAAAAGATAGAGTAATCCAATAACACAAGTAATCTCAGAACATAATTAATTAAGCAATTACTGAATTAATTACATAAATAACAGTCTAGGGTTCAACATAGTTAAAGACGGAAAAGTAAAACTTAGCCGATCATAGCGATCGCTAAGAACAAACTATAAAAAGAAAACATTAAAACTATAAAACTATAAAACCCGAGTTGTTAATCTTGAGTCTTCTTGTTCTTCAGAATTTCCAAGTCCGCGCTCTCGAATCAATGTAAAAAGTTCTTTTTTTGATGTCTAGAGCCTTGAGATATTTATAGGAGTACATATCTAGGATCAAGAGGGATCAAACCTAATTGGAATAGGAAAATAAGTCTAAAATTCATTTTTGAGCTTGTGGGCCAAGTAATGGGCCGACACTGCATTCCTTTTCCAACTTCAAAGCTGTTTTTGAGGGTCTTATGGTCATTTTTGGGTTTTTTTTCTTTCACTCAAAGTTGTAGTTCTTCGAATCAGCTTTCTAACGCCACCAATTGCACCTCAATCGGAGTTGTAGATCTCAAGATATGGCCAAAATAGTAGAGGTGTATCAATCTGTCTCGGCCGAGAATGACTGTCTCGGCCGAGAATCTTCTACAGCCAGAAATCCAAATTCTCTGACCTTCTAGCTCGGCCGAGCCCCTCTGGCTCGGCCGAGACTGGTTCCCAGCAGCCTCGGATCGATTTTCTCTCGGTTTTTGACTTGCGGAACTTGTTCTCACATCCAGTTTAAGTCGAGTTCGACTTTTTTGTCTAAATTCCCCCAAATAACTTCAAAACAAGTCACAAGCATCAAATTTTTCCAATAATACCAATACGAGCAATACACGACTAATTATGCATGCAAATGTTCTTAACTAGACAATTTAATCGACCTATTATGCACGCATAATTACGTGTACCAAAATCCCCCAAACTTAAACCTTTGTTCGTCCCGAACAAAACAAAGCATAGAAGAAACACAAAAGACACGTGTTTAAAAGTGACTTTAAGTGGCAAACCAGAGTTTCAGAACATATTTTAATAAAGCAAGACAATACGATAACGTGGGCATATCCAACATAGCAACTTAGACTACTTTCGAGACTCGATAATTTCAACAAGTGATCCTTACGGGTTAAGTGTATCACTCTTCTCTCAAGTGTATAAGGTAAAGTTAATTCACTCGCATTGGACTACATGCAACGCCTACCATATGCTTGCCCGTTATCTAAATCAGACCTCGTACTTGACATGTGTGATATAAGATCAAAAAGGTCTTTATTTAGGTTGTAATGTAGGCTTAAGGTAAGGTGGAAAATATTTGGATAAAATTGACTAATCTTTGGACTAATCGAGTTTTTCCTACTCAACCACCCCTCAAAACAATCACTCAATCCTCACTCTCCAATTTCAGCAAACCTTCCCGCAAGAAAGTTTCTTCACCCCTCAAAAGTACTTACAATAACCTTAGTGCTTTTTCACGCTTCACTTGGGTACCACAATTTTGGGACTACCCAATTTTTCATAAACTCAAGCAATTAAGCTTTTTAGAATCCTAACCTCTCCTTTAAATAAAAAGAATAACACTTATGTACAACGAACTCTTTCTTTTCTTTTCTTTTCTTTTTTTTTTTCTTTTTTTTTTTCTTTTTTTTTTTTCTTTTTTTCTTTCCATATGAATAACTATTCAAACAATGACCAATACGTCACACTTTACACCCCCTCTCCCAAACTTGGTTGAAAACCAACGTTTGTGGGGAAAAGAGTGGGATGAATTGGTTCTAAACACATAACACTTAGGAGAGGTTAGTTAAAGCCCGATTCTTTCACCTATCATTTGTATTCTTTTTTTTTCCTTCCAAATTCTCCATCTTCACCCAAATTAATTCCCAACTACCTTCCAATCCTCCTCCCTCATACTCACTCTTGGTCCAAATGGGCCAAAGGTTTCATAATGAAAAGATGTGGCTTGTAAAGTAAGGCTGTCAAAGAAAAAGCTACATAGCTCAAATGGGCTAACAATGGAAAATGTAATTGGTCATAAAGGAGACATTTAAAGGCTGAATAAATAGGGTCAACATGAAAAACGCCTAATATCATGTCCTACATCACATCATATTCGACATATTCACAATAGAGATTCTGGGCAAGTTCTAGAGACAACTACACATAACCAAAGAATTCACACAGAAAGAATGTAAATATTACTCCAATGACAGGAGTACAAAATTCGGCTCAAAAACTCACAAGGTTATAGGTGATCACAAGTCTCAAGTACAAGCTCAATTTTATCTTCATTACATGTCATGCTCTATCATACGTCATTTTTCAAATTTTAAGCAAGAATCATGATCATCATTAACTAGTTGCACACTTATCAATTTCCCATATCTTGCCTTAAAAACACGCAGTTACAATCAAGGTACAATCTCGGGTTGACTCAATCCTAGACTCAACTAAAATGCAAAATACATAACAACTAAACATGACCCAACTTGCAAAGATAGTGGCTCACAGGCCAGACGATCAACCAAGCAATTGGCTCACAGGCCATACAACTATGGCTCACAGGCCAACACTCAATAAATAAACAAGAAACTCGCAGCTAGCACAAAGCAAGAAAATATATGAAAATAAAGCTCAAAGCTAAAAGAGCTTAAAAGCGGCCAAATCGTCCCACTTACACTCCCTCCCCCAAACTTGGTTAAAAACCACAGTTTGTGGGAAAATAAGGGTACGACTTGGTGCTTACTTACAGTGCTACTACTAAAATGGTGGTTGGAAGCTATGCTTGCTCCACTATTTGGCTATCGCGCCCCACCGGATGTCCTTGTTGTATCCATCCTGCTCCACTACTTCTTTGATTTCGAGTAATGTTAGTTCCTACATACTTTTCAAAAACAAGAATAAAACGCAACAAACTAAAAAAAAAAAAAAAAAAAAAAAAAAAAACATTAAATAAAATAAAAATACGATAAACATCGGGTTGCCTCCCGACAAGCGCCTTTGTTTTACGTCGTTGGCTCGACCGGTTCTTTTCTTTTATAAAATATCCCAAGGAGGTTTGCGGGCTGGTCTTGATGATTGTGGCTACTCCACTACCGTATGAGTTTTCATTCTTACTCGTTTCCTTCTCAGGCATGCACTTGGAGCCATGTTCAAATTGTACCCGCACTTTAATTCTTTTTCACAGACTGTCTGTAACACACTAGGTGACCCAGTGTGTGTCATGAACTCAAAATATGGCAGGGTACTGGATAATTCAGTGTGCGTCTTTAATACACTGTCTGTCAGCACATTTGATGACCCAGTCTGCATCTCGCCTCCAATGTGCGTCTGTTCAGCCTGACTTTCAATGCTCTCTTCATTCTGCAGCACTTGTACGGGCTTTTCATCCTCTCTAGGCTGTTCTTCGCTCCTCAAAATCAAGGCATGTTCGTTCATTAGATTTTCCTTAGGTTGGGATGCCAATTTTTCTCTTTCTTGGCTTTCTAACCTGCATACCACGGTAACCAATTGACTAATTTGAGTCTCAAGGTTCCTTAATCTCAACCGTGTCTCTTCCTGAAATTGCAGAGTGTTAGAAGCCAAGATTTTCACCATATCATCCAATGACATATTGGAACTTTGTTCCGTCATGACATCAAAAGAAACAGTAACAGTCCTGCAGAAAGTAGCACTTCGACAAACACATAGGATGACCCAAAGAGTACGAATAGTAATGAAAATAAATAATACTAATTAACAGAAGAAAATATGTATCTAAAATAGTAGAGAATATGGTTAACACAAGAAACACAATTAATTTCAACCATTCCCCGGCAACGGCGCCAAAATTTGACCGCACTGTCGGGTGCAGTCAAATAAGATGATTTTTTAACCTAACTATTCCTAACAGTAGCTAGAGCAAGTCAGGGTCGATCCCACAGAGAACAGGAATTAACTAAATAATTGTACTAACCAATTCTATATAAGTACTAATATTATAAATATAATAAGGGGGGGAGTTTTGATTAGAGTTAATTAACTAATGCAAATAACTAAAGACGAATTAACTAATGAATAAAAAGTATCCCGCCTTTAACCCAGTATCCCCCTAGCCTGAATATTCATGTAACTAATGCAACTACTTAACTAATTAGTTCTGAGACCCCTACTCCAAGAATTAACAGGTACGCTTAGCTAACCCTTGTTACCCCTTAAGTATAATTAATCCTAAGAACTTAGCAATTAATCCTATCCAATTAAGTAGTCCTAGGAGACGCTCGCTAGAAATATCGTAATTAGACGCATAGGGAATTAAGGCAACGGAGTAGGTATGGTGTTGTACTCACGAACGTGGTACAAGTGACCGCGACTTTATGTTATCCTAGCGAGTAACCACTTTTTGCTACTTTTGGGCACAAACGCATAACAATTACGGATTATGAATTCATGACCTAGCGACAGCTATATGCCTATTACTAGGGTGATCAGTCCACATAATAAACATATAAAAGATAGAGTAATCCAATAACACAAGTAATCTCAGAACATAATTAATTAAGCAATTACTGAATTAATTACATAAATAACAGTCTAGGGTTCAACATAGTTAAAGACGGAAAAGTAAAACTTAGCCGATCATAGCGATCGCTAAGAACAAACTATAAAAAGAAAACATTAAAACTATAAAACTATAAAACCCGAGTTGTTAATCTTGAGTCTTCTTGTTCTTCAGAATTTCCAAGTCCGCGCTCTCGAATCAATGTAAAAAGTTCTTTTTTTGATGTCTAGAGCCTTGAGATATTTATAGGAGTACATATCTAGGATCAAGAGGGATCAAACCTAATTGGAATAGGAAAATAAGTCTAAAATTCATTTTTGAGCTTGTGGGCCAAGTAATGGGCCGACACTGCATTCCTTTTCCAACTTCAAAGCTGTTTTTGAGGGTCTTATGGTCATTTTTGGGTTTTTTTTCTTTCACTCAAAGTTGTAGTTCTTCGAATCAGCTTTCTAACGCCACCAATTGCACCTCAATCGGAGTTGTAGATCTCAAGATATGGCCAAAATAGTAGAGGTGTATCAATCTGTCTCGGCCGAGAATGACTGTCTCGGCCGAGAATCTTCTACAGCCAGAAATCCGAATTCTCTGAGCTTCTAGCTCGGCCGAGCCCCTCTGGCTCGGCCGAGACTGGTTCCCAGCAGCCTCGGATCGATTTTCTCTCGGTTTTTGACTTGCGGAACTTGTTCTCACATCCAGTTTAAGTCGAGTTCGACTTTTTTGTCTAAATTCCCCCAAATAACTTCAAAACAAGTCACAAGCATCAAATTTGTCCAATAATACCAATACGAGCAATACACGACTAATTATGCATGCAAATGTTCTTAACTAGACAATTTAATCGACCTATTATGCACGCATAATTACGTGTACCAGGAAGCTTCAGACAGACAATCTTTACAATTGAGGCTCAGATTCCTCCATCGGTTAATATAGTCAACTACGGCCTCCTATTTCCATTGGCGCGTGTTAGTCAGTTCAATCATGCTAACTGTCCTCCGAGTGCTGTAGAAGCGATTGAGGAACTCTTGCTCTAGTTGATCCCAACTATCAATTGAACTAGCATCCAGATCAGTGTACCAATCGAACGCGTTGCCTTTGAGTGATCTAACAAACTTCTTCACTAAGTGGTCACCATAAGTTCCAGCATTGTTGCACGTCTCAATGAAGTGCGCCACATGTTGTTTGGGATTGCCCTTGCCATCAAACTGTTGGAACTTAGGTGGCTGGTAACCCATCGGCATCTTCAAACTGTCAATTCGTTGCGTATATGGCTTTGTATAGGTGAAAGAGGACTTCGAGTTTCCATCTAACTGCTCCTTGATCGTTCCCCTAATGAGCTCCTTCAGTTGGTCAATGGTGATCAAACCTTCAGCAAACACTTGGATCTCTTTTAAAGACTTTTCTTTGTGAATAGAATCCCACCTTTCAGATGTTTCGACTTCGTCTTCATCTTCAGTTGATTCTTTCTCAAGAGCACGACTTGTATCAGCATGGTCAATTTTGTTCATCAACTTTTCAATCTTAGAATCTTGTTTTTGGACATGTCTTGTAAGTTTTCCAATGGCCTTAGTCAAACTTGTAAGTTGTTCTTCAAGATTTGAAGCGTTTGTTGTCATGACTTGAGCTACTTCTGAACTTGATGAGGAACGAGGAGTAGAGCACGCATGGTCGTCTTCCTCATTTGCGGTGTTAGTGGCGAGCTGCTTCAGATCTTTCTCGACAGCTTCAAGAGATGACCATTGTGATTGCAATGCCTTGGACATGCTTCTTGTGATGACCCCAACACTAGCACTTGGAGCACTTGAAGACTTGGAGGAATTTATCTTAACCGTCAGAGCCTTTTGAGTGGCCATTGCAAAGTTTCGACGGTCTTTGTCAAAGAGAGAGATGAGAGGTAGAGATTGTCCCACTGGGCGTGCCAAATTTGTAATAACAAATTTCGTGTATTGAATTAACAACACACAAAAATTATACAAAGTAAATCCAAATTGTATCAGATGAAGAACTTTGTAGGTTACAATCTCTATTCTTTAATCCTCTGATTCTTCTCTTCAAATGTTTTATTTGAATTTGATGATTTGGAGTGAAATCTTCTTCTTGATCTCCTCCGCCGCTTAAGTTGTTCTTCAATAACGTTGTCCGAAGGCCGAACGGCTTGATTTCGGATTGAACGCTACTTCTTGATGAATTCGAATGTTTTCTTTGAATTTGATGATTTGGAGGGAAATCTTCCTCTTGATCTCCTCCGCCGCTTAAGTTGTTCTTCAATAACGTTGTCCGAAGGCCGAACGGCTTGATTCCGGATTGAACGCTACTTCTTGATGAATTTGATGAAGAACGTCTTCGAATCTTGAAGAATGTCTTCGAATCTTCAAGAACTTTGAGTCTTCTGGATTTCTGGGAGTTCTTCCAATTCTTGAAGCTCTCAACTTGTGTCTTCACTTCTTGACTTGTGTTGTTCTGATTTTTTTGGTGGAGAATGAGGCCCTATTTATAGTTGTAGGATGGGAAAACCTAATGGGCCTGGGTCTGAATGGAGCGATATGATTGGTCCTTCATAATATCATTATCCATAAGCTAATTATTAAATTAATTGTATTTAATTTAATAATTACTGCAACAACTTGACACATGGAACATTCTGATTGGTCTACCATGACTTGATGTTTATCTTCATCTTCTTGGATAATTACTAAATTAATTTAATTTAATTTAGTAATATCTGCATCATCTTGACACGTGGCGGCTTCCCATTGGTCAATAAAATATAAAGTAAATCACCAATTAAATTGATTATTTAACTTAGGAATTATATTTAATTAATTCCTAACATAAAAATAATCAACATAAAATTGATATTCAACATATATTTTATTATGTGGCGCATTTTAATTGGATACGAAATTTGTGTATCAACAATTGCTTTTATTATGAACCAAAATTTCAATAAGAATATATATTACATATCTTTTTCTAATGTAGCTTTGGTTTATTCGATTGTGCATTAATGTAAACCTAATAAATTTAGCATTATCTTTTCTAGTTTTAGATTAAAAATAAAATATTAAAAACCTAAAAGTTATTAAAATAAAAAAAATGTCTAAGCCTCACAAAATACAATTACTCAAACATGATAAATTGTGAACTTGGCCCTTTGTTGTGAAAATTTTCAACTAACTATATTAGATACTAAATTTTTGTTGAGCACATATTTTCTAAAAGAATATTTGTTTACTCGAGTACGATTAATTGTATTTCTAGTTTGATTTTTTTTTTAAAAAATGAACTATAGTTTCAAAAAGAAAAAATATATATAAAGACATAATTAAGTCTCATGCACATCAGTTGCATGGTGCAATTTCGATTGTGTATCACGATTTTATGCTTAAATGTATCACTTGTTCTGGATAAATGTATGAGCACATCTACCCAGAACAAAGTGATACATTTATTAAACATAAATACTAATACATGTTTACCATCATACTTTTACGCAGAACATTTAATATTAGATATACGCTAATACCTTTTTTCCATGACCCCAATTGCATAGATCTAATATCCGTGCAATTGGTGCACAAGAGACCTCTTCTATAAAGATTAAGGGTGGTTCACACGGTACATCTATATCGTTATCGTATTGAAATTTTCGGTATGCTGAAAATTTATAACCTCACCATATTGAAAATTTCGATATATCGAAAATCAATATGATATCATACTGAATGTTCGGCCTATCAATTTTTATACTAGTATTAATATACACCGATTCATACAGTTAATTTTAGTATACTGAAATTTTAATATATTGTTAAAAAATTGATATACCAAACTATCAAAATACTAAGAAAAATTATGTGTATCAGTATATAACAATATATCGAAAATTTCGAAGTTTTATTATAATGTCACCGTACTAATACTTTACAGGATCGCTATATCAAACTTTTAATATTTTTAATATTTTTTCGATACGATAAATGCGTATTTCGATATTTTCTTCCACCCCTAATAAAGCCTACTAACTGAATTAGCCCTGGTGACTGGGCTTTCAAGCCTAGTGGAATTGAGCGCTGGACAAACCCGACCCGATTGACTATACATAAACGAGCAACCCGTAAGATATTAGCTCTCTAGTCTATCATATTTCAAATTTAAATTCACAAATTTTCACAATCTCACAAATTTCAGTCCGATTTCTCTCGCAAGCTAAACCAGCTGAGATACCACTGAGAGAACATGGTGAGATTTCGTTTACAGTTATTTTTCCCGCATTTTCTTCCGATCGTAGCTGTAATAATGCCTGCTCTAGCTGTTTTGTACGAATCCTGTTGAAATTTGCAGATTTATTAGCTTTTGATCTGCATATTCGCCTATTTTGCGTTTCGATTTTCGTTCTCGTTTTTCTGAATCGAAGGAACTGAATTTTTGTGTTGAGAAAATGAAGAGAGATCAGTGTGGTTGAATCACTTGAGGTGCAAAATGTTATTAATTTGGAATTTTGCGTTTCGATTTTTGTTTTCGTTTTACTGAATCGGAAGAACTGAATTTTTGTGTTGAGACGTGCGGAAATGAAGAGAGATCAGCGTGGTTAAATTACATGAGGTGCAAAATGTTGTTAATTTGGAGAGTCGAAAATAAAGTTAGTTTAGATCTTCATGTCAGATGGTGAATTAGGGAAAAACTGTAGCTGATATGCCAGTTTGAAGTATTGTTTGCTATTTCTGATAAATTGGAGTCTTCTATGATACTTTTCAACGTAGATGTTAACTAGAAGGGTTACCTGTTCTTGTTTTTTGCAGTTTTGTTGATCTATGAAGTTTGTAGAAGCTTAATTTAATGTCTCTATTTCATGAATTTAATTGCTCCTCACTAAAACTTAGGGAAAAAACTGTAGTTGATATGCCAGTTTGAAGTATTGCTGGTTTGCTATTCCTGATAAATTGGGAAAAATGTGTAGGCTCGAATCGAAATGTTGTAGCTTATGTAAAAAATTATGTGTTAGCTGGTTCTTACTTCTTTGCTTGTATAAATTAGGAATTATAATCATTTGCAGAGGGTTTACAACAAATATGCCATGATGTTGTTTCCTCGGCGTATTGAATAACTTATTTTTGGGTATTTCCGAGTTGTGGTGATGATTATATGTTTCAGTTGAGTCGACGATATAGTGAATCATAAATTTGAGTCTTCTATGATAATTTTCAATGGGGACGGTTACATGTTCTTGATTTTTGCAGTGTTGTTGATTTTAATGTCTCCATTTCATGAATTTCATTGTTCATCAGTGTTAATTATAAATGGATCACTTCATTTGCTTGCAGGATGATGCAGACAGTTCCAAACAAAGTACGAGTGATATGACTGCCTTTGTAAGTCGATCCTATGAGCTCGTGCATATCACGTTTCTCTTGTAATCATGGGGAAATAGTTGATGTTTCTGACTACAATTTGTATCCCCCAAGTAGTCGTCATGTTATGCTAACGTCTCTGTTTCTATTATTTAGGTGCAAAACTTGCTCCAGCAAATGGTTAGTAACTAATTCTAATGCTATCGTACTCGCATTGCATACATTTTACACATTTTCGCTTACATTTATTTCTCTTTGCAGCAAACTAGGTTCCAAACAATGTCGGAGTCCATCATTACTAAAAATATCCTTCAAGTAGTGTTAAATATATTTACTTGTGTTATTATGAGGAGATAAAATAGTTTATACATTGAACCTGCGATTCATATTGTTCATCATGTAGTCTACTTGTTACTGTTTTTTTCCGGTAATAATTCACGCAATAAATATAAGGAGACAGGATCTGTTCTATAGGCTCATACCTCTATTTCCTTGAGTTCTAAGGAGACAAGAAACCAAGTTTGGTGGACGAACCATGGCTGCTCGACCAGAGCGTGATTAACGGCCCACTCAGTTCTGGCCTCTGGGTTGGTCGTGCAGCTGTCTAACAGACTTATCATGCAATAAATATAATATTGTTTTGAGATCAATAATATATAACTGAAACTCCTGCACCTTTGATTCCTTGACTTTATTGTACTCGATGAAATGGGCAACCGGATTGACGAATTGGAGCAGAGCATCAACGACCTAAGAGCCGAGATGGGCCAAGAAGGTACTCCGTCTCCTTCAGCTCCATCCAAGGCGAAAGACGATCCCAAGTCTGCTGAAGACTGATCTTATTCGTAACTTGTTCTGTTCAGTTTTTTTCCATCTATATTGTCCTGATCACTTAGGCACATTAGAGCGATACATTCGAGCAGGTTCAGGTTTTTTCTCATGATAGAATCGGGTTGGCTGCATTCTGTATGTTATTAGAAATTCGTGTGTGTTTTGATGTGTGATTCACTTTGAGTGGTGTGTGTCTACTTCAGTTGCAGCTGATGTTTTGTGTGTTGTTCCAGTATAGCCAATGCAGGACTTGTATTCTGAGTTATGCTATGTATTTGTTCAGTTATTTCACTGGGTGTTTATATCTTACCTTTCTTTAATTGTTCTGAGAGAGAAGAAAAAGTATTTTTTGTCTTGATTTGAAGTAATTAACATTATCGATACCTCTGCGTTGGATAAATGTAATTTGGATTCTTTAGAATACTTTACTGTAAATTTCAGAAGAGTATACACTTCATGTGAATTCCATATTCCTATATTTTAATCTCAAATATGTCACAAAATTCACGGTAGAGTATACTAGATGAATGGGCGAGGGAGCAATGGCCGGACGGGAACGGTAGGCTGCCAGCTAGCCCAAAAAACGTCTGAGTTTGCTTAAGGTTAATAGGCTGGGCCGAGCTTATTATTTCTTAGCTTGATAGAATTTCGGTCTAGCACAATATATGATCCTAGTCTGGCAAGCTCCGACTTGGTTGGGCTGGACAGTCTTATTTCTAGTTTTAGATTTGGGTGAGACTGTTCACATTCCTAATTCTTCCACATATACTTACTATTATATTTTTTTCAGTGTTTGATTGTTATCCACATTCTAAACATGAAAATAAGCTAATGGGATCCTCTATTCCATAATTACTCTGTTCTAATCGTGTTCCATTTTAAAATCGAGTCAATTATAATTATTATTTTATGATTTGTGAATTTAAAGTTTATGATTTAGGTTCACGATTCAAGATTCATGTTCAGATTTCGTGTTTAAGGTCTAAGATTCGACTTTCTTCGACTAGGTTATATTTTTTATTGTAAACTTACGATGTTACGATTCATGTTTCATAGTTCATGATTTAATGATTTAGTATTTATAATTCGAGAGATCATAATTTAGGGTTCATGTTGTATAGTTCGGAGTTCAATTCATGTTGTATGACTAAAGAAATTCTTGTAAACTTCATATTCTACATAGTGTATTTGATTTTTCTTTGCCATTTTATGAATAAATCTTTGAATTTTCGAAGAAGCCAATGAGGCCAATAAAATGGAGGCACCTTTCTCCACTCTCACTATAAAGTCTAAACTTGAAGAAAAGTGGGGGAAACACACACAGAAACAAGCACGTCTCTGCAAAAACACACAAGCACACACTGATGGGTGAAAATTTAAGCCCAACAAAACTAGAATACTATGATGACATGTTCAAACTCCAATCCACTGCCACTCTCCTCTCTTCCTTCCTGGTAATCTCTCTCAATCATGAGTTTCTGATGTATTATATGATCTTTTTTTTTTATTTTTTATTTTTTTTTGGGAATAGAGTGATGATGGTAGGCAAACTTTGGTGCTGGATTCAACTAATTTTCATCCACAAGGAGGTGGTCAACCTTCAGACAAGGGTTTCATTTCCAATTCACACTTCAACTTCATCGTTGACGATGTCCGATCCAAGGATAAGATTGTCCGTTTCCTAATTTCATTTTTACCGTACTTAGTTGTAGAGGTGGCAATTTGACCCAGCCAATCTGCCCCAAAGCAGTCCGGCCAATGCTATACGTCGGTCGGGTACAGTATAGAGGCTAACTCATACTCTATGATTTGTTGAAGTGTCTGCCGGGACCGTCGAGTCATTGTCCATTGGGTCGGGCTTGTTGGACCTAATGATACTTTGGGCCAAAATTTCTATGGTCCACCTTGCTAAGCAAGTGGCCAGGTTGGCTGACTGGGTCGACTTTGTCACGTCTACTTATTTGGGTTATTTTTTGTTTGTATAGGTGGCAATCGGGTTATTGATCTATTGGGTCGGATATGTTAGGTTCGATAATATTTTAGACCAAGATTCCTATGACCTAGCCGACTTAAAATGTCAAGCAGGTTGGGCCTGATTGATTTCGCCACCTGGACTTATTTGGGCCAACTTTTGTTCATAGAGGTGGCAATCTTTGCCCGTCAGGTCAATGTCAAATACCGGACCGGGTTGAACGAAAGTTATAGTCTTTCCCACCCCTTTAAAGTACATTTACATTTGTAGGGTCAGTCCGCCGGATCATTCGGGCTCGATAATAATTTGGGTCAAAATTTCTATGGTCCAAACTGCTTAAAATATCGGACGACTAGCGTGCCTGGCCGGATTGCCACCTTACTTATGTGGGTAATTTTTCGCTTATTTTTTTCACCCATTTTTGTGATTATTTTTTGTAGGTGTTTCATTATGGCCATTTTGAGAACTCCAAAGATGAGAATATAGAGAAAGGTGTTCAAGTTTTGTTGTGTGTGGATGGAGATAGGCGTAGCCTCAATTCCAGGTTCGATTTTTATTAAACATAAAAATATGTTCTAGACTAACTATAATTTAGATGTCTTTTTCGAATGATCTCGAATCAAATATTGAATAGTTTGATTTGATTTTCAACTCTAGAAATAATTAAGTGTGGCTGATCTTTTTCTTTAGTCCCAAATAATTTGGCCTCAGCATAAATCAACATTTCTTGATATGTCAAAGACATAACATTTGTGTATTCTGCTTTTGGCTTAAGTTCACTAAACACGACTGTTTGCATAGCAGCTTCAGCCGAAATCTGAAAGTAGGGGAAATGTTGCTTCAAACTCTTTTTTTGTAAAAATTGTTAAAAATATGTTATTCTGCAAATACCACAACCTATGAATTTACTACAATTGCTTTTTCTTCGAACACTTCCCGCTATTGATTTTAGGCAATTTTTCAACAATCTCTAATTCTGACTACGGAAATCTTGTTTACAATGCAGGCTACACTCAGCTGGGCATTTGCTGGATATCTGTGTGAGAAATGTGGGATGGGATCACTTGGAGCCTACAAAAGGGTACCACTTTCCTGACGGGTACGCATTTACAGTATCATAGATACACTTATTTCATACGGACTATACACACTAATCAAAATGAATGTTATAAATGAATGTTTATAGTGGCTTTCAAATTAGTACAAAAATTCATAGTTAAATTACTCCATTCTATAACAATCTTCTAAACTTTTTATCCAAACACTTTATTAACTTATAAGCATTTGAGAAATTACATTTTATAAGCTCTTGAAGTAATTTATAAGACATCAGTGCGTTGAAAAATAAGCTTAGACGAACACCTTCATAGTCGTCATTATTCAATTTATTTTTTGTAGGCCTTTTGTGGAATACAAAGGCACAGTTCCACAGAATGAATTGCAGAGCAAGCAAAAGGAGCTAGAATTGGAAGCTAACAATCTGATCTCAAAAGGAGGGAAAGTATGAATTTTGATCAATCTTATATTTCCTCCTTTTAATTGAATCGAGCTTGTGAATTATTAGTAAAATGTACGTGTTTAATCCAGGTTTCTGTATCAATACTACCGTACGATAAAGCCTGTGAACTGTGTGGCGGATCCCTCCCGGATTATATACCTAAGGTCAGTAGACGAAAATTAGTCTTTTTAGTCGAACTCCAACTTCTTACATGTTTTTTAGCCACCTCTTCTGTTTACATGGATTTTAACGCGCCCTTAGCGTTGTACAAATGTTGTTTAATGAGCATAAACTGATTGGACGAAACCACTTTGAGATTTTTACGGTTGCTTTTGTTCTATGTAAAGTGATTGAAATTAGAAATTTTAGCAAGAATACTTGTGCAAGAAGTGGTAGTGTCCGGAGAAAAGTAAGTATTAACGGAAAATTTTCTATTGAAGGCTTGAATTATGAAAAATGTCTCACTTCAAGGCCGAACTTTGAGGTTTTTCTTTTTAATTAGGGCCTACATTTTGAATTTTATTCTCAATTCATGGCTTACGTCTTGAATAATAAGAAACATTATCTGATATACGGAATTTTAGTACGGATTAGATTGAAATTTTCAGTAGGGAGTATATTAAAATTTTCGATATATTGTACTAAATCTTCCGCACATAGGATAATGTGTCTAAATTTTCAAGACGTAAACCCTAACTTGAGAATAAAATTCAAAATCTAGGCCCCTAACTGAGACAAACGAAAAAATTCCGAATTGTGATATTTTCTAAAATTCAGGCTTTCTAGTGGAATTTTCCCGACTTTTAACCTTAATTAGAGAAAAGTATCCAGTTTTTGCTTGCAGGTTGTGGCCTGCAATCACTTTTGTTAAAGCTAAAGTTGTATTTAAAACACTCCGTAACAATATTTTCTAAGTTGTAAGCTGAAAAACTTACGCAAACACCGCCTTAACCGCATCAGGACAGCGCTCCTCGGATTGTGCAGTTCGGCGAAAGCCCAGGATGCCCCTGTGGTGGCACACACGTTGGCAACGTCGATGAGATTTTGAGCCTTAAGGTACTCGGTTCAAGTTACCGCGTAGTTCATTTAAAGGTTAATTACGTAAAAGTTCATGAACTTTTAGTCAATTATCATTTGCAAGTCACCTTTGATTGTAACTTAGAAATGCACAACCTTTTTTCAATTGAATGCACTCGAGAAAGTTTTGAGCTCCAATTACTAACGTCGAGCTAAAAAATGTAACTTTGGCCCACCTAATTGCATACGTGTGATTGCACGAATTCGTTTACCTACAATTAAATGAAAACGACAATGTTTTGTCATTTAATTGTTATATGTTATTAGTTTCTTTTACTTACGAGTTTATAGATATTATATAATGACAATCTTTAGTTGGGATAGTCAAAATTCGATTTTAAGCTACACGTTAGTAATTGGAACCAAAATCTTATTCAGGTTATAATTGAAAAAATTATAAATATGATGTATTTTTTCTACGTTATGTTAATTGATCAAAATTTCGTGAATTTTCACACTAATCCTTTTACTTTTCTAAATATTTATATACCCCTCTTTAACTTGCAGGTTGTTCAAATTCGGACTAAAAAGGAATTGACAAAAGTTTTCTACACCATTGGATAAACCTATATTTGTATGATGATGCTTCGAGCCTATATTGCATTCTAGTTTTAAATATAGCTTATAAAATATGAGTCGAGAAATTGACAAAAAAAAAAAAGTAGAGGTATAAACAGATTGAGTCGACTCAGACACTTTCGTCTCGAATTTGTCTGAAAGTTCATCGAACTTCACAATTTGTAAAAGCTTATTTGAGTATCAATAGAAGTGATTTTGGATGAGAAATAAATCCTGAGATCTTGATTTGCAAATATTTGTTTGATTATTTTTGGTTATCTCTGTAGGAAATTTCAGGGTGTGTTGTTTTAGGTTGGCCTCAGTGGATTTAAAGGACCGAATCCTAATAAAGTACACTAATAAACTTCCTCAGTCAAGTTTAACTCAGCATTCCCCAGCCTTAAGTAAAAACACTTATATATTGGAAATGTCATTCTTCAAACGCACATTTAGAACTTGCAATTCGGGTAGTACTATTTAGTTGGACTCAGTAAATCAAGCCAACATTATATGTCGAGTCGGCGAAATTTTATCGGGCCAAAAGTTATCAACCTTGGCCCAGTCTATCCCCTTCAATTTTGGACTGATTCGGAGTCCGTCGAACTTTTAGTCTATCAAATTGAATTGTTGAGTTCGATGATATTTCAGATCTATATTTTTATAACTCAATCCACTAAAATATCGAACGAACCGAGGGATGACTTTTGCCAGCTCTAGGCATACTCCCTTGTTTAATGTGTCACGCCTACCAACTTTTCAAAATGACAATCCATCACACACTAGTTCTCTTTTAGCCTTCTTAAAATATATATTTTTTCAATATTTCTCACTAAAATACTACTCTCTCTATTTCGAGATAATTTGGACATTTCTCCCAGCACGTGAAATAAGAAAGAACTATTTTTTATTTTTTTGTTTAACTTTTTCAAAGGTGGAGATTTATATTAGAAATTTTAAGGGTGAAGATTGTAAGATAAATTTTCTTTTTAAGAGTGTGCAAATTATCTTGAGACAAAAAAAAAAAAGTGTGCAAATTATCTGGCGATTGCATTGTCGTCGGCCTAAATTGGAAGATGGATTTGGATACTCTTTCAATAATGCCTATTTTTTTTTCCTTAAATCGATTTTATAATTAATGTCTATATATTAAATAAGATGTTAATCGAAAAAAGAGACATAAAAAAGTAAAAAATAAGTTGTTAAAATAATAATAATAATAATAATAATAATATAAATCATCCATAAATAAAAGAAGAGTTTATGAAATAATAATATTTTACAATAAAAAGTTTAAAAATAAAACGGATGAATACTTACTATACAAGGTTTATGTTTGTAGGTGTAAAAAAAATTGAAAGGAGATGGATTAATGTAATATGTATTTATTAAAAAAATAAAACTATATTAATTTGGGTTTAGTTAAATATTTCAAAACAAAATCTTATTATATAGAACTTCCTATAAAAGAAAACCTCGAATATTTTCCCACACATTTTACTTTCTAAATTGGTAGATTTAAATTATACTTCATCTATTCCGAATGAACTTGCACTGGTAAGTGGACACACGTCTTAAGAAAAAGTTGTTCTTTGGGTTATGTTGACATTTCGAACCTATCTTTTTTTACTTTATTTGGTAAATAAAGGTGTATTGTGATATAAAATTTGTGAGTTTTTTCTTTTTTTTGTTTTTAAGAAAGTATGCAAATTGCTCGGGGCGGACCAAAATAGAAAGTGTGCAAGTTTATTTGGGAAGGAGGGAGTACCTATATAAGAGTTTTGTATATATGGTAAGGATTTACCTATCTTACTATATAATAAAACAAAACTCTCTATAAAGGAAATTATGCATATTTTCCGCTCATTTCACCTTTTAAAAATAATAAGTTTAAATCACAACTAACATAATAAGATATTTTTATATATACTGTAAAGATTTGTATATGATAAATCTTCCAAAAATTAGTTCCAAATTCAAATTTTATTGGCATTTTCCTATATAAAAAATTACAGGTGACAACTTTTGATTGGTTAATTTTATAATAAATTAAAGAAAAAATAATTTCTGGTTCTTTTTTCGCGTTTTATGTAAAAAATAGAAAATTAATCTTCTTCATGACCTTTAATTTGACATCTACATGTCATATTTTAACATATGTTATATTTGAAAAATAAATTGTTTCTCGATTACATAAACTAGATTTTTTAGGTAATATGAGTTGAACTATTTAATTGGGTCTTAGATACAAGTAAAATTTAAATAAATATTAATAATTTGTTTAATAAATATTAATAATTTGTTTAATAAATATTAAGAATATATACACATATATATATATATATATATATATATATTTCTTCCCAATAATATTGCGACTGTTCAGAAATAGTAAACACAATTATTTTCAGTTTCTAGATTCACCGATAATATTTAATTATTTATCAAGAACAAAAAAGAAAAAAAAATAGCGGGGAACACATGTGCCTACGTTAGGGATGGAAATAATTTAGAGATCTACTCTATTGTTCGTAGCTTTCTCTCTCTTCAAATGTTTTTATTTTTCCAATATGTTAAAGGTACTAATAACTTTTTCCTATTTTTGAATCTAGTTATTTTATTTGCAATAGATAAAAGTCAAACTCTTTTTTCTTAGTATTTAATCCGATACTAATATTGAATATTTCGATATAATATATTAAACATAAAATAAACTATTGTTTGTTGGTTGATTATTGTGCTTAGATTTAAATATTAATTGTGAGTTGCCTTATTTACATCAAATATAAGTGGCAAATAAAAATAAACTAAATATTTTTTATTACTGGCTTAAAAATATTAGATAATTTGATATTTTTTTATTTAACAAAATTTATATTCAATGACATTGTTCGAGTGAAATGTGTGTAGTGTGCGAAATGTGTGTAATGTGTGTAGAGTGTGTAAGTGTGTGAAATGTGAGTGTAATAATTAAGATCTTAAAAAATAAGATGGAAATAAGTTGGGGTAAAGCAACTTATTTTTTTAGATCTTATAAGCTCTTAAACATCTTATTTTGCCAAACACTTTGCAAGAGCTTATAAGCTACTAAACAGCTTATAAGATGTTTTTAGGAACTTATAAGCTCAGCCAAACACCCTCTTCAAATCAATATTCATATGATCCAACCTTCGTAAAATATGAGACTGACTGAACTGGTCTATCGGGTCGATCTATTTCGTCACCTGTACTTATTCAGATGAATTTTGTATGGCTTTATTCACATACTTTTGTGATTATTTTTGTAGGCCATCTTGAGAACTCCAAAGATCAGAATATAGAGAGGCGTTGTTTTCGTAGGTGCATCATACTTCGTCGATCTATAATTAGTTCCAATTTCGATTCGAAATCGTTGTTCGGTTCTGGCTGATTCCGGTTCTAAGTCATACTTCGTCAGGTTTAGTCCCCATATCATAAATATAGGATAATATGTACCACATATCTTAATGAGGTTAAGTTTTATATTCTCCTTATATCATTCCTTAAAATAACACAAATAAAATTAAAACAATTGGATGTTAGTTATTTCTGAAAATCAAACACTTGATTCTATTCCACCAACTAGATGATTCTGTTTTTCGTTTAATTTTTCTTAATTCTAATCCGTTGTTCAAAACTATACTTTTTTACTATATCACTGAAAGTATTTCGTTTTGGGTTAATCGTAATATATTTTCTAATTTTAATCAGTTGTTTTAAATAATTATTTTTTAATATCTTTATCACTTAGGCATAATTTAACTCAAATCCTCAAATCCCCACAATTTTAATAATGGATATCAAAATGTGATTTAATGATAGTGGCAATTTAATTAGATGTAAAATAATATGTTCAAATTGTAGTTAAAAAAGAATTGTGGTTACTAACAAAAATTGATAATTTTAGTCGTGCATCAATTGAAAATTAGACCAATGATTTTTTCTTTGTACGTGACCCTAAATTCATTTGCCTATACTCTTTGATTATAGTGATTAGTTATTAACCGATATACATACCCCCCATTTGTAATTGAATACACGTCACGTGTTAATTAGTGATATCACCAAACACACGTAACATGTGGTAGTTACTTTGAAACAAAAGACGGTATACAAATTGCAGTGGACAATCCCATTTGATAACATCTGATTGAATCATCCATACCATCTTGTATTACATTATTTTCTATACATCTCATGCAAATCAATGTTGTCACTAAATGCACGTGGAATGTGATAGTGATTTTGTAATAAAATACAAATACAGATTGAAATAAAAGATGTCATCTATAAGAAATTGCATAGTTAACCTAACTTTTAGAGCTTTACATTGATTAATATTTGATAAAATCATCAATAAACCTATTCAATGGTCCAAAATGGAAGGAAAAAAAAACTGAAAAGAAAAAAAAATTCCCTTATTATTGAACCAGTGATCTTCAACCAAAGCAGGACCTTAATCAAGTTCACATTCTTACATGATTTACAAAGTACAAATGCAAATAAACTCGCATACAGATTTAACTATGAAATGCAGTTCTCAAAGGTTTCGTTTGGATGGAGGGATTTGAGGGGTCGATTTCGAAATCCACCACCAAATCCTAACAACTTGTTTGACGAAAAAAATCAAATCAAGGGACCTCTCCTAAATTTTTAGTTCATTTTGGATATATACAGTCAGATTATCACACGCTACACACAATACATACCACACTTCACACATTCACACGTAGTTCACACTACACACACTCCATACTTCACACATTCACACACTACACACAATACTGCTACATGCACACACTTCGCACATACTACACACATCTCACACACACTTCACACATACTACACACACCTCACACATACTTTATACACACCACACTCACTTCACACACATACTACACCCATCCACCACTTCATACACACACTACATACTTTATTATCATAATCCTTTAAAAAAATGCCAGGAAAATTTTGAAAAATGAAAAGTTCAAACAATTCAAATCCACTCGTTTGAATTAAACATCCAAAAAGGAATTTGAAACGAGTGGATTTCCAAATACAAAGAATTAAAAATTAAATCCTTTGATTTCCAAAACCTTTCATCCAAACGCAACGTAAGGTGTTTTGTATATGTGCATTGACAAAGCTTGAATACAAAGACACTATAAAAAGAAATTTTGAAAAACACAAAAGAAAACAAGAATACACATAGTTGAACTATTAGAAGTGACACCCAGTACAGCTCTCGTCATTTATTTCTAGCACAATGTAACAAAAACCCAACTGGGTAGCACAGAATTAGCCCAATACGGCTCTCCTCGTTTATCTCTAGCACAATGTAACAAAGAACAATGTCTAAACAAAAGAGATTACCTGTTGAAAAGAACAAATGACTTGACCAAGGAATTAACTAACCAACCCAGCAACATCTGACTTTGAACCAGCTTTAAGAGAACCTTGCCTAACCAAACATCTACCAAGAGAGCAGAAGCGAAAAAAAAAAAAAAAAAAAAGAAAAAAAAGAAAAAAAGAAAAAAGAGAGAGGGAGAGAAGAAACAGAGAGATGAGGAGACCATGTTCAACGCGCCACATAGTAACAGGTTTAGAGTTCACGCCGCATTAAAATATATCACAGCTCAGCAGTCGATTGCTATTAGATTACGAAAATCTCAAGTGGCATACCTTCCATATACAATCAGATACGTAGAACCATGCCAAGTTCATCTGATTGAGCACCAAGAATTGCAGCCCAGATACCTGCATCTTAATGGAATGTAACAGGCTCACAGAACAAGTAAATCTAAGTTGAATGTGAAGCTTATTATTAGCCAAAATCAGAGTAACTCCCACAAGCCCACCAGCAACTTTTAAAAGTACAGGACGAAAAGGTGGAATCTGGTGTAAAGATACTTCAACAAACACAATGCACACGAAAGATATGCGAAATAACAAAAAGAATCTAAGGTGTGGGTGGCATCTTGTTTGAAGGTACGTTCAAGCCAAGGATTAATTAAAAAATAAGCAGACAGCATGACAAATAAGAGAGGTTATAGTCCATCATACATCAATTAAACAGTTCAGAAAAAACATTGTCATGGTTGGATCGGAGATTGGCAGAAACACTCCAACTTTTCTAATCAGCTCCAAACACGAGTGCAACCTGCAACAGAAACAGAGAAAGTACATTTATCATTTGAACGGTGATAGACCATCTAATAATCTTGATCCGAAAACAGAAGCGCCAATTCCCCAAGAAAAGCTTCACTATAAGGTGCTCTAGTAAGCAGATCATCATAGATTCATAATAGTCTCTTTTTTTAACATCATCTCTCACGCCTCTTTGGGCATTATTTTGATGAATTCTTGTCACTTCCAACCTCGTCATCCCTTGACTCGTTCAACCTGTCCACGTAGTTATCATCAGATAAGACAGATTTGTCATTCTCAACCTTTACCGTTTTATCTTCACTTTTACCAGGAAGGATGTCGTTATCATCAGATGTGACGGATTGGTCATTCTCAATCTTTAGTGGTTTATCATCATTTTTACCAGGAACAATATCATTGGGATTGCTACTCTTCTCGATAGAGTTTGACCGAGAGCGTTTTCTATGCTTTGACTTGGGTCCATCTACGTGACGTGGAGATGTTTTACTGCTTTTCCGATGCTTTCTTTCATCTCTTGATTTCTCCCCTCTGTTCCTCTCATGTTTATCACTTGACAGATGCTTATCTTCAACAGATCTAGACCTTGACCGTCTTCTGTGTCTCGATCTGCTTTCCTCCAACGATCTTTCAACATGATTTTGACGCTCTGTTGAATGTGATCTAGACCTTGACCGTCTTCTGTGTCTCGATCTGCTTTCCTCCAACGATCTTTCTACATGATTTTGACGCTCTGTTGAATGTGATCTAGAGCGCCTCCTGCTCCTACTCTTGGTTTTCTCTTCTCTTCGGTCATGTCTCTTGTCACTGGAGTGATGTACAATTTCATCCAACCTTGACAACGAACGCCTTCTATGTTTCGATTTACTTCCTTCATCACCTGAAGATGGAGATCTTCTCCTACGACGGTGAGGAGATCTTGAACCAGGTCCGGATGATTTCTTCGTTTGAGTAGGACTTTCGCGATGATGTCTTGGTGACCCTGAATCATCACGGTTCCCCTTTCTCCGAGAAACAGGTGAATGATCATCAATCAATCTTCCCATGCCTCGCCTCCTACGTCTGTCACTGCCATCTCTATCCCCAATATCCCTGTATGACCTCCGTTCTTTCTCAAAACTCGAGTAATGGCGAGATCTCACAGGTGATCTGGACCGGTAGCCTCGGCCCCGGCGAGCACGAGGTGAGAATGAGCGTGACCTACGTCTTAACCTATAATTGATTGGGGAAGTGGACTTCGACCTAGACCTTGATCGTGACTTAGCATGATTTGTCGATGGTGACCTGAACATCATTTGAATTTAGTAACATATATATTTGTAGGTAACATTATCCTACATGCAAAGTGATACTGCAAAAATAAGGAACATTGAACAGCTGAATTTCCTAGGAATTATTTCAAATCCAGGTACAGTTTATATCTTTGGATTAAGGAAAGAAACAGCATGAATTAGGCAGTGTTCTGCAAAAGCTTAAAATAAGCACCTTTGCACTTTTGGTTTAAAAATAGTAGATTTAAGTGTTACTAAATAACTACTTCTGCTCCACACACTGGTATAAAATAACTTATTTCAAGCAGAAGTTGGAAGCAGGTCATCACATGTTTTTTTCTGCTTATACATACAACTTTTATTCAAAATCATTTTTTTCCAAACAATACAACTTCTACTTTATGTATAAATCACTTATTATAGCAAACACTCTCTACTTTTTCTTAAAAGCAATTTTACATAATCTCTAAATTTAATAAATTATTTTAAAGTAGAGCAATCGCAAACAATCCCTCCTCCACTGTCAACGTAATAGGTTAACTAATTCTATGACCTCGTTGGAGAATACATAAAGGGGTAAGTAAAAATCATAACAAGTTTAATGCTATGATCAAGTGGACTACTGGAGACTACAAAACATGCAGAAATTTGTAATTTAATCCCATGGCTCAACACAGTTGAATTGACCGATTCCTAGCATGCAGTTTAGAAATATGAAATTTAATCCGATGTTCTCATATGTTGTTTACAAATCAACAACATATGGGAACATTTCCTTCCTAATAGTATTTGATGATTCTACAAAATATGTTAAAAAAGTACCTAGATTCTTTGACGGGTTCTTTTTCCTCTATGACAAGTCCATCAGCTTGCAACTTTTTGCTTATTTCTGCAGCCCTAGCCGCGGCTAGTTCTGTTGCAGACTTCATAGTTGCTGCTCGGTTAGCTGCCTGCTGTGCCGTAAATGTTTGCTGCATCATGAGAGCTTGCTGAAACTGCATTTGTTGCATGGCGACTTGTTGCATTGCCATAGGCAAAGACGACGAAGCTGGCTTTGGAGGAAGTGATTTAGCCATTTCGACATTCAATGGACGGCCCCCAACATCCATGTTATTCAATGCCAAAGCAGAAGCAGCTTCTTCTGCTTTTGTGTATTCAATATATGCAAAATGTTTGGAATCAGTGATGATACATTCAACAACTGTTCCACAATAGCCGAAGATCTGTTTCAACTGATCCACTGTTAGAAGCGGACTAAGGTTACTAACTTGTACAATTTTTTTTAGTGAATCGGCCTTCTGCTCATTGTCGGCTGAACCTCGCACAAGACAATCACAAAGTATTAGAAATATTTGAAACTGAAGCAAACAAATTCTGCAAATGGCAATCACAAAGAACTAAAAACATACAACGTTGTTGAGGATAATGTTGCAACTTAACAAATAAAGTCAAAAGGTTGAGTCTTAAGAACAGTGTAAGAAAATGAAATTTCCCAAAAACATAAAAGTAAATAACAAACACCATTTCCTGAATAACATGGAGCAACAGAGACAAAAAACGGCCATCTTTAAACAAGTCTTTAAGTGAAGGCAGATTACTTTTTGGATGGTATTTGAGCATGTTACGCAGCCCAAACAGTTTGGGTTCCCGGTTCTGGAACAGCAGCCCCCGGAACCGAACCGCTATATAGGCGGTTACAGTTACAGTTTGGAACCGTCCCAAAACCACCGGTTCGGTTCCAAACCACCAGTTCGTCGCCAGTTCCTCCTTTAATTTTTTTTTCACATAAATTAATACATAGGTTTAGTTTAAAAAAACTAAGATTTTGGACAAGCTCTTCCTCTATATACACATACAAATATATCTCTCCCTCTTCAATCTAATGCGAATACAGATAAATATGTATATTTCCCAGCACTCTGCGTTGCAAAATACATACATACAGTTACAGATAACAAAGAAATTCTCTCCCTCTTTCTACTGCCTCCATCCCATTTACGTCTAAACACCCAAACACACACACACACCTTCTCTCACGACACACACACCCCTTCGTATGTAAAAAAGGCAAAAAAAGAAAAAATTGCTGAAAACCGCTGGTTCCCGGTTTGTAGATATAGGGAACCAAGACCGCACCAAATATACATCGGTTTCAAATTGGAACCGGAACCGTTGACCCACGGTCCGAACCAGGCCGGTTTCTGGACCGTTGACCCACGGTTCGAAACAGGCCAGTTTGTCGGTTCCTCAACCGATTGAACACTGCTACTAGGAAGTCCAATGTAGTAAAAAGAGATTGTAACCCCAATCTTACCAGAGGAGTCCTTTTTGGAATGAGCTTGAGCCGCAGCATGGGCTTGAAGAGCTTGAGCTGCAACAATTGCCTGAGCAGCTGCCATAGCAGCAGCAGAAGGTGCCATTGGCACTTGACTGAGATTTCCCATTGTAGTTAAAGCAGACATTAGCAGATTATGAGGGGGGTGATTATACTTGCAACTAGCATTTGCACACCGTCCATTAACGAACTCTCGACATATTTCTCCCAAAGACGATCCCATTCCAGGTAAAACCACTCCACCTGAGGCCCCTGACATAACACCTGGAATCATACCAAGCAACCCTGGAAATGCACCAGATACAGAACCGGAATAATTCGGCATGTTGGGCATCGTCTGGTTGATTAAATTAGGATACGAAGCTGCTGGACCTACACCAAGAAGCCCTCCAGTCGGAGTTCCTGAAACAAGAAAATGCAAGATTTTGAAACTTGTCCAATCAATGTAAATGCATCGAGGAAAAAGGCATTAGTGAAGTAAAAGAAACATTTTTTCATCATTAGAAGATAATTCTGATCAAGTATCTAAGAAGACCAGACGGTACAATAAAACATTCTAGTGATGCAGAAACTATTTAGTTTCAGGACAGAAACCCAGGTGTACCACAACAAGTATCTGTACTGAGGTACCACAAATTCGCTAATTTAAACACAAATACTGTTGAAGTTAGATGTACAGAAAAATAGTTAGACGAAAAAAAAAATGTAGACTCTATCTTCTTTTTTTTCTTTTTTCCACTTTTAAAGCCTATAACAAGTCAAACTTCATTAAGCTCTAACAACTCTTCAATGTATATGAAAATTTTCATTTCAGCCAATCCTGTATCCGCCCCTGAATTACGTTGATTTAACCCACTCACACGCAGGAAGACTACATAGAAACATAATTAATGTTGCTCACCCTGGAGTATTAATGGTCATGTGTGCAAAAACAATTAGAAAATTAGCAGCAAACAATGCAAAATCCACACACATAGGAGGGACAACTAAATACTTGATTAACAACACATAATCATATATCTCACCAGTGCTAAAGAAAACGGGGAAGGGATTTCCTATATTCGGCATCCCATTGCACTCCACACTCACCATATAATTTCCTCTCTTAGAATAAGCACTTTAGGCTTAGAAATAGTAGATTTGAGTGTTTTTAAATATCGGCTTCTACTTTTAACTGTGGATTAAAATAACTTATTTCAAGCAGAAGCCGGTCATCACTTTTCTGCTTATACCTACAATTTCTATTCCTTTTTTCCAAACAATACAACTTCTACTTTTTGTATAAATCACTTTTTTTCTTAAAACTAATGTTTCCATAATTTCTAAATTTATTCAAGCACGCTAAAGTGGAAGCAATTGCAAACACTCCCTAAAGAAGCAGGTAGAAGCAGCAGCTTAGGACTTTTAGTTTCCATCTGATTAATTATAGCAGAAGCTAGGCTTCCCAAACACCCTTATATCAACTTAAATTAAGCTAGAATCTAATATTTTTTTAAAAATAGCAAATGCAAACATCAAAGCAACTTAACTTAAGCTAGAATCTAATGTTTTCTTAGAAATAGCAAATGCAAACATAAAATCTCACCAGTGCTGAAGAAAACGGGGAAGGGACTCCCCATAATCGGCTTCCCATTGCACTCCACATTCACCATATAATTCCCTCTCTTTGGCACAACATACGTCACCGTATAGCTCCCATCACCCATATCCTTAACGATCCCATCCTGCTCATTTCCCCCAACTCCAACACCAGGCGCAACCCTAACCCTTACCTGAGCCCCGCCGTCGACCACCTTCCTCCCCTCCGCATCCTTCGTCACCACCGTAAACGTCGCACCCACGCACGCCGTCCCGCCGGCAATTCCCGCGCCTTGCGCCGTGCACTTCGAGGGCTCCACAGGACCCACTTTCTCAGACGACTTCACATCATCATCGTCGGAATCCGATGAGGATGCGGCGGCGGGGGATTGGGGTTGTTGAGGTTGGGATTTGTTGAAGGTGGCTTCGAATGCAGCTTTGGCCGCCGCGGCCTTCTCCGCTTCGCTCTTCAACTTCGCTTCCTCGGCTTGCTTCATCCATATCGGCTTCACTGCCGGCGGCGCAGCCAGATTTGTAGTGGTGGTGTTGTTCCGATCCGCCATGTTCACGAATTGACGAACCCTAATTTGAAGGTGCGGTTGATTTGCCCTAATTGTAGGAGCGAGTTGACATAGGTAAGGTAAGGTGGAGTCGTCTTTGATATTTTGGATAAATATTAGGGTTTTATTTTGAAACCAACTTTAAAAGCTGAGGCAAAACAATGGTTAATAATGGGACCTAATTGCATTAGGATATATTTATAATTATGTTAATTTTTAAATAAATTAGTAATTTAACATAAGTTCGATTAAGTTTGTGAGCCTGTCAAATCGAGTATTATGAGTTCGAACTCGAATGCAACACGAGCATGTTTGATTGGGTTGGTCCAACCTCTCATCAGTTGTGTCAACCCAACCTCATGTTTCTTTGGATTGGTTTGGTCAAGCTGGGATATGAGGATTTGGTGGGGAACATCAATCACAAATCAATACTACTTTAATCATTCTCCCAATCATTAATAACTATCTCTTACTCATATCACATCACATTTTACAATTAATAATTAAATATCACACTCCAACCACAACCACAGCCACCCAACCAAACATCACTCACCCTAGCCACTAACTCCAGCCACTTCCCCCAACCCCAACCAAACATTGCCTGGGACATATGGCCTGGTCATGTGAGCTCGTTTATTTTCTCTTTTTGCTCTTTTTATTCGGTCGTTCCGATTAAAATCGATACAAGAGAGAAAAAACAATAAAGTGCAATAAACAGGAACTTAGAACGTGTAAATGCACCATATAAGTTCGATTCTAAATGCGTTTTCCTATGAAAAACCTTGTTTGTCAGATTGTTAAATATATCACATGAAACTTAATATAAATATGCATAATAATTGGGTAAAGTATAAAAATTATAAACTAAAATATTTTTCACATGAAAATAAATTCGACGAGATATCCGACTCTACCCCGACCTCTATTGACCCCTGATTGGTTCTGCCCCGAGTTCGCCATGGTCCTTTACGGAGGGGGGACGAGGATGCCAAAGCCCGCTCCAACTCGCCTCATTTTCACTCCTATCCTACTTCTAGTGCCTAGATTAGCAAAGTGTTTCGCAAAAAAGATGTTTAGGAGCTTATAAGATAAAAAAATATAAGTTCTAAGAAAATAAGAGGGTGTTTGCCTAACCTTATTTTAAACATCTTATAAGTTCCAACATCTTATAAGTTGTTTCAAGAGCTTATAAGATGTCATTTTTAAGGAGCTTATAAGTTAACAAAGTGTTTGGATAAAAGAGCTTATAAGTTTGCAATTGAATATAGTGATTTAGGTATAAATTTGGGGTCTAATTTAAAATTTAATATTAAACGCACATTTTGATTAGTGTGTGAAGTGTAAATAGTGTGTGAAATGTGTGTAGTGTGTGAAATGTGTGTAGTGTTTGTAATGTGTGTAGTGTGTGTTGTGTGTGTAGTGTGTGAAATGTGTAGTGTGTGTAATGTGTGTAGTGTGTGAAGTGTGTGTTGTGTGTGTAGTGTGTATAGTGTGTGTAGAGTGTGTAGTGTGTGTAAGTGTGTGAAATGTGTGTGAAATTTGAGTGTAATAATTAAGATCTTAAAAAATAAGATGGAAATAAGTTGGGGTATAGCAACTTATTTTTTTTAGATCTTATAAACTCTTAGAGCTTATTTTTTGATCTTATAAGCTCCTAAACATCTTATTTTGCCAAACACTTTGCAATAGCTTATAAGCTTCTAAACAGCTTATAAGATGTTTTTAGGAACTTAGCCAAACACCCTCTAAGTTGATATATCTCATCTTATATTTTAAGATCTTAATTATTATACTCAAAATTCACACACTATACACACACTACTCACAATAGCCACACAAACACACTACACACACTATACACTTCACACAATTTACACACTTCACACACCACACATTCTACCCTCGCTTGTCAATGTGTATTTGATGGTAGTTTCAAATTAGTCTTCTAAAATTCTAGCTAAATCACTTCATTCAGTTTCAAGCTTATAAGTTATTTTATCTAAACACTTTTATTAACTTATAAGTTTTTAATAAATATAATCTTATAAGTTCTTGGAACAACTTATAAGATGTTGAAACTTATAAGATGCGTAAAATAAACTTAGCCAAACACCCTCGTTTTTCTATTTCTTACCAACCATATCTAGTTAGTGAGTGTAAAAAGTTGCGGTTTGCAAATCGTGTCTTCCCTTAACCACAACCAGATGTGATCTCTACAGCCGTTTGTAGATGATGACATTATGCACAGTGTAAGGGTGTTCATCGGTTGAAAATCGAACTGAATCCATTAGCCAAAATCAATAATCGATAATTGTTCAAGGTTGGAAACCGAAACCAACCGAATAGTCTAACAAAACAGACCCCAACTGAATCGCAAATTTTCGGTTCGATTTCAGTTAAAACCAATAACCAATAAGAATTCAAATTTTAGTGTGAAAGAATTTAATTTTAAGATTTTTTTTGTCAAAAATATATTGTTATTTAATTTTTTATTTTATGTGCAGAAAATATGATTTATGGTTGGAGAATTATGGACTAAGATTGCAAAAGATATGGGAAAATTTGGAAGAAAATTACATTCTTATTATCCACAAATCTATTACTTGGAGAGAAAGTTATGATTAGTTACTAAACCCCGCTATTTATATGAGAGAGTCATTCATTCAGTGTGCATCGAATACGTGATTAGTATTTAACTTTTGCATACGTAGGGATGGCAATGGGGCGGGTACGGTATTTTCCAAGACCCGCCCCGCATGAAAAGAGTTAGATTTGTAATTCATTTCGTCCCGTTTTCTCAGATAACCCGACCCAGCGCTGCTTCGCTTCGCTGCTATGTTGTTTTAATTTTCTTTAAATATACACAATTATTTTTAAGATATAACGATTTTATAATTAAAATCTAATATAAAATATACATTATTAATTAAAAATGTATTTACGAAAATAACTAAATATATTCAAACTAAATCAAACACAATAAAATAAGCAAAAATAATAAAAATGTGAATATATTGTAGTAAAAAATAGTAGTAAGTTGAATATATTACTATAATAAATAAAATATATATAAATATTAATATAAATAATAGATACGGAGCGGGTTAGAGTGGCGTTTAGCAAAATTCATAACCCAATTCAAACACGACAATACCCGTTTGATCAGGTTTGAACCTGTCCCATAGCTCGTTTAATCAGATTTTTATCCGTCCCATGTAAATTCGGGTGTCAACCCGATTGATTATCATCTCTATGTGTATGCCTAAATAATATATGAATGCTTTCAATAAAAACTTTAATAAACTTAATTGTAAAACATCTGTACTATATATATTTTTAATATATTTGAGAAAATCGAAATGTTAAACTACTATTCTATTATGAGCTGAATCTCGAATATGCATTAGAGAGTGCATATTAAAATTACACATGTAAAATGTATTAGTTTAATACATGAATTAGTAAAATAAATAATGAATTAATTGTAATAAAAATAAGTATGCATATTTATATGATTAAATAATTAAAATAAAATAAAATAAAATAAAAAATTGTAATTGTGGACAATGCATTAGAAAGGCAAATTGAAAGAATAAAACTCTAAAAATATGTTTATGTACGCTTCAAAATATTATAATCCTAAATCTTGTATTGTTTTAAATAAATGGTTAATTACGTAAAAAATTATGATTATTAGGTCAATTATCTTTTACAATATGATTTTTTTCAGACGTAAAGTAGAAATGCATTATCTTTTATTTATTTATTTTAAATTCGATCATGCAGACTAAATTTGGACCTATATTACAAACGTAGAGCCCGAAATCCATGTGGATTACTAATTTTTATAAAATCGATATTTACGAAAGACATCGTTAAAAAAATCTAGAGGAAAATTCAGATGACGTAGAGAGAGAAGAAAGCATGGAGAAGATGACGATGAAGAGGAGGAATTTAGTTTGTTGTCGTTTCATGAATAGAGAAATTAAGTAGGCAGTACAACTTCAAACTAACAACACAAAATACACATTTTACATGTCCACAAAACAAGTTGGAAATTTGAAAAATAAAATCTAAAATTATAAATAACAATCAAACACAAAAAAGTATTACAAATATGTCTAACTTTATAAATACCCTAATTTAAATTTTATTTTATTTTAAAAAAGGGTTGCGGGTCGACCCGCGTGGTGACCCGATCGCATGGCCCGTCCGACCCGTTTTCCTTGCAGGTCATTTAGGTTTGACCCGTTTTCTAATCCAAACCTGTTTAGGATCAATTCTAATTCTTAATTCTTAGGTTCGATCATGTCAGATTATTCATGTTGGGTTAATTAGATCAATGCTTCGGTATATTTTTAACATGTTTAATACACTTGGGTGTACGTGTGATTGTGTTTTGAGTGAGTCTTATGTGTGACAGTCACACATGTGATGAAAATACACTTTTATATAAAAAAAATTGATACTTTTACAGGAAAATGTGATACATTTACAGATAAAAGTGATATTTTTACTACATAAAGGTGATACTTTTGCTACAAAAGTGATACTACCTCCGTCCCGCTCTAACTTTCCTACTTTCCTTTTCTATTTGTCCCAACTTAACTTTCCAGCCCATAAATGACAAATTTTTCTCATAATCTCCACCCTCAATCTCCACCTTTAAAAAAGTCAAAGATTCTACAAAATCTGCTTTTTCTTAACCTCCGTGCCCGATCAAAGTAGGAAAGTTAAGCCAGGACAGAGGGAATATTTTTTTTCAGATAAACGTGATACTTTTACCACAACAAGTGATATATTTTTAAATTTTTGCCTTATATTTTAGGGATAATTGGACTGGGATGTCCCCATCTGGATGTGGCATGGGCCATCCTCAACGTATTTCATTTTACACCGGATGGCCCATCCCTCTACATCCACACCCTATTACCTACATCACCTTTTACAAATTTCAATACATCTTTTACAATTTCCAATGCACATACTAAGCTACTATACCCTTAAACTAAAATACTTTTTTTGAATGTTCCGTCCATGAATATACCCCATTAAACATGATACATGCCACTACATCCCAATCCAATGGCTAAAAATACACCCAAAATAATGTGCATAACATAAAATCGAATACATCGATCAGATTGCGTCGAAAATTATCACCCACAAAAACACTAAACAACTAGGATAGGGATCCCTGATGGGGTTTAAAACCCAGTAAAGGTGTTGGGCCGTTAAACGGTGCCGTTTCCACCATTATAATCAAATTTCTCTTTTTCTTTTCTTTTTCTTTGCTTTTTTGTTTTTATTACTTTTTTTTTCTTTTTTCATTTTCGTTTAGTTCTCTTACTGAAAAATAGCACATTGATGCTATACCATTTCCTTAATAAATTATTTTATGTTTCACACTTATAATTCATTATACATTTTTTTAATATAATATAACATATCAATAATAAAAATACATAAAATGAAAATAGTTGAAATTGCAAAAATATCACATTTGTCCATTACATTGAGAATAAAAAAATAGAATGAAGAAAAAAAACTGGATGTGAAATTAATTTCACTAAATTTTTAATGGTACGACGTGATATATATTTCAATTTTAAAAAAGAAACATAAATAGACTTAAATGATTTTATATCTATGTTATTTTTCTTTCCATTGTAGGCGCCGCTTGACCATCCTCGTTATTCTTTGGAAGACCTAAGTTTCATTGGAGATACATCGAACCAATTTTCTTGATTAGTCGAGTTTTTTTTTCTTTTTTTTTTTCTAGATGTAATGGACAAATGTGATCTTTTTGCAATTTCAACTATTTTCATTTTGCGTATTTTTATTAGGGTTAATTACTAAAAAAATCACGACATTCGATCCAATTTTCAATTGCAACATGATTTTTAAAATTTAACAATACAAATAACCAACTCTGAAGTTTTTTCAATTACAACATGCACTATATTTTTTGACAACTGATTATACTGCCATCACTATCTTTATATGCACCTTGACGAGACTATCATTTACCCTCCATAAATTTTACAATTCGTCACTTCCACTATCTTTAATTGGGAGTGAAAAGTGCGACATAATAACTTCAATCACCGATTCAATACAATTATAGCAATGAATGACATAATAGGTTACAGATGTAGGAAGATTTTATCACGACATAGCTAATGGTAGTGGTGGTAACATAATTAGATGTCAAAAAATTCGGCCGATGTTGTAATTGAAAAAAAGTTATAGTTGGTGATTATTATTGCTAAGTCTTAAAGGTTATGTTGCAATTGAAATTTAGACCAAAAGTCATATTTTTTTTGGTAATTAATCCTTTTTATTATTGGTATGTTATATTATATTAAAAAAATGTATAATGAATTATGAGTGTGAAGCATAAAATAATTTATTAAGTGAATGGTATAACATCAATGTGCGGGCAAACATCATTTTTGGTCCCATAACTTTTCACTTGCACAATTTTGGTCCCAAAAAAAGTTAAAAATTCAATTTAGTCCTGTAATTTTGGAATTGGTCCAGATTTAGTCCCTTTTTTTTTTTCCGATAGTGACCAATCTGACCGAAAAATCGCATGTATCATTCAAATGACTCATTTGTCCAGTAGAATTTTTAATATGTGGTACCAACAAGTGATGAGAAACTAGAAAAAAATAAAAAAATAAAAAAATAAAAAAATGCCTCTTTCTTTTAATTTTTTATGTTATTTTTACTTTAAAGTCACTTGCCGATGCCAGACATTTAAAAATTGATAGGAAAAATGAGTCTGGTGGCTAGCACGTGCAATTTTCCGATCAAATTGATCACCGGCGGCGAAAAAAGGACCAAAACCGAATCAAATCCAAAGTTACAGGACTAAATTGAACTTTTAAATTTTTTTGGAACCAAAATTGTACAAGTGAAAAGTTACGGGATCAAAAATGATTTCAGCCCTCACTGTGCTATAAAATTTCAGTAAGAGAATTAAATGAAAACGAAAAAAGAAAAAGAAAAGTTATAAAAATGAAAAAAAAAAAAGAAGTTTGACATAATGGTTGAACGGCGCCGTTTAATGGCCTAGTACCTTTTACTGGGTTTTAAGCCCCAGCAGCGATCTCTATCCAAATAACTATGCTTCAAGTTGTGTCTTTCCATGCACGCAAGTTGACCAAGTCAATTGCTTAGTGGACTTAAACTGGTAAACTGCTCAGTGCCCACTGCAACTTAATTAAACGCGTATACCGGGACCTGGGTATGACCGTTTCTCTTAACTGATTTGAGTCGAGCTGAATTTACAAATGTTTATATTTAATTTATTTTTAAGTTAAACTCGAGTAAAATTATATTTAAAAGTGTTTGATTATAACTACAAAAGTATTTAATTATGCTCGTAAATATGTATCCTCATGAATAATTAATTATTTTGTTCATAAAGATAATAAATACACGGTTTCTGAATCCTATACAAATAAACTAATTATAGCAAATGCTCATTATAATTATAATAAGAGGTAATAGAAAAATATTATAGTATATGTCTCGTGAATTTTGTTGTTATTGTTATTTTTTTTTATTATTACTACTGTTATTATTAATTGAGCTTCGAATAAGTTTGTTCTCAAGCGTTTAACGAATAAGTCAATCATGTTCAGCTCTGTTAGCTTATAAAACAATTTCAAAATATTTTTCGTTTATTCAAATAAACAAGCTCGTTAACAAGTTGTTCAATGAGAACTATGTTCGTTTACAGCTTTATTCACGTCTCATTAATACTCCATCTGTTTTAAAAGACATCATGTTTAAAAAACACATCTTCGTCCCAAAGTAAGTTCAATTTTAAATGTCAATGCAAAAAAAAAAACTTAAAATTTTCATGCCATGAATTTCTTATATATGATAGAGTATGCCAAATAAGAAAAAAGTTAATTCGTGTAGGTGACAATCGATAATTAATGTAAGTTGTACTTTAATTAAATTGATCAAATAAAAAGTTGTACTTTTCAAACATAATTCTTTTTATAAAACGCAGAAATAAAAGTAAATCTTCAATTAATCCAGTACCATAATTCCACTAAATTTGTTTTGAATAATTCAAGGACTAATATATTTTCTACCTGAAGAAATTAGAATTAATTATTTAAGGTGATTTGCACCTTGCACCATATTTGGTTGATTCACCAAATTTTATTGACTAAATTCAAATGTCAGTTCGTTTTCTTCCCCCGACCTAAACAAATTTGAATCCAGAATTTAGGTTAATTAGCATCATGCACCATATTCTATCATCAATAAGAACAAAAACACGAAGTTGAATAATTCAAGTGGCAGGACATCTACTTTTACGTCTTTAATTTTGGGTTTGAGTCATCATTTGAGGGAGGGGAGGATTTGTTTTTTTCTTTGTTCTTAGATTCTTAGATTAGGAAAAAGAATTTTAAAAAAAATTATGCACCCTATTCTCTAGTCTAAGTGAAAATGTATTTTATTAAAAAATTTATTGCAATAAATTTGTATTAAGTTATGATGGTACTTTTATGATAATAGCATGTCAGCATGTGTGATGATATTAGGGCCTGATATTAGGGGTGACAATCTATATTTTCGGGTGCGATTCGTGCTCGATTTTCAGATTATTCGGATTATATATTACAGATTATTTGAAATATACAATTATAACATTTAAAAATATACTATTGATTTCGAGTTAAAATCGAATAATCTTGTTTATATTTGGTTGGCTTAAAAAAATTTGAGAAAATTCGGACCGTGACAAGCTCTGTTGTCATGTCAAATCAATAATTACTACCTACATGATATCCTAGATGAAAAATAAATATTGGCTTGGAGCTTAAAATTGAGTGTTTAACGTGTCGAATTGTGTACATATTTCTACGAATTCTTTAATTTCTAACTAAATGAAAATGATATTACTGAACTTTATTATTAAATACATGTATTATAATTTTTATTTAATTAGAGGATTTATAAATATAGTATGATTACTTGTTTGCATCGGGAAATAGTCAAAGTCTCGACTTTGTCTCCACATCAACAATTGCATAAAAAATTTAACTCGGGTGCATCGAACTAATATTTAAAAAGATGGTGATTTTTACGTTATATTAAAAAGGCAATGCTAAAAGAAATTCACGTAATGCAGCATTTGATAAATTACTACGTAGACGGGGACAACAAATTTGGGGGGCGTCGCACCCCAAATTTCTTAACAAAAAAAAATTACATGTAATTTTATCTAATAATTTTCATTAATACTCTTAATATATAAGAGTTTGTCCCCCTTACTCTCTCAATTGATTCAAAAAATTCACCCCTATACTATATAACATAGTTACAAAAAAATCCGTCCCCCTTACAATAGATTTATAGATCCGTCTTATAAGGTAGATATCTAAGACTTACAATTTAACTATTAAAAAATCACTAATTACCTTAAATTCGTATCACACCGAGTACAAAAAGTAGACAATAATTTTTTCTTTTATTCCATGAAAATAAAAATCAATAATTTTACGATCACAATCAACTGCACTAGAAATCATACATCGGCGTGCTAGATTCTATACCGGAATGCACTTGATATGCCATCCGTGAATTTAAACTAATTTATGCCGTCGATGAGTAAATTGATCGTAAAAGTATACGTGACAACAATTTCTAAGTAATTTTATTTGACGTGGCACATGCACTAATGAAAATTGATTTCACATGATAATTATGTACGCATTTTTGATCGATTTTTTTATCGACGACGGAAATTTATGAACAATATCTTTGATTATAAAAAAAAATCTAAAATAACAATAAATCTTAGTAAAAAGTTATGGACAATGTAGCCAAATATGTGTATTACACCCGTGGGCGGGAATGCACTTCATATCTCCAATCAACAATCCACCAATTTGGGGCAAGTTGCATCATCGGCGGCGGATAATCATGATACCGCTGCGGCGGATATACGTTATCGGTCTGCGCCGGCGGATAACCATAACTGTGCTGTGGCGGATAACCATAACTGTTATGTGGCGGATATAAGCCACCAGATGCCGGTGGCTCCGGTGGGTACCGACACCATGGCTGCGGCGGTGGATCCGGTGGATAGCCACACCACGGCGGTAAATGTTGTCCTCCAAATCCCTCCGTCGACTCCCACGCAGCAGGCGACGGAAGAACCGGATAATTTGCTGCTGCCGGAGGTAAATATTGTCCTCCAAATTCCTCCGACGGTGGTGGCGGCAGAAGAACCGGATAATTAGCTCCTGCTGCCGCCGGCCGACAAGGCGATTCACCATACGCAACCTCCGCGAGCGGCGGCGGCAGAAGAAGCGGATAATTAGCTCCTGCCGCCGCCGGCCGACATGGCGATTCACCATACACAACCTCCGTGAGCGGCGGCGGCGCGAACCGATACGAGAATGTGAGTTGTCCTTTAGGTTTTCCGTTAGGTTTCGTGACCTGATAGCTCACGAATCTCTTTGATCCGCCATCGCTGTTCAATTGAGCGTCAATTAGGTCTTTAATGGCGACGTGAACTTCGCCGATGTCTTTGTCGCCTAAAGCTCTAGCGGATTTGAGGTTGAAATCGAGCGTGAGGCGGTTCTGCCGCAGCGCCGCCTCCTCCACCAGGAACTTCATCGGAAACCGCCACGTCGGGTCGGCGTCGCCATCGCGATCGACGGATGTCTTCGTCTCCTGTTTCGAGTTTTTATCCCCGCCGGAGATGGAAACGACGACGTATACGTCCATTTTGAAGATGAAGTTTACTTTGTTCAAATCTTTGGCGTATTGAACTGTGATTTCTAGAGTTCGATAATCCATTTTTGTGATCTTAAATTTGAGGAGAGGAATGAATCAGGTGTAAACACAATAGCTATTGCTATATATATAATCTAAGCTAGCCGTGTCGTATGCACCGTCAAAGTCTCGTTGATTAAGCGATAAAAAATCGAAAAAGAAGAAATAATTTTAGGCGGTCGATGATAATCACGAAAACAGATTAACGGGAAAAAAATGGGGAAAAAACTTAAGTCGAGGTGGTACAGGACAATCAAGCACCTAAGTAGACAATTAAATACGGGTCAATCAAGGACCTAAATGCACTTACAATAAGCGAAAATAAGACAGATAAAAACCTAGACAATTAATGAAAATCTAGCACTAATACATAATAATCGAAGTTAAACATGAACAATCAAGCACCTAAACATGAACAATCAAGCACCAAGCACCTAAACATGAATAATCAAGCACCTAAACGCGTGGGACTTAAATGGGGCAAGATGGGGATGATCAGAGGTATACGAGAACTTTAGAATAAAGCAAATTAAGGGATTTAGGCGGGCTTAAGCATAATAGAGTTGGAGCTCGATTGGATAGATCTAATCGAAGTTATACGAAGATTTTTAGAACAAAGTATGATGGAACATATTTAGTTTCAGTGGCTCATGTTAATATATGATTTTGTTATATTTTATTTTATATGTAAAGGAAGATTTCTCCTCCAGGCATTTTTTTTTCCCTTGCATCTTTTTAGGAAAATTTACGGTGAAAAAACTCAACCTCCGACACACGTTATAGACGTGTTTTTTTCAACTGTTCTCTTCCATATAATAAATAATTGTAGATTTCATTTTTAATATTATAAATTTATTTTTAGTATTTATACGTTTTATATTTTTTAACTAAGCTCTCTTAATTTAATACTATTTCTTTCACATTTTTGTATTTATCTCAATTATAAATAAATTTCTTAAACGAAAAATCATGTACAATTAATTAGTTTCAAATTAACTTATTAATCGTTTTAGTAAATTTTCTATAGAATTTTTTTTTTCAAGTGCAGTAAGATGTAAATTTTTTTAGCATTAGTTTTTTTATTTTTTTATATTTTAACTTTTATGTTCTAACTCACCTCATTACTAAATCCTGAATTTGTCCCTACATACACATACATATGGATGTGAGCCTCGATTTCTACATGTTTTCTTTTAACTTTTCCTTGGTCCATTAGATGCTACATACTAATAAATCATGAATTTTTTAAATTTAAACCTTAGATCGTGAATTCTCAACTCACTAAATAATAAACAATAAATAAAATTAATCAAGTGCTAAAATTGGACGTGGTAAAAGTTGTGATGTTGTCTCACTAAAAATTAGATGATAAATCACAAGAACTCTGTAGAAACTTATGTTTGCTTAAGGTTGGAGAACGCTGAGTCAAATTTGTCTAGGGGAGTTAACGAGTCTGTTTTATTGAGATTTTGTCCCCTAAATCTATTGAGGCAAACCTTAAACAAACACACCTTATATTTTAATATCTCTGGTGTAGGAATATACTTATGATTTACAGTGGGGGATATTTATAGGTACAATTAACGGTAATGACAATTTTAAATCGTTCTTATCCTATTCTAAGTATGGAAACGGGCTCTTGAGCCCTTACAAGACGATTATAAACATTCGGCTTAGGCCCATTATAAATAACTAAGCTCAAAAATCGGCATATCGCAATCAAGTTGCAACATGAGTTATGTCTTATATTAGGTTAGAAAAATATTTTTCTATTGGACTTTTTTTAGGGTATTGGACCTAGTTCATTGGGTATGGGTCATTATCAACTAGTCCAATAAGATTATTTTAGAAAATTATATCATTGTTAGGCCAACCCAATAAGAATGTCAAACCGAAGCATATATAGGTTCTAAAAGTAGTTCTCTAGATTTGTTCAATTTGAGTTATGAGCAATTTTTCATAAAATGATATTAGTGTTCATGCTGAAACATAATACTTATTCTAAAGCAATGTATTATGTTGAAAGGTAATATTTTTTGTCAAAATAAATAATAAGTTTTCTTAACCCATTAAGTGCACCCTGCAGGACTGAGTTAAGACATGACCCACTACCTGTATATTAATCTACGAAAAAGCAGTGATGAATAATATTAACATCGTTATAGTTTTATGTATCCACCCTTCAATACGCATTGCACAGATTCTGCCATTCTGGTATGCGGGATCAGTGAATTCTAAAATACATAAAAGTTTTAAATAAGACGCGAAGTTTTTTTATAATTATTATAATTTCAAAAAAGTATATGAAATGTATTTTTTTTAGACTATTTGAAATGTATCGTTTATTTTTGAAATTTGTGAAAATAAATAATTTTCTTTTTTCCAATTTTTAAGTCACATTAATGCCAAGACTATTTCATTAATCTTTTCCCTTTATGCCATTTTAGGCTGAACGACTACAATTTTGGCCAAGACAGGTGGAAAACCATTAATTTCTTCTTCTTTTTACTTTTTTTTTTGGACCTTATTAGTTTCATTCTTTCTGCCTAAAAGAGTCTTACTGATTTTTATGTACAACGGATTAGATTAATTCTAAAAATATTATTTTTCTAGCAAAAAGTATTACAGTACTTTTTTGATAAAATTATCAACTAAAGTATCAGTTTTACTGATACAATTATAAGAAAAAGTGATACTTCTAGCTAATTGAATAATATTTTTCACCACCTTTTGAGCATACCTGAAAAAAAGATGCTTAATAAAAAATAAAAAAAAACATTTGGAGTCCGTGGACTCCAAAAAAAGACGCTAATTAAAAACATAGAAATTTTGGAGTCCATTTATCTGACATGTATTTTCAGCAATTGATTTTTTTACGAAAAAGTGATATTTTAGAAAAAAAAAAAACAAAAAAAAAAAAACTGATGATTTAAAAGAAAATACGGTTTTTTCACGAAGTACCACATTTTTCTGAAAATGGATCATTTTTCTAGCAAAAAGTTCTCACTTAATTTATTTTTTTTCCTTTTCTTTTTTAAGCAAAAATTAATGTGGTTTGACCGAATCAATCATTGTATATAAGAATATCTATATATATATTGTATACTCCCTCCTTTTACAAATAAGTGTCATTTTAGATTTTCAGGTGGAATTTAAGAAATTATGGGATGGACAACAATACCCCTCCAATTTTCTCTCCATCATTTTCTTTATTACCATAAATTTCTCAAAACCTTTTTTATTTAATATTATAAAGATTAATATGGAAATTTCCCTAGATTTAGCTAAGGACAATATTGAAATAAATATGCAAAAAATGCTAAAATGATACTCTTTTGTAAATAAATATTTTTTCTTAGAATGACTCTTATTTGTGAACGGAGAGAGTATTAATTTTGCCTATTTTGGAGCATTCTATTGGGGTGGAATTTGGTGGAATATTTTTCTAGTGAATTTTGAACTGGTTTGCATTTAGGTACAAGAAAATTACCAAAACTGTTGAGTGTTGAATGGTTTCGATAATTGTAGAAATTTTCCACTTTGTCCAATGGACAAAAAATGTTCTATCGGGCTGAAAATTGGTGAGTTAAAATACGCTAATATTTGTAGTGTCACTGACTCAACGGATCGATGTTGATGTACTCAATAATACTACTTTGTGCCACAAATTCTACTGTCTAACTCATCTAAAATATAGAGTTGATTAGATCGGTACATCGGATTAGCTAATTTTACCGCCTCTATTGAATGGTTGCATTTAGTGTGGCCACTTCCAAATTTGTCCAATAGAAGACATATTTGATCTATCAAGCTGAAAAATGATGAGCTTAATTTGATTCACGGCTAAAAATGCTAATATTTGTAGTGTCACTGGCTCATCGAATCAATTTTGATTGACTTGATAATGATACTTGGGACCACAAATTTTATTGTCTGGTCCAATTAAAATATCGAGCATATTAGATTGCTCGTCGAATTTGGTTAATTTTACCACCCCCTACTCTTGAATGGTTGTATTTAGTGTGGAAGTTGCCAATTTTGTCAAACAAGGGATATAAATTGATCTATCGGGTAAAAAAATGATGAGCTCAGTCTAGCTCACATTAAAATATGCTAAAATTTGTCGAATCATTAAAGCATCGGATCGATTCTGATAGAGCTTATGATATTGGAGGCCACAATTTTACAATTCGAACCATCTAACATATTAAACAAATTAGATCAACTCGTCGAATCGGACTAATTTTATCACCTCTATTTTCATTTAGTGCGGAAGCTGCCAACTTTGGAAATTCCCAATTTCATAAGTCTTTCTTTTACAATCAATAATAGTGGGAATACCTTTTCATTTGAATGGGTTTGTGCGGTTATGCATCAATTTATTGACAACAATGGATGAATCATGATTCACTTTATATATATACCCCGTCCGTTTTAAAATAAGTGTCATTCTAGATAATATAAAATATTTTAAAATAAGTATCGTTTTAACAAAAATATCATAATCCTTTCAATTCACTCTAAACAACTTACTTTATTTAGTTTAATATTTCATTGTCCACAAAAAAATTCTATATTAAATGAATCTTGTATGGATATATTTGCACTTTTTACACATTCTTAATTTTTTCAAAACAGGCTAAAATGACATTTTTTATGAAACGGTATGGCATACTCAAGTACCCAACTTGTATTGGTAGTGTGTTACTAGTAGTTTTATGGTGAAGTTGTATTGTTCTAAATCCAAGTTATCAAACAAGACTTTGATCTAAAGGTTAATAACAATAATTAAAAAATAAAAAAGGTGTTTTAAGATATAAAAATAGAGAAGATCGAGTGAGAAGTGTAGCTCCGATGAGGTTAAGCTCATATTTTTCTTGTATTGAAGTGGTATTTTTGGTTCTACATTACCCCTAAGTCGGTCAAATCAGACCTTACAATTGGTACAACTTAACATTAATCTATTAGCTAGACTATCCACTTAACACGAGTTGAGATACTTAGCTTTGTCCTAGTGTTGCCATGTTGGAGCAACTTAAATTATGCATCTTACAAAAAATGAACATGTAACGAGTGCTTCACGCTAATCTTGTATCTATTTATTTTGAGAAACTGAAAAAAGATTTAAGCTTTAATCTAAAAAAGAAATAGAGATACGAGCTTATATATCCGAGTTGGAGCTAAGGAAGAATTCAGGCTTCAATGCAGATGAAGAGTTTAAGATTCAACTAGGTGTTAGAGGAAGAATTTAGCTGTGAACATTAACACATAATACAAAAGAAGTGCTAAGAATTTGGTTGTTTTCCTTCTAATCAGTGTTGGTTATTTGTTATGTTGCTTGAGTGGTACTTAAAAATCAACTATCATGCTTCGTCGAATTAGCTCGCTCTGATTTGATCTGAATTCGAGCTAATCTAAATTTATTGGGGAAGATCCGAATACAATTCGATACAAGTACGATTTACTTGATTCTGATCCGAAAATGAGAATTTCTATTAGAATGTAATATCCGAATAATTTTTTTAGTGTACACCCAAATTGACCCAAAATAAAGCACGAATTTGATCCGATAATTCGATTAAGATGATTCGACAAAAAGTTTGAATTAAATTCGAAATATAATTGTATTTGATTCGTTTATATATCATCTATTTAAAAATTTAAATAATATATACATAATAGTATATATTATATATAATATACATAATTATATATTTAAAATAAATTATACTATATTATAAAAAGTTGTAATTAAAAAATAATATTTGAATACTTTTAAAATAATTAAATTATATAGATATAAAAACGAAAATAACTTCGAATTTTTAATCGAATCAAATATTTTTTACGAATTGAATCCAAATCACCTTTTAACGTTCGATTGATATTCAAATTCGAATGAATATGTGCAAATTCATTTTCTCAGCATTCAGTGCGATTCACCTCATTTACAACTCTACCGATAGACGCGTTACTTGGGCAAGTTAATATGTAACATATTATAGCCATATTTTACCTTATTTTATTATTAAAATACAATGCCCTAAACGATGATAACCGCCATTCGTATTGTGACTAAGGTTTAGCGCTTAATTGAAATATAGGTAGGTTAACCAGATTTAAGCGGGATTAGGCAGAAAGAGTCGGGACAAATACACAGATGGTCAAGGACCGTCACTGCTATATATTTAGAAATAGTCGAAACTTTTAAAAAGAGCTAAAATATCAAATTTATATAATACCCGATCTTATTATCCGTTTATCCGTTGTATAACCCGACCCGGGGGCAAATTGACATCCAACCGCTGACCCTACAGAATATTATAGGGTAGTTGACGCTTTAGACTACGTCAAACAAATTTTCGTTTCCGCTTTCTTCTTTTGCGATAGTGATTCTGCCTTTTGGAGGCGAAATGGGGTGGTTACAAATGAAGGGTTCATATTCGGGAATTGGTCTCTTCTGCAGGTTGATTACTGAATGGAGGAAACAGGACAGCTTAAGAGGGCTTTGATTGATTCAGCGGCCGGCGCATTTTCCGGCGCCGTTTCCAGGACTGTTACGTCGCCGCTTGATGTTATCAAAATTAGGTTTCAGGTAAGAAATTTGGCTTCGTGTGGTTTTGTAAGGATTTTAATTTGATTGAATTTGTGAAAGTGATTTGATATGGTTTACCGCTGAAGTAAATACACTACTACCTTAAGTTTGTTGATCGTGATACGATTCTTCAATGTATAATTGATATCCCCAAATGTGTGTTTAGTGTGTGTTCTTATTCTGGGGAATTTAGTGTTTGATAAGCTTATTTTATAAGTTCCAATATGTTATAAGTTGTTTCAATAGCTTATTAGATATAATTTCTCAAGAGCTTATAAGTTGGCGTATGTTTGGACAGTGAAGCTTATAAGCTTGGAATTAAACAAAGGGATTTATTAGTTATGGACATGAGAGACGAATTTGAAATCTACCATCAAACGCACATTGATTAAGTGTTTAGTGTGTGTGTGGTGTTTGTATAGTTTGTCTAGTGTGTGTTGTTCGTGTAAAGAAAGTGTGAGAATTGTGTGTTGTGTGTGTAAATAAAGCGTGTGTAGTTTAAGCTATCATGTTCTTAATTTCCTGTCAAAATCACGGGTGATTATCTTGACGATTGGATTAATTAATTCTTCTGAAATTTAAATGACATAACATACCTGTATATGGTAACATTATTGCATAATCTCACTGCTCTTCGTTTACGTGTACAGAAGCTCATACATCAGCTAATTCTTCGAAATTCAAATGATATATCGCGTGCGCGTTTGTTTGAGCTTCTGAAACGAAAATGAAGAGCAGTGAGTTTCTGCAATAATGTTACCATATACAGGTTTAGCTAATTCTTCGAAATGCAAATTATATATGTGTGCGCGTTTGTATGAGCTTCTGTAAACGTAAATGAAATGGAGTGAGCTTATTGAATAATTTTACCATATACAGGTTCAGCTAATTCTTCGAAATTCAAATGATATACCGTGTGCGTGTTTGTATGAGCTTCTGTACACGTAAATGAAGTGCAGTGAGCTTATGCAATAATGTTACCATATGCAGGTTCAGCTGGAACCCACTACGGAATGGGCTCTGCTTCGTAGAGATTTTTATGGTCCATCAAAGTATACCGGCATGCTGCAGGCTACAAAGGACATCTTTAGGGAGGAAGGATTACCGGTACTTTCGTTATTATCCCGTTTCTTATGGTCTTTCTAACAAACGAGACATAAGATTGACACTCCTCATTAGTCAATTAGCAACTTCCGTCAGAAACTGCGATTAATATGCTTAAATTCTATCCCGTTCTAACTCATTTTTCATATGTGGAGTCTCCATTTCGTTAAAGAGTCGTGAAAATTCTCAATAATCTGCAATTGCATGTACTTTTGTTCATTGTAGAGGTTTAACTTGAGGTCTCCAGTGTTTTTTTTTGAAAAGGTGGTGCCTTGGTTGAATTTCACTTTCTCTCGTTTCTATTTCTAGAATTTTTTTGGCAAGCTTTTTTATTTCAATAATCTGTAACAGGGGTTCTGGAGGGGCAACGTCCCGGCCCTTCTTATGGTTATGCCATACACTGCAATACAATTCGCAGTCTTGCACAAGTTGAAAACATTAGTTTCTGGTTCTTCTAAATCAGGTTTGAGAAAAACGTTTTCTTGTCTTGTCAAATTCGGCACTTGTGACTTACGCATTCTTCTTCTATATGACATTGTGTTCCTTTATTGCTTTCTGCAGAAAACCATATCCATATAACTCCATATCTTTCATACGGTAGTGGGGCATTATCAGGTTGCGTTGCTACTGTTGGATCGTACCCGTTTGATCTTCTAAGGACGATTTTGGCATCACAGGGGGAGCCTAAGGTTCTACATTTTATTCAACATAAGTAGCTTTCTCATTTTAGTGTAGATGACAATTTTAAGGAAAATAAAATGTTATATTTCCTTTTTCAGGTTTATCAGAATATGAGGTGTGCATTTGTTGACATAATTGAAACGCGCGGCGTTAGAGGGTTGTATTCTGGATTGACACCTACACTTATCGAAATAATCCCTTATGCTGGACTGCAGTTTGGGACGTACGACACATTCAAGCGTTGGGCAACGGTGAACATCTCTCTCTCTGGAATGAAATTCATGATGATCATTTACTTAACACTTAGCATAATCTGATTCACAATGTTGTGGCTACGTGATCATGATTTCTTGCAAATTTTGGTCTCTGGAAAAATCACGGACAGGATATTTTCTTTGGTGAAATTTGATCGTTTTATTGTTAAATTCTTGATTTGGTTTCTGATTCTGCTAGGCTTGGAATCACTACAGATTTTCGTATCTGAATCAAGATGATAATGCCCTCTCGAGTCTCCAGCATTTCGTTTGTGGCTTTGCAGCTGGAACATGTTCTAAAGCAGTCTGTCATCCCCTTGACGTTGTAAAAAAGAGATTTCAGGTGCTCTCTCTCTCTCTAGAATTTATTGCCGTATTCCTCAGCATACTGAAGTAGAGTTGCCCAACCGATTTGAGCCGCTGGTTCGAAAAACAGTCCAGGGGCAAACCGAACTGTTCTATACAAAGTTTTGGTTACGGTTCCGAACCAGCTGCTCAAACCGTAACCGCTGATGGACGGTTTGTTTTATAATTTTTTTTTATTTTTTATTATTGTCATTTTCTATTTTTATTTTATAGTATGTATAATTATATAATAAAATCGGTTGTTTGTTAATACTAAAAGGATACAACTAACAAACTACAAAATTACAGTTTAAATTAAGTTTATTACATCATAAATGTAGATAATTGAGACATAAAATTGAGATTGAGTTTTTAGAGTGAAAATTTTATTGGTTGTTTCTGGGAGGAGGTATTTATTTTATAGAAAATTAAATAGAAAATAAAAAACTAGCACAAAACCGGTGGTTCAAACTGAAACTGGTGTGGTGAAATCGAAATCAGACTGTATATGTATATGGTTTAAGGTTTTGGTTTGAAACTGAAACCGGGGCAACAGTTTCCTAACCATTGACAGCGGCTCAGCTCCGGTTCAATAGCTTTTTAAAACCATTTAAACACCTCTATACTGAGCTACATTTTGGTCTATAAGCGACTAACAGAAGACAGACATGATACATGTAAAAACAGAAATCGACGGTTCAAACCGAAACCACTGGCTTTAGTGTGGGTGGTTTCGGTTTGAACCACCTGTTACGCTTACTGAAAAGCCAAACCCAAACCAAACCTTATACATATTGTTTTCGGTTTTGGTTTGGAACTTGAACTGTGTCAATGGTTAACCAAACCATTGACCACGGTTCTGTTCCGGTTTCTGGAACCGGATGGGCACCTTTACTTCAACTATGCCACTAACACAAGAGACGCATACATGATACATGAGAAGAAATGGTCGATTTTGCCTTATCATACGAGTATCCTAATTGCAGGTTGAAGGGCTGCAAAGGCATCAAAGATACGGTGCCAGAGTCGAGCCTCGGGCTTACAAAAACATGTACGATGCGATCCACCAAATCCGGCGGGCAGAGGGCTGGGCCGGGCTTTATAAAGGCATCGTCCCGTCTATTGTCAAAGCTGCACCTGCCAGTGCTGTCACATTCGTGGCCTTTGAGTTCACTTCAAAATGGTTAGAGTCCATTTCAACATGACCTTCATTCGGGTAGTCCTGATTATTAACAGAATCGAACTTTAACGGAGCTGAACACGAGTCGAGTTCGAGTATTTTGATATTTTCTTTATTTCGCCTTTTGGGGGCGTAATTGTTTGCACTGCTATTCTTATCACATCATTTTTTGTACATTGATTTTCAATAGGATTTTTATTTTTAGGAGTTTCGTGCAATAATTGGAAGAGAAATTATATTTATATTGAGGGGAATCATTAATATAGTAAAAAGGGGTATTTGTCCATTGAGCCATTGATAATGTTAAAATACACCGTTGACAGAGTTTATGAATGTGCTTTTTTGAGATTCGATCCTTTAAATCCATCAAGGGAAATCAAAAGCAAACACACCCTTAATTTTAGTTGTAATGAATCTCGAATTGAAACTTGAGATGAATTTCACATGACTTCGGTGGATTTTTTTATAGAGCCCGTGGTGATATGTTCTGCTACCTCATACTCACACCAGTGGATTTTCTTATAGAGCCCACGTGGTGATATGTTCTGCCACCTTATACTCACACCACTAGTTAAAACACGCTATATATTTTTTTAATCATTTCTTACATCTTACTCTGAAAATTGATTTTTCACCGCTAAAAAAAACACGCTATTTATTTTTCATTTTTTACGAAATCCTTTATCGTATTCTAATAAAAAAAATCAATTTTTTCCCCTATACAAGAATTTTTTTCTTTCCAAAATTTATTTGATCAAATTCTTTTTCTTCTCTCTAGAAGTCAAAATTTTACTATGCATTCTTTTCTTCCCAAAATAATTTTATTATTGGGTTTTCACCAGCTCACACTCACCCACTAATAACAAAACGCTATATATATATTTTATTTTTTCCACGAATTTCTTCCTCGTATTTTATCCTAGAAAATTAACTTTTTCTAATATGCCGAATTTTTTTCCAAAATTATTTTACCTGTTTCTTTTGCTTCTCTCATCCCTACCAAAATCTTCATATTAAATTACAGCAAAATCTTTATATTAAATTATCATAAATTTTAGATCACATTGATTCATAATAATAAATAAAGAGAAGATACATAATCTATAATCCAATTTCATTTTTATAGGATTGAGAAACAAAAGATTTGTTGAGGATTATTCTTATATAAAATATTTATTAATTTACCTACAAAATATTTGTTGAGGATTATTCTTATATAAAATATTTTATTAATTTACCTACAAAATACCCTCTATTAGAAATAAATTTTAAGAAAGATATAGAAAATACATTTTTATTTAGGATGAATTGAATATGCATAGTCCATATAATAAGCTCATTGATATAAATGGAGTTGGATTTTGATTTAGAAATTTAATAGATATAGATGAACTCAAAACTTTCAAATTTATATCCAATAATCTTCAATATTTCATATAATGAGCTCATTTATATAAATAAAGTTGAATTTGGATGTATATCTTAATAGGCACAAAAAATTGATGAACTAAACTAATAAAAGATTTTATATAAGAATAATCGTCCAGAAAATATTTATTTTCTCAATCTTATTCAATTATATTGGAATTCTGGATTATTTTAAAATTTAATATTAAGATTTTGGGAGAGAGATGAGAGAAGAAAAAAAATTGATAAAATAAAATTTGGGGAGAAAAAGATCTTGTATAGTGAAAAAAACTGATTTTTTTAGTAGAATATGATAAAGGATTCCGTAAAAAATGAAAATTAAATGTAGCGTGTTTTTTTTAGCTGTGAAAAATCGAAATATATATAGCGTGTTTTAGCTAGTGGTGTGAATGTGAGGTGGCAGAAGATATCAACAGGTGGGCTCTATAAGAAAACCCACCGGTGGGTTCTATATAACGTGTTTTAGCTATATATATTAATTAGGACTAGACAAATCTCTAAATCTAAAAAAAGAAAATCTCTAAATCTAAAAAAAAAGAATTGGAGACTAAAAAGGAAAAGGATAGATCCTAATTCCTATATTAAATAGATAAAGTATATCCTAATCTAAAAGGAAACATAAACAAAAGAAAGTAAATCTATTAGATATACGGAAACCCTTAATTGATAGAACCTAAAATCCAGATACAATAAGAATCGTAAGAAGTTTAATTTAGATACTTATAATATTTACCATAATATTATAATAATTTACAAAGATTACGATCTTAACTAAGAATTACGATATCTAATAATTACGAAGAATTATATAAGAACTCTACTATATTTACAAGAATATCGATTACATAGGATTAAAATTTATTACTACTTCCGATTTTTTTAGTTGTTCATTTAGGCCATGATTTGAAAATTAAGGAGTTAATAAAATGAACAATCAAATTCTTAACTATTTTTTCTTTATTTACTCAAATTTCTAAAACTTATAGTAGTATCATTCTTTCCTTTATATTATATCACTTTCCAATTATTAAGGGGTACTATTAGAAATTTATGGGAAAAAAAATAAAGTGGACAATTATTTATAAACATATCGCAAAACCTAAAAGAATAACTAAAACAAAGAAGGTAGTACGATCTTACAATAATTTTCTAAAAAATACTTATAATATTTTTATGTTTTAATTACTTAATAAATAAAATTAGTATAGTATTAAATCCTTCTCGAAATCTAGATAAAAAAAAATATACAGTCTTCCAAATCCTATTACAATTCCTAAGATATCTTAATTCCTTTTCTTCCTCTTAAATATTTCTCTCTTTTTCGACGTTTCTTCCTAATTCTATAAAAAAAAACAGACGATGATTTCAAATTTATCAGCGATCAGACGTTTCAGTGCAAGGGTTATCAAAGGTTGTCTTAAACGACGCTTAAATATTTCATCGAAGATGGATGATACGAAAGAAGTCGTTCAACAGATGTCAACCGTTGTCTTAAACGATGAGCTGATCTTTGACATCATCGCAAGACTACCTCTTCGATATGCAGTTCAATGCATGCTTCTTAACAAGAAGTTGTTGCATATGATTTCGGGGCCGAGCTTTCTACGACGAAAAGCTCTTTTATCGTCTGTTTTGTCACCGTCTTCCCAAAGCTCGAAATCAAGTATCTTCCATTACAGTGGTCATATTTTCACTAAAGTTTACCCCCGAACTAGTTCAAGTCCCGTTTCCACAACCCTAACCCTAAGAACTTCGATCGTAGCCTCGTGCAACGGACTTCTTCTTCTGGATTTACAATATAGGTCACACTATGTTTACAATCCGATCACTGGCAAAAGTTTTCGCGTAAATTGTTCGCTTCCTCACGTCGGGCTAGCCGTCGACTTGGATGACCACAAATTTCCTTACAAGTTGGTGACGGTTAGGAAAATTGTGGAAGAAGATATTGCGAGGTTCGACGTCCTCGTACAGGGTGGTTGTTAAATCACAGGTAAATTTCCATGCTTTTTCGATTTTAGTTTCATAACTATCTGTTTTTTCAATTTAGTTTTATAAGTACTAAAATTGTTCAATTTAAGAACACTTTTACCCAAAAAATCAAATCGATCGGAAATAGTCATGTGCAAGTTAGGTGACCCTAATAATTAGTTTCCACAAGAAATTAGTTTCCGTCAAATTTAAATTCATATTTGTAAAATCATATTACACAAACTCAATTAAACATAGATGGATAATAATTGTGTTAGTGTAATATAGTTTTACAAATAATTTTTGTTTTTCTCTAATGACATGGATAATAATTTTATTTTGAATTCAAATTTGACAGAGAAAAGTCTGAAAGAAAAAAGTCCAACTCAGATAATCTTTGCCATGTCACTACGAGTTGCCAGATTTTACTAATTATTTGAGTCACGTGACTATTTCTGGCCGATTCGGTGTTTTTGGGCAAAAAATATGCTTAAATTTGAACAATTTTAGCACTTATGAAACTAAATTGAAACAATAAGTACTTATAAAATCGTAAAAACAAATATTTACGGAATCAAAAATAATTTTTGACCTCATACAGACCTTTATATATATATATATATATATATATTTTGTTTTAATCTACATATTCTTATATCAAGTCTATATTAGTTTTATTAGCTTGAGCTAGTCTCTAGTTTATTAGCTTGAGCTAGTCTCTATTATTTGATCCATATAGTGACAAACTAGCACTATCTTTATCTCATAATCATGGTAACTATTAAAAATAAGGCTTTTTTGTCACTACAAAATGCAATTACAAAAAATGAAGTGTAGTCACAAAAATACTTTTAATAATCGCATCTAAAAATAGTCTATAAGGTAGTCACGTATAATAAGATGCAAAAAGTTTTTTTGCAACTTCTTTGTATGTAATTGTAACTATTTTTTGCAAGTACTTTGTAGTTACCTATGTATTTGTACCTACAAGTAGTTGCAAAAGAACTTGTCATATTGTAGTAAATTTGATTACAATTATATGAAATATTTTATGTAATTAGTAATAATTACAAAAGAAGTTATTTTTTGTAACCACTCTTGTAGTTGCAAAAGACTAACGACAAATATCATTTTTTTTTCTTGTTGTGTGTCGACCTTTTAATCTTGTGCCTATGATTGAATCTAGTATAGGCAAATGTCAAGATGCAATCGCATTTTTTATATTATAATTTTTATTGTTCTAGTTAATACTCCCTCTCCGTCCCAATTAACTTTTCATCGTTGACTGGGCACGAATGTTAAGAAAAAATAAATTTTGTTTTTTCTTTGACTTTTAAAGATGGAGATTGAGTGTGGAGATTGTGAGAAAAATTTCCTTTTTAAGGGTGTGAAAAATTAAGTGAGACGGACCGAAATGAAAAGTTAGCTGGGACGGAGGGAATAGTTTTTACTAAGTCTACTGTATTTTTTTCACATTCTCTATAACAAATAGATATCTCAAATAACAGGTAGATTTTGCCTGGCAACCTTTGGATCTTATGCCAGCTATCTACACTTGCCTTCGACCCGTTTACATGCATGGATATCTACATTGGCTGGTGAATGGCGGAACACTTATCTTGGTTTTTGATATGCAAAAAGAAGAGGCTAAAGTCATTAGTGGACCTGTTACGAAAGAGTTTTATTCGGGCGTCGGAAAGTGGTTCGGATCAACTGATGGCATGCTTCACTTCGTGTATACCGAAGAAGCTGAAATCGTAATTAAGTCCCATGACTACCTCAAGGATACTTGGCAAGTGAAGCACAAGATTAGTAAAATACGTGATTGCCAACATCTGTACGTTAAGCTGCCAGAAAAAGACGGATATGCAACAGTTTTTGTTCATAATCTGTTGATTGGTAAGTGGATACAGAAGATGCAAGTTTTTGATGGAATGGTCGATTGGTACAATCCTTTCTTCTCATATTTCCCAACTTTAGCAAAAGTCGATAACTACGGGTTACATCAGACGGATCCTTTGGGTTTGTTCGATATCGACCCAGTAGCTAGTCTAGGAGGATTGCAACGACTCCTGGAGGCCTAGATTTCTACGACTACAATCTATTTTGTTTTCATAAATAGAGTTTTTTTTAAATAGAATAGTGGTATTTTTTTTTTTTTTTTTTTTCTGTAAGTCCACTTTCGGGTTCAGAAAACTTTGAATTTTAAATTTCTTCAATTGATTTGTTACTTGGTTAGATGTATGTGCAAATTTAGTTTTTACAATTGCATTTATAATTTTATTCTCTTTCCACATTTTATAAGGAATTATATATTAATTGGGAGGTATAATTTACCTTAATTCAATTGAATTAGGCCATATTCAATCGACACTAATTTAAGCTGAAAGCTATTCTGGGAACCCAAATTTGTTGGTTCGTGTCGTTTAGAGCATTGCTCATAACTATATCGATCTGAAATTTACAGTACCAATCGTACACTACGCTGTGTACTCCTCGTCTTACTTTGACTAGATCATACCTAATTGCTAAGTAGTTATTAAACTTTTTCTGCCGATTAGACACCGTCTAGATGCTAATTAGACTGTTATCGAACTCTTTCCGCTTAATCCTACTTAGACCTCACGTCATGCGCTTCACCCGATAAGGCACGAGATCGCAATTGTCCACTGGACGTTCTTTTAGAATAACTCATAATTAATCTATCGATCTGACTCTACAGTACTAATCATACACTACATTGTGTACTTCTCAAATAGTCGTACACATTCTATAGGTGTCGAGTCGAATGCACTACAAGCCTATTCGAATAACACTAAGTTAAGTATCCGAGATAGTATCAACAAATTGAATACTGCAAAATGTAATCATCTCTATTTTCAGCCGCGCCCTTAACGGAATGTTTGCGATTGCCTATTTTTTAAGAAAGTAATTAAAATTTATGGTTTTTAAAAGTTACTAGTGAAAAAATAGACGGTATTTGAAGAAAAAAAAAGTAATTTTAAATAATTGAATGGAAAGAAGCAATAAAAGTTCCGCTTGGAGCTTTTTTTCTTGGAAGTATTTTTTTTAAAGTTGATGTTAGAACAATCCAAAACAACTTTTTCAAAACTATAAGCTTAAAGACACTCAGAATACGATGTTAGCAATTGTTTTTTCAAGTGTTTAATAAAAGTGATTTTAAACAAAAAAAACCTAAAAGTAGAAAATAATTATTTTTTTCCAACTTTTTAATATTTTGGTAAATAAAAATAAATTTTTCCTCTCAATCATAAGCTAAAAGTTGCTTAAGTTTTAAATGCTCCAACTTTTATATTCGACCAAAATCAATTTTATTCTCACATACTGCCGACTTTTAATTTTAAGCTATTTTATCCCACTTTCTATTTTTAATTACTTCTCCAAAGGTTAAGTAAAGAAAAACTAAGCAATTGCGATTTGCGAACACCCCCAACACTCTCATACTCTTAGATTCGATAGCACAAAAAGAGGGCTAAAAATTAGGGCACACAGTAACAAATTGTAATTTAAAAAATTAACGATCAAATTCCCCAAAATGTTACTGCATTCTCAAAAAATTCACAACACAACCTGAATTGCAAAACAAAGCGAGAACAGAATTCAAGCAATATTACTCAGACTGCACAGCAGGCGGCGGCGCTGCGGCGGCGGTATCGTCGGAGACGAAGCTCCATTCCGACGGAAGAGGCGGAAGCGGAGGATAGTCCGTCGGACGGCGGTGGATGTCGGAAGGACGGGTCTTACGGGGGCGGGTCTTCATATGATGTTTGGTCGCCTTCTTTTGTGGCCTGGACGAGCACTCTATCACCAATCCATTACCGCCGCCCACCGCCAGTCTCTGCGGTGGCGGTGCGGCCTTGGTTGCGGCGGAAGACGGAGGAGGAAGCACCAATCGTGAACCGAAGAGAGCTGATACTGACATTTTTTTATCTGTTTGTTTAGAGGATAGATAAGGTGTGGTTATATGGTGCCCAATTGCCCAATTTTGGCTGGGAAATTAATACAAAGGTTAAAAATATATATTTCTCTTTTTTATTATCCATTTTATTTTATTTTTTAATATTATTCTCCTAAAACTAGACGGTGAGTAGGGAACCTTTTTTTTTATTGAGTCGGACATAGGCATGTCAATGGCGTAGGTCAGGTCGGATTTCTGGATTTTCTGACCCACTCCGTCCCTGTCCCGCTCTGCCCCGCCCCGCTCCGTGACCCGTCACGGGGCAAAAATATTCGCCCCGTGATCTGCCCTGCCCCGCCCCTATCTTTTTTTTTTTTAATTAAAAAAATTAATTTTTTTTGTTAAAAAACTTGATTTTTTTTGTTGAAGTCAATAATATTTTAATTTTTAGGTTTACATTAGCTTTGTTTCAATATTTTTAATTTTTTGTTAATTTAATTATTAAAAAATAGAATTTAATTATTTAAATTTACTAGATCTAGTCATAATCTAATATATTAGCTAGACATATATATAACATATTATATATAAAATTTTATATTATAAATACATATATATATTTAAAAAAAATTATACATTCATAGGGACGGGGCGGGATCCCTGACCCGCATCTGACCCGCCCCGTAGACGGGGCGGGGCGGGGCGTGCCCCATTCTTCATCGGGACTGATTTTGCTGTGTCCCAAAGACCTCGGATCGGAGCGGATCGGGGCGGGGCGGATCAATTTTGACATGCCTAGTCGGACATGGTGCATCATGTGCATAATAATACTGTGATGCAATATTTATATAGTATTTTTTCGTGTATTTAAGACAATGATGGAGCCAAAGGGGGCCAACGAGGTCGTTGAGCCCCCTCAAAGTAATAATTTAGTAGGGGTATATTTGTAATTTAAAAATATCTACTGTATATCGATAAAAATAAAAATCCAATCTTAAGAAAATAACTAGATTTTATATTAGATTAAATTAATATATCTTATTTAAATTTAGCTATGTTAGTATTTATACACAACATACGCGCACAATTATCAAATACATAAACATAGCCTCTAGAAAATGGATTTCTAAGTAATTTTTTTTACGAGCATTTCTACTAAAAACACTAAATGTAATATATTAAACATAGGGGAAAAAGTACCCAAAAAACTATTTGTAATTTTTCTTTATAATTAATGTTTCATTACTTATATTTCTATATTGAGTTTTTATATATCTTTTTTTCCTATTAGTAGCCACATTTAAAATTATGCAGTAATGATTTCTTATTTTTAGCTAAAAGGATTGAGTAAAAATTATTCATTTCAATCTTCTTATTATATACTCCCTCCGTCCCGGCCCAATTTGCCTACCTTGACCAAGCACGGAGGTTAAGAAAAAATAGATTTTGCGAAATCTTTGACTTTTTCAAATGTGGAGGTTGAATGTGAAGATTTTGAGAGTGAAGATTGTGAGAGAAATTTGTCATTTATGGACTGATAAATTACACTGGGACACCCCGAAAAGGAAAGTAGGCAAATTAGAGCGGGGCGGAGGGAGTAGTTGATTATCTAGGTATGTGAATGTAGTAACCTATATTTATTTTTATTAACTTTATACAAATAATATGTTTTTATATTGTAAATTTTAGAATTGATATATTATATTATTTTATTTTAACATTATAATTGGGCCCCCTGAATCCTGGTTCCATCACTGATTTAAGATATAGTTGATTTATTCATACAGTATACCACTATCGGTATGATTGATTTACTCATACAGTTTGATTGATTTGCTGATTGATACAGTACGATTGATTTACTCATACAGTATTGTAGTGCACAATAAGCCTATTGTACACCTTATGCATACAAGGTTTTGTCTTTTTTATTTAGTTTGAGAGTTCGGATTCAAATAGTTTGATTTGGATTAATATAAGAATTCAAATTCGAATATGAATAAATTTTATTATTCGTATATATTTTGAATACAAACATAAATATTATTCGATTCAAATTATAAATACATATAAATATACCTGAATTTACTAGAATATCTTTGACTATTTTTCTTGATTTGGGCTCCACTTAGAACTTGTTTTTTCTGTAACAACTCGATTTTTTAAACTATTTTAAAAAAAATAATAAAGTGCCAATAATATTAAATTCGTTCATTCAAAACAATTTTTTTTTTTAAAACTTAGTCAAGCCGTTAATAAAGGTCTATATTTGTAAAACTTTCAATTTTACCAAGATCAAATTATTTTACCAATTAAGTACACAGAAATATCTTTGGAAATATTCGTTCATTTGAGAACTTTAAAAATGATTTATAATAATATTGAGTATGTGCATCGAAAAATAATTGAAATATTTGAACTAACACAACCTAGACATATAACTCTATTTATTGAGGAATCTAGTATAAGTTTCTAATATTTTAAATAAATTTTTAAATAAGTAATCATTTAATTAAATTCATTTCCGAGCTAAACACCTAGCATGTGAATATAATGTTAAAATCCCACTACCTAATCAAATTAACTAGACACATAATAATTAATTACATCAAACATACTAACAGTCCATGAAGTATCTCAATCAAACATCTATTATAAATCTAAACATATAAAAATAAAATAAACTGCATCAAACAATATTGTCTAAAATTCATGTAATCCCAAATAAAAAGTCAATTGCAATTTATACACCAAATGCAATCCGACTCTCCACTTCAATCACACTTTCCATTTTTATTTTTTTGCATTTTTTTGGCACTGGTTTGTCGAATCTACGATTTGGCAGAAGAGAAAGGGACCATGGCGATGCACATAGGTGACGAGGTGTAGGTAAGGGAATGGTGATTGAAAGGATGAGGGAGACAATGGTCGCCGGAGATTGAAATCAATTGTTACAGAAGAGCAGGAGAGGATTTTACCTTTCTTTGTTTTCTGATTAGTCCGTAAAAAAAAAAAAAAAAATGTCAAAGTAATATTAGCTTATTTATACAGATTAATTTGAAGCTGTTAACTCCTCCCACACTCCACGATTTCATTCTCACTATCTCACACACCTACACACGTTCTCAATAGTTCAAGCTTAGAAAAACTTCCGTCTAACTCTATCTGTTCATGTACAGCTTTGGGGTCAAGTTATGAGGCTATGACTATTTATTGGGTCTGGTGTATTGGGCCAATGATGCAAATAAATGAGATGTATGAGAATGGGCCTGAAATTAAGCAAATAGACCCTAAAATGTCTTAAATAATAATATAAATAAAATTAATAGGTCAATAATATATTTGGACTTAAATGACGATAAAACCGCACAAAATAATTAAATAAATAGACGAAAAAATTTCACGGGTGTTACATCCCACCTCGCTGGAAAATATTTCGTCCTCGAAAATTAATAAAGTACCATGATTATAAAAATCAGGATATCGTGCACGCAGCTCCTCACGTTCTCAAGTAACTTCTTCAACACTATGATTTCGCCATTGAATTTTGACAAGATCTGTTTCTAGATTTTTCAATTTCTGAACCTTCTTATCGAGTATCGCTTGAGGGTCCTTAACATACGTCAAATCTTCATTAACTTTCACTGTTGAGTAGTTGATGATGTGACTCGAATCGTGTACATACTTTCTAAGCAAAGAGACGTGAAAAGCACTGTGCACACCCGAAAGTGCTGGCCGCAGAGCTAAAAGATATGCCAGGTTTCCAACTCAGTCAAGAATCTCAAACGGGCCTCCGTATCTTGGCCTCAACTTGCCTCTCTTACCAAAACGAATAATACCCTTGGTCGGGGCTACCTTGAGAAACACTTTCTCTCCAACACTGAACTCAAGATCTTTCGTACGCGTGTCCGCATAAGACTTTTGACGATCTTGAGCTATCTTAATCCTTTCTCGGATCTTCTCTACCACTCTTATCGTCTCTTCCAACATTACAGGGGCCTCAAACCCTCTCTCACCAACTTCGTCTCAATAAACTGGAGACCTATACTTTTTTCCGTACAACGCCTTATACAGAGCCATGCCAATCGTTGCATGAAAACTGTTGATGTAAGCAAACTCCACTAACAGCAAGAGTCGTTCCCAATTATTTCAATGTCCAAAACACAAGCTCTCAACATGTTCTAAAGTGTTTGTACTGTTCTTTCTGACTGACCATCCGTTTGCGGATGATAAGCTGTAACGAAATTCAAGTTAGTTCCCAAAGCTTCTTGCAAACTACCACAAAAACGTGATGTGAAGCGAGTATCTCTGTTCGAGACGATAGAAACATGCACTCCGTGTAACTTCACAATCTCCCGAATATACAATTGAGCATATTGTTGCATTTTGAAACTCATCTTTATTGGGATAAAGTGAACTGACTTCGTGAGTCGATCAACTACAACCCAGATTGCATGATTTTCTCTTTCTGATTCTGGTAAACCCACCACAAAGTCCATAATGATGTGTTTTCCGCTCTGGAATCTCAAGAGATTTCAACAATCCTAAAGGACGTTGATGTTCAGCCTTCACTTGCTGACAAACGATACATTTTCTGACAAAATCAGCAACATCTCTCTTCATACCGTCCCACCAAAACATTTCTCTCAAGTCTTGGTACATCTTTGTACTGCCCGGGTGAGCGGTATATGGAGTATTGTGCGCTTCTTCCAAGATTATTCTCTTCAACTCCGTAATATTGAGCACACAAATCCTCCCTTCAAAATACAATGTATCATCCTTAGACAATTCAAACCCTTTGTCTTCTCCAACAAGAGCATGCCTTCTCATCCCCTTACCTATAAAAGTGTAGGTGGTTTCTTACAAAATAATGTATGGTCAAAATTACCCTACATCTAAACTTATAAGTTAAGGTCAAACAAGTAAATTGTTATATAATTAACTTACACTAATTAATTCCAAGACAATAGTTGTGGAAAATTACCTATATCTATCACAATAACAAAACTCCCATAAAAAAGAAGCAAAAGCAAAAAGAATCACCTATTTATATCTAAGTTCTTGTTACCAGCAGTTACATGATATATTTCTGTATTTATTAGTTGTTTAGAGGAATTTCTGTAAATGAGATTTTAAGTGGGTGGAATTTTATTTAAGCTATGTTTATTTGGTCATGTTTTGGATTGAGTTTATAGGGTAGCACATTTTGATTTTTACGACATTATTATTCAAATCATTGGTAGCATGTATTGTAACTTTTATGACCAATAACTTTTGCATTTCAAATTATAATTGAATCATGTAGCCTTCTCCTAATTACATAAATGAGAATGTGATATTTTACCACAAAACTGGATGATTAAAATGTATGTCATGACAATCCTGAATAAGAATTGAAATATATTGAGAAGGGTAAACGAGAGTTCAATAATTTTGATTTGTTACTGATATTTTTTAAAAATTAAATAAATTTAATTTCATATTAAATTATATCTCAAGAATTTGCTAACAATATATCATAAGCATACACATAGACATTAAATTAAGTCAATTATTATGAAAAAATTAACGTTTTGAACTTTTCAATTTTAACAAGTTGATGCAAGTAAGAATTATATAATTTTAGAGAAAATTAAAAATAAATTTATCTATGAATCTTCAAACTAATAAATTGAGCCAAAATAATAGTGGTTGTTTAAAAGGGTTCTCATAAATACATATGTAAGAATTTATTTGATATTATTTCATCATTTTTAAGTTAGTGATTACCGATATTATATATAAATATATATACATATATATATATATATATATATATATATATATATATGTGTGTGTGTGTGTGTGTGGTTTTTAATTAACTATGGATGTGAAATATATTTCAATATATCTAGAGAAGATAAAAAAAAATATAGACTAATGAGTTGAGATTTTATAATTAATTTAATATTGGCATTTAACAAAAATTACAAGCAAACGTGACAAACATTGCAATTTGTTAAATTATATTTGTTTCCTTTTTTGGGGTGATTTGATTTAGTTACTTAGTTATGTCATGTCTTATTATGAGAAGTTTAGAAAGAGTTTCATGTAATGGAAACAAAAAAGTAAAAGAAACAGTATTTCTAATTTTAAATAAATATAACTTAAAGAAAAAATAAGACCTGTATATATATTTAAAATAGTTATGAAAAGAAAAATAAAATAATATAAATAAGCTTCATGTAACATTAAGTATAATTAATTTCAAAATAAAGGAATAGAGGAAATAAGGAAAATGCATGTGTGTATTAGGATGAAAAATTTACTTCAAAAATGAATTTCAAAATTTTGTAAGAAATTGAGGAAGGAGAAACAATAAGAATAATTTCATTATTAATTTGAAGAAAAAATGAAAAGATTCACATAGAAAGAAGTATGTTTACAAGTAGGTCTCCAAGAACCATTTAAGGATTTTAGAAGATCCTTAGTTTGAGTAAACAAAATTTAATCACTTAAAATTATTACATAAGTATTTATCTTTGTAGCTTATTAGCTTCGACAACTAATATTAATTGGTAATATTCAAAATTGTATACTCTAACTATATATAAAGTCCACTAACTTTTGTGATTATGTGCATTTTTACTAACAACTAGATGTCCACCCGTGCGATGCATGGGATGAGTATTTTTTTATTATAATAAATTATCAGTCTATATATGATTTGAGAGTATAAAATCGAGAGTTGATGTTTTTTCCCAATTATCTTTCTTCCTCATTGCATATCCTTTTCTACATGTGGTCTTTTTTACGTTTAATACCCTCCATTTTTCACAAATTGTAGCTACCAGTTAGATTTTCAGAAATTTTGACTATTTAATTTTATTTTATTTTATATTTTTACTTTTAATTCCTTTTGTTATCACAAATTAAAACTATCAGTAATATTTAATAAATTTTGTTATTTCGATTATTTTGAATGCATGATCTGATGATGTGGAATATCTTATGTAAAATTTTAAATACAAGCTTTCTCTCCCTATTATTTCTTCAGTGCATTACATAGATTGTAATAATTACATATGCATATAAGGACAAAACAATGTCAAATATTTTGAATAATTATCGTATGAAAGTCAAATATATTAAATAACATAATATTAGTTTAAAAAAATCGCAAACATATTAGTTACTTAAGTATATAAGTGGTAAACTATATCATGTCATATTCAAATAAAAAATAATTGACTTATAATTTTTGTAGGTAACATAATTTTCTTTTCACAAAATAGAAAAAAAAATAATAAGCAAACAAATTGAATCAACAAATCACTTTAGCAAATATATTTAAGCTTTTTCCTATTGTAAAGTGTAAACCTAACAAATATGCATTTTTATTTTTTTAAACCAAATAATTTAAATTCTTCAACAATTATTAAGATTGAAAAATGTAAAATTAAAGTAAAAAATTTTAATCTTCTAAAAAATTTTAATCCGTTCAAAATAATATTATTTTTTAAATTATATCATATTTTAAATTTATATACAAATGTTTAAAAATTAGAATATATCATTATCATCCTAAAAATGTATTTTACACTTAAAAAATAATATTTTAAGTATAAGATATGCATTATGGATGTTAAATCGACGATCGTTCAAAGAGGAATAATTTGATAAATTTATTATGAAAAATCGAGTTGAGAGGAAAAAATTATAAGACCTTAAAGTTCGAAGAGAAAAGATAAAAAAGAAAAGATAAAAGTAAAAAAAAAAAAAAAAGAATTGATTGGATGAGAACCCACCAAAGAAGGTGGATAAGACACATATCTTTCCGCTTTTGAGGGATTCTCTTTTAATAACACACGTGGTTGACGTTTTTTAGAGCACTTTTAATAATTTAAAAAAAAAAAAAAAATTGCCCAAAAATCGTGGGAGCGACATGTGTTTTTCCCTACTTTCTTGCAACTCTCTTTTGTATTAAATGTAGAAGTAACAATCACTTACAATCTGCCTAAGATGAAATTTTTCAGAGATAAATAAATATCCAAGAAAACATAAAATATTAAGAGCTTACACATATAGTGCGGTAATAAATCATGCAAAAAACTATTTTATGTTGATGAGAAAAAAACAGCACCAAAAGTAATCTAAATATATTAAATCATATAATTAATTCTCTTACCAAAAGTATTCTAAATATATTTAATCATATAATTAATTCTCTAATCATAGAACACCAAGAATTTTTCTTTCCAATTTAATCAAAGTATTGAAAAATATAATTTTGAAATTCATATGTACAATGTACAATGTACAACACAATGAACATAGAGAACTAGAAGTCTAAGTAAAAGAACAAGAGAAGAAAAAAAAAAAACAATTTATGTATACAAAAAAAAAAAATAAGACCATTTATGCAGCACGGTCGTAAATTAAAGAAAACATTCTTTTGTGTTAATGATTTTTAAAAGAAAATGGCCATAACTTTAAATCGATCTAAACTAAAGAAAAAAGTGCGTATATATATACATTTTAAATAGTTATGAAAAGAAAGACATAATAAAATAAAGAAGCTTCATGTAACATTAAATATATTAATTTCAAAATAAAGGAATATAAGAAACAAAACTTTTTTTATTATTAATTATGGTTTTAGCATTATATTTGGGATGAAAAGTTAACTTATAAATGACTTTCAATTTGCAAAGAAAGAGGAAGAAAAACAATAAACTTAATTTTTCTATTACTCTAAAGAAAAGTAAAAGATTTACAACAAAAATAAGTAGGTTTATAAGTAAGTCTTCAAGAACCAATCAAATATCTTACAAGGTCCTTAGTTTTAGTAAACGAAAATTAATCACTTGGGACATAAATATGTATCTTTGAGATTGTTAGCTCTGACATCTAAAATTACTAAGTGAAATTCAAAAATTTAGCCCTCTAATATAAAATTCACTAATTTTTGTGGTTATGTGCATCTGGTCATTTTTACTAGAAAATCATTGACAACATCCACCTAAGTTGGAATTTTTCCAAAACAATGAAGATCCAAGATAACATAAACTAAGAGTTTACATATATAATGAGGTAATAGATCAAGCAAAACCTCTTTTGTAATGATACGAAAAAATAATACCGAAAATATTCTAAATATATTTAATCATCTAATTCATTCTTTAGTCACAAAAGACCAAGATTTTTTTAGCATATTCAATCAATGTTTTAAAAAATATAATTATGAAAATTCATGTATACCCTATGTAACACAATTAACTTTGCAAATTGGAAGTCTAAATGAAAACAAAATAAATAAATAAAATAATAATAATAATCCATGCATCCACAATCATAACACTATTTATGCAACATGGTCATAAATCAAGCAAAAATTTCTTAAGTGCTTATGTTTTTATATATATATATATATATATATATATATATATATATTATTCGAAGTTTATTTAATCTTTCAAACCATTTCCTTTTTCATGATGCACCTTAATTTTTTTAGCCAATTCATTTTAATTAATTAGATTATGATATGTTTAATTCTTATAAATTCATGTTTACCACGTGCAATGCACGTGGGACTTTACTAGTCTTGGTAAAAATACATGTCGAGTTTGACCTTCCTTAATTCTCTCATTTAGAGTCTGTTGTACCACTAAAGCTGCTAAGACTAAATTCACAGACTTTGGTGGTATAACTATCTCAAGATTCATCTTTGAGAATTCCTTGACTAGTTTCTCCTCCCTAGTCAAGATACAAGTCAATTCTTCTCTTGCTTTGTGGCTAAATGTGTTTGCTACCACGTTAGCCTTTCCCAGGATGGTAGTGAATAGTACAACCATAGTCTTTCACTTACTCTAACCATCTTCGTTGCCTCATATTTAGTTCTTTCAGTGTAAAAACATACTTTAGACTCTTGTAATCGTGTATATTTCACACTTACCTCAGTAAAGATAATGTCGCCAAATCTTCAGGGCATGAACTACTGCAGCTAGCTCCAAGTCATAAGTTGGATAGTTTAACTCATGTGGCTTTAGTCGCCTTGAGGCATAAGCAACTACCTTGCCATTTTGCATCAAAACACATCTCAAACCTTGCTTGGATGCATTACTGTAGAACACGAATTCCTTCGTCGGGTCAGGGATGGTCAAAACTAGTACAGTAGTGAGTTTGTGCTTCAGTTCTTGGAAACTTTTCTCACATTTCTCGTTCCACAAGAACCTTTCTCCCTTCCTTATCAATCGAATCATTGGAGTAGATATCTCTGAAAATCCCTCTATAAACCTTCGGTAGTAACCGGTGAGTCCTAGAAAGATATGCACTTCATTAGCATTGGTTGGTGTCTTCCAATCATTGACAGCCTCAACTTCGCCGGATCAACCTCAATTCCTCGAGCAATGATTACATGACCAAGAAACGCAACTCGATTGAGCTAAAATTCACACTTATTGAACTTCGCATCCAACTTCTCCTTGCGAAGTATCTCAAGAACAATCCCAAATGTTGTTCATGCTCGCTTTCATCCTTCGAATACACTAGTATGTCATCTATAAACACAATGATAAACTGATCCAAATAGAGATGAAAGACTCGGTTCATCAAATCCATAAAAACCGCAGGCGCATTGCTCGAACCAAAAGACATTACGACAAACTCGTAATGACCGTACCTCGTTTGAAACGCTGTTTTTGGGATATAACTATCTTTGATCTTTAACTGGTGATAGCCAGATTATAGATCGATCTTCGAGAATACTCCAGAACCTCTAAGTTAGTCAAACAAGTCTTCTACCCTTGAAAAAATATACTTGTTTTTTATCGTGAGTCGGTGAAGTTTACGATAGTCGATACACATCCTCGTCGAACCATCCTTCTTCTTCACAAACAATATTGGCGCACCCCATGGCGACACGCTCGGTCGAGCAAATCCCAAATCAAGCAACTCTTGAATTTGCACCTTCAACTCTTGCAATTCCTTTGACGTCATTCTATAAGGACTTTTGATATTGGTACTGCTCCAGGCACCAAATCAATTGCGAACTCCACTTGTCTATCCGGTGAAATTCCTGGTAATGTCTCGGGGAAAACATCCGAATATTCCTTGAGAACAGGTACGTCGGCTACTATCTTCTCTGAGGTTGCTACTCCCATTATATTCACAAAAAATCATTGACACTTCTCTTTCCTTAACAACTTCACCGCCTTCATAGGTGATATAACGCGTGAACTTGCGTCACGCTTTGCTCCTTGGAAGGTGATCTCCACGTTGTCTGGTGAACATAATGCTACTCTTCTCTTCGAACAATCTAAGAGTGTATGTTCATTTATCTCTACTTAACCAATTCATACCCAAAATCACATTAAAGTCATCCATAGCTAGCATGTAAGGGTCAGCTAAGAGTGTATGTTCATTTATCTCTACAGTAATACTATTAGCTATTGAGTCAGCAGTATCTGCTTCACCCGAAAATATGTTGATCTCAAGTGGCTCAGAAACTTTAACACGTTATAGTCAGTCATAGTATAAAACTTCTTAGAGATAAAACTATGGGAAGCACGGGTATCAAATAGTACAAAAGCAAGAATACCAGCAATTGTTAACATACCTGACATAGTTCCGGTTTCACCCTTCCACCTCAGGTAGTCCGAACATATGAGCTCTTCCACCCGATCCCTGATTCTGACCCCTTCTATCAGGTATATTCTTCTTTGGGTAGTTCCAAATCATATGGCCTTCCTCATGGCATCCAAATCATTTGTTTTGTCCTTGCAGACACATTCCATTGTGCTTCTTTCCACAATTGGGGTTTTCACCCTAACCTCTAGGCCTAGGCGGCAGCTCTGCCCTACCTTTCTTCCCACTGGTGACACATGTCCTCCGCATATGTCATATTCCCATGTCCGGAAAGGTGATGGTGAATCTGGTGTCTTAAGCCTTGACGGAACCTTCGTGATTTCTTCTCAAATTTATCCACTAGGGTGGAAGCAAAACGGCATCTTATTGAACCTCGTACTCGGTTACAGTCATGCTTCCTTGAGTTAAATTCATATATTCCTTTTGCATCCGGTACTTATAGATGCGTGGATAGTATTTCTCCATCACCACCTCTTGAACATAGCCCAAGTAAGGGCATTCCTCTCCTCCACCGTCCTTATTCTCCAATAGTCATTCCACCATACTCTTGCATCTTCCTTGAGTTGGAAAACAGCACATAAAATCTTCTGAGCATCCGAACATGCCATATACTCAAAGATGTCCTCCAAAGTCCTGATTCATTTTCAAGTACCTCAGGGCCCTCGTAGCCATGAAATGTAGGAGCTTGAACTGGTTTCTCTCCCTAGACTGCACTTGTTCAGGTATTGCAACATGAGTGATGGTTGCTCCTTCAAGAAGAACAGTTATCCCGGTAAGTAGTTGTTCGGGATTAGGGTTCGCAGTTTCTTGATTTGTATTCCGAGCACCTTGAATGGGGTCACGTTGAGTAGCGTTCGGGTTATCAGTTCGATGAGTCATTGTCCTGTTAATGGTTCACCGATTTGATAAGTTATAGGGATGCGAGAAATGGAATAACGTGTAATAATAAAACAACATATAAATAATAAGTAATGAGATGAAGTGAAATGATTAATTCAAATTGCTAATGATCATAACCCATGTGTGAAAATGTCAATGTCTACAATGAAAAAGAAATCTAGAAACAACAAAATACAACTAAAGGAAATAGGGAAATGCAATGCTATCTAAATTAAAGTGAAATAACGTCTAGGCCTCGTCATCACTGCTCAAGATCTCAACTGGCATGCGTGGTGGAGTTTCAATCCACGAAATGATATCATCATCAGATCAGCCTCGTAGTTGCCTACTTCGGGCTCCTCCTCCATGGGCTCTAGCTAAGGCTCGGGCTCAAGCACAGGCTCGGGTAAAGGTGCATGTGGAAGATCCTCATCCTCGTCTGTCTCATCATTATCATCGTACGGAATCATGTCCCAAGCAAACCTGGTCAAAAGTTCACTCACTGTATACTGGAATCCATCTATCATTGCTTTTGCCTCTGGGCTCCTCGCTTGTGTCTGGTACCAACAGTCAAGAATGGTATCGTTCCAGTTCTCAGTTAAGACATTTATCAGGTTGTTGACCTGCTCTACAACAGATACTTCTCTTCCTCAAGCATTCCATTTCTCAAGTCGATTAACTATGTATTGGGGTGCGTTCTCGGGAAGTCTAGGATCGTCCCACCAATCAGGTCGTGCTAAAGGGGGAGGTTGAACGAGAAGGTTATGATAATGCACCTATATTATTGTTAGCATTGCATACACACGACATACATCACGTAAGAGCACCGCCATTCGTGTTCACCCTCCTCCTTTGGCACGAGCTGATTGGTGGGACGATCCTAGACTTCCCGAGAACGCACTCAATTACATAGTTAATCGACTTGAGAAGTGGAATGCTTCTGGAAGAGAAGGAGCTGTTGTAGAGCGGGTCAACCACTTGATAAATGTCTTACCTGAGAACTGGAATGATACCATTCTTGACTGTTCGTACCAGTCACAAACGAGGAGCCCAGAGGCAAAAGCAGTGATAGATAGATTCCAGTATACAGCGAGTGAACTTTTGACGAAGTTTGCTTGGAACATGATTCCGTACGATGATGATGAAGAGACAGACGAGGATGAGGATCTTCCACATGCACCTTTACCCGAGCATGTGCTTGAGCCCGTGCCTGAGCCCGAGCCTAAGCTAGAGCCCATGGAGGAGGAGCCCGAAATAGGCAACTACGAGGCTGATTCTGATGATGACATCATTTCGTGGATTGAAATTCCACCACGCGTGCCAGTTGAGATCCTGAGCAGCGATGACGAGGCCTAGACGTTATTTCACTTTAATTTAGATAGCATTGCATTTTCCTATTTCCTTTAATTGTATTTTGTTATTTCTGGATTTCTTTCCGTTGTAGACATTGACATTTCACACATGGGTTATGATAATTAGCAATTTGAATTAATCATTTCACTTCATCTCATCTCATTACTTATTCTTTATGTGTTATTTTTATTATTAAACGTTATTACTATGTTATCCCATTTCTCGCATCCCTTTAACTTATCAAATCGGTGAACCATTGACAGGACAATGGGTCATCGAACTGATAACCCAAACGCTGCTCCACGTGAGCCCATTCAAGGTGCTTGGAATGCAAATCAAGAAACTGCTCCTCAAGCTGCAAACCATAATCCCGAACAGCTACTTACCGGGGTAGCTGCTCTTTTTCAAGGAGCAACCATCACTCCTGCTGCAACGCTTGAACAAGTGCAGTCTAAGGTGATAAATCGGTTCAAGCTCCTACATTTCACGGCTACGAGGGCCCTGAGGTACTTGAAGAATGGATCAGGACTTTGAAGGACATCTTTGAGTATATGGCATGTTCGCATGCTTAGAAGATTTAATGTGCTATTTTCTAACTCAAGGAAGATACAAGAGTATGGTGGAATGACTATTGGAGAATAAGGACGGTGGAGGAGAGGAATGCCCTTACTTGGGCTATGTTCAAGGAGGTGGTGATGGAGAAATACTATCCACACATCTATAAGGAACAGATGCAGAAGGAGTTTATGGATTTAACTCAAGGAAGCATGATTGTAACTGAGTACGATAGACAGTTCAATAAGATGTGCCGTTTTTCTCCAACCCTGGTGGATACATCTGAGAAGAAATCACGAAGGTTCCGTCAAAGCTTAAGACACCAGAGTCGCCATCACCTTTCTGGACATGGAAAATGACATATGCGGAGGCCGTGATAAGGGCAGAGGACATAATGGAGTGTGTCTGCAAGGACAAAACAAATGTTTTGGATACCATGAGGAAGGCCATATGATTTGAAACTGCCCAAAGAAGAATGTACCTGATAGAAGGGGTCAGAATCAGGGATCGGGTGGAAGAGCTCGTATGTTCAGACCACCTGAGGTGGAAGTGAAGGGCGAAACAGAAACTATGTCAGGTATGTTAACAATTGCTGGTATTCCTGCTTTTGTACTATTTGATACTGGTGTTTCCCATAGTTTTATCTCTAAGAAGTTTTATACTATAGCTATAAATGTGTTAAAGTTTCTGAACCATTTGAGATCACCATACCTTCGGGTAAAGCGATAACTGCTGACTCAATAGCTAATAGTATTACTGTAGAGATAAATGAACATACACTCTTAGCTGACCCTTACATGCTAGCTATGAAAGACTTTAATGTGATTTTGGGTATGGATTGGTTAAGTAAGCATAAGGCCGAAATAGATTGTTCGAAGAGAAGAATAACATTATATTCACCAAACAACGTGGAGATCACCTTCCAAGGAGCAAAGCGTGACGCAAGTTCACGCATTATATTAGCTATGAAGGCGGCGAAGTTGCTAAGGAAAGAGAAGGGTCAAGGATTTTTTGTGAATATAATGGAGTAGCAACTTCTCCAGTTCTTCATTTTGCTACAGACTTGCAACGACTCTAACTCAAGTTCTTCCTCTTTCATCTGACGTAATATATATATTATTTATTCCCTTTCTTCCTCGTCCCACGCTGCACCCGGGCCAAAAAAAAAAAAACTCAGTGGCTCATCGACGGATCTTTGTCTGACACAGGCCAAATTAAAGACATACCGTGTTCGGTACGACGACGGTGGCGCTGTACCGTTTGATTGAGAGACCCGTCGCCGATGCCGCAATGTGAATGGCTCCACAGGTGGTTTGGCGGCGAGCAGAACCTCGGTTTTCTTCATTTCTTTTTTTTCTTTTTCTCTTTTTTGCATTCTTTTGGCACTAGTTTGTCGAATCTACGATTCGGCGAAAGAGAAAGGGACCATGGCGGTCCATATAGGTGACAGGGTGTTGGTAAGGGATGGTGATTGAAAGGATGAGGGAGACAGTGGCCACCGGAGATTGAAATCAATTGTTACAGAAAAGCAGGAGAGGATTTTACCTTTCTTTGTTTTCTTATTAGTCCGTAAAAAACAAAAAAAAAGATGTCTAAAAGTTATATTAGCTTATTTATACAGGCTATTTGAAGTTGTTAACTCATTCTCCCACACTCCACGATTTCATTCCCACCATCTCACACACCTACACACGTTCTCAAGAGTTCAGGTTTAGAAAAACTTCCGTCTAACTCTATATGTTCATGTACAACTTTGGGCTCAACTTCTGAGCCTACGACTATTTATTGGGCCTAATGTATTGGGCCAATGATGCAAATAAATGAGATGTATGAGAATGGGCATGAAATTAAGCAAATAGCCCTAAAATGTCTTAACTAATAATATAAATAAAATTAATGGGTCATTAATAATATATTTGGACTAGGAAGTCCAAATATAAAAGGTTAATTGCATGAAATGGGTTGGCCTAATTTATGATAAATGATGATAAAATCGCACAAAACAATTAAATAAATAGACGGAAAATTTTCCCGGTGTTACATTTTATGATATGGATATTCGGATTATTTCAAATTATTCGAATATTTTTAGCGAATGAATAAGAATTAGAAATATTATTTGAAGACAATTCAATCGGAATTCAAATACTCTATAAAAGTTGTAGAAGTTGCTACGTCTTGTTCGAGCAGCAAATTAGAACATAGTGTCTAGTCAAAGTTAAGTGAAGTATAAGTGGAGAGGAATCAGAAAGAAAATGTACCGTTGGCAAATTCGAGTTTAACGTCGACTAGCTAGAACTAATCAATAAGCCTGCATTGTGTGTGTCCACTTTGCTTCCAACTCCAACATCCAAACCACGCACACACAGGGGGGTGGGTTCGGGTCGGGTATTCGCTTCGACGGATCGAATTTTTCTCAAAGCTATTTTTTTGGGATTGAGTCTATTTTTTCTTCTTTAGATCTGCAGAACTATGATTGATTTTATTAAGGTTAAGAAACTCAATCTGACCCGACATAAACCCGCCAGACTAGTACCCGACCCAATTGGAACCCGCCTCTTGAAAGCCAACCCCCTCAAACTACTCACTTCGACTCAGGTAAAATTAGTGTTGAAATAGTCGCTAGACAGTAAACTGAGATTTAGCAACTAGTCGAGCTGGACGGAGTATAGGCTGATTTAGGAGCAGAAGAGGGGGGGGGGGGGGGGGAAAGAGGGTCAATGAGACCTAACGCCTAAACAGAGATTAATCGAGCTAGTAAGAATTTGAACAAAAATCAGAACAATGAATTAAATCTTGTTAAGTCCATAAAAAGATTCATAGTATGTCAATAAGAGGTTCTATATTCGTTCCATATTTTCCACATTAAGAAAGATTAAGATTAAAATGTAAAAGTTCTGAGTGAAACTAATCATTTACAGTACTCTACACAACTCACAACTAATCGATTTGACATCTACATTATCCATCGTACACTACACCATTACAATTCAAATAGTCGTACACATTAATAGGCTAATCTGCGACCCGTCTATAGCTTATTTCGAAACTCGTTAACACTTTTTTCTTTATTTACTTGGTTTAGTATAAATTCAGATCGAGTAGAATTCACGAAAATTTTTCAAGTATAGATAGAGAGAATAGTAACCAGAGAATACGATCCTAATCGAAATGCACACAGGAAAGTAGCAAAAGATTGGGTAAAGCCAAATACATATCAAAATGAAATGAATAGAGATAATCAAATTTTACATGCTAGTGACTACAACCTCAATCATCAGAATGAGCAGTTTGGATCATCTGTCCCACTTCTAGTCCCACCCGTTTCTCACTCTAAAATCGAACCTTACAACATAAATCATAAACCGCCAACGCAAGAATCATGAACCCTAAACTATTACCCACTGAATTTTTTGAGCATGAAATCATAAATTTTAAATAGAAAATAAACCCTAATTCCAAAAACCCTAGATCCTAAACATTGAACCTGAACGTAAATCATGAATCCTGGACTTAAATCATGAATTTTAAGCTCACAGAACCAAGAAAAATAATTATAATAATCAATTTTCTAGTGTGGGACAAGGTAAAAGTGGGACGGGAGATTACAAGCAAGGGATAATCAAAACTAACCTTCCTCAAAAAATTCAATCTGTTTTGGTGCAGTGTGCGTCGGTGCCGTGCTGCATGCATTCGTTGTAGCCCATACTCTTCAGAAAGTCGCGTATCTCGCTCGCGCTGCTGTTGCTGGCCTGCAACAGACGCTCGTCTTCTTCGTATATAAGGTACGGCGCTTCACGCTTCTGTCGTGATAACAACTTTGATGCACCCTTGAGAACATGATACTCCCACCCCTGAACATCTATCTTAAGCATGAGCACGGGCTCAGACTCGCGAATTACATCGTCCAGTCGAATGGACTTGACTTGCAGCGCAATCTCTTCGTTCGACTTGAATGCCAGCTTCGCCCCTGCGGCTGAGACTGCACTATTGTCAAGCCGTCCGACCAACTGGCAATTTATCATTATCAGGAATATAATTGACACAAGATTGACAGGAAACTTTTCAGAATCGTCCATTTAGCAGGTAAAACTACCGGTTCCTACTGACATGGCGCGGATAAAAGGGACGCTACGTCAGCAGCAACTGGAAGTTTTACCTGCTGCCGATGGTAAAAGGACGATTTTGCAAAGTTTTTACAAGTTACAGGACCAATATAAACGATGTATGGAAATATAATAACATTCTGAAATTTTTTCATACAACATTATTACTTACTAATACCAAAATGATGATCTATGACACTCAAATGGAACAAATGACCCCAAAATGACCAACTTTACTAAAATAGCTGTCAATCTGCCAGCTCCCAACTATTTCTAACAACAAAAAATAAATATTTCGAGGAAATGTTTTAAGAAACAGCTTGTAGTTCCGGAAATAATTGAAATTTCAGCGATAATTCGCCAGAATTTTGCGATATTTACTTCCCTAATTCCACCCAATGAGAGATGTCGATTTATGGACTAAAATATTCGAAGCCATTTGTGATTATACGCCAACTACCTAGTTTAAGCACGACTATTCAGACTCGGGTGAAACATATACAGAGTAGGACAGTTTCATAGGTAGTGTACACTTCACGATCTAGTTCTTAGGCTATTTGATAGGTAGGACTGTCTCATAGTGTGAATGTGTAAAATAAGCAGTGAAATCTACACCAATTGCATCGCGCTTGTTTTATAAGCATACAACTACCAACAGCAATTCTAGTTGTTAACTATAGATATGAGCAGAGCCACAAGAATCCATGACTAGGTTATCTAGTTCTTGATACGAGAGTTGTAAGGCTATTGATACGAGTAGCGCCACAAGAATCCACGACTAGGCTATCAAGTTCAAGTTGATAAGCCACAAGAATCCACAACTAGGCTATCTTGTTCTTCATACGGGAGTTGTTTGGCTATTGCTACGAGTAAAGCCACAACAATCCACGACTAGGCTATCTAGTTCTTGATACGAGTAGAGCCACAAGAATACACGACTAGGCTATTTAGTTCAAGGTCTCCTCCACACTACACCACGTGCCCTGCATCTTGTATAGTTCTCACCATACATTTTACAGTCATGGTGTCACACACACCCATACTAGTAGAGCCAAAGAATCCACGACTAATACTAGTAGAGTCACATGAATCTACGACTCGGCTATAGGTCGACGTCTCGTCCTCACCACACCACGTGTGGCTTGCACATCGTATAGTTTTCACCGTACATTTTACAGACAGTCACCGTGTCACACCCACCCACAAATACGTGATGAAGCTATAGCATGGTTTTCTTGAAGCGAGTGTTGTTTAATAATGCAACTTAAAAGCTATGTCTTAAGTTTCCACATGTTTGAAATACTCAATTCTCGTTTGTTTTGGGATGTAAAAATTGATTTTTCTGACACCCTATCTCTACTTATAATTTCCCAATAACTATAACTAATCATCTCAAAATAATCCAATCATTACTAACACATCTCGGAGGTAAAATTGAATTTCCGACATCCTATCTCTACTTTTTAATTTCTCAATGACCATAACTAATCATTTCAAAATCATCCAATTATTACCAACACATCTCGTTTGTTTGGGATGTAAAATCGAATTTTCTATCTCTACCACTTAATTTCTATTTCTCAATAACCAAAACTAATCATTTCAAATCACTCTATCATTACTAACATAGCTCATCTCAACAATGATTTTGACATCTTCTGTCAATGTTCTTAAAGACACTAGGCACTAGTCACGCAACAGAATAGACCGCATAATCGGGCTCAAGCAGGGTCTTGGCGGTATTAAGCGGGGAAGAGCCGGGTAGAAAACGTAAACAGTCTGACGGCAATCTAGCACCTGACTACCTAAGTGGAGCCCAATCATTACTAATACATCTCATCTTGACATCTACGGAATGTTTTAAAACACGATGACAGTCTAGCACCTAGGTGGAGCCTAATTATTACTAATACATACATCTACCGAATGTTTTAAACCGCGCTAAGCGTTAGTCGGGCAACAGATTAGTGTCCGGACCGGAAATAGCGTAGACTGTCAATGACGATCTAGCACATAGACGTAGCCTAGTCGGAGGTAAATATGAACTTTTATCTACAGTAAAACTTTACCATATACAATCACAAAACAGAAAAACAATTCAACACCTCAACTTTATTTCAAGATTCCATGATTTCAAATACCTTATGAAAAGTGATATTGCCATTGCGATCAGAAGCAGCAGCCTGAAACACCTGCACTCGTCCCCCAACCCGATTAAAATAAACCCCCTCACAAATCCTCTGCAAGTTCTCAAAAACCGGCTCAAACGCCACCACATCGAACCCCATAACCGCCGCCGCAAAGCTCGCCATGCCCACATTAGCCCCAACATCAACAAACACACCCTCTCTCCCCTCCTCCTTCATCCTCCCCAACACCTCCTGCACCGTCGCCGATATATCCGGCCGCCGAAACGCCTTCCCCTTCAGCGTCCTCACGATGTTCTTATGCGGCTTATCGGGTAAACTTCCGTAGTCGGAGAGGGAGTACAGGAAGGGGAATTTTAACCCCTCGACGATGTTGGCGAAGATCGGATAAGCTTGCGGGCTGCTGTAGCAGTCGAATGCGGGTATGGGTCGGGTTGAAATTGAATCGGATTTGATAGATTTGGGGTTAGGGTTTTTGGGGGTTTGGGTGGAGAGGTAGAAGAATGTAAGGAGGACAATGGAGGTGGAGACGAAGAGGAGCAGGTTTTTGGGGGTTAGGAATTTAGTGGGGTGGTTTCTTTTCCAGGCATTCGCCATGGAAGTTTAGAGGGAGAAAGTGGATCGAGGAGAGAAGGGAGAAATCTGGATTTGCTCCTTTTGTATCCTTCTTCCTTAGATTCGTCAGCATGAGCCGAGTCACGTATTGTTGTTCAAACTTGATCCAAATATTATTAAACTTTTAGTATTAATTTGAACTTATTTAATTATTAATGGAACAAGTTTTAATCGAATCGAGCTTACTCGAAGTTCTAGTATTAATTGAGCTTGACTTTAAAATATTATCGAAATTTTAGTATTAGAGGAGCATGTTTGATTATTAATGTCAACTTCGAATGAGTTTTAATTGAACTGAGCTCGAGTAATTTGTCATTTTTACACTTATTTTACTATTTTTTGCTTATTCAGCTCGTGTTCGAATCGAGCTTTAAATTTTATGTTTGAACTTATTTGATATCCTTAATTAAGCATAATTCAAACGAGTTTTCGACGAAGAGTCTCGAATCGAATAACGAGTAATTTTATTTTATTTTTCTAGCCATAGCACGTGTACAATAAGCTTAGTGGTTGTGTTGATATTGGTTATAAGCCAAGCTATCGAGGATATGGATACTCAAGGTGTAGGATATGAATACTCAAGGTGTGTTCATTTAAGATTAGGGAAAATTGATAAAAATGTCCGTAAGTTTGCCCTAATTAAGAAAATATCCTTTAAATTTGGCATTTTTTAAAAATGTCTTCTAACTTACAAAAAATTGATAAAAATGCCCCGTGACCGGTTACTGCAGGTTACCCATCAGGTCATCCATGAGCTGGCTGTTTTTTTATTATGTAGCACTTAATTTTTTTACTTTTTTGTGTTTTCTCATCTCAGTCACTTACTAGAATGGTAAAGAAATTAAAAAACAATATATATATATATAAATTAATATAATATTAAAATTTAGATATAAAAGATAGTTAAGTTTATATATTATTTAAAAATTCATAGTTTTAAATTCTAATCTGAGAAATTATGTTAATAAATCTTTAATATATTATTTTGAATTAATCTAGATTGTAAAATATATAAAATATTCAAAATAAATTATAGAATGATTTAAAAAAAAATATATATATATATATAGATATATGATTACTAAAATCTTTAATATTAAATTAATTTTTTTAATTTTATCTATAAAATAAGTAAAATTATTTTAGTAAATCTTAAAGTAACTTGAAATTTTTTAAATTAATTTATAAAAGTAAAATTAATTTTTAGAATAGTCTTAAATCTTAAATTATTTTATGTATCTAAAATTTATCTTTAGATTTTTATAATTTAAGATAATTTTTAGATATATAAAATAATTTAAGATAATTTTTAGATATATAATTTTACTGATTTTATAAATCATTCTATAATTTATTTTTAGATATATAAAATAATTTAAGATTTAAGACTCTTCTAAAAATTAATTTCATTGTTATAAATTAATTTTAAAAAAATTCAAGTTACTTTAAGATTTACTAAAATAATTTTACTGATTTTATAGATAAAATTATAAAAATTAATTTAGTATAAAATATTTTAGTAATCATATATCTATATATATTTTTGTTTCTAAATCATTCGATAATTTATTTTGAATATTTTATATATTTTACAATCTAGATTAATTCAAAATAATATATTAAAGATTTATTAAAATAATTTCTTAGATTAGAATTTAAAACTATGAATTTTTAAATATCATATAAATTTAATTGTCATTTATATCTAAATTTTAATATTATATTAATTTATATATATATATTTATATATATTTAATTTCTTTACCATCTTAATAAGTGACTAAGCAGGAAAAACACAAAAAAAGGTAAAAAAAAATAAGTGTCACATAAGCAAAAAACAGCCAGCTCATGGATGACCGGATGGGTAACTTGCAGTAGTCGGTCACAGGACATTTTTATCATTTTTTTGTAAGTTAGAAGGCATTTTGAAAAAGTGTCAAACTTAAAGGATATTTTCTTAATTAGGGCAAACTTGCGGGGCATTTTTATCAATTTTTCCTTTAAGGTTATTTCCAATATATTTGAAAAGATCAAACCTATTTTTTCACCCCTGATTAGACAAATTAGATCATCTGTTACACTATCAAATGCATGACAATTTGTAATTAGTGACATCATCTAATACGTACGCTCCTTACCCCCACATGGACACAAGGTACAACAAAAGGAAGCACATGGTAAAATAACCCTTGATGAATATAACAGATCATCTGTTACACTATCACAACGCGTGTTATTTAGTAACATCATCCGATACATATGATACTGAATAAATATTATGAAACACATGAATATAACAGATGATCTGACGTGCTAGTTATAATGATATTATCTCTTAGTTTGCTCTTCCTTACCCCACATGGACACAAGGTACAACAAAAGGAAGCACAAGGTACAACATTATTTCAAAAAGTCCAACAAGAACAACCATCCACCTTAATACTCTTTTGCAATTTTCATCTCTACAAGTCAGTGCAAAATCTTCATCAAGTGAAGCTAACTTCAAAATAAAACGCAATCATTCTTGGTTATTTTTCTTTTTGCTGTCATCCTGTGGAGGCAGAGATACAAACTGGAGGATATTTTGAACCTGTGCAGTATCAACTCGAAATCGTGCTGCAATTTGAGCGACGTCCATTGGACCGTTGTGATCTGCGGATTTACCTTGATGAAGAAGGATGATTTGTTGTATCTGCGCTATGTTAAGGGTGCCAGGGGGAGCGGGCCGCTGCTCGTATCTGGTGGATTCTGTCGTCGTGTTTCTTAGTTTTGGCAATGGCCTTTTGTACTTGTCCACTACAGAGGCCTGTCAAAACAGCCCGGAAATAGAATTGACTTAATCGAACAGGCGAAATTTCAATTGTTTCAACTACATTAAATGATCTTTCAAATTGGTCCAGACTCTAGTTTGTTGCCACATCTCTATGGTACAAGTTGTTTTATTTAATTTGCTTCACTAATAGGATCGCGGTTTGACTATGATCGTTATGGACTAGTACCAAAATCGAGTCCTAGCAGAAGAGAAAAAATCAAAATAGATAGAAAAACTGTTTCCACTACTATCCTTAACTAGAAAAGTTATCATCAGAGACAAAATTCCGAATGTCTTTGACGCCTAATAAATAATTGACATTACACAACCCCCAACTATGAATGTTTTTAGTCCTACTTCCGAATGCCTGTGACGCCAAATAAATAACTAGAATTGTCGCGACCCCCAACTATCAATGTTTTTAGTTCTAATTTTTCTATTCCGGTCTTCACTTTCACTAGTATTTTCAATAGGAGAAAGATTGTCCGTTAATGAAAAAGAGATTTTAAGTTTTCTGGTGATCAGACGACACACGGAATTGCACCGGGGAAAAGGATCTGCAGTCCCCCAACTTACCACTCGGCCGTGGCACCAAAATGATGCAAAATTTAGGCTCGTTGTGACAATTATTAGAAGGCTAATTACAAAAAAGAACATTTGAGGTTTGAGCTACTCGCACAATACATGCAACCCCCCACCCTCCCGGCCCACACCTCAGGTCTTTACGGACTACAAACTTGGAAATAGCCAAATAGGTCAAACTTAAAGTTATCAAGCTTGTTTTTCTTTTATTTGTATTTTTCCCTTTTCTTTCGTTGTAATTAGGACAGGCGTGCAGGAAAGGGGTCTGGAGAAGTAATGTAGATGTGGCTAATCCTATGCCATTAACAAAGGCTTGCTTAAAGTAAAAGGTAGCTATTAATGGTCTATTGATATTCAACGGGCCTACGAAGAAAAAATCTGAATGGTGTGTAACCGAAGATTATTCATTAGATAACATATTAGATGGTTTATACACCCATCAACACTACATCAGTACATACCGACTCCATGATGCCACAAATTACAAATCTGAATTTTCTGGTGTGAACAAAATTATCCATAAGAACTTAAAAGCTCAACTAGGAATAAAACTGATAGCTATATATACAGATATTATGATAATAATGTATCCATGCCAAAGGCGGCTTTTCTTTTAAGACAATCCTCGTAGCAGGAGGGGATATATATATAGATAGATAGATGTATGTATATATATCTTGTACAGTCCCTGCTATCCTAAATACCAGTCATTTTGGAGAAAGTCACTTCATTGCAAAAAAAAGAAAACCAAAAAAGACCACATTTCCTCCAATTTTCCCCAATGTTACCCCTGGTATAACCCAGTAAATCTCCCTGAAAATCTCATAATTTTGTCATCTCTTCTAAGAATCCATTATAGTATGAGAGGAGAGAAGGGGCGAAATTATTGGCAGAAAAAGAAAAAGGAACTTAAAGTGAGAGATATAGTTTACGTAGGGCATAGTTTCCCAAGAGTACTTGGACTAGTATTTAAGATTGGAGGAAGTGTATATTAACCAAATGGTTCAAAATAATGATGTAAAACTTTGCTAAGTCCATAAAAGAGATATCAGAAACAAACAGTGCCCATGCGAACAACGACTTCTATAGCATCAATGAATCAAGCAAAGCAAGTTAATCGAGGCTTCATAGTATGTCAACAAGAGATTCAATATTCATCAAATCAAAGCTCTATTCTATATCATTCATTCCAGATTTTCCACTTCAAGAAAGATTAAGATTAAAAATAAAAATCATGCGAATCTCACCTCGCCCATCTCAAGCTTTCCTCCAGGCTTTGATTGAATTCTGCCCACCATTTGGTTAAGCAGCACATCGTATTGTGGATCTCGATCCTCAAGGACATTTTCCGTGTTTACCCTTGACGCATCCTCTTCGTAAATATTCATACAATCAACATTGGAATCATTACCAACTAGTTCAAGGAAAGGATGATAATATCTAAGTTTAAAATTGCATATGAAGTTTGAAGTCTGATTCATGCATAATCCATACTTATAATGCAGTTTGCAATGAAAATGCACCAAAATACCCTCTTCACTTAAGCTATTGATGAACCGAGTAGAACCTAGCTTTAGGTTGTTCGAGTAGAGTTTTCTAAGTTTTGAAGCGAATTGAGTTCGAACCAAGCTTATTAATTTCGTGTTATTAATGTTGGCGAATATTAACTAACACCAAGTTTGTAAACATATTGTGAACACAAATACTAAATAACATTCTTGTTTTCAAAAAAAAAAACTTGGGTATTCATGTGCATTGAAAAATAAATGAGTTGAATAAATAATACTACATCTTCACGAGCCATGATCGGACAAACCCCTTCCATGTTCAAGCTTTGTTCGTATATTAAATGAACAGAGCTTGAACGAACAATAGCCGAACTCAAATACAACCCTAGACTTCACATGGAAAATACCCCATAGCAATATATTTAAATCAGTGTTATATCAGCTATCATATTTCTTAGGAGGTAGAACAAATTACGCGCACAGAATTTGCAAAACGAAAACTAGAAGATATTAGGGATCCTACATGAAACAGAAATTGTAAAAGAGTATTATATACACAAAATTGAGCTAATAATGTTGAATTTTTTGCACAAATTGACTAAGTAAATAAATTACCAGAACCACCAGTGGGGAGTTTGTCGACGGGAGGGGGCGGCGGCGGTGGCGGAGGGGGCTTCCGTTCGACAGGTTTCACGAACTGCGACGTCGTATCGACTTTGGAGCTGCCTATTCGTCCAGTTGCTCGACGAAATGCCTGACCCATTTTTATCAAATTCAACTAAAAAATATCTTGATCTCCTTTAATCTCTTACGTAGACTGAAATTAAATTCTGCTGAAATATATTTGGATCAAACTTAACGGTGAAATTCGTAGTTTATATTTGGATCAAACTTAACGGTGAAATTCGTAGTTTTTCTTCGGTAATTTCAGAAATATTGTAGCGTTTGTGTTTGAAAGTGGAAGGTGTCTGAGTTTGGTAGCTGGAGTGAAAATGGAGGCTTCCACGTATGGCTTTGTAATGGGCCTTATATGGGCCATAGATTGATGGGCTGGAAAATACAAGGCCCAAAGGTAGACTTTTTAATTTTTAATAGAGGTGGCAAAATTTGTCCTGTCGACCTATAGGTCTAATATAATAGATAGATTTGGACATAAAATTCTTAGTTTGATATATTATTTGGTCCAATAGGCTCGACTTGATGGCCAAAAGTTCCGAAGGATCGTAGGCCGGCTCGATCATCTTATACTCCTTCTGTTTCAAAATAAATGATGTTTTAGAAAGAAACAGAAGAATTAAGAAATAAATATATTGTCAAATATACCCCTAGATTTTGTGGTAATAAGATTTGATGGAATAAAAAATGAGTGGAAGGGTGAAAAGTAAAAGATATTTTGTGATGGACATAGGGGCAAAATTGAGAGACATGATAAAAAATAGCTAAAACATCAATTATTTTGGTTGGGCCGCCAAAATTGTCACCTCTAATTATTATTGACCATTTTACATCTCAATACTTTCAGCTTAATTGCTCCATTTTTATCTCAATTTTTTTTTTTAATTTCGTCCCATAATTTAAAAAAAAAAATTCGTATGTTGACTAATTTTCACCGCAATGAGTAAATCGGCTGGAAAAACCACAAATGATATCAACTTTTGGATCGATTTTAATTGACGTGGCACCGATGCTGATGTCTTTTAGGACAAAAATCGAACGGGTAAAAGATTATGAGACAAAAACTAATTTCATGTGGTAATCCAGTCACATATTTTTTTATAGATTTCCTCATTGGACGGAAATTGATCCATATACGAAGTATTTATTTAGTTTACTAACACTCTAAAAAAAAAATTGAAACGAAAATTAAACAAGCCAAAAATTATGGGAGGAAGTGAGTTTTGCCTTAAATTACCTTTCTATCATTAGAATTAACTTTCTAAAACAAGATTGTAATTTAAAAGTTGCGGGTCAAAAGTCAAAACGTAGAACATAAATTGCATGAAAAGTTCAAGAAGATAAAATTACAAAGAAAAAACATAAAAAAATAATACAAAAATACAAAACAATAGAATTCTTTTTTAGTATAATCCTTCTACATCTTTTACTGAACCATCGAATTATTGTTGCGTGGAATTATTGGTCAAGTCAGATGAAAAATATATGAATTACATTATTAAAAAAAAAAATGAAAGAATTTACTGTAGCCACGCAAAAAGTAAGAAAATGTTTTCTGCCACTTTGACTTTGAAATTCCAAAATTATTCACTTTTCAAATGAACACCCTGAAATACCTCTCATTTAATCTTTCTCACCCACCACTCCCTCACCCACACAAACGACAAACAACCTTCTTCCATTTATGATACACGACATGACATGATACACGATATTTTGTACACAACATGTCGTGTATCATACATTTCGTGCACAACATGTCGTACATCATATATTTCGTGCACGACATGTCATGTATGACACATATATCGGGTATCATACATTTCGTGCACGACATGTCGTGTATCATATATTTCGTGCACGACATGATACACGACATGTCGTGATACACAACAAGTGACGCACAACATATGTCGTGTATCATACATGGTGAATTTAATGTGTTTTGTGAGCTTGTGAGTCACAGCCAATTGAAAATAACACAACTCAACAAAAAGCGAGGGCAAACAAGGTAATATGGGTACTTTTGCAGTTTATAAGTTAAAGTGGCAAAAAACATATTTCAGACTCTCTGCTTGGGCCTGCCGCCCCATTACCACTAAAAAAAAAAACTTAAGAAATGACAAATCACACACAAGGAAATTATTTTCAACGCGTCAACAATCTGGTTATGCAACTATGGATGTAACCAAACTAAACTATTCACGGACCATTGAAAAAAATATTCATTTGGGATCATTCGCTAATTTGAGTGAACTGAACTCGAAATTATTTCGAGCCTAGCTCGAGCTTATCAGTAGTTGGTTCGTTTCGTTAGCAACCCAGCTGCCATTAAATATAGTTTCGAGCTTTTGAATTAAATTATTCTACTCCGTTTCAATGTTTATATAAGATATTTTCTATTTTAATAGTTAGCATGTTATGTTCTCATTTTAAATTGATAAATATTATTTTAATGTGATTTTGTTAGCCATATTTATGTTAGTATAGAATGAGTTTAACGAACTTCCGATCTTCAGCTCGAAGTTAATTGTATGTAACAAACTCAACCTCGAACCAGTGTTTGTGGGACCGGACCGGTGATCGAACCGGACAAGCCACCGGTTCAATGTTCGAACGGTCCGACCGGTTCAACAACCGGTTCAACCGGTCAAAGGCAACTTGTTGACTTTTGAATTTCAATAGTTTTTATGTGTAATATAATCTAATTTGATACTAGAGTTTAACTTGTAAAAAAAAATTCAACATATTTCAATATCAATTAATCCAAAGATACTTTTAACTCTAATTTTTTTAATAACATCCTAGTGCCAAATTTAAAATAAGATGGGAATAATAAGGACAAATGAAGATAAATGTGAAAATCTTTTCTTTTTTTTTTTAACTTAAAATAGGCCAAAACAACTTTATTTAAAAAAAAAAAATCCGGTTTTTTCACTCAACCGGACCGGTCCCGGACCCGGTTCCCGGTTGAACCGGTCGAACCGGCCGGTCCGGTCCGGTTCCACAAACATGGCCTCGAACTATGCTTATTAAATTTATTGTTGAACCGAGCTTGAACTTCGTGAGCTCACTATTTGTAAGACGAATCGAATTCGAACATAACAACAAGAACTCGAACCGAACTTAAAAAGTCATATGAGTTGAACTCGAGCATTCCACTATTTAACCCGTTCAATTCAACTCGTTTACATCCTTATATACAACAAAAGATGTAGAAAAATTACGTAGGAGAAGATCTGAATCAAGAAACCCCAAATGATAGGAAAAATGAACAAATAAGGGGGGCAAGTTAAGTTCTTCCTTCTAAAAGTAAAACACAAGTATAGTAAACTGCGGCTTTGGTTTCGAACTGATGGTTAGAAAATTGTACCTCTCTCGAATCGAAATCGAACCGTGTATATCATGATCCCAATATAATTTGTACCTATCCATAAATTGGCGGTTCAGCTTAGATCGTCGGGTTTTGGATCATATATTCTTTTAAACCAGATTTTGAGCTGGTTTTAGTTTTGAATTGCCGATTTCTTTCTTAACGGTTACTTAGCCACATTCGTTAATCTCAACCGATCACTTAGAGGGTGTTTGGCTCAGCTTATAAGCTCCTAAAAACATCTTATAAGCTCTTGCAAAGTGTTTGGCAAAATAAGATGTTTAGGAGCTTATAAGATCAAAAAATAAGCTCTAAGAGCTTATAAGATCTAAAAAAATTAAGTTGCTTTACCCCAACTTATTTTCATCTTATTTTTTAAGATCTTAATTATTACACTCACATTTCACACACATTTCACACACTTACACACACTACACACTCTACACACATTACACACATTTCACACACTACACACATTTCACACACTACACACACTTCACACACTACACACATTTCACACACTACACACACTTCACACACTACACACATTTCACACACTATTTACACTTCACACACTACATACATTTCACACACTAATTAAAATGTGCGTTTAATATTAATTTTTAAATTATACCCCAAATTTATAGCTAAATCACTATATTCAATTGCAAACTTATAAGCTCTTTTATCCAAACACTTTGTTAACTTATAAGCTCCTTAAAATGACATCTTATAAGCTCTTGAAACAACTTATAAGATGTTGTAGCTTATAAGACGTTTAAAATAAGTTTAGCCAAACACCCTCTTAATCTCGGTCATCCATGTGTTCAATTAAAAAATAAAGCTACAAACCAGCATTTAATTTAACCGTCGATTTACAGTTTAAGGGGTCGAACCAAAATCGAACCTTAATTGTCTCGTTTTGAACTGAAATTGGGTGAACAGGTTTCTAATCATTGACCGGCAGGGTTTTCGATTTTCGGAACCATTCGAACACCTCGACATGCATCATCTATAAAATTACTGAAATATCAAATATCGAAATATATAATATGTATATGTATATAATGCATGTATTGCATGATTTCTTCACTGCCAAGAACGTAAATTTTCATAATACTAAGGCAAAAAGAAAATTTAAGAAGAAAAGCTAAGTATACAAGTCCATACACTTGAACTAAAGAGGGATAGACTTAATCAGTGAGACCGGTCAAACGAGCCGAACTCGAGCCCTACACTGTTCAACTCGATTCGATTCATTTATATCATTTATATGCAACAGAAGGTGTAGAAAAATTATGTAGGAGAGGATCTGAAGATGCACACCACCCTCCACCCTCCACCCCCACCCCCCACCCCCTAAAAAAGAAAATCATAATAAAAAAAATGTTTCACTGTAGCCATGAATCAACCAAGCTTCCATATCCTATACCCCATCTTTCTTTCTGAAGTTCACCTATCAGCTGCCACAGTGTCATCTTCCAACTGTCTGATGCGGCAGCTCACTGCGTTGACTGTGGTTCACCGTTTCCACCTTTCCGATCATGGGAGTTTTCCGGTACATTCTGGGTCCCACTACTAGACGCGCCTCTCTCACCTTCGACCTGGGACGCCACAGAACTGTTTGGAGACTCGGTAGGGACTGCCCCACTGCGGGGGCGCTGTGAAGGCCTCGAAGGTAAACTAGTGTCATTACGCTTTCGTCTCCTACTCACTGTCAAGTACCCGTTGGCCACAGCCTCCAGTGTCCTGGTCGTAGGAGGCCGGTACCTTGTACTCAGCCTCCTCGGATTCGTCGTGGCCTGTTCTTCGGTTCTAGCCTCGACAACTGAAGAACTCGGTAAAGAGTGGTTATTAAGCTTGGCTGACTGATCATCTGCGTCGTTTCTTGAATTTGTCGGAAATGCATCGTTCTCGAACTCTGGGGGTACTTGAGGTAGATTTAGGTCAATCATCAGCTGAGCTGGAGGTTTATCTTGAGAAGGTTCTGGAACTTGTTCGATGCTCTCGCAGGGACTGCCTTTCGACGAGCTGGTCGATGAGAACTTATCCTGGCATGATGAACTGACTTGAGCAGACAAATTCCCATTAGATTCGCAGCATGAAACCCCGTTTTCCAATGTGGGCCGAGTGTCTTGTTTTGCTTCACTGCCATTGTCAGTTAACTGCTTGCAGCGTTTGCTCAAGGGAGCGATTTTATCGACGCTTCCTTGCTTCAGCTTCTTACCCGAGTAGGATCTCGAGACCTTATGTGGCTTCTTGTTCTCTTTCGACTCTTTGTTCTTTGATGGTGCTGATGACTTGCTAACTATTTTCCCACCCGATTTCGTTGACACTTCTGATACGCCACTGTATCCAGGAGCGATGAAGGTACTCGAAGCTTGCGAAGGAAGGCTTCTCAACTGTCGCACGTAGCCAGCTGGCAGGCTCGTATCCACTACAGTAAATTTTATAGAATCTGAAACCGCGCGATTAGGGACCCTAGGCTGCAGATAAAAGTGCCTCTGCCTAGTAGGCTGATCTTTCTCATCCTCTTCTACCTCTCTTTCATCGGTCACGTTTTCTTCATCTTTCGAATCTTTTCTATTAACATCACCTTCGCCTTCTTCATTTTCGAGCTCAATCAGCCCCGGCTCCTTCCCGACTTTACTCAGAACGTCAGTAACTGAATCGAAGTAGTCGTGGCCTTTAACAAGCTTTCTCCTCGAAAACTTCTTCACCCCAGGCACTAAGAAAACCAGGGAATGCTTCAGCCCACCAATGTAGCCCTGGTTTTGGGGCTGCTCCGAGTGCCAACCTCGAGCCAGCAACCGAGGCCAAACAGCTTCCCAGAATAAGTCGTTTGACCGGGCTTTGCTAAGCCTGTAACCTCCGCTTAAAAACTTGACAATCTCACTAGTCGTGAGAGCCGAGCAGGCTTTCCCTGCTGGTATCTCTGGGCGAATAGGTATTGCTTGGTTGGACCGGGAAGGCTCTATGGCCATTCCCGTTAGATCTTGCTTCCCCGTTCCAACACCGATGGCTTCTACTAGGGCGTCCATTCCAACTTTGGCCTTCAAGGAAGAGACGTATTCTGCTAATGACATATTTTCGTCCCCGAACATCTTAGAGACCTACCAAAGAATCAGAAAACACCAGAGACTTATCTAAGTCAAACTTGATGATTTTCCAGATAATCATTCAATAAGTAATCAAATTAATTCTCTACAAGATACACTGCAGCCTAAATTTTTAAAATGAATGCAGTTTTGTCAACTGGAAGCTAAATTAAATCTTAAAAATTACCTCCAACAAAGCAGTTTTACATTCTTCCGACACTTTTGGGATCAACCTAGACAGCAGTTCCTGCTGCCTAACTCCAGAAAATATCTTCTGACCATATACACATTTCTTGCTCCTCGTTTTACGACCCTCCGACCATCTTCGGTACACATCTGAACCATAAAATTCCCCATAAAAGAAGGATAGTATTGCACCCATATCTTTAGTTTCAACAAATTTCCTCACTTCAACAAAATTCTTCTCAAAGATGTACAAGGCCACAAGAAAACTAGCCTTTTCGGCATCACTCCAACTTTCACTAAGTAATCCAGGAACCAGAAGTTGACCTTCACCACAGCACTTAGCAGGAAGATCTCGCAATTCTTTGTTAGGTTTTAACGAATAACATGAAGCCTCATTCTCACCGTTGCCACAATTTTCTGTCTTAATACCATTTTTGGTACCTCGATGTTTGGAGACTGAAATTGTCTGTGGGCCCTTATGTTTCGTACAACTGATCCATGTTAGCGGTATTGCCAAGCCGACAATAAAATCTTGGAGGGAATAGTGTCCAGTTTCTGAGTACGACACGCGTTTGGGCTGTCCAACAAGTGGAGGGAGTCCAGCTTGATATTCATCTCCGATCCGAGGTAGAATTTCTGGCTCTCCAAATGTATCTTCAGCATCATCGCAATCTGATAGAATTTGAGGAAATACAGTATCTCCACAGTCTACATTGTCCGATGGAAGTAACCGTTCAACACGAATATCATCAAAGCAATCTCCATTCTGATTTAAGGGACTTGAAGACATCTGCGAGTAAAATCGACATATTGTTCTTTAGGGCTCACCCTAACTAGTTGCTTTGCACGGTCTATCCACAGGCAACGAACTCCTTGCATGCAAAAGCATACGAACAGAGACAAACTTAAAGAACCCTAATCTTAAATTGCTGTAGTTATCAGAACTATGTAAATGGGCATTTCTTACTTAAGCAAGGTCTAATACCAGTGTACACAAACAGATGTAACTTGATAAAATGAAGGAGCAAATAAAAAGACGAGGAAAAAGGTTCAATCTTATATCGCAGCTAAAAAAAACAACATAAGATTCTAACAATACAATGCTGCCTTTTTCAAACCAAAAAAAGAGAAAAAAATACCTCACTTTATACCAGAAAAATGCACAATCCTGACTGGATTTTCACTCTCAGTTGAGCTCAATAGTCTGGAAGCAGTTCGGTTCTATCTATTTCCAATGACCTGCTTACCAGATACAGAAACAGTCATTGATGCATACCAAGCCATTATCTCATACCACACAATAATCTGATATTTATTTATGAGCATTCAAGTACTAGTCTAGAACTAAAGATGCACCATTCTGAAGATAAAGTAGCTAAAATTTTGAATGCGGACGCAAAGGGAAAGATCCCGATTAATACATTGTTAACTACAAATCACAAACAATCGAATTCTTACCAAGTAAAAGCCCTTGATTATGATAGCACACAATTTCTATATCAAACCACAGAATTTTCTTTCAGAAACCGAAGCACCGAAAAACAAATCTAATAACAGAAGAAACTTAGACTTAAATCACCGAGCATCAATTAAAAGAAATATGTGATCGATTTTCCTAAGTAAATTTAGCCACATTTCACCAAAAAATAAAAATAAATAACTTTATCACAATAAAACCAAACCACGAAACAAAGCCTATTAATCCCCAACGAATTCACCAATTCGAAACCGAATAAAACGACAGCAACAGCTCTCGTTTTAGCAATTTTCATCTGTAGGGGGTAAGTTCCCCCGAAAACCCGAAATTAAATAAACCAATGCACAAAACATAAAATCATGCAAAAATCGAACTCCAAAACGCCGTAACTCAACTGAAAATTCCAATGTGATCTCACCGAATTGAACTTTTTCAACAATTCGCAACTCATGTAATCCTATAATCCGTCGAACAGCAAACTAATACAACTGGCGAAGTTATACACACACAAAAACGCACAAACACACACACAAAAACACACAAACACACAAATATACAAGTTTTGCATGTACATACGAGGAAGAAATACACGGCGGCAGCGGCGCGGTGGTCGTGGGTTCAGATGTGAAGCAGAAAACAAAAAACGATAAATAAAGCAACAACAGGTACATAAAATACATATACATACAAAATAGATACAATAATAGTTCATACATCTACACATATGCATAGGATGTGTGTGTGTATATAGCAAGGAAGAGAGGACAGAGAAAGTAAAACCTGTTTTCTTCTGTGAGAGCAGAGTTTTCATGGGTAAATTGAATCGAAGTGAGAGAAACGATAGTTTTTATTTTGCTCGTTTTAGAGAGAGAAAGTGAGGAGATTGTTTTGTTGTTATTATTTCTTATTCTTTTTTCTCTCTTATAGTAATGAGGTTTTAGAGAGAGAAAGATGAAAAGAAAAAACACCATTTTAAAGAGAGAAATAATATATCACGCGCGGGGAAGAGGTTTGGTGTGAACATTTTTTACTTTCATACATCATATAAATAAATAAATAAAAATAAAAATTTAAAACTTTTTTTGTTAGTAATTTTTATTTTTTTGGTTGAGTACAATTTTTGATCGGGTTGGTGGAATCGATCCCGGCACTAACTTAAGTTATAAAATGTTCTACAAACTGAGTTACAGCTGATTCCTTTTAATATTACCTCCGTCCCAACTTAACCTGCCTAGGTTGATCAGGCACGGAGGTTAAGAAAAAACAGATTTTGTGGAATCTTTGACTTTTTTAAAGGTGTAGATTGAGGATGGAAATTTTGAGGATGGAGATTGTGTGAGAAATTTGTTATTTATGGTCTGATAGGTTAAGATGGAACGGACCGAAATGACAAGTAAGCAGGTTAAGTTGGGATGGAGAGAGTAAATTATTTTGATGTTTTTAGAGTGTGATATTTATTGTAAAAATGAAATTTATTATTAAAAAGTATAAATGGTTATAAAATGTAGCTTATATTAATGAAATAATTAACACTACTGAAATACTCATATAAAGAAGTCAAACTACACGTCTGTCCGTCTCAATTTGAGCTCTCATGCTCGATTGTAATTCCATATAAAGAAGTCAATACGTAAATTTCAATTAATTTACTAGTGAATTCGCGTTCGGTTTAAGTAACTTCATAAATTTTATTGATTAATTAGCGAATCCACGATCACTTCATGTAAATACGGAAAATTTCATTAATTTATTAGTGAATCCACGTCAACTTTACGTAAATATGACAAGTTTTGTGGTTGCCTTTTATCTTGCACTCGAGCGTGAATGCACGTGCGCGTGGGGTATACGCTCGCTCTTCGGACCTATGTGTTGCATAGGCTCTCTATCCGCAAGCGTGCATTTCATGCTGTTTTTTTTTTAAGTTTATTAAGATTTTGCATATTGATCTAAAGAAAAAACATGCATTGGTTTGAGTAGAACCAAAATCTTATATGTGATATTATACATACTGTTGTAAATGAGTCGAGTTGAGCTGAACATTTTGTTGTTTAAGTTTATTCAAAATATTATCGAGTTTTTAATATTATATTTGGACTTGTTTATTAATTAACCTAATCCAGCTTCATTGAGCGTTAGTCGAACCGAATACGAGTGGAGCTCGAGTAGTTTGACCTTTTAACTTATGTTCTTAACATTTTTTATATATTGAGCTCGAGCCAAATTTTAAAACTATCAAATATGAAAATATGTTCAAGCTTATTATGTCTCAAATCAAGTATCAAGTAGCTTTGATTTCCGGTCCTAATTAAATGTTCCTTAACGAAAACGTTAGCATAAATTTATGTACCATTAGACACTAAAATGCCCATACTAACTGTTACTGCACACAATGTAGAAAAGCTAAAAATTAGAAAAAATGTTGACACGCACTGATAATGCACGTGAGCAAATAGTGCCACCTTTTTATTTTTTATTTTCTAAATTTTAAGATTTGAAATTAAATTAAAAGAAAAGCAGAATTAGCATCTATATTTTGGAGATAATTTTTATTCGTAACTTTTAATTATTATATTTTGATAAAATATTATATATTTTTTTTATATTTTACCCACCATATATCTTTTAATACCTTAAAATGTTAATAATCTGTGTAATTAATACTCCCTCATTCCGGCTTAACCTGCCTAGGTTGATCGGGCACGGGAATTAAAAAAAAATAAAATTTGTGGAATCTATGACTTTTTTAAAGGTGGAGATTGAGAGTGGCGATTTTGAGGGTGTGGATTGTGAGAGAAATTTGCTATTTATGGGGCTGACAGGTTAAGGTGGGATAAAGTAAAATGGCAAGTAGGCAGGTTAAGTTGGGACGGAGGTAGTATCTAGTATATATACTCCCTCCGTTTCATATTAATTGACGTTTTAGGATGAAATGGAAGAATTAAGGATTGAATATTTTGACGGATATACTCTCAGCTACAGATTTGACCAAATAAAAAATTTTCTGATTGAAAAATAAAGATATTTTAAAATTAAGTCAAGGGATAAAATTGATAGAATTGATGAAAAATATTTAAAACGTCAATTAATATGGAACGAGCGAGTATATATATATACCAAATTCATTCATGACCTTTGGCTTAAAAAGAGGAAAAAAAATATAATTATCTAATTAAATATTGTAAAGTACTGAGTTTCAATTCTTAAAGTAAACACGTGTTATTTTAGTATTGCAAAAGTAAATAATATTGAAATTCAACGGAAAATATAATATTCAGGTTGATTTGTCCAGTTCAACTTGAAGTCCTGATGATATTTTGATAATAAATTAATAATATTGATAGTTATTCAGGTTTTGAGAATTTAACATGTAAAATTGAAAATAAAAAAAAAAAGAAAAAAGAAAAAGAAAAAAGGAATTTAACATGTAAATTGTCACGCATCAAATTTACCAATTAGTTTTAACCAATAAGGTATTATCGTATTAGAGCGGGTCTATACTTGAGCCGATTCAACCTGAGTCGGGTGGATTCCAAATTTAATAAAGTATTAGAGTGAATCCCATGCTTTGGTCCCTATTACAAAGCATAGGTAAGTCGGGTGTGCCGTGAGGTTGTGCCAAGACTCCCGAGTTATTAAAGTAACGAAGTATCAGAGTGAGTCCCATTATTTAGGTCCCCGACTATTGATATGATGAATCATGGGTGATAGGGGGGGCAGTCGATATGACGAATCATATTTGATGATGTTGAAGTATTGAGAATTTTGTTTTAAATTGATGATTACGCGTTAAGTCTGAAACCATGCAAAAGTCTATAATAATAATAATAATAATAACAATAATAATACGACCTAAAGTTAAACTCGTTACCACCTGAACTTGTAATGATAGGTGTGGCAATTCAGATCATCGAGTTTAATTCGTACTTGATTTCGGATCGATTCGGTTATACATTAAAATGATTTGAAACATATAGTTATTGATAAAATTATTGATTTCAAATCGATTTATATCGAAGTCAGATTAATCCATTTATAAGGGATTATTGTGAGTTTTCTATTAAATGTCGAGTTGGGTTGGATCCGTCGGATTAGGCTAGGGATTACCAGCCAACTTGCAGACATACCATAAAGAGGTAAGCCCAATAGAAGGCCCACACTAATCTGGACTCACCTAACAGATGGCCCAATCCAGGTTTTGTCCAAACGCAAACCTTATAAATTTTTTAGTTTTCTTTTTCTTTTTCCTAAGGGTTTATTATAGTTAAATCACCAAAAAAATAATATTCGAACTTAATTGGAGTGAGTTGTGGTTCACCCCTTTGTATTATTAAAATACTATTTTCTTAACTAAATATTTTTCATTTAGAACCTAAATATACAAAGTTAGAATAAAAAATCGGGATAGAACCAGTGACGGATTCATAGTTTTTATGACGGTTATATGTATTAAAGAAAATTGAAACACGGAGGCACATTTTTAGCCTAGTTAATGTATTATTCTATAATAGAATGGTGTAAACAATCAAAGATTTATTTTTTGGTGGCACATGCCCCATATTGAGATGCATAGATCCTTTTATGGATAGGACGAAGGAATTTGTTATTCACACGGATCATGAATCTCTTAAAATTCTCAAGGGTTAAGGTAAGTTGATTATGTGGTATATCAAATGGATGGAACTCTTTGAACTATTTCCTAATGTGATATAGTCACCAGGGAACGAAAATACTGTAGTTGTTTTATCTCAAGTCATGCCTCGATTGCTACATCTACTGCTTGGTGTTGAGTCAATTCAGGAGATGTATGCTAGTGATTATGATTTTGTCTTTGTCTACTTGGATTGCGGACATGTCGCATTTGATAGGTTCCATAAACACGAGAGTTGAGCAGTAAGATATATTTTCCTATTACTTTATTCTGAATTCTGAATTCTTTTCCTTATATCTAGACTATTGTTATTAGAACTGATTGTAAAGATTATGTAATAGCTTGAGCACAAATTGTAATAGAGGATCCAATTCGCACTACACACTACTTCTAATATTACAAATATAATAAATAAATCATTGATTTAAAATCTCAAAACTATATGAAAATACATCCATAGCGAAATCAGGTAAGCATCATTCAGAGCCGAAGCCACAACATTTGAAATACAAGATAAAACACGAATTGAAATAGAGGATCTCATCTAGTGTGTAGTGTTGAGAATGTAAATGATTTTGACAAAAGATTTGAAGCTAAGTGTTTGCAAAATGTGATTTTTTTAATTAATTTCTTTTCATAAAAAAACTCAAAAATAATGAAGACGTCTTTTCTAATTTAAATTAACTCAATCTACTACCGAACATATTGATAAATTAATGATTTTATGCAAATAGAATAATCATCAAATTTTCTTGCATTATGATTATCTTTTGGCTCGTAAAAACTACTATGCAAAAATTAAGAGTATGGGTGGCGTAGCCCCGAGTCAAATAATATTTTGAGTCTAATTGAATTCATGCTTGATCGATTGCTAGACTGTTTTTATTCAAATGGTTAAATTAGATATACGTCGTCACTCATCAAGTGCGATAGGGTGGGATTGTGGAAAAATAATTTAGACATTATAAGGTGAATGATCCTTACGTTACTAAGTTAAAATATGCAAATCACCTATAATAATAATATAAAGTAAACGTAATTATAGATGGACGCATCCCACATTCACAATCGATATATGTCCATCCTCAGTGCAAGACCCGGAAACTTAGTTGAGAGGGCTCATTTATAGACCAATGTAGGAGTTGGTCTTTGGGTAAATTTTTAATTTTTCTTTGTTTACTATCCCCTAAGGTTATTTGACAAAATTTTAGCAAAACAAGGCAAATTCTGAATACGCTAAAATCAAAATATTTTTACTTGGCTCTAAACTTAAATATTGAATAAATTATATTAAAAAAAAAATATCCATGAGTATATCAACTGTATAAATAAAACAAGAAAAATATTAACAATTTGGATAAGATTAATAAATTGTTTCAATTACAAAATGTGGGGAAATCAAGATATAATATTTCCATATACATTATATTTTCTAATATGTTTATATCTCTATTACTTATACATAACAATACATACATTTTGTTCAAGTTAAACAATATAATTATTTATTTTATTTAATTAATTATACTAAAATCGAATAAAATAAATATATATAATAGCATATTATGACGGATGCCAAGAAGACATTGATATATAATAGCACATTATGACGGGTCCAGAGGGCACTAGGTTATCGTCAGTGTCCATCCTTGTACAAATATTTCCGAAAGAACGTCACGTGTGACGGAATACATTTTTACAAAAAAAATTATACTTTTACAGATAAACGTGATACTTTTACGAATAAAAATGATATTTTTCTTCAGTGATATTTTTACAGATAAAAGTGATATTTTTACTACAAAAAGTGCTACTTTTTTTGGTCAAAAGAATTAATACTTTTACTTGGTAAAGTGACAGTTATTGTGAAATTTTTTAAAATGTCTAAAATGACATTCTTTTCTAAACGGAAAGAGTATTAATCATGATGGGTGCGGGTAAACTTCTAAAACAATAAAATTTCACTTATCTGACTTTATTTAATTTGACTTATTTTAATCAAATAAAATTTATTATGAAATCGGTATTTTGATTTTCACTTCTTACCTAACAAAACGGCACACTTGCTTTGAAAAAAAAAAACAAAAAGAAAACAAATATTTCTAATATAGTTGTATTTTAAGACAAGAAAATTGATAACTTCCATGAGCTCTTTATATTTTCAGTGTTTTTAAAAATTTACGATATTCAATTGTATTTTTAAGAGAATTAATATCTTGAAGATATATAGTGAACGCTGAACGCGTTCGTAAGTACTCCCTCTATTTTATATTACTTGTCGTTTTAGTTATTTTTTTTTTCTTTTCAATTAACTGACGTTTTAGATATTTTTCACCAATTCTATCGATTTTCTTCCTGGTTTAATTTTAGAATATTTATATTTTTTAACCTATCACGGATATTTTTATCCCTTGATATTAACTGAGTCTATATTTGTTAAAATATTTCATACTTAGTTCTTTTATTTTTTTAAAAAACGACAATTAATATGAAATTGAGGGAATATTTGTTTAGTTTAGTTTAGCTTATGTCATGTAAACATATTTATACCTAAATATATTTTATCTCCTCAAATATTGACCATAAATAATCAAGGAATATTAATATTTAATTATTCCATCCGTCCCGGTTCAATTTGCCTATCTTGGTCGAGCATGAAGGTTAAGAAAAAACAGATTTTGTGTAATTTTTTACTTTTTCAAATGTGGAGATTTTGAAGGTGGAGATTGTGAGACAAATTTACCATTTATGAACTGATAAATTAAATTAGGACAAATCGAAAAGAAAAATAAACAAGTTAGAACGGACGGCGGAAGTATTTTCCTTATATTTCTTTTATTTTTTACTACACAGGATCTCGTGTGCTAATATAACTTTAACCGTCGAGAGGATGCTGACTTGGCAACTGAATGGGAATCTTATAATGTGGACCCCACCCTAATAATTTCTTCCAATAAATGTATATATACAAGAAAAAAACGCCTAATAAAAATAATCAAAATTCCAATATTTTAGGGTTAGGAAATTTTCTCTCTCTACCAATATTGTCATTGAAATTTTCGTCTGAAAAATCCTCACTTGTCTCGTTTTATCGAAAAAGTTTCCATTTTGATGCTCTCTGCTTTGCATTTTGGTCCTCCGTTAGGGTTTTGAATGATTTTGTTCTTCACTTTGGTTATTAGGGCTTCTACAGATTCAAGTGTTTCCGTAAATTCATGATTTTGGAAGTAATTGGGGGAAATTTGTTCGATTGTGAGGTGTTTGTTGCTGAATGGGTTACTAGGTTATCCCAATTGTTGGTTTAATTTGTTGATGCTGTTGAATTGGAATCACGCAAATGCTAGGGTATTTTTCTGGAGAAGTGTTTTTTTGGGAAATTTTAGATTATTAACGAGTGTATGCATATGGACTTCCCACGCGAGAGTGGAATGGTGTTGATCCCCACGCGCTTCGTCTGGCCTTACGGTGGGAGACTGGTGTATATCAGTGGCTCGTTTACAGGGTGAGTTGAGTTGAGTTGATTTGCATTTCATTGATGTACATTGAGATGTAATCGTGTTTTATTCATAATATTTGCTCAAATTGCTGTTATGATTGATGGCAAACTTCTGTAAAGGTGGACTCAATGGCCGATGACTCCGGTCGAGGGCTGCCCCACTGTGTTTCAGACGATATGTAGCTTACCGCCCGGTTATCACCAGGTTGGTGCTTTTATTTCTGGAAGCTTATTAGTCTTTCTTTGCTGGTGATTTTTCTGATAATGAAATTTAATTGCTTGAGAATTATCTGTTTTATCGACTATTAATTTGGTGTTTTCCGGTGGATGTCTTGTGTACCATGTTTGAATGTGTTTGGTATGTCCTGTCATACCTTTAGCATAATCATAAGTTCTTGATCACATGATCGTGTAGGATAAAACGTGCTGATCTTTGCCTAGGATGAGTAGTAACTTTGTACTTTCTTCCTGCCGTGTTTTTGTTGCCCAATTATAACTTACAGAATTACATTGTGTGACAAAATATGAATAGGCTGGGGAAGTTATTAACCCCAAACTTATTTATTTTCATGGTTGACTTTGGGTTATAATTAGGAACTATAATTTCATCTAGTCGTAACAATGGAAAAGTGTCCAAGATATATTCTTGAATGCTAGTTAAGGGTTGTAGTAAATACAATGACCTACTCATGACACTTGTCAAGAAACTGTTTGGATAAAGAGGAGGATTAATTAAGTATAAATGCCAACGCATTGTTAATTTGCTGAATAAATGTTCGAAATTCTAGGTGGTAGGAGGTGGTAATGTGTGTGTGCTAGCAAACTAACAAATTGTAAACCTTGGTTTCACAAGAGTCTGCAATTCTGCATACTCCCTCCTCTCACAAAGATAGTGCTCTTTTCCTTTTTTGGATGTCTCAAAGGTAGCCATCTTTTCCTTTTCTGGATGTCTAAAAAAGATAAACTCATTTCCTTATTGAGGATGTATTAAATGCTTCGTTTCCCAACATACCCTTACCAAATTTTTCATTTGCATTACCATTTATATTTGACATCCTTCAATTCACCATATTTAAATAAGGGTATAGAAGGAATTTCCACATGTACTAGATGAATTTCTTAATCTGTGTGAAACTTGGAAGTGGACTATCTTTGTGAGATGGAGGGAGTAGTTTATTAAAATGAGTCACTAAGATGTCGATTATGTGGCAGGGAAGATAATCATAAGCTAATGCCTAATATGGACGCCTGAAAGTTTAGAAGTTGTTCAGGCTTCAGCAAGTGGTTTGCTGTAAACATGTATGGATCGAGCTACCTTAATGACTAGAATTAAATCATGTAGGTCTCCCATGGGACTGAATTTGTATTTTAATTATTTTTTTGAGGACCTTCATTTTTCAGATAAGTTTGACATTTAAGTCGCTGTTAACTTCCCCAGTACAAGGTTTTATACACTGCGTAAACGTTTTCCTTATAATGAATACATGCTCCGTCTTTGGACTTCTAATGCTTGCCATATTAAAAACTTAGATTTCGAAGCACATGTATTTGATTCGGAACTGGCATCTTTAACTGTTATATAATGGCATATAATATTGCTAGAAGTGGAATACTTTTGAAACCAGAGTGTTCTCAGCACGTCAAGTACCCTATGTACAGATAATGTATCTATTTTATTGTAGTGGACTAGCTTCCCTCGGGCAAATAATTATGTGGATTATCGAACACTAGCTTGTGGAATTCTGGCCATCTTCTAATACTGCTTCTTTGTTTCAGTACAAATTTGTGGTTGACGGTGAATGGAGACATGACGAACGCCAGCCTTCTATCACTAGTAGCATTGGAACAGTAAATACCATCCTCTTAACTAGGGAATCTGATTACGTTCCTCCAATGCTGAGCCCCCAAGTTCCTCCTGCTCATGGTTCCAGCATGGATGTGGATAACGAGGTATTTCAGCGTGCGGTACGATACTGGCATATTGCTGCCTTCATTTTTACCTCTTCTTTTTTCATAGTTGTCATGGCATTACTTCTGAACAAGAAGTGAGTTTCTATTTTCAAATCTTCCCCCTGCTTTTTACTTGTCCAAGTTGAGGAGCATCTGCTATAAAAGATCCTTCGTTAAAGGCTATTTTCTTCTGGTAACTTCCTTTACAAGTATAGCAAAACTAAAGATGAAATATGGAAGCATGTGATGTGTTAACATTTTAATGAAGACCTTTGAATTAGTTCATTTGCTCTGTCTAAACAAGTTTGTTGCAGTGTGCTATTTTATTTTCATAAGTTCTTTTTGTGGCTTTTTTTTTTTCTTTTCACAATCATCATATAAGTTAATTTAAGTTATCTTGGTCACAGACTCGGCTGTCAGATGGTACATCTCCTGAGCCCCTTCCAACAGTATCAGAGGCTGATTTAGAAATTTCCCGTCAACGTATAGCTTTATTTATGTCCGCTCACAAGGCTTATGAGTTGCTTCCTGAATCTGGGAAGGTCTGGTGATCCTTGCCGGCTTGACTTAACTCCTTAATGTTATGTCTAAGTTCCTTTTATTTAATAGATTTATGTGAATTTGTTTTCAGGTTATTGCGCTGGATGTTGAACTGCCTGTAAAGCAAGCATTTCATATTCTGCATGAGCAGGTACAGTTTATTAAGTGTCAACTGGTTGACGTTCTCTGAGCAATAAAAACTGTTGTTTCTTGAAACAATTGCCCGGAAAGACCATTGTTTTCTTTATAATTTATTGGATCTGTGGAATCTTTGATTTATTGTTTCTTAATACCAGGTGATCTATATTTTTTTATTTTTCTGATGCATCTTCATTAATCTACTCTTTCTGCTACTTTTTATTTGTAAACTTACAGCTCTTATGAACAAAATCCTTTTCAGGGAATCTCCATGGCGCCCTTGTGGGACTTCTCGAAAGGGAAATTTGTTGGAGTTCTCAGTGCACTGGATTTTATTTTGATTATGAGAGAGGTAAAACCTTCTATTGGATTTTATCGTAACATCTGTGTTCATTCAGTTCTATGCCATCAAGGGGTGGGGGTTTTCCAGATTTTGTGGACAAATTTGTCACTTCTATAGTACTTCATTTTTGTGGAATTAAGCTAAACTTCTCAAAGAAATATTTTTTCTTTTTAGAACTTTATTAATAGTGACGGATGTAGGTATACACATACTTATTGGGCTCCCTGCTGAAAGAAGGGACAGAGCAAACTATTTGGGGATTTGAATGCAGTATATCTGAAGATCTTACTTTGGCAGAAACTAGGGAACTTTCTTTGGAATGGCTTTCGGCAATCTGCATTCATATAATGATCACTTCTATTTAGTATCTTTCTTGTACATGATGAGTAAAATGCTCATTTGATCACATGCTACACGAGTCTGAACCGGAAGCTCCACAATCTAATAACTCGAGTATCTATTAATTTTCTAATTGTAAATGATTAGAAGTGCAATAATATTTGAATAAGAACATTAATAACCTTGAGAAATGTACATTTTGCTCTGTAGGTAAAATTGTGCTCTTTTATGTCAAAAATAAATGAGAACATCCGGAAAGAAAGCATTTTGAATAGATTGTTCTGCAAAATACCATGACTTCTTGTTGTTTTTGAGCAATGTCCATCTCTCATTTTACTGGTATTAATCTGCTTTAAAAGGCTTGAATACGTTTCTCATGGTGTACTCAATGTGTATGGCAGCTTGGCAGTCACGGGTCGAATTTGACAGAAGAAGAGTTGGAGACTCACACTATATCTGCTTGGAAAGAAGCAAAGTCTTATCTAAATAGTCAAATTAATGGGCAAGCTGCTGTTTCAAGACAACTTGTACAAGTAAGGCTTTATATTGATGCTCTGAATGTCAACATAGAAAATTTTCACGTTGGTAGATGTGTTTATCCCAAACTTGTCAATACCGTTACGGCAATCGTTCAGGATTTGATGGAACGAGATATTTCGGTATCGTTCCGTTTCTGACATATATATATTTTAAGGCATATGTATGTGTATTGCTATAACTTAATATATTGATTGAATATTATATAATTTTTTCCAGATCATATGTTAATTTGTAGGGTTTTTTAAATTACCATCAACGATTTTGGTCTCCAAATTGAAAACTACACTAAATTCAAAAGAAAGAAAATTGGACAAATCACCCAAAAGATCAGTTAGTTTTAGTTTATTATAATACTTCAATCATTCATCTAAATACACATGTACATAGATACAAATTACAAAAAAAAAATAAAAAAAAATTACGCCATTTCGGTTATCTTGGGAATTTCAGCCATTTTGGCGTCATTTCGGCTGCTTCGGACCGAAACGGCCAAGAAATTGGCCGAAACAGAATGAATGTCAAACCGTTCTGTTTTCATGGCTGGAACGGAACGCTTCGGCCATTCCGGCCGGAACGAAACAGAATCAATTACTATGGTTTTGGTGACAGAATGTGGTTCAATTGCAAGAAATATAATCTCTTATATGCTAGAATCTGCATTTGGAATGCTCTTTGATGTTAACTTGATGAAGTTTTGCAGGCTGGGCCAGACGACTCTCTGAACGAAGTTGCGTTGAAGATTATGCAAAACGGTGTCGCCACAGTACCCATTATTCATTATCCTTCAGCAGATGCCTCGAACCCACAACTGTTGCACGTTGCTTCACTTTCTGGAGTCTTAAAATGTTAGTGATGCGAATCAGCCTGTTACGTGTTCTAGTGTGTGTATGTTATGCGTAAAATACAAGCATGAGGTATAGAATATACTCTAGAAAAGACGCGGCAAGCCATCATTTTAGACTGGCTGTGTCATAGGAATCTTTGTTGAGGTACCATCGGGCCCAACAATCTTAGGGAATCGTAGGGGGTGTTTGCAATTGCTTTTCCCAAGTGTTTTTCGCTTATATCTTGGGAAAAGCTGTTTTGGAGTGTTTGGGAAAACAACTTAATAAAAGTTTTTTTAGGTTAAAAGCTAAAAGTAGAAAAGAGTTGATTTTTCTAACTTTTGGTATTTTGGTAAATAAATAGAAGTTTTTTCTCACTCATAAGTTAAAAATTGGGGGTGTTTTCCTTTGCTTTGACTTTTGATTAAGTGATTAAATGTAAAGATTGTGGTAAAATAGGCTTAAAATCAAAAGTAGGTCCTGTTTGAGAATAAAATTGATTTTGGTCAAATATAAAAGTTGGAGTGTTTGATATTTAAGCAACTTTTAGCTTGTTAGTGAGAGAAAAAACTTCTATTTATTTACCAAAATGCCAATAAGTTGGAACTCCTCTCTACTTTTAGATTTTAGCCTAAAATCACTTTTATTAATGCCGAAGTTGTTTACCCTTACACTTCAAAACAACTTTTTCCAAGCTATAAGCTGAAAAGCACTTGGAAAAAGTAATTGCAAACACCCCCAAGATTATTTTAGGGGATAGGCAGGGCTCATCCAGAGAATTTCAATACAGAACTGCCCAGCATATGGCGTTGCGAGGGTGGCGGGCCGGGCCAGATGGCATGAATTGCCACCTCTAGTCCAGAAGTAAATGCTCGTATTGTTATTAACACGGCTAGTTGCTTTACAGGTATTTGTCGGTTTTTTAGGCATTCACCGAGCTCATTACCGATACTTCAATTGCCGATTTGTGCAATCCCTTTGGGCACTTGGGTTCCCAAAATTGGAGAGCCGAATCGCCGGCCATTGGCAATGTTGAGACCTACTGCTACACTAGGTGCAGCATTAAATTTATTAACCCAAGGTATGTTTATATAGTCAGAAACTGGTCACTTCTGTTCTTCTGACTACTTGCTTGGCACTCGACCGACTTCTTCAAATCTAATCTTTACGAAAAGGAAGTTAGTTGTTTCTACTAACATTACGAATAAATGCTTTAAGTCGGAAGAATCTTGAGTCGAATTCACTTTTTCCGATACTAGCTCCACGTACTTTTGCCTTTTATATTGGTATAGTGTTCTGGCTTGAAACTTAGCTTACAATGCTTTAGGGGATGTTTGCGATTGCTTTTACTCTTAAAGAAGTGATTGAAATTAGAGATTACAGAAAAACCACTTGTGTAATAAGTAGTTAGTGTTTGAAGAAAAGAGTGATTTCAAATAATTGAGTAGAGAGAAGCAACAAATTCTGCTTGAAACTTTTGTCCGAGAAGTACTTTTTTCAAAGCTGAAGTTGGCTTTGCAAACACTCCAAAATAGCGTTTCCCAAGCTGTAAGGTGAAAAGCACTTTGGAAAAACAATTGCAAACCCCCCCTTAAGTTTTCTTGTCGTTTTAGGTCATATCTTCATAGGTGCAATGATCATGCTGCTCAAGTCTCTTTTCCTTTTTTTTTTCTGTTGCGTTTTTTCTTTTTGTGCAAAGATGTGAATTCTACTCCCTGTGCTTCTTCTTTAGAAGAATTGATTAAGTTTAGAGAATGTGCAAAAGTTGATCTAAAGTAAAAGTAGGTAGTGTTTGCAATAAATAAGTGATTTATACAAAGAGTAGAAGGCGTATCGTCTGGGAAGAAAAAAGTAATTTTAAATAGAAGTTGTATCTACAAGAAAACAAGAAGCAGTAAAAAGCATGTCATGACATGCTTCCAGCTTTTGCTTAACGAAAGCTATTTTATGTCACTGTCGAGCAAGAACATGCATTTGCTACACCCAAAATTGCTTTCTTAAGCGAAAAGTCCAGAATTGCTTTTTCTAGACAATGTCAAACACGGCCTATGTGGATTCTGTACAAAGCAGTTCCATGGAATAAGGGACCCATTTTCACAGTGTTTTATACATTTACGCAGTATTTGGAGAAATTTCATTTAATTGTTTCAGATTATAAATCTCGACTGCTAATTTACGTCCTACATATATGTATGTCACTCTTTATTCTGACTCCTTTGCAGCTCAAGTTAGCTCAATTCCTATTGTTGATGATAATGACTCTTTACTGGATGTATATTCTCGAAGGTTTGTAATACATACTTCTATTTACGTTGTCGTGCATGAATTCTCTTTTAAACAACTCGAATTGTAAGCTGTAATCATCTTGCAGTGACATAACTACTTTGGCCAGAGATAAGATCTATACACACATCAATCTTGAAGAAACAACCATTCATCAGGTAAGCATGGTAGGGTGAGAATTAGAAAATTGCTAATATTATGTTTATATTCATCTCTGTAATTTGTCCGCTTCTGAAATTGCAGGCATTGCAGTATAGAGATGACCCGTTTTCGACGTACGGCTCCAACATCCAGAGATGTTTTATGTGCTTGCGATCTGATCCACTCCATAAAGTCTTGGAGAGATTAGCCCAGCCAGGTTAGCTTTGCTCCTCTTTGTTCGTTTCAAGATGTTCTTTGTGCTTGCTCCATAATGTAAAGCATGTTTGAAAAATGTACTTGCTAATTACTCCCTCCGATGCTAAAAACTAGTCGTTTTAGAGAAAATCACTTTGTTGCCAAAAAGTCATTCAAGCAATATTACCACATTTATGTACTAGGCAAATATCCTAATCTTATCCTAATCTTATCATTTCATCCAATATATGTTACACTAAGGGAGCAAAAAATTATAGGCAATGAAAGATTTTTTGCAGAGAAAAAAAGGGATTTAGGGTAAAGATTATATAGGGTGTCAATTCTGAGAGTTAATTCGACTTAATTACACTTCTACTCCATACAAATGTTTCTAGAGTAAATGCGGTTTAGTATGTTTTATTGAATTATTCTTGTTTGTTTCCAGGGGTGAGGCGAGTGGTGGTCGTTGAAGCTGGGAGCAAGCACGTAGAAGGTATTGTTTCATTGGGCGATGTCTTCCGGTTTCTCATGGCTAGTTAACTAGCCGAGTATACATTGGATTGTCGCCTCATTTCTGGCCTAGTTTTAAGTTAATAGGCTTAAAGATGAGAAATGTAAGTGGATGTAGTTGTTGGGATTGCCTTATTTGTGTCTCTAGATGTCTCTTTAAAAAGAAAAAGATCTGTTAAAAAAATAAAAAAATGGGACTGATTGTAATTTTTTTTTTCTTTTTGTTTAATGGAAGTTCATCTCCCCACAATCTGTTTAACTCTGTTTATAAATATGTTTAGTTCCATGTGTTTCTAATAGCTGATGAGCATTCTCAGCCATTTTGCCCAAGATAAAACCTTCTGTGTCGGTTGACTGGTTTAATCTATTACTAAATTAATGACCAACATCAATATCCAAATCCCGATCCTATTTAAGAAATAATTTTTTATGGAATAAATTATGTATGTCGATCACATGCAAGACAGGCTCACTCTTTGCGTAATGAGCTTTGAGCCCAATAAGGTTTGAAGATAATGCAAGACTCACTCTTTGCGTAATGAGCTTTGAGCCCAACAAGGTTTGAAGATAATGAACATTTGTGCCAAAATGTCACAAGTTATGTACGGCAATCACACGCGTAATGATTTAAAAGACCAATAAGGTCTCTTTGCGTAATGGTTTAGGTCTCTTTGCGTAATGGTTTAAAAGCCTAATAAGGTTTGAAGCTAATAAGCATTTGTGACATTTTGCCTAATGGGTTTTGATCAGCATTTCACTTCTTTGAGGTCATAGGTTTTTGCTACTTATCCTGTCCTATAAGATTCATAAAATTAATTCAAAGTTATATATCAATACTTAGAATGCGAAATCTAACTAGCAAATACATGAAAATATATCAATACTTGGAATCTGAAATCTAACTAGCAAACTTGGAATCTGAAATCTTACTAGCAAATACATGAAAATAAGTAGAAATAAAAGAGCCACTATTTTGTTTCTTATAATTTTTTCTTGAGATAAAAGAGACACTATTTTGTTTCTTATAATTTTTTCTTGCGAGTTCCACATGACACTCATGAATTTGAATATATTTAAAAGTCTTATATATTTTTCGTTTTATTTCCTCTTCTTTTCTGAAAAAAAAAAATGTACATTATAGTGAACATAGATAAATTATACTAGACTAATAATATAATTATTGTACTAAGATAGGAAAGTGGGAGATGAGAAAAGATAGGAAAGTGGGAGATGAGAATAAAGTGGGATCTGATTTGGTAAGCAACCATTTTTTTCTGATTTAATGTTTTAATGTTTTAATGTGAACATCTTTCAAATGTTCAAAGGCTTTTGACATTGAGTTGATCAGGAGAATGGCCTTGTCCTCATCCTCCATTCTTACTTCAATTGACTCAAGATCATCAATCATCTTGTTGAAGTCATCCAATTGATCTTCTACACCTTTATCTTCCACAAACTTGAATGAAAACAGTTTTTGTTTCAGTAATAACCTGTTGGTCATGGACTTCTTCAGGTATAAATCATCGAGCCTCTTCAGTATATCAGCAGCAGTGGTTTCTTTAGAAACTTCCCTCAATACTTTATCTGATAGGCATAGAATGAGTAAGCTATGAGCCTTATCAAGGATATCTTGCTTGAGATTTGGATCTACTTTCTCAGAGAAACCTTCATCCCCTTTTAGAGCAGCAGCAAGACCTTGCTGCACTAGCAATGCTTTAACCTTGATCTTCCAAAGCCCATAATCGTTTTTTCCACTGAATTTTTCTGCTTCCATTCTGGAGATCGACATCTTGCACGAAACCTTCTTCTATTTCGAGTCCTCTTCCCATAGACGGCGCCACTTGTTGCAGATTTCACACAAGAAACGCAATCAACCAAACTACACAAGTTGATTAACCAGTTTTGTGTTTGTGTAGTCAATATTATGAATGATGAACTGAAATGTAAAAGAATCAAGATATACGTGGTTCAGTGTTAAAACACCTACGTCCACGGGCAGTCGGAAACAAGATTCACTAATCACCAAAAACAGAATTACAAAGTATGATCACAAAACCAAACTCTCAAGAGAAGTATCAACCTATTTCTCTCACTCCGTTTGTGATCTCTTCTCACTGCCTTTCTTAGTGTTTTCTCTCTTCTCTCGCACTCTCAATGTATCTCTAAAATACATATTACAGAATGGAATGAAGTCTCTAAGAGATTGATAAAGAAAACAGAAGCAAACAGAAACTTCCAGCTCATTCCGAAAAACGGTTATAAGAAAAACAGTTATTCTGTTTCTAACTGTTTTTCTGTTTTCTCTGCTTTGCAACCGCTTCCAACTGCTTCTGCCTATTCTTTCCCATCCAGCTGTGAACTCAATTTCCCTCAACTCAGCACCGGTTTAATCAATTCAAGCTGAATGCATTGACACTCTCTTTGACTCCAACATTCTCCACCTTGACAATGCATGAAGAATCCAGCAAACTCCACCTTGATTTGCAAATCCTGTTCCCTTCTGCCAACCAACCCCATCATAGGGTTTCATACTCTATTGCTTGTTCAGTCAAAGATCCATTACCTGCACCAGTTGCAGGCAATGTTGAAATTTACCAGAAGACAAGGCCTTAGTAAGCATATCTGCTGCATTATCATCAGTAGACACTTTCATCAGCTCCACACTACCCTTTTCAGTAACTTCTCTGACAAAGTGATGCTTGACATCAATGTGCTTGCTTCGTTCGTGAAAAACTTGATGCTTTGCCAAATGCAAAGCACTCTGTGAATCTACATAAACCTTAACAGATTTTTGCAGAAGACCAAACTCCTCCAGAATCCCTTTCAACCATAATGCCTCCTTAACTGCTTCTGTAATAGCCATAAACTCTGCTTCTGTGGTAGAGAGAGCTACCACGGACTGTAGCATTGATTTCCAGCTAATAGCAGAACCAAAAAGAGTAAAAATATATCCTGTTTGACTCCTTCTGGAATCTAAGTTTGCTGCAAAATCTGAATCACAAAATCCCACAAGCATATCACTATCAATCTGACTTTGTTTTCTGAACAGTATTCCATAATTGACAGTTCCCCTCAAATATCTTAGTAACCATTTGAGAGCTTCCCAGTGAGCTCTGCCAGGTTCAGCCATGAACCTACTCACCACACTAATACCATGAGCCACGTCTGGTCTTGTGCAAATCATAGAATACATAATGCTTCCTACTGCATTTGCATAAGGCACTCTACTCATCTCTTCCATTTCTTCCTGACTTTGAGGTCTTTGAACTTCTGATAACTTGAATTGCTGTCCCAGAGGTACTGATACCTTTCTTGATTCATGCATGTTGAATCTTTTCAGGACTTTGTTGATATAGTCCCTCTGATATAACCACAATTCACCATATTCCTTCTTTCTTCTGATATCCATGCCTAAAATCCTTTTGGCATTTCCTAAAATCTTCATTTCAAATACAGTTTGCAGCTCATGCTTCAAACTCTCAATTTCTGTTCTGCTTCTGCTCGCAATTAGCATGTCATCAACATATATCAAGAGAAACACTGCTACATTTCTGCCTTCAAATTTCAAGTACACACAACTGTCATGTTTGGATCTTGTGAATCCTATGGCCTTCATGTGATGATCAAACTTCAAATACCATTGTCTTGGGCTTTGTTTAAGCCCATACAATGATTTCTGTAATAAACACACCTTGTTTTCATTCCCTGGTAACACAAAACCTTCAGGTTGAGTCATATAAATCTGTTCCTCCAGATTTCCATGTAAGAAAGCTGTTTTTACATCAAGCTGTTCCAACTCTAGATCATATTGATTTACTATAGCCAGTAGGATCCTTATTGAACAATGTTTTACCACTGGGGAGAATATTTCATTGTAGTCAATTCCCTCCTTCTGAGTAATTCCTCTGGCAACCAGTCTTGCTTTGAATCTGATGGATTCTACATTTGTAACCTCAAGCTTCTTCTTGAAAATCCATTTACCAGTTTCTGATGCTTAGGTTTGTCTACCAGGATCCAGGTTCTGTTTTTCTCAAGTGATTCCAGTTCCTCTTTCATTGCTCCCAACCACTTATCCCTCTCATCACTACACATAGCTGCCTTATAATCCTTTGGCTCATCACAATCAGTATCTTCTGCTGTCACAAAAGCATAAGCTGTCAAGTAGTCTTCAGCATATCTTGTTGAAGGTTTAATGGTTCTTTTCCCTCTATCTCTCACCAGTTGATAGTCTGCTAGAACCTGATCTTCGACCTGTTTATCTTCATCAGTGTCAGATAACTCATCTTGGACCTCTTCAGGGTTCTCCACTTTTACTGAGGGACTTGTTGTGCCAGAGACTTCTGCTTGTCTTACTTGTTCACTGTCCTTCTTAAAGGGCATGATGTTTTCTGAAAATATTACATCTCTGCTCACAATTAACTTGCCAGTCCCTAGTTCTGTACACCATAATCTGTAACCTTTGACACCCACTGGATATCCAACCATCACACATTTTAAAGCTCTTGCATCTAACTTGTCTTGTTTGATGTGTGTGACACCTGAAGAAAGGTGGACAGGGAGGCTTCCCACCTATCATCATTTGAGAGCATAAGCTCTACACCCAAATGCTCTCAAATGATGATAGGTGGGAAGCCTCCCTGTCCACCTTTCTTCAGGTGTCACATTTTCATTTGCAGCTGCTGGACATCTATTTATCAAATAGGCAGCAGTGGCAACAGCTTCACCCCAAAATTTCTTATCTAATCCAGAACTCAGCAGCATGCACCTTACTCTTTCTAGGAGAGTTCTGTTCATTCTCTCCACAACACCATTTTGTTGTGGAGTCCCTGGAACTGTTCTATGCCTCTTTATTCCCTTTTCTTTACAGAAACTATTGAATTCTTCTGACAAGAACTCCAGACCATTATCAGTTCTTATGCATTTGAGAGAAGACCCTTTTTCTGTTTGAACTTGTTGATACCATTCCTTGAATTTCTCAAAACAGTCTGACTTTGCTTTAAGTATGTAAATCCAGACTTTTCTTGAATAGTCATCTACAATACTCAGGAAATATTTGCCTCCTCCCAATGTTTGGACTCTTGCTGGCCCCCATAAATCAGCATGAACATAATCCAAGCATGCTACTGAAGTTGATTTCCCAGTATGAAAAACTTGTTTTGTAAGTTTTCCCATGATGCAATCTTCACATTTATCCATTTGCATTTGGTTTCCAGCAGTATCAATTAACTTTTGCTTTACCAGTTGGTTTAGACCTGTCTCACTTACATGCCCAAGCCTGGCATGCCATAGTTCTGTTTCTGAGGTTAGTGAGTGATTACAGGTTCCTGAGATAGCATTTCCTAGAAGATAATACAGACTAGCCTTTCTGATTCCTTTCATAACCACCTTAGAGTTCTTCATAACATAAAGGAAACCATCTTGTGATTTGAAATTGCATCCTCTGTTTTCTAGAGTACCAAGACTGATGAGATTTCTCTTTAATTGAGGAATGTACCTGACTTCTTCTAGGATCTTGATAGAGCCATCATGTATTTTGATTTTGATGCTTCCAATCCCTTTCACATTGCAGCTCTGATCATTCCCAAGCATTACTGTTCCTCCTTCTTTTCCTTGAAACTCATGAAACCACTCCAGATGTGGGCACATGTGAAAAGAACACCCACTGTCCAGTATCCATTCTCCCTCAGTTTTAAGTTCTGTGATATTGAGAATTTGTGGATCATCATCATGTGCCTTTGACCCTTCTGCAGAATTGGTGGAGGAACTTGCCTTCATTGATTGTTTCTTTTTAAATTCAAAACAATCCTTCTTGATGTGTCCAGGTTTCTTGCAGTAGAAACACTTCCTGGACTCTTTTCCATCATTTCCTTTGGGCTTGTTGTTTCCAGGTTTCTTATCAGAGTTTGGTGCTTGATTCTGTTTCTTCTTGAACCATTTTTCCTTCTTTATACTCAGAATTTCTCCTGCAGTTTCACCCCTTTCTTGGCTTAACTTCTGTAGTTCCTTGGCCCTTAATGCATTTTGGACCTGTGCAAGGGTGACAGTTGAATCCCTTCCAAACATTAGAGCATCTTTCAAATGTTCAAAGGCTTTTGACATTGAGTTGATCGGGAGAATGGCCTTGTCCTCATCCTCCATTCTTACTTCAATTGACTCAAGATCATCAATCATCTTGTTGAAGTCAAACAATTGATCTTCTACACCTTTATCTTCCACAAACTTGAATGAAAACAGTTTTTGTTTCAGTAATAACCTGTTGGTCATGGACTTCTTCAGGTATAAATCATCGAGCCTCTTCAGTATATCAGCAGCAGTGGTTTCTTTAGAAACTTCCCTCAATACTTTATCTGATAGGCATAGAATGAGTAAGCTATGAGCCTTATCAAGGATATCTTGCTTGAGATTTGGATCTACTTTCTCAGAGAAACCTTCATCCCCTTTTAGAGCAGCAGCAAGACCTTGCTGCACTAGCAATGCTTTAACCTTGATCTTCCAAAGCCCATAATCGTTTTTTCCACTGAATTTTTCTGCTTCCATTCTGGAGATCGACATCTTGCACGAAACCTTCTTCTATTTCGAGTCCTCTTCCCATAGACGGCGCCACTTGTTGCAGATTTCACACAAGAAACGCAATCAACCAAACTACACAAGTTGATTAACCAGTTTTGTGTTTGTGTAGTCAATATTATGAATGATGAACTGAAATATAAAAGAATCAAGATATACGTGGTTCAGTGTTAAAACACCTACGTCCACGGGCAGTCGGAAACAAGATTCACTAATCACCAAAAACAGAATTACAAAGTATGATCACAAAACCAAACTATCAAGAGAAGTATCAACCTATTTCTCTCACTCCGTTTGTGATCTCTTCTCACTGCCTTTCTTAGTGTTTTCTCTCTTCTCTCGCACTCTCAATGTATCTCTAAAATACATATTACAGAATGGAATGAAGTCTCTAAGAGATTGATAAAGAAAACAGAAGCAAACAGAAACTTCCAGCTCATTCCGAAAAACAGTTATTCTGTTTCTAACTGTTTTTCTGTTTTCTCTGCTTTGCAACCGCTTCCAACTGCTTCTGCCTATTCTTTCCCATCCAGCTGTGAACTCAATTTCCCTCAACTCAGCACCGGTTTAATCAATTCAAGCTGAATGCATTGACACTCTCTTTGACTCCAACAATTTTCATGTTGTATGGAGTTCATTCTAACAAAGTGCTAATAAAGCAGTAACAACTTGGTAACTTTAATCCCTATTTATAGGACTGGTTGACGAATCGAGCCAAGTCTTGAGTTGTCCGAGTAGTGTTTGCTGAATTTTGAAGCGAACTGAGCTCGAACCGAATCTAATACTTTAGTGTTTGTTAAAACTGTGTTAGTCAAATTAAATAGGTTTTTAAGAATAATTAAAACTGTGTTAGTCAAATGAATGTTATTATTATTCTAGTTTTACAAAAAAATCTTGAGTTATATTCTTCGAACAATAAATTTATGGACATTTAAATAAGCGAGTGACATAAATAATATAAAAACATTACCATTATTATTATTATTATTATTATTATTATTATTATTATTATTATTATTATTATTATTATTATACTACGAGCTTAAAAGTATTTATAAGTTGTTAACGAATGAGCTCCTCAATGTTCAAGCTTTATTCGATATTAAATGAACATAAATGAATGTGTTTAAGTTTTACACATGGAATCTTCAATTCCACTTTTACCCTGTCCCAACCGTGTCCCACTCTAAAATCGAACCAATTATAATTATTTTTTTGTGATTTATGAATTTAAAGTTCATAATTTAGATTCAGTATTCATGTTTAGATTCCATGTTTAAGGTTTAGGGTTCGACTTTTTTGGACTAGGATATATTTTATATTTTATGCTTACGATTTCACAATGCACGGTTCAGGATTTAATGTTTCAATTTTATAATTCAATAGTTCATAATTTATGGTTCACGATTCATGTTTTCGGAGTTCACGATTCATGTTGTACGTCTCGATTTTAGAATGAAATACGATTGAGACAGGATAAATGTGGAACAGAAAATCCATACTGTGTTTTCAATGCAACGCTAACCAAACGTAAACTCGAATTTTTTACTTAACGTTCGCTAACAGCCTACCTATTTGTCAAAGGGTAGACTAATTAAACAAATCTAATTACTGAAAACAAAACAAGACCTACCAAGTTTGATCCTATTGACAATTCAACAAGAGGATTTGATTTCATGCCAGGAAGTTCATACCTACCCAGTCGGTGGGTGAAAGAAGATTACGAGCCTAGAACATATTCACGAGCCATTAACAAATAAATCTTTCAATATTCAAGCTCTATTTGTTATTAAACAAAATAAATATATTTGAACGAGCACTAACTGGGCTCGAACACGAACTTTCTACTGAACATCATTAACAACCCTACCTATTTATCAAAATTGATTAATATAAAAAAAAATGTACATACATAAAAGAAAACAACTCAAGACCTACCAAGGTTGATCCTATTGACAAATCACCAAGAGATGATTCCGATTTCATGCCGGGAAATTCATATCTATCCAGTCGATGAGTGAAGGGAGATCAAGTGAGCTCGACCCGACCGGGTAGGAAAGAATTAGCTGGTCGCAGTGCCACATCATCTAGGCAATAGTGTCATTATTTGGTTCTTGTTGACAATTCAACAGGAGATGATTTGATTTCATCTCGGGAAATTCATATCCACCCAGTTGGTGAGCGACGGTAGATTAAGGAGTGTTTTCGTTTGCTTTAATTCTTGAAGAAGTGATTAAAAGTAGAAATTGTGGTAAATTGCTTAAAATAAAAAGTATGTAGTGTTTAGGAATAAATTTGATTTTGGTTAAATATAAAATCTAGAGTTTTTAATACTTGAGCAACTTTTAGCTTATAAGTGGGAGAAAAACTTCTATTTTTACCATAATATCAAAAGTTGGAAAAAACAACTTTTTTTTACTTTTCACTTTTGTCCGGAAATTATGTTTATTAAAGCTGAAGCCTGAAGCTGTTTTTCAAAACATTCTAACTGTTTTTCTCAAGCTATAAGCTGAACGCACCTGGCAAAAGCAATTATAAATACCCCTAAGTGGGCTCGACCCGACTGGGTAGAAAAGAATTAGCTGGTCGTAGCGCCACATCATCTCGGTACCAGTGCCATTATTTGGTTCTTGACAATGCCCATGCACTGCTGTATCTCACAATACATAGGAAGGTTTTCTGAACTGCGGGGCCGTAAGCTTGTGACGGCCGAGTCAAGAATCTGTGCCACGTCGGATGGAGGGAACTGCCGTTGTGTACACCTCTGCAATCACACGCAAATTGCGTAAATTTCAAGAGGAAAAATCGGTCTGGATCTTCTATAACCAGAGTACAACATCTCCTACAATAAGTGCTTAATTACATGACACATAATCATTGTTAATGTAATATTATTGCACGTGCCATATAATTAAACACTTGTTGATGTTTCTTAACTTCTAAAAGGCCACACCAAGTAACTAAGCCAGAGTCAGCCATCTCCGTTTTTCTCGGATTGTCGCCTTTCGGTTTCGGTGGAAATATTAATACTTTAATTTTAGAGAAATATCAATGGAAATATCTGTAAATTTTTAAAGAAATGCTAGAAATTATATTGAAATCTAGAAGTGTAACATGATATTTTACAGAAACTTGTAACAAACTTAAATACAAATATTTATCTTGAATTTAAAACAAAATGATATGTTTACTACAAATATATAGATATTAAACTATATTAACGTTGTTTAGCAATAAATACATGTTCAGAATTTTTTTAATACAATATTACTAATATCAACAAATGACCGATGAGGCTCAAATGAAATAAAGGGAGGATATTGTCTACAAAATGGCAGTCCCAAGACTAGAATTTCACATGACAAATAGAATCAACATTTTCCAACTGAAAAATAAAAAATAAATAAAACTTCAAAACCGAAACTGACCGATATATCAGCGATTTATCACCGATATTATGACAGAAACCACAACAAATGTACCGAAATCCAAATATACCGTATCTCGCCTATATATCCTCGAAATCAAGACAGAAAAATATTGTATCCTCTATTTTGTTTTGGCGGAGTGAAAAAATCGAATTTTTTATCAATATTTGAACGATAGTTTACAATTTTCCAATCATGGGTCCCCACCAAGGCGCTAGGCCAATTTTTTGCTAACTAGTGCTTTCTAGAAAATTGGAAAATGACGTGGAGTGGGGGGTGGGGGTGTGCTTTCATCATATCATTTACCTGAATCATAAGCAGAGTCGCGACACACGTAGAGATAAACTCCGACGGAATTTGCAGCTCCATGCCTGATGCACTAGGATTGTGTGGCTGCAATTTTTTTTCCACATTTAGAATTGCAATCAACAGAACGTATCAATGACGAAACATTGAAGAGAGAGGATCTTACAGCAGGCACGCTGCTGCTTGTCTCGTCAGGCGGAAGATGGTCGTTTATATAATCTATAGTTTTCTCAATGGAGCCCTCTGTACCCTGAAGTGATGACATTGCCTAAGAAAATGAGGAGAAGGCTCGATAATTCATCGAATAGGAAGTTATTTGAGAAGGTATGCATTTTTGTTATGCATAGACTGCAAAGAAACAGAGCTTTCGCTGAACAGAACGAGCTTATTTATTGAATAAATGAACAAAATTTTCTAGCTCGATTAATAAACGAACTGAGCTTGAACATGATTGACTCAGTCATTTATAAATTAGTAACACGAAAACCTACAAGCTTGGCTTGGCTTGGCTCGGTTCATCTGCAGCTCTAGTTATGCATGACTGCATGTAGCAGGATTACATATTATAGAACTCAGTAAAATAAATTAGCATTCTTGTTGATGTAAATTATAGTAAAGTGGTCAATTTATCTATGTTTATACTCTTAGTTTTGGGATCATCTGAGGGCGGTAAATCTGAGTGCCACCCATTTATCTAGGGATGTAACCGACTATTCGTGGACTATTTGGATCTCGGTTCGAAAAATATTTATTCGAGGTCGTTCATTAATCTAAATGAGCTTGCCACGAGCCTAATTTCGTGCTGAACTCGAGCCTATTAATATTTGGTTCGTTAGTTTTTGAGCTTGTTCGCGAACTCCGGCCCGCAAGCTATGCTCGCAAGCCAGCTCGAGTTATATATAGTTTTTAAATTTTGAATTGGATTGTTTTGTTAGTTTCTGATGTTAAAATAAGAATTAACATATTATGTTCTCATTCTTAAATTGATAAATAGTATGTTCATGTGATTTATGTTAGTCATATTTCTGCTGCCATAGAATAAGCTCAACGAGCTCCCGATCTCGAGCTCAATATGCATATCAAACTCAAGCTCGAACTATGCTCGTTTAAAGCTCGAACTATTCGTGAGCTAAGTATTTATAAGACGAACCGAACTAGAACATAATTATAAACGCTCAAACCTAACTCTAGCCAACCTCGACCCTATTGAAATTTGAAAATGAGCTGAACTCGAGCACTGCACTCTTCGGCTCGATTATGTTCATTTACACCCTGCATTTATCAAACCACCTACGCACGGGGGCAGTGTTGAAGATATTAATGGTACCCTCTCTAATAGCTTATGCTTTTAGATGAATCGGTCCATTTAACAATTACGAAACAATTATTACGTTACGAAGAAAATAATAGTGAGCCAACATTAAGGATTATGACTTGAGCATTTCATACGCACCTTTATGGCTGCATCAACCATTTCTTGGGCTTTTGTCTTCGAGCAATCGATGATTTCATTCACATGTCGTCCCGTTTCGCGATTTTGAGAAGCAAATTGGTCCAAAGAAACTCCACCACCATGACTGTTTCGTGGATATGTGTTTCGTCCTCTCAAGCAATTTACAGCAGATTTAACCTGACCCAAGAATGATTGATTGCCCTTCAGTATTTTGATTCTTTATAAAAACCCGAATAGAGAAATGCAGATTTTTAACCTGTTTGTCGACTTCACACAATTCGACAAGAACTGCAGCATACAGCTTATTAAACGGTTCATAGTCATTCAAAGAGCAACCACCTTCCTTTTGATGTCTAGATGCATCATCATTCATACGTCTCAACTCCACAACAACGGCTTCCTACACATACAAACACGAAATGATTTAACAGGCTGATGAACCGAACCATCAGAAAACGAAATGAATTAGTGTTGATCCAGTAGAGAAACAACAGAAACACGTGAATGCGGATAACCTTTTTGTCAAGAGCACGAGTCAATTCCGCAAGAGCTTGAACATCTGCTTCCTTTGCCTGGATTTGAGCCAGCGTACTAGGCTGAGAATGAGATCCAATCCCGTTTTTCAGATTAGCATTTGAAGTCACCTAGTGGACAAAATCATACTTAAGATTATTAAATTAATTTATTCTTTTTGCTTGCATGGGCTGAAAAAATAAATAAATAAATGTAACACAAGTTAAGACACTGTTTGGCTGAGCTTATAAGATACTTTATGTTTGGAGAAGTTTTTAGGGAAGAATCTTATTTTTTCTAGAAATAAAATATTACGAGCTTATAAGCTATTCTTAGAGAGGTAAGATACCCAACTTATTTCCTTATTTTGACAGACTCCTTCAAACTTTATTATTTTAATAACAGAATTGTCAGTAATAACATATTAAGAGCTCACAGCTTATTTTGTCCAACACGTCAACAACTTATTTGTAAGATCTAACAACTTGTTAGAAGTAAGAGCTTATAAGTTGTTTCAGATAAGCTTAGCAAAGCACCCTCTAAGTCTCGACTAGGAAATAGTTCGAAGTTTACTGCAAACACTCATATACAGATAATTATTGAAAACGCCAGCAACTGCCAAGGAGTTGTATCTCTCAGTTAAGCTAAACACGACTCAACAGAACGTGCACAATTAGAAAAAAACAAAAATAAAAATGAAATTACGGAGAATAAGAAGGAAAAAATTCATGCCTTTGTCTGCTGCAACAGACTTGCAGGGTTAGCTGATGGAGACGACAGAGTATCATCAATTTTATTTGCATTTTCACCTGACCAGCGCTTCAGATATTCTCTTCCATAATTTTCGAAAAACTTATCAATGGAAATTGGTTGTTTCATAAGTAATGAAGGCATATTCTCAGAAGAGTTCAGAGGCATGCAGTCAGTGTCCTGCCAAGACATAGGCATCAGTACTCTAACCGGGAAAAAAAAAAAAGAAAATTGCAAAACTCAATCAGTGGAAGCTGCAGATATCATTGGTTTTTGTGGGAAGGAAAAAAGAAACAGGAAAAGTATGATACTTCTGTATCAACAGAGATAAGCATTGATACCTACAAAAATGTGTAATAACCCAATCATGCAACAGAGCAGATAATTACATAACGCACACATTAGATAATGACACACAGCAAAATAAGCATGGAATCACTAGAGTTTTTTCTTCTTTTAGCAACAGCAACACGAGATCATGCATGAGATGTAAATATTATTTGGTAGCTTTAATACTTAAAAAATTGTCATTGGGATAGTTATACGCATTTTAAAAACTGCAGAAGTTGTTTCATTATATGGGTCCAAATTGGCCTTTTGTAGAAAGGATAATTTATGCTTCAATTTGTTCGTTGCCTACTATGTGCTGCAAACATATATACCTGACAATCAAATTGAACTCAAACTTGACAAACTTGGCACTAGCTTATTCGATCTGTAAGAGTCCCAATATCCACCAGAGATCAAAAGACTATTAGCTTGAACTTTCTAGTTATGCTTATCTAATACGCAAATTGTATAATAATGACACAGAAGAATCAAGTTAATACTGAGGGCATAATTCACCACCACACATATATATAGCTATAATATAAATGAAAATTAAGTGGAAAGCATCCTTTTCGTAAAATGAGATCAGAAAGAGCAAATCACAAGTCAGGATTAGATTACCATGACAAATTCAACTCCTAGCTCAAGACAGTCAAATTGGACCTGACACCCTGAGTGATCAACAGTGAGCACACTTCCATCGTGAATCTCCCTTGTTTTGGGATGTATGGCAATGACTCGTTGGCCAACTGATAAAGGCCTTCCGAGATCAAATGGCAGTCGTTCCCGTACACCCTTACGGAGTTCAGTGTAACGGTTCCTGACGGAATCTCGATACCAATTAAGCTTCTCTCTCTCTTCCTTCAGGAAACTCTCTGAAAGTCTTCGTGGTTTACTAAGAGACCTGCTTCAACATTAAGAAGTGATGCATAGTCATCAAGGTTAATATAATGAACTAAAGAAAAAAATTGAATTTACTGAAGTAAAACTTATAGGTTGCGATTGTTATGATCCACTTCTCAACTTTTTTACTTTGGTACAAAAATCTAGTGAAATTTTATTGAACAGTAGTAGAAATATGAGAGAACAGATATGGAAAAAGTGTAACAGTTATGATAGATGTGACTTGTCTTTTGTAAATGAGAGTCTAATTTGGATTTGAAAAAAATTGTAGATCGGTAGAATAGGTCATATTTTATAAACACATTGATATTTATAGTTAAAAGACTTTAATTTGTTATTGAGATCAGAATTGATTAAGTTCAAAATTTATTACATTCTTTGTAGGAATATTCCATTTCTTTATCAGTGGAAAGGCGAATGGTAAAATGATGAGGAGGAATGAGAAAGAGAGTGATATAAAATACATGAACAAATTTAAAAAGTACTTTTTTAGATTATGTACACAATTGAGAAAATTTCAAAGAAATCCATGCCTTCGCGACAAAAATATTGATAGAAAAGAAAAATGAGGACTTCTCTATAACCAAGCACACCATACCCTTTTATAACGCTCCACTCTGCACGAGTCAATCTTGGCACATGACCAAATCCAACGTGATGCAGATATTCAACAAACTCACTTTTTGCAAACCACGGATGATCAATGGCACTGTAGAACCATTCATAAGTGCACCATCTTCTTAGGCGACGACTTGACAAGCAAATGGACAAATTTTCCTGTATGATGGAAAGCATGCAATGAATGTTCCGAGTTGAACTATTAAACTTCCACGAAGGAATTGGATAGTAGCAGACCTTTAAATTAAATGCTGTGTCATTGAGTGAAGCTAGTGGCAGATTACTTTGGTCATTTGCAACTTCATTCGGAAATTTTAAATCTTTCTGAACTTGCGGTCTTTTAAGAGTTACCTTACGCCTGCTCCTCCTAAGCTTCATAGTGGTAGGTAAATTAACCTGGTTTACCACATGAACCTCTTCAGTGGATTCACCTGAGTCGCTTGCTTCTTTTTGTAGATCAGCACCGAAAGAATTCTCTGGGCTTCTCAATATATTTGGCGCACCATTTTGTGAAGATTTCTTGGTCCTATTCATTAACTTCTTCTCAGGATCACCATCCTAGAGGTAAGAAATGTTAAAAATTAGACAGCTCGTAACTAGAGAAGGAGATTCTTTGGCAGAGATGACAATCCTGAGGTAAAGAAAAGCCAATAAGAATCTTATAATCCAGCTTTCACAATCTCAAAATAGAACACTGGGTATTTAATAAGCGCCCAGTTCAAAAAAGAACAATTCAGAAGTTCCTGTTTTCTCTCAAGATGTTGTAATATTAGCTGAAAAGATGGGGACATTATAAAGCATAAAGTAGAGTACCTCAACTCCAGGAGGTCCAGAAAGATGAATATCTCTATCAGCTTCAGTTTTCTGAATCTGCAATAGCTTATGTTTATAAACCTAAACATTCCAAAATATTGATTCATCATGGAAAGAGAATTTATATGCCTACTTTTCCTTTTTTCCTTGGTGTTTTCGTGATGGGGAGCTGAAGATCCTGATTTCCTTCAGCAACAGAATTAACAAGGGCTGAAACTTTTCCAGGTTTGGATGTTTTACTGGAATCAACATTTGAACTTGACATAGACCGATGCCCTTTCTTTCTCACCCCTGAGTAGTTACATTGTCCTTTTTTCTGGTCCACGGACAGAGCTTCTGCAGCCGCTAACTCATCGTCATGATTGTCTGCATCTATATAACACAGCTTTGAATCTGATGTATTGAGAACTGGCTGAATAAATAGACTGACTAATGCTCGTGACATTAGAAATTAAATAATGACATTGATAAATGATGGTATTAACCTAACAGTTTCATCAAATGGAAACTATTTATCCATATAAAGGGAGTAAACAAATCCAAAAGCATTGAATCCGTCACGAGACAGAAAAAATGCTCCAGACTCGCACTGATTCTAAGTGACACAAATTTCACCTCTTTCATCCACATAAGAATAACATCAATGAAGTTTGATTTTCTAACACAAAAATATCAATGGAATCTTAAAAGTTGGAGGAAGTTTTCCAATAGTTATTAAGATGCTTGAATAAATCTCATCCATTCATCATTTAAAAGAAGAAAAGTAGGTGTTAAATTGCTTACCATCTTCATCTTCCATTGGCATCATCAACGACAAATCAGCCAGAGTTTGCAGGGCATCAAAGGCTGGAGCTTCATCTACAAAGATCACATATATCTTTATCTGAGGATAATTGCTATTAAAACAGCATATGCTATGAACTAATGGTTTGTAGGGGAACCCTACCCTCTCTGATCCATGTTTCCACTCCCAAAGGCCAAAAAAACATTGAGGATAGTGACTTTAGTGTACATGATATGTCTAGCCTAGCCACCGTATCAACTGACTGATTTAACTGAGATATGCAACATTTCCACATTCAACTCACACTTTGATAAATGAATTTATCACCAGTGTAGGAAAATCCTGTCAACAGAGGTAATTATAATGCCCGAAGTTTTTCTTGATAAGAAACATTATTTTATTCAAAAGATAGATAGTTACAAGATTACAAAGGAAAGAGGTTTCCCAATTAACCCTCAACAACGACCTAAGAAATTACATGAATACAATGCTAATATATAGCCCGAAGTTTGGTGCAATATATAGAGAAAAGAAAGGACACACACAGAGATTCCCTTTAATATTAGAACACAAATGAAAATACAAGATGATAATATAGAAAAATCAATGTCTTAGAACATAGTACAAAATGGAACAAAATTAACAGGTCTATCGTACCTCTTCTGAAAAGAACCTTTTTGTTCTTATTTCTCTGTGTGTGCATGGATAACTTTGAAATCTTGTCGTCGGAAACCTCCACATCCAGCTTTCCTCTCGGTGCACCAAAAGTTTGACTTTCAACTGTTTCCCTGTAATCTTTCTTGGTGTCCTCCAAGCGATTCTCACTATTATTATCAACTCGAAACTTACTCCCTTCAGGTTTTATTGTTTTCTCTTTTACTGTACCAATACTTCTAGATTCCATCTTGGAAGGCTTATATCTAGACAACTCAGTCGTGTCAGACTCAATGCTTCCTTCTAAATCTTTTCCATCCATGCCAGCAGCCGCAAACTGGGTACCGAGCATTTCGGCTAGAGAACGCTGTAACCAAGAGTGCTAGGTAAGTTGGTTGAAATTTATTGTTTCGGAAATCATTTTCAACCATTACCTTTCCTTGACCATGCCTAAGGGATGATGATATAACATTTTCAGATCTTTTCCGTGGTGCTTGTGAAACATGGGGAGAGCCAGCTCTTGCCTCTGCTAAAGCAATGGCTATATCTACATCATTGTCATTGGCATTAGCCTTTAGTTTCAAGCCTTGCCTGGTAGGAGAAACATATTTTTCCCCATTAACATTTTTATATGAAAATGAAACGGGGAACCTTGGCGTCCTTTTCCCAACAGGACAAGGTCGGCTTCCTGAAGAAAGACTCAAACATAAATTACCAGGTTGACATCTTATGGTCAATGCAATTGCAATAGGCAAGAAAAAAATGTGACACAGTAATACAGTGCGGACAAAGAAAAATGAACATACACATTGTAAGATAAACATCAAATTAATTATTGAATATGCATGCCTTATCTGGCCAGCTTATGATTTGGCAAATAAAAAATTTAGGGTTATTTATGGAATTTTTTGTCAATACAGATTAAGAACCAGTCTAGGCATGTATACACTATCAAAGGTGTATTTTGTGGTTTAATTTACTTTTTACATGCCTTTTGCAACATGTACATCGTTGTTAGATAATCCACGCAACAAGAAATGAGGAAACAGAAGGGGCTTTTATGCATAACAATTCATATCTCAGAACTTGATTTAACTTTACCATAGCATACCTCCAGACCGTTTCTTCTTTAATAATGACGGGCAACCATAATTTGATGCAACGGTCTGAGAACATGGAACAGATTGATCGCCTGATGTTTTAGAGGTCTTAGGCTGGATTTTCCCGCAAGCACGTTTCTGAGGCTTATGAGATGATCCTGCCACATCGTTTATTTCCTGGTCACTGTCACTTCCTCCCTGCCAAGCCAAGATCAGCTTGTGTTAGCTCACACATCCCAAAAACCAAGAACTGGATTCACCAAATTTCGAAGGCAATTGACTTATATGTAACCAACTCAATTTATGTATATGTAATAATAATAATAATAATAATAATAATAATAATAATAATAATAATAATAATAATAATAATAATAATAATAATAATAATAATAATAATAATAATAATAATAATATTTCGGCACAAAAGTCAAATTGAGCTGCAAATGCTATTTTGCATTAATTGTATTAGCTTCAAAATTGAACATGAACATGAGCTCAGAGAACATGAAACTGAAAACAAACATGCATGTTATTGGAACTCAAATATCTTAGTATGTAGCAACAGTTTTCTTCAAAACAAATTAATTCAGAATAATGGATAGAGGGCATGCATATAGGGACAGCCGGAAAAACATCGGAAATAAGTATTATTACTGCTTACACCAACGTTTTCAGAAATATTCATATTATAGTAGCTTTCAGCATTTTCAGAAATATTCATAGTATAGTAACTTTCAGCATTTCGCAATATCTATTTAACAGAATAATTTTTGTTTGTAGATATTAGCTAGCTGTCCGAATTAAAATCCTCACCAAATTGAAGTAATGGTCAGTCATCATAGCAATCAGCCCAGCTGCAGAAGCAGTTCCATGTGGAAGAGACAAGTACGCCTGAAATAAAAGAGATGAAGCAATTAAAACACATAACTGAAGCCTGGGTCTTTGTGGCCTCATTTGGATGTCTTTGACGTGAAATTGCATATTCCATACATCATGCCAGTGTCAAGTTTAGTCTTAACACATTCTCATCAGTCATACTCAAAAAAGTAGTTTACAACAAGTATAGAAAGTGGACCCATCACCCATTCGAATATGAAGACCCATGTCATTGTCACCCATCTATAAATTTAGGTTTAGTATCTTATTTCCATGTCATTTTGCTTATCTATATTAGCAGAATAGCATGGCTAATTTAACCATTTCACTCTTTTTCAAGCTATCTTTTTCCGAATTGTCAAGTCATAACTGTGAGGAATGCAGCTACTTCACAGTTACTGCAACTATTCTTGTGAATTAAAATTTAAATTTGTCTAGACACAACCTCTTGAAGTAAGTTTACGATTCAAAGTAGGTACGCATTGTAATCTGTTTATTTTATTGACATAGTACAGTGGTGCTTTCGTGGCATAAAATGGCTGTGTGAAGTAACAGCAGGCTATCAGTAAATTACTGTCGAAGACAAAAATCATTAATAGAATTTACCCTATTCATTGTGTAAAGGGCTTCTACCATCTCCGAAGATCGATTTCTCACAACACCAGCCACCTGTAAATTTGAAACCAGTTGTAGCAATCAAATTGATTATTTCATAACGTTAGCATGATCCTTAATTGATCCATGGATGAATAACCCCAAGGACAACTTGTATTTGGTTACTTCTAAGATATAGGCAACCACAGCAATTTTTTGAAGATAAATTATATAGGAAAACATTTTTAATTAGAAGGTTAAAGACATTTTCAATTGAAAGGTTATCATTCATGCAAGTGACTCGCCATCAATTTTATCTAATATCATGGTTTTGAACTAACCTTCTCCCAATCGTCATTATACTTGCGATAAGCATCATAAAAACGAGAGAGCTCTTCCGTGGTCCATCGAGGCCCAACCATGTCAGACAACTTCCTTTTCTGAAGAAAGGAAGGGAACAAAAAAAATAATGAATTGTCTATCTATCGATTTAATGACGCGCAACACCAGTTTTATGAATTCTGTGAATGTTTCAACAAAATATATAGTATTAATGTGTTAAGGAACAAAACAACATAGAACTTTATAAAATTCTCGCACGGATATCACGCCGGATACCTGCAGCTGACTGTAAGTAAGTACTCAAGCTGCCAGCGATCCCCAAATCAGACAGATTTTATCAGACGGAAAATCAATTTTTATATTTCAATGCAGCATGCATTATTAATGAAACAAAATGTGCAAATGGACAAATAATCTGAACAGTAACTTCAAAAACTTCTTCAACTCCTCGCTCACAAGCTATGCCACTTCTTCACGTGTGTGAAGCTTAGACAGATGACAACCCCCAAAATTAAAAACCTTGTTGTAAAGCTGTTGACAAGAACTTGTGCTACATATTGTAAGTCTGTCTAAACTGATGAAAAGATGGAGCAGAAACAAGCCTGAGCCTTTGGACTTTATAAGGTCAGCGAATCAAGAAATTTTATACAGCAATAAACTATGTAAGGCTTCAACAACAATTTGAGAATGTTTATAAATGATGAGGGACTTAAATATTGAAGTTTCCATATTTAACAATTGCCTTACTCGAAAATATACATGAAAATTAAAGAAAAAAAGAAGCATAAAAAATTACTGCTAAAGATACATTTTGCTCAGGCAAGTATCGAGGTCAGATAATTTAATTTACAGAGGGACCTGAATAATTACACCAGAAACCTCACCTTGCTATTGCTTCTTTTGGCATTGCCTCCATCTTTGATAGGAGAGTCTTCATCGATATACCGCCTATTCACACTTCGAGGTTTTCTTGTTGGCCCCATTTTCAGCTATGTACTGAGAACAATTAGCAAAAATGAAACAAGAAGAGAAAAACAATATAAGGTCAACTGTCAACAATGGTAAATGTTGAAATTCCCTGTACTTGTCAACTGGATGCAACGATTTAGATAAATGACGTATCACATTTCCGTTTCCCTCCAAAATTTTTAGACTCACCAAATAAATTACTTTTAGAAAACTGTCCCATTGCAAAATCGAATAGTAGGAAATCCGTTTCCATGTCAAATCAGCTTGTAAACTGATAATTAGGAACATGGGAGATGCAAAAACTATTTCTGCCATAAATTTCAGAAAACAAGCACTAAAATTCAAAGCAGCCCCAAAAGCAATGTATATGACAAATACAATGATGATGATGATAATAATAACAACTACTACTACTACTACAACAAAAATAATAAAATAAAACACACACACAAACTAGCTTAATCAACTCTTTTCTGAAGTAAATGATAGCTACAGTTTCACATTCAGCAACAGTACAGCTACATGCACACACTCCACGCGCACGCACATAGTTCATTCAGCACCGCGCAGAACGCCTCCAAATTCAAAATTCAACATACTTCAGATGCTCAGATAAAAACCTTTACAATTTTCAAGCAAATCTCGCGCGCATAAGATGAATTTTAAAACTATCGCACAAAATTCAGTCAGATAAAGAACATTAAACACATTCCAGCAGAAACAAAAAGAACAGAGACACAATTGATCGACGATAAGCAGAAAGAAATCGCCGATACAAAAAAACTGACAAAAAAATATCACATAAACGCCATTCAAAATTCAAATTAATTCATAAAAAACGATAACAAACCTGTCGTTCTTAATGAATTCAATTCACGGCATTGCAGAAAGTAGTTTGATGCGTTCACTGGAAAATAATCTTTTGATTCACAGTGGCGGTAAATACAATTAACAGATTTAATGTTTAATATTTAATATGAGCTTTAACACCGTATAATATTTGAATCGTGTTTATTACGTGGAAAACGGGTTAATGAAACTTTACAAACGAGAGATTTTGGGAGGGCAAAACGGGCTATCGGGTTGGGTTCGGGTTTAATTTGAATTGATTCGGATTATATATTAAAAATAATTTAAAATACATAATTATTATATTTTGAAATAAATAATTAATTTCGTGCAATTCGAATCAAAATCGGATTAATCGATTCGTGATGTGTTCGTCGGGTCTGCTAAGTCGGGTTACTAATTATCACCCCTAATTTTGGCCTATTTTAATAAAATTAGGCCCGATATGAACAAAACTAAGCCCAAAATTGCGCATATAATACAAGTCACTATTGGATTTAAAACTTATGAATTATTGGCAGTGGAATTTAAAAATTATAAATTTTGGGTTGGCAATCTCAAAACCGATTTGAAACACACAGACAGTCCTAACTTAACTTGATAGAAATTCATCGAGAGAAACTTGAAATCAGTCCGGCAAGAGCATTTTAACCCAATTTTAACTCGAAGTGATACGAAATTAATAATTTATCTTTTTTTAAGGTATTTTTCCTTAAAATGTAAAAATTATATATTTTAGATATTTTTTTATATATAATCAGAATCGATCCGAAATCAAACACGAATCCGGTCTGATATTTCAAATTGGAAACCCCAAGTATAGAGCGTTTGGACCAGGGGTGATAATTTGAATAATCTAATCTGTTTTGTGGGGTGATAATTTGAATAATCTAGTCTGTTTTGTCTACAATCTCGGGTCAATCCACATGATATATGAAAAGTTATTTGAAATGTACGTTTATTATATTTAAAATAAATTATTAATTTCAAGTTGATTCAAGTCAAACCCGAATGTATCATATTTATTTTAAGTTTATTTTATATTTTTCTTAATAAATTTAAATCGAGTCGAGTTCGCCGTATCGGGTCAAGGATTGCGAAGAGAGGAGTGAAAAAAGAAAGAGTGTATCATGCTTTTTGTGGGGTTGAAAACCGCGAAATACACTCTCTTTCCACCTGTATATTTGCGTTCAGATTTTGAATTTTCAAAGGGCTGTTTAATTGCATTTTGACCCATTAAAAATCAGATAATTCAACAATGGCCCCAGAAGTATTCTTTTACAAGATTTTAGCCCCTCTGTATTTAATTCATTGGTACTTGGCCACTGACTTTTGCTTGGATCAGAATTCAATAAAGTTTAGTCGCCATGATTTTGTATAATATATTGGCGTTAGAATTGACAATTCGATCATTTTGTCCGGGTTGACGACCCGACTCGTACGGATAAACTGCATAAGTCGGGTCATGCTGAAATCACATCCAAAATAGAATTTGTGAGTCTATCTAACTCATCCTTTCAAATTACATTAAGAAATATTTGCAAATACTTAAAATAAGTAATTTTGAATATTTGACTTCATATAAGTCGAAAATTGTGTGTTGTCAATAACAACTTTTATTCTTTAAATTGATTATAACAAAAAACTGGAAGCTAGAACTTTGTTTTTTCAGAATTACTTATTTCAAAATCTTTTTAAAAAACATGAGCAATAGTACCCGTAAAATTGTTAAGTTGGCACGTGGTTGGTCAGGCTAGTAGCCCATTAGATCGGGCTTAACGGGTAATGGGGCTAAGATTCATATGATCTTGCCTTTAGAATCTCGAGTTAGTTGTATTGTTTTATCGAACTTGATTGATTTTTGTCACCTCTAATTAACATTTTAGTTTTCTAAATTATGTGTATTATTTAAAATTTATGTTTTCAATAATGTTATTTAGTCTAAAATATATTTCTTCCGTCCCGCTCTAATTTACCTATTTTCCTTTTCGGTTTTTTCTAGTCAAATTTGTCAGCCTCTAAATGATAAATTTCCCTCACAATCTTCACCTTTGAAAAAATCAAAGATTCCATAAAATATATTTTTTCTTAATCTTCGTGGACCGGAACAGAGGGAGTAGAGTTTAAAATTTGTTTCTCCTAATCTAAAAACAAAGAAAAAGCCCTCCCCTCCCCACCCCCCACCCCCCTCGCGGTGACTCGAACTCAGGACCAAAAGTTTAAATAGTAAATACTTTGCCACTTGAGCTATCCAACTTCATCACAGAAGGAGTAGAGTTTAAAAAATAAAGATCAATTGTTGGCTTTTGAATAAAGTATTGTTGATGATAAAGTATGAAAGACAAAATTACCAAAGTTTTTGGACGATAATTTAGTACAAAACCCAATCTATAACTTAACTTTTGGATTTGGACTTTGACACCCAAAGATTTTGGACTTACTTAACTATTTCATGGGCTTAATGATCTTAAATGGACCACAACATGACCCACATCCACCAAGACCTAGCTGTAGAACAATCTATAAAAAAGTGATTTTTTTTTTTTAAAAAAATAATAATAATAAAAAGCATAATGTATTGATTAAAAGTCTTATTTTCTAAACAGTAATACTTTGTATACAGGGAAGAAAAATGATATTTTTTGGGTTTAGAAAAAAGAATGATGATTTTGAAATGTGATTATCTATCTTACGGTAAGACGGTCTTACAGAAGAATGTCTCGTACTTTTACTCTGAGAGCATATTTCCACTTTCATTTTTCCTGTATGTGTCTGAATTGAGTTTGGGTTTCTAGCTGTGTTAGAGGATCCATACTTAACTATTGTCCTTTTATTAAATAATAATGAAGATTAGTAATTGAAATAAAGTTACTTTGCCATATATTAAGGTCATTAGGTCAATTAAGGGACCGTTTGATTGGAGTGAGTAGAGTGGATGATGAGAGTAAAAGAGGTTTCATTTTATTTTTATATTTAGTACATATGAATAAGTTAATAATTACCTCTATTTTATTAACTTCTCCCACATCATTTTATAGTATGATTGACCTTCATTCACACTATTTTCATTACCATTCATGATTTTAAATCAAACGAGCCCTAAGTACTTATCATTAGTAGGAAATGCATCCGTCCATCCAGGTAGATGTGACAATTGGGTAGTCCAGCACGACCTGGATCCATCATGCCAATAGTATGTATCGGATCGGTTGGTTTGCAAGTTAGAGAATATATCCAAACCCCTTATGATATACTAAGAGTTGCCAGACCAAACCCCTCAGATCGGGTCGATGGCGGATGGTGGTCGGTGTTCGGTTTATTGGAATTTCGGAATGTGAATGGAAAAGTGTCTGTTAGACGAAAATGTGTCTTGAAAAGTTGCGACTATTCAAGTGGAATAGATGTGAACGAAATGTCGTGAACGTTCGAAAAAATATGCAATCTAACCATAAGATCGTGACCTTAGGTAAAAATGTACAATCTAATTGTTGTGATTGATCAATGTGCACATGTTCACGAAATAACGACTAGAAGTCTATAAATAAACCTTGACATTTATATCTCATAATTACCGATATAACTCGTCGTATACAACGACAAAAACTACAATCAGTATTACTTTTAAATACACCACATTAAAAAAAATAAAAATCCAACAGGGTTGGCAGGAAATCTAGTGGCTTTGGAGGCGGATGGGGGTATTTTACATCAATGGGATGAATTAATGTATTTAAAGAATAGAGGAAGAGATATGAGGGATCTTTGGTTACGTTTTCATCTCCAATTTTTATTTTTTAGTGTTTTCAGTATTGTTTACGATATTTTATTTGATAAAATTGACATGATTTTATAAATGTGATTGATGTTTAAATAAATGTAACTAATTATCGAATAATTTGGATAATGATATTTTATTATAAAAGTAGTAAATGATAAGTGATGAGACACAAAAGTGATTGATTATGATTGAAATATATTTTATTATATTAGATGAATTGATAGTGATAGGACACATGTAATGATTGATTTGGAAAAAATATATGGATAAAAATGATAAAACAAATATGATTTATGTGTTTAGCATAGTAAAAAGTGAAAAATATGCTTTTAGAAATATAGCCAAACATCCCCATGAAATTTTAGAATTTTTCAAGAGAACAAAATTCAAATTCTCTTTTTTATATTACATTATACATATATATACTCTCTGAATTTTTTTGAAAATGGAGGGACGGAACCTGAGTAGCGTCCCTGAAAGCTAGTTATTATGGTATGGAGGGGTGATAATTATAGTGTAGAGTTGGTTGCATGATAAGAAAAGAGTGATGGCAAAGTGACACGAAAAATCTGATGAATAATAAAATCTGGGAGTGGGACCCATCAGTATCTGGGGGCAATAATAATAGTTAGGAAACGTATTGATGCGCCGACGCACAGATGAGGAGACGCAATGGCATGCGCCCACATTACACTGCGCCCACCCAACCAAATATTTTGTATAAACTACGATTATTGTCTCATTTTGCCCCACGCCTTCCCTATACTATACACATGTCAAACTCACACTACTACGTTTTTCTTTCTTTTTAAATCGGGTTTAAGGGGATACTTGTGTTGGAATACAGTCAGTGAAGGATCCAGAAATTTTATTGAGGGTCCATTTATAGATAAATCTAGATACTCATTTTCTCGAGCTAAAATTTTCAATTTTTTTTTTGAGAGATAAATTTTTCTAATTAAACTCTAAGGACATATTTGGATTAGGCTGTTGTCAGTGGGATGTGGGATGACCCAGCCTAAAGGTATTTCACTTTATGGATCGTCAATTCGGATCGCCCAGCCAATTTCCATCCAACTGTAAGGCCTTCCCCAATGGCACTTCCCAAAAAGCAGGTATTTTGCTGCCACGTCAGCGCCACCTCAAAAGCAAAAATACCCCTACCTCAAAAACAAAAATCCTCCCCAACAATATACCAAAAAAGTAGGTATTTTTTGGGGACCCACCTTAATATCCTATTTATCTCATTTATATTTTTATTTATCATCTATATTATAATTAACTAATTTCGGATAAATAATTAATAATTAAATATTCCGATTATTTTAACTTTTTAATATTTTAGGATATTTTCGGAAGAAAAAAAAAATCAAAAAAATATTATTAATTTTTTTTATTACGTAAATAGTAAAAATACAAATTGAAAGCTCACACCGTACAAGAAAAAAAAAAAAAAAAAAAAACCCGACAGCAACAACGCCTACGAAGAAACGTCCAATTTGACATCTAGCTAATTATTTCCGGACCGAGCCCAAACATGCTCAATTAAGTCCTGCCGAAGCTGGAGATGTTTCTGCTTATCTCGAAGTTGGACACCTCTTCTAACGTAGTCACTGAATGCTCCAGTTGATCCTTGACTTACGTGTGGAGGCGGTATGGCGTAATTGGGATCGTCGGACCAATCGATCGCTGCATTTCCTTCATTTTCGATAATCATGTTGTGCAATATAATGCAAGTTAACATTATATCCTTCAAGTTATTCTTGTACCAAAAACGACTAGGACCGTGAATCATTGCAAAACGCGCTTGAAGCACTCCAAAGGCTCGTTCGACGTCCTTTCTAGCAGCCTCTTGCAGTACCTTGAAATGTTGTCTCTTCGGATCTTGGGGACATTGAAAGCTTTTCACCAAAGTAGCCCATTCTGGATAGAATCCATCGGTGAGATAGTATCCTTGATTATATTGCTTACCATTGATTGTGAAATTAATGGAGGGACCAACTCCTTGCAACGTTTCCGTAAACAAAGGAGACTGATTGAGCACGTTTATGTCGTTGTTGGAGCCTGCTACTCCAAAGTAGGCATGCCATATCCATAGATCTGCAGAGGCAACCGCTTCGAGCATGATTGTTGGGACGCCATGATCACCTCGTGTGAATTGGCCCTTCCAAGCTACCGGACAGTTCCTCCATTCCCAGTGCATGCAATCAAGGCTTCCTAGCATTCTGGGAAATCCGTGCCTTTCTTCGTGCAGTTGTAACAGCCGCTGGCAATCATCGGCGTTAGGCTTTCTCAAGTAGTATCCACCAAACACTTCGATCACACAGCGGCAAAATTTAAATAGACATTCTACAGCGGTTGTTTCGGCAACACGTAGGTACTCGTCCCATTGATCGGCAGGTCCCCCATACGCCAATTGGCGGATGGCAACCGTACACTTCTGGAGTGGAGAGAACCTCTTTTGTCTAGTTGCATCGACCCTCAACCGGAAATATTCATCGTGGCCTTCCAATGCATCAACTATGCGCAAGAATAACTCTCTCGACATACGAAAACGCCGGCGAAATGTATCGCTTCCGTATATCGGATCTTCAGAGAAGTAGTCGAGGTAGAGTCTTGCATGCCCCGCCTCACGATCTCGACGAACGTACGTTCTTCGTTTTCTAGCTCTGCCGTCAGAAGTCCCGGCATTGACAAGTAACTCTTGTTTTTTTTTAAGTAACGACTGTATTTCTTTCTCAGTCGTATCATCAATTAAGAATTCAAGAAGACTATCACTTTCTTCAGAAGATGAAGACATTTTCGAATGTAGAGGAGTGTAATGTTATAGATTGAGATGTGCAACAACCTGGATAGGACCTTTTATAGACTAGAGTTATAACGGCTAGTTTTGTAACGGCTATATTTACAACGGCTAGTTTTATAACGGCTCGTTACGCAACGGCTATATTTGCAACGGCTAGTTTTATAACGGCTCATTTTGCAACGGCTATATTTGCAACGGCTAGTTTTATAACGGCTCGTTTTATAACGGAAAGAAATACAACGGCTCGTTTTATAACGAAAAGAAATACAACGGCTCGTTTTATAACGGAAAGAAATACAACGGCTAGTTTATAACGGAAAGAAATACAACGGCTAGTCTTATAACGGAGAGAAATACAACGGCTAGTTTTGCATACAACGACTACTTTTCCAAAGCTACATCCCCCACTTCTTCTTGATTTTATCCACCACAAGGAGGTGGAAACGCAATTGGTCCTCCGTCATATTCGAGGTATCTTTCATCACTATTTTATACTCTTTCGCAGTGGCAATAGAGTTCAATCCTTCGATCTTTTGTTTGTTTTGTTCTTCTAAGGCCTGGAGTCTTTGCTCAATAACGTCGAGGCTTTCTCCGGCATTAGACGTGCCTGCTTTTCCCTTGCCCTTGCTCAATCGCCTAGCCGCATTCCTCCCCATTGGACGAGCATGTTCCGTCCTCACTTCCTCTCCAGCGCTGGAGTCGGTGTTTGAAGATATCACGTACTCTCCAGATGCCGATACTTTTGTCTTTTTTGAGCCGCGGACATGTCGTCTAGATTGGCAAACTTCGGGCTATCTTTCAAAACATACCAAGAACTCATATGAATAAACTCCCCTCCATGTTTTGCAGTATATTGAACCTTCGCCTTCGCTATGATATCTGCATCGCTACAACCGCTTCCCCAGGCCTTTTGCTCAATATTGTAACAGCCACAGAACCATCTCACTTGTTTCTGCAGAGTATAGTAATGAGTCTTCAACTGGTTATGAGTCCTAAATAGCGTGCCGCTTGGACGGTTCCTGTTGTATGCCTCGGCGATCCGAACCCACATTTGATCAAGCTTTTGATCGTTTCCAACAACAGAGTCTGTGCTGATATCAAGCCAACAGCTACAGAGAAGGGCGTTTTCATCATGAGAGTAAGTTTTCTTTTGTGGAACTGGAGCTGGAGCCTTGGGTGGATGATCAGCAGCCTCAAAGTCGGAAGCGAGATTTATTCGATCAAGACCGACTGGGGAGAACTGAGACGAGAAAGGAGACGAACGCTGAGAGTTCGGGGTCGGAGTGTCTCTGTCTGTATCGGAACTATCACTACCGGCCTTTCTCAATGAATTAATGCCCATCATCGGACGAAACCCAGACGGAGGAGGTTGCATGTACGGTATTTGATTCGGATGCATGTAAAATACTGGTCCAGATGGAGTAAAGGGCATGGATTGGTTGTTGCTACCTTCCGGAAAATTTGGGAAATGATTAGGAAAATGAGTTGGAAAATTAGGATTTTGAGGATTGAAGATGGTAACAGGTGGACGAAAGTTGATATTTGGAGGCGATGCTTCTTCTCCGGAATTCGAAGAATTGAACCATTGCGTCCACGGATTTTTATCCATTTTTTTTTTTTTTAGGTGTGAAGAGAAGAAGAGAAGAAATTTATCTTGAAAATTGAAATTTGAGAGTAGTAGGTAAATGTGGGGAAAGTGATGAAGTGGGAAGATATATTTATAGGGCAAATTTAATTTTTTAAAAATTAAAAATTATTTTCTAAAAGCTACATTATTTCAGTAAAAAGAAAATAAAAAAAAAAAAATTTGGAGCCGTTGCAATAACGGCTATTTTTCAATACACACACATATCTCAAATATACACACATATCATCACATATTGCAGCCAAAAAAAAAAAAAAAAAAAAAAACGAAAAAAAAATTAAATATATAGTGGGGGACAAGCCTGCAGGCCGCGGGGCCCACCGCGCGCGCGTGGCGCCCACGCGCCGGGGCTGTCCCCCTTTTCAGCCGCGTTGCGCGCAAGCTTCGCCCTCCACCACTCGCGGGCCCACCACAATTCCTGGGTAGCGGATCCGCTACCCGGGTTTATTCCCCACCCACCCAAAAAGCCTCCCCAATGGTAAATACCCTACTTTTGGGTATTTACACTCAATCCACATCAGCAAACTTCCTCCCATTGGGGAGGGCCTAATACATTTTCATCATTACATAATCATTCAATCATTATCTACATCACTTTTACAATTTCCAATACACTTTTTTATCATTGCCTAATACCCTACATAACATTTTACAATTTCCAATACACTTTTTTATCATTACCTATCATCTCAATACCTACTGATTTGACATCACTTTACACATCCTACCCTACTACATCCTTAAACAAAAATACATTTTTACTATTCAAAGGGATGTACCAGCCGTGGATGTGCCCCAGAGGACGGGGCACATTCCACTACATCCCAATCCAAATATCCCCTAAGATTTGAAGGCAAATTTTATATCAAGTAGGTGACTCATTTTGAGAAGGCTAGAAAACAAACTCTCATATATTATACTCTAAATTTAATATTTAATTAAGTTACATTTAAAATTAAAATTTTAGAAAATAAAAAAGGGACGGGGTGTCTCCATATCTGTCCATAAATTTCAACAATATTCAACTATATATATAAAACTAAAAAATACTAATGATATCGATAAGATAATCAAGATTTAGTGTTTCTAACCATTTCATTCCATTTTTTTATATTCTTATCTCTATTGTGTACACTTAAGAATACATGGATTGATTATTATTAAATCATATTCAAGTCAAATAATAAAATTATTTATTTTATTTAATTACATTGTATTAAAATCGACTAAAATACACTTATATAATAGCACATTTCGACCGAGGTCAGGGGGGCCAGTGCCCCCCTTGGCCCCATGTAAGTCCGTCGATGGATGCAGTGGTATGTGTTACGTTTATTGTGGTATATTTTTGGATGTTACATTCACTTAAAATAGTGTAAAGGTATTTTCTTTTAAGAGATTTGTAGGGTAGGATGTTGATATGGAAGGATGAGTCACCCGGTTGTAAAGTGAAATACGTCGGGGATAGGTCATCCTACATCCGAATAGAACTTGTTAATTTTGTGATGTTAATGTTTGTGAATAATAATGAATTAATACTAAGTTTATTAACATTTTATACTCGAAAACACAAATAGTGTATATTATTCTAGTTTGTAGGGAAAAAATATTTGACTTATTCTTTCTACAACAAATTTATGGACATTTTAAAAAAATTAGTTGCATAAATAATATAAAAACATTATTATTATACACGAGCCTAAAACGTATTGATGAGCAATGAATGAGCACTTTAATGTTTTGTTAGTTGTTAAACAAACATGAATATATGAGTTTAAATGAGTGTTAGTGATCAAACTCGTCTTTAGACATATAATAATGATCAGAAGTGGAATGCTGAAATACTTTGATATCAAAATATCTCGTTCTAATAGTAAATTCCGAACGACCACGAGACTGGTATTGATGTTATGATTTTGAACTCCACAACCCACGCCCACCTTGGCGACTACCCTTCCATCGCAATGAGATCACTTATTCCATATGACATTTCATCTGCTATTTCAATTCTAGCAATTTAAAATATATAAAATGACATTTAGATAATCTAAAAAATCGTACATATTATAAATTGATGACTTTTGATGAAACATTATTTAAAATATATAATTTCATTTACCTCTCGGTATGGTACCACGTGATATTGGTACCATTAAGGATAAAAATGACATTACATATGATTTAGTGGGTCCCTCATATTTAAATAATAATTTTTTTATTCTCTCATTTAATGACACTTCACTAAGAGGGTGTAGACTTCTTATTTATTTATCATTGTGCATCAAATTCCATACTGAATTTTTGGCATGCCAAATTTGTGTCAGTCATTATATGGCTAAAATTCTGATATATCGTTAGAAATTTGGTATACCAAAGTATATTAATGTATACCGAAAGAAAATGAATTTTTTTTGGTGTACTGATATATATAGAGAGAGATCGAATTTTTTAGTATTTGGTATACAACAAAATACAAAAAAATTGAATTTTCATACTATATCGAAAATATGATGTACCCTTCTTTTGTATTTTTGTTAATTTTTTATTTTTGTAAATACGGTATTTCAATATTTTTTTCTACTCCTATGTCGAATAATATAAAACAAAATTAAAAGAAATGTACCATGAAAACAAAAACAAGTAATCTGGGGAACTAAAAAAGAACAAAACAAGTAATCTGGGGTATTTTTTTAAAAAAGTATTATAAAAAAATAAAGAAAAGAAATAATAAATAAGAGATAGTTTGATGTTTTTCTTTCGTCGGTCGCATTTTTTTAATTGAAGTATGTTTTTGTACTTAAATTAAAAAAATGTTAGGAGAATTAGTGATTTTTATATGAAAAAGATAATTATATACTGTGATATTTTAGTCCTTTATATTTTTTTTAAATTTAAAAAGTTATTTAATGATCAAGATTCAATATTATAACATCTAATGATTGAAGCATGACAGTGATATCGATACCGCTATGATACCGAAGTTAGACTCTATTTTATGCTTAAGTTTGATATGGTCCAACTTAATAAATTAAAATTAATATTTATGTTGCGTCTAATAAAGCATGTATACTCTCGCATGTATATATATTAATATTTGTGTCCAGCAAGCTGTAACGGGTGGGAGGGAATTTATAGTCCAACACGATAAATTTAATCCGATCTGAATTTATTGAGAGAAATTTTAAATCAACCCGACATGAATATAGTTGATTCATTTTTAATTTGAATTAATTCAAAATTAATATTTTATTTTAAATATAATAAGTATATATTTCACATATATAAATTTTAATATATAACTTAAATCGAACTAAAATCAAATACGAACTCAATCCCATAATTCGAATTACCACCCCTCGACCAGTAATATACATCCGGTATAGTATCAACAGATCCAATGTTTCTCCATTTTGCGGTAAGATCATTTCAAATCTGTGCTCAATTTAAAAATAAAATCATTGAAATGTTGAATTTATATTTTTTCATCAGTGATGATTAATACATGTTTGTTTTAGATAAGGAAGTAATTAATTTATATAATCTTGACACATCACCAATTGCAAATTAATGTGTGTTCAGAAAGAGTATGTGAGCTAGACTGATATATTATTTAGTACTCCTTCCGTCCCAAGTTAATTGTCCTACCTTGATCTGACACGGAGATTAAGAAAAAGTAAATTTTGTGAAATCTTTAAAATTTTCAAAGGTGAAGATTGAATATGGAGATTTTGATGGTGGAGATTGTGGGAGAATTTGTCATTTATGGGGTAGAACAATTAGTTTGGGACAAACAAATAAGACAAGTAAGACAATTAGATCGGGACAGAGGGAGTAATTAATTACTCCCCCCTTTCGAATGAACTTGCACACTTTTCGTTTTGGGTCGTCCCAAACAAACTTGCACATCCTTAAAAAAGAAAGTTATACCACAATATCCACCCTCAAAATCTTCATCATCAATCTCCATCCCACTCAACCTTTGAAAAGTCAACAAAATCCAAAAAATAACTTTTTCGTAATATGTGCGACGACCCCATGTGCAAGTTAATTTGGGACGGAGAGAGTAATATTGTTTTAAATTGTAGCTCAAACTAGCACAAATTCATCCCATATTTACTAAATAAAATGAAGAAGAATGTGAAATAATAAAAAGTAATATCCATTGTAATTAACAAAAAATTAAAAAGAGAAGATAGAAAATAAAGAATAAAAAGAACATAATTACAAAAATAATTTCTGAAAATTTTAACCGTATAAGATTAATAAAAAATAGAATCCATGTATAACTATCAAATTTTAATGTATTAATTTTCGAGTTTATTAGTAGCTTTCATAATTTATTTTTAATCAATAAAATGTTATCACATAAATTATTCAGTTGTTTTCTTTTTTATTTTCAAAATTTGAAATTTAAAAAAATTATTTCTTGAAATTATATATAAAAAACTCATTTAACTTTTAAAAAATGTTCAACCATTTAGTGCTTCTAGACTTCTAGTAGACGCCCAATAATGCAATAACCTTATTGTAATAAGAAAGCTAATAATAAAACTATTAATTTCTCTTTTCATTTTTAGCTAAAAATAATTGGGAGGAAAAGAAAACCTTGCTATTTTTTGGCGTCTTAATGCTGTTGACGGAACGAGCCGAGCTTAGTTTTGAGTTGTTCAAATAATGTTTGCTAGATTTTGAAGTGAATCGAACTAGAACCAAGCCTATTAATTTTTATTTACGAACATTAAGTTTGTAAACATTTTGTGTTCGTATATACATATATTAGATACTATTCTAATTCTTTGTGAAAGAGTTTGTATCGTTTCAAAGTTTCAACTACAAATTTGTGTATTTTGAAATAAATAAATTATATAAAAAACTTAAGGCTTCATCGTTATTAATATTAATATTATTGTTGTTGTTATTATTATACAAACTTAATGAGCATGTTCATCAACCATTATGAACGAACTCCTTAATTATTCAAACTGTCGTTTTCTAAACAAACAACGAGTAGTAATCGAACTCAAACACAAATTTTTTATCGAACGTTTTGCTCGTCAACAATGTCTGGTTTTATATTGTCAAAGATATAATATAGACTATGATTATTAAGTAGAGTTGTGATTAGAGGTGACAATCCGGGCAGTTCAACTCGATTTAGTTTATAGGGCTGGTCCGGCCCAAAATTTATGGGGTCAAATATTATTGAGGCAAACTCAATACCTCCCTCAAATATATTAAGATTTTGGATCGATTCATAGGTTGTCGGGCTTCTAACCCATTGAATCGGGTTTACTGAGTCCAATTACGCTTCGTACTTAAATTTATGATCCAATCCATTTAAATTTGTCGAAAGAACTAGTCTAGTCTATCGGGCTTGGCCGATTTTACGAGCTATGAAAACGTGGTGACGTAGCTTGTAGGCACTCTTGCCATTATTTACTTTTTTATTATTTGCACGTGCGATCACGCGCCAATACCACGGGTGGGGACTCGTCAAAGTATGGACTTGTGGGCATTGACGGCAACGTGTCTTGTTTCTATTGGTAGGTAAGAAGACTCATACTTTCTGCTGTCTAGTGTCTACACTCTTCATTTGTTTTATTTCTCCACTATTTTAATTGTATTCTCCGTTATAAATAATAGAATGATCCATATATTTTATGCACATTTTAGTTTATTATTTGAAAGTGAGTCAAAAGTCACAAGCACGACATTGCGAAAACACGACAATTTAAGAAGCACGATAATGCGAAAGCACATCAATATAAGAAGGACGACAATGCAAGCACAATAGTGCCAGAAGCACGACGATGCGGAAGCACGTCAATCCAAGCACGACAATGTAAGAAGCACGATAGTGCAGAAGCACGACAGTGCAGAAACACGTATATCCAAGCACGATAGTGAGAAATCACGTCAATCCGAAAAACACGACAATGCAAGCATGACAGCGCGGAAGCACGTCAATTTGAGAAGCACGACAATGCAAGCATGACAGTGCGGAAGCACGTCAGTCCAAGCACGACAATGCAAAACAATGCGGAAGCACGTCAGTCCAAGCACGACAATGCAAGCACGACAATTCAAGAAGCATGACAATGTGGAAGCACGTCAGTCCAAGCATGACGGTGCTTTTGTAGTTTTTTCTACAAATAGGGGTCATATGTTGAATGAAAATACAACGATTTTCTCTGGAATCTCTACCTTCTCTTATGTTCTAGTTCCATTACGAATATTTTATAACACTTCCACATAAACATATAAGTTTTATTAATTTTAACATAATTGTTATAAATCACAAAGTGATTCATATATATTGTGGACACTTTAACCCGTTACTTGAAAGTGAGTCAGAAGCCTGAAGCACGACATTGCCAGAAGCACGGCAATACCTGAAGCACGACAGTGCGGAAGCACGTCAACCAAGAAGCACGACAACGCAAGCACGACAGTGCAAGAAGCACGACAGTGCGTAAGCACGTCAATCTACGAAGCACGACAGTGTGGAAACACGTCAATCCAAGCACGACAATGCAAGCACGACAATGCAAGCACGACAACGCGAGAAGCACGACAGTGCGGAAGCACGTCAATCAGAGAAGCACGACAGTGCGGAAGCACGTCAATCCAAGCACGACAATGCAAGCACGACAGTGCGGAAGCACGTCAGTCCAAACACAACAATGCAAGCACGACAATGCAAGAAGCACGACAGTGCGGAAGCATGTCAGTCCAAGCACGACGATGCTTTTGTAATTTTTTCTATAAATAGGGGTCATATGTTGAATGAAAATACGATGATTTTCTCTGGAATCTATACTTTCCCTTATGTTTCTAGTTCTTTACGAATATTTTATAACAATAATATAATTTTATACGTGAGACGGCTGATTTCCACAAATAAACTTCTGTTTTCTACTAAATTTTGAAGCAACGTAATTTTATATGTGATACACAATAAACAATATAGTTAGAACAAATAATCCAAAATACATTCTCCACTTGATTATAATATCCAATAAATATATACAGTTCAAGGATAATAAATTCATATTAAAATAGCACCTAAATACATATTTAAAATGTACGTTAAGGTGTAATTTATTAAATAGTTAACATCTAAGTCCCAACACTAAATCATATTAGGCTTAATTGAATTTTTTTTTACCAACTTTCGGTGAAGTTTTAATTACAGTATGAACTTAAAAGATAACAAGAAAGTTAATCAATTTTCATTTTCTTATCAAACATAGGCCACATTTTATAACATCTAATAACGTTGCCACAACTATCATTACATTAGTCTTTACGAAATCGTTATACATCCATCACATATTTCATAATTTACGATTTACAATCACCGTGAATCGATTGTGAAAGTTATAACAATCATAACACCATCCCTCAATTCACTACGATTGTAGCAATATATGACAAATAGATGGTGATAAGTGCGTATTTGCAAATGCTTTTCCTAAGTATTTTTTAGTTTTTAGTTTGAGAAAAAATGTTTTAGAGTGTTTCGGAAAACAACTGCAGCTTAAAAAAAGGATTTTAGGCTAAAAGTGAAAAGCATAAAATAGTTGATTTTTTCCAACTTTTTCGTATTTTGGTAAATAAATTAAGTTTTTTCTCTCTCACACCCTAAAAGTTGTTTAAGTATCAAATGCTTCAACTTTTATATTTGACCAAGATCATTTTTGTTCTTAAACACCACCAAGATGGTTTGCAAACTCAACTCAACACCCAAAATCAATTTTGATAATCACTTTCACAAACTGTGGTGTTTGCAAACCATGTTTTGGGACATAAAAGTCATTCTACTGGGCTTAAAATCAACTTTTAAGAAACCAGGTGGGTTAGCTTTTGAGATTTTAATGACACTTTTGTAATTATTGGGTAATTTTAATGTGATAAAAGTGATTATATTTTGCAAACACCTCCAAACAAAAAAAAAAAAACATTTATAATTGGTGTAAAATCACATTTTTCTCAAACAATATCAGATTCTGATTTTGCAAAAACAATCAGTTTATATCACTTTTCCACACTCATGTTTGTTTTGCAAACATTCCCTACTTTTGTTTTTAAGCAATTTTACCATAATTTCTTTTTTTAACCACTTCTTCAAATGTTAAGCAAATGAAAACACTCCCTAAGGACAACCTTAATAAAGTGGATCTAATGACGGTGTTGCAATATAATTAGATGTAAGAAAATGGGATCGACGTTGTCGTTGAAAAAAAATTGATATTTCATTTTTCTTTTTTATTTCCTGTAAAAAATTATTACCTCTATTTTTTTTAGCTGTCATTCTAACTTTTTTGTTTTGTTTGTAAATAGTTGTCATTCTAGCTTTTTTACCATTTTTTTTACAATATTAACCCTATAGTTATGGAAAGCTTTAACAATATATAGAAATGATTAAAAAAATCAAGAGATTTAAAGAAATTAGTTGAGGGTTGATTTATCAACCCCTAATTATTTAATTTTTTTAGGGTTAATTGCATCAACCCCACAAAACTATCAGCGTTTTTACACATAAATCACTAAACTTTTTTTTGTTGCATCGATACATATAAACTATACGAGTTTGCAGATAAACCACCAAACTTATTTTTCAATTAGCAGATAAACCACCAAATTTATTTTTCGATCATTTTTTGTCGAAAATCCACACGTAACTTGCACATGATAAACTTTAATTTTTTTTTTTGTACAAACAACCTTTTTAGTATGCTAAAAGTGTAAAATTCTTTCACACCTTTCTTTTCCATGACAATTTCTTTGAATCATCAATAATTCCCTCTCTTAATAACTAGAACCTTCATTGTTAAAGATGAGCGGCTTATCTACCTATTAAAAAGTGGGTTTGGATAAAAAAAACTCTTAAAAATTTATAACACACAAGTTACACGTGAAATTCTGGCGAAAAATGAATGGAAAATAAGTTTGGTGTTGTATATGTCAAAATCCTTATAGTTTATATGTATAAGTGTCACAAAAAAAAGTTCAGTGATTTATGTGCAAAAATATTGATAATTTGATATGGTTGCTGTAATTAACCCATTTTTTTATCCAAAATTAGAGTGACAATTATTAAAAGAAAACGAAGGTAGTATATTGTAAGTAAAAATTTATTCAAAGTTTGACGATTTTTTTCCCCTATTAACCCAAGATATTTAGGCACGTGCGAGTATTCATTCAACTACCCCAAATAGCCGATAGAACTTTCCGAATATACGTCTATCGCATAAAAAAATCTATTACCAATTTGTGAATGAAACTATATAGTTATAAAGACTTACAAGAAAAACAAAATGAAGTTAGATATAATATAGCCACAAACACCATTCATTCTACTTCTATATTTGTACAAAATAAATGCTTACTCAATTTTATACGTCTACCCAAAAAAAACTTATACTTTTCTTATTCCGCCAATAAATTAAGAAAGAATAATGTTATCTAGATCGTCTAATTATTCTTGAATAATACCCGCACAAGTAGAGTTCTCTCGACTGCTAAATGCATCGAAGTCATGGATGGTAAAAGAAAATTGGATGTTGAATATCCAAGATTATATTTGATATTTAAGTAATCGTGTATAAGAAAGTGGCCTTTTTCATTATACTAGTAATGCTTTTTGTACGATGTGTAATTTGGAAATATTGTTCGATCATATTAGAAATGGGCAAATTATGGCCAATTAAAGAATCATCTACTAACTTTTAAACTAGGGAAAAAATCGTCATTGTTGTTGTGCCTTGGTACCGACATTTGTGCCCCCTAAGTTTCTAGTGAGTTATGCTTCGTTGTCGTGTATTCTCTGCATTGTATGCATCATTTGCCCTTTGTGGGACCTACTTTTCCATCGTGTATTGTCCGCCTCCGTGTGCTTTTTGTTTGGATTACTGGCGTCTAGTTTTTTTTACTCTTTTTCTTTTCCCTCCCTGATTTCCTCAATTTGTTCGGTGATTGAAGGATATTTATGCTTTTTTATTACATTGTACAGGTTCTCATGACTTCGAATAAAGTGGACAATCTTGATGTTGTATCACGTTTGATTGAGCGTCTCATCTTGCGACGCTTCATTGACACATGATATCGGTGCTTAGAAACTTTCGGTCGGGTTATAGGTTTTAGAGACTAAGGGTGCGGTGTTGTCCATGTCGAACATCTTTGGATTTGACATTATCACTTGTATACAACTCCATATAGCTTTTTGTCTTGTTTCTTGTTTTGTTTGTTATCGGATCTTTGTTGATTTTTAAGTTTGTTTTGAGTTATATCTAGAGGTCGTGTATTGGTCTGACTTTGAGTTATATTATGTAGAATAGATATCCTTTACCATCATAGAATTAGTGTAATAGATTAGAAAGATGGTGTTTCTAACCACTTCGATATTTCAGTATTCCAATTTAGTGAAATATTGTTATTTTAATTTATACTATATAATTAATCTCATTACAATTAACAAATAAAAATAAATATAATTTTTAACTTACGCGGGTCAAGTGTGATATCGCCTCACTATAACTTGGTGAATATTAAATGTTCGATCCTTGCTCCCGAAATCCCCTTACCAAAAAATAAAGTCATTGCATGTTACATATATACTTGAAGTAATGAAGTGAAGTACTTCCTCTCAATAGTGCAATATCTCACATAAAAATTGTACCATTGAATAATATATAATCATTAGTGATGACTTATTATACTTGTATTATTAAACATTATACTTGTATTATTGAACAGTATAATTGTTGTAGAAGATGTTGCACCTAGGAATTTAAGTGAGTGAAGACAACTCGTGAGGCACTCAGGATCGACTCAAAATAGATCAAATCTTCTTGACACAAACTAGTCGAGCTCGAATTGCTCGTACAGAACCTAGGTTTGAGTTCAAGCTCAACAATACTTAGCTCTGAAGGCTCGCGAGCTTACTTGAGCTTGTGTTATTTATTTATTTTTTTGTTCATTTGTGTTAAATTACTCTAGCTTTTTTATTTCTAATAGCACTTAATAGTATAACTAACATCCTTTATAATAGGTGTTCAAATAAATTTTACATATATCGACTCGAACTGAGGAATCGATTTCGAGCTCAACGAGTTTATACCAAATCGAGCTCAAGTCTATAAGCAATTAAAATCGGTTGAGCTTGAGCCTCAAGTAATTTTTGGTCGAGTTCGAGCTCAAATCTGACAATACTCAATTTATTTACACCCTTAATTATGCCATCGAGAGCAGAAGATCCAGATTGGAATAAATGCATATTTGTATAAGACAAAAACTTATATGAGACCGTCACACGACCTTCACATGGTATGACGGAAAAAATATAACTTTTTGTAGTAAAAATATAACGTCTATCTGTAAAAGTATCACTTTTTTTTAACAAAAAAAAAGTATTACCTCCGTCTCTGCTAATCTTGCACAGGGAAAGTTGACACAAGTATTAAGAAAAGCTGATCTTTAAGTGTTTGTTGAATTTTCAAATGTGTATTGAGGGTGGAGATTGTGTTACAACTTTCCTTTTTAAGGGGTGTGCAAAATTAGCTGGGACGGAGGAAAACGGAAAGTGTGCAAGATTAGTTGGGACGGAGGTAGTATCATTTTTTGTAGCAAAAATATCACCTTTATCTGTAAATGTATCAATGTAGTAAAAATATCACATTTTCCTGTAAATATATTAATTTTTCCTGTAAAAGTGTATTCGGTCACACGTGAGACCGTCACACACGAGACTCCCTCCGCACAATTACATTTCAAAATCACAGGGGCAAAACAGTCATTCTGCTCCACCGACGCCAGGCGTGTGTGCTACTACTGTTACAAGGCGCGCCTATTTGGCGCGTAATAAAACTGACACAAACAGAAAATTATGGCCCCAAACAAAAAAAAAATACAGAAACAAAATGAAAATGTAATAAAAGATCTGATGAGTCGTAGAGAGAGAAAGAGTTAACAGCCTCTAAGAAAAAAAGCGAAAAGGTGAAATAAAAAACCAAATATACTTAAAAAAGGAACGATTTAAAGTGCACAAAAATCACACACACATTCAGTGTGGACTATATAAAAGGCTGACTGTGTTGGAAAAGAAAAAAAAAAAAAAAAAAAGGAAAAAAAAAAAAACCATTAATGAAAGTACTTTCTCTCTCTTCCCTCTCTCTCTAAAACCACCAAACCCCCTCTCGATCACCTCCGTCTCTCACAATCACACACACGAACAACTGAGTTTTGGTGTGTAGATACATAGATTATAGATAGATATATAAATTTGTGTATACATTTTCACTTGTAATTACTCGGTAAATACGATTAATACACGATTACTTGTGTAGTTTGTAGAGAGAGAGAGAGAGAGTGTGTGTGTGTGTGTGAATGGAGAGGTATAGCGCGACGCAGACAATGGAGGCGATGCCGGTGGATCCGGTGGCGGAATGGGAGGCGTCGGGAGGGGAAACAGGGCTAGAAGGCGAGTTACATTTGAATTTCATTTAAATTTCATTTGAATTTGGGTCAAATTTACTGACTTGTAGCTTTGAACTTGTGTAATGCTGATTGGTCTAGGGTTGATTTTGTTAATGCAGAGCCTATGTGGCAATTAGGGCTTGGTTCTGGGCCCGAATCGTACCCTGAGCGGCCCGATGAGCCGGACTGTATCTATTACTTGAGAACTGGATTTTGTGGGTATGGTAATCGGTGCCGGTTTAATCATCCCCGTGACCGTAGTGCGGTAAAAATCCGAACTGATTTTAGCTTTGGAGTTGAGTTTCACTTTTTGATGCATGATAGGTGTGATCACTAATGTTAAAAGGGGTTTTGTTTTGATTTGGTGCTAGTTTCGATACGAAACTGTTTGGTGGTTTGATGTGAAACAGAAACTGAATTATTTGGGGGAAATTTGAATTTCGGATGGTCACATCATGTAGGCAAGCATGCATTGAGCTGAATTATTGGTGTTGATATATGTATGAAACGGTAGCTGGATACAGATCATGCCTTTCTTGTTTTAGTTGAGTTGAGTTAATAATGGTTTTGATAAAAGTTTAGTATAATTAGTTCGGGGAAAAAGCATTTTCGCGATGGATTATCACATCATACATGTGAATGCACACTGATTAGAATTTGGGGTTTTTTGTATGGATTTGATGGTAACTAGGGTGAAAAGGGGAAATTTTTAAGGTTATAGTGATAGTGGTTTTGATGAAACAGAGTAAGCCTATGTTTTTTTTATTTTGGATGATAACATTACTTCGGTAACACATGCATCGAGTGCATTGGCTGTTTTGCAGGCAATGGGAGCTTTAAGGGCTAGTGGAGGAGACTATCCCGAGCGCAGCGGCCAACCTGTCTGTCAGGTATACAATTGCGTGTTATTTTTCATTTCTCTTTTGGATGGGGATGGTGGGTCTAGGAGGAACTTGTATATACACACATAACAAGTGCAAAAGACATTTAACAATGTTCCAGGTATATACAGGCAAAATACATTTACCTAAATATGTTAAGTAAACAGATGACTAGATAATACACTGCCCATAAATCTGTAATTGCTGCATACTACATTTTGATCTTACTCTACTTATTGACTATACAGCTTCCTAATAATGAACTTTCTTCTTCTTGGTCTTTAGAAAGGCAAGTTTTACTGCCGTTTTTGCATTATTTTTCTTTACCTTGTTTCCATTATTCCATTGCGTTGCTTGTGCTGAATTCGGAAACTTTGTCTGTCACTCTTGATATGGGTGAAAACCTATTTACTATATCATGTTTTTACTAAGTTTGTATGCTTACTGCCTGTTTAAGGTATTTATCTCTGGCGGTCATTAGGGTTAATATCAATTTGAATTGGCAATATGGCATAAATGCATCTGCTTGCTTCATGCTTCTGGAGTAATTTGCACCTTATTCTGTTCATCACTGTTTGTTGTGTGTATTATACTTTTGGTGTTTGATGTCAGAATTTAGAAATCTGGTTGCTAGATTCTGCTGGGGGACTTATTTAGTTACTCTTAATTAAGCAACTTCTATTATGGATCACCTCTTCTTTTTTCTGTTTGTTCTTTTACTATTATTTTGGAATGCCAATATTATTGTTTCCTTAATTGTAGCATTTCCTAAAAGGATTGTGTATGACTGGTTTTATGAACTCATCCTTTCTGCCATGGATATTAGACCAATCAATTAAATTCCTCAAGAGAGTGATCTCTCTCTGATTGGTTCACTTATGAAACACAAAAGTATGTTAATGCTTTGTTCGTTATGTTTGTCTGCACGTTAACTTCCTTATTGCCGTAGCATCATTATTAGTAGACTTCTTATTTACTATGCACTTGCTGCATGTGATATATCTAATCTCCACAAATTAATATTCGTCTAATGTTGCCTATGGACTTCTAACCAATCACAGAAGGTTCCTCTATTGCCATAAAATTGTTTAGCGTTATTCAGCTGTGGCTGCTTGTGAAAGCAAAATTTTCCTCAAATTGATCACTTGATTAGCTATTTCTTGCCCTTTCTTTTAAATATCTGGGATTGCTAATTACCCCCAAGGCTCGCCCTGCAAGTTGCAGGAATGGCCATTGATAATGATGATGATTTATGATTGCTGATGCTCTTCCTTGTGCTTCTGCAGGAAAATGTTACTTTAGCATTTTCATATTGTTGACTGTGACATTGACTGTATACAGGATCATGTGGCTAGGGAAATTGCTGATCATGCTATCCATGTTGAATGTATCTACTCTTGATTACTGCTGTCTAAAAAAAATATAATTGGTTTAGGGATTAGTAGCATAAATCATTTTAACTTCCATATCATTGATGTTACAGTGTTTCCACCAATAACTGTTGCATCTTTATGACATGCTGCACTGTTGTGAATTTATTATCCTTCGCTTATAGTAACAAATCATGAATTTTTGTCCTTCACTTATGCTTTTTTATTTGTTATACATTACGTTTCTGAACTGAATTTGTAGTACTATATGCGGACTGGAATGTGCAAATTTGGTGCTTCCTGCAAGTACCACCACCCTAAGCATGGAATTGGATCTGCAGCCCCAATCTCACTCAATTATTTCGGATATCCATTGCGACCGGTCTGCCCTTCTGATTTTCTTTTGGTTCTTATTCAAATTCTTTGCTGCATAATTCATTCCGTCTCATAATGCCCTTGTATCAGGGAGAAAAGGAGTGCTCGTATTATATCAAAACAGGGCAATGCAAATTTGGTGTAACTTGTAAATTTCATCATCCCCAGCCAGCTGGGGTACCAGCCCCTGCCCCTAACCCCACCCCTGCTCCTGCCCCTATGCCTATGCCTACACCTGCACTTTATCCAAACGTGCAGTCTCCTTCCGTTCAATCTTCTCAACAATATGGGGTAATTCCTGGAAACTGGCCAGTTGCTAGGCCACACATGCTTCCAGGTTCCTATGTACCTGCAACTTACGGTCCTATGCTCCTTGCTCCAGGAGTTGTTCCTGTTCACGGTTGGACTCCATATCCGGTACGTGTAGGGTTTTACTTGAAGAGAATCTTTTCTATGATCAGATCTAAAGTGTGTTGTACATGAGTAGGTTCCATAACATCTAGTATAATTAGGTAAAATAGATAAAGATTCTGTTTTATATTATCTATTTCACTTGATGAATGGAAATCCATTCATTTCCTCTGCATCAATATGATCAATAATACTATCGTAGTGAAACAAGAGATCTAAAGAAAATATAGGCTAGACTAAATTAGTAACAAGTAAACCTTTTGTGTGTATCTTCAACTCGAAGCTGTCTGCGAGTTCTGGTATGTCCCGACTGTGTACTAAATTACTGTAAATGGTACAGGCTCAGGTCAGTCAAGTGGGATCGCCTAGTACTCAGCCCACCGGCAGTGCAGGCCCTGTTTATGGGATAACACAGTTACCTCCTTCATCGGCTGCATACTCGGGACCATATCTTTCCAGTACGTCTGTGGGTCCCTCAAGCAGCAGCCAGAAAGAACATCAGTTTCCTGAGAGACCTGGTCAGCCCGAATGCCAGTATTATCTGAGGACAGGAGACTGCAAATTCGGTTCTACATGTAAATATCATCATCCACCGGAGTGGAGTATGCAGAAAACAACTTACATACTTAGTCCTATGGGCCTCCCTCTGCGCCCAGTAAGCACCTGATCCTCTTTCAAATCTCTGCATAAATATGAAAGTGTCCCGTCACTTTGTCCACACACATATATTCCGGTTACACCAGCTGAACATGTTTTGTGGTGTTCGGACAAAAAAGTAATAGACTTTTTCGAGGGGTGTATTTAGAGGAACGAGGGGTGTTAATAGCCCGACCAATATGAAAATTATCTGGATACAGAAAATTGGATAATCAGATTTCAATATCAATTACATCAAGTATCTAAATCACGATTTCTTCAAATTGTTATCAGGGTCTACCACTTTGCTCTCACTACGCTCAAAACGGAGTATGCAGATTTGGGGCGTCGTGCAAATTTGATCACCCGATGAGAATCTTGAGTTACAGTCCGTCTGCATCATCTTTGACCGATATGCCTGTGGCTCCTTACCCTGTAGGATCCACAAATGCAACTTTGGCCCCATCATCATCTTCATCAGACTTGAGGCCCGAACTTTTCTCATCAAACTTGTCGTCTATGAACAGCTCAAGCGCTTCAGTTGGTTCAACGTTCTCAAAAAGTGGGCCAGCCCCTCAATACAGCATTCACCATTCTGGGCAGGGTTCGACCTCTTCAAGTGGTGGAAGCGGCTCCCATTAACTTCGTTGGAGCAATCTCCGCCGAAACAAACATCACCTTTTTGGCCCGTGGCAGTACGTGTAGCTATGTCCGACCGTGTTCATATGGCAACCCGTTTCTATTTTGAATAAAGTCATACACACCCCTTCAACAAGATCTTGCAAAACCTCATTTTGTTTCAGCTAGGCTTTGAATAACAAGAACCCGACCAGCCTCCAGGTAATTCTTATCACTGCTCGAAAAATTCGGAGCTTGTTGTGTCTATTTATGCTGTCTTTTTTGGAACGAAAAAGATGTGTATTTCACCATTCTCCACTGGATTTAACTGTATTTACACCTCTGTTTCATTCCATTATTAGTAGGAACTTCTTAATTTGACTATGGAATGAATAACATTAAGGTGTTCTTGCCCCAGTCTTTTGTCTTGGGGCTTTGTTGTTGAAACATCTATAAACTTGGGGAAATTACTTGGCAATTTGTGCTATGCTGTTAATGCTTGATGCTTCTTTACATTATTCGTCATCAACTCTCACTTTTCGTCTCAAAACTTACTGCTCATTCGATTTTCGTTCAAAATTTGTTGCTTGTTCAATTTCGCCGATTTTAAATAAATTGCTCGCATTTGGACCAATTTCCACCACCGACAGACAAATCGACCAGAAAAGCCCATGTAGTTGTCACGTGACACCAACTTCTGGCCGATTTTAATTGATGTGGCACCTTGTTGTCCTTTTATTTGGGACGAACATCGAATAATACATGTGCTTTTAGTCATCGGTGGCGGAAGTTGGTCTAAATGCGAGCAAATTCTTTAATTATGAGACGAAATTGAAAAAACAACAAATTTTAGGTCAAAATCGAACGAGACAAAATTGATTTCAACCATTATTTGTTAAAATTCGTTGCTTGTTTGATTTCCATCCCAAAAAAAGTCAGCGCAAATGCCACCTCAAATAAAATTGATTGGAAGTTGGTGCTATTTGTGCTTTTCCGGTGATTTGAGGCGGAATTGGTCCAACTGCGAGCATTCTTTTAATTATAGGGCAAAAATTGAGAGAACAACAAAATTTGGGATGAAAATCGAACGAGCGAAAAATTATAGAACGAATATTTGTTTCAGCTCTATCTAGAATTGTCTCATTTATTTGTCATTGGCTAGTTCAATTCTACGTCAAACGATACCTTCTTCTTGAATACATCTAGACCAATTTATGCCGCCTACGAGCAAATCAGCAAGAACTTGGTCTCACGACTTTTCGCTCAAAAAAATCGTCATCGCGGGTACCACATCAATTAAAATTGGTCTGTAGTTGGTCGTATGCTTGTTTAGCAGGAATTTGTCCAAATGCGAGAGTACAGACAAAATTGATAAAATAATACTCCCTTTGTTCCACTTTATCTTGCACACTTTTCTTAAATGACAGTCACACGACTTCCACCTTATTTTGCACAGCCTATAAAAGAAAAGTTATAACATAATCTTCACCCTCAAAATCTCCACCCTCAATCCATCTTTGAAAAGTCAACAAACAACAAACAATCAACTTTTCTTAATAATCATGTTGACCCCTCTGTGCAAGATAAGTCGGGACGGAGGGTGTAAATTTTTAGGACGAAAATGGAACTAGTGACAAAGAGTGGGTTTGCCCTGTCGAAAGCCGTTTTATCACGTATCATTGGCTAGTTCATTTCTACATCAAATGGTATACCAACTTCTTGATATTTTCATCAAGGTACACAAATCAATATATATTCTTCAAACAAATGCTAGACAGCTCTTCTGCAACTTCATGGATTGCTTCTTCTTCTTCCTCCCTCTTCATCTTCTCACTCAATTCTCTTGCTTTCGCCGCGAACACTTCTCCGCTCGCCTCCACGATTACCTCACGTATAGCTTTCGCCACCCCTGCACCGTCAAACTTCCCATTCTTGTCTCTCGCCACCTCTACTCCGACCCCAGCCTCCACTACTAGCCTGGCATTCACCGGCTGATCAAATTTCAACGGCACCGCCACCACCGGGATACCGAAGTACATACTCTCTGTGACAGAACTCCACCCGCAATGGCTCATGAAGCCACCCACACTTGGATGTGCCAAGATCGCTGCTTGTGGGGCCCATTTTTGCACAAGCATCCCTCTCTCCCCCACCCGTTCAAGAAACCCTTCGGGGAGTGCCTCTTCTACTACAATGTCACTTCCGACGGGTGATCTGGCAACCCATATGAAGTTAACATTACTCATCTCCAACCCTTTCGCTATCTCTCTTGTTTGCTCCTCAGACGGGTAGTTCTCACTTCCAAACGAAATGTACAATGTCGACCGTGGACTTCTCCGACTCAACCAATCCATGATCTCCGAATCCGACCCTTCTACATTATACGTAATCAACGGACCTGTAGGCACAACTTTCCTCCCGCACAAGGTGGAAAGGTAATCAATATACTTCCCCTCAATCACCCGACAACTTTTTATCAAAACAACGTCACAAGATAGCCCGAACACCCCAAAGCAAAATCCTTCACCTTTGCCTTCAACCTTGACGGCCCCACCTTCGTCAGCTAAAGCCCGTTTCTCGTGCTCTTCAAGCCATATTGCCTTATACGGGAAAGTGTCGCAGCTCTTGTGCGTATACCAATGGTGATAAAACGAAGACGAGGTTGAACTTGTAGTAAAAAAATGGACAGCAGGGATCCCCTGCGACGCAGCGATTTTCGCAGACCACGGCTGCATCACGTCGTATATTAGCAGATCAGGCTTCAAGTCAGCGATCATGTCGGAAAGAGTGGAACCCGACGACTGAAAGGCCTTCATGAGGGTCGACATGAGATGCGGTGGGATGTTTTTGGTAGTGTGGTAGTGAGGGGGAAGTTCAGGCAGGGATGGTAAATGGAATTCTACGAACCGTATGGAGAAATAGTCATTCGTCATTCCGTCAGAAAAAGCGTGATTCACGCTTTTTCTGACGGAATCTAGGTTTACAGGTGTGGAGCAGAAGTAGATGTTGAAATTTTTGTTGGAGAGTTTCTTAGCTAGTTCAAGATAGGGGAAAACATGTCCATGGGCTAACCATGGGAACATTAAAACTTTTGGACAACTTTTTTCTCCATCCATGATTTCTAAATCTCTCTTCTATCTTCTTTGCTTCAAAAGATATGGTTTTTTTGACAAAATGCATAGTTTTTATCAATGAATATAAAAGAACTATGAATTTGTATATTGTGATGCCATGTAGGGTAAAGACAATGAAACAATAAATAAATATTATATATAAAACAAAAACAATAATGATGTGGGCCTGCAGTAGTATTTCATGATTTTTGTACGGTTCCTCACCTACCCCATCCTATAATTCACGTGGTTAGATGTGGCAAAATCGACTCGATAACAAGGACAGAATCAGAATTGAAAGTCGAGGGGGGCAAACAGTAAAAATAAATAAATAATAAATAAATATTATATATAAAACAAAAACAATTTTTTTCTTTCTATAAAGTAATATATTAATACTTTTTATTTATATCCCAAATATAATACAACCTTAAACACTTAAAAATTTAGATTGGATATTTTTCTATTAGACGGTAATAGAAAATATTTTGGGGGGGCCAAATCCTTACACTTCAACACAAATATATAAAGAAATCAAAGATTAATAGTATATTGGTAAAAAAATTAACAAATTTGGAGGGGAGGGGGGAGGGGGGGGGGGGGGGGGGGGAGGCATGGCCAACCTTGGAGGTGCTGTGGTTCCGTTCCTGCTCGATAGGCTGTTTAGCCTAGGGACGGAGTCAAAGGAGGGTGGGTGGGGGTGATCGGTTGATCGCACCTCCTCAATTTAAAAAAATAATAATCAGATAGTATGTATATGTATAATGTAATATTAAAAGAAATTTGATTTTTGCCCCCAAAAGATTCTGAAATTTCGTTTTCCCTACTCCCAACTACTAAATACATCAATTAGTTCATGTAGATAAGAAACTAAAATTTAATATGATTGAAAAAAACTTATATCGTCCCCCTAAAGCTACACTTTCTGGTTCCGACCAGTAGAAATTTGAGCCTAAAGTATTATCCGACCTGTAAATATGTGTTTTCGAGTGTGTTTATTTTTTTAATCATTTTCGCTCATATTTCTTGCTATAGAAACGGTAGAGGAGGCAAAAATAGTTTGGCCCGATCCTAAGAGAAGTTAGATTATAGGAATCTCAACACAAATTACTACCTGACTCAACCTAACAATCTTAATTTGTTTTATGGAATGAACTGGGCTAGACTTACAATTTTTTGGCTCAATGAAATTTGAGCCTAGCCCAATACATGGTGTTAGCCCGACAAACCGAATTGTCACCTCTGCACGTGATAGATAGGTGACATGTGTATCTTCTTGTTGAGATCAATGATCATAGCTTTTTTTTCACGTTCAGACACATGACACATATTTGATTCATGAGATATTTTTCCATGAGGTATGATACAATTAGCTCGTGACAATTAAGACTTTTATGGTATAACTTTTGCTTAATTTTGAGCTGATTGTGCCTAAAAGCTATAAGGTATAAATTGTTGCTTTCCACGATCACTTTTGAACTACTTCTTAAAAAGTAAAGACAATCGCAAACAACACGAAGAAAACACCTAACTTTTGAAAAGTCTTTTGTGCATTTGGTTTCTAAATAAAATTTCTAGTAATGTTTTTATCATGTCTTATTCATAGTGAAAGGCATAATGACAATCACACAAACATAAATCAAGAAAATACAAAACAAAATCCTCCAAAGTGCAAAAAGAGAATACAAAATCTCATTTCTTCAAACAAATTCTTGATAGCTCCTCTACAACTTCATTAGTGTCTTCTTCCTCCTCCATTTTCATCTTCTCACTCAATTCTCTAACTTTCCTTCTAATCCCTTCCACCTTCTCTTCCACAAACACCTCGTGTATCGCTTTCGCGACCCCGTCCCCAATGACCTCTCCGTTTTCTAACTCCTCGCCACTTCCACGCCAACGCCAAGCTCGACCGTCAGCTTGGCATTGTGCGGTTGATCAATCTTCAATGGTAACGCCACAATAGGAACTCCAAAGTATATACTCTCCGTTACAGAACTCCAACCGCAATGACTCATAAAGTCCTCCACATTCAGATGGGCCAATATCGCCGTTTGTGGGGCTCACGTTTGCACAACCATTCCTCTCTCCTTCACCCTCTCCAGAAACTCCTTCGGTAGTGCCTCGTCTAACACGATGGTGCTGCCGACAGGTGACCTTGCAACCCATATAAAATTAACATGACTCATCTCCAATCCTTTCGTTATTTTCTTAATTTGTCCTTTTGTAAAATAGTTCTCACTCCCAAATGAATACAGAGTTGATGTTTTGCTCTTACGCTTGAGCCAGTTGAGAATCTCTGACTCGCTATTATTCTTATACGCAATCAGTGGGACCGTGGGAACAATTTTCCGTCCACACAAAGAGGACAAATGCTCCATATACTTACCCTCAATACTCCTGCAACTTTTAACCAACACAGATTTCGATGACAATTCAAACGCTCCAAAAGCAAATCCATTACTGTCACCCAATTTTATTAATAATTCCTCCAATATTATTCTATAATATAATTGACCCCTCATTCATACTCATTACCATTGTCATTGATAAGTTGTAACCGAGCGGACCAAAAAACTTTTGGAGAAGTTTTTTCTCTATACATGATTTTTTTTTTTATTTATAATATTTTTATATAGTTTTTTCTCTATACATGATTGGCAACACAATAAATCTCTCTCTCACAGCAAAAACACTTCCCCCCTCTCTCTCTCTCCAACAACTCTCTCTCTCCTATCTTCTTAGCTTCAATGGATATGGTTTTTAAAACATACAAAGTTTCTATCAATTAATATAAATAAACAATGAAATGGCCCATTGTGATGCCAATGTGGTGGGGTAAAGATAATGACATTTTCAAGAAGAAAATAGAGTAAACAATGAAAAGACAATGAAAATGTCAATATTTTTATGTATTTGTACCATTAAAGGCAAACCAAAAACAGAGATGGCTATCTCTGTTTTTGTACCGTTTCTCCTCGCCAGTCGGTTGTAGAAGTGGCAATTCGACCCAGCCCGACACGGTCCAGTTCATTGGGCCAAGATCATATGTTGGGTGGGGCCGAAATATTTTTGAGCCAAGATCATATGTGGAGCAGAAGTAGATGTGGAAACTTTTCTTGGATAGCTTCTTAGCTACTTCAAGAAAGGGGAAGACATGTCCATGGGCTAAGGGGGTGTGTTCCTTTGCTTAATTTTTTAAGACGGGATTAAAAATAGTGACTATGGTAAAATTGTTTAAAACTAAAAGTAGGTAGTGTCACTGGCGGAACTACATATAAATGTGTACCCCCAATTTGAATAAAAAAAAAATATATTAGTAGGTATTTAAAAAAAAAAAAAAAAAACCAGAATGTATCCCCAAATCTTAATTTTATCCCCGATTTTTTTTTATTTTTTATGTATCGTACCCCCGATTTTTAAAACCTGGTTACGCCACTGGGTAATGTGAAAATAAAAGTGATTCTGATCAAATAAAATAACTGAAGTGTTTGATATTTAAACAACTTTTAGATTACGAGTTATAGAAAAAAGTTTTATTTATGAGTGATTCTATGGTATCACTGTGAGATAAAAATAAAATTATATAATTTAGTGGGTCCCTCATATTTAAATACATATGTATTCTTCTCTCACAGTGGTTCAGAAGTTGGACTCTTTATTTATTTATCAAAATACCAAAAAGTTAAAAAAAAAAACTATTTTATGTTTTTAGCTTTTGGCCTAGAATCACTTTCATTAAAGCTAAAATTGTTTTTTCAAACACTTCAAAATAACTTTTTCGAAGCTATAAATTGAAAAACACTCGAGAAGCAGGTAAAAACTCCCCTAACCATAGGAACGTTAAAACTTTTGGACAAGTTTTTTCTGCATACATGATTGGAAACACAATCAATCTGTCTCTTTCTCATATCATTCTTGTCCAAAAGGATATGGTTTTTTTGACAAAAAGCAAAGTTTCTATCAATGAATAGAAAAGAACCATGTAGGGTAAAGATAATGAGATTTTTCAGAAGAAAATATAGTAAATAAAGAAATGATAATGAAATGCCCATGTATTTTATGTATTTGTACCATTAAGACAAACCATTAACCGACAGGGCCTGCAAAAGCATTTCTTGATTTTTGTACCGTTTCGGTTAGAGGTGACAAAATCAGCTCGATAAATTTTTCTTCCCGTAGAAATTTGAGCTTAAAGTATCATCCAACCTGTAAATATATGTTTTCGAGAGTGTTTATTTTCTTAAGCATCTCATGTTTCTTGCTATAAAAATGATGAGGGGGCAAAAAATAGTTCAGTGCGATTCTCAAGAGAGGTTGGATTATAGGAATTTTAACACAAACTACCACCTGGCTCAACCCAATAATTTTAATTTGTTTTATGATAAGCTGGGCTGGGACTCATAAATTTTTGGCTCGATGAAATTTGAGCCTAGCCCAACATGCAGTGTTGGCCTGGGGCCAAATTGTCGCCTCTGCACGTGATAGATTTGTGACGTGTATCTTTTTGTTGAGATCAATAATAGTAACTTTTTTGACGTTCAGAGTGACACACATGGCAAAAAAATATGTTCCACGAGGGTATTTCCCCATGAGGTATGATATAATTAGCTCGTGACAACCAAGGAGTATTTATTTAAGGTCGAGGAGTGCTAAGTTATTGTTGGCTGGGATAGTTAATGAGTTTGCTTGTTTAGGGTTGGGTCAATTCAATGGTCCGGGGAAAGTCCTAAACAAATATACCCTAAATTTTTACAGCATATGACTTGAAGAAAGTTCAAGATTAAGACAATTTTCATCAAGTAAGGAGGTGTTTGCATATGCTTAAAATAAATGCTTTTGAGGTTTTGATTTCAAATAAGTTGAAATGAGTGTTTTCAAGTGAACGTTTGCTTAAATTGTTGCTTCCTATGATCACTTTTGTTAATTACTTCTTAAAAAGTAAAAGCAATCGTAGAAACCCCCTAAAACCACCGGACTTTTAGAAACAAGGTTGCCTTGATCTTATCTATTAACATTGTGTATGTGGTGGAGTGCGCGTGGCCCTTACAGCAGTGTAACGCATGGACGAGGCATGAAGTCCCAAATAACAAATTACTTTAATGCACTTTCAGTCAAAAAAATAATTTTTTTAATATCGTGTGAGCCAATAACCCACAAATTAGATATTAAACTGATAAAAACATTTACTACGCTTGATTTATATATTTAGTTTCTAAAAAAAAATCTAGTATTGTTTTAATCATGTTTTTATTCATAGTAAAATGCATAATGACAATCACACAAATATAATCAAGGATTTTCCCTTCAAACTAATTTTCTCGTAAGGAAAGTTCTCGAAGCTTGCACTTTGATAAAGAGGACAAGGAGGCTGGACAAATAATTTCTTACTTGTCCGACCTCCTTTTCCTTCAAACTAATTTCCACAATCAAAATATCATTTCTTCAAACAAATTCTTGAGAGCTCCTCTACAACTTCATTAATGTCTTCTTCTTCCTACATTTTCATCTTCTTACTCAATTCTCTAACTTTCCTCCTAATCCCTTCTCCTCTACAAACACCTCATTTATCGCTTTCGCGACCCCCTCGCCATCAACCTCTCCGTTCTCACCCCTCGCAACCTCCACGCCAATGCCAAGATCGCCACAAGCCTGACATTAGCCGGCTGATTAATCTTCAATGGCATCGCCACAACCGGAACTCCAAAATATATACTTTATGAGACAAAACTCCACCCACAGTGGCTCATAAAGCCCCCAACATTCGGATGGGCCAATATCGCGGCCTGTGGGGCCCACGTCTGCGCGACGATCCCTCTCTCCTTCACCCTTTCCAAAAATCCCTCCGACAACGCCTCTTCTAACACGACAGTGTTGTCGGCGGGTGACCTGGCAACCCATATAAAGTTAACATGACTCGCTTCCAATCCTTTCGCAATCTCCCTAATTTGCCCTTTCGTAAAGTATATCTCACTCCCAAACGAAATATACAGAGTTGACCTTTCGCTCTTACATCTCAGCCATTCGAGAATTTCTGATTTGCCATTGTCGTCATACGCAATCAGTGGTCCCGCGGGGACAAGTCTCCTCTCACACAAAGAGGATAAATATTCCATATATTTACCCTCAATACCCCTTCGACTTTTAACCAGCACAGGTTCAGAAGATAATGCAAACGCGCCGAAAGTAAAATCATTTCTGCCACCTTGCACTTTGATCGATCTACTCACAACCGTCAGATCTCTCTTCTGATACTCCTTCAAATTAATTTCCTCATAAGGAAAGTTCTCGAAGCTTCCATTCATGTACCAATGGTGAAGGAATGCACAGGAGGCTGTGTTAAAGTACACCGCAGGAATCCCCTGCGATGCAGCGATCTTTGCAGACCACGGCTGCATAAGATCATATATAAGCAAATCGAGCTCCAGTTTCTCAACTATATCTGAGAAACTGGAGCTCGACATCTGAAGCGCCTTCATGAGGGTCAGCATGAGATGCGGTGGGATGTTTTTGGTTGTGTGGTAGTGAGGAGGAAGTCCAGGCAGGGATAGTAAATGGAGTTCTACCAATCATATGGAGAAATAGTCGTTCGTCATTCCGTCAGAAAAAGTTTGATCAGAGCTTTTTCTGACGGAATCTAGGTTTACGGGTGTGGAGCAGAAGAAGATCTGGAAGTTTTTTTTTTGAAAGTTTTTTGGCTAGTTCTAAAAAAGGGAATATGTGGCCATGAGCTAGATATGGAAACGTTAGAACTTTGAAACAAGGTTGTTCTGCTGCAATTTCTCTCTCTTGTGTGTGTTTGGGATTAAAAGTTTGAAGATACAGTACAGAGGAAGGCTATGAGTCTTTTTATAGTTCCGGCGGACGCAAATGGACGGGAATTCGAGTCATCGGGTCGGGTCAGTTCGGGTGGAGCAGAACGATGAATTTACCGTTGATTGTGATCTTCTGTTCCACTGATATCCTTTTTAAACTATATCCTACTTAAAAAATTAATTAATTATAATAACTTTTTGCGATTTTTTTAATTTAAAGTACATGATTTAGGTTCAAGATTAATGAATTATTTTATGATTGAATGTCTAGGATAGAGGGTTTGATTTATTTGGACTATGATATATATTTAAATTTATGATTTTACCATTCACGTTCATGGTTAATGATTTAATGATTCAAGATTCATAATTCAATGGTTCACAATTCAAATGTTTAGGAATCATAATTTATGTTGCAAGTTCGATTTTGAAGTAGGACACTATTGAAACTGAATAAAAGTGTAAAAGATAATCGGAACCGGGTAAAGAGAATCGGATGTTCCAGAAGAAATTATAGTAAATAAAGACAAACTACCGGCCTTCAAGAGCATTCATGATTTTTGTACAGTTCGCTCCCCCATGCCCATCCTTTATTTCAACGTGATTAGAGGTTGCAAAATCGCCTCGATACGTTATCCTATCCGCTTAACATTTTAGATGAATTGAACTATAGAAATCTGACCCTAAATTATCATCCAACTTGTAAATGTGTATTTTTTTAATCATCTTCGGTCACATTTCTTGCTATATGGTAGATGGTGCAAAAATCAGGGTGGCCCGACCCTCCAGACAGATTGGACTATAAGAATTTTAATCAAAAGTACCACTGGGCTAAGTCACCCTCTTAGTTTATTTTATGGAATGAGCTAGGCTGAATTTATAAATTTTTAGGCCGATAAAATTTGAGCCTGACCCAATTCATAGTGTTGATTCAATTGGCGGAAATAGCTATCAATGGTCATAATTTTTTTTACGTTTAAGTGTCACACAAGACTCGAAAAAAGGTCAAGTTTAAGACAATTTTCAGCCAAGTATGAAATATCGGACTTTTGAAAAGTAAGGTTGACGTGCTCCATTTACTGACCCAGAGTCGCTATCCCAGATACAAACGTGTAAATATATTTTTGCAAAGGTGATCGGGCACGGATATTAAGAAAAATCAGTTTTTGCTTTGTCTTTGATGTTTTTAAAGGTGGAGATTGAGTTGTTAAGATTTTGAGGGTGAAGATTGTGGGAGAAGTTTCATTTTTTGGAGGTTGACGTGCTCCATTTACTGACCCAAAGTCGCTATCCCAGATACAAACGTGTAAATATATTTTTGCAACGGTGATCGGGCACGTATGTTAAGAAAAATCAGTTTTTGTTTTTTTCTTTGATTTTTTTAAAGGTGGAGATTGAGTTGTTAAGATTTTGAGGGTGGAGATTGTGGGACAAGTTTCATTTTTTGGAGTGTGTAAAATAAGGTGGGACGGTCGAAAAGGAAAAGTGTGCAAAATAAGATGGAACGGAGGTAATAATATTTATAAACCCCAATGAAATGGAAATATGATAACGTTTAATGACTAATTTTAATAATAAAAGATTTTTTATATAATTGAATTAGGGTGAAAAGAATTCACACCGCTACATCTATACAATTGGACAAGTAAAAATTTCAATTTCGGATTCCACATCAATAACTGAAGTAAAAAGAAGAACTAAAGAAAATGTAATGTATTTCTTCGCTACAGTTATAGTATCATGTTACAAGTGATAATTAATCAAAACATCGTAAACTTATACAAAATTGTAATGTTTTTATCATATTTTATTCATAGTAAGATGTATAATGACAATCATACAAACATAAATCAAGAAATACAAAACTAAATCCTCATTTCTTCAAACAAATTCTTGATAGCTCCTCTACAACTTCACTAATGTCTTCTTCCTCCTCCATTTTCATCTTCTCACTCAATTCTCTAACTTTCCTCCTAATCTCTTCTCCTTTCTCCTCCACAAACACCTCGGTTATCGCTTTCGCGACCCCGTCCCCATCGACCTCTCCATTTTCACCCCTCGCCACCTCCACGCCAACACCAAGCTCGACCGCCAGCCTGGCATTGGGTGGTTGATCAATCTTCAACGGTAGCGCCACAACAGGAACTCCAAAATATATACTCTCTGTTACAGAACTCCACCCGCAATGGCTCATAAAGCCCCCCACATTCGGATGGGCCAATATCGCAGCTTGTGGGGCCCACGTCTGCACGACCATTCCTCTCTCCTTCACCCTCTCCAGAAACCCCTTCGGCAGTGCCTCGTCTAACACGACGGTGCTGCCGACGGGTGATCTGGCAACCCATATAAAATTAACATGACTCGCCTCCAACCCTTTCGCTATTTCCCTAATTTGCCCTTCTGTAAAGTAGTTCTCACTCCCAAATGAAATGTACAGAGTTGACTTTTCGCTCTTATGCTTGAGCCAGTCAAGAATCTCTGACTCGCTATTCTCGTTATAGGCAATCAGTGGACCCGTGGGGATAGTTTTCCTCCCACACAAAGAGGATAAATATTCCATATATTTCCCCTCAATACCCCTACAACTTTTAACCAATACAGATTCCGATGACAATTCAAACGCTCCAAAAGCAAATCCATCATTGCCACCTTGTACTTTGATAGATTTACTCACAGCCGTCAGATCTCTCTTTTCATACTCCTTCAAAAAAATTTCCTCATAAGGAAAGCTCTCAAAGCTTCCATTGGTATACCAATGATGAACAAAAGCACAGGAGGCAGCTCCTCCTGTGTGAAAGTACACCGCAGGAATCCCCTGCGATGCAGCGATCTTTGCAGACCACGGCTGCATCAGATCATATATCAGCAAATCGGGCTCCAGTTTCTCGACTATGTCAGAGAAACTGGAGCTCGACATCTGAAGCGCCTTCCTGAGAGTCGGCATGAGATGCGGTGGGATGTTTTTGGTGGTGTGGTATTGAGGGGGAAGTTCAGGCAAAGATGGTAAGTGGAGTTCTACGAATCGCATGGAGAAATCGTCGTTCGTCACGCTTTTCTTGACAGAATCTAAGTTTACAGGAGTAGAGCAGAAGAAGATTTGGAAGTTTTTTTTGGAGAGTTTTTTGGCTAGTTCTAGAAAAGGGAATATGTGTCCATGGGCTAGATATGGAAACATTAGAACTTTGAAACTAGTTTGTTTTTCTGCCATTTTTCACTCACTTGTGCGTGTTTGTGTGTGTTTTGGGATCAAAGGTTTCAAGATTGAAGGGTACTATGATCAGCAGATTTATATAGTTGAAGAAAAAAGTTGCAGAACGTTGACCAACTTCATTTTTGAAAGTTGGGGGGTGGGGGGAGTTCTTCTAGAAGTCATGTAATAAATTGTTGGGTGGGGTGGGGGGAGTTCTTCTAGAAGTCATGTAATAAATGAATAAATATTATAGAAAAAATAAATTAAAAATGCGAAAAGGGTTGGAAACACAGGGCTTGTTTGTTTGCATTTTTGAACACTAATTCTTACGTGCATCAGTCGTATAAATCTTAAATCTTGGACCGGATTTTCTATTTTAAATAATGTTTCATCGAGGGATGAATTTAGAAATTTTTTTTACGGAAACGATTTTTTTTCTACTATATTATAAAGTATTGAAATGAAATTTTATATTCAAGGAGGGTGAAGTTTGACGAATTAAGGAGGTGAGCTTTATATATAAAGAGTATTAATAAAATTTATTAGACAAAATTACATGCACAAATTTATTTTTTGGAGGTCCAAGGGACAACTGCATCCTTCTGCCCCTTAGATTCATCCCTAGTTTCATCTAGTATTTCAACTGTATCGAAACACGTCAATTTTAAATTCTGGACAGGATACTCTATTTCAAATAGTGTTCCATATAATATTTCAACTGCACGCCAAGTGCATAAAATGATATTATGATGACATTACATGTAAGTAGGTGGCATGTACTAATTATGTTGGAGTCAGGAATATTTAAAATAAAGGATCTTGTTTCCTTAAATCAGTGCAATTCGAATTAAAGAACATGTAAATGAATTATCACTGTTTATGCTGAAAAATATTAGATATTCTGAAAAATGTAATAACTTAGATATTATTTCTTTGAAAATGCAATTGGATCTTGAGTTCATGTCGAATCAATTTTAAATTCCTCGTAACAAATTTATTAGATCAAATTTAATTTATCAAATGAATCGGATTAGAAATTGTCGCCCTGAAGCATTGAACATGGTGACGGCATATTTTACAACTTTGGACTTGGAATAAGAAATTTCGTAGTCGTTGTCTTGCGGCCGCCATGGCTGACCAAGGTTCTATAAATAAAAGATATTTTTCTTTTTTCTTTCTTTGTCTCATTGACTTAAATGCAGAGGTGGCTTACGGTTCAAACTGCCGGTTTCAATTTTGAGTCGGTTATTCGAAAATCGTCTCTTCTTCTCTTTGAAACTATATATTATAGTTGAGTGAGTCTTGCGTATAAACGGTCATATGTGTGACGAAATATATTTTTACAGAAAATATTGATACTTTCACGGAAAAAAGTGATACTTTTACATGAAAAAGTTTTACTTTTACTACATTGATACTTTTATAGATAAATGTAATACTTTTGCTATAAAAAATTATACTTTTTTTGTTAAAAAAATGTGATACTTTTACAGATAAACGTGATACTTTTTTCCGTCACATCATGTGACGGTCACATACAAATTTTTGCCATTATAGTTATAGTTTGTAATCATTCATAAATCGACGGTTCATTTAAATTGTCGATTTTCGTCGGTTTTCATATATATAGTTTAAAATTTTAAGCCGGTTTCCATTTTAAATGGTTGATTATTTTTCAACGGTCACTTAATCACGACTATTCATCTACTTTATTTTTGCTGGATCGAGTTCACCAATTTTCAGTCCACCAAAATTTCGTCACATGAACCGGGCCAGGCGGCCCAATTGCAACATCGGTTCAAAATAAGCCATCAATAGACAAGAGAGAAAAGGCCGAATTATTGCGCTGATCAACATCTGGGCCTATATGGGCCTGACCCACTACAACATATTGAAGAGCCCATGATTCAAATCGTAGCTAGAAAATGGAAACATTGTATCATTATTTAGGGCTATTCCAAAACACAAAAACAACCGTCACACCGCGACGATCATGTGACGGAAAAAAATATAACTTTTTGTAGCTAAAATATTACTTTTATATTTTTTTTAATAAATAATTTATCACTTTTTTTATATCGAAAGTATCATAATTATTTGCAAAGTATCGCTTTTCAAATGATCAATTTTTTCTAACAAAAATATCACTTCTATCTGTAAAAGTGTGTTCCGTTTATAGAAGTAAAAGTGTGTTCCGTGACACTCCATCACACGATGCGACCGTCACATACAAGATTCACTCATTGCAAAATATACCCAACTTTTGACTTCTTCTATAATGTAATTATTTTTAAACTTTACGATTTGATGCATGCTTTTTTTTTCAATTTTTACAATTTAATGTGCATGATTTTTTTTTTTTAATTTTTTCAATTTAATGCATTCAGTGACCTTTTTATATAAGGTGTTGATGATGAAACCACTAGGAAACATGCTATCGCGGTGAAAGTATTAAATTTAAAATATTTTGAATTTACTTAAATTACGATTCTAAGTTTCTAAGGAACACTTATTGATAGACATGAATTAATTTGTCCACCGCCAGTCTGGCCTATTTTGATTGGTCCACATTAGTAATCTCTCCTATTTTTTCTTTCCCTAGTTGCAATCAATCTGTTCTTCCATACACGATGAACACAAGTTAAAGTATTTGTCAGTTACTTTATTATAATCTTATAAAATGTAGCTAATTACCTTATCATACAATCAGGGGCTAGTTTGGTTTTCAAGATTAGTGGAGATAGTATGATTGATCCAAATTAGTCTTATGTTTGGTGTTTATGTTTAAAGTTCATGTTGGACAAAGGGCTCGGTCAAAAAATATCTTTATCCGTAGGGTTGTGCATTCGGCTGTGCATTTGATTCAAACTTTGTCATAAAATAAAAGTTGAAGCTTATTGAGAAAAATAAAACCACAAACAAAGTAGAAAGAAAAAAATTGAATGTGAATGATGAAATTAGAAATGAAAGAAATGAAATTGAAAGAGTAAACAAACTAAAAGTAAGTCGCCAATCTGTAAAAGTGAAGTCACAATAATTTGTCAAAGTTAGATAAGAAAAAACGAGAAAAAATGACGAAACTATTATATGTATAAGAGAAAAAATAAATAAATAATTACACATTCGGTTTTCGATTCGGATTGGCTAACCAAATTTAAAAATCGAAACTGAACCAAAAATCAAATTTCGCCAACACTAATAACCGAGAATTCAATTTAGTCTTTGGTTCCAACCGAATCATTGTTTTTGGTTCGGTTTGGTTCAACCAGTTAACCAATCCGCACACATATCGCTCCATTAGTGAGACAATTTGTCACGGCCTAGGACCCACCATACTAGTCTCCACTAAACTATCAATCTTATCAATCACAAAACCCTCAAAAAGAAAAGAAAATCACAAAAACGGAAAATATATAAGGGCAATTCAAATCATCAATAAATAGTAATACATGCATCAAACCAAACACACTACTAATAGTAGTGAACAGTGTCATCCTACCTTATCGTATCTATTATACACATCTCTACTCCGAAATCAAACATGCGCGCCTTTATAGTACCTTACTATCTTACATATTATAAAAATTATCTAAATATTTCCACGTATTTTATAATTTTGAGGGAAAGATAAAACACACACATGTACATTCTTTAAAATAAAAACATAATATACATTTTATACATTTTATAGTATTTTTTGCATAAAAACCCCCGTAGGTTGGGGTCGAAAAGGGAGTCATGGTCGCCCCTACACACAAGAGCAACCAAATATGTTTATAGAGGAATTGAGACTTGTAATAAACCCTGAACCCACCAACCAAACAGCACCCTAAATTCATAGGGCACCCACATTAACAAGCTTTGCCCTAAGCAAATTCTTTATATGTAGAACCATGATCTCACTTGCTCCTCCTTCAAGCTCACCGCCGAAGTACACCGCCGGCACGGTGGTGGTCCGGCCAAGCCGGGGAATCGATGCCTCGATTTCCGGGCCGTTTTCGATCTCATCAAGCTCATACACCTTAGGGTTGGCTCCGAGTTCACAGAAGAGCCTCTTGATGCAGTGGCACATGCTACACGTGCTCTTGCTAAAGATCACCACAGGATTTTCAGCTACCATAATCTCCATTGATTGAGAATATTATAGTGGTTGTAATGAAATTGTAAGATAGTGTGAGATTGCAAGATTAGTTGTAATATTTATAGGTGTCTTGTACGGTCGTAAATGAGTCATGTTGAGTCGAACGTGGGGTGTTTGTAATTGCTTTTTCGAAGTACTTTTTAGTTTATAATTTTGGAAAAATTGTTTTGGAGTGTTCGGAAAAATAACTTTAACTTTAATAAAAGTGTTTTTGGTTAAAAGCTAAAAGTAGAAAATAGTTGTTTTTTCAACTTTTTTGTATTTTGAATAGAAGTTTTTTCTCTTACTCATAAGCTAAAAGTTATAAGTATCGAACACTCCAACTTTTATATTTGACCAAAATCAATTTTAATCTCAAACACTACCTACTTTTGATTTCAAGCAATTTTACGATAATCTATACTTTTAATCGATTCTTCAAAAGTTAAAGCAAAAGAATTAACCCTCATAATTTTGTTAAACTTCTTTAAAATATTGTCTAGTTTCTAATATTATGTTTGAGTTTGTTTGATTGTTACTCGAATTCAATACAAGTGGAGTTCGAGTAGTTTGATAATTTTAAACTTGTTTCAATATTTTTTACTTATTGAGCTTGGGCTCGAGTCGAACTTTATATTTTATCAAACATAAAAGTATGTTCAAGTTTGTTAATATCTTTAATCAAACATAGTTCAAACGAACTTTCATCGAACAATCTCGAATCGAATATAAAATAGCTTAGTTGATTTTTAATAATAGTGTAATGGGAATTACAGGATTATATATATGTTGTGTGCAATATCATAAAAGATGTTAGGCTTTAGTCGAGCGGTTAATTGGGTCGTTTAATTGGGCTTAGGAGGAATTGAGCGGAAAAATCAGGAAAAATAATATTGACAACCAAAAACAGTTCAGCATATAGATCGGACCTAATTGAAGCTAAACGAGAACATTTAGGATGTTTGTGGAAGTCCATTTATATAGAAGTGTAGAGGGAGTAGGATTGCACTCTCATTAAATAATTGCAAAGTTAAATTTTAAGATGAAATTAGTGAAAATGCAATAGATAAGGATGAATATGGATGGTTATTTGTGGGTTACTTTCTCCTAATAACTTAATGACTAAGTTTTGTTACATAAAGATATGCTAAAACGGTTCGAATCACTGGTTTCAGTTTTAAATCGGCAATCTTAAAAAATGTCAAACTACAATCGAACTGTGTTATATATGATTTCGATTATAATTTCAAACCAGCTTCAAACCGTAACGTTTGGTTTGGTTTGTTTTATCATATTTTTAATTATTTTATTTCTAGTTTTTGTAGTTTTGATTTGATTTTTGTAATATTTATATATATAAGATAAAATTGATTGTGTACTAATACCAAATTAAAAGTCACAGCTAATTACAAGATAACAATATATAAATGAAGAAAATTGAGAGTTAAAGTTGGTAAGATCGAGTTTTGAAAGTGGAAAATTGTGTGAAAAATGTCATATGAGAGGTATTTAATATTTTTAGAAAATTAAATAAAAAAATATAAAATCTAACACAAAACTAAATTTGAGTTTAATCTGCGGCTTACAACATCTGGAAAGATGAAATCGAAACTGAATACATATACATACATATTTTTTGTTTATGGAACTAATATTAGGTTCACGGTTAACTAAATCGTTGACCACATATTCGCTACGGATTTTTAAACCGTCCACTCACTATAGTGCATAATTACATTGCATATGATTCAAATGCAGTTGCAGTCTATTCATTGACGTTGTAAACAATTTATGGGATTTGGTTTTTTCCAAAATTATGTACTTTTATATCATAGGAAAAGGTGACAATTGTTTGGAGGTATATTGGTATTTTTATTGTTAATTGACGATACTTTCATTAGTAATATGATAAATTCAAGATAAATTCTTAGAATTTTTGGGACTAATTTGAAAGCAATAAAAATAAAATGTGATCTAGAGAGAAGACGGTTGATGTGGCTGCCACCGTGGAGATAGACCGTACACTACAACCTATTGATTTTGACTTGTTATTTTATCATTTTGAAATTGTAAAAGAAAACTATTACATACATGCAATAAAAAAGACACAATTAACTATCTTTAGGATTTATCACTCCATAAAGAAATATGGAAGATGTTACAAGGATAGAAGATGAGTTTTTGCAACTAATCTGGAAATAATAAACGAGCTAAGTGGACGAACTCAGGTCGTTTCTATAAAAAAAATTTCATTCTAGTTTTTCTCTATATACTTGGATTCCTTTCTCTTTGAATGTTACCTCTTTATAGGCCTATTTTCTAGTAGGGGACATAATTATTACTTTTCCCAACATTGATGTCTCATCGAGATCGTGTGATGACCTGTCACATATGCGAATCGTGTTTTAGACGCATAACCTATTATCTGCCATTTATTAGCAGATCGTGGCGGAAAGTCCTAAGGGGAGGTCGTTGGAAATGACCTTGATGCTACTTCAATTATCTTTGGCTAAACCAGGTCATCGGAAAGAAGGTATATGAACTCGAAGTCTTCATAAACACGAACTCGAGATCATTTTTCCGTAGTCTCCCGGGAAGATGCGTAGTTGACTTTGGCGAGCTCTAATTCAAACAATCTGAGTCCATGAAGTGCTTGTATCTACAATCGCCTCTTGAATTTGTATAGGTTGTTGTAAAACAAGCACTGCGAATTTAACATTTAAAAGTCTCGCACTCCGCGCCTTGTTGTATCTCGTTGACACGTATCCTTACTATTTTTCCACGTGTCGCATATCCGAAAATGCTGCCTGGAAGCATCTAAATCCAATGATTTATGATTTTCAAATATTTTAGATGCCTCTACACAGAAATAGCAAAATCGGCCCAACCGATAAATTAATCTAGCTCATCTGACATTTCACGGATTGAGATATAGAAACTTTAGCTCGAAGTATCATATGAGGGCCAGCGGCCCAATTGCAACATCTGTTCAGAATAAGCACAAGAGAGAGAGAGGCCTAATTGTTGGGCTGATCAACATCTGGACCTACATGGGCCTGGCCCACTACAACATAATTAAAGAATCCATGTGTTCGTCCATGATTCAAATCCCTGCAAGACTCACCCTATAGAAAATGGAAACATTGGATCATTATTTTAGGGCTATTCTAAAAGATAAAAATTTGTGTGAGATCGTTACATCAGATCGTGTGATGAAAAAAAATATTACCTCCGTCCCACTCTAACTTTCCTACTTTCCTTTTTGGTTTGTCCCAACTTAATTTTTCAACCCATAAATGACAAACTTTTCTCACAATCTCCACCCTTAAAATTTTTACCCTCAATCTCCACCTTTAAAAAAGTCAAAGATTCCACAAAATCTGTTTTGTCTTAACCTCCGTGCCCGGTCAAAGTAGGAAACTTAAGCCGGGACTGAGGGAGTATAACTTTTTATAGCAAAAATATTTTTTTTATCTGTGAACAAAAAAAATTATTACTTTTTATACCAAAAGTATCACAAGCATCATTTTTTTCTAAAAGAAGTATTACTTCTATTTATAAAAGTACTCCCTTAGTTCCACTTTATTTTGCGGGACTAATCGGACACGGATATTAAGAAAAAAAAATTTTGCTTTTAAGTTGACTTTATCAAAGGTGTAGATTGAGGGTGCAAATTTTGAGAAAAGTTTTACTTTTAAGGATGTACAAAGTTAAGTGAGACGGACGGGAAAAGCAAGTGTGCAAATTTAAGTGGGACGAAGGCAGCATCACTTTTTTTTGTTTTGTGATACTCAATCATACCGTGACACCGTCACATATAAGATTTACTCATTGCAAAATATGCACAACTTTTTTGTCTTCTTCTATAATTTAATTATTTTTAAACTTTACGATTTGATTCATGCATTTTTTTCAATTTTTGCAATTTAATGTATTATGTGATTTTTTCTTTCCCGAATTGCGCTCAATCTGCTTTTCTAGATACGATGAACACAAGTTAAAATATTTATCTGATGTTATAAAATGTAGCTAATTATCTTATCATACAATCGGGGGCAAGTTTGGTTTCAAGATTAGTTGAGATACTATTATTGATCCCAATTAATCTTATGTTTGGTGTTAGTATTTAAAGTTCATGTTGGACAAAAGACCCGGTCAAAAAAACATCTTTGTCCTTCCATTAATGAGACAATTTATCACGGTCTAGGGTCCATCATATATACTGGACTCCACTGAACTATTAATCTTATCAATCACAAAACCCTCAAAAAGAAAAAAATATCAATCACAAAAACCAAATAATATATAAAAAAATTTAAAACATTAATAAATAGTAATAAGTCAAATCAAACACACTTACCTTATCATATCTATTCTACATATCATCACTCCAAAACCAAACATGCCCTTAAAGTATCTTACTTATGAAAAAATTTATCTAAAATCTTCCCAATATTTTATAATTTCGAGGGGAAGATAAAACACACACTTTCTTAAAATACATACATAATACACATATTATTTTCATAAAAAACCATAGGTGTGGGTAGAAAAGGCCCATGAGATTACCTGTTACATTTTGGTGTTACATCTTGTGTTTCACTCATTTACTAACCGACACGTGTATGGTATGATGTCACAAATTAACATGTGTCACCTAGTGAATTGAGTGTAACAGAAGATGAAACACCTAGTGTAACAGGAATCCGAATTGTAGAAAAGGGGGGCCATGGCCACCCCTACCCACAAGACTATTAAATTCATATAGGGCACCAACATTAACAAGCTTGGGCCTTAGCAAACCATCAATATGGAGAACCATGATCTCCCTTGCTCCTCCTTCAAGCTCACCACCAAGGTACACCGCCGGCACGGCGGTGGTCCGGCCAGGCCGGGGAATCGCCGCCTCGATTTCCGGGCCGTTTTCGATCTCATCAAGCTCATACACCTTAGGGTTGGCTCCGAGTTCATAGAAGAGCCTCTTGATGCAGTGGCACATGCAACACGTGCTCTTGCTAAAGATCACCACAGGATTCTCAGCCACCATAATCTCCATTGATTAGTTGAGAAAATTATAGTGGTTTGTAAGATAGTGTAAGATAGCAAGATTACTTGTAATATTTATAGAGGGGTTTTGTAGGGTTGTAAATAAATTAAGTTGAATATTATCGCGCTTCGAATATTATGTTTGACTTGTTTGACTATAAATCATTTAATCGAATATAAGTGGAGTTCAAGTAGTTTGACATGTGTATTTGTTTTAATATTTTTTTATTTATCGAGCTTGAGCCCGAATCGAGCTTTAAATTTTATCAAACATAAAAGTATGTTGAAGTTTGTTGGTATCTTTATAAAGCGAACACAGTTCAAACAAACTTTCAACGAACAGTCTCGAATCGAGTATCGAATAATTTGATTTGTTTTTAATGCTAGTGTAATGGGAATACTTATGGGATTATATATATATATATATTGTAAAAGGCGTTAGGTGATAGTCATAGCCAACGGCTAATTGGGGCTCCTAGTCAGGCATAGACGGGGTTTAAGAGGGATTAAGCAGAAAAATCGAAAAAAAGTTGACAGTCGAAAATAGTCTAATATTTAAATTGGGCCTAATTGAAGCTAGACGTAAATATTTAGGATAGAGAATGTGTATGAAACTCTATTCTAAAAGTCACCGTCTATCTCGACTATATCTATCTATGCGTTAGACAGTCTTTGGTCGTCTATATTTTTTCTCCAACTCCTCCTCATCTAATCTCTCTTAATTCCTCAAAGAAAAAAAAAAAAATCCGATTAACGATCCTAACTTACCGTCGACTAACGCCTAGCAACTTTTATAATATTGATTAATATGAAGTTATATAGAAGTGCAGAGGGAGTAGGATTGCACTCTCATTAATTAAATGCAAAGCTAAAATACAAGATGAAATTAGTGAAAATGCAATAGAAGATAAGAATGAAATGTAGGTGGTTATTTGTGGGTTACTTTCTCGTAATAACTTAATGATTAAGTTTTGTTAAATTAAGATATGCTAAGACGGTTCGAACCGGTGGTTTCAGTTTTAAATCGACAATTTTAAAAATTGTCAAATGACAGATAAAATCTGAACCGTGTTATACATGATTTCAGTTACGGTTCCAAACCAGCTTCAACTTGTGACCTCTGGTTCGGTTTGTTTCATCATCTTTATAATTTTTTTAATTTCTAGTATTTGTAATTTTGATTTGTTTTTTGTAGTATTTAAATTTATAAGATTGATTGTGTACTGATACTAAATTAAAAGTCATAACTAATTACAAAATAACAATATAAATGAAGAAAATTGAGGCTTGAGATTTGGGAGCGAAATCGAGTTTTGAAAGTGGAAAATGTTGTATGCGAGGTATTTTTTGAAAATTAAATAAAAACTACTCCCTCCGTCTCACCCTATTTTGCATACTTTTCTTTTCGGTCCGTCCCACATTAATTTGTATATATTCTTAAAAATAAAATTTCTCTTACAATCTCCACTTTTAAAATCTTCATCCTCAATCTTCACCTTTAAAAAGTTAACTAAAAAGCGAAAAAAACATTTTTTTTTTAATATACACATCGAAGTAAGTGTACAAATTATGCCGGAACGAAGAGAGTATAACATTTAACACAAAACTAAATTTTAGTTTGACCCGAGGCTTACAATCTATGGAAAGATGAAATCGAAACCCAATATATATTGATTTTTTTATTTTTGGAGCCAATACTAGGTTCACGGTTAACTAAATCGTTGACCACAAATTCATTACGGGTTTTTAAACTATCCATCCACCTTTAGTGTATAATTACGTTACATCACTACAAGAAAAAAAATTAAATTAGAGACGAAAAAATTCTTATTTAATTACATGATATTGATTTTTAAACTAAAGTAGTGACGGATTAGAGACAAAATGATTAGTCTTTATAATGCTGATCTCTAAAATTTAGAGACCGATTTTATTCCGTCTCTAAATTTAGTGACACAATTTCTCTCTTTATTATGAAATTAGAGTCTAAATTATCTACCGAAATATAGACGGATTATGTCCGCCTCTAATATTCGATTGCTAATTCATCTCTAATCGGATATTAATAATATTTTATTATTTTCTGTCATTATTCTATTTTTATTTTGTGACTGATATTAACGTTACTAATTTTCTGTCTTTAATATGATTTCTTTTTGTTACTGTAGTGCATATTATTCAAATGCAGTTGGAGTCTATTCATGTACTTCGACGTGGTAAACAATTTATGGGTTTTGGTTTTCCCAATGTTTTGTATTTTTTATCATAGGAAAAGGTGACAAATTTTTGGAGGTATATTGGTATTTTAATTTTTTTTTTTTTAATTTTTACTTTTTCTCCTTATTTAGGAACAAAAAAAAACTCTCTCCTCCCTTACGGTGACTCGAATCCAAAACCAAATACCTAGGTAGTAGATGTTCTGCCACTTGAATTATCCAACTTCTTCATATTGGTAATTTTTTTGTTAATTGAGGATATTTCCACTAGCAATATGATAAATTAAAGATCAATTCTTGGAATTATTTTGGACTACTTTAAAAGCAATATAAATGACATGTGATCTTGAGTGGAGAAGATTGACGTGGCTGCCACCTACGTATATTAATGGAACGGGTCAGGTCGGATGTTTGATTGGTCCTGAGACCCCGTCCCTGCTTCCCGTTTTGAGTCAATGATTTTCACCTCATGCCCTGCCTCGTACAGGGCGGGTCTACCCCTCTCCGGCGCTCAGCCCCACCCATAATTTTTCTTTTTTTATTTAGAAAAAAACACGTTTTTATGCAAAAAAAAAAAAAAAGAAAAAAATAAATTCAACAATATTTAGATTAATTTAGAGTAATAAAAAAAGAGCAGGGTTAATTTAATTTAACACTTTTAATTTTTCTTATTTAGTTATTAGAGACTAAAAAGTAAGAAGTTATATTATATTTTTATCTAGTATAATTAGAAGTTATAATATATATATATATACATGGCTATATATGTATGTATAAATATAAAAATTTAACTAATATATCTTTATAAAATTTAATTAAGCATTTTGTACAGGCGACTCATAGAGCCCGTATCCAACCCACCCAGATCACAGGTGGAGGTTGACCCGCTCCATTCTATAACGGGTCGGATTTTACCCTGCTCCAAATGTTCGGGGCAAGATGAGGCGGATCGAATCAATATTGACATTCCTATAATGCCCATATTGAGTCCTCAATTCTAAATTGCATTTCATCTTATATTTCATTACGTCAAATATATGTCATGTGTTAATTAGTGATATTATCATATACACGTAACATATAGTGATTATTTTGAAATATAAAATGAAATACAAATTGAAATAGAGAATCTAATTTGTACAATGCCACCGTGAAGATGAACCGCACACTACGATTATCGATTTTGACTTGTTATTTTAACATTTTGAAATTATAATGAAGCTATTAAATGCATGCAATAAATGTACTTATCAAAACATTGATGACTAACCATAAGTGCATACAAAGATGCGATCAACTATGTTTACCATCGAGGTCGTAACACATGCGAGTCGTGTGTCAAGCTCATAACCAATTGTCCGTCACTTATCACCAGATCGTAGCGGAGAGTACTAGGGGGAAGTCTGTTAAGATGATCTTTTACTAACATTATGATATTCATTGGAAAGTACGTTTTTTGGAGATTAATTTAGTCGACAGATTTGATGGTTGAAGCAACTAAGGAAATGATGACATGAAAAAATTCAAAAGGAGATCATGGCATATTAAAGAGCAAGCTTATTCTTTGAGTCAAAAGAAATAAGTCAAACTTTCCATCTTGACTCATAACCATCCGGGCAAAAAGAAAGTTGACTGCAGTCAAGAGTGGACGAGAAGGAATTCACTCACTATTTAGAGCCACTCAACAATGGTGTTCTGCACCGAGCCGTGTGTCTACAATTCCTGTATTCGGCCACTTAAAAGTTGTAAGTTATACTGTTGATGTTCCTCCTGTCTAGGAACATCTTCTAGTTGTTATGACATATCGGGAGATTTGTGACTAAGAAGTTCAGGAGAGCTTGTAAAGTTCGGGAGAACTTTTATGAGCAGTAAGATATATTCTCTGTACTATGTCCGACTGGAGGATCAGGAGGCCGAGCAAGTAGTTAGGAGAAGTGCATATAGTGTTGGCTACTTTGGAGGGAGTCCTAAAGTTGTGTAAGTCAAAACTGTATATGTGCATATCACTTCTCTAATAAAACAGGCCTAAGAGGAAGAAGGATTCTTCCTTGAAAATTTATCATACTTTTGTTATTTATGTTTATTAAATGTTTGTACTTTCTAAGAACTCACCGCACTCTATTACTCCTTGTTTCATGACAAGTCGTTCTGCTTAAAAACATCATACACGTGCACAAATTCTAATATTTCAAAGTCGTTAGAAACTAACTCGGTGCTACCTCAATTGTCTTTGGTTGAACCAGGTCATCGGAATATGAATACGAAGTCTTCAGGAACACGAACTCGAGATCATTTTCCGTAGTCTCCATGAAGATGAGTAGTTGACTTTTGCAAGCTGTACTTCAAATCATGCTGACTCCACAAGGTGCTTGTATCTACAATCGCCCCTTGAATTTGTAGGTCGTTGTAAAATGAGCCACGAGTACAAAATTCATAAGTCTTATGCTCCGCCCCTTGTAGTATCTTGCTGGCACGTATCCTTACTATTTTGCCACGTGGCGCGTATCGGGAAACACTGGCTGGAAGCGTCTAAATCCAACGATTTATGATTTTCGGACATTTTAAACACCTCTATACAAAAGTAGCAAAATCGGCCGACTGATAAGTTAATCTAGCTCATGACATTCTACGAATCGAGATATAGAAACTTTACTTCGAAGTATTATGGGCCAAAAGACCTAATTCAATGTGCAAATAATCTCACTGCCCGCGAGCTGGCACAACACTCTTACTTTATTTTAGCTGGATCAACTAGACTAATTTCACCAATTTCCGGGGCCCAATTGCAACATCTGTTAAAAATAAGCCATCAATAGACAATTATGAAAAAGCCACATTATTGGGCTGATCAACATCTGGGACTAGATGGGCATAACCTATTACAACATAATTAAACTAAATTATTTTGTAATTCATAATTATTTATAAATTAATATGAATCACGATTTTCGAATTAAATCAAATTAGTTTGGTTGAATTAATTATATTTTGAACAACCCTATTAAATCGTCCATGATTCAAAACCCCAGCAAGATTTACCCATTAGAAAGTGGAAACAGTGGATGATTATTTTACGGTTATTGTCAAATAATACACAACTTTTATCTTCTTTTATAATTTAATTATTTTTATAATTTATTTAATATATATATATATATTTAATTCATGCGTCAAGTAACTTTGTATATATAAGGTACTTATAATATACTCACGGGAGAACATGCTATCAATAAATATAAATTAATTTGTCCACCGTCTACGTGGCCTGTTTGGATTGGTCCACATTAATAATCCCTCCTAATTTCCTTTTTCTTTTATTGTGCTTACCACAAATTGATGGAAGAGATTAATAGGATGGACCAATCAAAACATTCTACATAATTAAGCAGTTGATAAGTTAATCATGCACAATGGTGGGGTATATGATTAATCGGTATATATATATCAACTGCAAAAAAATAAATAATAAAAACACTTTTTTCTATCATACGACCAGAGATAGAGCCATAACTTATGGTTTGAGGATCAATAAACAAAATACCACGAGCAAATGATATACACGTAATAACATAATTTAAATATATTAGTTGATTATTATTTAAAAAAATCTATATTATTTATTATTAAATATCGAAATGAATAATTAGTTATATATATATTAAAACTTAGAGTATCTTTATTACATACTTATAAAAAAACTTAGGTGAGGGGCAGTTCAGATCTTCTGTCCCAACTACGATAGTTCAAATCCTCTGTCCCAACTACAATATCCCACATATAAAATTAATCATTTGAGAAGTAGGTAAAATAATAAGTTTTGAATCAAAAGCGAAGTAATTTTATGCATAGGAAAATTGTGACATCGTAATTGGGAATTGTGGCAGATAATTTTTGACAATTAATACAACGCAAAAGCTAGCGTAGAGTACTGACGGATTATTGATGGATTTATCAACATTTTCTTATTTGTTGTTATTCCGTCGTTATATTTGGCCATAGCCATTAGAATCGACAAAATTGGTCTGACTCAATGGACTGGCCTAAACCGTCCCACATTTTAAATGGATTAAACCACAGAAATATAAGTCACCCTCGAACATAACACACCCAACTTAATGGGTCGAAGTCTAACGGTTCACCGATGAATCAAAAAGTCTTTATATATTTAAAGAGTTGAACGCGATAATTATTGATCCGCAATCGTAGAATTATCGGACCCAATAAATCCGCCCCGACTTATAGCAGTGATCCATGCCCCGCCATAATTCTTGGTGATGCCAATTTTTCCCCGCCTCCGCCCAAATAATAATTCCTCTCACACGGTTACACCCAAGTAGGAAAAAGAAAAAAAAGAAATTCCCTCAATTCTCTATCACCTCCGCGCTTTTCCCGATTTCCCCCATTTCTTAATTCTTCGAATTTCCAGTTTATCCCTTTCCCCTTCTCCCTCTTCACACACCATACACGCAGACACACGTGTTCACACACTAGAGCACACACACACACCATAAGAGGCTGTATTAACTAATATTTTCTGTAATTTCAACTTTTGAGTTTAGTGGTAAAGTCGTGAAGAGAAAATGAACCCTAGCCGAGATTAAGACACCCAATTTTGGGTCTTCCTCAGGTATGGTAAACCCTACTTTTTAGTTTTTAGTTTTTTCTTTTCTTTGTGAGAAGTTGTTAGTAGTTATTTTGGCTTGCATTTTTGATGTTAGATTAATGTTCTTGAATTTCTTGTTGATTGAAATTAATGGTGTATTTTTATCCATTGTTGAGTCTTGAATTATAGATAAAATAATAAGGCCATTTGCTTGATTTATGTTTGTTGGGGGCGTTGGTGGGCTTTCTACCCTACGGGGTCGGATATCCGACCCAGCCTGCACGGTTTTACTCGATCTGGGTATTTTTTAGTCCATTGTGTATAGTATATAGGGTTTAGCTCGGTGTGTTTTTTTTAACAAACTCAACTATAATTTCTACACATATTCCAGCAATCTTAAAGAAGCAAAAAAAGATTCATTCATAGAAAAGTAACTTTGAGAAAAACACACTCTGCGGGTACCCATCGGGGTTGTGTTGAAGATCGGGTATATTTATCGGGTACCCGACCCTAAAAATCCGAGCAGATCCCACCCTTAGGTGTATGGCCTTAGAATATTACTTAATCTTCTGTAGGTTTCCTGGTATTTCCTCTAATTATTGTTTTGATTATTACTTGTTCACATGATTGTTAATGACCATTCATATTAGATGATGATGGTGCAACTGAAGGTTTTGATGTGATCAAAAGATGGTTTAGATGATTGAGTAATTGAGTTTTGTATTCAATGAGTAATCACAATTATCATTACTGAACAAGTACTAAATAAAGCTTTATTTGCTTAGTTTTGAGCTTTATTCTAAAAGTGTCTGCCTATGTTTTTTCTTGACCCCTTTCCGCCTAACCCCGCTTAGAACCAATTAATCCCGCCTAGATCCCATTTAGGTGCTAGACCCTAGCTTGCGGCTGACTAGCGCTTAGCGTCTTTTAGAATATTGGTTTTGAGTATTACCTGAGAAGTCATATTGAGTGATTTGATGCAGATGTGATTCAAGGGCTTCTTTTGGTATATTATTGGGTGCAGAATTTGCTTTCTTGAATGCTTCTGTCAAGGATTTTGTCATTTTCTTGATTTGGTTAGAGCTATATCCATGGTTTGGTGGACGATGATGGCTGATTTAGTGTGTAAAAATGGAAATTGACAAACAAACATAACGTGGATCGGTTGTAATTGCGAATTATCCTTGAAGTTTATCCTGATTACAAGAAAATATAGCTCTCTTTTCCGAATGTGTCACATATCACATGTGTTGTCTATTTAAGTCACGAGCATTCGAAACAGATGAGATGCAATGAGACCAAAAGTAGACCATTTTTAACTGAATAACCATTAAGGGCCCGCTTGGTTGGGGGGTTTAGGGGTAGAGAATGGGAATAAATGATGACTCATTCTCATTTATGATGCTTGATACATAATAAATAACTTAATCATTACCTCATTTTATTAACAATTCTCCCCCCACTTCATTCCATAGTATGATTGACCCCTCATTCATACCCATTACCATTGCCATTGATGATTTGCAACCAAGTTATCCTAAGAACTTAACTGCGTTTTGAAAGCTAGATTAGAATGTTGAAGTTAAAACTATAGTTTTAATGTAGAACTAAAATTTTAATACTAGATTGAAATTAGAATTGATTAAGTACACCCCGGAACTCAAATGTAAAAATCAAGTGTAGCAATACTAGATTCGTGTAGACGATGGTGGCTGATTTAGAGGGTGTTTGGCTAAGCTTATTTAAACATCTTATAATCTCCAACATCTTATAAGTTGTTTCAAGAGCTTATAAGATGTAATTTCAAGTTAATAAAGTGATCGGATAAAATAACTTATAAGCTTGAAATTGAATGGAGTGATTTAGCATGAATTTGAGGGACTAATTTGAAAACTACTATTAAACACATATTTTGATTAGTGTAGGAAGTGTGTGAAGTGTGTGTAGCATGTGAAATTTGAGCGTAATTAAGATCGCTCATGGGTCATCTAAAAGTACTGTGAATAGTGGGTGTGCATAAAAGGCTCAAATCTTAGTACCCTGCAATACCAATAAAATAGACGGTGTTATTCAAATGTGATTGGTTCGACCCATCTATCAATCTAGGACCTAGAATTCAGGCTGAGTATAATCTTGTTGAGGTGAACCATAAATGTAGATTTGATCGGTATGAGCCGTTTATTTTAGCATCACAGGCCATCCAAGTCTTTTATGTGATTATCCAAGACTCAGGTGTGACAAAAGCGATTGGTGGGCTGTTGCAAAAATTTCACACGCAACTGTAAGTAATGTGGAAACTAAGGTCGAATTACCATTTCAAGGGGATGACAATGATAACTATCATCCCACACAATTGGTGTGGATGAAGAACCACGATCCTTGAATGATCCTTATGGTTCTTTCCTATACATCGATGATGAACTTCTTGAAGAAGAAGATGAACCAATACTTGAAACAGACACTGAAAATGCTTGCAATTAAAATTCAGATGACGAAGCTGGAAATTTATATATTGATTTTTATAAACTGATTGCGATTGACACAGGTGAGCTATTATATTGTCATTGATTTGTGAATGTGGCATGAAATTGTTGTTTGTTCTCCAATTTGGTTTTCGTTTTCAGTTAAAAATAGCATGTGCGATAGGTATCATACATTTTACTGTTGTATATGCAGATTTCACACATATAGAGCGATTGCATAATGCATTTTGATTGGCAACGCCTATATTAGTCTGGCCTAATGTACTTTGAGTTTATTTTGATATATTAATTATATGTAGTTGCAGTCCCTATGGCTAATAGAGGGAGACGATCCAAAGGTAAAGGTGTTGCATCTTCTTCATCTGGACTTGTAGCCGCAAGATCATCAGCAGCACGATCCGCAGATGTAGTGCCACCAGCAGTAGACCACGTCACGACAGATCCATCACCAACCCTTACCGGATCCACTGCCGATACACCATCACAATCATTACCGACAGATCTTTCAAGTAATAATAGGGTACATTTAGAAGTTGAAGATAACAGGTACATATCTTGGAATATCAAGATTCTGTTTTGTTGATTTTATATCTCACAGATTCATGTTCACACATGTTAAGTTGGTATATTTTCCACGACAGCTTCATTCCAGGGCATACAGCTGCAAGGCAGATTACTAAGATCTTCACGGAGAGATTGGATAGACAGGGCTACACATGGAAAGACGTTTCTCAACAGACAAAGGAGTTTTATTGGTCGGAGTTTCAGGTAGAAAAATGACTTGTGTTTGAGAAAATTTTGTTCCTTACATGTATAAAAATTATTACCACAATATTGTTGCTAATACTTATATAATTAATTTCTTATGTTGTAGAAATATTTTGTATTTGATCCAATGCCCGAGCGCCTGATAGAAAAAGCTTGGAGGAAGAAGGCTTCAAAGTGCTACTCTCAATTGCTTTATAAGTTCAGGCATCATGGGAAGCCAGATCGTCTTTCTCAAGAAACATGGAATTGTTGGGTAAGGTTTTGGAAATCTGCCGAATTCAAGAAGAAAAGGAAGCAGGCATCAATTAGTCGTCACAGCGAGGTTGCTGGGCCCGGATCAGGACTATCTCGGCACGCCTGTGGTTCTAAATCTGCCAAGGAGCATGCTAGAGATTTGGTAATATTATTTTCTTGCTTTGTTTTTTTAATTTGATTATTCAGGGGAATGTATCTCTTTGTTTACGATTTATTTGTACAATTAACTTGGGGCTGCTAGAATCTTGTTTTAAGATTTAAAGATAATTGGTTACTAAATTTGTGCTTTTGGGAAGAGAATCAAGAGATACTGGGATAATGTTGTAAAAGTCGTTAGGCGCTAGTCGGGCGGTAAACTAGGGCCCAACGCCTAGACGGGGCTAAGCAGGATGAAGGCGTGGTTAGCCGGAGAGTAATTGGGACAAAAACTGAGGCGGTTAATTATAGCCTAGCGCCTAGACGGGGACTAATCGGAGCTAGTATGTGAGTTTTGCGATAGACCAGTATATGTAGGGGGAATATGTGAAGCAACAGTTAGTTGCAAAAGTTGGAATTATTATTGATTTTCCAACTAAATTAAATAATGATTATAATTAAAGCTCATCTACCATCCAGAATGAAATAATTGCCGGCTCATGTTGGATATAAAGTTGTTTTTGAATGCTGTTTTCTTTTTATTTTTGTTGGTCAAATCACTGCCATCATTTAATTCAAACTTTTATTACAAAATAGAGCTGTTGTGAAATTCCCAGCCGAGGCATAGAGTTGAAACGAGTCAAATCGAATTGACTATTGTTCAAGTTCGATTCATAGATTATCGTAGTTTTGATTTTATATTTGAGCTTAATTGGTTATTAGTAGAGTAGAACTTGGATAAGCATTAATCGAGCCGAATATGGTTTAAGGCCGAGTAGTTTGATAATTTTACATTTGTTTTAACAAATTCATTGAGTTCGAGTTCGAGTCGAGCTATTGTTTCTAATTGGATATTTCTGTTACTAGAAGTACATGATTTCTACTGTTGATTGTGAGATTAGTTACTAATTGTTGAGATTAGTTACTAGAATTTGAAATGTTGATTGTGCTGTTTAGTGTCGTTCGTACTATTGCTGGTTCTAATTTGTAATTTTTATAGGAAATGATATTGAAACGAAAGCCGAACGAGTATGAACTGTCTAACTACATACAGACAAAAAAGAAGGATCGAGGAAAATACGTGGATATATCTGAAAAAGTTGTTGTAAGTGTCTGAAAAGAAACAGACGTTTTGTATTTGAAGTTACACGTAGTATTTAATATATCATTTATGTTCATGTCATTTTAATTCTTTTCGTAGAATGAAGTATTGAGATCTCTTGAAAGATCTCCTGGGCCTTCTGTCGAGACTGAGACTGATCCTGATGGGGCAAATCATCATGTCCCTGATAAGTGCACTGAAGCCGTTGGAGGTGATAAGAAACGACGACTTGACAGTACTAGCAATGATCACAGTTCCTCAAAGGCTGCCAAAACAGTGCCACCCCCTTCAAATTGGGAGCGTCTCTTGGATGAGGCATTTGAGCGTGGACGCGCTGAAGGTCGGGCTGAGTTAGAGAATAAAATGAATGCTTTGATGCAAGAAACACAACGGATGGGGAAGAAGCTCTCGATGTTGATGGAGCATTTAGGAGGTTCACGAGTTTTTGGCAAAAACAATTCTGATGATGATGATGGTGATGATGATGCAAACTGGAATTTGGATTAAACTCCTTGATTATTACGTTTCGTAATTGTCTATAATGAAACATTATTTTGCACGTTTCATATGTCACTGTAGCATTTAGTGACCCGTTGAATTGGTAGGCTTTTGAGTTTATCTTTTTAGATTTTGAATGATGCTCTAATCTGGGTGATACTTTGAATTAGTTGTGAATACTTGTGATGAAATGCTATTTTCACATCTTGTATATATTTTATTTTATGATGCTTTTGGTGCTCCTTTATGTAAAAAGCAGGAAATACATATATAGTTAGTCAATGTGGAGAACCAGGATCTCACTTGCTCTGGCGGCACGGTGGTGTTCCGGCAAGCTGGGGAATCGGTGCCTCGACTTTCGGGCCATTTGTATGTGTATATATAAAGGTTGTTTGGACGAAAAAATTTCTTAAATCTTGATTACGTCCAAATCATGTGCGGAATTTTGACAAAAATGGCTGAAAAATGGGTTTGATGACTTACCTGCCAAATTCGTAATCCAAAAAAGAAATTAACAGTTTATGTAAAAAACAACTTATGTGAGGTCTTAGGTGGTGTTTGCAAACTCAATTGAACTCTCAAAATCAATTTTTAAAAGCACTTTACACAAGTTAGAGTGTTTGTAAACTCACTTTCGGGACACAAAATAGCTTCTGAAAAGCAATTAAAAGCTGATTCTCAGAAGCTGCTAACACTCAGATTCTACAGCTTTTAGCTTTAACACAATTTTATTTCCAAACACTACCAAATTCTAAACTTTTTTTCAAAATCAATTATAAGCACTTTTCTAAAAGCACAATTGTTTGCAAACACCCCCTTAGAATTGCTTTGGATTTTATAGAGCACTTAGAAGTTCTGTTGTAAAAATTTATGACTAACTTCGATTAATTCTCGCCTAGGCACTAGGCTTCCATTGATCGTCTAGTTTATTTTCCGATTCCTCCCTGTCTAACTACGTCTATGCCTTGATTTGTCCTGTCCAAATCCCGATTAGTCGCTAGGTCCCAGTCCACCGCCTAACTAGCGCCTAACGACTTTTACAACCTTGCTTAGAAGTAGAGGTGCCTATTCGAGCAACTTAGTCGGCTCGGTTCAATTCATCGGGTCTATAAGTAGTTATCCAAGTTCAGTCCACTCTTTAAAATATATCAAGATTTTCGGATCAGTCTCTGGTCCATCGAAATTTTTGTCTATCAAGTTAGACTTGTCGAACTCGATAATATTTTAGATCAAGATTTATATAGTTCAATCCGCCTTAAATATTGAGCGGACTGGGGTAGTCCATTTTGCCACCTAATGTTTTGCATTTACATAGTTTTACATGTAACCAATTATTAGATTTAATTAAGCTTAATAAATAGACGTTCAAGAGATGAGGTTTATTAATAAGCGTACAACATATATAAAGTTAATAATAACCAAGAGGAGTGATCCGAAATCCTGTATAACATCAGATGTTTCATCGTCTGTAACACTAAAATTTGTTTACGTAGAAGCAAGATAAGAATAAAGTAAGAGAATTAATTAATAGTAATTGTGTGGATGACAAGACAATATTATATCAAGGAATATAATTAACCTTAGAACGGAGACGTTTCCCAGCATCATCATATATATTATTCCTTATTCTAAAATAATATTTTATTATCACAAGGTTAATTAAAACATTAAATTCTCACTATTATTTTTTTATTATGATTATAATATTGCTAATATTCTGTCCAGATCTTGTTCATGATTTTGGAATTAAATTGTTATTTTCGGATGAGATAGCATGAAATCAGAATAAAGAAAAACTTTCGGCCCATAAATATATAACTATATATAGTAATTTCTCCGTCTCACTTAATTTTGCGGGACTGATCGAACATGGATGTTAAAAAAAAGGTTGTTTTTACTTTTAAGTTGATTTTATTAAAGATCTAGATTGAGGGTGGTGATTGTGAGAAAAATTTCATTTTTAAGAATGTGCAAAGTTATATGGGACGGACAGAAAAGACAAGTGTGCAAATTTAAGTGGGACGAAGGAAGCATTATGCCAATTATTTTCTTTTCATTCAAAAAGCAAAACTTTCAATATTTTGGTCGCCTCTAATATAATTCAATTGGTTTAGCCTCTTGCATCCGGAGTTATTGATCGGAAATCAAATCCGACCAATTTCTCTCTTAAGACTTAACCTAAAAGAAAATAGTATTTTCGTTGTGATTTAGTAGACGGAATTTTAATATACTCTCTTTCTTTTGCAATAAAGTCTAATAATAATTTTAATTTCACAAGGAAATTACAAAATTATCGCTTTTAATTTGTAGCTACTGAAAAGACATGTATAAATCATGAGCCGAATGTGAGAGTAGATGGGTCATGAGCCTCACGTAACATTAACTAGGTTGGAAACTAAGCTCACATGTCAATTTCCCGCCAAATTTCATATTTCTACTTAACTAGGACCAAATCCGCTAAATTTAACTTTTTACATGACTTATTGCAGAATTTCATTTGCGCTGGACTAAAACTGCAAAAAGGTCCTATTTTTGCAATTTTGTCAAATAACATGTGATGCAGGGACCTCGATCTAGCCCCTAGAAAGTCAGGGATCTCTATGGACGGGTGTATAATGCAAAATGCATCGATCTAGCTTCTAGGGAGCCAGAGATGAGGACTCTTAGTTGCTAGTAAGCCCAAGAAAATTGTTTCATATTCTAAAACAAATCTTTCATATTGATCATAATTTTGAGGTGGAGTTAAACGCATGTCTTCGAGTCCATGCTGCATCAACATCCCATACAATTCAATAATTTAAGTTAAATTGTAAAATCTCAAGAATTGTAGCATAAATCTATTTTTAGCCCCAAAAGAAAAAAGAAAAAAAAATTACATGCACACACTTTTGCTCCAATTAGAAAACATTCCAAGATCAAGAACATTCCCTACTTATAGCAAAACAGAATCTATTCTCAGCTATCAAGGAATTTTGACTTTCTATTACTTTAATAATATTTATCCCCAAAAAATTATTCACTTTGCATTAAATAATTTCTACATACTCATCCAACCAATCACTATATATACCTCATCATATCACACCCTCAACACCATCACAATCCCCCTCTTCTAAAAGTGTCAATCTATTTCCGACTAAATCCCGTCTATCTTCGATCAGATCCCATCTAAATATTTGCCCTATCTTCAATTCCGTCCATCGTCGATTAGATCCCGTCAAAAAGTTCAACTATCCTCAATCCTTAACCTTTTTAGGTCCCGTTTATTTTCGATTACGCCCGTCTAAACGCTAGACTATCCTCGATCATCTACGTTTTCCCTTCAACTTTTCCTGCTTAATCCTACCTAAATCTTACTTAACCTCATTTAAGTCTGACTAGACGCTAGACTTCAGCCTACCTCACGACTTCTAAGCACTAGACTATCCTCGTTCGTTTACATTTTTCTTTCGACTTTCCTTACCTAAACCTTACTTAACCTCATTCAACTCTAACTAAACGCTAAACCTCAGTCAACGGCCCGACTCAAAATGGAGAATGTTGTACAAAAATTGGCAGCAAAAAAGGCGGTAGTGATTTTCAGCAAGAGCACGTGCTGCATGTGCCACGCAATAAAGAGGCTGTTCTACGAGCAAGGGGTAAGCCCAATGGTGTACGAAATAGACGAGCAATTACATGGGCCGGAAATGGAGCAGGCCCTAAAAAGAATGGGCTGCAGCCCAACAGTTCCGGCCGTATTTGTGGGCGGGAAATTTGTGGGCTCGGCCCATGATGTGTTGACTATCCATCTTGATGGGTCACTTAAGAAAATGCTTAAGGATGCTGGGGCCCTCTGGCTCTGACACGTGTTTTTCATAACTTTTTTTTTTTTTTTTTTTTTGTTTTTTAATATTTTTGTAAACGGAGATTTTGGGTTTGGGTTTGCGACTGACTAATTTTCGGGAGTCAGCCTCGACTGAAATCTACCGTAAGCATACGTGTCGGGTTTTGATGAGTTGCAACGATGAACTGAAGAGCTCAATTTTAAAGAGCAAACTGTAATGTAACTTCGGTTCATTTGAGTGCTCATCAGTTGTAATTTATGCAAATGTAGTCCTATTTAATGGAACTGCAAACGAACAATACTTTCGTTGAATATTTTGTTAACGAACTGGTTGATTTGAATAGGCGAATAAATTTTTGAGTTGTTTTATAAATGAGAGTTTGAATATAATTGACTTGTTTATTAATAGCTCGCGAAGATACTTGTTCGAAATCCCATTACTAACATAAGTATGATAATAAAAATAATAATATTCGTACTACATATGTTATAATGTTCTTATAGTACCTCTTACTATGAAAAACATTTAGTTAAATTTGTTTATTTATGTTGAGATTTAGACAAATATGCGTTTATTTGGTGTTCGCGAATAAAGTACTTAGTTCTTCACTAACATGGTCAAGCACGTTCATGAATACATCGTGAACATAATCCTACACTCAAACATGCCCATGACTTGACTCGAGTTCGATTCAACAATAATTATATAAATCATCAATCAATTACAATTCTCAATACACTATTTTAATCATTAAACAACCACGAGTTAGTAATTTATTATACACATTACATCATCCTTTAAAATTAAATATTATTGTATAAACTACAACCACTTCTACAACCACCCCATTTTCTCCCCAACTACTTACCCGGAACAATTTACTTCAGCCAATAGTTTCACAGCAAACCCTAACTCCAACCAAACACATCTGTACTCCGTAATGATATTTTACTGAAACAAGAACTCATGTTGTAGTTAAAAGTTATTATGTCACACCTTTCATTCACAAATAACGGCAATTTAAGTGATAGATTGTTAAAACGGTGTAGAGTCACCAAGACACTTCTAACAATAATAGTGACAATAGAATCAGGTGTCAAAAATTATAATCGATGTCCTGATTGATTTTTTTTAGATGGTGGCTAACATTTAGGTTATTATATGCAATTGAGAATCCACCATGTGTAGTATTTTTTTTATAATTAACCCTTATTTAAATAACTTTTAATTAGGATATAAGGTTGTTTTTAATAAAGCATTTAAAATGACAGTCTGGCAGAGTGTCATATTGATTAAGGCTAAAATCACTTTTATGCTCGTTTAATTTTCGTTTCAAAATTTGTTGCATTTTTAGTTTCAGCTCATGATTAAAAAAATTGTTTGTGTTTGTACTAATTTCAGCAGTCGATGAGCAAATATGCTGAAAAAATACACATAACACTAATATTTCGGTCGATTTTAATTAACTATGACACCGACGTTGACTTTTGTTAGACAAAAATTGGATAAGCGGGAAAGTGGGACAAAAAGTAACTTCACGTGCGCGTTTTCGACTAATTTGTTTATTAGCGACGGAAATTTATCCAAATACAAGTAAATTTCTTTAAATATGGAACGAAATTGAAAAAGAAACAAAATTTAGTACGAACATTGAATGAGTAGAAAAATGTAATTTTCATCCCTTATCTTCAATTTTTTTCCCGTAATTTAAGAACGAAAAAAAGTTCTCCCCAATAAATATAATTTTAATCACTATTTTTTTTCAAGATAACTCGATTACTCGAATTCAAGATCATAAATTTAATAATGAATGCTCTATCACTTAGTCGAGAATGATTCTTGGTTATAGAGTGAATAATGATGGGCGGCACAAGTGGGAGTAAGAATGTCAATAATTCTACACGTGTACATGTACATATACAATGAATTGGAATATATTATGGCGATATCCATGTGATCAGAGGAATCAGTGACACTGCTCATATATATGAATCAACTTAGTTATCTTATTTTCTTCTCTCTATTTAAAAATCAAGAAAGTGAAAAAGGTAAAGTTGAATATTAGTTTATATTCTCCATTTATTACTAAATTTTGAGGGTGTTTGATTAAGCTTTATAATTATAAGCTCGTCAAAATACTTTCTCGTTTTATAGTGAGAGTTCTGTTTAAAAATATACGCTTTTTATTTTTTATCAATTTGATAAATGTACAATTTTCAGAAAATCATCAATATATATTTATATAATTTATCTTAACTTTTACTTGACTTATTCAACATATATATACATCTTTTCTATACATCCTCTCCACTGCAAAAATATGATCGACATAGATAACAAAGTGAAAAAAATTTCGATAGCTACGCTGTTTATTTTACCCTATAATTAAGTCAAACCTAACAGTCTCACTATACGAATTCTTGCCACCAACAATAGCAGTGTCAAAATTCCATCCGTTTTAGTTAACAGTGATAGCATGGTAAATGTTAGCTCGACGAATCTGTAGTATTCCTCCTTCGAACCGGTCTACTGGAGAAACAAAGCCCGACCTTCATACCTTGCATTTTCTCCGTTCAACTCGTTTGAATTGAAAAATTATTTCTTCTTCCTTCTTTAATGGCTTCTGTTATTTTGGTGTCTTAAATTGGGGTAGGGAGTGATTAAATAGAGGTGGTTGGGGAAATAGAGCTGTTGGAGTGTGCAAAATGACGTAAATATCCACTACAACATAAAATGGCTTTATGTAACACTTCGTTTGTAACACTTTTAAAATTTTGACTTTTATGTAACACTTTTGTAACACTTAGGAATATGTAACACTTTCATGTAACACTTTTGTAACATCTGCGAATATGTAACACTTTCATATAACACTTTTAGAATATGTAACGCTTTGAACGTAACACTTTTAAATTGTAACACATTTAGGTAACACTTTCAAATAAGTAACACTTTTTACGCAACACTTTTGAATAAGTAACAGTTTTATGTAACACTTATAAATAAGTAACACTTGTAAATAATAAAAATATTTATTTTATTTTAAACTAATTAAATATTTGTGGATTATTTTTCTTATGTGAATTTAATTTTTATTTGTCTAATGTGTTACATTTTAATTATCACAACAGAATATCTGTAACATAAGTGGTGAAAGCGATCAACTCAGACCTACAAAAATAACAATTCATTAGAGCACCTAAAGATTTACTTATTCGTTATCAAAAATAAATTAAATTTTATTTGTGACTTATTTGTGTGTATGTATATAGATATACACACATTATATTTTTACTAAATAATTACAAAATAGACTTGTAGCTTTAGCCTTTAAGAATTTGAATACATTTTTTTTAAGTGTGAGAGCCTAGACTTGGGACATTTGGTCATGTCTCTTCATATTTGTAAGTTTATTTTTTTATTTAAAATCTATGAAACAAAACAATTAATTAAGGTGTCTTAATACATAAAATTATGGTAATTAAAATTAATGATAATGTCTTAAGATTTATATACAATAACTAGATGTATAAAATTAATGTGATATAAAATAAATTATATATATATAAATATATATATGAGTGGATGAAAATGAAAAAAAAAATAGTGGAAATATTGTGTCAAATTGATATGAATAACGTAAATAAAATTAAGTTAGATTGTAGTTTGATGAAAACTTAATTTTGAGTGTATTTTATTGATGGTATAATAAAATCTTGTGTATATATTGTTTTCTTAAAATAATAACTAAAAAAGTTATTGTATTCTAGTGGTTAAGACTTTGCGCTTAAGCTCCTGCAATCTAGCAACCTGGGTTCGAAACCCAACAATGACAAATTTTGAATTTTTTCTTTCAATTAAAAGTGTTACATAAAGGGGGTTATATGTAACATTTTTTAGTGTTACCATAAAATGTTACAATTTAAAATCTAATGTAACACTTATTAAAAGTGTTACTAAAGATCATCAAAAGTGTTACATTAGACTTTAGGTAGCACCGGCAAATGTAACACCAATAAAGTGTTACCTAAAGTCTATAGTAACATATTTTAGTATATATGTAACACTTTTTGGGTGTTACATTAGCCCATTTATGTTGTAGTGATCTCCGTTTTAGCTGACCCCGTGCGCGCCACGTGCATACTTGGCCGGAGTTGCTGCCGGAAAAAAAAGTTCATATGGTTACTTATAAAACTCGCAAAGGTTATGTGGGAATCTGTAACAAAAAATACTTTTTGTAGTTAAGTGAAAAAGGGGTCAAAGGTTGTACGGTTATATGTAATTATCCCTTTTATTTACTTTAACTAGTAAAACGAGATGTTAATATTTGCAACATGCAGGGTTGGATTTAGCCATGTCTGGGCCTGAGTCGAAGTTTTAAAATTTAAATGCCAACCAAATTGAAAATGATTATTTAAATACAACTAATCACACAATTTTTACGGCAAACATATTAATAAAGTCCGTATATATGAAGTTCCTTTATAATATTAAACCTCAAATATTTTAAAAGATAGCAATTTAAATAAATAATAATAATAATAGTTGTTCACTAATATTCTTTCCAACTTTTTTTAAAAGATAATAATTGAGAAAAGAAAAAAAAATTGTTTAATATTAATCATTCACAACTGTTCGAAAACGCTACAATTTTTAAAAGAAAAAGAACCAAAACAAGATCCACATTGTTAAGGGTGCAAGCCTAGCTAAAAAAGGATCGAAAAAATAAATCTTGAGGGAATATCTTAGCAATCAGGCTGGTGAATTTTATTTTTAGGTACACAAGATTATTTCAGGATGATCCTTAAAAATTTGTAATTTTTTGGGCCCGAATCGATCGATTCTTTGGCCTAACATTAGGTCCGGCTATGGCAACATGACTCTTATTTCGGGACAAAGAAATTCTTGATATTATGAGACGGAGAGAGTATTTTATAAGATGTTTGAGAGTTTATAAGCTCTTAATATGTTTGACTTTAAACTAAGATTTTGAACAATTTGAGAGATGTGATGTAAAAGATGAGTTCTAAGCTCCAAAAAATACATATAGTCCATTTTATCTTCTTAAGATCTTATATATTTCACACAAACTACACACATTCACATATAATACACGCACTTCATTCACACTTCTCACGCTACACATGCTACACACATTTTAAGCTCTTGTTAGGTTCTATGTTCGGTGGTGAATTTTAACTTCGTCCCTAAAATCCATTGTAAAATCTTTTCATTAAAATATTATAAACTTTTTTTATCTAAACACTTTATTAAACATATACATTTTTAATAAATTACATCTTATAAGCTCTTAAAACAACCGATAAGATGTTGAAACTTATAAAATGATTGAAATAAGCTTAGTCGAATACTCCCTAACTCATAAGTTCTTGAAATAACTACTAAAATGATTAGAATAAGCTTAGTCAAACACCCCTTACTTTCAAGCAATATGAAAGTTGTTAAGCGCTAGTCGAACGGTAGATTAGAGCCTAAAGACTAGTCAGGATCTAGACAGAGCATAGGCGTGTATAGGCAGAGGGGAATCAAAAGAAAAACATTGACAGGGAATGAGAGTATAATACATATACCAAAATTAGTCGGACCATCGGAGTTAGTCGAGAACTTTTGCAATAAGCAGTGGCTAAGGCAAAACCAATGCTTCTTTTGTGAAGACAGTTTTTCCACAATCTTATGATTCTTCTTGCTTGTATGTTTTTCTGCATGCATGTGTCGAAATCCTTGATATGAGTTCTAACATCATCAATGGCAGCAAATTTGTCTTCAGATAAAAAAGTCAACGATTCTTATCAGAACTACTTTTCTAACATAAATGTGGTCCAAAATATATACATCGTTTTCACTTTGTATTCAACACAATGATCACCATGTTCTATCTAATCCAACATGCAAATGGGAATCACTTTTTCACGAATATCACCGTCAGATGATGCAAGTATGTCCACTTTTACATAATCCTCTGTAGCGTGCCGAGCAGTGCAGGACATTAAAATAACGTCGTTTTGTAAGAAAAAAATATTTTGGGTGCCTTACAAAAAGTGGCAGATCTAAGATCTCTTTTATCAACAACCTCCCATAACTTGATCTATCAATAAAATATTCATTTTTCACTCCTCTACATACATAACCTATTTCACAACTCAAAAAATATATTTTCATACTTTATCAACAACCCAACACAACCCAATATTTTAATAAATAATTTTTTTTTATCCAAATACAAAATTTATTCCCAATAAAACTAATATTTTGACTACGGGTTAATAACTGCCTATTATTTTTTGCGCTTTTCGCAATATATTTTAAGGGAAAAAAATTATTTTAATTCCGCAATTACAATAAGTTGATTTTTTTTTTTCGGTACGTTTAAAATAACATGCTAAAATAATAACCAAATTAAAATATTTCGGACCAAGCCGGGCCGAGCCAACATTTGATCAGAGATATAGTCAGTCCGGTCCGTGATATTCCCCTATGATATAATAAGATTATCGGGCCGTCTGGGGGTCCGTCGGGCTTTTGGCTCATCGGGCTGTGCGGACGAGCCAGCTAGTACTTCGGGTCTATATTTCTATGGCCCAACCCATTTAAATATCGGACCAGTCCATCTATTTATAAAGTGAAAGAAATAAAGACCTTCAAATTTTAATTTAAAATATGTCAACATTAGGTTCTACTTGTAGAGAAAAAAAAAAAAAGAATTTTAATTACTTTTTTAATTTTTATAAAATAAATATTATATTATTTATTTATCATTAAAACTATATTCAATAAAAAATTTAATACTACAAATAGGATATCGACATGTGGTAGGTTGTGAAATGAGCTTGGGTTGTGAAAGTGGTTGGTTGACCAACCCCTTTCACAACCGAGGTTGTGGCTATATTTATTATTTCTATTTTTTTTTTTTTTGTTTTCTTTACAATTTTCTTGTCGTTTTGTTATGACTTCGCCCTCCAAGGGCATGGATAAAGACCAAATTGGATCTTCTACTACAAACGGTGCTACATCTTCTACTGCGGTTACACAATACACTGACACATAGACACAGTGGCATCATCAATACATCACAAATGTACATATTTAGTATTATATAACTGAAGTAGGAGATGTAGCATCATATGTAGTAGAAGATCCGAAATTGATAGCGACAGTCTAAGGGGGTAAAGTGGGGGCCACTACCTCCAACCTCCGGAATTTTTGATAATTTTTTATATATATTTATTATAAATACGTAAATATACGGACTGATGTAAAAATTAACTTCTAGAATAAAAATTATGCGTCCGCCACTGCTTGTAGAGATTCTCGATGTAAGATTATGGTGGTGCACGTGCCATATAATTAAGTTATTAAGATATTTTAGATATATTAATAGTTTAAATAAATAGTCTTCCAGATAAGTTTTGGTCAGTATAACATGATTTTCATGTTGATAGACCGCGAAGGGATAACCATCCTAATTGCATTATAATCCTAATCCTATCAGGAATTGGTCCTCTCTTCATCTATAAAAAAGAAATAACAGAGTTACATTATTTCTATCACTTAATTATGACACATACGGTGCTCTGCTCTAAAATAAAATGTCAGGATGGAGAAATTCATTTCATCAAGCCGATCAATTAAGAAATCATCAATTGATGGTGTCTCAATATTAGTACCTTAATTTTATATCTTCTTAATTGAATGTGAATGTAAATATTATGAAATTCTAAATTCACATTTATTTTATAATCTCGATTATGTAGAGGTGATTAAATTTACACCAGAACCCACTTTACTTGTATATATGTCTGAAATACTTATCAGTTTTTTTTTTTTTTTTTTTTTTTTTTTTTTTTTTTCTGATCTATCGTATTTTCTGCCAATGTCAAAGTTGACATTCCTATTGCACACTGACAATATAGCACGTAGCACGCTTTATATCCACAGGAAGAAATCAGTTATATTGTTTTATTGTCAAACAGTAAGTGAATCTGCTTTTAAGTTATAAAGATTCCAAGAAGTTAACATCTATATATGTAATAACATGTAATCTATAAATTTATACTTTTAGGGGTGACAAAATCGGCTGGTTCACTGGACGAGCCCAATCCGTGTAATATTTGAGACGGGCTAGGTCTTAAGAATTTTAGTTCGAAGTCAATCACTCGAGTCCATGGTCTGATGAGCCATAGGCCGCCGGATCTCAACAGATTTTAAGGGATGTACTGTATTGGGCTTACCAATTTTGGCCCAACAGAGTTTTGACCTAACCTAACATATGGAATTTGTTGTGCATACCCTGAATTGTCACTTGAATTGAAGTAGAAGTCGTGGAAGAGGTGAACGAGGTGATCGAAATGGTTCTAACAATAACGAACCAAAATAAATTTCAATCAAGGAAGAGGTTGTGGACGAGGAAGAGGTCCAAGGGGAGGATATAAGCCAAATCAATCAAGGTATGACAAATCAAGTGTTGAGTGTTACCATTGTCATCGGTTTGACCATTTTGCTTGTGAATGTGAAAATAATGTTGAAGAGACAAACAATTTCATGGAGAGCATCGACAAAGAAAAAGGAGATCCCACTTTGCTTCTCGCATGCAAAAGCAATCAAGAAGGATAGGATCATAAATGGTACCTTGATTCCAGCGCTAGTAGCCATATTTGTGGAAAGAAAATATTGTTCGTGGAGCTTGATGAATCAGTTGGCGGAGACAAATTTTTTGAAGATTCCAGTGAAAGTAAAATGCACGATTTTAATTCTATTAAAAATGAAAAGTCATCAATTCATTTCTAATGTCTTTTATGTGCCGGAGATGAAAATTAACACTTAGAGTTTGAGACAATTGTTTGAGAAGAATTTTGACATTCACTTGAAAAATAGAAGTTTGACAATGAAAGATGAAAAAATGGAAGGTTACTCGTCAAGGTGCCTATGACGACGAATATATTGTTTTTTGCTAAACATTCAAAGAGATGTTCCCATGTGTTTAAAGTCTTGCTTCAATTGTTCATCTTGGTTGTAGCATATGAGGCTCGGACACTTGAACTTCGATGGCTTGAAGGTGATAAGTAGACCAATTCGGATTCTCTATTACACTAGGTGTTTCATCCTCTGTTACACTCAATTCATTAGGTGACGCATGTTAATTTGTGATATCATATCATACACGTGTCGATTAGAATGAGTGAAACACAAGATGTAACACCAAAGTGTAACAGGTGATTTGATGGGTAAGTAGACAAAGAATGGTGAACAAACTGCCTTCCATAAACCATCCAAATCAACTTTGTGAATGATGTCTTTTTGGAAAGCAAGCAAGAAGAAGTTTTCCAAAAGAGTCTTTGAGGAGAGCTCAAAATCCATTGGAGCTAGTCCACTTGGATGTTTGCGGACCAATCAAGCCAGAATCACTTGGTGAGAATAATTACTTTATAACTTTTATTGATGATTTTTCTCGAAAATTTTGGGTGTATTTTTTTTAAGGAAAAATCAGTGGTGTTCGAAATTTTTAAAAAGTTCAGGGAGATGGTGGAAAAACAAAATGATTGTTATATTAAAACTCTTTGGTCCGGTAGAGGTGGTGAGTTTCCCTCGAGTGAATTCAAAGCCTTTTGTGAAGAGAATGGATTTTATCGGTCCATGACGACTCCATATACACCACAAAAAAATAAAGTGGCAGAGAGAAAGAATTGGAGCATTCTCAACATGACATGAACTATGTTGAAAAGCAAGAACATGCCAAAGGAATATTGGGCGGAAGCCATTTCTTGTGCCGTATACTTGATGAACCGAAGTTGCACCAAGAGCATTCATGGCATGACACCTCAAGAAGCATGGATTGGTTACAAGTCAAGTGTTTCATAGTTGCGAGTTTTTGAAAGCATAGCCTATACACATGTTCCCGATCAAAAGAGAACAACGCTTAGTGATAAAAGTGCAAAATACATCTTCGTTGGCTATGACGAAAGTACGAAAGCCAAAAGCTTAATAATCCAAGCAATGAAATAATTTTAATTAGTTGTGATGTGGAGTTCGATGAAGAAGGTCTTTGGGAATGAAATTCGAAAAAGGAAGATAGTGAATATAGTCTGTTTCTTTAATGATGATGATGAACATTTTACTACTCCACCCCCTACACCAACACAAAAAAATGCGTAAGTTGGTAATGCAAGATCAAGTGAAAGACCACAAAAATTTAGAGAGATGTGTGGCATACACGAGTCCACCGAAGAGGTACAAAGTTTGAGTGAATATATTCAATTTTATTTATTTGAAGAAATTAAACCTATAGGTTTCGATGATGCTACTCGTGATGAGAAATGGAGGCAAGCATGGATGAGGAGATTAGAGCTATTAAGAAGAATGATACATGGGAGCTAACATCACTACCTCAAGTAGGGGTGTAAATGAGCCGAGTCGAGCCGAGTACCGGCAGGCTCGAGCTCGAGCTCGACTATAAGGCATCAGGCTCGAGCTCGGCTCGAGCTCGGCTGAGTTCATTTTTTTCAAACTCGAGCTCGACTCGGTAGAAACTCGTTGAGCTCGGGATCGGCTCGACTCGACTCGATTCATGCAAAAATAAAATATAAAAAATATAAAAATAAATTTAAATTGAAAACATTAATGATACTACAAAATGTTGTTAATGGAGACCTTATAGAATTAAAATATATTTATAATTATGTCAACTTTAAAGGGTAAACTAGTAATTTACCATAAGCTCGATTAAGCTCGCGAGCTTGTCGAGCCGAGTATCAATGAGCTCGAGCTCGAACTCGACTCGTTTTTCTCGAGTCGATTTCGATCTTTTAGCGAGTCGATCCCGAGTGGCTCGCGAGTTGTCTCGACTCACTTACACCCCTAACCTCAAGGCAAAAACTCAATTGGTGTGAAGCGGGTGTACAAGATAAAGAGAAATGCAAAAGGCAAAATCGAGAAGTACAAAGCAAGATCGATTGCCAAAGGGTAAAGCAAAAATCTGGAATTGATTATGATGAAGTTTATGCACCCGTAGCACGCCTTGAGACTATTCAATTGATAATTTCTCTTGCAGCTCAGAATCTTTGAAGAATCCATCAAATGGATGTGAAATCCACTTTCTTGAATGGATATTTGGAGAAAGAAGTATGTATTGATAAAACCTCGGGTTACATTGTGAAGGGCCATGAAGATAAAGTGTTGAGATTGAAGAAGGCAAGCCCCTCATGCATTGAATTGCCGAATTAATAAATACTTCCAAGCAAATGATTTCATCAAATGTCCACATGAATGTGCTCTCTATGCAAAGTTGACAAGAACAGTGATATGTTACTTGTTTTTATGTGGATGATTTGATCGTTACGGACATATCATCTGAAGATGTTTGATGCCTTCAAGAAAGCTATGGTGAAGGAGTTTGAGACATTGGTTTGATGTCCTATTATCTTGGCATCGAGGTGAAGCAAAGAGATGATGGAATTTTCATTTATCAAGAAGGATATTCCAAAGAAGTTCTCAAGAAATTTGAGATGGAGAATTGCAAGCCGGTAAACACCCATCGAGTGTGGAGTCAAGTTGCACCTAAATCAAGATGGAGAGAGAGTTGATCCAACATTTTTAAAAGGTCTTGTTGGAAGTCTGAGGTACTTGACTTGTACGAAACCTGATATTCTTTTTGGCGTTGGACTTGTAAGTCACTTTATGAAAGCTCTTACTACATCTCACTTGAAAGTGGCCATAAAGAATTCTTCGATATATCAAATGCACGATTGATCATGTAATGTTCTATATATTGTCATTTAATGAATTCAAGCTTATTGTCTATTGTGATAGTGATTGCGCCGGTGATCTTGGTAATTGTAAAATTCTACTGAATTTGTGTTCTATATGGGCAATTCAGGTTTCACTTGAAATTCTAAGAAGCAGCCGATTGTGACTCTACCTAGTTGTGAAGCGGAGTGTATGTTGCAGCTACTTCTTGTGTTTGCCATGCTATTTTGCTAAGAAGTTTATTGAAGGAGATGAAGTTGCCACAAGAAAATCATACGGAAGTATATGTGGATAATAAGTCCGCAACTGCATTAGCCAAGAATCCGGAGTTTCACGATCGAAGCAAGCATATTGATACTAAGTATCATTTTATTCGAGATCATATTTCTAAGAAGAAAGTGAAGTTGGAGTACGTAAAGTCGCAAGACCAAATTGCAGATATTTTCACAAAGCCATTGAATTTTGATGTTTTCCGAGAGTTGCGTTTTGAGCTTGGAGTAATATCTAGTTTAACGGGGATGCCGAAATATTAAACTAGATTTAAATAATAGTGGTCAAAAGCTCCTAAATAATTTTAGAGAATTCTATACATGTATTTTGAGAAGTTTATGTATGTGTCTTTTAAGTGTGTACATGTATCTAGTTAGATGAATATATTAGAGTTTAACGTAGGTTCATGCTTCGATTTAGATATATGTTGAGTATCACCTATAAAAAACTCATCTCTTATACTCATTTGGAACAAATCAAATGAATAAAAATAAGTTAGAAAGAACAAGAAATTCCTCCAATATTTTCTTCCACATTTATATGCTCTCCACTTTCTAATATTTTCTAATGCTATCTATTCATTGACTGTACAAATTGTAGACAAATGTCCTGTAGAGAATCGCCGTTGGAATGCCTTTTACTCAAAAAAGAAAAAAGAAGATTCCAAAATGGGAAGATTCTGAGCTATCCAAATGAGTGCACAGGAGACAACACATGCTCTCGAATCATATTTGAGATTCGGAAATTCGACGTGGCTTTTACTAAAGTGATTCTGCAAGATGATGTCATTTCAGCGAATGAATAATAAATATATACACAGCAAGTTGAGGTGGCTATTCAGGTTGCACGGCCAGAATCTCTCGAGCCAATGTCATATTATCGAGAAATTGATTGAGAATGGTTCTCATGTAAGATATATTATCGAGATATTGATTGAGAATGGTTCTCATGTAAGATATTTTACATTGATAAAATAAAAGAGGAAAAAACGATGTTGTAAGTCTAGTGAGCTTAGACCGACCTATCACCCTAAAATACACTAAAATTTATAGTTTGGCCCGTGACATGCCTGGCCTGGTAGGGGCCAATGATACTTCGAGCATCAGATCCTACAAACCCTAACCTCGACCCGACGAACCCGACTCGAATTTACTGAGGGAAACCCGCAAACAACCTGACATGACCCGATTGACCCGATTTTGACAGGAATCGATCCAAAATAAATATTTTTTTCTTAAATGTAATAATAATATGTTTCAAATCATTTTAATATATAACCAGAATCGACCCGAAATTAAACACGAATCGACCCGATGATCGTAATTGCCACCCCCAGTCAGACAAACTAGATCAGCCCGGCCACTGCCCCGTCATTTCTAGGCACCCATGGCCCGTCCGGCTTGGTAGAGGCCAATAATACTTCGGGCCACAAATCCTACAACCAATCCGTCTAAAATGTCATATAGGCTAGGTCGGCCTAGCGTTTGGCCCGTTATACTTAGTGGGGGTTGATGATACTTCGAATCATGAATTCTACAATTCAGTCTGCCTAAAATGTCAAGTGGTTGGGCTAGCTCGATTTTTCCGGCTCTAAGTGCAAGTGCTAATATTCCATGCATGTAAGTGACCTTTCAAGACTCTTGGGGCACACATTACATGTTGTATATTACTTTTGCATGCAATTATTGAAAAGTGATTACCTCTTAGTAGAAAGATTATGATCAGACAAACTTATGCCAAAAGAACACCTGATTCCAATACCTCTTTATTCTTTCAATTTAAGAATACTGATTAAATTTTTATTATTTCTAACACAGTATAAGAAAAATGCAGAATAATGAATGTACGACAACGGTCTCGATGGTTTGGACAATAACCGTTGTCACTTACAAGCACACCGTTGTTGTAACGGCGTTGTCTTTTAGTGCAAAAATGCACTGAACGACAACAGTTTTATGACACCGTTGTCATATACATTTTATCAGATTTTTTTTCTACTGTACAAGAGTTGGATTTTCTGATCCTAAGCTTTTCTATGGTGTTCGGAATTAGGGTGCAACAATTAAGAATTTAATAGGACGAAAAATAAAGAACACGGATTTATTACCCCAATTCATCAGGAATGACTACGTTTGGGGTACTACCAAGCCAAGAGATTTACTAATAATTTCGGTGATAACAAATACAATGAATCATAATGATATTAACTTATACCAAAAACCGGGTTGCAACTCTAAAGCCCATTCAACTCGAATATTGTTTTAAGGGGGCGTGAAGTAGTCGATTAGGCTCCATAACCCAACATATGGTCCAGTATGTATATTTCTGTGATGGGTTAAACAACGTTTGGCTGGTAATTCCCTACAAGAGATTTGCCTACATTTAGTACAGAGAACAAGATTTGGCTTTTGCATCAGAAACAGAGAAGAATATATGAATTGTTGAATTCTAGTATACTTTCTATTATAGCTTTTCACGATATAGTGAAAAATGCTTGTTGATGTAGGTGGCTCGATGCTAGGTTTGTGATTGTTCGTTAAAAGCTCCTCTAAACTATATATGTTCGATTAAATGATATTAAACAAGCTTGGATATGTTTTTACATTTAATCTAAAGTTCGAACGGAGCTAGAGCTTGATAAGTAAAAAATGCTGAAAACGTCAAACTACTCGAGCTGAATTTGTGTTCGTCTCAATAGAGCTCAGTTGGATTAATAATCATGCTAGTTTAAACATAATATAGAAGCTTCGTAACATTTCAAACAAGCTTTAACAACAGTACATTCGGCTTCATTCGATTCATTTACAACAAGCTAAAGAGGAACTTAAAGTACGAGAGAAAATTAAGAGTTAATATAACTGTTTATAAACTTCAAACTGGTCCATTAACAGAGTACAAGAAAGTCTATTTAGACCTCTAGGATAAAAAAAGAAAAAAAAGAAAAAAAACTGTGCCTGGCTAAGGGAAGTAGCAAAAAAAAGTACTTCTCAGAAGCAGTTCAGGCCACAGCTTTTTACTCATAATCCGAGTACTAAAGCCATAAGGCTCCAGCATCTTTAAGCATCTGCTTAAGCGAGCCGTCGAGTTGAAGAGTCATGACGGTGTTGGCAGAGCCAACGAGCTTTCCTCCGATGAAAACAGCCGGTACGGATGGGCTGCAGCCCAACTTCTTCAAAGCCCACTCCATTTCATTTCCTCTCGAATCTTGGTCGATCTCGTGGATCAACGGGCTCACGCCTTGATCGTAGAACAGTCGTTTTATAGCGTGGCACATGCAGCACGTGCTCTTGCTGAAGATCACTACTGCTTTCTGTGAACAGATCATTGCTACACGATCCATGGATTTAGTAAATGAAGAAACTGAATGTTGATGGAAAATGTTGAATAATGAGAAGTTGTGATGGTAATTGTAAGGCTTCATGGGGATGTATTTATACAGGGAAGTGAAGGTGTGGTTTGATTCTTTGGATTTTTTAATTTTGAATAAAAAAAGGATTGATTTAAAAAAAAAAATGTTCGTTTAGATATATGGATAGATGCTAATGCCTATAATTTGAAATGACTTTTTGTGGTTGATTTATGTTCTTGGAATCTTTAAGACTAAAAATATAGCAATAAATAATGGGAAAAACTTGAGCACAAAGTCTGAATTTTGGAAAATGTATTAATTAGGAGCCTTAGTTATGGAGGTTCACGGTTCATGATTTGAATTTGGAGTTTTTTTTCTTGATTATGGGTCTAAATTTTGAATTTTATTCATGATTCAGGCTTACGTCTTGAAAAATAGGAAATATTATCAGATGTAAGGAACATTCAGTGTATAGTATTCTCAAATTTTCAGTTCGGAATACATTGAAACTTTCAATATAATGTGTCTTATTCTTCAAGACGTAGACATGAATTGAGAATAAAATATAAATCGAGGTCCATTGAGAAAATAATTCAAAATGCAGACTTCAAATTAAAATATAATCTAAAATTTAGGCCTTCTAGTGGAATTTTCTCGTTATGGAGACTTTACTTAAAGCAGATTCACTTACTATTTGACAATTTTAGGTAGTATGGTTACTCATTTCGTCGTCATCTCTTCATGTGGATATAACGCGTGGTACGTAGTATATATCTACTAATAGTGCGAGGAATGTCAACTCAGAAGAGAATCTGATGAAAATTAGGACTAAATTGGATAAACTTGCATCAGCTGATGGTGAAGCGCGGAAAAAATGCTGCATCTTTATGCGTTGTCTACAAAATATTAAGCGAAAACAATGACGAATGTTGGACCACAGTTATGTCAGAAAAGTGGTTCTGATAAGTTCATAACCGTTAAAGAATGTCAACATATTACACTCATATATACTAGGATTACAAAGGCTTATCGATTTTATGTCATCTGAACATTGACATTGCTTATATGCATACAGATATTGCTCTTTATTCTCAGTTTCTAGCAGAGCTTTATTCTGTCGTATAAACCGAAATCGAGTCACGTGTCAACTGGATAAGGCCAGACATTAATTTTGAACTTCTGAACTTTCAGATATCCACACAAAACGACAGCTGAATAGTGTTGATAGAATTCAGTTGATTGATTTGAACCAGCGTAGACATATTGCCGATAAATTAACAGTCCGTGTAGAATTTAAGCAAGCTAATATGTAGAATTTGATATGAATGTAAAACGGTTATGCTGCTCAAAAAAACCTGTTTCTGACAGAATAACAGTCAATGTCTAGGTGCTTGGTCTGCTCGTGGAAAACAAGATTCTGAACGATGTGCAAAGCTGCGTGATTATCACAAAAAGAGAGATAGGCCTGCAAAGATCAAGACCCAAATCTATGGCAAGATAATCAATCCAGATTAGTTCACAGGTAGCACTAGCTAGAGCCACTACAAGAATAAATCAATTAGAGACAGAAGAATCCTTATCTAATTACATGATATATGTTTCTAATATAAAGTAGTGACTAAATTTAGAGACGGAATTCCAGTCTCTATTATGAAATTAGAGACCAAATTACTTACCAAGTAGAGAGGGATTATGACAGTATCTAATATTCGGATGCTATGCCGTCTCTAATCGGATACTAATGATTTTTGTCACTTTCTGTCACTATTCTATTTCTATTCTGTTTTTATTTTGTAATCAATATTATCCGTTACTGATTTCCGTCTCTAATATGAATTTTTTGTAGTGAGCACGATATTCTGCCTCAACAGAATTTCTGTGTTTTGCTTCTTAGTCTTCCAAGAAACAAGACATGTACCGAGAAAGACACATAACCGGTGAGAGACTTGCGGGTCCCAGTTGGACCTCTAGCTAACTCCACACCTACCAAGTACTTAGCATGCCCCAAATCTTTGATTGTAAAAGCTGAGTGAAGAAACTGCTTTAAACAGACAATGTGAGCTTCATTAGTCCCACTGATCAGCACATCATCAACATATAGAAAACGTACTACCACAATGCCTATGGACAACGGTTTTTGACGAAAATTGTTGTATATTACAAAATACCCTAGTATATTACCGTTGTCTTTAGTGTAAAAATGCGCTGAACGACAACGGATTTGAAAAAACGTTGTAGTATATACACGATTGGTTGCTTGCTCTTATCCTATAAGCCTATGCTTGTTGTATGGTCCAGTTTGTTTATTTCTGTGATTGGGTAAACGGCGTTTGCCACGAAGCCTACAACTACAAGAAATTTGCCTACAATTAGTACAGTGAACAAAATTTGGCTTTTGCATCATAAAGTAAGATAGAAGAATCTACGAAATTTTAATTGCTGAATTCTAGTATTAGTATACTTTCTAATAATAGCTTATCCCATTAAAATCACATTTTGACTGCAATCCTGAATGGGCCCGTGATGAAGTTTTTCCACGGCAGGAGAGTAAGAACATAAATCCAGTAGCCTATGCTTTTTTCGTATCCAATCGTAGAAGTTTTGCCAGTCATACCCTTGTTTTTTATTTTGTTTATTTTATTTTTCTCGTAGCTTCTGTTTGGCAAGCTTCTGTAAGTTTTCGATGGGAAGAAAATCAGTTTATGGATGAAGTCAAACATACAATATTTACAGAGAAATTGTGGTTGGGTATCCTGCCTTAATCCCCCTACCGTCATGGGATGTCTTCGGAAAAAGAAAAAAGAAAATTCCAGTGAAAAATGCTTGTTCATGTAGTTGGTGTGAAAAAAAATTGAAATTTAAAAGCACAAGAGAAAATAAATTAAGAGTTAACATAGCAGTTTATAAACTTCAAATTGGTCCATTAACAGAGTACAAGAAAGTCTATATAGACCTCTAAAAAAAATAAACTGTGCCTGGTTAAGTGAAGTAGCCAAAAAAGTACTTCTCAAAATCAGTTGAGGTCACAGATTTTTTATCAGTACTAAAGCCACAAGGCTCCAGCATCTTTAAGCATCTTCTTAAGCGAGCCGTCGAGCTGAAGAGTCATGACGGTGTTGGCAGAGCCAACGAGCTTTCCTCCGATGAAAACAGCCGGTACGGATGGGCTGCAGCCCAACTTCTTCAAAGCCCACTCCATTTCATTTCCTCTCGAATCTTGGTCGATCTCGTGGATCAACGGGCTCACGCCTTGCTCGTAGAACAGTCGCTTTATAGCGTGACACATGCAGCACGTGCTCTTACTGAAGATCACTACTGCTTTTTGTGAGCAGATCATCGCAACACGATCCATAAATTTAGTAAATGAAGAAATTGAATGCTGATGGAAAATGTTGAATAATGAGAAGTTGTGATGGTAATTGTAAGGCTTCATGGGATGTGTTTACAGTGGCAAATGAAGATGATGGTTTAATTTTTTAACAAAAAAGGGATTTATTTTTTTATAAAAAAGGTTCGTTTAGATATTTGGATAGATGTTATTGCATATAATTTGAAATGACCTTTTGTGGTTGATTTATGTTCTTGGAATCTTTGAGACTAAAAATATACAGATAAATAATCAGACTTTACTTAAAGCAGATTCACTTACTGTTTGACAATTTTAGGTAGTATGGTGACTCATTTCGTCGTGTGGATATAACGCGTGGTACGTGTGCTACAGGAATGTCAACTAGGAAGAGAATCTGATGAGAAATACGACGAACTTGCATCAGCGGATGGTGAAGCGCCGAAATGCTGCATCTTGGATTAGATGGAACATAACCAATGTGTGTTGTCTATAAACTATTAACCGAAAACAATGACGAATGTTGGACCACAGTTATGTCAGAAAAGTAGTTCTGATAAGTTCATAGAATCATCTATTTTTCTCTTTGTTTTCAACACACAAACAACACCTCATATACTATAAGAAAACTTTCAAATTCAATACAAAAAATTTCAACCGAACAATAATCTGTTGAGATTCTGAAAAATTACAAGAATATTTCAGTAACAGTTGGAATAAGCGTTGAAAATTATTCAACATGCACAATTCCAAGTTCCAACAGCAGTTCCAACAGAATTGCTGTTGCAATGTGTTTTTTGATGAAAGAATTGTTGAAAATTTAATATTCCAATGACCACTTTTCTAACAATACAAAATCGTTGGAATTTAATCTTAAATTCCAACGGAAAATCATTAAAGTCCAATAGTTTTTGTTCCTGTCTTATAATCATGTTACTTATGCATTAGGGCCTAACACCCTCTGTTGCAAAAGTCCCGACTAGTTCCGATTAATCACCGCTTAAGCACTAGCTAACTGTCATCATATTTAGCAGATTTGCAATGATCGATGCTTTAGTTGTGCCTTTTCAAACAAGACTCTCGGCATAAAAATGTTGAAATTTTAACATTGCAACAACCACTTTTCTAACGATACAAAACTATTGGAATTTTAAAATTTCAACGAAAATTCACTAAATTCCGATAGTTTTTGTTTAGTTGGAATCTGGCAGTTTTTCTAGATATTGATTGAGAAATAGCTTCAAATTGCGATAAATTTCATATTAATCGTTACTACAGCTTGCATATACTCCCTCCGTCCCGGCTTAACCTGCCTAGGTTGATCGGACACGGAGGTTAAGAAAAAACAGATTTTGTGGAATCTTTGACTTTTTCAAAGGTGGAGATTGAGGGTGGAGATTGTGTGAGAAATTTGTCATTTATGGGCTGACAAATTAAGGTGGAACGGACCGAAATGGCAAGTAGGTAGGTTAAGCTGGGACGGAGAGAGTATTTTGCAGAATGATGTTAACTATGTTCTTGTTTCTAGCGTGAGATTTTAACGTCTATTTTTTTCTTAATCTGCAAGAATTCTCTACTATGAATGTCTGAACATTGACATTGCTTATATGCGTAAACTTACACCTTTGCTCTTTATTCTCAGTTTCTAGCAGACATTTATTCTCTCGTGTGGCGAAGTCAAAATCTAGTCGTCAAGTGGATAATGTTGGATTATGAATTTTACATGGATTGATATCTTAATACACATTAGATTATAGTATGTATTAAGTCATTAATGCATGTATTCTGATTAATTCCTTTTGATTTGACTAGACCAGCTAGACATGTTAATGCTTATTACCATATTTGGTAATAAAGCATTCTAGCTTAGGAAAGGTATTAGTTAGTGTTGCTTCTTATAAGCACACATTTATGTCTTTTGTCTTTAGCATTAATTAGCTAGGTTTTGCTGCAATGTGTGATATATAAACACATTTTATCTGCAGCTCATCTTGTAACAAGCTAGCAGCCGCACTTCTTCAGTTCTTCATTTATGAAGTTCATTCAATGAAACCAGATATTGTGGTTGCAATCATTTCTGCTTGTTTCATTTATTATGTTTGATATGTGTTTTCTGCATATTCTATAAATTTCATCTTGGTACCAGAGCAGCGTTGATCCATATATATGTCATCAACCGGAAGTGCTTGGCATTTACCACAAGAAGAGTGGCCACAACTCAGATCTGAAGGAACTGAAAGAGCTATGACTACATCAGAGTCTGCCACAGCTCAAACTGCAAATATTTGCCTTGATAATGATCCATTGAGTCTTCATGGCTCGGATCACCCTGGTATGTCCCTAGTATCTACAAAAAACTGAATGGAAGTAACTTCTTACCATGGAGTAAATCTGTTCAAATAGCTCTCTTAGCTAAAAACAAGATAGGATTCATAAATGGAAGCATTACCATGCCCACTGATATTAGACTTAAAGAGCAGTGGGAAAGAGTGGATGGCATGGTTAGAGCATGGCTATTAAACTCTTTGTCCAAGGAAATATCAGAAATGATTCTTTATGCTAAGAGTGCAAAGGATCTGTGGGAGACAGTCACCAACAGATTTGGAGACAGCAATGGACCCCAACTGTTTCATGTCCAGAAGGAGATATGCAACTTGACCCAAGGGAACCAATCAATGGTTGTTTACTATAACAGCTTGCATAAGCTGTGGAATGAGCTATCTATGCTCAGATCCTTGCCAATGTGCACCTGTGGGGCCTGTTCTTGTGGAGCTACTAAAGGATGGGAGGAATTTGATATGTCTGGAAAGTTGATTCAGTTCCTAATGGGATTAAATGAATCATATGATCCCATTAGGAGTCAAATCCTGCTGATGGATCCACTTCCAAGTGTGGATAAAGCATACTCAATGATTTTAAGAATTGAGAAACAAAGGAATGTACATATATCTGGAAATGAATTGATGGATAGCTCAGCTATATGAATGTGAAATTCAACAATGGTGGTAGAGGATCAACAAGCAGACTGGCCCATTTTGGCTCAAATAGCAGAGGAGGACATTCTAATGGTAAAGGAAGAGGCAACATCAGATTAACAAAGGAAGAAAAGGCAAAACTACTTTGTGATCATTGTGGAAACCATGGACATGTGATTTCCAACTGCTTCCAGTTGAAAGGATATCCAGATTGGTGGAAGGGAAATCAGGGAAATTATGCTCACTCAGCTGATATAACTGGAGAGGATGGGACAGCAAATGAGCAGTACACTGAAAGTCACAACAGGTCTCCAGATATATCAGCCATTGTACAAAGGGAAGTGGCAAGGATTCTCAATCAATCAGAACTGAAACAGCAAGCAGAGAATTCAAGGGTGAAAAATGCAAACAATACACATGCTGGAAGCTCATTTTTTGCTTTCACATTAATAGATGGAGTGGATGATGGGGCATGGATCATTGACACAGGTGCCAGCAGACACATGTGCAATGATCCAACTCTGATGAGCAACCTTAGACCTATGCAACACACAGCTATGGTAACTTTACCAGATGGAACAGAAAGAAAGGTGGAGCAGTGTGGAAGTCTTCTCTTATCAGACAAGCTCACATTGACAGAGGTATTTCTTGTGCCAAGTTTCACTTGCAACCTGTTGTCCATATCCCAATTGACAATGGACACAGGAGCAAAGGCTGTATTTGACCATGAATCTTAGACTGTCAAAAGTGCAAGAGATGGAAGCATTATTCTCACTGGACATCTTGTTGGAAAGCTGTATATTGCCAAGCCAGCACACTCAGAAGAGGCTTTAGCAGCATATGCAGCTAATGCAGAACACTATAACAAGTTGTTCAAAACATGGCATAGAAGATTGGGACATGCATCACCGGTTTCTATGCAGCATCTACACTTCCTGGAGCACATGTGTACTCCACCTGTTCTGGAATTGCATAAGCATTGTGAAATCTGCCATATCTCAAAGCAAACCAGGCTCAGTTTTCCTACCAGTACAATTAGCACCACCAGGGTGCTGGAACTTCTACATGTGGATATCTGGGGACCATATAGTCAACCCAGCATCACCAACACTTCCTATTTTTTAACCATTGTGGATGATTATAGTAGGATGACCTGGGTGAATCTTATGGCAAGCAAAAAGCAAGCAGTGCGCTCACTCAAGGAATTTATCCACATGATCACAAGACAACTGGAGAAGACAGTGAAGATGGTCAGAACAGATAATGGAGCAGAGTTCTTAAGTGGAGATTGCCAGCAGTTTCTTAAGGACCAGGGAATAATACACCAAAGAAGCTGTGTCTATACTCCACAACAAAATGGAGTAGTGGAGAGAAAACACAGACATTTACTTGAAATGGCCAGAGCCTTGATGAAGGAGTCTTCAATTCCGCACTATTTATGGCCATACTCCATCCTTACTGCCACACACATCATAAACAGATTACCCACCAGAGTCTTAAACTGGCAAGTCCCTTTTACAGTCATGTTTCAAAGAATACCAACATATGCAATGATGAAGCCCTTTGGTTGTCTTGCATATGCCACTGATACCAGTCCACACAAAAATAAGTTTGATCAAAGAGCCAAGAAATGCATCTTCTTGGGATATGCTCCTCATCAGAAGGCTTACAGAGTATATCACATTACTAGCAAGCAAGTGATTACTTCAAGAGATCTTATTTGCCTTGAGAACACTTATCCATATGCTGATCCTAATTTTGAAAACAAGACAGAATCATCTCCAATGCCAATGTCATTTCTGAATGATGAGGAAAGCTCTTCAACACCTATCTCAAGTCCTTTAGCTGTCCCTGTTCCATCTAACACACCTGACCCATCAGAGGAGTCAATTGAATCAGAAAGGGAAGCAGATGAGATTCATGGAAGCCCAATACCACTCAGAAGGAGTGCCAGGTTAACACAAAGAGATCAAATTCATACAGAAACAGCACCAACAAGAAGAGATATCAGACACACATCTGAATTAGAGGAAGGAGCAACTCAACCGAGTGCAGAGCCAACACCACTCAGGAGAAGCACTAGGCAAATACAAAAACCAGCTCGTCTGCAGGATTTTGTAACATCCATGTTCAAGCATCCACAATCTCATGCAGCTTTTCATGCCAATCACTTAGTAGTGCCAGAACCTAAGAACTACAAGGAAGCTATCACCTATCCAGAATGGAGGGAGGCCATGAATCAGGAACTTGATGCTCTAGAAGCCAATGATACATGGGAAATGGGTTTACAAGATCAAGCTCAAACCAGATGGTCTAATTGAAAGGTATAAGGCAAGGTTGGTTGCCAAGGGGTATAATCAGATTCTGGGAGAGGATTATGAGGAAAGTTTTTCTCCAGTTGCCAAGCCAGTGACTGTGAGATATCTCATAGCACTTGCCACTATGAAAGGATGGCCATTGCATCACATAGACATCAACAATGCCTTCTTGCATGGCTTTCTGGACAGAGAAGTATACCTACAACCACCAGATGGATACACAAAGGCTGGTCCTGGACAGGTATGTAGACTTAAGAAGAGTCTATATGGACTTAAACAAGCCTCTAGACAGTGGAATGCAGAACTATGCACCAAATTGCTTCATTTTGGTTTCATACAATCTGCACATGATCATTGCTTGTTCACATTGACTGGGAATGATGATTTTTTTGCTTTATTAGTTTATGTTGATGATGTTCTGATTACTGGGAATAATCCTGATCTTTTATGTGCTGTAAAGCAGTTCATGGATGCTAGCTTTAGCATCAAAGATCTAGGAGAGGCTACTTATTTTCTAGGCATGGAACTGAGTAAGAATGACACAGGTATTTTCCTTTGCCAAAGAAAGTACATTCTGGACATTATTAATGATGTAGGATTGGACAACTCTAAGCCCACTTCTACACCACTTCCTTATGGTCAGAAGCTCAATAATTCAGATGGATTGCCTTTTGCAGACATTGAATCATACAGAAGATTGATAGGAAGGCTATTATATCTAAATCTCACAAGGCCAGACTTAACATTTGCTACACAACAGTTAAGTCAGTTTGTCAGCTCACCAAGAAGCTCTCACTGGAATGCTGCCTTACACCTGCTCAAATATCTAAAGGGCACTTCCAATTTTGGTCTTTTTTATCCAAGAACAGGTGAATTATCCATTCAAGCCTTCTGTGATTCTGATTGGGGTGCATGTCAAGATACCAGGAAGTCAGTTACTGGTTATTGTGTCTTTCCGGGAAAGTGCCTTATCTCCTGGAAATCTAAGAAACAAACCACTGTTTCTAGAAGTTCAGCAGAGGCTGAGTATAGGGCCATGGCTTCCACCACTTGTGAATTAATGTGGTTGAATTATATTTCCTCAGACCTGCAGATTGAGGTGCCAAAGCCACTGCTTCTTGGATGTGACAATCAAGCTGCTGTCCACATAGCTGAAAACCCAGTCTTTCATGAACGCACCAAGCATTTAGACATTGATTGTCATGTTGTGCGCAATCAATTCAAGGATGGATTTCTCACCTTCCAGTCATTATCTTCCAAGGATCAATTGGCAGATATCTTCACCAAAGAGCTACCTCCCGGACCATTTGCTGGACTCCTTTCCAAGCTTGGATTGTGTTCATCCACACATCCAGCTTGAGGGGGGAGTGTTGGATTATGAATTTTACATGGATTGATATCTTAATACACATTAGATTATAGTATGTATTAAGTCATTAATGCATGTATTCTGATTAATTCCTTTTGATTTGACTAGACCAGCTAGACATGTTAATGCTTATTACCATATTTGGTAATAAAGCATTCTAGCTTAGGAAAGGTATTAGCTAGTGTTGCTTTTTATAAGCACACATTTATGTCTTTTGTCTTTAGCATTAATTAGCTAGGTTTTGCTGCAATGTGTGATATATAAACACATTTTATCTGCAGCTCATCTTGTAACAAGCTAGCAGCCGCACTTCTTCAGTTCTTCATTTATGAAGTTCATTCAATGAAACCAGATATTGTGGTTGCAATCATTTCTGCTTGTTTCATTTATTATGTTTGATATGTGTTTTCTGCATATTCTATAAATTTCATCTGATAAGGCCAGCCATCACAGGGTTGCCCGATATTTTACGCAGGCCGGGCTATAGAAGCCTTGGCACGAAGTACTATGGATCTGACCAGACAATTTTTTGTGTATTTTAAGGAAATGGATCGGACTGTCAAATCTTTGGCCGGCCTGACTTATAGTATTGACCCAAATTGCGTCAGGCCAGGCAGGGGCATGTAGCGGCCCAAATTAGGAGGAATCAATGTTTTAAACGATACTAGGCGCTAGTCGGACGGTAAATTGAGATTTAGCGCTTAATCGGGTTTAAGCGGGGTGAAGCGGCTCTAGATGGGATTAAGCTGGGAATGGTCAGGTAAAAAATGTAGACGGGATGAAAGTCTAGCGTCTAGATGAAAACTGAGCGGAGCTAGATGGGAATTTTTAGAATAGAGGGAAGAATAGAGGTTTACGCAATAATTTTGAACATTACCTTAAGATATCACACAAACGGACAACTGAATATTGTGGGCTAAAATCACTTTTTGCCTAATAATTTTTTACTCGTTCGATCTTTGTCCTAAAATTTGTTGTTTTTTCAATTTAGTCTCATAATTAAATAAATTGTTCGCACTTGGACCGATTTCCGCTGCTAATGAGCAAATCGCCTGAAAAAACGCACATGACTTCCACGTGAAAATCACTTTTCATCCCAAAGAAAGCGTCAATGCCGGTACAACATCAATTAAAATCAGATGTGAGTTAGTGTCACGTGTGCTTTTTCAGCCGATTTGCTCATCGGTGGAAATTAGTTCAAATACGAGAAATTTCTTTAATTATGGGACGAAATTAAAAAATCAACAAAATTTTAGGACAAAAATCGAATTAGTGGGAAGTTATGGGACAAAAAGTAATTTTATCCCAGATATTGTTGTTTCTCTGTGGAAATAAAGCAATTCCTAGCCGGATTTGGACCAGCGTAGACATATTGCCAACGAATTTACAGTCCGTCTCCATTAACTGCTCGGGTATCAACCCAGGAAGAATCTATTATTAGAACTACTTTCCTGACATAACTGTGGTTCAAAATTCATCGTTTTTTTCACTCAAAATTTATCAAACAACGCATTGAGAATGTTTTATCCAATCTTAACATGCAAATGAGAATCACTTCATCATCAGCTGATGCAAGTGTGTCTACTTTCGTCGTATTTCTCATCGGATTCTCTTCTATTTGTCTTCTCCCTATGTCGAAAAGTTGACATTCCTATAGCATAGTCGCACGAGACAAATTTTTTCCTATCCCTATCGGCATTGTCTGCATTCTATTATATTCGCGGCACATGTAAAAGAAAAGCAAAAACAACTTTTTCTTATCGTTTTTGCTCATGTGTTGTACATCTAGTAGAATGCAAGCAATACTGATAGGGATAGGAAAAAACTTCCCTCCCGTGATTACTAGATACGTAACACGTGCACGCCTTATGTCCACACGATCAAGAGATGACGAGTAAACAAATTACCGTACTACCTGATATTAGTCAAACAGCAAGTGAATCTGCTTTTTGTAAAGCCTGATTACTTATCACTGTGTAAGAATGTCTTTCGTAAGGCGAGAGTTACTTTTATTATTAAAAAAATGTTACTTTTATCCCAAAAACGTTACTTTCTACAAACTGTTGGTTAACACTTAAAGTAACATTTTTTACATCCAAAATAGCACGGGTTAAAACCTCTTTTTGTCTTATAACTTTTCGCTCGTTCGATTTTCATGCCAAAATTAAAAACACTTGCGTGCATTTGGACCAATTTTCGTCACCGATGAGCAAATTAGCCAGGCAAGCACATGTGATTGTCACGTGACACTAACTTCCGGCCTATTTTAACTGACGTGGCACCAGGGCTGACGTGTTTTTGGGTCGAAAATCTAACGATCGAGTAGAAAGTTATGGGACAAAAAGGGATTTCACGTGACAAGCACATGTGCTTTTCCGGCCGATTTGTCATCAGCAGAGGAAATTGGTTCAAATTCGAGCAATTTCTTTAATTAAAAGACGAAAGTGAAAAAGCAACAAATTTTGAGAGAAAACTTGGACGGAAGAAAAGTTATGGAACGAAAAGTAATTTTTGTCCAAAGTAACACTTTTACGACCCATCTTATAGAAAGACACCTGTAAGACAGTCTAAATACAGTCTCATTTAGATGTTTGTCTTTTTATCTCTTTTTACATTTAAGTATTCCAAGAACATCAAAATCAACCACAAAAGGTCATTCCAAATTATCTTTAGTATTTCCTATCCAAATATCTACAAGAACCTTTATAACCACCACCCTCTATAAATACAGTGTCAATGAAGCCTTATAACCATCACAACCAAATACTCGAAGAAAAGATAAACGTTTTATCGATCGAGAACTCTTCGTTCTCTAAACACAATTCATGGATCGTGTAGCGATGATCTGTTCGCAGAAAGCCGTAGTGATCTTCAGCAAGAGCACGTGCTGCATGTGCCACGCTATACAGAGACTGTTCTACGAGCAAGGCGTGAGCCCGTTGATCCACGAGATCGACCAAGATTCAAGAGGAAAAGAAATGGAGTGGGCTTTGAAGAAGTTGGGCTGCAGCCCATCCGTACCGGCTGTTTTCATCGGAGGAAAGCTCATCGGTTCTGCCAACACCGTCATGACTCTTCAGCTCGATGGTTCGCTCAAGAAGATGCTCATAGATGCCGGGGCCTTATGGCTTTAGTATACTCAAATTATGAGTAGCAAAACTGATTCTGTAAAGTACTTTTTTTGGCGACTTTCGTGTAGCTCGATTGACACAGCTGTTTTTCAGTTAGATGTGTCAATAGACTTTCTTGTACTGTTAACTAATGGAAAATGTTATTAACAAGTGGACTAGAATTCAGCTCACAGATTGTTCTATCTTTTCTTATGATGCAAAAGCTAAAACTTTTTGCAGTCGCTGTACTAACTGTAAGCAAATCTACTGTAGGGAATCGCCAGCCACATGCCGATTACCCGACTATGTATAATCACAGAGTCTAGAATTGAGGTAGGCTTAGGTTCACAAACTCAAACTCAATGATGCTAAAATGTGAAGATTTGAGTTATCCAAATTATTAGCGTGTTTTGTCGATAATACAACGGTTTTCCATAAAACCGTTGTCAATTCAGGAAAACACAAGAATTTAGAAAAACCGTTGTGTTTTTTGGTATTGTCTATTGAGAAATTGTAGTAGTGAGGACAATACATGCTCTGTAAATAACTTCGAGAATCAGAAATTTTACGCGGCTTTAAGTTATTCTGCAAGACAATGTCACTTCTATAAATGAATTAATTTATTTCGTGATAAACAATCCAAACTTAAATAACAGCTACCTTCATTGCAAGTGTTAATCTTCCATGTATGTGGCCTTTCAAGACTCTTGGGGAACATATTACATATAGGGCTCGTTTGGTTCGTTCCCATGACTATAGAATTTCGTTCCAATACTCTATAATGTAGTTAAAAAAAATTCGACCCCTTGGAGCAAATACCTAGATCCATCCCTGCATAAACGTATGATCAGACAAACTTTTGCAGCCGAAAAAGCACTCAATTTCATTGGCTCCATCAAGAAAAAAGATGGATTCTTTGCTGAATTAACCAAGAGTGTGATAAATTTATGATTATTTATCCCATGAATGATTATATGATTACTCCATAGTCAGTCAAGAGTCAAAGAACATGATATATGAATAATAGAATGCTTTTCTAAATTTAAAAAAAATATATCATATTTCCTGAACAAAACTACCATTGTGCTAAAGTCAAATATTCTTGAACTGTTCGACCGGCATAAACCTAACATCCAGATATTAATTTACCAAACAGAAAATTATAATCAGAATCTCACAAATATTAAATTTACAATTTTAATATGAAAGTTCTTTACATATTTAATTTTAAAGCAAAAAGGGATTGATTTGAAAAAGAAAAGGAATGAAGGTTCGTTTAGATATTTGGATAGATGCTAATGCATATAATATTGTTGATTTATGTTCTTGGAATCTTTAATACTAAAAATATAGAGAAAAGTAATCAGAATTTACTTAAAGTAGATTCACTTACTGTTTGACAATTTTGGGTAGTACGGTTACTAGTATCCTCGTCATCGATCTAATCGTGTGGATATAAGGCGTTGTACGTGGCACATATGACAGAATGTCAACATTCTGATATAGCAGAAAATGATAGACGAGAATCTGATGAGAATTACGACGAGAGTAGACCCACTTGCATCAGCTGATGGCGAAGCGGAGAAATGCTTTGGGGACAGTGATGTTATGTGATTCCCATTTGTGTGTTAAGATTAGATAGACCATCCTCAATGTGTTGTCAGTGTGTAGATAAACCGAATTTTCGATTATTACCACATCAGAGAAGTGAAATTGTTCTGCTAGAATATTGGAATGCACTGTTCTACATTTTGTGTTTGTGCAAAATCAGCAAAATGTCTAAAACTAGCTTTAACGATTCAAGATATATAACCAATTTTACTTTTGTTCTTCTAAGAAAAACATTCTAGTAATCATATATTCTATTCGGAAGACTTCTGGTGAAGATATCAGCCAATTGAAGACGAGAGGGAACATATTGAACATAATCTTGCTCCCAGAGACCAGTTCCCAAACAAATCACAAACCAAAGAGGTGTTGGAATAAGTATTTTTCGGCTGCAAGGACAGAGCCAGGATTTGTTAATGTGGGGGGCGAAATATTCTTTTGGGATATTTATCAAAGTTTTGAAAATCTGAGGAGGCAAAATACGTTCTTTAATTACAATCACACTGTATACATATATAAACAGTAGTTTTGTCGGAAATTTTGAGGAGGGCCCCCCTTAGCTCCGTCATTCTTCGGCTGCATAAGTTTGTCCAATCATAAGGTGTGCTTGTCGCCCAATATATTGGGGAAGACCAACTTACTTTTTCACCACTTTATTTTCCTCAGCCAACAGTACTTCAACACTCTCCAGACTTAAACAAACACACCCATAATCTTCTTTATTATGCCATATATAAGGGATTACCAAACGATGTATAACGGGTTATTAATGGGTTAATACCATCCTTATCTGCCCTTATATGCCCAACCAAACGAGCCCTAGCTATATGTAATATATGCCTCAAAGAGTTTTGAAAGGTCAAATGGAACATTTAACACTTGCAATGTATGTAGCTGCTATTTTAGTTCGGTTTATTTTATCACAGAACAAATTCATTCATTCACAGAAGTGATTGACATCACCTTGCAGAGTCGTCTTAGTTAGTTAAAGCCGCGTAAATTTCCGATTCTCAAAGTTGTTTCTAGAGCGGAGCTGGAAAAATCGGTCCGGTCGGATGGACAGCTCGCCCAACATTTTAGATAAGCTGGGCCGTAATAGGCCCTAGTACCTCATGCCCAACAGGCCCGGCCAGATGGGCTAAAATTTCAATGGGCCAGGCCGAAAATCTTGGTATATATAGGGGATAGACTGTGCCGGACTCAATAATTTTTTATTCGATGAAATTTCAGGACGGCTTGATATATGATGTTGGCCTAATAGATTGGGCCCGACTAGGGCGGGCCGCTCAAATTGCCACATCTATTCTAGAGCATGTATAGTCCTCGCTACAATTGCCTCAGTATATAGACAACACCAAAAACACGACGGTGTTTTCTACATTGTTATCTATCTCTGAATTAACAACAGTTTTTTGAAAAACCGGTGTCTATTATTGACATAACACGTTAATAATTTGGATACCTCAAATCTTCACATTTAAGCATCATTGAGTTTGAGTTTGTGAACCTAAGCCTACCTCAATGCTAGAGTGAGTAATAATACATTGTCGGGTAATCGGCATTTGTCTGGCGATTCCCTACAGTAGATTTGCCTACAATTAGTACAGTGACAGTAAAAGTTTTGGCTTTTGCATCATAAGAAAACATAGAAGAATCTGTGAAGCTGAATTCTAATCCACTTGGTAATAACATTTTCCACTAATTACCGGTACAAGAAAGTCCATTGACACATCTAACTGAAAAACAGCTGTGCCATGCTACACAAAGTAGCCGAAAAAAAGTACTTTACAAAATCAGTTTAACTGATTTTGTAAAGGACATATTGCAACTTTTTCACTCATAATTTGAGTATACTAAAGCCATAAGGCTCCGGCATCTATAAGCATCTTCTTGAGCGAACCGTCGAGCTGAAGAGTCATGACGGTGTGGGCAGAGCCAACGAGCTTTCCTGCGATGAAAACAGCCGGTACAGATGGGCTGCAGCCCAACTTCTTCAAAGCCCACTCCATTTCGTCTCCTCTTGAATCTTGGTCGATCTCGTGGATCAACGGGCTCACGCCTTGCTCGTAGAACAGTCTCTGTATAGCGTGGCACATGCAGCACGTGCTCTTGCTGAAGATCACTACGGCTTTCTGTGAACAGATATTCGCGACACGATCCATGAGTTGTGTTTAGAGAACGAAGAAATCTCAGATGGATAAAAAGTTTATCTTTTCTTCGAGTATTTGGTTGTGATGGTTATAAGGCTTCATTGACACTGTATTTATAGAGGGTGGTGGTTATAAAGGTTCTTTTAGATATCTGGATAGGAAATACTATAGATAATTTGGAATGACCTTTTGTGGTTGATTTTGATGTTCTTGGAATATTTAAATGTAACAATAGAGAGATAAAAGACCAACACTTAAATAAGACGGTCTTATATATGCTACACTTAAATAAGACGGTCTTATATATGCTTTCTATAAGATCGGTCGTAATACTTTTGGCTAAAATTACTTTTTGTTTCATAATTTTTCGCTCGTTCGGTTTTTGTCTTAGAATTGGTTGCTTTTTCACTTTCGTCTCATAATTAAAGAAATTGTTCGAATTTGAACCAATTTCCGCCTCCGATGAGAAAATCGCCGGAAAGCCGCATGTGACTGTCATTTGAAATCACTTTTCTTCCCATATATAAATTTTCGCTCGTTTGATTTTTGACCCAAAAACGTGTCAGCGCCAGTGGCACGTCAATTAAAATCGGCAAAAGTTGGTGTCTGGTGACAGTCATATTTGCTTTTCCAGCCAATTTATTCATCAGCGGCGGAAAATTGATAAAAAAAAGTAAGCAATTTCTTTAATTATGGAACGAAATTGAGTAAACAATAAATTTTTGAGACGAAAATCAAATGAGTAGAAAGTTACGAGCCGAAAAGTGGTTTTAGCTGGTGCTACTTTGGATGTACAAATTATTAATTTGAGTGTTAACCAATAGTATTCAGAATGTAATAGTTTTTGGGACAAAGTAACAGGCTTTTACAATAAAAAATAACTTTCGTCTTACAGAAACGTGTCTTACACAAGTATTGCTCAGCGATAAATAATCAGACTTTACATGAAGCAGATTCACTTACTATTTGACTATATCAGGTAGTACTAACTAGTTTCCTCGTCATCCCTTGATCGTGTGGACATAAGGCGTGCCACGTGTTATGCATCTAGTAATGTGCAAGTGTGCTATAAGAATGTCAACTTTTCGATATAGGGAGAAGACGATAGAAGAGAATCTGATGAGAAATACGACGAAAGTAGACACACTTGCATCAGCTGATAGGTGAAGTGATTCCCATTTTCATGTTAAGATTAGATAGAACATTCTCAATGCGTTGTCTGATAAATTTTGAGTGAAAAAAATGATAAATTTGGACCACAGTTACGTCAGAAAAGTAGTTCTAAGTTCTAATAATAGATTCTTCCTGGGTTGATACCCGAGCAGTTAATGGGGACGGACAGTAAATCCGTTGGCAATATGACTACGCTGGTCCAAATCCGGATCAGAAGAATCCTCAAATTTTCATTTTTTTCACCCACAAACAACACCTCCAAAATCTAGTAATTGAATTCTATTAACAACAATATTCAGCTGTCAATTTGTGTAGATATCTGAAAGTTTATATTTAGAAGTTCAAAATTAATGTCTAAAACCACTATTCCTCCTAATTTAGCTGCCAGCATGACCCGGTCTGGCCAGAAGCAATCGGGTCAATTAGGCCGGGTCAGGCTGGACTGATCTCTTTAAAATATCCTTAAGGGTTCGTTTGGATGGAGGAATTTGGGGGTGGATTTGAAAATCCATCATCAAATCCACCTAACGTGTTTGGCAAAAAAAATCAAATCAAGGGATTTTAAATTCCTTCTGAATTTCTAGTTCATTTTGGACGGATTTCAAATTCATCCAACAACCTAGTCATTTATAAATTCATCCTACCTTTCATGTATGTACAGTCACATTATCACACACTACACACAACACATTACACATACACTTCACACACATACTACACACACTTCACACGCATTTCACACACTACACACACAACACTACTACACGCACACACACATATTACACACAACACACGCACTTTCATCATCATCATACTTTAAAAAATGTTAAGAAATAGCTGAAAAAGGAAAAGTTTAAACAATTTAAATCCACTCATTTGAGTTTATACATCCAAATAAGGGATTTGAAATGAATGAATTTCCAAATACAAAGAATTGAAAATCAAATCATTTGCTTTCCAAATCATTCCATCCAAACACAACCTAAGATTTTTCAGGTAGGGCGATAGTACTACGGCCAAGATTCATATAGTCCAGCCCGCGTAAAATGTCGGGAGAGCTGGATGCACCCTGTGATGGCTGGCATTATCCACTTGACCGGATTTCGATTTTGATTTCTTCATACGAGAGAATAAAGGTCTGCTAGAAACCGAGAATAAAGAGCAAAATTTGTAAGTTTATGCATATAAGCAATGTCAATGTTCAGATAACATAAAACCGATAAGCTTTCATATTCATAGTATGAGTGTGTTATGTTGACATTCTTTCTTCACTTTTGCCGTCCAATATCCTTTCAATCATAGAAGAGAATAGTTAACATCATTCGGCCAATATAGAAGTTGTACTTCCTCCGTCGCACTTGAAGTTGCACACTTTTATTTTCGGTACGTCCCACAACAATTTGCACACTCTTAAAAAGAAAACTTATCTCGCAATCTCCACTTTGAAGAGTCAACAATAAAGCAAAAACAATTTTTTCTTAAAATGTGTGCACGCTTAGGTGTGCAACTTCAAGTGGGATGGAGAGGGTAATAAAGATTAATATGAAGCTCGAAAAATTACAGAACTTGCCCATTAGCCGGGCTGAAATCATTTTTGGTCCCGTAACTTTGCACTTGTACAATTTTGGTCCCAAAAAAAGTTAAAAAATTAATTTAGTCCTGTAACTTTGGAATTGGTCCAAATTTAGTCCCTTTTTTTGCCATCAGTGATCAATTTGGCTGGAAAAAGCACATGCTGGGCACCAGACTCATTTTTCCATCCAATTTTTTAATACCTGGCATCGGCAAGTGATTTTGAAGTAAAAATAATATTAAAAATTAAAAAAATTAAAAGAAAGAGCATTTTTTTATATTTTTATTTTTTCTCGTTTCTCATCACTTGTTGGTGCTAGGGATGCAAACGAACCGAATCGATGCGAATATTAAGAGAATCAATTCGAATTCGTGAAATTTAGCTTCGATTCGAATTCGATTCGAATTTTTTTTCCAATATATTCGATTCGTGATTCGTAAATTCAAAATTTTCAACAAAAAACTGCTGTTATTTAGAAAATATTCGATTCGAAATCAAATTTGTCAAGATTCGAAAATTAGAAACCCTATGTTTTACTAAGAGAATTTGTATATATTTACTATTAAATATATTTTTATTTATTATAATTATATTATAGATTTAATATATTATTTGTATATATATCGAATCGAATCGAATCGAATCATCGAACTTGACGAATCGTGTATATATATATATATATATATATATTCGAATTCGATTCGAAATATAAACGAATATAAAAAATGATTTGAATTCGAATTTTACCGAATCGAATCATCCTAAACGAATTCGAATCACGAATCAGTTCAGTATAATTTGATTTGACTTGCATCCCTAGTTGGTGCTACATATTAAAAATTATGTTGGAAAAATGAGTCATGTGAATGATACATGCAATTTTCTAATCTGATTCGTCACTTTCGGAAAGAAAAGAGACTAAATCTGAATCAATTCCAAAGTTACAGGACTAAATTGGTTTTTTTACTTTTTTTTGGACCAAAATTGTACAAGTGAAGAGTTATGGGACCAAAAATGATTTTAGCCCCCCATTAGCCATAGGGGGTGGCATATTCATACTCATTATTTATGCTTACCTAATGGCAATTTATGTCCATGATGTATCGAAATTGTGCAATTTATGCCCATTTGTCCCCGGAAACTACTAATTGGCACGTAACTGGTCACGTGCATGACCATTTTAAAAAAAACCGGCGACTTAATCCTAAGTGGTGGCTAATGTGGACTCCAAATGTGTTTTGGAGAGATTTTTTTCGCAAAATCAGCCTAAATTGGGGGAAAATACATTCAACAACAACATATGCCGACATTATTGGTTATAAATTGTCATTTTCTTCTAAAGAAATCCCCAAATCGCATCAACCCTAGTTCACGAAATAAGGCTACAAATTCAAAAAAATCGTCTTTTCTCTGTAAAAGCTTCGTCTAGGACAATGTCAGGCAGAGATTAGCAGCTCATGATCTAATTCGCTAGAAATGAAAAAATTATTTTCACAATTTCTTATTTCATTCTACAGAGGACTTTTCACAAACAACTTTACTGCATTTCCGTTCACTATAATCATCAATTATAACAAAGAATCACAAAAACACAAAACTAAAATGCATACAAACATTTAATTAATGACAAATCATAACACTTTGCGATCACATTGCAACAAGAAAAAAACACCTGACATAGAGATCAATTTGGATTCTCTGTTACAGTAGGTGTTTCATCTTCTGTTACACTCAATTCACTACGTGACACATTAATCGTGACATCATCCAAAACATCATAGGGATAGCGATAATTAGCAGAGGATATTTGCGAATGTACATTCTATGAACATCGGTTGGAGGAAGAAAAATGAATCTTTTTTTCCCAGTGATCAAAACATAAAGATTCTAGTAATGATCCTTACGAAAGAAGTTCCCGTCAAATGGTTCCCGACCCACAAATTCACCGCCTCCGACAAGCATCCCAACGCCATCGTCGCCCACGATATATGCTCCTCACAGTCCGATGCAAGAACTGAGTCAAGAACTTCTGGAAAAATGAGGGTTTGCACGTGGACTGAGGCGATGAAGATGGAGGAAGGAGTGGTGGTGTGGGGGGCAAGAGCATCGGCTTTTTCGGTCGGAGTGAGGTCGAGAGAGACACCGGTGGTGGCTTTTTATGATTTGGCGAAAAAATTCCCACCAAAACACATTTGGAGTCCTCCTAAGTTGCCATGTAGGATTAAGTAGCAGTTTTTTTAAAAATGGTCGTGCACGTAACCATTCACGTGCCAATTAGTAATTTTCGACGATAAATGGGAATAAATTACGCAGTCCCAGTACATCATAGGCATAAATTGCCATAGGTAAACATAATGGATTCTTTAAACTTATCAGAACTACTTTTCTGACATAACTGTGGTCCAACTTTCGTCATTGTTTTCGCTAAATATTTTGTAGACAACACACATTGGTTATGTTCCATCTAATCCAAGATGCAGCATTTCAGCGTTTCACCATCAATGGATCGTCATATTTCTCATCAGATTCTCTTCCGAGTTGACATTCCTGTCGCACACGTACCACGCGTTATATCCACACGACGAAATGAGCCACCATACTACCTAAAATTGTCAAACAGTAAGTGAATCTGCTTTAAGTAAAGTCTGATTATTTATCTGTATAGTTTTAGTCTCAAAGATTCCAAGAACATAAATCAACCACAAAATGTCATTTCAAATTATATGCATTAGCATCATCCAAATATCTAAACGAACCTTCATTCTTTCCCTTTTTTAATCAATCCCCTTTTCTCTTCAAAATTAAATCTTTTCTAATAACTTTCATATTAAAATTGTATGATTTTTAATGTTTTTTAGATTGTAACTGTAGTTTTCTCTCTTCATTCAATTAATTTCAGGATATTCAGTCTTTGTCGAGTCGAACAGTTCAAGGATATTCAACCAGCCGTAATCGAATGTGTCTAGATGTGTTCGATTGATGCAGAGCAAATGTTTGAAATATGGTCGCATTTGCCCGATCGAACAGAACGATAACACAACGGTAGTTTTGTCTAGAAAAAATGAATATGAGTCTACTCAGCAAAATGTTTGTTGTGAATAGTCCGTAACTATTTTTACGGATGTTCTAAAAGTTCCCATCTACCTCCTATCCCTTCTTGGCGCTAGACGGTCCTCAACCGTCTATGTTTTTTCTCTGAATTCTCTCCGATTGCACCCGATTAAACCTCAATTAGACACTACGCCCTAATCTGTTGTCCAACTATTGTCTAGCGTCTTTTAGAACATTAACTTTTAGTCTTAAATTTCAAGAACATAAACAAACACCAAAAGCTCATTTTAAACTATATGTATAATTCCTTTTTTTCAAATCCCTTTTTTCTTTAAAATTAAAAAATCCAAAGAATCACCTTCACTTCCCTCTATAAATACATCCCCATGAAGCCATACAATTACCATCACAACTTTCTCATTATTCAACATTTTCCATCAACATTCAATTTCTTCATTTACTAAATCTATGGATCGTGTAGCAATGATCTGTTCACAGAAAGCAGTAGTGATCTTCAGCAAGAGCACGTGCTGCATGTGCCACGCCATAAAGCGACTGTTCTACGATCAAGGCGTGAGCCCGTTGATCCACGAGATCGACCAAGATTCGAGAGGAAATGAAATGGAGTGGGCTTTGAAGAAGTTGGGCTGCAGTCCATCCGTACCGGCTGTTTTCATCGGAGGAAAGCTCGTCGGCTCTGCCAACACCGTCATGACTCTTCAGCTCGACGGCTCGCTTAAGCAGATGCTTAAAGATGCTGGAGCATTGTGGCTTTAGTACTCGGATTATGAGTAAAAAGCTGTGGCCTGAATGAGGATAAAAAGTACTTTTTTTGCTACTTCCCCTTAGACAGGCAGAGTTTTAGCTTAAAATGTGATTATAGCAGGAAAAAACTGCTTTTGCAAGTAAATACTAATATTGATCAGCTTCATGGACTCTGTTACCTTTTTCCTTCCTGCACTGTACTAATTGTAGGCAATTCTCCTGTAGAGAACAGTGGAAATTCGGACCGGTGCCACCGGGCTGAAATTTCATCTGGCAGGAAATTAGTGAGCTCAGTCCACTACATTCACTTAGACTATACTATATTTGTCGGGCCAAACGGTGGTCCATCAGATTGGATTTGTTAGGCCCAATGATACTTAGTAAATGTGACAATTTGAGCTGTATGACCTGACCTAACCTGTCGGGTCGGGTTGGAAATTGTTGACCGCAGTTCAACCCGGCCATCCCCAAAATACATAGGCCGGCCAGTAGCCCATCCTATCGTGCCTGTGGGGCAGATGGTACTTTGGGTTAAGACTTTATTGAGCCGAGACGATTTTGCTACCTCTATATTTCGGCTAAAACTACAATAGCTAAGTTTCACTGATTTTGTGAAGTGCTTTTTTTGGCTACTTCCCCTTAGATAGGCAGAGTTTTTCTTTTACAATAGCTTAAATGTGATTATAGCAGGAAAGCTGCTTTTACAAGTAAATTACTAATATTCAGCTTCATGGATTCTGTCATTTTTTCTTCTTGCACTGTACTAATTGTAGGCAAATCTCCTGTAGAGATTCACTAGAGAGGTGGCAATGCGCCCGGTCTGCCTGGCCTCGCTATGTGTCAAACCGGACTGGAATTATATCTAGTCGGAAATTAGTGATTTCAGTCTAGTCTATCCCCTTAAAATATATTAAGTTTTTTGGGCCAGACTGTGACCCAACAAATCAGGTACGTTGAGTCGATGGTACTTAGTAGAGGTGGTAATTTAGGTCGTCCGATTGGGCCAGCATCATATGTCCGGTCGGGTTGGAAATTATTGAGCTCATCTCAACTCATCCCCCAAAATACACTGGCCAGCCACTAGCTCGTCCGGTCAGAACTATTAGGCAGATTGTATTTTGGGTTGAGACTCCATTAGGCCGAATCGATTTTCCCACCTCTATATTTCTAGCTAAGATTCCCATGATTCAGTCTGTTTAAATTGTTGGGCAGTCTGGCAATCAGTTACGCTGATTTTGTGAAGTGCTTTTTGTTTCTTCCCCTTAGGCAGAATTTTACTTTTACAATAGCTTAACATGTGATTATAGCACAGGAAAAGCTGCTTTTGCAAGTGAATTACTAATGTCTAGCTTCACAGACTCTACTTTCCTTCTTTATGGTGCAAAAGCCAAATCTCTTGTAGAGAATCACCGGAGAGGTGATAATTCGGGCCGTCAGGCATGTCACATGTTGGGTCAGGTCGAAACTTCATTCGACAATTTAGTGAGCATAGCCAACCCCTAAAATACACTAGTATTGTCTGGTTGGCCTCAGGTCATTGGCCCATCAGCTCGGCCGTAGAGGTGGCAATTCCCAGTCGAGTCAATGACATAGTCATGTCGATCTGAAATTCCTTAGGGTCATAAAATTATTGAGCCAAATCCATCTCATTCTTCTAAAATACACTACGATTTGTCGGCTCACTGGTCGGGAGATCGGGCTCGATAATACTTCAAGCTAATATTCCTATGGCTCGGTCCGCCTAAAATATGACAACCAGATCGATTTTACCACTTCTAGACTTTTGTATATTCGGTGTGACGATACTTCAGGATAATATTCCTATAGTCAGCCCGTCTAAAATGTTGGGCAGGGTCGGGGCTATGTATCACAAAGTAAATAGACAAGGTTTCAACTAATTAAATGAGTTGACTACTTAAGAAACAAGTTTCGAGATTGAGAAATTCTGTGTAGCTAAAGTGATTCTGCAAGATGATGTCATTTCTATGAAATGAATATATTCTCTGATAGAACACAAACCAATCTGAAATGACAGGTTAATTGCTCACGAATATTGTTTATGTGACCCTTCAAGACTCTTGGGGGCAAGAGGTGGTAATTGGGGCTGCCTAGACCAGTAGCGAACGTCGAATTTCGGGTCGGGTTGGGTATAAAATTAGCTAATTCGACTAAGCTTATGTTCCTATGATATATTAAGATTATTTGATCGGTCCGAGACCCATCGAATTTGTTGTCCAGTCGGGTTCTTCGAATCAATAGTACTTCGAGTCAAAAAGTTCATCTAAAATATAGGGTCGGATCGATTATGTCTCTCTGCTTGAGGCACCTGTACAAGCATGATTTTAGTTCTTTAATTGCTGAGAGAGTGAGGAGTTGGTGCTTCATATTAGTTATCTTGCCTGAATCTTAAATTCGTAAAATTTAGGTCACAGACAGTTTTTGAAAAGGTATTAGTGTTTTTGCTGAAAGTTAATAATTGTTCTGAAAAAATGTATTATGCTGAAAATATATTAATGTTTATGCCAAAAGCTATTACTATTTCTGAAAGCATAATATTTTTGTTAAAGAAAGTAATACATTTCAGTGTAAACAGCATATTCAAGTTAATTCTTATAAATGTTGAAATCTGACAAAATTGGTCGGGTCCAATGGCTTGATCAATACAGCCCAACCCACCTAACATTTTAGGCGGATTTGACAATATGAATTTTAGTTCAAAAATTCATTGAGCTCAACAGGTGCAATTAGATGTACCATTTGTCCGATGAATGCAACGAATTGCAGACTGTCCTAAAAAATCTTAGTATATTTTAGTGGTTAAACTGGGCCTAATTCACCATTTTCCAATTTGAAACTTCGATCCGGCTCGACCACTTTCGCCCAAGGGCTCAGGCCATGGAATTCCCACATCTACACCTTGTCATGCTGTAAGAGTCGGTAAAATTGGTCCGACTCGATAGACTAGCTCAATCTGCTCGACATTTTAGATATCCCAAGTCATAAGAATATAGGTCTGACGAGTTACAGTCGACTCGAAAACCTTAGTATATTTAAAGGGATAGACTAGACTGAGATCAATAATATTGGCCCAATAAAATTTTGAGCAGGCCCAATCCAACCCGACTTATGACGTTGACCCGATAAACTTAACCAAGTCGGGTCGGATCGTTCGAATTGCCACATGTACATGTCATAGTTAAATTATATCCTAAAGTTCATGATGCACATAGTATTTTCTATTTTATTTTTTGGAAAAAGAAAAAAAATTAGAAAATTAGTTAAAAATATCTGAAATTCAGTTGAGATAAAATAACAAAAACAGATAAAATTTCCACACAATGAACTGACTTGACAAACATTTGAGCTTCCAAGGTACCCTCATTGTCCTTTAATTTTCTTTTTCGTTTTGCAATTTAATCAGAAATTAAATTTTCGAATTCGTGGAAGTTCATATTTTCTGCACACGAATCAATTTTTAAATTTTGTTGAATGTCAGAAAACCCTAGGTTATGGAATTTGGGGATTATGCTCTGCATTTGCTGACATTGTTTAATTTCTTAAATTAGGTGCTGAAAAATCTTTCAGCTGTTTGATTCTGATTAATGGATAATTTACTCAGCTTGTATTTGGTGATTATGTTGCATTTGCTCTGAAACTGCTGAAATTAATAAGAACTTGCTTTATATTTCTTCAGTATGTCAGTGCTGTGATTTTGGAAAATTTCTCGGAGCCTGAATTTTGGAAGTTCTCGATTCAACGTCTGAATTTTGAGTTTTTCTCAAGTGGGGACCTAGATATTGAATCTTATTCTTAATTCAGGACTTACATATGTTGGGTTATGGAGCTTGATCGGCTGCTTCACGTCACACGATCACGGCCCAGTTTTGGGTTCAAATTAGCTCTGATTCGTTGTATTTGTTATCACTGAAGATATTGGTAAACCTTCTGGCTTGGTAGTGCACCAACGTAGTCATTTTTTGGCAAATCAATTTGTGTTCTTTATTTTTCGTTCCTTTTAAATTCTCAATAATTGCACTTTAATTCCTAACAACATCTTGGAAAATAAGAAGCTTATCAGATTTACAAAAGGTTATATTGAAAATTTCAATCTACTTCGTACTGAATCATCTGTACATCGGATAATGTTTCCTATTTTTCAAGAGGTAAGTCCTGAATTAAGAATAAAATTCAAAATATAGTCCCCTAATTGGGAAAATCTCAAAATCCAGACGTCGAATTGAGAACTTCCAAAATTGAGGCTCACAGTGAAATTTATCCAATCATGGAATTCTGCTCAGAATTTGAAGTTTGTTACTGCATACCTCAGTTCTTCAGTTTCTTGGCTAATATTGTGTATTAGCAAATGTATATATCATCAACATGTTTACCCGAATTTTTTTTCTTTTTACGTTATCAATTTATAATCGTGTTCTTATCTGCGTTTTGTAGGAATAATGGAACTCTGTTTTCTTACATTTTGACATTAGTTATTTTCTCAAAAATGGCAGTTGTTACTGCACATTCAAATCTGTTACACTTCCTTCCCGGATCCTCGGATCCACCCTACGATCTCCTCCAAACCCATCCGTCTCTCACCCTCGTCTCCAAATGCAAAAGCATCGAAAACTTCAAGCAAATCCATTCCCAATTCATCAAATTCGGCCTCCACAACACGCAGTTTGCTCTGAGCAAACTAGTCGAGTTTTGTGCCGTTAGCCCTAGTGGAAGCCTTTCTTATGCCTTGTCAATCTTCAACTCTATCAACAATCCCAATCATGTCATATATAATATGATGATTCGTGGGTATTCGCTAAGTTCTTCCCCGGGTCTAGCTCTGGAGTTTTACGCAAACATGTTGGTTTTTGGTCTTGAACCGAATTCCTACACGTTTCCGTTTCTCCTTAAATCTTGCACGAAGCTAATGAAACCAGATGTAGGAAAACAAGTTCATTGCCATGTGTTTAAATTTGGGCTTGATGACGATGTATACGTGCATACGTCGCTTATTAACATGTACGCGCAGTATGGGAATTTGGATGATGCCAGAATGGTGTTTGATAAAGGAGATTATCGAGATGCAGTCTCGTTCACAGCATTGATCACAGGTTACGTATCGAGAGGCTACGTTGATAAAGCACGTGAGCTGTTCGATGAAATTCCTGTGAGAGATGTGGTGTCGTGGAACGCCATGATATCAGGATACGCTCAAATCGGTCAGTATTATGATGCTTTAAACTTGTTTCACGAGATGATGAAAGCAAATGTTACGCCTAACGTGAGCACGTTAGTAAGTGTTCTTTCCGCCTGTGCTCACCTAGGCGATATTGAGACGGGGGAGTGGGTCGGATCATGGATTGAAGAACACGGGTATGGTTCAAATCTCAAGCTTGTTAATGGTTTGATTGATATGTATGCCAAGTGCGGAGATCTTGAGACAGCGCGGAATTTGTTCGATGCATTGCAAGAAAAAGATCTTATATCCTGGAATGTCATGATTGGTGGTTACACATACAAGAGCAAGTACAAAGACGCCCTGGAAATTTTCCACCTACTACAGATAAACGGGGTAGCTCCTAATGACGTAACTTTGTTGAACGTCATTCCAGCGTGCGCTCATTTGGGAGCCCTCGATCTTGGTAAGTGGATACACACTTATATCGAAAAGCATTATCATGACTTCCCAAACGAGACCCTATGGGCAAGCCTCGTAAACATGTACGCGAAATGTGGGAACATCGAAGCTGCCAAACAGGTCTTTAACAGAATGCAAACGAAAAGCTTGGCTGCCTGGAACGCGATGATATCGGGTTTAGCTATGCACGGAGAGGCAAATCGTGCGATTGAGCTTTTCTCAGAAATGGTGGAGGAAAGATTAATCAGACCAGATGACATTACATTTGTCAGCGTCCTATCGGCTTGTTGCCACGCGGGTTTAGTTGACCTTGGTCGAGAGTTTTTCAAGTCAATGACCGTTGATTATAACATTTCGCCTCAACTACAACACTACGGATGTATAATTGACCTTCTCGGGCGAGCTGGCCTGTTCGACGAAGCAATGGAGATGGTCGAAAAGATGGAGATGGAACCCGACGGAGCTATATGGGGCTCCATTCTGGGCGCGTGTAGGATCCACAAGAACCTCGAACTAGCTGAATACGCAGCCGAAAATCTCTTCAAGCTCGAACCTGATAACCCGGGCAACTACGTTCTCTTGTCCAACATATATGCAGGTCAGGGTTGTGAACGAATCGAATTGATGCAGGAAATCGAATTCGAATTTGCAAACACTAACGAATGCTAATGTGATTCGAATTCGATTTGTAAAATATTAGTATATATTCGGTTCGAAATTCAAAGTCATTTTTTTCTTTTTATATTTTTTAAAAAATTAAAAGATTTAAATATTTCTCTTTATTCATTAAAGGGGTGTTTGCAATTGTTTTCTCCAAATGATTTCCAGTTTATAGTTTAGGAAAAATTGTTTTTGAGTGTTTGCAAAATCAGCTTCAACTTTAAAAAGTACTTTTGGGATAAAAGCTTCAAGCAGTTTGTGGCTTCTCTCTACTTAATTGTTTGAAATCACTTTTTCTTCAAACTGCAAACCTACTTTTTCTCTAAGTGATATTTCTAAAATCTCTAAGTTCAATTACTTTTCTAAAAGCAAAAACAATCGCAAACACCCCCTAAATTAACTTACAATAACATGTAGACGTTTTGCATCTATTTTAATCATATGTAATATTTTTGTAGAATATATCAATTTGTTCAGTCTTGCTCCCGTACTCACCGTGATCACAAGTTAATGTGCACATTAGTTGATATATCAGAATATCTCATAAAATGAAGCTAATTGTATTATCTAAAATTTAGGAATAACATATTATATAAACAATTATTTCAAATATATTATGTATGAACTATTAGAATCGAATGTAACTATATTTAATTCGAATCATTCTAATCGAATACAAATCATGAATAGAATCAAAATTATTTAATTTGTTTACAACTCTAATGCAGGCGCTGGGAGATGGGACGACGTGGCAAGAATACGAACATTTCTAAACGACAAGGGGATGAAGAAAGTTCCTGGATCAACCTCCATTGAAGTCGACGGCGTAGTACACGAGTTTCTCGTCAGTGACCGAACACATCCGAGGAGCGACGAAATATATGGGATGCTGGACGAGGTCGACCGACTTCTAGAAGCTTCCGGACACGTGCCTGACACGTCGGAGGTGTACTACGACGTTGACCGGGAGTGGAAGGAAGGCGTGTTGTGTGAGCACAGTGAGAAGTTGGCCATCGCTTTCGGCTTGATCAGTACGGAGCCAGGTACGACCCGTCCATCTTCTGCTACACCAATTGTTTCATCTTGTGTTACACTTAACTTAATACATGATATATATTAATTTAGGGTTAGTTACAGCAATCCCACCAAACTATGAGCGTTTTTGTATATGAGCCACTAAACTTTTTTTGTGGCACTGACAAACTTTTAAAAGTTTCTTTTTGTCCAAACGTATTTTTTAGTAGGCAGAGGAGATGTTCATCTTCAACAATAGAGAATCTAGATATATTGGGGGAGAGAACTGTTGATAATTCAAATCAATTGTAAGGGAAAGAAAGGTGTGAAGGAATTTACACTTTTGGTATACTTAAAAGGTTGTTTGGATAATAATAAGCCCTTAAAAGTTTATTACAGCAAGTCACTTGCGGAATTTTGACAAAATTTGATCGAAAAATAGTTTGGAGATTTATCTGTCAAAATTCATATAGTTTATATGTATCGGTGACACAAAAAATGTTTAGTGATTTATGTGAAAACACGTTGATAGTTTGGTGGGGTGCAGCAATTAACCTATTAATCTATGACATTATCCAATACTTGCATTATATAATAAATATAGTAAACGACGAGATGAAACATCATAATATAACAGGTGATCTTATATGCAGGTACGACGTTGAGGATTGTTAAGAACCTTAGAGTTTGTGGGAATTGCCATAGTGCCACTAAGATGATTTCGAAGATATTTGGTAGGGAGATTATTGCTAGAGATAGATGTCGTTTTCACCATTTTAAGGATGGGCGTTGTTCTTGCATGGATTATTGGTAGAGTTCTCGAATAAACCCGACCCGATTTTGCTTGCTGGTGCAACTGGGTTAGGCTGGTCTGACCCGATTATTTTGACTACCTTAATTATTGGTGAAGATTTGTAGATAGAAAGTTGGTAATGTGGAGTAATACTTGTGCAAGATTGTCTTTCGTAAGACGAGAGTTACTTTTCTCACAAAAACTATTACTTCTAACGTGAAAAATGTTATTTATATTCAATATTGTAAAAGTCGTTAGGTACTAGTCTAACGGTAGGCCGGAGTTTAGCAACTAGTCGAGATTTCGACGGGGCTAAGGAACATATAGACGTGATTAGGAAGGAAAAAATCAGAAAAAGAATATAATCAGCCAATGAGTGCGTAGCACTAAGACGGAAATTAGTCGGAGCTGATTAGCAGCAGCAACAGCTGTTACTTTTTTTAAATTATTACTTTCGTATAAATGTTGACATTCAAACAAACACTTTTTATATCAACTTAGTTTTTTATGGTAATAGTAACTCTTATCTTACGAATAAAGATTCCAAACACATTCAGTTATGTAGGGAAAAAGGTGAAATTGGTCCCCTAATTATAGGGCTGTGGCAAAAATGATCCGTTTTATTTTTTAGTTCAGTTAAGATTGATTAAGAATATGTGTTTAATTCGATTTGATTGTAGTAAAGAACATAAGTCATTCGAAGTGGCAATTCGGTTCACCTCGACCAGTCCATCGGACCAAAATTATGTGTCGAATCGAGTTTGACCAGCCCAAAATTTTATTGGGTCAATACTTATCGAGTCAAGTCTATTTCCCTGAAATATATAAAGCTTTTTGGGTCCATCTAGGGACGGATCCAGAATATTTTTATTATGGAGGCACGAAGTAAATACACCAATATTTCATAACTATTAATTACTTATTTTTCTGGTTGATTTATGGTACTGGAAAAATTATACAAAAGCACACTCCACACACTGCAGAAAATATACATATTATACAAATTTTCTCTATTATCCATACACTTTATTAACTTATAAACTATTGAAAAAATATATCTTACAAGCTCTTGAAACAACTTATAAGATATTAAAGTTTATTAAATGTTTGAAATAATTTTGGGGGCACTTTTTTCTTCTAGTATAATTTATATATAAGTTGCAAATATAAAAAAATATTAGGAAAAGGACACATAGGTCCGTCTATGACCTATCGAGTCGAACCTTTTAAGTTGAATAGTTCTGTAAACCTAAATTTCTGTGGTTCAATAGTTAAAATATCGGAACCATGTAACGGGTCGATTTGCCAGCTCTGTGAATCATCAGACAAATGTCGACGAGCTTGCCGTGATAAAGATGGACAAACTGTGTGATCTATCAAACTTGAGTGTGAAATAAGTTTCAATTTTCTTTGGAAAATAATAAGAAGAGATATATAATAATATTGAAATTATATGATAACGACAAATATGATTTGGGTTGAATTAATTATTAGACAAGTGTTAGGTCAGGACAACGTTGGCGGCGGCGGACCAAACAACAGTCCATTGCCCCACGCAACATACTTCATGAGTTCCTCAAATGGTCACTAATTTAGTGCTGGCAAAATGAATCTGGCTGATTGATCAGTCTTGTTCGTTTGATATTTTAGACAGAATAAATTATAAGAATATAAATTTGAAGTATTATCGAATTCAAAAAAATTAATTCGATAGATTAAAAGTTCGATGGATCTCAAGCTGATTCTAAATTTTTAGTATATCATAGGAGGATAGGTTGTGCTAGACTCAATAATTTTGATCTGTTAAAATTTTGACCGGCTTGACATATAGTGTTAGTCTAATGAGCTGGACACGATCGCAACTAATCATGTTCATCAATTATTATTATTATTATTATTATTAAATAGCTACAGTTTTATATTTTGTAAAATGTTTAGGGTAAATATTTTTTTTAGTGCATTAAGTTTCACCATTTTTTATTTAGTGACATTATCTTTAGTCATCGATTTAAGTTATTTAACTTTCGAAATTCGATAATTGGTCATGTCACCGCCTACAATAGATGATGTTTAATTTGTTGAATTTATCGAATTTCAAAAGTTGCAGGGCTAATTCGTTGAATTTTAAAAGTGAAAGAACCAAAATTGAAACGACTAAAGATAATGTTTAAAACAAAAAATTGTGAAATTTAATTGACTAAAAAAACTATTTACCCTTTTATTATTATAAAATAGTTATAGTTTTATGTTTTTAAAATGTTGTTATAGTTTTATGTTTTTAAAATGTTCTTAAATATTTATTTTTTTTTAGTTTTTTTTTACATGAGTATGCTTGTTTATGAATTTGTCCAACCGGCTAGAGTGACGGGCAAACAAATTTAACTAGTTTTATTAATTATTAAAATATTTTGATCACTTTTTAAGTATAATATAAATAAGCTTAGCCAAACACCCTCAATATTCTGCAAAGTTCATAACATTCGATTCTAAAAATAAACAGTAGATCTAGAATGCATACAATTGAAAATTTCACGAACAAATTTGTTACGCATCATAAACAAACATGCCTATATAACAAATGTTAAAACAAGTGTAAAAATGTCAAATTACTCGAACTCAATTCGTGTTTGGTTCGATTAAAACATGTTCATGCTAGATTTGGTTAATAATCAAATGAGTTAATCAACATAATATTAGAATCTCAATAATATTTCCAGTAAATTTGAACAATAATATGTTCGGCTCGACGGAACTCATTTACAATCCTGTCTTATATACATTTAATTGCATCAATAAACAAACATGAAAATACACTACTAAATATGTATTCAATTGCATCGATGATTAGGGGTGTAAGTGAGTCGAGAGTCTCAAAACAACTCACGAGTTACTTGGAATTGGTTCGCGAAAATTGAAATCGATTCAAGATAAATAAGTCGAGTTTCAGCTACTCAAATATGACTCAATCAAGTTCGAACATATCAATACTCTGCTTGACTCGACTCGTTTATACCCGTATCCATCGCCCTCAAATTGTTTACACATGGATAATGGATTACTCATTCCACACTCGACAGTTCCAACAGACTCCTAATTTCTCTGTTACATGATTTAATATTACTAAAAAACCATAAATCTTGCTTCTTTGACTTTAACCCTCACATTTATTTATTTCCACATATAAAAACCATACAAACACAATCACAATGCAGCATAATTTTTCTTCTTGGGCATAATATTTGTTTACTGTTTTTTTCCTTCTCTTTCTTTACCTTTCTCTTGAAGGATCACGATTTTCTTTGATTTGGTGATCTGCCATTATTGAGCTAATTGGGATGATCGAAAAGTCGCTTATGGCTAAAACCTTCTTTAAAAAATTGGACTTTTATAAGATGGGATGCTTTGAATCGCTAGGATGCACACTAGGTGTTTGATATTTTGTCTGAACGAAAATATATGCATAAAAAATAAAGAGGGAGCTTTGAGGTGTTCTTATGCTGACATGGGTGGCTGTTTTCCCTGCGTTGGATCATCATATAGTGACAATGGAGTGAAAGAAGTGATGAAAAAGCAGTCTTTTAAAGAGGGTTCAATTGCTCATTCTAACAGCAATGGAAATAGAGTGAGCTCAGGTACATAATTTAGCATTATACCTTTTTCTGTTTATTTTGTGGTGTTTGCAATTGATTGTGCTTTTGAAGAAGTTATTTGAATTGATTTTTGTGGGAAAATTAGAATTAGTTAGTGTTTGAGAATATAAGTGATTTTGGCCTAGAATTTGCTTGAAGTTTGGTGATAATAGCTTCTCAAAATCAGTTTTTAAGTGATTTTGATAATATGTTTTAAATGTTTGCAAACACTTCAAAATCCAAAAAAAAGTGATTATGAGTCCAAAAGAGTTTGCAAACACCCCCTTAATTTCGTTTTAGGGAATTGAATCAATTGATATGGCTCTTGCATTTGAATTGTTTGGTTATTTATTTGTAATGGCATGATAGAGAGATCTTTCCTTAAAATCATTTTTTTTCTTTTAAGGTTTCTGGTCATCTGGTTCTGTTTCTTATTTTCAGTTTTCATATATTGGTGCAAACTTTTCTTTCGGGTAAATTGCACCATCCCCCTGTGGTTTCATAATCATGCCGAGATCCCAACAGGTTTTAAAATTGTAAGGAACCCTACATGGTTGCAATAATTCCGCACAATGTCCCTTTCTCTAGCAGAATAGTATACGTGGTTAATTCTTTTTGTGTTTTCTAGTTTTGCAAAGGTCATCTGATAGTGGAGGAAATGACTTGCTTGAATTTTGCTGAATTATTAAAACCATGTGGGAGTTTCACATATTATAAAACCACATGGAGATCTCGGTTTTATACAATTATAAAATCATGTGGGAATCTCGCGCTAGATTACGAAACCATAAGGATGACTGTTTCAATTTAGCCTTTCCTTTATTGCCGGGGCATTTTCTAGGGCAAAGTCTCGTATACACTAGGTGCACGGATCTTAGGTTCATGCGATTTGGGTTAAAGGGCGATCCTTGGAAAGATATGATTGTTTAATACCTTTCTTCAGAACGGGTAATACATTTCTGCATAAACACTAAATATCTTTTTCAGCATGATTTTGTTCAAACAAGTTATAACTTTCAGCGTAAACACTAATACAATTTTTTCTATGAAATACTGTCCATAACCCGAATTGCACGGATCAGCTGGTGTGTCAGAGGCCTAGTCATTTTGTAAATATTGAATTTAATCATGAGATATTTTAGGATTTAAAATATGCAATTGTGTGTTCTTAAATATTCACTATAGTAATTGCCTCATGTTCTATGATAAACCAAAAGCTCGAAATGGTAGTGATTCTAAGAAGAACCCTGGAAAACAGAAAGAGCCAACGGTCCACATTGCTGCTCACATATTCACATTTCGTGAACTTGCTGCTGCAACGAAGAATTTCAGGCCGGAGTGCTTGCTTGGTGAAGGCGGATTCGGATGTGTCTACAAAGGCAAACTGGAAAGCACGGGACAGGTTCGATATATTACCCGTAAATTGAAAATCAAGTCTTTAGATCAATGTGGTTCGTCATGTGTATTTGTTTTGTTATCTGAATCAGAAGATGATATTACAATGTGTTATTTCATAAACCAAATGCAATGCTTTTAAGATGTGATGGAAAGTTTGGAAAATGTCTCATTATAAGACCTGAATTTTGAGTTTTTTCTCAATTAGGAGCCGACATTTTAAATTTTATTCTCAATTTAGGTTTATATCTTGAAAAATATGTAACATTATCCGATATACAGAAGGTTCAGTACAATATATCCTCCCTACAGATGATATTTTTCGTGTTTTTCAATGAATTGAGAAAAAGTTCAAATCTAGACCCCTGATTAGTAAAAACTCAAAATTCAAGTTCCCACTTTTTTAACTTCAAAAATTCAGGCCTTGTTGAATTTTTTTCTAAAATTCAGGCATTCTAGTGAAAAATTTACCGGAATTGTGACTAGTATGATCAATCATTTTTAGGGATGAATCTTGTAATTTGTCGTGCGGAGCACTCCCCCCTCCTTTCACTAGATCCTTTAGATCTGAAATATTGTCCCGAATTATGGGACGGTTTAGTATGGATTATAAGTTTTGGTTCAGTTCCAGTTTCTAGATTTTAGGAATATTGAATTTTTGAACGATACTGAATTTTTCAAATCCCCAAATCATGTTGTTTCGTGCACATTCTTAATATATATGTAAATGTGTGGATATTGGCATAGAAAAAGTTGAAATATATCAAATTAATAAGAAAAAAATGTGTATTTGAAAAAGTTATTGTTACACATATTGGCCCCAAAGTTAAATTTTTGCGTCCTCCACTGAAGGGTGGAGAAATTTTCACAAATAAGGGGCGAGGTAAAAAAGTTCACAAATATCGGGCAGAGTTTCAGTTGAAGCCCCGAATTGAGACATTTTCTAAAATTAAGGTCTTCTAGTGGAATTTTACCAAACGATCCCTGCTAACTAGTATGGAAAATGTTTTGTTGTGCAGGTGGTTGCAGTAAAACAATTGGACCGGAATGGTCTTCAAGGGAATCGAGAGTTTCTAGTGGAGGTTCTCATGCTTAGCCTCCTACACCATCCGAATCTCGTCAATTTGATTGGATATTGTGCCGATGGTGACCAACGTCTGCTTGTTTACGAGTACATGCAGTTGGGATCTTTAGAAGATCATTTACATGGTTAGTCATAAATTTCAGCAGTGTTTGTGTTTGCTTGTTTTAAGCAGTTTTCTGGTTTGGCTTAACTTCAGCTAAAAAACCGTGTGTGCATTTTTTTTGTTTCTTCTGAAATTTAGCACATCTAAGTTAAATGTTGAAGCAGGAATATGCCGCTTCAAACTGCTTCTTAGATTTTGAATTTTATTTTCGATTCAGGACTTATGTCTTGAAAACTAGGAAACATTATTTGATGTACAAAAGACTCAGTACGAAGTAGATTGAAATTTTCAGCACTGACTGAAATTTTTGATATATTTTACTGAACCTTTCGTACATCAAACATTTTCTCTTATTTTTTCAAAACGTAGACCCTGGATTGATTTTTTTTTTTAAATTTAGGCAACTAAGTCAGAAAAACTCAATATTCACGCCCTAAATTGAGAACTTCTAAAATTCAAGCATTGTCTACTCAAAATTCACGGCCCAAATTGAGAACTTCTAAAATCTAGTCCTTGTATTAGGACATTCCAAAATTCAGGTCTTCCAGTAAAATTTTACCGTTATTTTCCAAGTCTGAATCATGAATTATCTAAAGCTTGGGTTCTCTCTCTCCTCTCATCTCTTTTCCAATGGCTACATGATAATTATATGATGTCTCACTCTATGTGCAGATCTTCCACCCGGCACAAAACCTCTGGACTGGAATACGAGAATGAAGATCGCGGCCGGCGCAGCCAAGGGGCTCGAGTATTTGCACAAAGCCGACCCACCGGTCATATACAGAGACCTAAAATCGTCCAACATCCTTCTTGCCGATGGGTATTTTCCTAAATTATCCGATTTTGGTCTGGCAAAACTGGGCCCCATCGGCGATAAAATGCACGTCTCCACGAGGGTGATGGGGACGTACGGCTATTGTGCGCCGGAGTACGCCATGACAGGTCAGCTGACTATAAAGTCCGACGTATACAGCTTTGGTGTTGTCTTGCTGGAGCTCATCACAGGTCGGAAGGCTATCGACGATGCTCGTGGTGCGAATGAGCATAATCTTGTTGCTTGGGTATGTTTACGAAACTTCTGAAGTTTTACGTTTTGTTCTATTGAGTCCCTGTACTTTTCTGTTTTATTGAGCCCTTGAATCTTGATTTTTAAGGTTTGGATAAATTACCATGGGCTAAAACCACTTTTTATCCTATAACATTTTGCTCGTTCGATTTCCATTCCATAATACAAGAAATTACTCACATTTGGACCAATTTCCTCCTCTGATGAGCAAATTGGATGAAAAAAACACACGTGACATTAATGTCCGACTGATTTTAATTGACGTACCACTGGCGCTGACACTTTTGTTGGAATGAAAATCAAACCAATGGAAAGTTATGGGACGAAAAGTGATTTCACGTGACAGCTACATGTGTTTTACAGCCGATTTGCTTATCGGCGGCGGAAATTTGTTCAAACGTGAGCAGTTTCTATAATTATGGGATAAATTGAAAAAACAATAAATCTTGAGACAAAAATTAGACGAGTGGAAAGTTATGGGATAAAAGGTGATTTTAGCCCAATTACCACATAGCACCAACACTGGTGTAGTATTTTGGCCAAATTCTACGGGTGGTCCTTAACTTTCAAAATCCGACAAATTTGTCATGTCACCGCGTCTATGGCAGGTAATGTCGAATTTATCCATTTCGAAAGTTAAATGATCATTTTGTTGAATTTCGTAAGTCAGAGGATCAAAATCAAGATGGTCAAAGATAAAAAGCCAAAGGGCTCATTAAAAGTACAAAATTTCAGGGCTAAAAATTGTATCTGTAGTGAAAATGATTGATGTCTGATATATTCTTACATGATGGATTCAGGCAAGACCACTTTTCAAGGCTCGAAGAAAATTTCCGAAAATGGTTGATCCGGTGCTACAAGGCCAATACCCGATCCGCGGGCTCTACCAAGCACTAGCAGTAGCTGCTATGTGCTTACAAGAGCAAGCGGCCACAAGACCCCTAATCGGGGATGTTGTGACTGCTTTGTCATACTTGGCCGGTCCACCTACACCGAGGCATAGGGATGGAATGGACGATTCTAGGCATGGGGCCCACCATGGCTCCCCGTCCACACACAAGAACTACTCTGCACAGGAGTTTGGAGAGTTGCGGAGAATTGATACCGGTGGTGGGCCCGGGAGTAAGTCGGGTCTAGAGGAGTTGGAGTCGCGAAGAGATAGTCCCGCCAGTGCAGGTAAGACTAGAGAAAATGTGACAAATCGGGACGTAACCAGAGATAGGCAAGTGGCTAAAATGAGGCATAGGGATGGAACGGATGATCCCGGGCGTGGGGCCCACCATGGCTCCCCGTCCACACACAAGAACCACTCTTCGCGGGAGTTTGGGGAGTTGCGGAGGATTGACACGGGTGGTGGGCCCGGGAGTAAGTTGGGTCTAGAGGAGTTGGAGTCACAAAGAGAAAATGCGACGAATCGAGACCTAGACAGAGAAAGGGAAGTGGCTTTGGCTAAGGTATGGGGTGAGAATTGGAGAAAAGAGGGCAAGTGAATGATTTTCAAGCTAACAGCTGCTTAATCATCCGGGTTTCGGGCCACGAAAATCGGGCTTTTCTTATCGGGCCGGGCCTGATTACTGGATCGTAGTTGAAGAAAGGGTTGGGAGGAATGCGAAAGATGTGGTTATTGGGTTGGGCTTGGGTGTCAAAAGTTCCTTTGGGCTTTGGTTAGGCCCAACTTCGGATGGGCTTTTTCTGTTGGTCTAGTTTTCTATTTTTCTGTAGGACCAACACTGAGAAAATCGAAAAAGGAAAAGTAATTATTAAATTATTCAATTCTTAAATATTGATTAAAATTACTTTAATCTCAAATACTATTCATTTTTCTTTATTATAATTGATTCTTGCATAATTCGGATAAGGTACAAATAGACTCCTTAACTATATACACAGGTTCAAATACACTCCAACTAAAACTTTGATTAAATTAGTACTTGAATTTTTAAATCGAGTAAATAGACATCTCAATTTTTGAATTTCAAAAAATTGAGCATTCCGTCCAAAATTAAAGTAATAGAAGTTAAATGTGTTGCTGAGTTGACTGAGTAGGGCCCACTTTTCTTTACCCAGCTCTTAAACAAACATGAAATGTGGAATTATCTTCTTCATCAACGAGGAGAAAAAAAAATCAAGGGTCCGTTTGCTTAAAACTGGAGAGTGCTGGGTCAAATTTGGCTAAGGAAGTTAATGAGTATGTTTTATTGGGATTCGATCCTCTAAATCTACTGAGCCAAATCTTAAGCAAACGGACTCCAACTGTTATGAAAACCGAGAAATAAAAGCTCTGTTCCTAGCCCTGATTAACATTCCTCAATTGAAATTGAAATTGAGAAGCTTTAGGACCGTGGTTTCTAAGGCGTTTGAGAATTGTTAGGACCAAAGATGGAGCCCATTCACTAATGGTGTGGATGGTCTGGGTTTAGTGACGAATCCAGAAATTTTGTCGAGGAAGGCCCATTTATAAATAAATTTAGATATATCGGGGTAATTTTTTTCTAGTTAAACACTAAGATTTGAACGCAAATTTTATGCCGTAGGTGGCTCATTTTGAGAAGAGTGGAAAACAAGCTCTCATATATTATACTCTAAATTTAATATTTGATTAATTTACTCTTCAAACTAAAGTTTTAAAAAATCAAAAAGGAACGGCGCGTCTCTAAATCTGTCCATAAGTTTCAACAATATTCAACTATATATATAAAACTTAAAAGTACTAATGATATGAATAAGATCAATAAATTGATTCAATTATAAAAAAAGATGATGAACATTTAGTGTTTCTAAACATTTTATTCTAATTTTTGAAATTTTTATCTCTATTGCGTACACTTAAGAATATATCGATTGATTATTATTAAATCATATCCAAGTCAAACAATAAAATTATTTATTTTATTTAATTAGATTGTATTACAACCGACTAAAATACACTTATATAATAGCACATTTTGATCGGGACTAGGAAGGCCCAGTGCCCCCTGCCCCCTATGCAAGTCAATGTCTGGGTTAGTAACTCTGGGTTGTCTGATTTGAGGAATAAATTGGCAATGGTGGTAAGGTTTTTGAGGAATAAATTGGCAATGGTGGTAAGGTCTGGCGGCAAGTGGAGAGGTGGTGGAAGAGAGTTTCGGAATAAATATGCAAATTTCGTATCCAAATAAAATACGTCACATAATAAGATTGTCGGCAGAAGGGGAATGGAGTTGATTGAAAGCTAAAGGCGAGAGACTAACACATTTAACGTCTGTTACTTTGATTTTTGACCTAATGTTTAATTTTTCGAAATTCAAAAATTGAGGTGTTTATTTGTTCGATTTAAAAAATTAAAGTGTCACTTTGGCTAAAATTTTAGTTGGAGTGTCTATTTGAACCTAGGTATATAGTAAGGGCCTATTTGTATCTTATTCCTAAATCAAAAGCAAAGGACATTCTTAACCTTAAAAGACCGGGTCCAACTGCTAATCTAGCCCTCTAAACATTATGTTACAGGTTCACTCTGGTCGAGTTTGCGGGTTTAAAGTTATCGGCTTAGTTACCCGCCTTGCTTAGGCACCCAATAAAAATTACTCGTAAAACCACCCAATTATGCGGTTATCCAACCTCATGGTACCCGATACAAAGGATATCCAATTAGGTCGGATTTTATTAAATGGGCATAATAGAAAAGCTTCTAGATATTATAGACAAAAGCAAAGTTTGTGTAAGAATGATAATAGTGCAGTCTACATTAGCACACATGTCCATGTCTTTAAAGGTTCATAAATGAATGAATCAACCTTATATTCGGATAACTGAGACACACGACCAGACAAGAACCCAAAAAACCCAATCTGATCTTGGTGAGGGGGAATTTTTAGAAATGGGCTCGTCAAAGGCTCTTAAATCATAAATAGTCTTACTTATCAAAAAAATAAAAAAATTATCTTTCTTACACAATTCAGTTGTTTAATATCTAAACAACCGAGTAGTTTAAACAACTAGATTATTTTATTACAAAGCAACTTTATTACTTTAAACTCAAACTACTCAGTTTTAAAACACAACCAGGTTGTTTTAAAACAATTATGTTGTTTTTATTATAACTTAAATAAAAACAAATCTAACATATCAATATATCAATTACAATAATATGAATCGAAAGTATGTTACTATAAAAAATGAAGAACAAACACACACCTTAATCGATAATCTGAAGATGAGAACGGAACATATGAAAGAAAGTGGAGAAATGAAGGATAAAGTAGAAAGCAAAAAATGAGAGAAAGAGTGTAGAGGACGTTTCACATTTTATTTTAATATGGTCGTTGTAAAAGTCGTTAGGCGCTAGTTAGGCGGTGGACTGGGACCTAACGACTAATCGGGTTTTGGACGGGACAAATCGGGGCATAGACGTAGTTAGACGGGGAGGAATCGGGAAATAAACGTAGGCGACCAATGAGAGTCTAGCGTCTAAACGGGGATTAATTGATGCTAGTCGGGCATTTTTCCAACAGAGGGTCAAACTAATGAGGCCTTTTGTAATAGTTTTATTGGTCAAAAGGTCATACTTGATGTACACCACAAACGGCCTGAGGATCTCCAAAAAACCCGACCCAATCAGAGTGAAATCCTATAAGGTCGGGTTCCGACTGCAAAAGTCCCACCCCTTACTGTGTTACTGACACATCAAGTACTAACTGGCCTAACACAACAATTCAGAAGATTCAACAAATCACCACAACCCACGCCAAATTAATCCACACAACCGGAAAACAATATATATAAAAAAAACCTCAGTCATTAGCTAAGTAATTGTCACACCAAAATAGTTCTCAAAAGATAAAATCACACCAACCCAGTTCAGAAGTCATTGAAAGGGCTAAAGTACATGTTTATGGATAAACTGTAGCAAATGACCTGTCTTTTTAACTTAAATATTGTGGATCAGGCTAACCTTAGATAGTTAATACCAAATGTGTATAGATAATGAATCTATATTTTGTTTAGCCAAGATACGATCCACTAGAAATACATTGTCATCATCTTCTCCTCCTCCCCTGCAAAAAAAAAAAAAAGAACTCGGGATTAGCCTGTATGCAAATAATGCAATGAATAGAAGAGGGTGTTTGCAAACCATGGTGCTTTTGAAAAGTGCTTTGAGAATGAGAATTTGGTAGTGTTTGAGAAAAAAATGATTTTAAATAAATAAAATAAAATAGAAAAAGTTCCAAAAGTCAAATCGACTCAAAAACAACGCAAAAGGTGGATTCTCAAGAGCTGATTTTAAAAAATTTAGAAAATTAATTTTGGGTGCCAAAAATGGGTTTACAAACATTACAAAGGTGTTTGCAAACAATGGTATTTTTGAAAAAATGATTTAAATTGATTGTTGAGGTGAAATGAGAATTTGATAATGTTTGAGAAAACAATAATTTTAAACAAATAAAATAAGTAAAAAAAAAGTTCCAAAAGTCAAATCGACTCAAAAGCTGCTTTTAAGCACTTTAGAAAATTAATTTTGGGTGCCAAAAATGGGTTTACAAACATTACAAACAGTGAAGTGATTATAAAAATTGATTTTGGGTGTGGTGTTGCGTTTGCAAACACCCCCGAAGTCTCTGGATGATTGCATAAGAACCAATATTCTAAAAGGCGCTAGTCGGATGGCAGATTCGGGTGTAGCGCCTAATTGGGGCTTAGACCAGATTAATCGGGGTCTAAGGGGGGTTATGCGGGAAGGAGTCGGAGAAAAAATATAGGCCGCCGAGGATGGTCTAACGCTATACCAGAACTTTAAAACAGAGATAAGAACATACCGAACTCCCAAGGTCATCTAGAGACAATTTATTCCGCTTCTTCAGAGATGGAGGTGGGCTGTCTTCAGCTTGTCTAGCAGTAGTACGCTTGGTCGGGGTGATGTTCTGTTCGGAAAAAAGAAGTTACAATTGAATAAGATAAATATCTCTCAATGGAGAAAATTATCGTACTATCATACTATAATACATAATGACGCAATGCAGGAGACAGATAAGTTGTCTTATTCCGCTCTAGAGAAAAGCAAGACTTGGGGAAGGGTAGGGGAAGAGAGGGGCTCATCTTAAGCAGTGTCTGCAAAAGCTCTTTTAAAGCACTTCTGCGTAAAATACATATCCATTTGGGGTGTTTTCAGAATCTGTTTTTTGCTTAAAAGTTTCATTTTAAAGCCAAAATCTAAAAGCAGGTTCCCCTTGCTTCAAACTGATTCACAGCTTTATTTTGTCTCTTTTGTTCTCACCTTTACTCGTCAAAAGCACTTCCATTTCAAATACAATCTACTTTTACTTTAAGGTGATATTTGAGCAATTTCTAAATTTAATCACTTTTTGAAAAGCATAAGCAATTGCAAACACTCCATAAGAGCATAAGCGTATAGGAATAGTCCAACAGATGCTTTATATTTCTATTCATCATGTTGCACTCTTTAACAGAAACAAAAACGACACTGGGAGGCACGCTACTATATAGGCAAGCGTCGTCTAAAGCATAAACAGTGTACAGGCATAGTCAATCAACATGCTTTGTATTTTTACTTTAGTTGTCTTGTTTTACTCTAAAGAGAAACAATATTTGGGGAGAGTGGGAGATAGATTCAGAAAGACAACGCAAAAGCACACTAGACTTCGCAAGGCTCATTTAAAGCATAGTTTGTAATTGTACTTTAGTTCTCCCGTTTACTCTCAGGTTGTATTTGGATGGAAAGATTTGAGAATGGATTTAAAATTCAGAGTCTCAAATCCATTGATGTTTGGATTATCATGGATTTGGAAATCCATTACTTTCATTTGAGCTATTTTTGGAGGATTTGAGTGGATTTCAGATCCCCCCTCTATTTATTCATGCATTTCAAATCCCTCTATCCAAACACAACCTCAAGGAAAACAACATTTCTCTTATCTACTCTAAGCAACACAACATTTTTGGGGAAAGAGACGGGGGGCCTGAAAAGAGAAACACAGTAAGCCAATAAGGCTCAATCAACGCATAAAAGCATAAAGTCAATCAAGACGCTTTTACTTTAGTCGTGTGCTCTAACGAGAAACAACATTTGGAGGGGGGGATGTAGTCGATGAAGATGCTTCATATTTTAATTTTAGCTTTTATTTCTACACCAGAGAAAAAACATTTGGGAAGAGGGACAGGAGAGAGAGATTCCACATCAGCATACCTTGGCAAGCCTTTTCTCTTTGCGAGCCTGTCTCTCCTGCTCATCGTACTCCTGGTTCTCCTTCTCCACCAATCTGATAAGCGTATCACATCTCCTTGCAAGTTCTTGAGTGGTGCGGGACCTAACAAACCAATCGAACCTGAATATTGGGGAAGCACGAAATGCTGCCTTCAGCTCCTCCCAGTTCCCATATCCAAGCTTGTGAACCATACATATCTGAGAAATAATGGTACAGATAAGAATACCAAATGAAGAATCAAGAAGGAACTAGAAACAGAAGAAATGATTATAAAAAAAAGTCTCACCATGAAACGGTCACATTCTTCATTGTATAACTTCCCTTTGTTCTGGCCATAATGGATCTTTAGCTCTAGCCACGGGTTCGTGTACCGATCCATTTTCTTTGCAATAGCTTTCATGATCTCATCTCTTCGTGCAATTCTTGCCTCTCCTCTCTCAATATTCTTAATAATCCTATCGTACTCTGGAAATTCCATATTCATAAATTAAGGAGGGTGAAATCTGAAGAAGCAGGCGCCGTATTAAGGGTCCAAACGAAATATATATACTAAATTAGATATAAAGAATTCCAAACAAAATCCACCTCTGAATCTATACACAATCTGTGAAAAATAATAATAGCATTTATTGTGCTAAAAGATAAATACTCCCTCCGTCCCGGCCTAAATTGCACACTTGCTCCGGCGCATATATTAAGAAAAAACTGTTATTTTGCTTTTTAGTTGACTTTTCTCGAAGGTGGAGATTTTAAGGATGGAGATTGTAAGATTTCTTTCCATTTTGGGGGTGTGCAAAATAAGGTGGGACGACCGAAAAAAGAAAGTGTGCAAATTAGGACGGGACGGAGGGAGTAATATTTTGTCAATCAAATCAAAATCCACATAATAATAAAACATTTCGTCCACCTACCTCCCTCCCCCCCCCCCTCCCCCCCCCGCCCCCCCACCTACCCACCAGTGGCAAATATAGAAGGTAACTTATTACTTACCATTTAACTCTTTATATCTTTCCTTAAAAACTTTTGCATACTTTTTGACCTCTGCCTCTGTCTTCCCTTCCATTTCAGACGCAATACCCATGATATCGTTTCGCCCATACTTTTCGCAGGCCCTGGTGAAATTGTTGAAGTCTCTTCTACTCCATGTTGAAAATCCCTAACATATGATGAGATATAGCACGTGAAAATAAGCAGAGGAAGTTAGAGAGGGGTAGAAGGTTCCACAGTAACATACTTCTTCCAACAGTCTCTCCTTCTCTTCCTGCTCCTCTGCAGTCAACGGGTTGCCTGCATCTGAGTAGATAGCAACGCGTCAAGAGAATGTATGAAATATTATAGGTTAGAGAACATGTTACAATTAAGAAAATACCTTCATGTTCATCCACGTCTATAGTATCTTTCACTTGATTCTTCTTATTTGCTTGCTGAGTTAAAGTAACAAATAAGACACAGATATTTCATGCAAATAAAAAGATATTCTTAGAGTAGCATAGGGACCCACCATAAGATATCGCACTTCTTTTTCGTACAGCTCGGTGAGACGCTGTGTGTTGAAGAATTGGAAATCATGCCTAGTAAAAGATAATAAGTGTAAAGATATAGATACCAATGAACAAAAAATTCAATGAAGCGACCAACTCACGCTAGGTAAGGCGGTACCAGGCTACTCTTCTAGAGAGGAGGTAGGGAATTCAAATAATTCTCCAACCCTACTTCCCTATCTGAGAAAGGGCTCGATTTTACCCCATAAAGGAAAAAAACGGTGAATACAGCAAAAATGCTTACAACTGTGGCATGCGAGGAATTCGAGGCTCTTTGGGTCTCGAAGGACCACTTTGGCGCGACGTCGGTTTTACGTGCTCCGTTTCAGAGTAACTGCAGAAACACAATAAGACACATCAATTCGACTAACCAGAAGTATTAGTAGACATTTTTTCAGCAATTTAAGAAACATACATGCGCTTCCTTTCTCTCTTTTGAGGTTCATTCCAATTTTCACCAACAATTTTCTTGAACTCGGTCTTATTTCCATTCTTTACAAGCAAGGGAAGAACAACCAAAACATGAGCAAGGAGAAAGGATGAGATGAACAGTCACTACAGTCGGCCATAAGATAAAGTATCTACCTCTTCATTGTCGAAATCATATAAATCGGCAGCTGCACAAAGTTATATTAGTGTCACTAACTGAGAAACATTGTAATGATAAACAATTAAGCATCTTGAATACTAAGTCCAGTATAGAGAAGCATACACGCATCCATTTTAAATTTGATGGCATCTTCCGTAAACTTTTTCATCTTGGCATCCAGTTCAGCAGTTGCCTCTTCTCCCTTGGCGATAATTCTATCAATGTCTTCATCTGTAATTGTGCTATCTTTGGAACTGAATACCATTTCAGCACCAAATCGCACCATCTGCAGCAGCTCGTCTTTATTAACCGCTGCATAACATAGAAAATCGAACATTGGCATTTATGTAGCAATAATCAACTCCAGAAGCGGAAACAAATTCTGACACGAAAAGACTTACTCTTTTGTTCTGCTAGCCGCCCTTGTTGGATAACCAAAGCATCAAGGGCAAGCTTTTTATAAGCCCTTTCAATCACTTTTTCCTCAATTGTGTACTGTCAAATATACCATCACAACATATTACAAACACAGAACTCTGAAGAGGGTTTTGGCTAAGTATATACTAAAACTTGTCGTAAGCTTTTATGTCGTATAAGACGTTTTTAGAGCATATGAAACGTTTTATCTTATCTTCAAAGAAGATCTTATCGCAAAAACTTAGCCAAGCACTTTTAAGGAAACCAACCAGACCTCGGTGCAAAACCGGAAAACTTGGACTTCCTTCTTCTGTCCGATTCTATGGGCACGGTCCTGAGCCTGCAAATCAGCTTGTGGATTCCTGCAGGGAGATCCAAGTCAGCACATGCTATCATTCAAGTCCATGTGTCATCAAACAGAAGCCTCACCAGTCACTGTCATAAAGAATGACGACATCAGCTGTGGCAAGATTGATACCAAGACCTCCGGCTCTGGTTGACAGCAAGAAGACAAATTTCTCACTTCCTGGCTTGTTGAAGGCTTCAATCGAAGCATCTCGATCATCACCCCCTGTATTGCCATCAATCCGACAGTAGTAGTACCCACGGAACATCAGGTAGTCTTCTAGAATGTCCAGCAGCCTTGTCATCTGTTCGTACATTTATTTTCCAGTAAGTCATTATATTGTTTGGAAAAAATGGAAGAACGGAAAAAGTACAGGTGTTGTGGTGCAAAGAAAAATAGGTGTGTCAATAGTTGCAGTTTATCACTAAGTGGTGATTACATAACATATTGCTACTGAAAACAGCAGAGATTGTCAGAGACAATTGTAGTAACAGATCAGATTGGTTGTTGACAGATAAAGAGATATAAAACTAAATTTGCTTTTGATGGACACTAAATCTGATAGATGAACAGGAACTTTGACCAAGAAGTGACTCAGTCACTCTCGACTTCCTGCAGGAACAGGTTTCTCTTTTTCCATTTCTCTAATGGAAAAATCTGCCATACAATCCAAATTTTCGTTGTGAGGAATTAATCCCAAAAAAAATTAGAAATTAGAAAAATAAAAAGAAAAGAGAACAGACAAATTAAGAGAAGAATTGGCAATTGGCAACAATAAGTCCATAATATCTCAGGTACTGAATAATAGAAGAATCAGAATAGAAGATGAGGTGCTTGTGATAACTAACCTGTGAAAATATCAAAACCCTGGAATCGCGCTGTTTTAACTTTCGAAGCAGCTTGTCAAGAAGAACCATCTTGCCTGCATTGCCATCAAAATTTCCAAAATGGAACGCATATATTGTAACGGGGTACAGAGATAAAGTATTAAAGTAACATCAATTTCTTCCGTAATATTGAAGAAAGAGCATACCAGCATTTTCAATTAGATGTTCTCCCGTCGTATAAGGTGGGCCAGGCTCAGCACCTTGAAATAAGTACGGATGATTGCAACACTTTCTCAGCTGCATGGCTACATTAAGAAGACGTTTGCGGTCTCCACCAGCATTTACAACGTCATGATCTTTCTGAATCAACGCCCTATAGAATTGCTTTTGCATTTGCGACATACCAACTTTAAGTATTGTCTCCTTCTTGGGGGGTAAACCTTTCTCAACATCAGACTTCAGCCTCCTGAGAAGGAAGGGCCGAAGAACCTAGTTCATTACCAAAGAAAGATCAATGTCAATCGCAGAAATAAATTGAAAGAAAAGAAAAAAGGGGGTGAAAAGAGGCATCTTGGAAATAGACTTAAAAAGATGATACCTTGTGAAGTTGTTGCACAACTTCTTGCTGATCATTTTCACCGGAAATTTGGAACCACTCATCAAAAGTCTCGGAAGAGCTAAATATCTCGGGAAGCAAAAAGTTAAGGAGAGACCACAGCTCATGAAGATTATTCTGCAAATAATCACCATATCATGATCAAGAAACACATCCAAAATACTCCAGGAAATGCATGGTCACAAGCAACAAAGGTAGCTGTTACAAATCATAATCTCAAACTATACCAAGTTGTAGCATGGTAGTTAAACCATTTCGAATTGATTAAAATATGCCTGACACGAGAAGCAAACATAAGATAGAGATTGAATGTCACAAGTAGCCACTCAATATTACTTCAAATTACCCATGTCCAAAAAATAAAATAAAATAAAATAAATAAATAAATAAATAATAATAATAATAATAATAATAATAATAATAATAATAATAATAATAAAATATATATATATAGATAGATATGAAGACCCTTTTCGACTTATTGCATCAGAGAACTTGAGAAAGTAGAAATCTCAAAGCAAGCAGCAACTGTTTTACTCGAGTAATGTTCACTAAAAAGATTAAAATTTTCCATTATCAAGAAGATTACTCATAGAGGACCCGTAAGAGGAGAGATATAAGGCTCCAGAAGCATTAAATCATAATTTATGTAGTGCAGCCATATTTAACCTGAAGAGGTGTTCCCGTAATGAGAAGTCTGTAGTTAGTATTAAAAAGTCTCATCGTTTTTGAAAGGATAGAATTCTCATTCTTGATCCGATGGGCTTCATCAATTATGATGTAGCGCCAGCTAAATCGACGCAAGGTAGTCTTCTCCTTGATTGCCATTTCAAAACTCGTGACACAAACATCAAATTTCCCAGCAACAAGTAATTCTTCACGTACGTATCTCTACAAGATCAAGCAATTCGAGGAGAAAAAAAACGGGGTTAAGTACTTGGGAGATTAAATGTGACAAGTTAAGTTCTAGAAGGCAAAATTTCGTATGACACTGCAGGCGCAGGCTTACTCTTTCTTCGGGATTTCCAAGAAACTTGACAGCACGCAAAATGGGGCAAAACCTTTTGATTTCATTCATCCAATTACCAAGTGTGGATTTTGGGGCAACAACCATGTGGGGTCCAGTAATCCCTCTGAACTCGTGCAAATAGCCCAGTAGAGATATAGTTTGCAGAGTTTTACCAAGCCCCTAAATCAAAAGCAGCAATCCGTCATCCCTAAACAAATATATGCAAATAAGTAAAACAAATACTAGGCATCTGGTCATACCATTTCATCGGCAAGTATTCCATTAATGCCATTCTCGTAGATACGTATAAGCCAGTTTAGACCAGCAAGTTGGTAATCTCTCATCTTCCCTTGAATACCTGTAAGACAAATATGCGGAAATAGAGTCATACATGACGACAGTCAATAGGAGATACTAAACAATGTAGCTATTTTTAGCCTAAATCACAATATAACTACATAAGATGAATTTGTTTCCTTTGGAGCTAGGGCTACAAGTTGTATTTGTCTCTAACCAAAATAATGAAGCCACTTCAAATGTGAGGCAAATAAAATCATCTTACACGATGGTTGTGCCAATAGTCGCGTATTTCCTGTTCCAGAAAGACCATCTTCTTCCTCTTTCAAATATTCCTCATCTTCTTCCTCTTCAGTTAATTTTGATGCATGGCGACCTCTGCAAAATAAAATTGGAGAGTACATGGGTGTTAGAAAGAGAAAAAAAGAAAGGAACTGGGGAAATTTCAAAAAGTCTATCAATTAAACAAAAGATGAATTTGGTGATATTGAGGAAATGTCAGTGCTGAAAATTTCAACACCACTTTTTTACCTTGTTTATTTAATCACATATCGCGATATTATCTTGTTCAAATATGATTCAAATAAGAGGTTTGACTAATCATAATAATAAAAAGTAAATGTCCGGAATTGTCGGAACGCAGTATATATTTCCTTTTCCTTCACAAGAATCTAAGGAATGTGCACGTGTTGCTTTGCGCCAAGTTAAATTAAATGACCACTTCAATTATGTCCTACACGGATTCACCTATATAAGCCACGTGTAGAGTCGCATAACAAATATGCATGTATACTACTAACAGCTAACTGAAATGATTTTTCAATAACGGCAATCCATGGATTCACTTATATGAGCCACGTGTCAAGTTACGTAACAAATATACGCATAATATTGCTAGAAAGATCACCGTGAACATGCAGCCACAATGCAATAAAAGAAGAACTAAAACCAAAATGAGGGAAATTGACTCACTTCCCTTTTGGCTTCTTGTGAGAGGCAGACTGATTGCCTTTAGCAAAATGAGCAAATATCTCTGTTTGCTGCAAGAGATAGGTCAGACGGCCCTTTCCTCTCTTGTTCTGTCCAATAAGACGAGTTCAAACGTAAATTTTTAGTGAATGGCAATTACGTTAACTAACATATTCTATCTTTTCAGGATAACACACCATATCTGCATCAATAGCTGCATTCTGAGCATCAAGTATTTGTTGTACTTTCTCCTTCTTTAGCCTCTGCAATTCTTTGAGCCGGGCTTTTTCACGCTTGGAGATTTCATTCGAAACAGCATCATCCACCTGCAAAATATTACAAACAAGAAACACACACTCTGTTAATGACAGTCAATCTTCCAAACAAATAAGTAGATCTTAAAGAACATGACCAAAATGAGAAATGCCAAAACAAAACTTCAGATTTTTTTTATTTTCAATTTTCAGATATGGTTAGATACATGGCCATTTCCTAAAAGGATCCCAAGTCGAACGAACTAAACTAAGGAGCACTTCAAATTCATTTCACTTTAAAAGTTTTTCAATGATCTGGATTACTGAATTGGCTAAAATATATACATGCAACAAGCTAATTCTGAAGAAAAAAAAATGGAGGAAGGCCACTTAAGAAAATCCAAAAAAAAAAAAAAGAAGAAAAAAAAAGAGAAAAAATCATTTTGTATCAAATGTATGTCACCAGTTACATGCACACAAAACCAGCATCAAATTCGAGCAACAACAAACTGGTAAAATTCACTAATTCAATCAAAGCAAAAAATCGATGATAAACCAGCTACACCAAAAAAGCAAAAGGAAAAACAAACAAAATTCAATCTCCCACTCAATTCAACACAACAAAACCCTAGATCCAGACATGCAGACATCCCCGTGGCCTCTCCACCCTCAATCCATCAAAACAAAGCTGTAACAGAAAACAATTAGCTGCACAAATTTTTCGACCAATTCTCAATTTAGCAAAACCCACAGATCTCCGAGAAAACAAACCTCATTGTCTCCATCTTCTTCTCCAACGACGTTAGGCGTCTCCTCGTCATCAGCAACATCATCATCCGAGTCATCAGCGCTCCGCTCAACGGCCTGGAGCTCCTCCTCCTCGTCTTCCTCGGCTTGGTACTTGATAATCACTTCCTCTGACGATGAATTAGAGGAGTAATCGTCCGATGAATCCTTCGCCATTGGAGAGAAAAGCTAACTAGACAGAGGAAATAATGTGAAAGATGAAAAGGAATGAAATTGTTTTGAGTGTCTGTCAGCAGCAAAGGAGCCATAAAATAGCCATTGAGAGCAATTAATACGGCCCCATTGCTTTTCCTTCTTTTCACTTTGGGACATTGGGCCATTGTGTACTTCAAAATTGGTCCGGCCCCGATTGGTACAGCTCGTCCGACATTTTAAACAGACTAGGATTAGGGTTGTAAACGTTCCGAACCGAGTCGAGTTTGTTGTTTTCATATGTGGTTCTTCATTTTTAATCAAACTCGAGCAAACGAACTATATTAGAAAGTGTTCGATATGTTCGTGAACATTTGTAATAGTAAACAACTAACTATTTTACTCACGAACATCAAATAAACACATATTTTCTAAATTCCATACAAATAAACGTATTTAACAAAATGTTCATTATAACAAAAGGTAATGTAAGAATATTATCGTATATGTAGTATAAACACTATTGTTTTTGTTCTTATTTTTCTTATTATTACTTATTATTAATTGAGTTTTGAACAAGTTTGTTCGCGAGTTTTTAATGAACGAGTCATTCATTTTCAAGCTCTGTTCGTTAATAAAAAGTGCTCAAAAATTTGTTCGTTTAGTCAAATAAAAGAGCTCGTTAACGAATTGTTCAACGAAAATTTTGTTCGTTTGCAGCCCTAGCTAGAATATAGGAATCTTAGTCCAAAATTAATCAAGCCTAATAAGTCCGATTTGATGGGTCAAAAGTCTAGCAAGCTGCTTACCGAGCCAAAAGTTATTGTAAATTTTAGAGGATGGGTAGTGCTTTGTTCACTAATTTTTTACACGATGAAAATTTGGCCAGTTCGATCCGAAATATGACGTTCGTCCAACGAGATGGGCTGGGCTCCGGAATCGCCACCACTAATCAACTAAGGTCAACAATCAAATCAAGTTATTTGGTACTAGACTTCGTATTATTTCTAAAAGTTTGTTGGAAACTACGTTCGATTAAAGATACTAGACAAGATTGAACATACTTGTATAATTGATAATCAAAGGTCCAACTCGAGTCCGACTCAACTTCAACTCGATTAAATATTTCAAGTTCAATTCAATTACTAATCAAACAAGTTTAAACATAATAATAGAAACTCGATAATATTTCAGATAGGCTTAAACAACAGTATGTTCAACTCAACCCACCTGATTTGCCGCTCAGTTTAAAAAGGTAGAATTGATGTTGTTAGGGAAAAGGTACAAATTTACCCCTCAATTTATACCCAAATTTATATTGGACCCTAAATTTTTTTTTTCAAATAGGCACTTGAACTCTTTGAATAGGTCAAATAAACCTATGAACTTTTGACCTTGAGACAAATGAAACTTTTCTAAATATGAAAATAAATAAATAAATTTTGAAAAAATACTTAATAAATCTAAAAGTAAAAAATTAAATTAAAAAATGTCTATGAAAATTCAAGAAAGTACTTAAAATTATTTCTAGAATTTCAGGAAATTAATCAATTGAAGTACAGAAAATAATACCAAACCCATAAGTTATTAAATGGTTTAATGGATATATTAAAGTATCTATATTCATTTTAAGTTATTAGATAAATTATAAATATTACGTAGTTAATTTCTTTTTATTTATATATTTTTCATTTAAATTGTTATTTTTTTTAATTTATTAAATATTTTTAAATTTATTTCGTTATTTTAATATTTTAGAAGGTCCTATGTGCCATGGATTTAAAAGTTCAGGAGTGTATTTATTTTCAATTTAAAAAGTTTAAGTTTCTATTTAGATGAGAAAAAAGTCTAGGATCTAATTTGAACCTGGCTATAAATCCAGGAGCAACTTTATACATTTTCCTATATTGGAGTATTTGTTATTGGCGTCAAATTTGCGGCTCCAACATGTGATCCTCAAAACTAATAACTCATCATCTTTTTAATTTTTCTTAAAGGAAAATAAATTAGCTTAATAGTCAGCATTAATTGACTTACAAAAGACGGTGGCGAATCCCAAACATAGTAATCTGGGGACTGAGACTTAGCAGATTGGACAATAGAGTGCGCTATGAATTCTTATTTCGACGAATCCAAAATAAATAAATACATACAGAAACAACATGTTTGGTGAGGCAAACTAAGGGTTCTTCGGTTGCACCTTTCGTGCCTACTAGTTGTACTCGAAATATATAGAGTTCCTTTGTGAATATTCCTGCAACAGATCAAGATTGTCCATCGGAACCCTCAAACATAACTTCCAACACTCCGTCAAATATGGTAATAGGACTGCATTGTGGTCAGAGGCGGCGGAAGTGGCTGAGGTGGCGTAATAAAGAAGGCCGGAAGTTAGCAGCTGATGAAGAAAAAGGTAAATCTTTTGGGAAGTGATTCCCATTCATTGTCTCTCTTATGTTGTATTAGTTGCGGATGGCGGTGGTGGTGCCAGTGTGATATTGGCAGGGACGGCTCAATTGAATTGATTTCTTTACTTGTATTGAGGTCGTTCTTCTTAGGAGAATGGATATTTGGGTTCTTGATTTTCTTCTCTACATATAAGGAATGAGGGATGCCAAGACGGGATTAGGGTTTTATTTCCCACACCAAATTTGGTAACAGGTAATTTAGTTAGTTTAGTTTTTTTCTTTAAATTTGTTAAAATAATCGTCCACATCTACGAAAATAATCCACATTATGATTCACCGCCGGAATTAGTCGTCACGTGCGAGTACGTGACCATTTCTAGCTACTTTAGTACTTTTCAGTGACAATCATCCTTAAATTGAACAAATTTTGGACATATAGGACTAAATTGAAAAAGTAAATAACGATGGGACCAAAATCGTAAAACAAAATAGTTAGGGGGACCAAAAATGGTTTTTTGCCAAATCTTTAACAGTAGCGACGAGAGGCATAGACAAAACAGCGCAATCAGATTCATCCATCGGAGCTAGAACGACCATGCTAGAGTCCCCACGAACGCGAAAATCCGTCAAACCAAGGTCGCAAGCAAGCAGAAGAACATCATATAGCACTAGAAGTTTGGCATACTCGGAATTAGAGACACCGGGATAGGATTTAGCATAAGCTCTGGTGAAAGTCCCATCGACTCTACAAATGTAGACTTCCACGTATTACGTATACCTGATTTCGAGTAGCAGAGATTCCGCCATAACAAATTAAAGATACGATCATCAATGGAGGGTGGCAAATGAAACAGAAGATTATCATACAAAGCAGAAGCAAGCGCGGACCACGCCTTACCATAATGAACTTCCTTTAACAAGCGAGCAAAAAGATGGACTGTAACTGATGCATCGACCTTTACCCCAACAAATAAAGCACGGTTGCAATGAAATCAAGTTAGATTTGATAACATTCCAAAGTACTCCACAAAAGACGAGGAGCTATTTAATATAAAATCCTAAAAACAAAGCTCGACTGAAGGCTATTGGAATTGGAAGATGAGCTCATGTAAGCTTGCGACCACCCAAACCTACTAGATACTTGGACATGTGAAAATGAAAAGATAAGTGATGGTAGACGGAGCTAACTAAGAACTTACTCGAGGACGTGAAATGCCAAATCTATTTATAATCTGACCCGTGAATGTTACGAAGAGGAATTGATAAGATTGCATCAACTTCAATAGCGAAAAGTATCGGATGAACCAAATCAGTATTCCATGAGCTAGAGGTAGGATCAACGAGCGAGCTAACAATAGAGTCCAGTGCTAACATCATGCATGAACTATGAATAAGTGAATCATGTAGCTTGGGGATCCATCGATCTCCCCAAATGCGTGTGTAAGAACCCGAGCAAATGAGGAATTCTTATATTTTGGTAACATCATTTCCGATATATTATTTTGAAATATATATTTTCTAGTTTTTCTGTTAGCTTGGATAGATGTACGACACTATGTATACCGTCATCGAACACATTTTTTATTCTATTTGGCGACCCAAGGTTAATTTTGGCGATGCCCTCGACTCTCTGGAACATTTAATTGTTGCTGACTTGATATATGAAAATGCAAATTTTCGCTCTATAAAGATAGCTTGAATTAATAATATACCCTCACGACTAATAGTTCTTGGTGTACTATAAATAAATAAAGTTTATTCACGTAAAACTTCACGACCTTTTTAATTAATTATTGTTTATAGCATGACATTCAAATTTACATAAAAATGTATTATCATTATGATTTTTTCAATGAATGCATCCAAAAGAGTTATGGGCTCCAATTGCATATATGGAACACGAATATGAGATTTTGACCTTGCCCAATTGTATATGTGCAATTTTACAAATTATTTTAACCCTTAATAAAATAAAAACAACATTGTTTTATCGTTAAACAATATCATTTTTATTTTATTAGGGGTTTAAAAATATTGTATGCTTACATGTCTGTAGCTAGGATAACCAACATAATAATTTCGGGCTCCACGTCTGTAGTTGGAGCCAAATATTAGACCGGGTCTATTGAATTGAAAAAATATATAAAGGTGACGTATTTGTATGTTATATTTAAAAAAAATCATACTGCAAATGGCAATTGGCTAAAATATCATGAATTTTTACGTAATTACCCATATATAAATATGTACAAATACACATTATATTAAGTTGTCTCTTCATGAATTTTTTTTCAAAATCCTTTCTTATTTGTAGACAATTTTTCCATCTTTTTTATAATAGAAATTTTATTGGAATTGGGGTTGTATATCTTTGCAGATCACCACACGAAAAAATGTTTGTTTACATTTTACATCACAAAGCCAACATACATTGACCAAGTAAGCTTTCATCATAAAATTAATTGATGATATGAGCCCTCACATGTGAGTCATTCGTCATCCAGAATAGGGTCATCATCATCCTTCGTCAATCCAATATATTCAATCCTTCATCAATCTAGAGTCATCAATGCATTATATCCTTCGTCAATCCAGAACAGGATCATCATCATCCTTCATCAATCCAATATAATCTAAATAGGATCATCATCATCATCCTTCGTCAATTTAATATAATTTAAACAGTATCACCATGCATATGGTACGTCACTCGCCACTTTAATATAATTTGAACAAGATCACCCATGCCCAATCAGAACAGGATCACACATGCTTATTGTTCATCATTCGTCAATCCAATATAATTTTAACAGGATCACTCATGCGTATAGTTCATCATTCGTCAATCCAATATAATTTGAACATAATCACCCATGCCTATTGTTCATCCTTCATTATCCAATTCATCCTTCGTTATCCAATATAATTTGACATGCCTACTATTCATCATTTTCTCATCCTTCGTTATCCAATATAGTTTGAACATATCACCCACACCTATTGTTCATCATTTAATATCTCAACTAGTATTGTCCCCGTGCGATCCACAGTTTATAAATGTAATATGAATATGTAATAAGAATTTATGTATTTATATAATTATAATGTAATAAAATATTAAAATCAATATTACGTATAATTAAAATCAATATTACGCATACAAAGAAATAGTTTGAGATAGATTACACGCGTATACAATTTGATACACATATTGTAAAACACCCGTATAGAATATCACAAGAATAGAATACGCGTATACATTTTGAAACACATATTGTAAACATCTGTATAGAATATCACGAAGTACATAAAGTTTATTTAAATGCTTTGAGAATCTGCTCTACGTAGTTCACATATGGTAGTTGTCTATTGTAATAATCTGATTTACTTAATTAATTCGTTTGATAAATGTCAGCAACAAGGAAAGTTTGACTGATTAACCTGACGTACGTTTATAAATGAAAAGTTCGTCAATTTTTCCTCAATCTTCTTACTAAGTAACATGTACGTTTTGAACTCTCCCAAAATAAATGGCAGGCATTTTCATTTTATAGCTAATATATGATTGGACTTTTCCAAAATAAATATCAGTAACATCTATGGTTTAAATTTGGCAAAATATCATTACAAATATAGCTAATATATGATTGAATATTTTTTCTTTAATGTGAGAGTCGATTTTGGAAGATTATGGCCGAGTCAGTTTTATACTATCTCCATTTTTTTTAGTTGTCATTCTAGCATTGGATAAGAAAATTAAGGGATTTAAGAAGTAGACAAATAAGACATCAATTAATTTCCTTAAATCCCTTTTTTTTTTTCCTCATTTCCTTATTATTATTAACCCTTTCCATAATTATAGGGTTAATATTGGAAAAAAAAAGTGGTAAAAAAGCTAGAAAGGAAACTATTAATAAACAAAACAAAAAAGCTAGAATGACAACTATAAAAAAGGGAGGTAGTATGATTGGAGATATTTCTTTAATATGACCGAGTAAGTATTGACAGAATATCATTACAAATGTAGTTAATATATGAGTGAATATTTTTCCTTAAATGTGGGAGTAAACTTTGGTAGATTATGGAAGTAAATTTTAGCAAAATATTATTACAAATGTAGCTAATATGTAATTAGAGATTTTCCCCTCAATTCCGAGTATTAAAAGATCTTACCATAAAATTAATATTTATGAATTTAGTAGTAATGTTTGAGCGGAAAAATATAGAAGTTGCTATGTATAGATGGTTCATTATATTATATAGTAAGATGTAATTTGAATACGATCAATCACCCGTGCCTACCGTTCATCCTTCATTATCCAATATAATTTGAATACAATCAACCACCCATACCTACTATTCATCATTCGTCAACCCAATATAATTTGAATATGACGGGCCATGCATAATCTGAACAAGATCATCCTTCATCAATCCAAATATAATAATCTGAATAGGTATTTTAATAGGATCGTGCATGCCCAATATGAACACGATCATATTTTCATAAATCCATGATCATATTTCGTCAATCCAAATATAATAATCTGAATAGGATTTGAATAGGATCACTCATGCCTAATATGAACACCAAATATAATAATATGCACAAAATTATCCTTCATCAACCCAAATATAATATAAATATGATCATCCTTCGTCAATCCAAATATAATTTGAACATATCACCCGTCAATCCAAATATAATAAGATCACCGTTGAACCAACATCCAAATATAATAATATGAATAAGATCATCCTTCGTCAATCCATATATAATGATATGAACATGATTACCTGTCAATCCAAAACATAATAGGATCACACATGTCAAGAGCATCTGACACGATCTCACACTTTGAAGCATGCCGAACATAAAGATAGACCATTTACCACCAAGTGAGCTTCTATCATAAAATCAGTTGGTGATAGGAGAAGTGACTCATTAGACTTATAAGATGGTCTCTCTTATCCTATTTTATCAACTAGATATCCACTTGTGCGATGCACGATATAGATATTGTTATTAAAATATAAAACAAATATGTATCATAACGAAAAGCAAAATGCATAATTAATAAGATGTTATATAGGAATTGTATGGAATGTTTTACTAAAATGAGTACAACTTTGATATAACAATGTCCCACGTCTAATTATCGTAAACTATATAAAATGCAAACTAATGGAAAAATTTTAAAAAGAAGCTATGGGTACAATATTACTCGTCATAAAGTCTGAGTACAACTCGCATACTGACGATCTTCGATCAATCTATCAAAGTGGTGGAAAAATTGTAACAAATTTTTGTGGGCCACATATTTCTTAAGAAGGCTATTCATAGTAGTTGTCATATCTGAGGGAGAAAAAAAAAAAAAAAAAAAAAAGGGCCCGTTTTTCTTTATTCTACTTCTCTATATACAACATTAACAGTTGAATTGTCATGTTGTCCCTCTAGATCGCATATGAAGATCTTTAAGACACATCGATCTGTAAATCTTGACAAACAATATATAATTAACAATGACTGGAAATTGATTTGCTCAAGAAGGGTCCTACATTAGACAATGATTTTCCTCGACTCTTGCTGATGGTCATAGCATATGAAATTAACGTTGGAATTTGAAAGACACTCTCACATCGGATGGAGTCAATGATAATCTTGGAATCAATACCTTTGTACCTACATTAGTTCTAGTCATATTTTTTTTCTTCAAGCACATGTTTACCAAGTCTTATGGCGATCAACCTTGTATTTATCAAAGAGTGGGATAAAATATACCCCAACAGCATCACCTGCTTGCCAACTGATAGGGATAACCTGGGTACTTCGGGTCGGGTTAATACATGAGCCTACTTACCGGCCCAGCAAACGCGAAGGCCCAGGCCCGGCAGGCCCGGCAGGCCCGGCAGGCCCTAACTAAATCCCTATAATCTTGCCCATCGAATCTGCATGGCAGTTGGGAAAAGATCATGGGCCTTGATTCGCGGAACTGACTTGATTCGCGGGCCTGCCGGGCCTGGGCCTTCGCGCTTGCTGGCGCGTTTGCTGGGCTTATCGCACAACACCTCATACATCTACCGGGGAGACTCCTTACAGTCTTACCTACGGTTCCGAAGCCGTAATCCCTGCTGAAATCAGTGTGCCAAGCCCCCGTCTCCTTACATTAGTTCTAGAGGATAATGACGAGGCTCTCCGGACAAATTTGGATGAGATCGAAGATCGCCGGGATCAATCATTCATTCAACAGGCCAGATGTAAGCAACGAGCAGCCCGGTATCATAGCCTCCGGGTCCGAGGCACTCAGTTCAATGTCGGGGACTTAGTTCTTCGGCTCAATTCAGCCAGCAAAGCAGCCCCCGAAGGGAAATTGCATGCTTCTTGGGAAGGTCCCTACCGAGTCGTTGCTGTACACGACTCTGGATCTTATCAGCTTGAACATCTCAACGGGGCCCCGATTCCCCGAAGCTGGCATGTCACTAACTTGAGGCGTTTCTATCTGTGAAGGCTACATCTCAAGTACTACCTTATCTTTAATTTCTTTTATAGTTGTTATCTCACTTTGTACTTTTGCGTTTGCTCCGGCACTTATCATTGAATAAAAATTCTTTCTTTGCATATCTTAATGTGTTATCCATTACGTTACGGGGACGCCCTAACGCACTTATATTATTATTACTAGTCGCCGGACAGTTAAAATTTTTTCTCTCGGTCCGTCCGAGGAGGTCCGCATTTTAGTCCCCGGACTCATATCACTTTCTCGTCTGTCTAACCGGAGAAGTGTTTACTCCCGCCTGATCCGTCCGGGGAGATATATTACTCCCGCCTGATCCGTCCGGGGAGATTGGACTAACCCATACTGTGTTCCCGAACACCTAGTTAAACAGTTAACAATTTTTCCCGTCGTGTTCCCGAACACCCGATTAAGTTGGTTCGAAAGCTATTACCTTTATTAAACCAATTCGTACACACTACAACAGTTTTATTACTATCTGAATATTACAGCATTAAGAAACTTTTTACATAAGACTTCGAAAAAAAAAATAATAATAATAATAATAAAACAACTATCTACGGCCCCCGAGCCAATAATCAGCGCTCCGGCGTTGGGACCCGCTTCTCGGTCTGCGGTGGGTCCTTCGGGATCTTGTAGATCCTCGACCTCGGGCTCCGGCTCGGTCATCCCTTCGAGCTTCCCTACGCCGAGGACCTGCTCTAGGCGCTTGCCTGGGGGCTTCATCTCTGGTCCGCGCCTGGCTACTTTGTTGTGGCACGGACCTTGGAGTTTGGGCCCATTGCTCAGGGTCCCACTCCTCCGGAACCATCACCTCGATTTCCCTGGCCAGCTCTTCGACCACCTCTTCGGCAACCGCTGCGGGTTCTTCTTCGGCTGTGACTACTGGAGCTGGCTCTTGGATAACTATGCCTTTGGTCTTTCTGGAGGGTTTTTTCTTATCCTTCCGAGGAGCTCTCTGCGTACTTCGGTCCCGACTGGAGCTCGCGATGAATTCTTCAGCAGTGGGCCTCCACCTGCCTCGGCTCTTCAACCCTTCATACATACTGAGAAGCAGCTCCAGGACTTCTCGTTTCCTCACGAGTTCCGCGGACTCGACAGAGCTCCTCGACATCAATGCCGCGATGTCACTTTGGATTTCAACGACCCACTCCTCTACTTCTTCAAAAGTCAGCAGACCGAACTCTGAAAGAATTCGTTCATACTCCTTCTGATGAACACGGACGCGGCTCATCTCGGCAGTTGTAGTTCGGTACTTCATCTCGAAGTCTTTGGCTCTTTCATTGGCCTCAACCACTTTCTTCTCTGCCGAGGCAATCTGCTTTTCCAGCTTTGGCACTACGTGCGTCTGCAGATGATTCTTCTCTCCGCGGAACCACTCAAGTGATCGCATGAGCTTCTTTATTGTTTCGTGTAGCTCCGCGGTGTTCTAAACAAACAACGAAGACAACCAGATCGATTACTCTCAAGTATGTAAAGAGTTACATTCAGTTCGACAACGGACATAAAATTGCTCAGGCAAGTAAAACAAGAAGTTCAAGAGACTGGGAAACATGATTATATTTCACAAGGCAGATTACAATTGTTCAGCACAGTACATGATTCCTAACATTTCTAAAAAAAGTACAACTTTAAATCTGCGGGGATCGACTGACCTCCCGCTCAATTGCCTCAGTCTCTTCGGGCAACTCCTCTCGCCGGCCCTCGGACACTTCGGCTTCTTCTCCTTCAGCTGTTGCGACGGCCTCGATTGCAGCTACAGCTTCAACCTCCATCTGTGGGGGGGCCTCGGTGCTCCGGGGTGCGGTAGCTAGTTCACCTCGGCAGAATGCCAGGAATTCTTCGTCTTGGTCAGCTTCGCAGGTTGCAACTTCCGCGGCAGTCAGAAGCTGCTTCTTCTCCCCGAGCACCTTCACCAGGGGCCATTCTGGCAGCTTCGCTAGATAGGCGTAATAGGCCTTTTCCACCTCGGCCACCGCCTCAGGGTCATACCCGAATTCTGGACGATTGATGTCCACATTCGGGTACGCTTCCTTCACCTCCTCCAGCACCAAGGCTCGTGTGGCTTTGTCCCCTATTGCCACAAACCCCGTCTGAAAGTCAAGGAACGTGCTGCTGTGTAGTAACTTTTCGGCGAACGTTTTCAGCATCGCTCCTTGACCCTCTATCACAGCGGCTTCCCGCGCCTCCATCTCCGTCCGAAGCTGCAGATTTTCTCCCCGCAGAGCAGCATTCTCGGCTCTCACACTGCGCAAGCGCACCACTTCTTCCTCGACCAGCGACACCCTCTTAAGCGCCTCGGACAAGTCTTGAGCTAACTTGTCGTTTCGCGCGCGAAGATCCCGCGCTGCCGCGGCCAGCTCTTCTCTGGCCTCCACCTCGCTCTTCAGGCCAACCTCTATGATTCCTTTGGCCAGCTGCAGAATCTTCTCGGCGTCCGCGCCGTCAAACCCCAGCCTATTGAGGGTCGCCTGTTCAACCTGGATAATACAACATGACACCGAGCTCAGACCTCATACTATACACCTCGCGTACGAAAAAGTTATGATCGGAGTTTTGAGTATTACCTCCGTGCTCTCCCCTACTCGGGGTCTTTTGGACGGTGCCTGCGGAGTGCCGGTAGGCTCTGGCCTCCTTTTCATCACGGGAGACGGCTCCGCCTAAGTCACCCGCTTGTCAGACCCCGCCGCTGGTCGCGCGCTGGGTGGCATCTCCCCCCGGGGAGACACCTCAGCGGCTTTCCCTTTCTTCTTGGCCGCTGCAGTCTTAGCGGGGCTTCCTGCTGCTGGTTGCTTTCCGAAGCGTCCCACTGCATATTAGGTCTATGGTTAGTTCTGCGCAAAATGACAAGTTGAAAATATTCAGGAAAGAAAAAACTCCTACCCTCTTCGGCCCCCCATCGCCCGAATAGTACAGGCTCAATCCTGCCTTCTCCAACTCCTCCTCGGAACAGAGGGTTTTGAAAGTCCCCACTGTCCGGAACGTATGCTCCACTTCGGCCCCCGGGCTCTCCACGGGGGCGGTATCAAGCACCTCGTCAGTCCTCCACTTCGGGAGAGCTATTTTATTCCTAACGAATATGAACTTCTCCTTCCACCCCTCTACTTTGCTCGGGTTCTGAACCTTGAACCCTCCTCGGGCTCGGGGACTAAAGGAATACCACCCCTTGGACTTCCCGAAGTTTTTTAGCTGATAGAAGAACCTAAAGAGATCTACGGTCGGTTCTAATCCGGCCTGTTTACAAACTACGGTGAATCCCACCATCTGCCTCACCGCGTTCGGCGCTAATTGACAGAGGGCAATACCGTAGTATTTCAGCAGTTGGACGACGACGTCCCACAGCGGCAATCTCAATCCTACCCTAAGGGTATCTATATACATGGTAATAAACCCCTGCGGTGGGCAACAGGCCCTGTCCTCGGGGGTAGGGCTTATGTACTCGAGGTCGAAGGGAAGGTAAAACGACGGGAGCTCCCTCAAAATTTGTTCTCGCGACATCCTTAGCGCTATAGAGGACACCTCAAGATCCTCCACCGTGCATTCATAAAACGAAACCAGCATGACATTGCACTCTAAGCCATCAACTCTGTCTACTGTTCTAACCTCATTCCTCTCCGGAATGAGATATGATAGGGGGGGGACGTCTAATGGGGTACTCGAAGTCCCTAATTCTTCAATCGAGCCCGAAGATGAGGCAGAAGATGAAGAAGATGAAGAGGAAGACATACTTACTTGGTTTGAATTTGAAAGGGTTGATTCGAGAAGTTTTTTGATCTGAGATGAATCACGAATGCAGATTTCCTTTTTTTCCCGCTTTCTAAACTGATGAATCGCAATGAAGAAGATGAAAGGTTACTGTGCAATTACTCCAATTATATACGCAAAAATCAACGGTGTTGATGCAAACAATTCAAATTCAATAATGGGGATTTAGACGTGCGCCACACGCGCTTTACAGTTCCCAAGGCGCGTGGGGAACAGGTTTCTTGGAAGTTGCAGAGCGTGTCACTTCATATCCCTCTCTCTCATGATGGCGCCGCCAATCACATCAGCCTCACTCTTCTTCAGGAAGATTCAAACTACACTCCGGTGAATCTTCCACCTCGGTCATGCTACCACACTCCGGTGTTCCCTTCGTGTTGGCCAGGCAACTCACTCCGGTGAACCTCCCACCTCGGCCAGGTTGTTACGTACTTACACATTGTTTCTTGCTTTTGGGAAGTTTGGCATCCCGATAAAGGTCTTAGACACTCCGGCCTAGCTCGACTTCGTTTCCACAAACTGCTCCACCAAGTCCTCCGGGGACTCGGATCGGCCTATTCGACCGTAAACACTTCGGCCGGCCAGTGACCACGGCCCTTCCTGCTTACAGTACCACTCCGGTGACAACCGAAGCTCCCTCCTCGCTTCGGCTGGGGGGGGGGGGCATCTGATAGGGATAACCTGGGTACTTCGGGTCGGGTTAATACATGAGCCTACTTACCGGCCCAGCAAACGCGCCAGCAAGCGCGAAGGCCCAGGCCCGGCAGGCCCGCGAATTAAGTCAGTTCCGCGAATCAAGGCCCATGATCTTTTCCCAACTGCCATGCAGATTCGATGGGCAAGATTATAGGGATTTAGTTAGGGTTTTGATTTGATAGTATAAATAGGTGAAAAGAACTCGGAATTAGGGTTCGAACTCTGTAATCAAAATTACTCCGTGTAAACTCAAACTTTGAGTGAAAGAAACACCTCGGCAAGAGGGATTTTCTGCCCGTGGACGTAGATCTCCGGATCGAATCACGTAAATCCTGTGTTTTTACATTCTGTTTGCGTAGATTATTGTTTAATTGTGTGGTTACCAGATTGTGCTTTATCACCAACCCTTAACACTAGCCCATGATTCAAAACACTAGAGCAATTACAACATTAAAAAATTATGGTCTATGCACATTAGTTATTACCTTGACTATTAGCCCTGACTTGCTTGCCCTATCAAAAGTCAAAACTATAGCATGTATGACTATCCCTAGTGTTTTACTAATATTAGCATGAGATTCCACAATCGTAATAGTTCATTAAGCATAGAGTGCTAAACTATATTATTGTGACATATTTAAATAAAAAATAAATCAGCTTATTATGTTCGTAATTAACAAAATGTTATTTTTTCACACACAAAAAAAGAAAAAAACTAATTATTCAATCAACAAATCACTTCAATTAATATATCTAAGTTTTTTTTTTTTTACTGTAGATTGTAAACCTAATTTTTTTTTTATCAAATTTCTTTAAAACAAGATGATTAAAAAAAAATCCAAAATTATCAAAATATAAGAAGGAAAAACTAAAGTAAAAAATATTGATCTTCTAAAAAAAGAATTTTTTTATCCTTCAAATATTTTAAAATTATCTGATATTTTTATTTTAAAAATAGAAATATATCACAATAATCCTAAAAATAAGTAACTTGTATTTAAAAAATAATATTTTAATTATATATATGCATAATGGATGTCAAACCGAAGATCGTGAAAAGAAGATTAATTCGATATATTTTTCCTAAAAGTGGAGTTAAGATGAAAAAAGGTATAAGAATTTTAAATATTGAGGAAAAAAAAAACAGGAAAAAATTCTTATTGATTGGCTCTTAACCAACCTTCCTTTATTGTAGCAAGCAATTACCCATTAACCTAGATATCTATTCATTTTGACTTAAATAAATTAAAAAAATAAGAAAAAGACACGTCAACTAGTCAATAATTCAACCATTTTTTTAATATTTAAGGTAGATGTGGAACAACTCACGAACGAAATATAAGTTGAGTCATATTTCCTTCCACTTACAATTGCCATAAGTAGCAACTTCAGCTCTGAAAGTAAAACCACTACCATAAAACACCATCTAGTCAGAGTCTCAACCCCTGCGAAAAGTAAATTCTTCAAAATACGATCACAAAAATAAGTGACTCTATGCTACACCTAAGAGCAGTGTTTGTACACCACATTATTTTCCTACACACCATAATGGCTAATGTGGTAAAAATCTTTAGGCGCTAGTTAGGTGGTAGAAATGCACCTAACGATTAGTCGCAAGCCTAGGCAGGGTTGAGTGGGACATATGCATTGTTAGGTTAGTAGGAGTCTAATGTCTAGACGGGGACTAGCTGGAGCTAATCGAAATTTTTTACAACATAATGCACACCTCATGATCCTATAGTGTGCAAACACTATCATAAACGTATTATATATTTTCTCCATGAAAACCAACCACACGTGCAACCGCTAGTTTCTTGAATCCAACTGGGAAGTAATATTAGTATAACAATGACTCTATCCGTCCCTTAATGAGTCATGTTTGAAAATAATTTTTTTTTTATTATTAGTCAATTTGATGAAGATACAGTTCTTTGAAAATTATCAATTCACATTTGCACAATTATATATATTTAATTTTTTTTATTTTTTTTATAATTTGACATATTTAGTCATGTATAACTAGTTCGTGGAATTAAAGTATTATTATTTTTACTTGAACTAAAAAATGAGATATTAACTTTTGAAACATGATTCTTACTATGGGACAATCATTGTATTGAAACATGACTTTTATTATAAGATGGAGGATATTTCCCTTTTTATGTACTTAATTTAAAATAATAATAATAATAATAATAATAATAATAATAATAATAATTATTATTATTATTATTATTATTATTATTATTATTATTATTGTTGTTGTTGTTGTTGTTATTTCTTTTTTCCCCCTATTAGTATAAGAGTAAATGGCTTTTTAGTCTATTAAATTTCACCGTTTTTATTTAAAAATATTATCTTCGGTCATTTCGATTTTAATTTTTTTACTTTAAAAATTCGACAAATTGATCATTTAACTTTCAAAATTCGAAACTACGGACTCACTAGAAACCGATTATATTACCTACTCTCAAAAGTTAAAGGACAAATATATGAATAATAGCATACCATTTCTGGCTCGTTATGCAGCATCTCTTCCGAGATCAGGACACTTTTTATCATGACTTTCGCCTCTGGTGTACCCTGCTTTCACTACTGTACGAATAATATTTCCTGAAAGAACTAGAGATGAGCGTACTACTGCTGTAGTAGCTTAGCCCCACCAATGGCATTGGTAAAAAAGCAAGTTAAAGGACCAAAATCGAAATAGTAAAATATAATATCCTTAAATAAAAAATAAATTAAAAATTTATTTATCTAAAGTATCTCAATTGAGCCATTAAACCTGGCCTAGTTTTTCTCAAATGGGCTAAAGCTAACAGCGTGGTTGGTATCACTTATAGCCAACAGCATTGGATCGGCCCAATTAGATAAAAGCCCAAATTGTCATTTGGCAAATTTCAGGAGCGCTGCCAATTACCGTCTCTCCCCCTCTCTCCCTCTCTCCCACCATTGATTGTATGAGAAATGCAAGCCATTAGAGCTATTACAGGACCAGGCCGATTGGCTAGGGTTTCGAGAACCTTTTTACCCAGTGTGTACAACTCGGCGGAACGAATTTACTCTTCTATCTGTGATGAATTAGGTTTTCAAAATGTTTGCGAATCGAGCTGCTCTTGTCCCCTGCACCGCCGCTTTCACTCCGCCGCATTCTCCTCAGGTAGGTGTTTGCAATTGATTGCGTTTTAGAGGAAGTGATTTAAATTGGTTACTGTAGAAAAATCAGAAGTAGTTAGTGTTTAGAACGAAGTGATTTAGGACAAAATGTAAGAAGTTGCGTGTAATTCATGTTTAGAAACTAGAGAAACACTGTTAATTTGTTTGAAGCAGCTGAAATTCAGCACTTTTAAGCATTTGTTTGCAAATACTTAATAGGTTTCACTGACAATCTCCACTAGAAGGAGAGTGACAATGAGAATGAACACTGAATTGAATTTTAATTTGGTGTGAATGAAGAGCTTGATGATTCAATTTTCGGTGAAGAAACTTACAGTTAGTCTGTTAATTTACATAAATTGTTAATGCGTGTGTTTGAGCTTCCAATTCTCTTATTTCCAAGAAATGTGTTATACTATAAAAAAATAAAAACATTCTGCTATTTAATAAAGTAAATAATAATTGAAATATTGCTGTTTTCGTCGTTTTATGTCTTAAATTTTCATGGAATAGTGTTGGTTTCTGCAATTATGTGTCTCACTGGACTGTTAATGGTATGCTGAATTCTATATTATAGTCAAAATAATTTCTCTCCCCTCGGATCAAATCTTAAATCCATCCGGTGTTTCGCAAATGCATGGAATATGGAAGCATAAATATTAATTCTTCAGTGTAATGTCAAATTTGCAGGGAATGTTTCACGTATTGAATTAAATCATCGAAAAGATGTCATACATGTTCCATCAACATCAATGGTGATGCCAAATAGAGTGTTTTCTTCAGTAGCAAAGGAGGCTGAAACTGATTCTTCAGGTGGTTATTTTATTTCACCTTTTTTAATGGTTTAACAAATAATTTTTTTTGAAGATTATGTAGAGCTGTTTGCTGTTTTAGATGCAGAGACAGTGAAGGGAGTATATGATAAGATGCTGAACTGTGTGGTGGACATAAGAACTGCACCACCGAATGCTTGGTTGTCGTCGCTCATTGCTAAATGTTCTACTGAAGAAGATATAAAGCTCCTGTTTGATATTCTGCAGAAACTTCGCATATTTGTCAGTGGTTACTCTTCTCCGGGCTTTACATTTATCAATCATTATTCTAAAGTTTGTGGACATTAAACACAATATCTAATTTACTATTCCTAACCGTTATTATTTACGTTTTGAGCACACACAGAGGCATTGAATTCTTTTGCTTCTATTAAACAGTATTCCAAGTGAAAAGAAATTGAAACATTTGCTTCTGCTTTTTGAGCTGCAGAGACTCTCCAATCTTCGCATACCAGATGGTTTTAACCCTGCACTTTGCAGGGATATTACAAAGGCTTGTGTTCGTGCAGGAGCCCTTGACTTCGGTAAGAGAGTCTAAATTATAATATCCCTTATTGATTTAATTTAGTTTCATTTGCGACCAAACTGGATATTTCAATTAGAAATAACATTTTTTTAAATTTAGTAGTGGTTCGTCAGCTGTCTTACTAGGCCAAGGCCTATTTTAACGTTCTTTTCTATTTCAAACGCATGACATCTCTTACATGCACATGCTTACAGCGACAACATTTGTCCCTCCCCGTCTCTCTCAGTCTCATACACACACACAACCTTTTCTTTCTTTTAAATACACTCACCGGATGCTCGATATAAACTAAGATACCTGCATGATAATATTTTTAGGATTTCTATTACAAAAGTTAACTTGTCACAGTTGTAAGGACGTGCAGCCAAGTAGAGTTGATTTCATATTTTGTTAATTTGGTGTATATATATTGATTCAGAAAATTTAGATTAATCTCTCCAGAAGTTTGAGAGACTGAATATAATACTTATGTGTTCTGAGTATTAAGGAAAAATATTGTTTGTTGGATTTATCATGAATCATGATTAGCCATATCTATGGTGAAAATAATTGCCTCAAAAACTAAAATTTGTAATTTTCTATCTTTATTTAATTTTTGTTATTGGACATCATTTCAGGAAAGAGAGTTTGCTCTCTTTTTTTCCTCTGGTATTTATGGTCTTCACTTGCTTTTACTAATCAATTGATCAAAATTTATGATATTATATGCAAACAGGTAAGAAAGCACTGTGGAAGAATAATTTATTTGGACTGACTCCTGACATGGGCTCTGCACATCATCTGCTGGTATGTAACTGCTGTATTGATGTTTCCTACCGTCTATTTTGTGTCTGGATGCTTGTATAGAGATAGAGAAGAAATAAATTGTTTTGTGGCTGCAGTTACATGCTAAACAGCACAATAATGTGAACCTCATGGTTGAAGTAATGAAACTTATAAAGAAGAATGATTTACCTTTGCAACCTGGCACGGCCGATATTGTTTTCAGGTATGTATGTCAATAACAAATTATTCACTGTCTTACTCATTTTTTGCTGTATGCTTGTTAGATTTGTAACCATTTGTCTGAAATGAAATTCGTAAATGAAAGTAGATACCCTATGAAGTGCTTGCTGAGGAGTAACTTCAGCCCTTCCTTTGTTGTTTAGCATTTGCTAATATTCGTTTGCTGTTATTAACGTACTTTCAGTCATTTTGCTCACCTTTTTGGTTTGGATCTTAATATTTTCCTACTGGATTTTTCTTATTGCAGCATTTGTTATAGCGCCAACAGATGGGACTTGATATCTAAATATGGAAAAAGGTTTGCCGGGTCCGGTGTACGTCTTAGACAGACTGCGTTTGACTTGTGGATGGAATTCGCTGCGAAAAGAGGTCATCACACAATATGCTTCCTTGATCCTTAGAATTCACTGTCTTGATGTCTTTACCCTCCCATTGAAAAGAAAAGAAAAGAGAAAGGGAGAATAAGAATAAGAAAAAACACTTAACTGATGTATCAACTCTCGTTTGTAGGAGATGTTGATTCCTTATGGAACATTGAGAAACAGAGATCAGAAGCAATGAAGCGCCATAGTGTTTCAACTGGGTTTTCTTGTGCTAAGGTAATTCATCTGTTGTGGTTTAAAATTCCACTTTCTGCCAAGGTTGCAAGGATTTGGGCCCATTCTTTGATTATATTCTTGATGTTTTACCACATAAGACATGTAACGACTCGTGGGCTTTAACCTTTTGGGCTTAATTTCCCACGTAACATAGACATTCCCCACGAACCGTCACGGGTAGGAATATTCTCGTCCTTGGAAAGTGGGTTTCTTTCGCCATCCCTAAGTGGTTGGTATTCACAGAACCTGAGATTTTGTTCTGTGATTTAGTCTGAAGAACTCAGGTTCGAGTGCAGGGAAGGCGGAAGAAACGCTCTTTCCAGGTGGCAGGATATCCCTATGTGTTACAGTCCATGGGGAATGTCGGATACGTGGGGAATTAAGCCCAAAAGTTAAGGTTCAAGCCCATGGGTCGTTACAAGACATGCTTTTGTGAATTTAAATGAGATTTTCACTTCTTTCTATAGAGGACATAGCTATGCTTTGTCAAGAAATAGTTAAATGTATAGTATCTACCACTCTCTAGTTTATAAAAAATGTCGACTAAAGGCGTACGCTGAAGTGGTCGTTTGAAACACATCAAAATTTGGGCATTGGTTTTGTCCAGGGTCTCCTTCTTGAGCATAAGCCCGAAAGTGCTGCTGCAATCATTCAAGTACTGTATCAGGTAAAGTTCGCACTTCATTGCTTTTCATATAAATTACCAACTGATAAAAATGAAATTATTTCGTAATTGAAATATGTTATTTGTACGTCCAGACTCTGCCCGACTCAAAAAAGCCAAGTATTATGGTTGAACTCCAAAAGCTGGTGAGCGAATGGCCTTTGGATGTTATACGGCATCAGAAAGTTGAAACCAAAACGGTATTTTTTGTACCCTGTGAAACTGCGATAAATTTAGAATTTATAGGGAGCATTTGAAATCGAATTTTGTTGTCTTTGCCAGGCCTTTGCTGCAGTACTAGAAAAAGACATTTCTGCCCTGATCGACGCTTTACCAAGCGTGGGAGTCGATGCTAACATTACCATGCAAGAGTTTACCGGAAAAGAAGCGCTCGTCTCATAGTACTCTGACCGGTTGGATTACGCTCCTCAGTATTCCCTTTGTGCAAGCTGTAGGAGTTTTTGAAACTCTTGCGTTCCATTTTTGGTTAGATTCTGAATCTTGCAAACATAAAGTGAAATTGAAAGTCATTTTCTTTTTGTTCTTTCTTTGAATCCTAGCTGGAACTGTTCTATTAGTAGTTATTTTGCTCCTAGCTTAGGGCACATGGTCTACATGCTCGATATTTTAGGTGGACTGACGGTAGAAATCGTAGTCCAAAGTATCGTCGGGCCCACCAAACTGAACTTGATGGATCAATGGTCCGACAGCTCCGATAGGCTGTGGATTGGCCCGACATCTTTTTCAGTACATTTTATGGAGACTGGCTGGTTAGGCTAACAAATTTTCGGTCCGGCAGAATTTTCATGCTGGTCTGAACAAACTAAACATGTTTGGGCCGTCAGAATTGCCACCTCATGTGTTTGTTAGGCTCCAAAACTTGTTACGATCCATTGCATGCAAATAAAGAGATTAAATTCCTCCTGAACTGATTTTTTTTTTGTTTAATTTTATTCCACTATTCATCTTCATTCGGGTAACATGTTTTATATAGGGGGTGCTTGCAAACTCTTCAGGGGCAAAATTTATTTACAATAAAAGTGATTTTAAAGTATTTGTAATTCACTTAAAATATGATTACGAGAAGCTCTTATTACCAACTTCAACTGGAGTTGCACAAGAAAAATGCTGGAGAACGTCCGAGCCTATGATAAGAGGAGAATTATGTCGGAGCAGGGGTAGTCTGTACGGTATACGATACTAAATCATTCATATTGTTATCGTACTAAATTTTTAACATATGAAAATTTTATATCGTTTGTACTGAAGTTTCGCTAACCAAACTTGGGTATACTGAGCCATATCGAATTTATGATAATAGTAGGAGTTAGAGGAGAATCAAATTATCGGTATATGAAAAGTCTGCACTGTTGTCATGCTTAAAATTTTGCTATACAGAACTTTTGTATACTGAAAATGTGGCATTGTATCGTCGGTATTAATATCTATTGTTAATGATACAGAACTTTTGTATACTGAAAATGTGACATTGTATCGTCGGTATTAATATCTATTGTTACTTATCGTTAATTTTAGTATACAAAAATTAGTAATTTAGAAAAAAAATTCTCGGTATATTACCAAAATACTAGAGTATCAAATTATGGAAATGATTTCAGTACACCAGTCAATATGTACTGAAATATCGAATCATCAAAATATTGAAAAAATTATACCTAGTTTTTTTTTCGTATTTTGGTATAAATCGAAATATTGAAAATATTAAATTATTACACCATTGCGGTACCAAAAATTTTGATATAATTTTCGACACCAAATTTTTTGGGAAAACTGTAGCCTGACAGAGAGATGAAAACTCTTTTCTGCCACTTTGACTATTTAATTGCAAAAAATACCCATTTTTCGACTGTGATGTCCATTATACCCTTCATTTTATTTATTCTCACCATCACCCTCACTGTCACCCACTTCGTACATGATACGACATATCGTGTATTATGTCCTGTTGTCATGAATCATGTCCTGTATGTCGTGTATCATGTCCTGTTGTCGTGTATCATGTCGTGTATATCGTGTGTCATGTCCTGTTGTGGTGTAGCATGTCTTGCATGATACACTACATGTCCTGTTGTCGTGTATCATGTCCTGTATTATATAGGACATATCGTGCATCATGTCCTGTATTTCTTATATCACATCCCGTTGAAAATAACACCATGCAATAAAAAATAAGATAATTAACAATAACATAAATATATTTACAATCTTGAAGTAAAAATGACAAAAAAGATTTTTGATGGTTGAGAATGGGCGCTGATAGAGGTGGTTTGTAATTCACCTCTCAACGGTGTTTGAATGTTCAATGGAGCACCTGTGAATGATCCCAAAAAGAATCCGTGAGCTAGGTGCAAATTCCCTCTCCTTTGCTGCTTCTTCCACGTGCCTACAAAACAGAGCCGGGAGGTGCCCCGGCGAAAACCCTCCGACGATCAAGTCAGTGCTCTGCTTGAAGATTGATATTCAAGCAAGAAGAATAGTGAGTTAAGAGTGTGTAACCTTTTTGAAGATGAATGAACCCCTATTTATACTTGAGGTTTACTAGGGTAAAGGGTAAAAATGTCATATTGGGCGGCCCAATAAAATCGTGCCAACTGTCCCTCTGTACCCGGCGGCGGTGTCAGAGGGTACAGTACTTTTTCAGTATGACTCACAGTTGTCTGTACTTGTTGTCGGAGTTAGGGGAGTGCATATCTTGGTCCCCAAGTAACCAATGCAGGCCCCTCCATCTACAGAGCTCCGGTCCTGTTTCAGCGCTTCTCACTGGTGCACCTTGAGGGTCACATTGAATCTTCCCGTTCAAGGTCAATGACCCAATTGAGGGGTCATCAGAGCTGAATCCATGCCGTCAGAGCTAGTACCAACAACAGTCACGACACGAAGGTTCAACCCTGCAGGGCCGAACCATACCGGGTCGGCCCCTGAGACTTGCCCCTGCAGGGGTGACACAGCTCTGTCGTTCTCCCGAGGCACCAGAGCTGACGGGATCTCAAGTCCTCGAGTCAGGAGCACTGTCTTTGACCCATATCCTCAGTGGCCCAACTCCCGTGCAAGGGTAAAGTATATTTCTCCCCTATCAACTCCTCCCCCCTACTCTGGATAGTATAGGAGCAACTTAATTCAGAGTAAGTCTCTCCTCAGCTCTGGAGAAGAGATGCTTGACTGAGGAGATATGGCTCCATTCCTTTACCAATTTTTTTCCGCTCATAATTTTTCAAACTTGTGATGGGGTGATCTCAGCAGTCCACGTGTCCTGCCCTTTGGGCTTCCGCTGATCGTGACCCGTACACGTGTCGAGCTCTGGCATAGTCGGTTACTTTTTAGGGTTTTACCCCTCCTATAAATACCCTCACTTGCCTTACTTTACAAACTTTTACCCTCCTTCACTGTTTACTTCCGGCGATCTTCAGGTGCTTTCAAAGGTTTCCGGCGATCTTCAAGCTACTCCTTCTTTCGATCTTTGTTTTTCTTCCAAACTATCCAGGTACTCTCTCTCTCTTCCTGGATTTCGCGTTTATTCTCCATACCCTAGTCTTTTTCCGGGATTTTTCTTTTTGAAAACTCATGTCTTCATCCAAATCTTCATCCACCTCTGAGGATTCTTCCTCTCGCATTCATTCAGAGCAGGAGTCTGCGGAGCAATCCTCTGCTTCTACTTCTGGCTCTTCTAGTAGCGAAACAACCCTCTCTGCATCGCTGGGGGGAGCGTTAGGTCAAAGCTCCTCCCCCCTGCAACCTTCCAGAGCTGAAACGAGCTCCCATCCTTAGTCCCATATACCCCCGTAGATACCCCGTCCTCCAGCACTGATACCGAAGAGGAGATTCCCCTTCGCCGCAGTAGGCACATACATAATGTTCCTGCCGCGCAGAGACAGGATTGGGACTTAGTAACTAGGGCCTCCACCTTTTCTGAGGAGGATATGACTTTCCTTAGGGACCACCATGCCCTGCACCGCAAATTTCTCTTTGACATCCCCGGCCCTGATGAGCGACCAAACTGGCTTTCTCCTCCCTCCATGGCTCTCTGGAGAGCTCACGTAGATGCAGGGCTGAGATTTCCTGTTCACTCCTACATTGTCGGGGTGTGTAACCGTCTTAGGATCCCCGTTTGTCAAATCAACCCCTCATCTCTGAGAATTCTAATATCCTTCTTCATTTTGATGAGAGCCAACGGGGGTCAGTGCACCCCTGATTACTTCCTGTCCTGCCATGATTTTAAAAAGGGGGGAAATGGCTTCTTCTACTTCAGCTCTAGGCCTAGTGGCCCTGCACATTTTGTAGGAAAACCCTCCAGCTGTGACGGGAATTGGAAACCCCGTTGGGCTGTAGTTACCCCTCGCCTTGCTGGCTGGCCCTTCCCCTGCGAATGGGTAAACTCTGCACCTCGCTACTCTCGTCCCTCCATCACCTGCATCTCTGAGGAGGACAGGGAAGTCATGAGAAAACTGAACTCCCACGTCAGGAGGAAAGGATCTCACTTCCCCGTAATATCCCTCCTCAGAGACGATGCAGTGCTAGCAAAGTTTGGCCTGCTGGGGAATGAGGATAAACCCGTTACGGGCCCTGGTAAATATCAGCTCTGAGAATTCCCAGCTCTGTTCCCGTGTTATCTTCTTAATAATTATTTTCTGTGCGCAGATATGGATTTCAACTTTCTGCTGGCTGAAGACGAGGGGGCTGAGGTTCAGGATCAGCCTTCTGGAGGAGCGGAAGATGATACATCTGACGCTATCCAGATCATCGAGCGGGATCCAACTCTTCCCTCTGCAACTCTGACCCCCACTCCCGCCCGCTCTGCACAGAAGGGCACTGCCAAAGGCAAGAGTGCGGGCTCCTCCACAGCTGCAACCGCTCAGGCACCCTCCAAGGATAAGGGGAAGAGACCAGCCCCTTCCAGCGCTGATCTCCCTCCTTCCAAGAAGTCCAAACAGGGCAAGTCTGGCAGCTCTGATAAGGCCGCAGAAAAGCATCGTGGCAAAAGCAGGGGAGACGTTCGCAGAGCTGCGAACGACTATTACACCCTGAATTTGCCCAAAGGGTTCCTGGCACTCTCCAAGGCTCAGTGCACTACCTTTCTGAAGGAGATCCCCACGGTGGAGGATAACGCGACCATGAGCGCTGACAGCGACGAGCGCAATGATGAGATCATGGATCAGCACCTCGTCCAGGTGCTTAAGAGCCTTGGACTTCTATTTATTCATCTGTGTCTTATCTTTTATAAAATATTCACCTTCCTCTTGTTAATGCAGTTCTTAGCCCACTATGGCTGTCACAGAAGCCGCACAAGCTCCTCAGCGTTTAAAGACCTCAGAGCTGATTTTGACAAGTCTCAGGAGTAATTGACCAGGCTCACGGAAGACTACTCAGTGCTGAAGCTTGATCAGGCAGAGCTGCAAAGACACAACACCGTTCTCACTACTGAGAACGAGAAGCTGAAAGCCGAGCTCGCCGCTGCAGAGGCCAATCACCGAGAGGCCTTAAGAAATCTGAGGGGGAGAGAAGCCGAAGCCTTATCTCAAGGCAGATCTGAAGGGATCGAGGAGTGTCGCCGATGCCTACTCTCCAGTGAGTTGGGCCAGTCTTTCTTGAAGGAGCTACAACAGAAGCTCATTGAAGACTATCGGAACAACTCTGCTTATATCCGCGATATGGCTCCCTTCTTGAGGGGCTTTATCCGTGCGGGATTCAATGCTGCTGCTGCTGCTGACGCCGAAGCCAAGGGCTTTGCAGGGGAGCTACCTTTTGAGCTATCAAAGATCACCCCAACTCTGCAGCTCCCAGTCAGCTTCAAAGGTGATCCCTCTCAACCGCCTACCGCTCCCTGGTGGGTCCCTGCCATCCGCGCCGCTGCATCCCTTGTGACTGCCGAGGATGTAGAACCGGCAGCGTTGAGGGAGGCCGAAGAACCTTTCGTTGACCTCTCCAATGCAACGGAAGATGCCTCCGTTCCCCCTGCACCGCCGACAACGGGACCATCTTCTTCGACTGTCCCAGCGCCGGCATCAGGCGCTGGTCAGAGCAGAGGTGATGTAGAGGAGGAAGACTTAGAAGCTGAGGATTCGCCCTGAATGCCTTAGTATTTCTTCTCATTTTGTAATAGATCAGGGCTTAGACATTTTGTAAATCTTATATCTTAATGAAATCGACTTCCTTTTGTAATGCCTTAGCGTATATATATATATATTTTTTTTTACTGGACTTCAATCCAGAGCTGCTGAACACCGGAACGCGTAGCGTTCTCCCCCTGAGTTCTCTGCAGGGCATCTGAAGTGAACTCGTTCCAGAGCTGCTGTGCGCCAGAACGCGCAGCGTTCTCCCCCCTGAGTTCTCTTCAGGGCATCTGAAGGGAATTCTTGTCAGGGCCAGGGCTGGGACAACCCCAGGCCTTGGGACCTCAACTCTGGGGCCAAGGGCGAGGTTCTTTCTCAAACCCTTAGCTTGCATCATTTTGAGCCAGGGCTGGGACAACCCCATGCCCTGAGAACTCAGCTCTGGGGCCAAGGGCGAGGTTTTTTCTCAAACCCTTGGCTTGCATCATTTTGAGCCAGGGCTGGGACAACCCCATGCCCTGAGAACTTAGCTCTGGGGCCAAGGGCGAGGTTCTTTCTCAAACCCTTGGCTTGCATCATTTTGAGCCAGGGCTGGGACAACCCCATGCCCTGAGAACTCAGCTCTGGGGCCAAGGGCGAGGTTCTTTCTCAAACCCTTGGCTTGCATCATTTTGAGCCAGGGCTGGGACAACCCTACGCCCTAAGAACTCAGCTCTTGTGGAGTGCTCATAAGCCAACGCCCCTCAAGGTTATTCTCCTGTTCAAGTAACACATTCATATCTTTCCTCTAACGGAGAGGCCCTTATAACTTGGACCCCCCTCTTTCATTAAACTAGAAAGATTTTACAACTTTGGTTTCTCACCCTTAATTAAAAACATGAAAACACCCTGTGCTCCATTATACATAGTATTTTTTCAGGTTACTCACGTTCCAGGGCCTCAGCACCGGTCTTCCTTCTTCGTTCTGCAGCTCATAAGCTCCACCTCCTAACACTTTGGCAATGATATATGGACCCTCCCAATTAGGTTCCAACTTCCCTGTTGCTTTGAGAGCATCCGCCCTCCTCAGCACCAGGTCCCCCACTTCGAATCTTCTGGGCTTCACTCTCTTATTGTAAGCGGCACGTATTTGCCCCTTGTATTTATCAGCTCTGACTCTGGCCTTCTCTCTCACCTCCTCCAGCATGTCCAGGTTCTCTCTCATTAGAACCTCATTCTGGACTTCGTCATAATTTGTTATGCGGTGCGTTTCTATCCCCACCTCTGCCGGGATCACCGCTGATGCTCCATAGACCAAGTTGAAGGGAGTTTCTCCTGTAGCGGTTTTAGGGCCTGTTCGATAAGACCATAAGACAGAATCCAGCTCCTCGGCCCACTTTCCACCGGCCTTCTCCAGTCGAGTCCTTATGCCCTCCAACAGTGTACGGTTTGTGACTTCCACTTGCCCATTTGCTTGAGGATGGGCCACTGACGTGAAGCGCTGTCTGATCTTCATCTCTTTGCACCAACTCTGAACCTTCGATCCGCAGAACTGGGTTCCGTTGTCCGATACAAGGATTCTCGGGATGCCATACCTGCAGCATATATTTTTCCACAAGAACTTTAAGATATTATCCTCTTCAATTTTGGCCACTGCCTCAGCCTCCACCCATTTGGTGAAGTAATCCACTGCAACTATCAAAAACACCTTCCTCCCTGGAGCAGCAGTAAATTTTCCAACTATGTCTATCCCCCATTTATCAAAAGGGCACGGAGAATACATAACCCCCATTTCTTCCGCCGGTGTGTGAATCAGTGGTCCATGCCTCTGGCACTTGTCACACCTTCGAATCAACTCCTCTGCGTCGTGGACCATTGTGGGCCAGTAATATCCAGCTCTGGTGACCCTTCTCACAATATCCCGTGGGCCGGTGTGGCTGCCAGCGCAGCCCTCATGGAGCTCACGGAGGACGTAACTCCCCTCTTCTCTGGACAGGCACCTTGCATGCGGCTGAGCAAACAACCTTTTGTATAATTGATCACCTATGAGACAGTACCTAGCATACACCGAGCTTCGTGGTCCTCCCATCTCACTTCTCCCAGTCCTGAGGTATCGCACGATAGGTGTTCTCCAATCATCCTGCTCCTCTACGGCAGCTACGTTCATCTCTAATGTCCCTCTCTCGAATGTGACAAGGGTGATCTTGCCCTTTGCCCCCTCACTCATCGCTCCCGCCATCTTGGCCAGCGCATCCGCTTTGCCGTTCTCCTCCCTTGGGATTTGCACAATGTTCAGCTCTGTGAACTTGTCCTTCAATTTCCCTACCAGCTCTGCGTACTGAATCATTTTCACGCCTCGCCTCTCGTACGTCCCCAGGACCTGCTGGGCTACCAATTGTGAGTCCGAATGGACAACCACCCTTTGCGCTCCCAACTCTGAAGCTATGGTAAGCCCCTGGATTAAAGCCTCGTATTCCGCCTCATTGTTAGAGGTTCGAAACTCAAATCTCACGGCAAACTGGAGCTCCTCTCCTGCTGGGCAAATCACCACTACCCCTGCACCGCATCCCGCTTGGGAAACCGATCCGTCCACAAATACCTTCCATAATTCCAACTCTGGACCCCGAGTTGTTTCTTGTATGAAGTCGGCCAGAGCTTGAGCTTTGATGGCCACCCTAGGCTCAAATTCCACATCATATTCCCCCAGCTCCACGGCCCACTTCACCATCCTCCCTGATAGATCTGGACGACTGAGTGTTTGTCGGAGTTGAGTGTTTGTCCTCACAATCACTCTGTGGGACAAAAAGTAGGGCCTCAACCTCCTAGCAGCGATCATAACAGCCAGAGCTGACTTTTCTATCTCGGAATACCTCACCTCCGGTCCTTGTATCATTTTGCTAACATAATAGATAGGATGCTGCACCCCCGCATCCTCCCTGAGAAGCACCGAACTCAGTGCTGTATCTCCGACAGAGAAATACAGATATAGCACTTCTCCCTGCACCGGCTTAGTAAGCAGGGGCAACGCGGCGAGATGATCCTTCAGCTCCTGAAAGGCCTTCTCACACTCCTCCGTCCATTCAAATTTCGACCCCTTTCTTAATATTTTGAAGAAAGGGAGACCCCGTTCTGCTGACTTTGAGATGAATCGGCTCAGAGCTGCAATACGTCCATTCAACCTTTGGATTTCCTTTATGTTTCTTGGGGACTGCATTTCCCGAACAGCCCTGACCTTGGAGGGGTTCACCTCGATCCCTTGCCTAGTAACCATATACCCTAGGAATTTTCCTGTTTGCACCCCAAAGGAGCATTTTGCGGGATTCAGCCTCATTCCACATCGCCGGATCACTCCAAAGACCTCCTCCAGGTCTGCAGGGTGGTCCATTGCTGCAACGCTCTTGACCAGCATATCATCCACGTAAGCCTCCATGTTACGACCCAACTGTGCTTGGAACACTGTATCCACCATCCTCTGGTAGGTAGCTCCGGCGTTCTTCAGTCCGAAAGGCATCTTCACATACCCATACGTTCCACATGATACGACGAAGCAGGCTCTAGGGATATCCTCCGTGGAGAGCTGAATCTGGTGGTAGCCCTGATAAGCATCCATCATGGACAACAATTCACATCCAGAGGTGGAGTCGACCAACTGGTCGATCCTAGGTAGCGTATAATGGTCCTTAGGGCACGCCTTATTGAGGTCCCTAAAATCTATACACATCCTCCACGAACCTGATTCCTTGGCTACCATGACAGCGTTGGAAAGCCATTCCGGGAACTGCACCTCCACTATGTGCCCTGCTTCCGACAGCTTTACCACCTCCTCCTTTATAGCCCTGTCCTTCTCCGGACCAAATTGCCGCATCTTTTGTTTGACTGGCCTGGCCAATGGGTCCACGTTCAGCCTATGGAGCGCTACTTTTGGGTCGATTCCGATCATGTCTCTTGGTTCAAAGGCAAACAAATCCGCATTTCTCCTGAGGCTCTGCACCACTGCCTCGGCCACTTCGTGACTCATTTGAGTCCCAATCCGGGTGGTGAAACCCACCTTGTTAGGATACAGCTCCACCTGCATTAACTCCTCCTCGGGTCTAACCCTCATCTCTGAGTCGAGTTCCTCCCCCTCCGTCATTCTCATCCTCTTCTCTCGGCCTCTGCCCTGCTGATCCGGCACTCCCTGCACCATATGAGTGGATTTCTTGACAATGTCAGCGTAGCACCTCCTTGCGGTGAGTTGGTCACCACTGACCTCCCCCACTCTTGCTCCTACTGGGAACTTCAACTTCATATGTGTTAGAGAGATGATAGCCGCGAAGTAGTTTAACATAGGTCTTCCAAAGATAACATTGTAAGAACTGGGGGCTTCCACTACCAGGAAGTTCAGCATCTGCACCCGCCGCAGCGGCTCTTTGCCCAGCTCCACTTGCAGAGTCACCTGCCCCAGTGGCTGCACCGATCCTCCAGCGAACCCATACAGGGCCGTATTCACAGGGGTCAGTTTCACATTCAACCCCATCTTCAAAAAACAATCTTGGAAAAGGATATTGGCAGAGCTCCCCGTGTCTACAAAGATTCGGGCTACTGTGGCCCCTCCTATATCAGCGGTGATTACTAGCGCATCATTGTGAGGATTCTTTGTTAACCCCGCGTCGCCAGGGCCAAACTCGATACGGGGGAACTCTCTTCCCCCAGTGGCCACCTCCGAGACCTCACCTCTGGGAAACCAGGCCATCTCTCGTGCAGAGGCTTTCCTGGCCCGGTGGGAGTCACCATCCTCCGGTCCCCCGACGATCATTTGGATATATGCCTTCTTTTGGCCAGAATCCTCCCTAGCCCTGGGCTCCTCTGCCGGCTCTTTGCCCTTCTCCTCACGGTCCCTGCGCTTGTAGTTTCTCCCCCTGTCTCTTTCCTTCTTAACATACTCCACCAGATGCCCCTCTTTTATAAGTTTTTCTATCATATCTTTTAAGTGACGACACTTGTCCGTCTCGTGGCCGTAGTCGTTATGGTATCGACAATACATCTCCGATCTCGGGTGCTTGGGGCCCGTATATGCAGTGGCAGGGTACTTGAACTCCGGGATCTCCGCTGCTATCTCCAACAGTTCCGAAGGTCTCAGAGTTAATGGGGTGTAATTCTCGAAGCGGGGCCCCCCCGCGGACCTGCTCTTCTCTCCTGGCTTACGCTCCTTCTCCATCGTCTCCCTTTTCCTTTCCACTGCCTTTTCTTCCCTCTTTCGACCACTGCAGGCCTCCTCCAAATTGATGTACTTGTCCGCTCTCTCCAGGAGCTCGTCAAAGGTTCGTGGCGTGCGCTTTGCCAAAGATCGGAAAAAGTCTCCATCCAACAGGCCTTGTGCCAATGCATTAATTTTAACCTCTGAGGTGGCGGATGGCACCTCCAGAGCTGCAGCGTTAAACCTTCCCACATATCTCCTGAGGCTCTCTGATTGACCCTGTTTCAGACTCATCAATGTCAGGGCCGACTTTTGTTGCCTCCTTGCACTAACGAATTGATGTACAAACAAGGAACTCAACTCTCCAAAAGAAGTTACCGATCCCGCTGGTAACTGGCTGAACCACTGTTGAGCAGACTTGGTCAGCGTTGTCAGAAAAACCCTACACTTCACCCCCTCAGTGTATTGGTGCAGCAGAGCCCCATTCTCAAACCTCAGCAGGTGGTCGTGTGGTCTGCAGTCCCATCATATTCATATGACAGCGTTTTAAAGTTTGGGGGCAGCGGGTCTGCCAAAATTTCCTCGGTGAACGGAGAGCCCACAGCTCTGAATGGCCTGCGAGTACCCCCATCCCTACTTCTTCGCAACTCCTCCATTTCCCTGCGCAGGTCCTGCAGCTGCTGATTCACTGTATTCACAGTATCTGCGTAACTTGAGTCATCATCATTCGTCTCCTCCACCTCCCTTGGATGTGCCACCCTTCCCCCTGGTGGTGCTCGCTGCAGCCTCGGGGCTCTACGCTCCTCCATGGCTGGTCGCCAGCCCGTCTGAGGGGAGGGTGCCCTCCTAATCGAATTTACTTCCGTTTGCGCCACGTCTTCCACAGGGATAGGCCTTCTGGCCAGGCCCTGAACCTGATCCCTATTCTCCACGGGAGCGAGGCCAGGCGGTGGCCCTGAGAGCCCCCCCTATTGGCCAGTGCACTGTCAATGGCCATTTTTATTAGGTAGTTGAGATGCTCCGTTGTCATTGTCACGGTTGTGCCCCCCGATGGAGGGGGCAAGGTGACTCCACTTCGGCCCTCCGTAGCCGGGGTGGAGCCCAACGTTGCCTGAGTGTTCCCTGGAGGGATAAGCCCAATCCCCTCCGTAGTCGCTCCTTCGAATGCAGCTGTCAAATCCCGTGCAGTACTATCTCCAGCCATGCTCTCACGCCTTAAACCCAAATTTCCCACGGACGGCGCCACTTGATAGAGGTGGTTTGTAATTCACCTCTCAACGGTGTTTGAATGTTCAATGGAGCACCTGTGAATGATCCCAAAAAGAATCCGTGAGCTAGGTGCAAATTCCCTCTCCTTTGCTGCTTCTTCCACGTGCCTACAAAACAGAGCCGGGAGGTGCCTCGGCGAAAACCCTCCGACGATCAAGTCAGTGCTCTGCTTGAAGATTGATATTCAAGCAAGAAGAATAGTGAGTTAAGAGTGTGTAACCTTTTTGAAGATGAATGAACCCCTATTTATACTTGAGGTTTACTAGGGTAAAGGGCAAAAATGTCATATTGGGCGGCCCAATAAAATCGTGCCAACTGTCCCTCTGTACTCGGCGGCGGTGTCAGAGGGTACAGTACTTTTTCAGTATGACTCACAGTTGTCTGTACTTGTTGTCGGAGTTAGGGGAGTGCATATCTTGGTCCTCAAGTAGCCAATGCAGGCCCCTCCATCTACAGAGCTCCGGTCCTGTTTCAGCGCTTCTCACTGGTGCACCTTGAGGGTCATATTGAATCTTCCCGTTCAAGGCCAATGACCCAATTGAGGGGTCATCAGAGCTGAATCCATGCCGTCAGAGCTGGTACCAACAACAGTCACGACACGAAGGTTCAACCCTGCAGGGCCGAACCATACCGGGTCGGCCCCTGAGACTTGCCCCTGCAGGGGTGACACAGCTCTGTCGTTCTCCCGAGGCACCAGAGCTGACGGGATCTCAAGTCCTCGGGTCAGGAGCACTGTCTTTGACCCATATCCTCAGTGGCCCAACTCCCGTGCAAGGGTAAAGTATATTTCTCCTCTATCAGGCGCACATTACCATAAATTTTTTTAATACCATACCATACTGTGTCGAAAATCCCGTACCGTACTGATTTTTTTTAGTGCGGTATCGATAAATCCTCCACACGTGGGAGTAGGTCAGAGTCGTTTAAACTGAGGTGTCAATTAACAACTCCCTCCGTAAAAACTTAAAATTCAGGAATGAAAGCTGACATTTGTATACAAAAACCAGACAATTTCGCCGCACATTGAGCTCCAAAACACACGGCAATGGCTACAGAAACAGCCAGCTTCAAAATCGTGATGTTCCCATGGCTAGCCCACGGCCATATCTTCCCCTTTCTCGAATTATCCAAACGAATCCTTACCAAACACAATTTCCACATCTACTTCTGCACCACCGCCGTCAATTTCCCCTCAATCACCGCCTTCATCCAATCGAACCTTCTCGAAGCTTCCATCGAACTCATCGAACTCCATTTACATCCACATCCCGACCTTCCTCCTCACTACCACACGACGAAGAATCTCCCGCCGAAACTCAATTTCTCTCTCATCAAGGCCTTCCAGACCGCCCGATCCAGCTTTGCACATATCGTCACCGATCTAAAGCCCGATCTGGTAATATTCGACATTTTTCAACCCTGGGCGGCTACAATTGCTTCGTCTCTATCAATTCCTGCCGTCAATTTCGTTGTTCTCGGAGCGGCAACGCGGTCGTTTAACTATTACCACTACATTTGTTGCGATGGCGATTTTCCGTTTCCGGAATTGGTGCTTCGTGATCGTGAGAGGAAAAGTTTGGATGATCTGGTTGAGTTTATGTATGAGCATGTTTTTTATCGTGATAAGGATAAATCCTTCATGAATTATCGATTGTCGTCTGAGTTTGTTCTGGTGAAGACGAGCAGAGCGCTTGAAGGGAAGTACGTTGACTATGTGTCTACTGTGTGTAACAAGAAGTTGTTAACTGTGGGCCCCCTCATCACAGGTACGCCCAATTTCACAATATTTATCCAGCGCCATATACATAATATACGGAGAATCTTGCTAATTAATATGCGCATATGTAAGAGACAAAAGGGCGGTCTATATCATAGGCCAACCCAGGTAGGGACGTAAGTAGGGTGTGAACGAGTTGAGTCGAGTATTGGCTGCTGAAATTCGACTGAAAGATTCGAGGCTCGAGCTTGATTCTAGCTCGATCGAGCGGTAAAAACTCGTTGAACTCGAGATCGACGACTCGACTCGATTCATCCAAAATAAAATATAAAAACTATTAAAAAATGCATTTATATTGAAAACATTAATTATGCTAGTGGAGACCTTATAAAATTAGGGTAAACTGATAATTTAATACAAGCTCAATTAATTTTACGAGTCTATTGAATCGAGTATTAATGAGTTCGAACCTGCCTCGACACCTAGTCGAGCTCGACTTGTTTCACTCAAGTCGATTTCGAGTAGCTTGCGAGTTGTCTTGAGCTTATTGATAGTCGGTTCGACGGTCTCACAAGCTTAATCAAACTTGTTTTAAATTACGAGTTTATTTTTAGAATTGACATAATTATAGATAACATATCATAATTCTACAAAATAGGTGAAACCATAGGGTCTCATTAGCAATCCTTTGTAGTTACGTTTTCAATTTTATATTTTTCAAATTATATTTTGTATCAATCGAGCCGAGTTCGAGTTTGAAAGAAAATGAACTCGCTCGAGCTCGAGTCTACTAGTATTCGGTTTGACTCGACTTATATACACTCCTAACCACGAGCAACAACCTGGACAAAATTTGTAGAATTTTATTTTTAATTAGATGATTTTTATTGTTTTATTTGTTGTTCACTCCATATTTTCATTTTAGTATATTCAGTGTTCTAAAAGATGTTAGGCGGACTATGAAATAAGGTCAAGCTTCTAATTGGAACTTAAGCAGGGCTCATCGAGTGTGTGGGGGATTATGTAAAAAGAAGTCGGGAGAAAAATATGAACGATCGAAAATCTAAATGGTATATAGTCAGAGATAATGACTTTTAAAAAAGAGACTGTACCCTATTCAATTTTATTGTTTATGCATCTCTCTAGCCCATATATAAGTAATTAACTCAAATGTAAAATCAATTCCAACCATTTCGATTCTAATTTATCCGTTAATTTTTCTAAAATAATTCATACAGAAATCAAAGTTTCACATATATTTATTAGCGATAAGTTTTTTTTAAAAGTCTAGCCACAAAAACTTCAATGGTATTAATTTTCGTATTTGAATTTTACGTTTTAGTTCATCCTATACTTAAATTCTGGATTGTCTATGTTAACAAAGGATCCAAATTACAGGTGCCGATACAAATGAAGAGGGTAATTCAGACATCTTACAGTGGTTGAGCAGGCGAGATCGTAATTCTACGGTGTACGTTTCATTTGGCAGTGAGTACTTCCTATCTAAGGAAGAGATAGAGGAAATGGCAAAAGGGCTTGAAAATTCTGAGGTCAATTTTATATGGGTAATCAGATTTCCTCTTATGGAAAAGAAGATTAGTGTCGAAGAGGTGCTTCCGCATGGGTTTTTAGAAAGGGTGAAGGAAAGGGGTCGAGTCGTGACGGGGTGGGCCCCACAAGCGAGTATATTAGGGCATCCTAGCACGGGTGCGTTTCTGAGTCATTGTGGGTGGAGTTCTGTAAACGAGAGTGTGTATAATGGGGTCCCAATTATTGGAATGCCGATGAAAATTAATATGTTTATTGATGCTAAGATGCTGGTGCACGTTGGTGTTTGTGTGGAGGTTGAAGGGGACGAAAATGGAGCATATAAGGGAGACGAAATAGCCAAGGCGATAAAGGAGGTGATGGGGGAGGAGAGGGCAGAAAGGATGAGGCGAAGGGCGAAGGAGTTGGGTGAGAAGATGAGGATGGAGGAGGAGCAAGCGGTCGATGAAACGGCTGAGCATTTATGGCGACTTTGTTGTAAGAACAAGTTCAAATGAATAAGAAGATTTGGGAAAGAATTGTTGATTAAGAATAAGATGAGAAATTGTATGTTTTTTGGAGGAAGGATGTTCATCTTTTTGAATTTCTGGTTGATATTGACTGAATACTTTTAAAATGTGAAAATAAGGTGTTTAGTCATTTCAGTCGAATTTCTGTGTAATTAAAGTGGGATATCACGTCAGAGAGAAAGCGGGAGAGAGTGTGTTAACAACCACTAAGAAAAAAATCGAAATGTTGAAATAAAAGTCGAAATATATTAAAAAGGAAGAATTTAAAGTGCACAAATAAATATAAATTGTATATGTTACTCATTATTAATAATTAAAAATATATTATATAACCTTAAAATTATGGTAGACTTACTAAAATTAATTGATTTAATGCTAGTAAATAATCTTTATTATATAATTATATGCTAGTCATTAATCTTTGAAAAATTGTAAGTAAGTGTTAATATATTAGTTTATATTTTACAAATTAGTTTACGAGATGACGTTTCAATATATTGCCTTCGAGTTGACGTTCCAACTTGAAGTTTAAGTTATTTATTTTAACGAGTATTACTAAATGGTCGAGTTCTCTGCGAATCGAATTTCGAATAGTTCATAAGAGATTTGACTCAACACAAAGTGCTAGTAATAGTTATGGTTAAAAACTCCACAACACCTGTGATTGTACATTCTACTCCCTCCGTCGCGGCCTAATTTTTTTACTTTGATCGGATACGGAGGTTAAGAAAAAATAAATTTTGTGGAGTCTTTGACTTTTTAAAGGTGGAGATTGTGAAAAAAATTCGATATTTATAGATTGACAAGAGACAAATCGAAAAGGAAAGTAAATAAATTAGAACGGGACGAAGGTTATTAAATAAGGCCCCATTAGGGCTAAATTATCATGTTGGGCTTTGCTGTTTTGGGTTCTACTAAGCCCAAAATCTGCCCTACCCTAAAAAAATAAACCAAACTAAAATATGAGAATTTCAGATGCCATAAACATGATCAAACAACATTTAAAATTAGGGGTGATAATTTGGATAATCAGGTAGAGTTCGTATTTATTTAAATCGATTAAGATATATATTAAAAGTTACATAAAATATATAATTATTATATTTTAAATAAATTATTAATTTCTTGTTGATTCAGGTCAGCATTAGATATATTTTAAATTTCTTTTAATATATTTGGTCGGGTCTGATTTATCGGGTCGGAACTTCTAGAACCTTCATGGCAATGGTAATGGTGACAAGTAAGCAACCATAAAATGATGACTTGGCTTTTGTTTTTCTTTATTTTCTATTGGGAATTTCTCAAATTTTATATATATTATAGGCTATTTCATTGTAGGTATGGATTAAGGACACTTTGACTTTTAAAATAATTGATTAAATTGAGTGGTTATGGAAGAAAAATATTTTAAGTGAAAGTAGATAGTATTTGTAATAAGTGATTTATAGAAAACATAGAAGGTTCGTGTTGTTTAAGATTGGGCTCAGTAAATTTAGAGGACCGAATTTCACTAAAGCACATTCATTAACTCCCTCAATCAGATTTGGCCCATCACTCCCCAATCTTAAACAAACGAACCTAGAATGTATTGTTTAGAAATAAAAAAAAAAGCAATTTTGAATACAAGTTATGTCACAAGAAGCGGAAAAAAATGTATGATAATATGTTTTCAGCCTCTGTTTAAAATAAATTTATGTTATTGTTGAAATAAAAATAGATATTTTAAAATACTAAGATCTACTTTTGTTAAATCAAAACTCCATAAGTGTTTTTTTAAGCATAGCAAACACTATCTTAAGATTAAGAGTAGACTACTCATTATAAATATCCGATAAGAGTAAACATTATTACTCACTCCGTTTCATATTAATTGACGTTTTAGGATATTATTTTATTTTTTAATTAATTAATGTTTTACATATTTTTCACCAATTCTACCAATTTTCTTCCTAAAATATTTCTATTTTTTAATATATCATAGATATTTTGATTTGGTCAAACCTTTAGCTGAGGGTATATCTGTCAAAATATTCAATCCCTAATTATTCTCTTTCATCGTAAAACGTCAATTAATATGAAACGGAGGGAGTAGTTAATAAAATATTTGGATGATAAAGTTTATAAGTTTGCGATTAAATAAATTCATAATGGATTTAGTTATGAATTTTGGGGATGGATTTAACGTCCACCATCAACACACATTTTCATAGTATGAGTTGTTTGTGTAATGTCCCTAGTGTATAAAGTGCGTGCAGTGTGTTTCTTAAATCACATGTGGGTGGTGTGACTTATAAAATTAAAATTTTAAATTGAAAATATAATATAAAATTTTAACTTTGGACTTCATTTGTGGGAAATTAAATTAAGTTGTAAATTCACAATCTACGTTTCGAGTAGATGAATTTAGTGTATTTATATTCTCAAATCCAATTTCGGATGAATGAGAAATCAATGTTTAAAGATTGCAACTTAAACATGAAAAAATGGAAGAGATGGAAAGGAAATGTGAGAATTTGCCCCATAGAGAAAATATGGAGTAAGTTGAAACTCCTTATTAAGAGGAGCACTTGATGAAGAGTTATGAAGTGTGCTCTCTTATGGTGGACCCTAGTGGGGTTATCAATTCATCGTTGGAGGAGCCTTAAAATTTTGGCAAGTTGATTGGAACGGGTGGCTCGCGACGGTTCGAGTCAGGTGCGATGACGTGGCACACCAGTAAGGCAGAACAGGTTGGCCCGACCCATCAGCGACTTGGCCCATTTCGCTGCCCGACAGGGTGCGAGTACGGCTGCAGGTGCGACCGCCCGCGAACGGGTGTCCAGATCCGAATTAGTTTGGGCTAGCCGAACTGGTGCCACCAAGGGTCAAAACGTTCCTTTCCGAAAAAACATCATCGAAAATTTTAAATAAACCCTAGAATCTTCATTTCAATTCACTCTAGAATTCAATCTGCTTTGGTTTTGTTGCGTTGCGATCTTAAAGTTAAAAGTCGTATCATGAGGACGATTGCCGAGGACCGAAATAACTAGATTTTGGAGTAATATCGTCTAACGAATAGCGAGTCAAACTCGAAACTCGACTTCACCAACAATATAATTCTATCAATATTTCAAATACCCAACACCGAAACACCAACATTACGCACGTCATGTGTGTTACACGTGGATTAAATAATATCACTGGCAGGGACCCATCCACCCTTATAGGTGGGATGGCCCCGCCGCCACCCATCCAGACTATTTTATATCTAAAATATGTATAATATGTATATTGTGTATTTCTTTTGAAGAATAGGAGTGTTTGGCCCCCTCTAAAATTATAAAATACTAAAATATACTTAAATAATTTACATAACAATAAATATACTCTAAGTTTTAATATATAGATAACTAATGATACATTTCAACACATTTAATAATAAATACTATTGATATTCTATTTAAATAATAAATATAATTATTTAATACTCCCTACGCCCGGCTCTAATTTGCATACTTTCCTTTTCGGTTTGTCCCAATCTAATTTGTCAGCCCATAATAACAAATTTCTCTCACAATCTCCACATTCAATCTCCATTTTTAAAAAAGTTAAAGATTTCACAAAATCTGTTTTTTCTTAACCTTCGTGCCCGGCCAAGATAGGCAAATTAGGTCGGGACGGAAGGGGTATTCATTATCACGTATATATTAATATTTTTCAGAGATTCCTTTTTTCCAGTCCTCCTAACCATAAATTTTGAGTTCGTCCCTAATCACTAGCGTGTACTTTATAATTTTATACAGCGACACGAAACACTAGCTGAAATAGAGAACCAAACCGCTAAATGCATGTTATATTATTCAATCTCACCTGCCCCATACGCAAGAAATGAGAGAGAGAGTTTGATGTCTAAATAGTCAATTGCTCACCTGCTCCTTACGCAAGAAATCATGCATATAATATTAGTCTCTCTCACCTTCAATCTCTACAGAGAGAGGGAGAGAGATTTGTTGTTCTTCCAACGTATGCTTGCAAGAGAACCTATATACATATAATACCACCTTCATCTGCATCTTGAAACTTCACACACACACAGAGATTGTTGGGCGATTACTCGGATCGACGATCAGGTTCGTGTTCGATTTTGAGTTGACTCGTGTTTTATTGGTTTGTATTCGATTTTGGGTTGACTCGTGTTTTATTGGTTTGTATTCGATTTTGGGTTGACTCGTGTTTTATTTAAAAGTTATGTAAAAGCGTATAGTTATGGTTATGGACTAAAATCATTTTTATCTCCTAATTTTGCTCTTACAATTTGATTCCTAAAGAAAAGTTAGAAATTCAACTTAGTTTCGTAATTTTACATTTGTCAACATTTAGTCAATTTTTCACTGTCAATGACCAGTTTGGTTGAAAAATTGTACGTGACCATATTCCTAGCTGATTTTTGAAAACATGACACTGGAAATTTACCTGAAAAACCGATCACGTGACAGACACATGCAAAATCTGGTCAAATTGGTTCCAAAATTCTTTTTTCCTTTTTCTTTCTCATTCTAATAAAATAAAGTTACAGGACTAAAAATAATTTTAGCCCTGTAATTATTATATTTGCTAAAAATTATTCCAAGTTCATTCAGGTCAGGTTATTTGTGTTTGTTGCAGTTTAATATCGATTTTCCTCACTAAATTTGGATTGAATTAGTCGGGTTCTTCGAATTCCTCGGGTCGAATTAGGAACTTGTCAACCTAGTTGTTATGGATGCAAGAGAAGCTAGTGTGAGAGTGTTGATGTTCCCATGGTTAGCCCATGGACACATATTCCCCTTTTTAGAACTAGCCAAAAAACTTTCCCACAAAAATTTTCACATCTTCTTCTGCTCCACTCCCGTAAACCTAGATTCCGTCAGGAAAAGCGTGACGAACGACTATTTCTCTATACGATTCGTAGAACTTCACTTACCATCTCTACCCGAACTTCCCCCTAACTTCCACACAACTAAAAACATCCCACCCCATCTCATGCCACTCCTCATCAAGGCCTTTCAAATGTCGAGCTCCGGTTTTTCCAACATAATCGCGAACCTAAAGCCTGATTTGCTCATATACGATGGATTCCAGCCGTGGTCTGCAAAGATTGCTGCATCCCAGGTATGGTTATAAACAAATCGAATACTGAGAAATTGAAGTGAATAAGAATTTGAATATTAATCTAATTTTAATTCGTAAAAGATATTCGAGCACAATGAAATATCGAAAAGTTGTTTTTTATATATTTTTTATTTTTAAAATATTCAAATATTATTTTTATATTTTTACGTACAATTTTTTGTAGTATATATATTTAATCTGGGTAAGGATCCTCTATCCCATATATATCATGTTCCAACCCCGTCCCATTCTAAAATCAAGTCATACAACATGAATCGTGAACCTCGAACACATGAATCATGAACTCTAAATTATGAAATATTGAATTATAAACACTGAACCATTTAATCTTGAACCATGAACCGTGAATCGTGAAATCGTAAGTCTACGATAGAAAATATACCCTAGTCCAAGAAAGTCGAACCCTAGACTTTAAACATAAAATCTAAACATGAATCTTGAATCTTGAACCTAAATCATGAACTTTAAATTCACAAATTGTAAAAAAATAATTATAATTGACTCGAGGCTGACATATATCTCAATTTCATGAGATTTAAATTTACTAAATTTAGGAGAATATATCTCAATTTTATGAGATTTAAATTTGTTAAATATAAGGAAAAATGATGACATAAGATGTTATTAATTGGATTTAACGAATATTTGAATATTATACGAATCTAAACAATTCATTCGTATTTGAATTCAAACTTCTCAAATATAAATAATCTTAATCTAATTTGAACCACGAATGAAAATTATTTGATTTATTTACATCTCTAATCGCAGGGGATCCCGCCTGTTTTGTTTTCTACTTCGGGTTCGACTGCGTTGTCGTTTTATCATCATATGCACACGCACACAAGTTTCGACACTTTTCCGTACGAGGCGATACGGCTTAAAGAGCATGAGAAAAGGGATGTGATAGTTGCAGGTGAATCCATTAAAGTTGAAGACCAAGGTGAAGGCTTTGCTTTTGGGATCTTTCAACTGTCTTGTGACATTGTGTTGGTTAAGAGTTGTAGAGGTAAATATAATTTGATTATAGTTGTTAATAGTTAGAATATACTCCCTTTGTTCCGATGAACTTGCACACTTTTCGTTTCCGTCCGTCCCAAGCAAATTTGCACACCCTTAAAAACTAAAGTTATAACATAATCTCCACTTCAAAATTTTCACCCTCAATCTCCACCCTCCATCAACCTTTGAAAAGTCAACAAAATTCTAAAAAATAACTTTTTCTTAATATGTGTGCCGACCTCCCTGTACATGTTCATTTGGGACGAGGGAGTATCTCATTTATGGTTTAAAATTATTTTTGGTCCTATGGTTTTATGCTTTTTAAAGATAGTGCCATTTGTTCCAATTTGTCCTGACTTGAGGTTAATTTTTGCCGGAAATTTGTTATTTGGTCGGAGTAAGTCATATAATATCTTATTTTCGGGTTTTCAAGCAGAATTTAGTGACATGAAATATATGTTGATGTGGATTATTATCTTTTATCAACTAAATTCCGCCAAGAAGTTCAAAATGAGAGATCACGAGACAAGTATGTGACCAATTCCGACCAATTAATCAATTTTCGGCAAAAATTAGCCTCAGATTGAACAATTTTTTGAATATACGATGCAAAATTAAAAATATAGGAAATCATGAGATCATTTAAAAACAGATAAATATGAGATCAAAAATTATTTTTAGTATTATAGACAATCTATTAGGTTATATGAGATTGGTGCATAATTATTGTTCGCTTCCTCGCTTCTGCCTGCATCAGGTATTGAGGGCAAATATATGGATTATCTCTCCAAATTATGCCACAAGAAAATTGTGCCTACGGGTCCATTGATAACACACAATCAGGAAAATGGTGATCCGGAGATGATGGATTGGCTGAGCAAGAAAAGCCCGTTTTCGACTCTGTATATCTCGTTCGGAAGTGAGAACTATCCATCCGAGACGCAAATGAGAGGGATAGCGGAAGGATTGGAGGTGAGTGGTGTTAACTTCATATGGGTAGTCAGAACACCTGTTGGAAGTAACATTGTCGTAGAAGAGGCACTGCCTGAGGGGTTTCTGAAGAGGGCAAAGGAGAGAGGGATCGTTGTGCAGACGTGGGCCCCACAAGCTGCAATCTTGGCACATCCGAGTGTGGGTGGTTTCATGAGCCATTGCGGGTGGAGTTCTGTGACAGAGAGCATATCTTTTGGTGTCCCAATGGTGGCAGTGCCGTTGAAACTCGACCAGCCAGTGAATGCTAGGCTGGTCGTGGAGGCGGGGGTTGGTGTGGAGGTGGCGAGGGATGAAAATGGAGGGTTTGATGGCGAAGGGGTGGCGAAAGCGGTGAAAGAGGTGTTTGGGGAGGAGAGTGGGAGAGGGCTTAGGAGGAGAGTTAGAGAATTGAATGAGAAGATGAAAATGGAGGAAGAACAAGCCATTAATGAAGTTGTAGAGGAGTTGTCAAGGATTTGTTTGAAGAATGGGCAAAAATAGTGTTATTTATATGGAGATGATCATCATTGAAAAATTGTTTTGGTTTCATAGTTTTAGTTTGTATTCTTAAGAGGTAAATTTGTTTCTTAGTTCCCCATAATATTTTATATTTTTATATGCAGGACTGTTGATGAATATAGTCAAACTTTGAATTGTTTTAGTAATTTTATGACATTTGTTAATTGTATTCTTCCAATCCCATATATAGTTTCTTGATTAGCAATTCAGGCCTCTTTGCCATTACTATAGGCTGGACAAGTCGAAAATTTGCGAGCTCAGTTCAGCCTAATCCCATTCTTCTAAAACACACTATAGTTATCGGGTAAGCCTGTAATTTGGCTGTTAATATGATCAGGCTATTGAGTTCAAAACTAATTAGAAAGTCGGTCCTCTTTGCCATTGCTATATGTTGGACAAGTCGAAATTTGCGAGATCAGCGCACCCAAATCACATTCTCCTAAAATACACTAAGATTATCGGGATGACCTTTAGTTTGGCGGTTCATTGACCTATCTGGTTAGGTTATTGAGTCCGATGTTATCTCGAACTATAATTCCTACAAATGTACAACATTTAAAACGTAAGGCGGACTAGGTTCGTCCATCAGCCAAATCGATTTTGCTACATCTAATTAGCATTGAGATGGAGGACACGGAGACCAAACATCAGCACTCATGTACTTTTTTTACAATTCCCACCTAATTCATACACTTGCAATTTGAACAAATCTCCACCTTATTTCCTCCAAAACATACAATTTCTCACCTTCTTCATAAACTAACAATTTATTCCACAACCTCTCTATTTATTTGCACTTGTTCTTGCAACAAAGCTGCCATAGATGCTCAGCCATTTCACCGATCGCTTTCTCCTCTTCCATCCTCATCTTCTCGCCCAACTCTTTCGTCCTTCGTCTCATCGCATCCCCCCTCTCCTCCCCCATCACCTCGTTTATCGCCTTAGCTATCTCGTCTCTCTTATACACTCCATTTTCGTCTCGTACAACCTCCACACAGACACCAGCATGCACCAACATCTTAGCATCAATAAACATATTTATCTTCACCGGCATTCCAATAATAGGGACCCCATTATACAAACTCTCGTTTATAGAACTCCACCCGCAATGACTCACAAATGCACCCGTACTAGGATGCGCTAATATACTCGCCTGTGGGGCCCACCCCGTTATGACTTGGCCTCTCTCCTTCGCTTTCTCCAAAAACCCCTCCGGCAATGCCTCTTCTAAACAAATCCTCTTTTCCATAACAGGAAATCTGATAACCCATATAAAATTGACCCTAGAATTCTCAAGCCCATTCGCCATTTCTTCTATCTCTCCCTCAGACAAGAAGTGCTCACTGCCAAATGAAACGTATACCGTTGAATTACGATCTTTCAGGCTCAGCCATTGTAAAATGTCCGAATTACCCTCCTCATTTATATTGGTACCTGCAATTCGGATTCTTTGTTAAACTACATATTTCATTTTATGTTATACTATCTTTATGGCCGAACCTAGTAAGTTGTTGGCCCCAATCGAACTTTAAAATAAATCCTCATATTCTTCTCATGTAAAGCATAACAAGAATTGAGTAAAATGAAATATTTAATTATTCATAACATAGGCCAATGGGCAACAAAAATTAAACATGTAAAATGAAAATAGTAAGTATACTATATATAATTATGGTACCTCTAAATATGAAAAGTGGAAACATAAAATATCCTCCTAATGATGAAAAATGAAAATACCAAATGTAAAAAACAAGAATGTTCAATAAACAAAATATCCTCCGTCGACAAGGCCCCCATTTTCTAAATGTATATATAGTTTTGCATATATTTATTATAGTTTGTTCAATAAACAAAGTTATCAAATGCCCAATTAATTATTGGGCGCTGAATAAGGTTCCTCCTAATAGTAGGTTATAGTATTCAAATACTCTTCTGTCACTTCGAATTTTTTCTTTTTTTCTTTAAATCACTAAATTGTCCCTACTTAAAATAATAAACTACTTCCCACCATTCATCCCTCGAACAGACGATATATAAAGTCAAAATAAATACTTTAATGTCTTTTTGAGTAATATAATACTCCCTCCGTCTCAGGTTAATTTGCCTACTTGCCATTTCGATCTGTCCCACCTTAACCTGTCAGTCCATAAATGACAAATTTCTCACACAATCTCCATCCTCAAAATCTCCACCTATGAAAAAGTCAAAGATTCCACAAAATCGATTTTTTCTTAACCTCCGTGTCCGGTCAACCTAGACAGGTTAAGCCGGGACGGAGGGAGTATTATTTATGTAATTAATTTAAATATTTTTTAAAAATAATTAGGACCTAATTTTATCTTCGCACTGGGTCTTCCAAAAATGCTAGACCGGCGCCGTTAATATGTTGAAGGGTGTCCCAACCGCAATGTTGTTAGCTGCGCCTCTTGTAGGTGTGAGTAGGGGTGGTAAATCGGTCGGACTGTGTCCATTGCGCCAACGTCATATTTAGGACCGCACTAAAATTTGATCGGACCTAAAATTAATATGTCCGACCCGGGGTATTTCCTTATAATATACTAAGATTATCGGGCTGGTCCAGGGCTTGTCGAGCTTTTGACCCGTCGAGCCGACCTGATCAGGCCAAATAGTACTTCGAATCTATATTTTTATGATTCAGTCCATCTAAAATATCGAATTGCACCAATTTTTCCACCTCTAGACGTTACTGGCAGCAATATTATTGCTTTTTCACATTTTACTCAAACAAGACCCGGGCCCAACTGCCTGATTATGCACATTTGGCCGGACAGTATAAATGGGCTTATACTGATTATGCACATTCGGCCGGACAGTATAAATGGGCTTATATAATCCAAATAAAAATGTGGAAGGCCTATGAAATATAACCCACAAAAAAAGATTTTAAATATTATTGTTAGTAGAAACATAGAAATTACAGCGTTTCATCTGCTCTTAATATTGAGACTAATTTAACATTTTATGAACATGAGTGTTAAATATAATGTTTATTTTGAAAAATAATGTGGTCTAATTGATAGTCCTCTCCGTCCCGGCTGAGTTTGCACACTTGAACCGGCACGTATATTAAAAATAATTGTTTTTTGCTTTTCGGTTGACTTTTTTAAAGATGGAGATTGAAAGTGGAGATTTTAAGGGTGGAGATTGTGAGAAAACTTTCCTTTTTAAGAGTGTGCAAACTTAGATGGGACGTCTCAAAAGGAAAGTGTGCAAACTCAGCCGGGACGGAGGGAGTAAGATATTATCAAATGATTGTTAAAAAAATTATAAAAACGTATCAAAAATTTAGACAATATTTAATAAAATTATTTGAATTAAATTGTCACGGGATGTGGAAATCTATAAACAAACATACCTAATGGACTTAATATTAATAAAATTATTTGAACTAAATTTTCTTAACAGGAAATCTGATCACCCATATAAAATTTAGACAATATTAAATAAAAAAAAATTAAGTAATTTTGCTGCCGAAAAAGCAAGAGAAAGGATATGAGCTCTACTTAAGTATAATCTTGTCTCAGACCCTGGTACCTTGCAAATGCATACACATATAGTTTAATATCTATTTGTAAACATCAGAATGTCATGCGTGTTAATTAGTGACATCAACTAATATGTGTGAAATTTGGTAAATATTGTGAACGTATCTTCTCCCTTGTCCGTTGGGGCAATACTCAAATAAGTTATAGTGTACATCATTAAATTGATATATAGATGTAAATTAAATTAATATATAGATGTAAATTAAATTAAATAATATTAACCCCATTCCGCATCTACACCAACTTAACAAACCGGAAGCCAAAGGTTCTAAAAGAAGTTAGTCGGACAACAGATTAGGATCTAGCGCCATTGTACATCATTAAATTGATATATAGATGTAAATTAAATTAAATAATATTAACCTCATTCTGCTCTACACCAAATTAACAAACCTTAAGCCCAAGGTTCTAAAAGAAGATAGTCGGACGACAGATTAAGATATAGCGCCTAATTAAGGTTTAAGCAGAATTAATCAAGTTTAAACGGTGTTAAGCTAGAAAAAAATATAAACAGTCAAGGATCGTCTAACTTCTAAACAGAATATAGTCGGATATAGTCGGACGTAGATGATTAAACAAAAGATAGAAACACTTTGTTCCATACCTGTGATGAGGGGGCCAACGGGTAACAATTTCTTGTTACACACAGTAGACCCATAGTCGATGTACTTCCCTTCAAGTGCTCTGCTCGTCTTCACCAGAACAAACTCCGATGACAGTCGATAATTGACGAAGAAGATATCTCTATCCCGATCAAAAACATGTTCATACAGAAACTTCATCAGATTATCCTGACTTCTCCTCTCATAATCCTGCAGAACCAATTCCGGAAAAGGGAACTCACCATCCGAACAACTGTAGTGATAATAGTTAAACGACCGCGTTGCAGCTCCAACGATAACGAAATTGACAGCAGGAATTGATAGAGACGAAGCAATTGTCGCCGCCCAGGGTTGAAAACTGTCGAATATTACCTGATTGGGTTTTAGATCAGTGACTATCAAAGATGATAATATTATGTTCCGCTTGGTTGCAAATCATCAATGACAGTGATAATGAGTATGGATAGGGGTCAATCATACTATGGAATTGAATAAGGTGAGAGGAATTGTTATGAAATGGGTATTGATTAACTTATCATTATGTACCATGAGAATGGGTGTTCATTCATTCTCATTCCCTAGTCCTAACCCCCAATCAAACAGGCCCTTAGTTTTACGAAAATATCGAAGTAATATCCATTTTATTGGAAATACGCAATTTTAAAAATGCATTAAAATCTGATAATTTATCATGATATTTTATAAATTATTATAACTAGCTTCACTGATGTATTTAGGGGGAGTTGTCGTCCCCCTTGGACTTCCACTAAGAAAAAAAAAAAATTACATGCAATTGTATTTAATAATTTTTATTAATACTCATAATATATAAGAGCTTGCCTCTCTTACTTTTTCAAATTTGGCTCCCATTTATACAAAATTACCGTCCATATACTATATAACATAATTAAAAAGAAATTCGCTCCCTTAAGCTGAGTTCCTAAATTCATCCTCGACTAACTTCAATACAACTATTTATGCTAGAATTTAAGTTAAATTAACATACATATAACTAATTGATAAATAATAAATAATATAAACTGGCAATATAGTATACACATACTAAATTACTAAAATGATGTGAGACACACCAAATGCTCCATCTTTAAGTTCGCAATATTAATACCTGTTTATTGCAAACTAATACCAAATTTTCGAAAACATTCGAAATTCACATAAATATATCAAAATTTTGGTGGAATTTCCACGAAATTACAATAAACTGTACCTGAAGACAATTGAAACTGAAATTTCCGAAAAATGTCTGGAAATGAAATTTCTTTGAAAAGGAAATCTATTACGAGGCGGTTTCCTTTGCTTAATTTTGAAGAAATGATTAAAAATAGAGATTGTGATAAAATTGCTTAAATCAAAAGTGAGTAGTTTTTCATAATAAAAGTAATGTTGGTCAAATGTAAAAACGAAAGTGTTACATATTTATCCAGCTTTTCACTTATAAACAAGAGAATTCTTTTATTTATTTATTTTACCAAAATAGAAAACAAAGTTAAAAAAATAATTATTTAATTTCTCTAGGGGGTGTTTCTTTGACTTTTGAAAAAATAACTAAAAGTGAAAATTGTGGGAAATTGTTTAAAATAAAAAATTAATATTCTTTTAAAAATAAAAATGACTTTGACCAAATGTAAAAGTTAGAATCTCTGATTTTTAAGCAACTTTTAACATATGAATTAGACAAAAAAATTATTTATTTATTAAAACACCAAAAAATTAAAAACAACTGTTTTCAATAATAACTTTTATTAAAATTAAAAATAAAATTATTTTTCCAACATTCCAAAATAATTTTCCTATATAAGTTAAAAAATAATCGCAAACACCCCAATGTCGCAAAAAAAAACGGAAATGGTAGCCGCTGAGGGTTGAAAACTGTGGAATATTACCTGATCGGGTTTCAAATCGGCGACGATGCGTGCGAAGCTGGATCGGGCCGTCTGGAAGGCCTTGATGAGAGAGAAGACAAGTTTCGACGGGAGATTCTTCGTTGTGTGGTAGTGAGGAGGAAGGTCGGGATGTGGCTGTAAATGGAGTTCGATGAGTTCAATGGAAGCTTCGAGAAGGTTCGATTGAATATAGGCGGTGATTGAGGGGAAATTGACGGCGGTGGTGCAAAAGTAAATGTAGAAATTGTGTTTGGTAAGGATTCGTTTGGCTAATTCGAGAAAGGGGAAGATATGGCCGTGGGCTAGCCATGGGAACATCACGATTTTGAAGCTCGGTGTTTCGGTAGCCATGGGGGAAGAACAGTGTGTGTTTGCGTGTGTTTTGGAGCGAAATTGCGTCTGGAATTTTGTCTACAAATGTGAAGTTTGATTCAGCGCCCCTCATTTTGTTCCTCGCTTTTCACGGTTCATGTATTTCCCTCGGTCCCGACAATTTCACAGTTGGTTAGACATCGATATTAAGAAACTAAATTTTTTATTTTTATTCTTTTAAAAATAAAAATTGAGTGTAGAGATTTTGAGAATATGAAAAGTTTTTCTTTTAAAAAATGTTAAAAATTAAGTGGAATGAACCAAAATAAAATAAAAAAATTAACCAACACAAAGGGAGTATAATTTTTCATTATCTCTCGTTAGGTGGCGTTATCTTTCCATGAAAATAGATGGAGAAAAATGTGTTGGGGTGGGTGAGGGTAGAAATGATAAATCGGCCGGATTTAATGGACTAGTCCAGTTGACCATATTTTTTATGGGTTGAACTATAGAAATTTTGACTGAAACTACTATTTAATCTGATAAGTTTAATATGGTGGGCCAAAAAATCAACGGGTCATGGATCTACTCAATATTCTTAGTATATTACAAATGAATAAGCTGGGTTAGACTAACAAATTTTAGGTTCAACTAAATTTTGATCCTATCCGAACTGACCTGAAATATAGTATTGGCCGAACGAGCTAGACTCAATGGGGTTGGGGTCGTCCGAATTGTCACCTTTAAGTTGATAGCTTTCGGTGGTAATTTGGATTATCGGGTCAAATTTGTGTCCGATTGCGGATTAATTCGGATTATATATAAAAGATATTTGAAACATATAACTAGTTTATTTTACAATAAATTATTAATTTGTATCGATTTGGGTCAAAACTAAATTCGGATTGAGCTGGATCCGAGTCTACAGGGGTCTAGGATTGCCACCCGAAGTGGTAGAGCACAATTTGCAACGTTGTTGTTGTTTTTATAATATAATAAATAATAAATATTTGTAGTTGTCTGTGAGATGCACGAGATGGTCTTTAAAGGACTAAAATTATTTTTAATTGCGATTCAAAATATTGTTGATCCCAATTAATTACATACATTTAAAAGATATAATTCGATAATCGAAAAAAATATTATCTTTACTTATGTAACATGTAATGCGATGACTTAAGAAATAGTAACATTAAATTGACACAACAAATTTATATATTAAACTAGTTGTTTGAACAAAACATTAAAATAACTATTATGTGGAAAATAACAAAGGAAAAAATTTAAAATCAGCAGGAAAATATGGTTACGTGACTGCACGTGCAATTTTCCGACTAAATTAGCCACTGACAGTAAGAAAAATGACTAAATCCGAATAAATTCTAAAGTTACGGAAATAAATTGAATTTTTACTTTTTCTAAAACTAAAATTATACGAATAAAAAATTATGAGATAAAATATAATTTTAGCCCCGAATCGTGCTTAAATATATTAATTTTTCTAATAATGATTAATATTATTATTTAAATTTAATCGGTTCATTCTATTTAGACGAGCAATTCCGTAAACAAACATAATTCACCAGATTTTATCTGAATAGGAGTCGTGTATTATGATAAGTCGTAATAGGGCCGCAGTCCCAAACAGAAAGTCTGAAACATGTTTTTTGCCACTTTAACTTATAAACTGCAAAACTACCCACATTACCAAAATTGTCCTCACTATTTGTTGGGTAGTTTTACCCTCACTTGGCTGTGATATATCTTATTTGGATTGGTATTTCGTGAAACAAGTTTCATAACTTATTAGTGTTGGAAATTGGTTTGGAATTTGGGTTTTAACCCAAAATTGACCAATTTAATTATTTCAATTTATTTGTTAAAAATGAAAATAAGTTGCAAATTCATAATCTACGTTTCGAGTAGATGAATTTAATGTATTAATATGCTCAAAACCAATTTCGGGTGAATGAGATATTAATTGTCAAATGTTGTAACTTAAACTTGGAAGTTGAATAGTTTATAAAGGACAATATGGGAACTTGTCCCACATAGAAAAGTTGGAGTAAGTGAGTACTCCTTATTTAGTAGAACACTTGATAAGGAGTTATTAAGTGTGCTCCCCTATGGTGGATCCTAGTGGGGACCCGAGGATGGTGTGAAGCACCATCCGAGCCTGGGCCTGCACGCGCACATCGCACATGTCGCATTGAGTCGCTTTAGAGGCACACTTTGAAGTTTTGGCCAGATGGTCCAGACGGATGGCTCGCAAATTTGTGGCGGTTCAAGTCAGGCGGTGCGATGACGTGGATCCGGTCGGGTCGGATCGACCCGTCAAGAACCGGTTTGAACCGGGCGATTCACCCCACCCCCTCCCCTCTCCCGGATTGGACCGACCTACCAGCGGGCCGGGCCGCACACATCGTACATGTCGCATTGAGTCGCTTTAGAGGCGCACTTTGAAGTTTTGGCCAGATGGTCCAGACGGATAGCTCACGGGTTCGTGGCGGTTCGAGTCAGGCAGTGCGGTGACGTGGACCGGGTCGATTCACCCCACCCCTCCCCTCCCCTGGGTTGAACCGACTTGCCAGCGGGCCGAGCAGGTCGAACCGGTGCGACCCGTCGCCCGTCGGGGCGTGGGTCAGCCTATGCGACTGCCCAGCGAATTGGTGGGTCCAGTCAAAAGAGTGCCACCAAGGGGTGAAGAGGTGCCTTTCCAAAAAGGCACCACAACTCTTCAATATATATAAATAGGCCCCTGTAGATTTCATTTCATTCATTCAAAATTCACAAGTTTATTCAGATTTCAAAGCTTTCCAAATTCTGCATTAGTTGTGTCCGAAAGTTCCAAATATCCGAGTACGTTCATCGATAATTTCGATTCGTAGTGCAATAGTCTGAAGTTTTAAAGTCGTTATACCTTGGAGGCGATTGCTATTAGACGTATTGCACCTGAGTACGTGGCAATTTCGTCTTACGGATATAGAGTCAAACTCTAACCTTGACTTTGTTTGCATTTATACATCTTCGTCTATACACCTCTACAACTAAGACTAACAATTAGTCATATATCATTGTTGTAAATAACCACATAAATTGAAATCGATGGTTGAGATTGTCGTTGACCGTCATCCCGTCGGCGCAGGAGACTCGACAGACGGCGAAGCGGCTGCTTCTGAGAATAGGGCTAGACAACCCAATTTACCCTCAAGTCGGCTGGCGGCCTCACCGACCACGGTAGTGGGGGACTTGCCTAAAGAGGTTAGGATCTAATCTCTGGAATTAATTTGTTGTTGTTCTGTTGTTTTCCTTTTGTCGTTGTTATACCTTGAATATCGTACAATTTTTTTGGATTTTTAGGGAAGATGAATAGTTATTGTAAATACACGACATTAATGTTTAGGTTAAGACTTGATACACGACCTATACTTTCGCTAAATACACGACAATATTGCTAAGTTTTAATATATGATACACGACGCCAAATAGATTCGAACCTGATGCACGACATTATTGTATGATGCACAACATGAACTTGAGTACATGATAACTTAGCATGATGCACGAGTGTTAAGTTATTTTGATGCACGACTAAAAAGTAAGCATGACACACGACTATAGTCATTAGATTTGAACTTGATGCACGACATGAGCTTCAGTACATTATAATTTAGCATGATGCACGACTATTAAGTTATTTTGATGCACGACATTTAAGTAAGCATGATACACAACATTAGCCATTACTTTCGAACTTGATGCACGACATGAACTTTAGTACATGATATGTTAGCATGATGCACGACTGTTTAGTTATTTTTTATGCACGACATGATAAGTTAGCATGATGCACAACTGTTTAGTTATTTTTTATGCACGACATGATAAGTTAGCATGATGTACGACTGTTTAGTTAGTTTTGATGCACAACATGATAAGGTAGCATGATGCACGACTTTTAAGTTATTTTTTATGCATGACATGGGTTTTAGCATGATACACAACATGACTTTAACCCGGTATGGCTAATACACGACATAAGCCATTAGCTTCGAACATGATGCACGACATGTACTTAAGTACATGATACACAAAGTATGTCGTGGCATGATGCACGACATGAATTAGAGTCTATATGTTAGAGCCTGTATGTTAAGCGAGACATAAGTCTTGCATTTCATATACTTTAATGCATGACATTTAATGCATGAGTGTGAATTATTTTTGTTTTCATACGTTGATGCATGACTGTGTTGTTCGGTTTCTAGAACATGTGGCCTTGGAAAAGGCCGGATATACAGGACCGGACGACCACCATTAATTCGTATATCCGGCTAAAGATTTTCGATGAGGTTAGGAGTGAACTCGACCTGGCCGGTGGTGAGGCTGTGCAGATTTTCCGTACTGGATGTTTTGGTCACTTCCTTGATTATAGGTCCTCCACATCTTTGCCCCCAAAAGAGAATTCACTCATTACTATTGAGGGAGGTTATAAATCCGGATGCCGGTGACTGTGAGTTCTGGTTTCGGATTGGGAGTAAGCACATTAGATTTTCACACGTTGAGCACTTGTCACAGGCTTGAACTTTGTGGATAATGAGTTCGATCCTGAAAATGCGCCTACACTGGCAGATGACGGGTTTTATAATACTGTTATTAAGCCGCTTGGAGTGAATAAGCTAGATGATATTCATGACGCATTCGTCCGGCGGTGTTTCCGGGATAATTTGCATGTCGTTTTTACTATCGCTAAGTTGTTGGTCTTGTACTACATACTTTTGTGCCTTAATGGGAGGAAGGCCTCGGTCAAGAAATGGATGTGGGCCTCGGTGGATCAGCCGGAAAAGTTTGAGTCCTTCCCTTGGGGAAAATACACATTCCAGAAGCTAGTCCATTACCTCAGTCACCTCCCCACTGAGTTGCCGCCTGACCCCGTCGGAAAGAACAAACTAGCCATATATCACTTTTATGGGTTTGAGTTGGCTTTTGCGGTATGAATTTACATTTTGTTAGAATGTCTTATTCCCTATTTAATATAAGTTTTGTTTCTTTGCTATGACTCGGTAACATAACAATATTCTGTTTCACAGACCTGGGCGTTGGAAGCCATACCAGCATTCAGGAAGAAGTTCGGTCGGCTACTACCCCCTACCCTACCCCAGCGCCCTAGAGTTGTTCGTTGGACAATGAGTGAGGGACAGAGGGATAATGTTTTACAGTTCTTTAATTCAGAGGTTAGTTTTTTTTATCAAATATAATTTCGTATTCTATTGTTCTTAAGAGTAATTATATGCCTCGAGTTACATTAACGGCTCTACTGCAATGTAGATGGAATGCTTCGAAAGTATAATTCCAATGCCACAGGAGGAGAGGTCCATATACCTTAGGCATTTAGATGTAGTTGTGGACTTGCGCATTGGGCAGTACATGTAGCGGAAGTGGCGGGCTAACTGACGCGCAACTCCTGTTGATGCTCCACAAGGGGAGCCTGCCGCTGATATGGCACCAGACCGAGTCGAGGAGCAGCCCGGTCGTGAGAGAGGTCATGACAGAGGACGTGGGAAAGAACGTGGTAGAGGTGTTGTGGAAGCATTAAGTGGGGAAGAGGTCGTTGAAGGATCGAACCCCCGCATCGAGGATAACACTAGGCCTACGAAGCATGCTAGAGGCCTGACTTGACTAACCGGGCATCCAAGTCTAGCTCCTATACTGGAGGACGATGCACTAAATGAGGATGACATCGGGATTCATATGCAGGACCGTTTTGATGATGTTCTGGAAGATTTAGAGGACCGATATGGTACGGGGCATGGGCGTACTGGTATTTCTGAGGGAGTTTGTTCTGATGTCCCACGATGTAGCACGAGCCAGGTTGAAGGTGAACATTCGACACCTAGTGTGAGTGACCTGAAGACATTGCACGAGGAGCTTCGAAAGAACATGAAAGGCTACTTTGACTACTTGAAGAGGCATGTTGACGAGAAATTTGAAGCGGTTGAAGACCTAAAGAAGTACGTGGACCTGAAGTTTGAGTCATTTAGGGCGGATCTCCCGAAGTTGGCGCGGGATCTTTTCTTCCAGGCAAATGACCCCACTGAAGAAGGCATGTCGCCTTTCATGGCTGGGGTACCGAAAATCGATATTGTCCGTTCTCGTGTGACCCTGCCCCACAGCGGAAGGATACTAGGCATGACGATCACCTTCTTGGTTCATCTAGTCCGAATGAGTCACCATTGGCCCAAGATCTTGTTCCGGATTTTGATAGAGCTCGTGTACCCTCTACATCCATTGGTCCAATGGAAGCAGCCATTCAAGAGGTGGTCGAAAGTGTCGGTGCGGAGTCCCCTAAGGCATCTGTCCCTGCTCACCAGGTATGCACCATCCGAGAGCATGAATCGGATGTGAGGGTAGTCCGTGAAAGACGTCCTGGTCCTGCATTGCGTAGTCCGTTCCAGCCAGGAGATACTAGACCTGCAGACGCAGATGAGTGCCAATCTCAAGAGTACTTGAAAGACCCTAATGGCATGTGAGTAGAAGTTCTTTTCTTGACATCAATATGTTACGTTATCTACTATTTTCCATAATTAATTCTCACAGTAATTGCATGGTAATTTTATGCAGGAGGAACGTTGGTATAGGACGGGGGGTGAGCCCTGAGTGGTTTGGGACAATGATTGACGATAGCACTGAGATTACGGTTGACGTATGTTATTTTTAACATGTTTTACCTACACATTTCTTAATTAATTGCATTGACATTGTGACAAAAATATGTTCGTACATGTAGCATATATGTGCGTACTTGTCGCTTTTGCAGAGTCGACCGAACTTGGCTGGCGTGAGCGTCAGTCCTGAGTGGGATGGTCATGTAGGAATTATCGATCCTACATTATTTGTAAGTGTTTCTTATAAAATAAAAATTAAATGATATAATTATGTATATTCTAAATATATATATATATATATATATATATATTAACGTCCATCGTTTGCAAATTGGGTTGATGACGATATATAGGACAACCTACACGAGGTCGATCCCCCATCTGTTACTTATAGCGAAACGGATCCTGTGGATGTACCGTATAAATTCATTGAGCTTTTGTTGGAGTACGTACGAGAGGGCTTGCCTGCTTGGGCTAATGTGAGGTCGTGGGTGGAGTTGGATGCGGTAAATAATTAACTAATTCCATCCAATTCATGAATATGCCCTATTGTTGCATAACTATTAAATATTTGTTGTAAAATTGGTCATAGGTGATCAGCGTGTGAAACCTAGACGATCATTGGGTTGTTGTTAGGTTAGATTTTGCAAAGTGCCTTTTTATGTTATATGATTCCCGGGTGCATCGTCTATCGGATGTCAGTTTCGATTACCTGCGTGTTGCCACTTTGCCCATGCGTCGCATGATAGGTATCTTGTGCTCGTTGTCCGGATTGTACCAACAGCGAGAGAAATATTTCGCCTTACCCGACTGGGATATCACTAGTGCACCTGCTAGATTTGTGTACCAGGAGGACACCAGATGTAATGTCGGTTCTTTAGTCTTGAATCAGGTTGAAAGCATACTAGTATGCGAGGACCTTGCAGCAACAAGGCATCAAATGGCCTTATCCCTTTGTAGATTTAGCACGGGAGAGGACACCCTAGATGATTAGTTCATTATTTTGTAGTTGGATTGCTACTATATTATGTGTGTTTTAGCTTTAAATATTAACATTTTTTTCTTACTTATCCCAAGTAAACCACAAATTTCCCATCCCATCCATTGTTTTTTTTTGGGAGTTGCGCAGTGTTGACAAATCGTACAATAGTCAAGGGACATACCAGTATCTAAAGCCGTGATTTATGCTATGAAACCAAACCAATTACAAATGAATTTTATTATTAATAAACATCAAGAGCAGAAATGAGGATTGGGTATTACTTATTTTTTTCTAGTATTCCTCCATTCTACAAAGGTCGTACGGTTAAGTAATGATGTATAGGAAATGAGGATCGTGCGAATAAAGCTTGTGCACTTGGAATATGAGTGAATCGAAGTCCCTACACTCCACGTAGAACAATATGGTGTGCCCGATACATAGTCCATTGTCAGCAATAAACTGGCCCCAACCGATTTGACTAAATCTTGGGTTAATGTGATCCCCCAGATATTTGATTTGCCACTGCTTCCTGCAAAACCAAAGAGTTGCTTCTACGGTTGCCCTTGGTAGTTGCCTTACCACCTAATTTGGAAGGACCTACTTTGAACATTAATGAAGTGAGGAAAAAAATGTGATGGTTAAGACTAAAGGAAACTACGAAAGCCTCTAAAACTAAGAAAGAAAGGTAAATAATTTTTACCAATAGATTCTACGGTGAAACATGTTCATCATCTAAGGAGAGCGAAAAAAAGGGCTTAGGATCATCGGAAGTGCCACTATCGTCGTCACTCATAACTTCGTAATTGGACGTAAATTACTCTTGTGATACCCCGAACCTTTGAAATACAATAAAATACAATCTTTGCATCTTAAATATTTTTACCAATTTTATTTTAGTCTAAATTGTGAAGTTATTTGATTTATAATTTTATTTTAGAAAATAAGTGTGACCACGATGTACCAGGTTTACTGCACTCCTAGCACCTAAAGGGTAAGAATTAAAAGTTTACAGTATAAAAACCTAAAATTAACATTCGGCTTACAAAGTAAGAAACATAATTAATTTATTTTATTAAATACTATATTGTAAATATAATACACCTATACATAGAAAGATATAAGTAGCTAATATATATATATATGTATGTATACCTTCGTATAACTAAATAAGAACTTAGCTAATGTTATAATAAATTAATAAATATAATAATATACTATTTTTAGTAAAACACCTAAACATACTATATTTAGTAAGATTAAAAGGCAGGAGTATGCATATAACACCTTTCCATGCCTTAAATTTGGAACTAAAACATAGTTCAAATTAACAAGTCCCACATCGAAAGAAATTATTCAAAAAAATCACTACGTTTATTTATAAAATGAAGTTACGATGCATATTATAGAAAAGCATAAGGAAATAAAAAAAAATATAATATATATATATTATATTAAAGGAATTCCTTTAATTAGGAGGTCCTTATAAGTTATTTTTCGACTACATTCGAACTGGTGTTTCCGGAGGTTCTCGTCTAGTGTCTAAAACTTTGGAGGTATGTCTTCTTTAATAATTTTACTTTTCCATTATTTTATAGTTTATTTAAATTTAGGAATTTAATTGTTTTAAATAGATTAATATAATTAGTTGTTTTCTTTTAGGTCGTATTAGGTAGTTGATATTTTGCATGTTAGTTAATTTTAAGTATGTCTTAATTAATGTTGTCTGTAATTTAAATTTAGTAGATAATTATGCTTCTTAGTTTAAAATTGTAATTTATAATAACTTGGCTTATATATTAAATATTGTAAAAGTAGATATAATTCAAAGAAAAGGATACCACATTAATTATTTTTAAAATATAACCGAACCCGATAAGTAATACTAATTAAACAAACAACATGTGCTTGGTGTAGTGCGGATCGGGCCTTGAGACATTTGCGACCTACCTTTAGTTTTTAAAGCAAGCAAACAAGGTGGGTGACTGGGCTATTTGTAAGTATATTATGCTACTGAACTTATACTTGATAAATATGTTTGCCTTCGGGCTAATGATATGATACCTCTTAAGTCGTAAGATTGGCTTTTGAGTGGGACTTGGGAGTCGTAAGATTGGCTCCCTAGTCCAGCAATATGGCTTTTGAGTCATAAGATGGGCTCCTAAGTCAAGGATATGTTTATTATTGTGCACCTTCGTTAGTATAACTGCTTACAAAGTTTCCACTGAGTTTATACTCATGCCCATAATTACAAATCTTCAGGTTAATTGAGCAAGGTGGCGGGCCTGTTGCGGCAAAGGTCACCGGGTTCCTTCTTTTACCCGCAACTCAAAGATGTTTTTGCCACTTCTGTGTATATTAATAAGTTTGTGTGTATGCAAATCCGGGATTTGCATTTTCTTATAAACTTTGGCACCACTAGTGTAAATATATTTTGGCAGTATCATATTGTCAATAAAATTTCTACTTTTATCCAATAAGCATTTTATGTCACGCTTTCGCACATTTTCTGATTTATTATTTAATCAAAAGAAAAGAAAATTTAGTAGCACTTTAATCCCGAGCTAATGGGATTGGGGCGCTACAGAGTGGTATCAGAGCGGGTCTACTTTTCTGTATACTTGATTTATAAAATAAAACCAAGGGGAACCGTGACTTTGCCAACAGACCGACACTCGCTCCAAGGTATGTATATTTTATTATGAGTTTCATATAAGTTCAAAAATGTTTTGTCCTCGAAACTTTTACTACCAATTAAGAAGCCAGATTAGAGACTGACCCATATTTCTTCTTTATGATAGGATGGTTCGAAGAAAACAAACTGCTAGAAAAACAGTAGTATATAGACAAAGAATACTCGCTAACAAAGATCTACCACCCGCAATGTCAGTCTACCGGAGGACCAGACAGGGTGAATATCAGAATATAGGCGAATATATAAATATATTACGGAGACGTCGGAACAACGCCATACAAGAAGGACATCACATTACTGAGTACGAGGCTTCTATGCGCTTAGCAGACACTGTCCTCCCAAATTATAGAGATGTTGCCCATCGGTTATTGGACGAAATGCTTACGATAGACTCTACGACTGGACTGACAATTAATTATGAACGTTTTAGTGTCCGCCTCGCTATGGTTATTAGAGAACGTCAAAGGTGCCTCGCGATTGCAGACCAGATGGAAATGGAGGCAGAGGAACAGAGGCAAAGGGCAAATCATTATGACGAGGTTGCCGCCAGGAAGCGCTCAGAAGCTGTTGCTGATGAACGTCTTGCCGAACGCGCTAGGGATCGGGCGGAATACTGTCTCGAGTTTGCAAGATCGCAAAGGGAGGAAGCAGGTGTAGCAGAAGAGGAGGAGGACCCCTCAGAAGATACCGAGCCCAACGAGTCCATAGGGTCAGTCCATGATGAGAGCGTACCATCTAGGGGTCGACGTATGCGTACCCCACCAGCAGAGAACCAGGCGGGTCCCAGTAACTGGTTCTGATATAGTTGGAAACCTAGAGAATGTACATATAGTAATAGTAGATAGTTTTTGTATAATGATGTCTAGGTACATAACTAGATCGTAAATATCCTTTTGCAATAGGAATGTATATAAGTCATCTTTTGATCATGCTATCTTTTTGCTCGTATAAGCATGATTAACTAATAGACATTTTGTACGGGTAAGAGTATCTAAAACCAGTGTACTTATTGTATATATATATATGGATTTGTAAACCTAATATCTTCTACGTATATGATTTGTTTACAAATTATTCGGTATGTTAAACAAGGGTATATATGCATGTAATTAAGTGTTGTTTCTCCTTCTTCCAAAAGTATGGCAGCGCGAGGAAGGCCACGTAATCATGTGCAAAATGAAAATGAGCCTTTTGTCGAGCCAGCTGCTGAGAGGCAACCTCCACCTGCGGTTGGAGTACAGGGAGCGGATTTTGCACGGGAATTCTTGAACTCTCTGCAGGGACTCATACAACAAATGCCAGCTAACCAAAATATACCAAATCCACAGAATCAGGGTATCAATACTAATGTCATTATAGAGCAATTTCGTCGTTTTTCACCACCAAGATTCAGAGGTAGCGAAGGACCTATAGTCGCTGAAGAATGGATTCTTGAGCTTGAAAGAATCTTTGACCATATGGAATCAACTGAAAATCAGAAAGTTTCGTGCGCAATATTCCAACTTGTGGAAGATGCTGGACACTGGTGGAAATCACACGAGCGAACAATGACGAATGAACAAAAGCAAAATATGACCTGGAATGATTTTAAGAACATGATGATGGACCGTTACTTTCCACAGTCTATCCGTGACCAAAAAGAGATTGAGTTTGTTAATCTGAAGCAGGGAACCCTTCCAGTGATGGAGTATGAAAGACGTTTTAATCAATTATCTAAATATGCCCCACACTTGGTTGATACAGATGAAAGAAAAGCAAGACGTTTTGAGAGAGGTTTGCGTCCAGAAATCGGAGGGATCGTGTCGGGTTTGAAACTACCTACGTACCATGAAACGTTTGAACGAGCACATATTGTATCCCTTAGTCAGAACTTAGAATACAACCAGAAACCTCAAGAGCAACCCGGGAAAAGGAAATGGGATTTTAGAAATAAGAATAAGACTAACCACTTTGTGAAGAAGGCAACCCCAAGGGGGGGATCAGGACCAAATACAGTTCCGATATGTTCTAATTGCAATAAGCACCACTATGGGGAGTGTTTGATGGGAAAGAATGTTTGTTATAAGTGTCGTCAACCAGGACATAGGTATTGGGAATGCACTGCCACACAGACCAAGACACCACAAAATATTAATACACCAGACAAGAAGACAGGGAAGGCACGCGTTTTTGCTCTAGGACAAGACAAAGTGACCGAGGAAAATGAAACCATGGCAGGTATGCTATTTGTCTACGATCTTCCAGCATATATTTTGTTTGATACTGGTGCATCACATTCTTTTATGTCTGAAGATTTTAAAAGAAAACTGGGTTTGAAAAGTAACACAAATGGAGAGGAGTTGACGGTAAGTATTCCCTCAGGAGAAACTATTAGGACTAAGGATATTGTGACTAGTGTGAAGCTTTTGATAGGTAACCGAGAACTGGAAGCCGATCTATATGTGTTAGAGATGAAATGTTTCGATATTATTTTAGGTATAGATTGGTTGACCAAGAATAAAGCAACAATCCGATGCTTTGAGCGTGAAATAGATTTTGAAAGACCAATAGGATCCAAATTCACCTTTTACGGAGCCAAAACTAATACCAGACCGCGTATTGTGTCAGCAATGAAGGCTGTAAGAATGTTACGGAAAAAGGGAAATGAAGGCTACCTTGTGAATATCATGGAAAATAATACTGATAAGGTTACACCTGCTGATATATCAACGGTGAGAGATTATGTGGACGTATTTCCAGATGAGTTGCCAGGAATACCTCCTGATCGACAGGTTGAATTCACAATAGATTTGGTGCCCGGAGCTGCACCTATATCTAAAGCACCTTATCGAATGGCACCTAAGGAATTACAAGAATTAAAATTACAGCTTCAAGAGTTGCTGGACAAGAAGTTCATCAGGCCAAGTGTTTCTCCATGGGGAGCCCCTGTATTGTTTGTCAAGAAGAAAGACGGATCACTTAGAATGTGCATTGATTATCGGGAACTCAATCGTCTAACAATCAAGAATAAGTATCCCTTGCCTAGAATAGAGGATCTTTTCGACCAACTGAAGGGAGCTAGCGTGTTCTCAAAGATCGATCTCAGATCGGGCTACCACCAACTCAAGGTCAAAGAATGTGATATTTCTAAGACAGCCTTTAGAACACGATATGGTCATTATGAGTTCATAGTAATGCCTTTTGGATTGACAAATGCACCCGCAGTATTCATGGATTTGATGAATAGGGTATTCCATCCTTATCTAGATCAGTTTGTCATAGTCTTCATTGATGATATCCTAGTATACTCAAGAGATAAAGAACAACACGAGGAACATCTTAGAACTATACTAGGTACCTTACGGCAGGAGAAGCTTTATGCTAAATTTAGCAAATGTGAATTTTGGCTAGATCGAGTTGTTTTTCTAGGCCATATTATCACGGCTAATGGAATCGAAGTGGATCCCGCGAAGGTTGAAGCAGTAATAAATTGGAAAGCTCCGAAGAATGTGAATGAGGTTCGAAGTTTTCTGGGTCTAGCTGGTTACTACAGAAGATTCATTCAAGATTTCTCGAAGATCGCTAGACCTTTGACTCAATTAACAAAGAAGAGCAACCAGTTCCACTGGACTGACGAATGCGAAAACAGCTTTCAAGAGCTTAAGCAGAGACTCGTAACCGCGCCAGTTCTAACTATCCCTGACGGATCAGAAGGGTTTGTCATTTACACCGATGCCTCAAAGTTAGGACTAGGATGTGTTTTGATGCAGCATGGAAAAGTCGTCGCTTATGCCTCAAGACAATTGAAACCCCATGAGTTAAACTACCCTACACATGACCTAGAATTAGCTGCTGTTGTTCACGCATTAAAGATATGGCGTCATTACCTCTATGGTGGGAAATGTGAAATTTACACAGACCATAAGAGTTTAAAGTACTTTTTCACACAAAAAGAACTCAACATGCGCCAAAGAAGATGGCTGGAGCTAGTAAAGGATTATGATTGCACCATCCTCTATCACCCGGGCAAGGCAAATGTTGTAGCTGATGCACTTAGTAGGAAAACTGAAAGTCATATGGCCAGTCTCCCAACACAACAAGAGCTATTATTAATAGAATTTGCTAAGTTGAGTTTAGATTTTGTAAAGTCAGGCCATACTACAGCTATGATCACAGCATTAACCATACAACCTACTTTGAGAGATCGAATAAAGGTAGCACAAAGGACTGACCAATTCCTCCTCAAGATGAAAGACCGGGCAATTGCAGGAACCATCAAGGGATTCTTTGTAACACCAGATGGAACTTTAACATACGAAGGAAGATTATGTGTACCTAAGGATGATGACGTAAGGAAGGAAATTCTTGAAGAAGCTCACAATACCCCGTACACAGCTCATCCAGGAGGGACGAAAATGTTCAAGGACCTAAAAGAGATCTACTGGTGGAGAAATATGAAACGATCAATAGGGCAATTTGTTGAAAAATGTTTAACGTGCCAACAGGTTAAAGCAGAGCACCAACGGCCTTCAGGACTCTTACACCCTTTAGAGATTCCTGAATGGAAGTGGGAACACATAGCAATGGACTTTGTTACTGGACTGCCACGAACAGCAAGAAGGAATGAAGCTATTTGGGTGATCATTGACAGACTTACAAAGACAGCACATTTTATACCAGTAAGAATGACACTTAACATGGATCAACTTGCTCAACGGTACGTGGACGAGATTGTTAGATTACACGGAGTACCAGTAACCATCGTTTCGGACAGAGATACTCGTTTCACCTCTAAATTCTGGAGAAGTCTACAAACGGCCCTTGGAACAAAACTCAACTTCAGCACATCATATCATCCTCAAACTGATGGACAATCAGAAAGAACAATACAGACACTCGAGGATATGCTTAGAGCCTGTGTACTAGACTTTGGAGGAAACTGGGAAACATATTTACCGCTGGTAGAGTTTTCCTATAACAACAGTTACCAGGCGACAATAAAGATGGCACCATATGAAGCACTCTACGGGAGAAGGTGTAGATCGCCGATTTACTGGGATGAAGTTGGAGAACGAAAGATTTTAGGGCCTGAAATCATCGAAAGAACCATTGGAGTGGTAACTAAGATTCGAGAAAGAATTAAGGCCGCCCAAGATCGACAAAAATCATACGCTGACACACGAAGGAAAGATCTACAATTCAATACAGGCGATAAGGTTTTTCTCAAAATGGCACCAATGAAAGGAGTAATACGCTTCGGAAAGAGAGGGAAGTTGAAACCAAGATATATTGGCCCATTTGAGATTTTGGATAGAATTGGAGACATCGCCTATAAGTTAGCTCTACCGCCAGAACTTACTAATATCCATAATGTCTTCCATGTATCCGTACTTAGAAAGTATGTCCCAGATTCAAATCACGTTATCCATCATGAGAATCTGGAAGTCAATAAAAACCTCACTTATGAAGAGAACCCCATTGCCATCCTAGGAAGAAAAGTTCACACTTTGAGGAATAAAGAAATTCCCTTAGTACTAGTGCAGTGGAGTAGACATGGGAAGGAAGAAGCTACTTGGGAACGAGAGGATGAGATCTTAGCAAAATATCCGAATATTTTAAACCAAGTAAGTACAATTTCGAGGACGAAATTTTTAAAAGTAGGGGAGACTGTGATACCCCGAACCTTTGAAATACAATAAAATACAATCTTTGCATCTTAAATATTTTTACCAATTTTATTTTAGTCTAAATTGTGAAGTTATTTGATTTATAATTTTATTTTAGAAAATAAGTGTGACCACGATGTACCAGGTTTACTGCACTCCTAGCACCTAAAGGGTAAGAATTAAAAGTTTACAGTATAAAAACCTAAAATTAACATTCGGCTTACAAAGTAAGAAACATAATTAATTTATTTTATTAAATACTATATTGTAAATATAATACACCTATACATAGAAAGATATAAGTAGCTAATATATATATATATGTATGTATACCTTCGTATAACTAAATAAGAACTTAGCTAATGTTATAATAAATTAATAAATATAATAATATACTATTTTTAGTAAAACACCTAAACATACTATATTTAGTAAGATTAAAAGGCAGGAGTATGCATATAACACCTTTCCATGCCTTAAATTTGGAACTAAAACATAGTTCAAATTAACAAGTCCCACATCGAAAGAAATTATTCAAAAAAATCACTACGTTTATTTATAAAATGAAGTTACGATGCATATTATAGAAAAGCATAAGGAAATAAAAAAAAATATAATATATATATATTATATTAAAGGAATTCCTTTAATTAGGAGGTCCTTATAAGTTATTTTTCGACTACATTCGAACTGGTGTTTCCGGAGGTTCTCGTCTAGTGTCTAAAACTTTGGAGGTATGTCTTCTTTAATAATTTTACTTTTCCATTATTTTATAGTTTATTTAAATTTAGGAATTTAATTGTTTTAAATAGATTAATATAATTAGTTGTTTTCTTTTAGGTCGTATTAGGTAGTTGATATTTTGCATGTTAGTTAATTTTAAGTATGTCTTAATTAATGTTGTCTGTAATTTAAATTTAGTAGATAATTATGCTTCTTAGTTTAAAATTGTAATTTATAATAACTTGGCTTATATATTAAATATTGTAAAAGTAGATATAATTCAAAGAAAAGGATACCACATTAATTATTTTTAAAATATAACCGAACCCGATAAGTAATACTAATTAAACAAACAACATGTGCTTGGTGTAGTGCGGATCGGGCCTTGAGACATTTGCGACCTACCTTTAGTTTTTAAAGCAAGCAAACAAGGTGGGTGACTGGGCTATTTGTAAGTATATTATGCTACTGAACTTATACTTGATAAATATGTTTGCCTTCGGGCTAATGATATGATACCTCTTAAGTCGTAAGATTGGCTTTTGAGTGGGACTTGGGAGTCGTAAGATTGGCTCCCTAGTCCAGCAATATGGCTTTTGAGTCATAAGATGGGCTCCTAAGTCAAGGATATGTTTATTATTGTGCACCTTCGTTAGTATAACTGCTTACAAAGTTTCCACTGAGTTTATACTCATGCCCATAATTACAAATCTTCAGGTTAATTGAGCAAGGTGGCGGGCCTGTTGCGGCAAAGGTCACCGGGTTCCTTCTTTTACCCGCAACTCAAAGATGTTTTTGCCACTTCTGTGTATATTAATAAGTTTGTGTGTATGCAAATCCGGGATTTGCATTTTCTTAGAAACTTTGGCACCACTAGTGTAAATATATTTTGGCAGTATCATATTGTCAATAAAATTTCTACTTTTATCCAATAAGCATTTTATGTCACGCTTTCGCACATTTTCTGATTTATTATTTAATCAAAAGAAAAGAAAATTTAGTAGCACTTTAATCCCGAGCTAATGGGATTGGGGCGCTACAACTCTTAACCATTTACAACTTAAATAGGCCTTTACATGTATGGACTGCACATAAAACGATGAAAAAATGTATGTTTCCCTTCGCAATGAATTTTTTACTGCACACTCCATCCTTCGACAGTACTTTTTCTTTGACATAATGTATCATATTAAAGGGTGTTAAAGGGTTGTTGAAATATATTTTGTTGTTACTCTATTATGTTTTTCGATTTGAGTGTAAATTACGCCACAACTAAACATGTTAACGTTACCTACTAACATTACTACAGAAAATAGAATCACTTGATAAACACACGGAACATACAAACCAACATGTTCGACTATTCTGCCATGTAGTAGAACTAAAAAAAAATGGCTAATGCCTTCTTTATCAATTGGTAAACATAACTAAGGGCATAACAACACCATGTAAAGTGGCTATTGCCTTCTTTAAAAATAGCACACATAAACACATAGCATGACCCTAGTCATACTGTGACTGTTCCAGCGCTCCGCATGTTCAGGATATCCAGACGAAGAACCGTTTGGAGGCGGCGGAGTATAGTTATGACGCTTCGCCATGTAACGGAGGACGTCTGGATCCGGTCCCGACATCCCAAATACCTTAAAATAAATGGAATTCGGGGATATTTGGGCTGCTTCAAAATTCAATGTCATATCACGCCTGATGTTGTTGTCCTCCACAAACCTTGCCCAGCCAGCTTTTTCAAACATTGGGTTCTCGTGCTCTTAGAGATATTCTACTAGCCACTCACGTTTGCAATAGCGAAACGTAGCTTCAACTTTCTTACGTGGTAACATCGGCACAATGTGAGTCGGTATTTTCTGTACAACAGAGTATGAATCATTTATAACTATATTAATTAATTAAAACAAAAAAAAAAAAAAAAAAACAAAAGTCGGAAAACATAAATCTTACCAATAGGTAGTAGGGTGACAATTGGACATCCCAAATGAATGCATCGACCATGCCTACTACATGTAAGCTTGAAAAACTCATCATCGCTCATTTGGGAAGGTGATATTTTAATGTAGTATGTGTGAAATTAAGAAGCCTTTGTCACATTTATTTATAGGGAAAATTATGTCATCTATGATACACTATAAAATTTAAAGTAGCTCACTAAAAATACAAAATTGATTTGATAAAGCCACAATTTATGGAGGGACAAGCCCTTTTATTAGTCCTGCAAGCCACTTCCAATAAAGGCACTGAATCACAATTACCGAAAAACAAAATGGTGGGGGCCTTAACTTGCTTTTCGTGATGCAAATCATTAATAGCTGGTCTAGGAATTGATGAAATTCACGGGTTTAGCAATACCCATGATTCCTACAAGTGGTTTCAATTCTATAAATTTAATCAATCCAACTATTTTCTTACTAAGCTTAGAATGCCAATAGGTAGTCTGGTGACAGTTGCATGTTCCATATGTATGTATCGAACCTGGGGTTATGCCTACCGTTGCCCGTAAACTTGAAAAACTCATCGTCACTCATTTTTTAAGACTATTTGTTTACTCGAAAATGTGTAATTTGTATCGACTAAGGTAACACTTACTTGTAGAGCAAATTTAACACACTTGTAGATATTAGAAAATTAATCATTTTGAAAAAAATATTACAATCAATTGGACAACTCAATTTGAAAAAAACCATGATTTAAGGAGTCAGGGAGTAGTCATATCAAGAGGGACAATACTTAGTTGTGGGGGAGAAAAGTTACTGTACCCCTGTCAGACCTTGTCAACCCACTTTTTTACTTATCTCACTTTTTTACTTACAATATACCCTTTCACGAGATTACTCGCCCCTGACTTACACGAGATTACAGCTTACACGAGATTTCTATGAGTTACACGAGATTACACGAGATTACAACTTACACGAGATTTTTCTGTACATGAGTCTTACACGAGATTACACGAGATTACAACTTACACGAGATTTTTCTGTACATGAGTGTTACACGAGGTTACACGAGATTACAACTTACACGAGATTTTTTTGTACATGAGTGTTACACGAGATTACACGAACGTGTTACACGAGATTACACGAGGTTACACGAGATTACACGAGATTACAACTTACATGAGATTTTTTTGTACATGAGTGTTACACGAGATTACACGAACGTGTTACACGAGATTACACGAGGTTACACGATATTACACGAGATTACAACTTACACGAGATTTTTTTGTACATGAGTGTTACACGAGATTACACGAACGTGTTACACGAGATTACACGAGGTTACACGAGATTACACGAAATTACAACTTACACGAGATTTTTTTGTACATGAGTGTTACACGAGATTACACGAACGTGTTACACGAGATTACACGAGGTTACACGAGATTTGTACATGAGTGTTACACGAGATTACACGAACGTGTTACACGAGATTACACGAGGTTACACGAGATTACACGAGATTACAACTTACACGAGATTTTTTTGTACATGAGTGTTACACGAGATTACACGAACGTGTTACACGAGATTACACGAGGTTACACGAGATTATACGAGATTACAACTTACACGAGATTTTTTTGTACATGAGTTTTACACGAGATTACACGAACGTGTTACACGAGATTACAACTTACACGAGATTTATTTGTACATGAGTGTTACACGAGATACAGCAATATATGGTACACGAGATTTGGGTTGTGAGGGCATTTCATCAAGAAAAAAGTTAAGTAAGTAAAAAAGTGGGTTGACAAGGTCTGACACGACCTGCGAGAGTATTTCCTCTAGTTGTGGTGCTTGTTGCCACTAACAGTAAAATACATCAAAGCACATATGTACACAAAAGTGACTTATCAGAACATATGTCTGCAACACATATCCTCGATATATGTGACATTCACGGGAGTAACAATATATACGTAACCTTACAATAGGTTCAATGCTATAAATGTAATCAATCTGACCATTTTTATACTACATCAGGTTGGCTTCCACCAATTATTTCTTATCGTAATATATCACCATCCAAATACATGTTTCCTCATCCCTTAACCATTTAAAACATATATTTCTATGGTGATATATCAGTGGCCGGGAATGAAATCAAAATGGGAAAAAATGTGTACTTTGATTGTTCCTGATTAGTGTGGGTGAGAGAGTGGTGGGTGAGAATGGAATAAATGAGGGGTAGTTTAGGGTATTCACTTAAAATATGGGTATTTTTGCAATTGAAAAGTCAAAGTGACATGAAATATTCCACTTTTTACCGGGCTACAATAAAATTTTCCCAATTTCATAATCTTAAAGAAGTAGTCGTACTCTTTGGTTTTGGCATGTGATTGGATAAACATGAACGGATTTGTTTATAAAAATTATGGGTAATTCTAAACACAACCACTCTTTTACTACTCACAGCCACTATTTTAAATTAAGTAAAATTAAAGTTTATATTTTTCCCTTTTCCTTTTTACAACCCCTTATACCAAATAACCCTCCAATTTTTCTTCTTCAATCTGTAACCACCACTTTATGATTTTCTAACATTGATCGAACAAATATTAAACTTATTTAGGTTTGCAGATTGTTCAAGTTGTATGAACGAGATGACAAAAGAATTATTATAGAATATAAAAATCTCTAATATAGGGAATTAGGCTGCAAAATACTTAGTTTAGCGTCGACAAAAATAAATTTTGTGAATAAATTTTAAAAATATCTAATGTCTGCAAAACGTTAAATATTATTAGTATTTGCAGAAAAAATTTAATCTTTTGATGAATTATGATTAGATTCTTTTGAGGTTTGTATCACAAAATTTATTTGCGTCGAAGTTCTAATTTCCTAAGTTGGAAATTTTTATTTTCTGTAAGAATTATTTTGTCGTCTTGTTCGTATAACTTGAACAATCTACAAACATGAAAAAGTTTAATATTTGTTCGGTCAAGGCTTGAAAATCATAAAGCGGTGGCTACCAAGAGGAGAAGAAAAGTTGAAAGGTTATTTAGAATAAGGGGTTGTAAATAAGAAAATGTAAAATTTAAAATTTATATGATTTAATTTACTTAATTTAAAATAGTGGCTGTGAAGAGTAAAATGGTGGTTGTGTTTAGAAATACCCAAAAATTATTTACACGTGCTTCGACAACTATAATTAATTTCAGTCTATACGCTAAATTTTCATTAGTTGTTTGGTTTTGTTTTTTTTCTTTTTAATGTTCACTAGTATTTGCCCGTGCGATGCAAGTGAAGTATTTTTACACACTAATATTTAATCTAATTATAATACAAAATTTCGTCGATATTGGATACATACATAAAAGTAAAATATGATATTCGATGACCCGAAAATATATAAAGTTATCTTTATTCACACAATATATACTATGATGGTCCGAAAAAAGTAAGATAATATAAATAAATCAACAATCTATATTAACATTTAATGTTAGACAAAAATAAACATAACGTTTACAAATTTTGAAAATTTTCCATATAGACAACATTTTTTGTAGTCTTTCTTTCCGGATTTTCGTCATATATTAAAATCTTCAAGTAATTTCAATTCGTGATGCGGGAAACAACATCATACAACTTACCGTGACAAAAGATGCATTTCTTCAAGAATAAACCAACATGGTTAAGTGATTGCCCCTACTTTTGTTTATAGTGATTGCATAAGAAACGGTAAAGGAAAATTGTCTCATTGCAATCGAAAAATGCATTCTCTTATCTGAAGGAGTCACCTAAAGTCGAGGGATGAGAATCTTTACACCATCATTATACTCTAATATAACATTTGTCTCAACCACGTTATCACCAAGTATTGTAATCACCAGTCAAGTACCACTGCATAAATCAAGTGAATGATCTATGTTTCGCAACAACATAATTGGTATACCGATGTTTAGGTTTAGCTTGATTGACTTCAGAAATTCTGAAGTGCGAAGATCATTCAAAAGATCTACATTCGAATCTAATCTACACGGAGTCTCCGAACTCAAGTACATCCTACCTTGGAAATTGTTCTTTGAAAACATATATTCATTAAAAAATATAAATATTTTATATTTTGCGAGTTAGCGATGTTTATGTTACTATGAATATGATTTATTTGTTTTCAATATTAAAGTATAACTCTATATAGTAGTATATATTTAAGATACAAAGTGTCTTTTTCTTTATATTTAATTTTTATACCAATAATAATGTTTATTGTTGAATTGTTTGATGTCCATTATCTATATATAGATATGATGATTTTTATAAAGAAAACAATTGATCAAGTATATTAATTTTGATTGAAATCTTGATATAGACGTTTTGATCACTACGGTAATATTTAGTTGAAGTTTGACTCATTGTTCGAAATATTGACAGAGCATTTTGTGAATACTCAGATTATTGATGTGATGCAAAATGGAAGGTGGAAAGTAGACTTAACAATATCTTTTTTGTAAATTGGGAGATATTATAATTGAGGTTTCATTTGCTATATGTAGATACGATGTCTTTTTTATACAAAAAGTCTATGAAGTACAATTATATTTTAATTAAATATTTATAGATATTGATTAGTTAACATGTTTGTAATTTATATGAAGTAATAAAATTTATTATAATCTAATACTCTCTTTGTTCCGAATGAATTTGCACTGGTAAGTGGATACACATATTAAGAAAATTTATTTTTTGAGTTCTGTTGACTTTTCAAACCTATTTTTGTGCTTTATTTGATTAATAAAGGTGTATTATGGGATAAAATTTGTGAAATTTATTTCCTTGTTAAGAAAGTGTGCAAATTGCTTGGGTCGGACTAAAATAGAAAATGTGCAATTTCATTCGGGGATGGAGGGAGTATTTAATTATTCACATATATAAAGGTAGAATTCATAAACATGAATTCTAACACATACTGCGCTCAGAATTAGCAGTAAGTTTACTTATTCGCTTTCATAGCTCATCTTCGTGATATTATTTGCAGCTATTCAGAACTTAAGAGAACAAAAATCCGTGTATGAGGCAAATTTTACTTAAAGGTATATGAAGAAGAGGTTTATTAACCAAAGTTAACAACTTTATAAATTAATGTTATTCCTTTTTAGATGAGGCATCTACTATACTAACTTAAAAAATTTATTTTTATAAGCTTAGGTTTAGGACTTGTTTTAAGTTATAACTTATAAGTTTTTTTTTAGGAGAAAGATATAACTTATAAGTTACTTCATACTATTGCACTATCTTTTATAGAGAATATGATATTATTTTAGATACTGAAATACTATAATTATTTCTTGCATTTTTTCAGATATCAATATTTGCTTTAAATTTAAATTAAACTAAAACTACGAAAAGCACAGAATACTCAAACCGAATAGATCCGATATGTCGAAGGAACTAAACTGGACTGAATAGATCCAGATATGTTGAAGGAACTGAACTGATAGGCGAAGCCATTCTGGAGTTTTTCGAAACAGAGGGAACAAATTGATCAGTTAATTAAATAGATTATGTTATTCCATATTTTTGGGGAGACATATCTAACTTTCGAAAAAAATTGAAATTTGATTCAATTTACCATATTGATTAGTTAAGGAAATAATTTTTCCTAATTTATCGAAGTAAAAAACGGTAGGCCAGTGGGCCAGCCATAAATTAAAATATATGGCCAACTCTTAAAATAAAATAAGTTTTTATTTGATTATTTTTGTTTTTCTCGCTTGTGATAAATTCTAATATGTTAATTTTTGCCTTAACGTTTATCAAGTTCATAAATTACTATTTCATAGAACATTTTATAACAACATTTTAATTATAAATATGATAAATTATATTTATAAAATATTAATAAAACTCAATATAAGCAACTTTTTTTCTTTTTCAAATTAACTTTAATAGTACTAAATAACTAAATTATGATACTTAATAGAAAGTATTTCCTACATTGAATATTACGCTTAACTTTAGAATGTCAAAACAGTTCCGACTTTTAGTGAGTATAATAACTATGTAGATTTGGGGCTATTGCTAAAATTATTTTAAATTCTCCATATCGATCAAAATTAAATTAAAGCTTCTTTAAAAGAGAAAACGAAAAAGAAAATCTACAACTAAAACAAATGATAGTTCGCCAACAAATAATATTGTACACGTTTATCACCAACTTTTAGATAATCTATATTAAAAATTAATTTATAAATATTTAATGGGATTAAACACTATATTATGTCATATACTCTCTCCGTTTTATAAAGAATGTTATTTTAGTTAATTTTGGAGAAATTAAGGATTGATATTTAATTGGTATGTTTCATGAAATAAGAAAATAATCAACTAAATTAAGTAAGTTGTTTAAGATAATATTTGAAGAATTGTAGTTTTTTTTTGGTAAAGTGACAATTATTATGAAATTTTTCAGAATGTCTAAAGTAACATTCTTTATGAAATGGAGGGAGTATATTAAAAAGATCAGAATGAGTATCAGAATCAAATCTTCTGTTCCAACTTATAGCCACCTTATATACTAATTTCTTTTACACTTCTCATAACAATTATTTCACAACGCTAAAAGTCTCATCTATTCTTCCATTATAGCCACCTTATATACTAATTTCTTTTACACTTCTCATAACAATTATTCCACAACACTGAAAGTCTAATCTATTCTTCCATATCACGCAATACTTTATTTTGTAAAGATTGGAATTATATTTGTTATAAGTTCCCATAAATTTATATTAATTATTAATATCATATATAACATTGATATTAATAACTGAAAATATATCATATAACATTTATTATATCTAATTATTTTGCAGATGCCATTAATATAAAAACTCATTAAAAATATTTATTGATTTTTTATATTATGTAAATAAAAAAGAATAAAAATTCATATTAATATTTATATTCTTCAGAATAAATTATTTGTGTTACCTTAAATGTATTGATATTGTAATCTGACACATACATACATAAATACATATACGTATATACATATGCATATATATATATATATATATATATAGTTTTTGAAAGGTTAACGTAAAAGGTCTTTAAATAAATAAATAAATTAGTTCAAGAGTATAGTTTTTTTTTTTTTTTTATTTGTAAAATTCAATAGATGTATGCACTTTCTAAACAATTATTCAATTATATATTATATATTAGCTTGTTGAGACGGATTATGATTTAGAATATGATTGTTTATTGTTATTAAATAAAACAAAAATAATGAATAACAAAAAGAACATGATTGCAAATAATTTCACAATATATAATCTGATAGTTTTTTTTATTAATAAGACAGGACAACAACTCATCAATATTGATAACAAAAAATCAAAACATGATTGCTTTTATTATACAAAGTAATTTCATGTTCTTTTGAAAATATTTGCACCTCTAACAAATTGTGAATTGTGAATTTGAAATCCGAAGTGACTGGGTAGCTTGTTCAATTTCGTTTCCCTTCCACACAAAGTTTTTCATAAAATAATTTAAATAGAATAGAATTATAATCGGAAACCAATTGATTCATCATAAAAAAGGGAAATGATAATATTCATTAAAAATGCAAAGGCCAATCACCGGAGGCAGTTGCAAATTCTGCCATTGAAGGTAACACCAGTCTCAAGTTGAAGGCCATTTTTTATGGTCCGCCGTTTTTTATGGTCCGCTGCCATTGAAGGTAACACCAGTCTCAAGTTGAAGCCCGTTTTTTTATGGTCCGTTGAATAAGATTGAGTAAGATTGAGTGCTCTTGAAGCTGTGCTGTTCGGTAAAAGTCTTGTTATTCTTTTCTCGCTTTTTTCTCCTTAACCTTTTGAGTAAGATTGAGTGCTCTTGAAGCTGTGTTGTTCGGTAAAAGTCTTGTTATTCTTTTCTCGCTTTTTTCTCCTTAACCTTGACCACGATCTGTTTCACTTTGTCTGAGACGACTGGCGGACGAAGGAGATATCCTGAGCCTTAAGATCTTATATTTTATGAAGATCCGCTAAGAGGGTGTAGAATTTGTCTAACCCTCTGTTCCGCTAAGAGGGTCTCTGTTCTGCAAAAGGGTTTTGTCCATGATTCTGTCTGCACATAGTAGCAACTAATTACCAGAAAAAAAAAACAAAAAAAATTAAGAATTCATTTTTATAATAAGAAGACAATGTCACTACAACCCTAATTTTTTCACCAATTAATTACCGCCAAAAAAAATCTCACCTCACCGTTAAGGGATTATATTAATGAAGTTGCAGTCCATGTGCAAGCCTAATTGTCATATATGATGCAATTGATCAAGACCAAAGGTACAAAGTGTGATGAAAAACGCAATCGAAATCATCAATGAAATGAAAAAGCTAGTTTAGTACCTATTTCAATACAAATTGTAGTTTGCGGATATTACCTGCCTATGAACTTTTTTCCATATCCAAGCTCATTTAATGAAATATAACTGCACGCCACATAACAATAATCACACCCGACGAAAATAGAGATGATATATGTCCAATGATGCTTCTTATTGACAAAAGTTGTAAATTAGAGAAACTCAATCATAAACCATCGATATTGCGGAGGATTCATCTCATAAAGTTGGTTCAACACCTTCAACACCGTTCTCATAGCCTTGTGAAGAAGTCAAGCATTTTCTGCAATTAATTCGCAATGCTGAAAAGACGATAGAGTAGTTTGATTTTGATCGATGAAATGATTGATTTGCTACGTGTTTGTTCTAGTATTTAAATGGAAAATTTTAGGGTTAACTTTGCTATCAATATCCCTATTTTCGTGGAAATCAAATATATTCGGTTTTTAACATCATGTATAAGTTGCCGAATACTATGTACTATTCTTGTAGACAAATCGGTAAATCGGATTTTGAATTGATTTTGTAAAATATTCAGAGTATAGTAAATATCTCAACAATGAGATTTGCTATAACAGAAATGAGATTATCTTTCAGAATAACATTTAAAATACTAACAGATTTCCTCAAACTTCGGATTTTTCAACGTGTTATCATATATACAGATTTCGCGAATTTTATTGCTAAAAATGGAATGTGAAAATGGGCGGGAAAACGTCTTCTTTCCAATTGAGGTATAAATTCATTTTGTTTTTATATATATATAGATACCTCGATAAATTCTGTCTATGTCCGATTAGTTATCAAGTCACAGTCCATCACCCAATAGCTCTGTCTATGTTTCAGTCCACTACCTAATTAGCGTCCAACGACTTTTACAACATTACCGACAATTCAAATATTCTATTTTTTTACAACATTTTCTATAATAATTGTTCAATTTATATGCAAAACCTCTACAACGCAACAAAAGACAGAAAGTTTGAGTTAGACTAATCATTCTCTTTCTTGAATTAGCAAAACAAAAACGAAAAACTTCAAAAGGACTTCATACTACTTTTGTAATTTTTGTCCTTTATTTGAGGACCTTTTTTTAAGAAATTTTTTTGCCTCGCTGGAAAATGCATCTTTTACACGTACGTTAAATTTGGATTAATTACATAAAAATTTATGACTTTTTGGTCAATTATCATTTACAGCATGACTTTTCAAACATAATACAAAAATAAATTACATTTATGATTTTTTCAATTCAATACATCCGAGTAAGTTTTGGCTTCAATTGCTGATGTGAGCCGGAAATTAGGTGTATTGAATTGAAAAAATCATAAAGATGGTGTATTTTTATGTTATGTTTGAAAAGTCATACTGTAAATACTCCCTCCGTCCCGGCTTAATTTGCACAGCTGCTCCGGCGCTTTATACTAAGAAAAAGTAGATTTTGTGGAATCTTTAACTTTTTTAAATGTGGAGATTCAGAGTGGAGATTTTAAGGGTACATATTATAAAATTATTTTCCATTTTAGGAGTGTGCAAAATAGGATGGGACGATCGAAAAAAGAAAGTGTGCAAATTAGGACGGGATGGAGGGAGTAATAATTAAGTCGTGAATTTTCACGTAATTAACCATGTTAAATTTTGACATCTTTATCTATTTTTTTAACGCGTGGCAACATCCAGACTCTTAAAATATTTAAAAAAGAGTTATTGAAATATTTAAAAAAAAAATCGACAAAATCAATATAATTAAAATCATAATCCCTCCGTCTCACCTTATCTTGCACAGGAGAGTTGACACAAGTATTAAGAAAAATTGTTTTTTGAGATTTTGTTGATTTTTCAAAGGCTCGAGATTTTGAGGGTGAAGATTATGTTATAACTTTCATTTCTAAAAGATATGCAAGTTCGCTTAGAATAGATGAAAACAAAAAGTATGTAAGATAAGATGAGACGTAGTGAGTACTCCCTCTGTCCCGCTCTAATTTGCCTACTTTCCTTTTTGGTTTGTCTCAATTTAATTTGTCAGTCCATAAATGGCAATTTTATCTCACAATCTCCACCTTCAAAATCTCCACATTCAATCTCCACCTTTAAAAAAATCAAAAATTTCCATAAAATCTACTTTTTCTTAACTTTTGTGCCCGATCAAGGTATGTAAATTGGACCCAAATGGAGGGGTATTTTTTTCTAATATAGATTCTCATTTTTAACACGTGTAATAAATAGACTAATGAATGATATGCACACCCACCCACCGACAACATAAAATCAACTCATGTGAACACCCTGCCCAAAACAATAAGAATCAAGAGTTTGATAAATACTATGCCACTCTCTCTCTCTCCCATTATCTCCCTCCTCTCCGACTCAATAATCTAGAACGTCATTCTCTTCGGCGTGTATTCATGTGTTGTACGTCCGGCTTGTGCTGCCATCTGCAGCACTGCTGTTTAAAGCAACATATTTATTATCCCTGCTAAGCGAATCCCTATCTTTCGACTACCAGCTCTAGATGTTATCTTTTTTATATCATCTTCATCGTTGATTTACAGTCTGCTACCGGTTTATGGTATTGATTCGAAGTGTTTAAACTTTTCCTTTCTCGTAGAGAGTTAAAAGGAACTTATTACAATACTTCTTGTTTTCTTTTGCTTTTTATAATAGTACATATATATTTATCCTCTCCCACTTAAAATAATGTTTTAGCACCGACTTTTTTCTCTCCCTTCAAATCGATTCGATTCGATGAATCGGGCCATAAAAATGTAGGTCCGAAATACAGTTCGACTGAGCCTCGATTGATCCGATAATCTTAGTATATATATTATAGAGGAATACCTCGAGCCAAGCTGACTAATTTTAGGACCGATCAAATTTTGATCCGACCCGACCCGACCCTAATCTAAAATATGACGTTGCCCCATCGGACCGGATGTCACCTCTACCTGTCTCTCCCACTCTCCCTCCCTCTATATATATCTCTTCCATTCTCTCTCCCACTCTCTCCCTCTTCTCCCTCCCTCTCTTCCAATGAATCCACAAACAACCATTTACAAAATCCTCATGTCCCCATATCTAGCCCATGGCCACATATTCCCCTTTCTTCAACTAGCAAAACAAATCCTAAAAAAACACAACTTTTACATATACATATGCACCACATTAATCAACTTCACTTCAATCAACAAATTCATTCACACAAACATGCTCCAAAATTCCATTGAACTCATTCAACTTCATCTGGAACCAGACCCTCTCCTCCCTCCTCACTACCACACCACCAAAAATCTTCCGGCGAATCTCCGGGTCGCGCTTCTGAAGGCCTTTCAGACGGCGAAATCATCGTTTTCCGACATCATCGCCGCCCTGAAACCCGACCTCGTTATATTCGACTTCCAACCTTGGGCCGCTACGCTTGCTGCATCGCGCGGCATCCCTGCCGTTCATTTTGCTACGGTCGGTGCAGCTCACAGGTTGACTCGAATTTCATTTTCTGTTAAATTATCTTTAATACATAATGCGTGTTAATTAATAGTGTGAAGTCACATTCATGGTGGTGGTGGCCTTGGCCTCTCTACCCCACCTTTTATAATCCTGATTCTTTGTTATAATAAGTGTTTGTTACACTTTAATGCATAACACATACTTTTTTCGTTCCATTTAATTTTGCGGAATTGATCGAACACTAATGTTAAGAAAAAATTGTTTTTGTCTTTTAAGTAGACTTTATTAAAGATGTAGATTGAGTGTAGAGATTTTGAGGGTAAAGATTTTGAAAGTAGAAATTGTGAAAAATAAAAAAAAAAATTCTAAGAATGTACAAAATTAAGTGGGACGAACGAAAAGACAAGTGTTTCAAATTTAAGTAAGACGGAAAAATTATTAATTTATGACATTACTCAATATACATATTAATTAGTGTGATAGAACACAAGATAAAACATCAATATGTAACAGATGTGATCATCTTTTTTAAAAGTTAGTGTATTTTAGCCCCTCAAATTTGTAAAATATTGGAAGGGATATAGATGAGCCTGATAATATTTATGCAAGGTGACATTCTAAATCTTAATATATAAAGGATTCAAGGATGGATTTGACATTTTTAATATTGATTATTTTTAAATGTTTCAATTTAAAATAATAGATTTAATGTATTTAAATTTTATTTTCATGTATATATTAAAATTGGCTAAAATTACTTTCGTTCTATAACTTTTCGCTCGTCTGATTCTTGTTACATAATTCATTGTTTTTTTTCATTTTCGATCCAAAATTAATGAATTTGCTCGTATTTTGATCAATTTCTATCATCAATGAGTAAATTTATCGAAAAAGAACATGTGACGGTCATGTAACACCAATTTCAAACCGATTTTAATTGACGTGACACTGCGCAAACTTTTTGTGGGACAAAAAGTGATTTTATGACTATGGAACAAAAACGAATAATTTTTTTTAACTCTATTATGACAAAAATTGAATAAGCGAAAAATTATGAACCAAAGTGACATGTTTTAGCCCCGTTAAAATTGGCCTTGACTCTCTTTTTGGTTGGCTCCCTCCACTAGTGCTTCTAGTTTTGCTCTCATAATTAGTTACACATCACCTAATACATGTAGAGTTTTTGATGAATATTTTAGAATAAAAGATTAATGGACATCTTCAAATACAAAACGAGACATAATAATATAATAGGTGATCTCACATGCTCGTAGGTGCTTTGTCCACCATAACTACACTTGCCGGAACGAAAACTTTCCGTTTCCGGAACTATTTCTTCAGGACAACGAGAAAAAGAGCCTGGACGAACTGATGGAGTTCCTGTACGAGAATGTTTTCGATCGCGATAACGACATTCTCTTCGTCGATTTTCGGTTGTCATCAGAGGTTGTCCCTATAACGAAATAGGTTTTTTGTATAATATTTTTTTATATCATAATTGTGGTCACTAATAATAAGTTATTTGTGAATACTTGTCACAATCTCTCTACAAATTATTTGAAATCAGATTATTTTTTGACACAACCAGTTGTTGCAAAAAATATTTGAAACACATTTGATACCACTTTTGTCATCACAAATCAATTATTTGCGTCCGAGTTATTGAGACTACTAATTAGTGACGACATGTAGGGGTGAGCAAAATTTGGTTTGAACCGAATTAACTGTCCGATCTAATCGAATGACTTTTTTAAAAACAATTTGATTTTTGGTTTTAGTTTTTAGAATTTTCTCGGTTAGTTCGGTTTGATTTATAAATAGATATTACAAAAATAATAGAACTAAATCGAAATTTATAATATTTTATTTTTAATATATTTTTAGACATATATATATATATGGGAATCTATTTTTTTTATATATATATAATAGATTTAAGGTAAATAAATTGTTTTATGTACATGAATATATATATATATATACATATACATATTATATGTTTATTTTTTGGTAATAAATAATGAAAAGATCTTGAAAATAATTATTTCGGTTGTTCTTTAGTTTCTGAAATAATGGTTAAATTTGGTTAGGATTTCGGTTTCGTTAATTAAATTTGGTTCGATTACCAAATCGAATTTTGCTCACCCCTAACGATATATTATTTCTAATGATAAAGTTAAGCTATGATAAAAACTCATTATTTAAAACTATTTTTTATTATCTTAAAAGACCGTTTTTTTGTAGTGCGTTCTGCTGAAAGCGAATCGAGCACTTGAAGGGAAGTATATAGACTATCTCTCATCCGTGACCGGTAAGAAAATCCTGGCCGTTGGTCCACTTGTAGAAGACGCAGATGAACACGATGAAGAAAATTCAGACATCTTGCAATGGTTGGACAAGAGAAAGCAGCATTCAACTGTGTATATATCGTTTGGTAGTGAAAATTTCTTGTCTGAGACAGAGATAAAGGAAATGGCAAAAGGGCTTGAGATTTCTGGAGTTGACTTTATATGGGTGATCAGGTTTGTTATAAAAATTCCCGACTAATTCTAATTAAATTTCGTTTAGGCGTTAGGCTTTCACCACCTATGTTTATTTCCTGATCTTTTTTGGCTTAATCATGCATATAGTCCGATCATCCCGTCTAGGCTCTAACTAGTTACTAGGCCCTAATCTACTGTCTAATTAATGCTTAGCGACTTTTACCAACTAGCATTTTACAAACGTCCTCTATATTGTCACCAAAGTCAATTGATCATGTAATTTGTAAAAAAATCAGAAACATCCCTTTAATTGTTGGCAACAAGTAAAGGTACCGGTTGTTGCTGATTTGGTGTCTTAAAAACGAGGTTGTGGCAACAACAACCGATAACTATACTTGTTGCTAATGGTAAAAGGACGCCTTGGAAAAGAAAATCAAGTTACATGACCAATTGACTTTGGGGATAATATAAATGAAGTTTTGTAAAATATGATAAAATTACAAGTCCAAGATAGCAATTTTCCAGAAGGTTATTGATAATGCGCAGTCCGGTAACCGAGAACTATAACAATAATCGACGTAAACGATATGGAAAAACACAGGATTTACGTGGTTCGATCCGGAGATCTACGTCCACGGGCAGAAAATCACTCTTGCCGAGGTGTTTCTTTCACTAGAATTTTGAGTTTACAGATAGTAATTCAGTGTACAGAGTGCGAACCCTAATTCAGAGTTCTTTTCACGTATTTATACTTATCTTTCCTAAACCCTAACTGAACTCTAACAAACTTCCTATATTCACGCCTACTTCCCGCTGCATGGCGGTTGTGAACGTATCTTTAGCCTTGATTCGCGGAACAAACTACCCATTGGGCCAACGCGCGTTCCTGGGCCTGCTGGGCCTACGTGTAGTGGGCCTTCACGTGTTTGCTGGGCCTGCGCGTGCTGGGCCGATCCGTGGGCTTTAGTATCAGCCCGACCCGTGCTGATCGCCCGACCCGAGCTGATCGGGTTATCCCTATCAGTTATGTTTGGGTGAAGGATTTGAAATCCACCCAAATTTTCCAAAAAATTATTCAAAATGAAAGTGATGGATTTCTAAATCCATGATCAATTAATCATCCAAACAACATCAATGAATTTGTGACTATGAATTTCAGATCCATTCTCAAATCCTCTCATCCAAATGGAACCTAAAGTTATTTATGAGCAACGTGACAAGGTTTGTTTACTTAGTCTTTCCATGATCATGCTCATGATAGGACGATGATAAGGCTGGAGTTGTGACGTGCCGACAACACCTGTACTAGGGGAGGCTATCATGATCTTACGATAGTGTCATGTGGCGTGCCTCCTATAGGCTAAACAAATTGAATTTTGTTATTTATATAATTATTTTAGGGTAAATATCTGGTTTCCATTAAGTTTCACCACTTTTTATTTAAGGACATTATTTTTTGTCTTTTCGATTTAGGTCTTTAACTTTCGTCATTCGACAAATTGATTATTTAATTTTCGAAATTCGATAAATTGGCCATGTTCTCGTCCCCGACAGGTAATGTATAATATATCGAATTTTGAAAGTTAAAGGATAAATTTATTAAATTTCAAAAGTTAAAGTACCGAAATCGAAATAACCAAAGATAATATCCAATGAACTAAAAAAAATGTTCACTTATTATTTTATTCGTATGAAATTATTTGATCATTTCATTTTAATTTAATTTTCATAAGGTTTCCTGATATGGTCGAGAAGACTATCAGCATCGCAGAGGTAGTTCCTGCGAAACTTCTAGAGAAAGGAAGGGTCGTGACGGGGTGGGCCCCGCAGGCGAGTATATTACAACATCCAAGTATTGGTGCGTTTGTGAGTCATTGCGGGTGGAGTTCTGTGAACGAGAGTGTGCATCACGGAGTGCCCGTTATTAGTGTTCCGATGGGTGTGGACATGTTTTTGAATGCGAAAATGCTCGCGAATGCCGGCATTTGTGTTGAGGTTGTGAGAGACGAGAATGGGGCGTTTAAGGGAGACGAGATAGCGAAGGCAATAAACGAGGTGATGGGGGAGACGAAGGGGGATGGGATGAGGCGAAGGGCGAAAGAGATCGGCGAGAAGATGAAGCTGGAAAAGGAGAAAGCTATTGATGAAACTGTTGAATGCCTATGGCAGATTTGTTGCAAGAACAAGGGTAAAGACTAGAGGTGGCAATTCAGGTCCCTCTGTGTAGGCCGATTATATTTCGGGTCAAAATTTATTCGACTTTATCCACCTGATATTTTATTATAAGGTTTGTGATGATGTTTCTCAAAATTATTTGAATTGTTGAATAAAAGTTGTTTATTGAAATAAAGGCAATTTGAGTAGGGCTGTCAATTTAGGTAATCCTACATCTCGGGTAAATGGATAATAGGGTTGGGTATTATTCGAACTCGGTATTTTAGCGATTGGTTAGAGTAGGATACAAGTTTAGCATATTACCCGTTTAATCTATCCAATTACCCTATCCGCCTACACGATTACATACATATGTATTATTATACTCCCTCCGTCACTGCAATTTGACACCTGCTCCAGCTAGTATATTAAGAAAAGGCTGTTTTTTGCTTTTTAATTGATATTTTCAAAAGGTGGAGATTGAGGGTGGAGAGTCTAAGGGTAGAGATTGTAATATTCCTTTCCATTTTGGGGGTGTGCAAAATAGGGTGGGAAAGCCAAAAAAGAAGTATGCAAATTAGGGCGGGATGGAGAGAGTATATGTTACAGATCATATAATTAACATTGTATCTGTAAAAATCACTTTTTATGTAAATGAAATTTATTGAAAAATACTCTTGTTTGGTTGATTGATAGGATCATGAAGATTGAAAGTAAAGAAATGAAAGATGATTCAGAAGATCAAGGAAGGTGATCTTGTTCCTCGTATCAAGGAATCAATCAAAGATCAACAAACAAGGAAGGTCAAAGCTTCCCAAATTACTTCCAATCACCCAAAATTGCTGGAGAAATGGTGATTAAAGAGCTGGAAGAAAGCAATATAAATAGTAATGAGAAAACATCAAAATGTATCGAGTTTTGAAGAGCATTACATTTATGTGATTCATCAAAAGCTTGTATCTATACCATTGGTGTTCGAACTGTGAACGAACATCAGTAGATCATTAAATATAATTCAGGAGAGTTGTGTCTAGATTGTTCAGGAGAACACACAGAAGTTCGGGAGAATCTTCTGGGTGAAGATTCAGGGATCATCTGTAGTAAGAATCTCATCTGGGGGACCAGAAGGGTAGGCTCATACTTAGGGAGAGTAAGTATTGAAATTTAGGAGAGATTCCTAAAGGTTTTGTAAGTACAAGATGTATTTCCTTTACTGTACTTCTCTATGAGATATTGCTTGTAGAGGAAGAGGGAGTCTTCCTCAAATCTTTATAAATCAATTTCATTTTGTTATGAACAAGTTCATACTACGTATAGTCCAATGTGCAATAGTCTCCCAAGATAAAACAGTGAAAGAAAAAGCACAGGAGGAAGATTGGATATTGAACAGACTGAAAAATTGTGTGTCAGATTTTTGGAACACAGATGTTCTATATATAGAGGGAAGGAGACAGTTTTTTCGGTTAGAAATTTGAATCTTGAAATTCAAAATTCCCGCTGGTCCCGAAAATTTAAATCTTATCTAATTTCAGGGACCTATTTGACATTAAATAAAATATTAATTTAATTTAATTTATTTTTTCTCCAAAAAAATTAGATATACTATACAAAATAAAGCCCGGACCAGCCGGCGGCGCGCATGTGGGTTTTCACGCGAAAACGCACTTGCCTATGTCTTCCCTCTTCCACAAACTTGGGAATCCCCTTGGGGTCACGCGAACCCACACTTGGGCCCCAAACCCTTTATGGAACTAAAACAATATATATTGGACACTTTTAACTTTCCTTAGCAATGTGGGACAAATTTCTTTGGCCAAATTTTTCCCTCCTTTCATGACTTAGAAGTTAGAACGCTTATATTCTTGTACCAATATATCTTTCATTTCTTGATGAAATTTAGAGAAACTTGATACTAAATTTATCTACTCCATGAGTAGTTTAAGCATGTACGAAGAAACTTAATGTCCGACATGCAGGGCCCACTAGTCTAAGTCATAAAAGTTGGGTGATAACCCATCCCACTTAGCTAAACTAAGTTAGATTTCCTACAACACTAACTTCAAAGTGCAAATAAATGACACGTTCTACTTCTACAACCTTCTAGATCCCAATTCATGAATATTGACTATTTGGCGAAGCTAAATACATAATAACACATCTACATCTAATATTCTTCAATGAGTTTCAGTATTCAACTCACTTAGAAGTTGAAAGGACTAAAAAACACTAAAAGACTTTGACTAGACAGATTTTTGGATGAATCGCCTTCTAATAAAACAACAATATCTTCCTCTAGAAAATTTCAATTGACCAACAGTTTGAACCATTGGAAACAAGATTCGAAGGGATTTCTAACCATATAGAGCTCATGGGTTGGTTCATTACCAATCAATACAGATTTGCATTTAAAGTGGATGTATCTACTAGAACTTCATGCTGAAAATTGAACATTAAACTCCTATCGTCGTCTCAATTCCTCTTGAACTAATTTTGACAATTGGGACACATATATATATATTTGGATAAACCGTATACCTAATTTACCACTTACATATATGAATACTTGGCCGTGTATAGTAACAATAATTGCCTCTATTTTTTTAGTTGTAGTTTTATATTAAGATAAGAAAATAAGGAGCAAGTAAAATGGAGAGATAAGCTTTCAATTTATTTTTCTCTCTCCTTTCACATCCCGAAATTTTCTTCACTATGTTCTTTATATTGAAGTTGGATCTCCAACTACAATGCTATGTTGGTTAGGCTGCTTAGACCTATACATCGTGCAAGATCTTAATTATGATACAATCTTCTACTGCAGTTATATTATCACATAATACATGTCTAAAGTCACATCATAATATATAAATATATATATAACCAATGCATATGTATTATATATATATATATATATATATATATATATATGAGAAAATCCCCTTGCATTAATAGCAGGCGTCCTACATCCTAAAGAACAAAACTAGTAATATTCGGCGGGACATCTTCTACCCACACACGATCTGAAAACTTACAGTGGACTAGGGCGTGTGCGACAGAATTAGCACCATATAACTATAATAGGAAATGTAGCACCATATATAATAGAAAAACTGATTTCATAATATCTAATATTTTTTCCAATTATTAAGAGAAAGTACATGAAAAAATGAAAAATTAAATAAATATTTATAACATTTCACAAAACTTAAAACTATAACTAACCACTAGAGGTAGTACTTCATGAGGAAGTTTTCTTATTTACATAAGCATTTATTTAACATCTAGAATACAAATCATTTGAAACTCACAATCTTACACAGTGTAGAATATATTTAAATTAAAGTGATAATTGTCTTATTGATAATAGCTGGTATTTGACTATTTTACGAGATACAACACATATATTCTAGAAAATAAATGAGGTGGGACAAAGTATAAAAATACAATTGGACAAAAGAATATATATATATATATATATATATATATATATATATATATATATATATATAATAGCTTTTCTCAAGATGAGCACGATCAGTGAAGCCAATCTTTGTCATTGAAGATAAATACGGATTAATCCCTCTTTAATATTCGATTGTTATTTCGTTACTAGTCGGATACTAATGATTTTTTGCCACTTTCTGTCACTATTCTATTTTTATTTCGTTATTATTTAATAATCGATATTATTCGTTACTAATTTTCACATTTAATATAAGAATTTCTTATAGTGGTGGACGGATTTCTGTGACAGAAAGTATATATTTCGAAGTTTCGCCGTTGAATGCATGCCAGACTAGCGGTGGAGCTTGGTGTTGCCGTGGAGGTAGTGAGGGATGAAAACGGAGAGTTTGGCGGCGAAGGGGTCGCGAAAGCGGTGAAAGAGGTGTTTGGAGAAGATAAAAATGGAGGAAGAGGAAGCCATTGATGAATTTGTAGAGGACTTGTCAAGGATTTGTTTGAAGAAATGAAATGTAGAAGCAACAATATTAGCTTATACATCTCACTATGAATTAAAACATGATAATTCATCACTATATGTCTGACATTGTTTAATTTCAATTATTTCATCTATAGGGACAATTTTGTATTTGTTCGTGAGTTATACACCGCAAAAATTCGATCGTGATAGGGCTAATTCTATTTTATCTTATAGGATCGTTTGTTAGTTTGGATATAATAAAAATTACAACCACTGATCTCCAACAAGCAAATCTACCACATGATCACGGTACTGTTCATGGGTATGATAGAAGTATATGTAACATATGTTTCATTTTAGATATTAAAAAAATAAATTGACAACCGAATCATGAATCGGTTTTCAGTTTCTTCGGTTTGATCAAGTTTGGATTAATTGATCAAATGCTCACCCTTAATTATTTGTCTTACAAATCACCGTCAATAAAAACCTTGATCTATCATTATATAATTGTATAATGTTGTAAAAAATGAGCATACAACTCAGTTAGTTCGGTACAATCGAAATATTATAAGGTAATATCCGAATTGAATCAAACTATTATTTGGTTCCTAAAATTCCAACTGAGCCGAAATTACAGTTGCACACGAACAAATCGAATACTATTTTGTTCGATTTTTCGATTTTAGTTCGGTTTTACTCACCCTAGACAAACCAAATTTCCTTTTATTTCCAGCCCATATTAGTAAACTTATTGGGCTAGCTAGCTTACTATAATTGGGCCACAATTGGCCCATTCATATATATTTAAACAATAATTGAAGCTACAAATATTTTCCTTATATTTTTTGTAGTTTATTTGAAAAAACATAGGATTAATTACGTAAAAATTATGAATTTTTAGTTAATTATCATTTGTAATATGTCTTCAATTCAATACACTCGAGCAAAAAATTAACTTCAATTGCTGACGTGAAACTCGAAATCGAGATTTTGGTTATCCCAGCTACAGACGTAATATCATATGATATTTACAAACCCATAATTAAATGAAAATAATAACATTTAACTCTTATGTTTTATGATAAAACAATGTCTTTTATTTAATATAGGGTTAACATGATTCGTACTATTACACGTATGTAATTTGGTGGATCATAATCCCAATTTCATGCTCAACGTCAGTAATTGGAGCCGAAATTTTGTTCGGGTACATAGAAGTGAATAAATTACAAAGATGTGCATTTCTTCGTTATAATTGAAAAATCATATTATAAATGATAATTGACCGAAAATTCGTGAATTCTTACGTAATTAACCCGAAACATATTTTTGGTAGTTGATTAAGGAAAAAAACAAAGTTAAACCTCATATAAGATGGAGTAGGTTAATTACGTATAATTAGCTTCAAAGTTATTGTTTAATTGATTTTACGCTAAGTTTGACTTTTGTTTTTCTTTGTTTTTTTTTTTAACGTTAAATCACCCCTGAAAATTATATGATATAGTAGTAAAGATTGTGCTAAATCGTATTGAACAATGTCGAACTGTATAGTAAAGATTTTAAGTGCATGTAAAAAAGAAATCACCTTATTGTAGTTACGGAATTAAAACAATTGTTTTCCTTGAAATATATTAGAAAAAACGCTAAAAATAATATGCACTTATTAAATCATGGCAAAAATATTGATTTTACTTGGAAATATGTTATGTAGTTGGATAAAAGAAATTAATATTTATTAAAATGTTGGGTTGTGTTGGATTGTTGATAAAACATAAAAATGTATTTTTTGGATTGTGGAGTAAGTTGTCCTCCCTCCATCCCGGCTTATCTTGCACATGGAGGATTGGCACATATTATTAAAAAAAGTTATTTTTTGGTTGTTTGTTGACTTTTCAAATGTGAATGGAGGGTGAAAAATTATGTTATAACTTTTCTTTTTTAGATTGTGCAAGATAAGGCGGGACGACCGTTTAAGAATAGTATGCAAAATTAGATGGAACGGAAGAAATATGTAAATAATAAAAAAAAAATTATCGATAGATTGGGTTGTGATGGATTGTCGATAAACATGTTATTAATAGAAATATTTGACCTTGTAATCTTTAATGTTCATCTACTCCACAAACTATTCTACTCCTAAAATACCTACTCTTTGTGTTTTATTCATTTGTTAATTTGCAAGCATTTCACACTTTATTTTATCTACTTTCACATCTCAATCATGCTATGTTTTAAAAATATTTTTGTTTCTGCAATTTTGGATGAAAATATATATTTTAAATGATTTTTTTATTAATTTATATATTTTTTTAATTGTCAGTAAGTTGAAGTGACATATCACATATCTATGTCAATATTAGCCCACCAATAGCTATCTTACATCTTGTGGGTTGCTATCATCATATCTTAAATAATATATTTCACATTTTTAAATCTTTAAATTATGTCAATGTGTGTGCCTGATATAAATTTTCTTTAAAATATTTTGTAACTTTTACTAAAACATTAAATCTTTATTTTAAAATTGTTCGTTTACCTTTGATTATATTCCGCCAAGATGTTATAAGGTCTTAGACAGTCTATATTTTTCTCACACTCTCCATTTACATTCGATTAATTCTACATAAATCTTACGTAGACGTTGAATCCTAATATGTCGTCAGATTAGCGCTAACGTTGTGTAGAATATTAGTTTAAATCTTGAATTATAAAACATTTTTTATGTACAAATCATACCCTGTGTGTTTGTTTAAGGTTTTTTTTAATTTATTGGAGAAGACCAAATCTATTTATCATTTTATGTACCTCGTCAACAGTACTTCAACATTTTTACGCATATGAATTATAATTCATTCATCACAATATATATATATGTGTGTATGTAGTTCATATTTTTTTGTTTGTGCAAGATGTACATTACCCATAATTGTCCAAGTAGTGGAGGTAATCACAATCCAACAATAAAAATGGTGGATGTGACCACTTCATGTTTCTAAGAAGTGATTAAAATAAGTAATCGTAAATATCAGCAATTCGTAGCATACAATATTTGGTCTCAAATAGCCCAAATTTAAGCAGAAGTCACCTGCAGCTGATTTTAAATTAAAAACTCAAAAATACTTATCTTAAGCATTTACACCCTCATAATCATGGTATTCTATTGTGTACTGTGCACTCATTATGGTAATTCGAGCTGCCCATGACCTGAACCTGCTAGCCAATGCTATTATTTGGCCAGGCTAAAATTTTATACGACTGAAAAATGATGAGTCCAATACGATCATTTTCTAAAATACACTATAGTTTGTTTAAGTCAAATTATCAAGCCATTTATTTACCCATCAAATGGACTTAGTAGCCCGGTAATACTTTAAATTACTTCTATATTAAAAATAATTAAATAATAATTCACTATATTAAACATCCTTTTAATTCACTATATTAAATAATACTTCCTCCGTCCCGACCTAATTTGTACACATGTTTCATCGCGTATATAAAAAAAAATTATTTTTTGCTTTTTAGTTGATTTTTTCAAAGGTGGAGATTTTAAGGGTGGAGATTGTAAGATACATTTCTTTTTCTAACAGTGTGCAAATTGGAAAGGATGGATCGAAAAAGAAAATATACAAACTAGGATGGGACGGAAGAAGTAATTCATTATATTAAGCATCCTTTTAATTACTATGGGTCCGTTTGCTTAAGATTGGGCGCAGTAAATTTAACGGACCGAATTTTAATAAGGTACACTCATTAACTTTCTTAGTCAGGTTTGACTCTCCAGTGTTAAGTAAACGGACCCTATATATATTAATCAAGTGCATAAATGACCTTTCGTTGGCACTAAATTTATTAAGACCTTTCATTGGCACTAAATTAATTTTTTTTTATGGGGTCACTAAATTAATTTCTTAATATGCATGAAAACTTGCAAAATAAGGTGGGTAGTAGCAATTATTGACCTGCTCTCAAGAAACAAATATTGAATAATGAATTCGGATCTGAAAAAATCAGCAAATATCTTAACTATGGCAGTAATAAGTCGAGTCGAGACAAACATATTACTGATCAAATTTATTTGAGTCATAAATTGAGCTTGAATGAACTTAAATCGAGCCGAACATGAATCGAGATCGAGTAGTTTGAATTTTTTAAACATGTATTAACATTTTTTAGTTATCGACCTCGTATAGTGTTTTAATTTTTATCAAACGTAAAAGTATGTTCAAACTTATTTAATATTTATAGTCGAACATATTTGAAACGAGCTTTTAACAAGTAATTTTGAAGCGAGTATGGAGTAACATTATTTGATTTTTAGCCCTAATTTTAACAACCTCTTGAATTTAAAATTAATACTCCCTCCGTCCCGAATGAACTTGCACACTTTCCGTTTTCGTCCATCTCAAGCAAACTTGCACACCCTTAAAAAGGAAAGTTATAACACAATCTCCACCCTCAAAATCTTCACCCTCAATTAACCTTTGAAAAGTCAACAAAATTACAAAATACAATTTTTTTCTTAATATGTGTGCCGACTCTCCTGTACAAGTTCATTCGGGATGGAGGGAGTATAAATAAAACTTCACAATGAAAATGTATATATACAAATAATTTAAGAAAAGAAGAAAATCCCTTTGACTCGGAATAGTGTAACTGAAACAGTTCTATTTTCTCTCAGGTCAAAATCTCCACTCTCTCTCTACAGATTTTCTCTCTCTTCAAGCATTTTATTTTACTTGCTAAGCAAATCGGGATACTCACCAGCACAGATCTGCTATTCGATCTTTAACCCCACTCACATTTTCGCACAATTATTTTGACCACAAGAAAAGGAAGCAGAAAAAACCGGAATGCGCAATAAAATCTATGATTAACAGCTTCTACTGTTTATATTATTGATATTGCTTTTTGTAGGTATGTTGTCGTAGCTTTGTTGTTCATTACTCCTTGAATTGTGGCCTTTCAATCAGTTATTGCTGCTTTAGGCACTAGAGCTAGGGTTTTTGTTTTTGCTTGTTGTACTACGACTGTTTGTGGAATCGGAAATGCGTATGTGAGTGTTTTTGGATGATTAATTGCTGCGCATTTTGTTTAGTTGCTCAAATTTCAGTCAGTTATTGCTGCTTTAGGCAGTGGAGCTAGGGTTTTTGTTTTTGCTTGTTGTACTACGATGTTTGTGAAATCAGAAATGCGTGTGTGAGTGTTTTTTGAATGATTAATTGGTGCGCATTTGGTTTAGTGGAACAGATTTCAATCAGTTATTGCTACTTTAGGCAGTGGAGCTAGGGGTTTTGTTTTTGCTTGTTATACTACGACTGTTTGTGAAATCGGAAATGCGTATACGACCGTTTTTAGATGATTAATTACTGCGCATTTGGTTTAGTTGCTCAAATTTGAATTATTGATCGTTACTATTGAATTTCTTCAGGTGATAAACTTGGTGATCTGTTTTTGAAATCCAGTTTTTGGTATGGTATAGAGTTTGATTGGCTGGGGTTTGAATGTGGTGATAAAGTATACTATGTTGTGAGCAATGAGGCTTTGTGTTATTGAGAAATGGGGTGTGCCTTTGGGAAAGAGAGACAGTCGACTGGGCCACCTAGTGGCGAATTTGTAGCTGAAAGGGAGGGAAATAGAGCTCGAGAGAGAGATTTGTCAGCGGCATCAGGGAGGAGCGAGAAAGTAGTGGTTGGTTCAGTAAGTAAATCGGAGGAGGGCGGTGGTGGTGAAGTTCAGAATGGAGACGAAAAGAAGGATGAGCGAAAGAACGAGAGGCGGGCAAGAGGTGAAAGGAGAAGGTCTAGGCCGAATCCAAGGCTAAGTAATCCTCCGAAAAACATCCATGGAGAACAAGTGGCAGCAGGATGGCCATCTTGGCTCTCTGCTGTTGCAGGAGAAGCTATCAATGGATGGACACCTCGTAGGGCCGATTCATTCGAGAAAATCGATAAGGCAAGAGGTCCTTTCTTGATAGTTGCCCTTTTTCTTGTTATGTAGTTCATGGCTTGATTCTTATTTTATGTTTTTCTGTTCTTTGTTGTTGTATTTAGATTGGACAAGGTACTTATAGTAATGTGTACAAGGCTAGGGATGCTATAACAGGAAAAATTGTTGCGTTAAAGAAGGTTAGATTCGATAACTTGGAACCCGAGAGCGTGAGGTTTATGGCTCGGGAGATTTTGATTTTGCGACGATTGGATCATCCAAATGTTGTAAAATTGCAAGGATTGGTGACATCAAGGATGTCATGTAGTTTGTACCTTGTTTTCGATTATATGGAGCATGATTTGGCTGGACTAGCTTCGAGCCCTGACATCAAGTTTACAGAGCCTCAGGTGGCATTTTGTTCTTGTATGTTAATACATATATATATATACGTGTGTATGCGTGTTTCTCAGTTTTATTGATGGACAAGGTCTAATTCCTGGATTTTTGTTTGCATTGTCTGCTTATTTGATAGGTCAAATGCTACATGCATCAGCTATTGTCTGGCCTTGAACATTGCCATAATCGCCGTGTGTTGCACCGCGACATCAAAGGGTCAAATCTCCTTATTGATGATGGAGGGGTTCTTAAGATTGCGGATTTTGGATTAGCTTCAACATTTGACCCTAACAACAAGCACCCCATGACGAGTCGTGTGGTTACACTCTGGTATAGGCCACCGGAGCTCCTTTTGGGTGCAACGGAGTATGGTGTAGGTGTGGACCTGTGGAGCGCCGGGTGCATTTTAGCCGAGCTGTTCGCTGGGAAGCCGATTATGACAGGGAGAACAGAGGTAACTTCGAACTCTTCATAACCATCTAACAGTAATATCATAGTCATAATTACAATCTAATGTAACACATTCGTACATATTGAACATAAAGTGATGTTGTTAGGTTATGTATGCTCTGATGTAACATAATCGTATATACCAAACACCAGAAAGCTACCAAGTAATTTGTATGACATTGCAAAACCCGTTTGTCTTGAAAAATGTGTTTTGGTCCTTAGAATGAAATAGTGCAAAATAGGCTCGTCTAGTTACATAGTCGACTTCCCACAAGTGTCTACAACGTGTGGATCATAGAGTAAGGATCAATAGAACAGCCTTGATATTTGTTCATTTATTTGCATAGTGGTGCCATGGCCTTGCCGCATGTGTACACTTAAATTGCCAAGTTTCATAAATTTATATTGTAATTCGAAGCTTTGATTTTTTTCAAGTTGCATTAGCAAATTTTTGTCACTGCTTGCTTTGTTACTCAAACTGATTCTGAAATGGTGCTTAGGTCGAACAACTGCACAGGATTTTCAAGCTATGTGGTTCTCCATCAGAAGAATATTGGAAAAAGGCGAAGCTTCCTCACGCAACCATATTCAAACCCCAACAATCATATAAACGATGCATAAGGGACACGTTTAAAGATTTCCCTCCATCATCATTATCATTAATCGATACTCTACTTGCTATTGATCCAAGTGAGCGTCAAACTGCTACGGCTGCGTTAGAAAGTGAAGTAAGCTCTCTTTGTCCCCGTTTTCCCTTTTCATTGTCAGTAAAAAGAAAGCCATAGTCTTTATTGAGTTTCGGAGAAGCACCTAAAACCGCTGTCTCTTTTTCTTTTCTTTTTCTATTTACAGTTTTTCGCATCCAAGCCTTATGCATGCGATCCTTCTAGCCTTCCGAAGTATCCACCAAGTAAAGAGATGGATGCTAAGCGCCGTGATGAAGAAGCTCGAAGGTTTGGGAAATAAATGTTTTAAAAATACATCCATGGTCTTAAATGTTTAGGTTCAATTTAAGACATGATGCACATGCATTTAGTTCTATGGTGTTGTTTAGACAAGATAATGTGATTGTAGGTTAAGAGCTGCCGGGAAAGCTCAAGGTGATGGTACCAAGAAGACACGAACACGTGATCGGGGAATGCGGGCAATCCCTGCTCCTGAAGCCAATGCTGAGCTGCAGACCAATATTGATGTAAGTCATCTCATATCCTTTACTCAGTATCTTTTAGTACTTCAGACGCACCCTACATTGCTTGCTCGCCTGACAGAAAATTTACAGTATTACCCCCTTTATTATTCCTTTTCCTTAGACTTTTCCATGTTCAAGAATCATTAGTATTCCCAGTCTTTCACCACTTTGCACACACCATAGTCGACAAGGAGACAGCACTTAATCTATTTGTCTACTTTTGTTCTCTCTTTTTTTTTAGAGCTAATCTTATCCATCAGTAAAATTTTCGCTAATTAATGAACCGGACTTCCAAGTTAATAGTAGACTAGTATGGATCTTAGGCGTAAACGTGTTATTTTAGTTGGATGTAAGGACCTTATTGGGAGTAAACATGTATGTAAATGTTGGAGAACAATCTAGTGCACACTGCTAAGGAAACGACCTGCTCTTTGTTTAGGCGAAATGCACATTTGAACCCTTGAGCTTTCACCTTTTTTCTGTTTATTGGCCCGCGTACACTTTTGTTTGGTGAACCCCTGAACTTTTCATTCTGTTCTTCTAGGCCCTTCTACATTTATTTTGTTTTACCGAGCCTCAGCTTAGAAGTATAAAGGCTCGGTAAAGCAAAATAAACATAAGTAAAAATTTACTTACTTGGGCTTAGTGAATACAAAACTTGTGATTTGTTGTATGCTTACTGGCAATTAATTTTACATTTGATCTGTATATGCTGCAATAATACACGTTCTCCCCTACTAAACAGAGACGACGCCTAATAACTCACGCGAACGCAAAGAGCAAAAGCGAGAAGTTTCCTCCACCACACCAGGACGGAGGAATCGGTTTCCCATTAGGCACTTCCCACCACATCAACCCGAGCTATGATCCTCCTGACGTACCGTTTACTTCCATGAACTTCTCGTACGCCAAAGAACCAATTGAGACATGGTCTGGCCCGCTGGTCGATTCTGCTCCCAGACGACAATCAAAGCCGGCAAAGAAGGATCAACGTAAACATTAAAGAACTCTACCGTGGAATAAGAAAGATTACGTGTATTATAGCTTCATCGTCGTATACTTGCCGCTGGATCAACACGCAGAGGTGCAGATACTGCAAGTTTGTGTGTTATATCTGAGCCGGAAATCATCCTTCACACTGGTTTGAGAGGTAAAGATATCCTTTTTATTCTGCATTCTTGTTTCTATTACTTTTTATTGAATTTTGAGGACATTTTTATGTACTTTAATCTTATTTTCAATTTTTCCTCCTTTTCAGTGATGAAATGTCATTAATGAAGCCTTAGATTTAATGATTTGTGAATCAGGAAATCCGGCCTTCTTTGGTTATGATTCTTATTAGGGATAAATCGCCTTTTGTCCTTCTGCTCGTTCGATTTTCGTCTCAAAATTAGTTTTTTCAATTTCGTTCAGGTGGTGAGAGATTTGAGGATTGATTTGAAATTTATAGTCTCAAATTCATTGGCGTTTGAATTATCATGAATTTGGAAATTCATGATTTCATTTTGAGATATTTTTTATCTAATTGGATTTAAGGATTTGAAATCATTGATTCTAAATTCGTTCATTTCAAATCCCTCAATTCAAACACAACCTGATCCAAATAAATTTGAAATGAATGGATTTAAAATAAATGGATTTCAAGTCCACACAATTTAGAAGGGATTTGAAATGAGTTTTTATGGGTCAAAGACCTGAAAGATATTTCAACGATTCAGGTCCTGAAATAAAATTTCTATCAATTTAGTGCCTAAAAAATGTAAAACTATCAATAGAAGACCTATAAGTCTAAAACCAATAGAGGGTCTGTTTGAAAAATTGCAAAACCCACAAAATAAAATTCCTCAAAATAAAACTGTTTCAAAGTGAAAAGCAGTGGAAATATACGTCAAAGTGTTTCACTATATATATATATATTTTTTTTTTTTTATTTTATGTAGTTTCATATTGGAAATTGTTAGTTTTTTTTTAATTAATTTTTAAAATATCTATAATTTCTTTTTTTAGTCATACGCAGAGAAAAAAATTATCTTTTTTTTTTAAAAGTCTGTAATTTACTTTTTAAGTTCATAATATTTAAATTCATGTAAACATATTTCACTAAAATATGTTTTTTTACTTATGTAAATATCTTCTTTTGTTATTTTGTATGTTTAAAAAAAACATTGCAAATTATTTAATTATTTTAGATATATCATGATAATTTTAAAAAATGTAGTGAAATACTTTTGGCATATATTTTCCTACTTATCATTTCGAAATAATTCTATTTTTTTAGTTTTGCAATTTACTGAACATCCTATAATGATTTTGGATTTATGGGTCTTCTATTGATATTTTCAAATCTTTTAGGCCCCTGATTGATAGAAATTATCTTTCAGAACCTAAACTAATAGTTGACTTATCTTTTTGGGTTATTGACCGATAAAATCCCCAACAGGAATGGATTTGAGACTGAATTTTAAATCCATTCGCAAATCCTCTCATCCAAATGACCTAGGATTTGCTCGCATTTAGATCAATTTTCGTTGCCGATCATTTAACTCACATGAAATAATTTTTCTTTTTGCTCGTTCGTTTTTCATCTAAAATACGTCAACGCTGGTGCCACGTTAATTAAAATCGGTTGTAAGTTGTCGTCATGTGTGCTTTTTCGGCTGATTGCTTATCGACAGCGAAAATTGATCCAATTTCTTGTGACAAATTGAAAACGCAATAATTTTGGTGTAGAAAATCAAATGAGTAAAAAGTTATAGGACGAAAAATGAGTTAGATCTTGTTATTAGGTTCTTGCACATTTAATTTCGTTTTGCAAATGAAAGTACATGGATTCAATTTTTTTGAATGAAAATTGTATCATGTTTGAATCAGGTTTCTTTGAAACCAGTGGCTTGCATAATAAGGATCGATTTTAATGCATATAAAATTGCAAGATTTATTTTTTAAATATTGGCTAATTACGTAAAAATTCACGATATTTTAAGTCCACTTTCTACTATTATTGGGTATTGAGTGGCTTAGCATTGATGATGAACCTGAGAATGACACGGTGCACAACGATGATGGTTACTATTATCATTTGTGGTATGACTTTCATTATTTGTAATTTTGTACAATTTTTCCGATTTGATACACGACTGTTGACCTGGAGTTGAAATTGGGATTTTGGTTAGTAGTCGTAGACATACAATTATTTGATGTTTCTAAACCCATAATTAGATGCGAAAATATTATGTAAAATGATATCGTTTTTAAAGAATTCGTACAAATACATATTTGCAAATTGAACGTGCCCAAATTTCAATCTCGTGCTTCATGCCACAATTGTAATAAAGTTTAGAGTTATCTTGTAAATAATAAATTGTAATAAAGTTTTACGTAATTAAACCTTTCAAACATAATGACATCTTCACATTATTGTTTTAATAATTGAAGTCAGGTCCCCAAGATGTCAATCTGAATCTTCTACAACTAGGCCCCATGGATAGTGTCATTATCAGATAATACCACAGGATAGTAATGGAATTGGATAAAGTTTTCCTGTGTTTACTTTCGACTAAAAATTGGATATAGTTTCAATTCCGGGTAAATAATTGGCAAAATTACATGTGCATCAGTTGCACAATACACTTCAGATTGGATATCATGATTTATGCTTAATACCTGTAGGCATAATACTAAAAAAGTTTGGCCCCTTACGTTGATTGCACGGTAAGATCAACAATTAGAACAAGAGACCTCCTTAAGCACTAGTTGTGCAATGCAATTCAGGGTGGGGCATCATAATTTATGCATAAAAGTATCTTTATCCAAAACAAGTGATAAATTTAAGCTTAATATTAATATACTTTCAGTGTCATACCTTCACTCAGAACATGTTATACCTTTAACATAAATACTACTTCCTCTGTCCCACCTTATCTTGCACACTTTCCTTAAATGGCCGTCCCACCTTATCTTGCACAACCTAAAAAATAAAGTTATAACATAATCTCCACTCTCAAAATCTTCACCCTCAATCTCCACCCTCAATTTACATTTGAAAAGTCAACAAACAACCAAAAAGCAACTTTTCTTAATACCCGTGTCGACCCCCCCTGTGCAAGATAAGCCGGGACGGAGGGAGTACTATTTCCGTCCCGACTTATTTTGCATACTTTCTCTTTTCGATCGTCCCACATAAATTTTACACACTACTAAAAAAGGAAACTTCTCTCACAATCTTCACCCTCAAAATTTCAACCTTCAATTTAAAAATGTCAAAGAAAAAGCAAAATATGTTTTTTCTTAACATCCGTGCCCGGTTAAATGTGCAAAATAAACCAGAACGGAGGGAGTAATATTTTTTTTTTCTATGAATTTGATATAAGGGGGCATTTTACTAAAGTGTCCCACCGCGATATCCGCTAATAATAGAAACACAACTTCACAGCTCAAAATCTGATGTTCTTTGATCAAAATGCCGAAGTTAGGGTCCACTTGGTTGCAAATCATCAATGATAATAACAATGGATATGAATGAGGGATCAATCATATTGTGGAATGAAATTGAAGAAATTGTTAATAAAATGAGGTAATGATTAACTTATTTATTATGTACCAAGCACCATAAATGGGAATGAGTCTTCATTCATACCCATTTTCATTCTCATTCCTTACCCCTAAACCCCCAATCAAGCGGGTCCTAAGTGTTTTATTTTCTGAATAGGGTTAGAATTTGAATACATGTAATTGCACATCACACGGGATGGGGTCCGTGTGAAGTTTTTGTCAATCAAATATGTCAAGAAATAGAAACAACACACTTCTACTCAATTCAGGGAAATCTTCTCACGATGAGTTTTTGTCAATCAAATATGTCAAGAAATAGAAACCAAACTGGAGTGTTGGATTGCATGATATAATTAAGGTAATAACCAAAGCACAGCAAAGATACAATCGCTAAAGGACACTAAGACATATAATCTCTGCATTTCACTTAATAATGAAAATTTAACTCTCATTGTAGATTTAGTACTGCAATGTAAACACACTACACACACTGAAGATAGGCATAAGCAAAACTAAGTTCACCAACTTTGATTTCCACAAACTATCAGAAGCAAATCTGTAATAATATAAAAATATAGCACAACACTATCAACTTCAAAATTCGTTTAAATCTACGTTATTTTGGCTAATAAGCCTGCAAAACACTACACTTCGTGTACGAGATGTTCTTACGCAATATCAATCTAAACGCTACAGTGGTTAATGCATCGTCTACTCCATTTTAATCAGTTATGAATCAATGCAAAAGAATAAGTCTACTCCTATCCAAGGGGTATTTAAGGTCACTTTCCCAGGTTGAACGGGCAATACATCAGTTTCTTTCCACCACAGTAAACTTGCAATAAACTGGATAAAGTGCCCCCCTATCTTGGGTTATCCACCAAAGTAGGCCGAAGAGGAATAGGATGCCAGAGAATTCAAGATATTTCATCTGACGTATCATTACATACATATCTAACATCTTAAAATCTGTTACCATAAACAGAAAAAGTAGTTCTTGAATGGAACACATAACTAACAGTGCTCTTACTTGAAATGTTGCTGCAGAATGGGTATTAGGCAATGGTTTCTTGTTTTATGCATATTTCTGCTTTTAGCTTACATTCAGCTAAAAAGAAGTGTTTGCAGACTTCTGTTTCTGCTGCAATTCACAGTGTTTGCAAGAGCTTTCTTTAATCACTTTTCACCTTTTAACTAAATTTAAGTTAATTGTTAGCGTTTGGATTTCATAGCTTATGCTTAAATAAATCAAGTTTTTGCCATAAGCTATAAACAGCTGCAACCCTGCTTCTGCTCATTTCTTATTTTCTAAAGAGTAAAATTACGAAGCTAGAAGTACTTATTTATCAAACACATAAACTCTATAATTTGGTCAAAATCATTTAATTATCAAACACTTCACTTCTCATCATAAGTAATTTTTACGGAAATGCTAATTTTAGTCACTTCTTTATGAAACAGAAGCAAAAATCCAAAAGCAGCAGAAATGTTGTTTCAAACAGCTTCCTAGTCAAAATTGTTAAAGAAAGTGTTTATTTGCAAACACTACAACTTATAAGTTCACCACAGTTACTTTTACTTCAATCGCTACCAAAAATCTCTAATTTTAATCACTTTCTCAAAAGCAATAGCAACCCCAAACACATATACATACTCATTCACAAACACATATGCACATCTCCAGATTTTATTCATCTTTGCATCTAACCAAACTTGCATTTTCCAGCAGTGGAGCCATTTTTCACCAGAACAAAATTATATCATATCATTATTACTAAAATTGTTAAGAACAAAACAGAAAAAAACAAGCTACAAAAACGAAGATAACAAGTTAAGAAAACCTTTTTTGCAGTTTGACAATGGCGGAATACATTTTCCTCCTTGACCCAACCGCACTGATTCCCATATCCTTGAGATCCTCCAATGTCAACAATGGCAGCACCTCATCATCAACCTCATGCACCTCGAAAACGGGGGCATATCGCCCTAACCCTAATCCAATTAACCACTCCTTCACCCCCAAATTCGCCGAATTCACCTCGTTAATATGCACTCCATTAATTTCCTCCGCCCGATTTCGCCCCCGATGTTGATCCCAAAACTGTAATCCCATATTCTCTTCCGAATTAGGGCTCTCCTGCTCCTTTTCTGACCCCGAACCCTCACCTTCCCCCTCCAATTCCCTCAATTCCTCATTGTTATTATCGTTCTCCTCTTGTAAATAACTCGTGCTCTCAATTGCGGCAGCGGAGGCGGCGGCCGCGCCGCCGCCGGACTCGAACTTATTCCAATTGGTGCGAGCGCGTTTAGTCGGCTTTTTAATTTTGGGGATTTTCCGGTGCCCTAAATCCCCAAAATTCTCATCGACTTCCACCGAATCGTGGAAATTGGAGTCAGCGGCGGCGCCGCCGTTGACGAGGTTAGTGAGCGGCCGCGTTTTGGAGGATTTGAGAGCTAGGGAAGGGTCTTTGTGGAAGCGCCATGTTTTATTGGGGCGTCTATCGTAGGATGGATCTCCACCGATCTCGCCGAGGCGGACGCTGGGGCGGCGCTGCCGTTTGGGCGCGGTGGTGGCAGGATTGTCGAGTGGCGGGGGGTCGGGAGGGTGCGCCGCGACGGCGGTCGTTGCCGCGGCGCCGGAGATTTGGCAGTCCGGCTGTAGATGCTCTGTTGCCATGTGTTAGTGTGTGTTGTGTGTGTGAGAGATAGAGAGAGTAATTATCTATATACACAAAATGGGCCAGCAATTTGTCCTACAATTGGGCTTTTGCACATTTGGGCCCAGCCTTTGGTACATAATTGGCAAAAAGAGCCCAATTTGAGTTTAAAGTTGGGCCTACTGTTGTGGATTGGCCCAACTAGTTATGCTATTGTTTATAAGGTTGTGGCCCAATCCATTTTGTGGCCCACGTAGGGATATAAATTGATTGGGTAGGATGCGGTTAACTTTTTCTATATTTTATCCTAAATAATTTAGGTAGAGTTCGAGTAATATTCATTCGGCACATCAGGTTGTCCGCGTGGTAATTGGGTAATTCAGTTAGCAATTACTCAATTCGAATTCTCTATTATAATAGATGTTTCATCATCTGTTACACTCAATTAACTAAGTGACACATGTTAATTTGTGACATCATATCATACACGTGTCGATTAGTGAATGAGTGAAACACAAGATGTAACACCAAAGTGTAACAGGTGATCTCATGGGGTAATTACTCCCTCTGTCTCATCTTTTCTTGTACACTTTCCATTTTCGTCCGTCTCCGGCGAACTTATACATCCCTTAAAAATGAAAGTTATAATAGAATCTCCACCTTTTAAATCTCCACCTTTAATCTTTACCTTCAATCAACCTTTGAAAAGTTAACAAAATCTTAAAAAAAGATTTTTCTTAATACTTGTGCTAATCTCCCTTGTGCAAGATAAGGTGGGACGGAGGGAGTATTAAGTAAATAAATAATATATATTATGTAAATATATAATAAGTAAATGTGACATTTTATGTACTTTACATAATGGGAAAGACGGGTAGGATGATCGAGTAGGATAATCGGGTAATATATTTCATTTTACATATGAGATTAGAGATACATTATTTACACTTGAAAAAGTAAATTCAACTAAAAAAGTTCATTTATTCCCATATTTATCTTGGAGTACTTGTGACATTTATCCAAAAGTCAATGACATTAAAATAGATAGTTTAGAGAAATTGTACCATTTTAATTATAAAAGTGGTATAATTCGGCACAGACAACAAAGATATACTGAACTATTTTTATGGGACGGAAAGAATATTAAGTCCTGGTGCTTTTTTATTCGTTTTCGTATGACACTGGTTTAGATAAGACCATGTTTACTGGTGATTTTTTAACGACCGGTCGTCATAAGACGACAAACATTAATTTAAAAAAAAAAAATAGAAAACCCAATGTTGTTGATGACCCTGGTTGTGGTTTGGGTTGGTCAACCAATTCATTCCACAAGCCAATCACATTTCACAACGTGTCACATGTTAATCTATCATTGGTTGTATTAAATTATTTATTGGATATAATTTTAATAATAAATAAACATAATAATTTTTATTTTACAAAATTTTTTATTTTTTTTTTATCAAAATTCTTGCTCCCTCCGTCCTGACGAAAACTAAGGAAAAACAGATTTTGTGGAATCTTTGATTTTTTCAAAGGTGGAGATTAAGAGCGGAGATTTTGAGGTGGAGATTGTGAGAAAATTTGTCATTTATAAGCTAGACCAATTAAGTTGGGACAAACAAAAAAGAAAGGTAGGTCAATTAGGTCAGGACGGAGGGAGTATTTTTTTCCCTACAAGTAAAACCTAATATTGACATTAGGGCAGTGAATGTCGTTTGGAGATTATCGAAATTGGATCGTAACCCGAATCGCATTAGTTCCGAATCAAAAATTTCTGAACCGAACTGAACCAATTGCTTTCTTGGTTCGGATTTGGATATTTCTTAATTTTTCGAAGCGAAAATTGTGCTGAAGCGTATCGAACAATACCGAGCTGTATAGTAAAGATTTTAAGTGCATGCAAAAAAAAAAATCATCTTGTTGTAATTGTGGAATTAAAATATTTTTTTTCCTGAAATATATTAGAAAAAGCACTAAAAATAATATGCAATTATTAAATCGTAGCAAAAATATTGATTTTATTGAAAAATATGTTATGTATTTGGATAAAAGAAATTAATATTTATTAAAATGTTGGGTTGTATTGGGTTATTGATAGAATATAAAAATGTATTTTTTGAGTTGTAAATTAGGTTGTATATGTGGATGAAAGAGAAATTAATATTTTATTTTATTTTTAGATAAAATTAATATTTTATTAATAGGTTGGATTGTGGTGAATTCTTGATAAACATTGTCTAAGGACTAAATATTAGGTTTTATTATATAAAAATTTATGATATTACAATAAACTATTATTTGTTATGTAACTCTTTAAATAGGACTTAGAAACGTACAAGATATTTTTTTCAATTCGAGATTTTGGGCCACTGGCTGGAGCTGAGATAAAATAATGTCATTTTTATTAAAATTAATGGTGGAAATAATTTATACATTCATTTTGCTGCATCTTCTATAATAATTGCATAATTACACAATACACATATAATATTATACTCCCTCCGTCCTATCATATCTTGCACAGAGGAGGTTGACATAAATATTAAGAAAAGTTGTTTCTTAATATTTTGTTGAGTTTTTATGGTTAATTGGAGGTGGGGATTTTGAGAGTGAAGATGTGTTATAATTTTCATTTTTTAAGAGATGTGCAAGTTCATCTAAGACGGAAAAAATGAAAAGTGTGCAAGAAAATGTGTGACGAGGGAAATATTATTAATCATGATTTATGCAATAATACAATTCCTACTTAAAACATTGCATGTGAATTGAATGAGATGATTGTACAAATAAATGTAAACCTCCATCATTCCTATTTATTTTTATTTTTATATATTGCAAATAAATATGATTGGTTGGAATCATTTTGCACCAGACAATAAAATAAGTATTTTATCTATAAAATAAATTTGTGGATATAATAATATATCAACATGCTTTTTCTCTCACTTGTTAGTGAGAGAGTGAGTGAGACAAAAGTTATGATTTGATTAGGACTACAAAATTTATGGGTATAAATTATTTGGAAGTACTAAATTTGGTAAATGTCTCATCATTTACCCACCTAAAAAACAAATTAACAAATAAAAAATTAAATGACAGGTGGTGCTATGTTAATTGTTAACTAATTGAATCAAAATCAAACCTAAAATATAAGCTTCAGATTTATCAAATTGGGTAACACTCCCTCGGTCCCACTTAATTTTACGGGATTGATCGGATATGAATAAGATAAACTTAATTTTGCTTTTAAGTTGATTTTATCAAAGATATAGATTGAGAGTGGAGATTTTGAGGATGAAGATTGTGAGAAAAAATTCATTTTTAAGGGTATGTAAAGTTAAGTGGGACGGACGGAAAGTTAAAGATAAGTGTGCAAATTTAAATTGGACGGATATACTACCTCCGTTTTCTTTAGTTGTCATTCTAACTTATTTGTTTTGTTTGTAAATAGTTATCATTTTAGTTTTTTTTATCACTTTTTTTTACAATACTAACCCTATAGTTATGAAAAATGTTAACAATTTTTAGAAATGATTAAAAATATCAAGGGATTTTAGGAAATTAGTTGATAGTTGATTTGTCAACTCCTTAAGTCCCTTAATTTTTTTATCCAAAGTTAGAATAACAACTAAAAAGAAACAGAGGTAGTATAGATAGATTATAGAGTAATGCTTTGAAAGATGATAGACGTTTGGTTGAGCGATTCGAAATCTAGCACTTAATCGAACACGAAACGGGTGGAATGAGAGTGAGATTAAACAGAGAAGAATCATATAGAAAACTTCTAGCGTTTAGACAGAATTTAGTCGGAGCTAGACGGTCAATTTTAAACAGAGCTATAGAGAAAATATTAATGTAGATACTGGATCAAAAAACAAACAAGTAAAAAGTTACGCTTCCTTCTAAAATGAAGCTTTATCTTATATATAGATTTGGCAATTCGGGTCTTCTAGTTCAACCAAAATTTATCGGGCCAATGTTGTTGGACTCCTAACTGGGCCCCATCTTCACATTGGTATGATATTGTCCGTTTTGGGTCAAGCCTGTACAGTTTTTGTTCTTGGCTAACTCTCAAAATGCCTCATACCAATTGAGATACTCCAATTCTATTAAACCTCATGATCTTCTCATGTATATTCAATGTGGATTTTGTTGGACAATCCTAATATGTTAGGTTGAGTTTTGTTAGCTTGAAATTTTGTTTTTATTTAAAAAAACTAGTACTTTTAAAAAATGTTACTTCTATATAAAATTAACACTTAAGGTGCCTTTTTTTTATATTAGCAATAACATTTTTTTATAATAAGAGTACATTTCATCTTATGAGTAAGACGGATTCTATTTAAGCATTTTTCAATTAATTTATACGCACTTGAATTAGTTTAAGAGAGTGTTTACGATTACTTTTGATTTAGAATAATTAATTAAATTTAGAGATTGTGAAAAAATTGTTTTAAAATAAAGGTAGATAATGTGTATAATAATAGGTGACTCTTCAAGACGTAGAAGCTGTATTATTTGGAAAAAAAAATTAAATAGAAGTTGTAAGTAGAAGCAGAAAAAAAATACCTGATAAGATACTTTCCAGTTTCCACTTCTATTTAAAATAAGGAATAAGGAATTGGATGTAGCTCAGTTGGTAGAGTATTTTATAACTCAGCGCACCCCAACAAAAAATGTACTCAAAAAAGAAATTCTATTTACAATAAACTATATCGTGTTATTATTGAAGCAAAAATAAATATTTAAAAACATTCAATATAAGTGATTTTAGGCCAAAAGCTTCAAGTTTGCAATTATTTTTCTTAAGTGTTTTTCAACTTATAACTTGAAAAAGCTTTGGAGTGTTTGAAAAAACGATTTTAGATTTAATATAAGTGATTTTAGGCCAAAAGCTAACAGTAGAAAATAATTGTTTTTTTTTATTTTTTTTTATATTTTGGTAAATAAATATAAATTTTTGCTCTCATTCATAAGCTAAAGTTGCTTAAGTATCACACTCCAGTTTTTACATTTGACCAAAATTACTTTATTTTCAAACATTACCTACTTTTAATTTCAAGTAATTTCATAAAAATCTCTATTCTTAGCCATTTTTAAAAAAGTTAAGCAAAAAAAATCATCCCGTAAAAACTTTTTTCCGAGCAATCGCAAACTCTCCCTTAGCATTGTCAGCAATGACACACTCACACATAACAACATAAATATGAAACCTTATCCACATATTGCACAGATTTTGAGGTTTATAATTTTTCTATTTTTATGAATAAATACAGTACTATTTTCCACATTCAAGTCAGAAAATGAGTCAGCAACGAGTCATCTGCAAGTGGGCTTCTGCCACGTGTCAGGCAACTGTTGGGTTAATAATTTAAAAGAATATAATTTATTAACAGCCAATTTTTTAATATTTTCTTGACAAGTCAGCATTGTCTCCACGTTTGTTATCCACAATAATATCTTGTGATCCATATTTGACGGCTTCCATTTGCCAAGAAAATTAATGGTCAGTATATTTTTCTTCGCAAAATCTCGTATGTGATCGTCACACGGCAGTCACACGGTTTGACAGGAAAAAATATTACTTTTTGTGGTACAAGTATTATGTTTATCTGTAAAAGTATCACATTTTTTTAACAAAAAAAGTATCACTTTTTGTAGTAAAAGTATCACCTTTATCGGTAAAAATATCAATGTAGTAAAAGTATCACTTTTTCCTGTAAAAGTATCAATATTTTCTGTAAAAGTATATTCCAACACACGTATGACCGTTCAAACACAAAACTCACTCATTTTTTTTAACTTTCAGTAATTTTAATCACTTTCTTAAAATAAAACAAAAAACGACCAGAAACACTCCCTTACGTCTTAATTACGCTAACAGATGGTAGTTATAAAAGCAAAGAGAAATTGGATCGCAAGATTTAAGGAAATGTTTCGGGTCGTTTTTATAAGAAATTGAATCACAAGATTTAAGGGAGTGTTTCTGGTCTTTTTTTATTTTTTTATAAAAATATACACCCCATTAATATCTTCTAACTTCCTTTTGTTAGTGCAACTACGATTTAAGGGAGTGTTTCTGGTCGTTCTTTATTTTAAGAATGTGATTAAAATTATAGAAAGTTGTAGACTTACTTAAAATTAGAAGCAGGTAGCGTTTTTTTACGGAGGTGTATAGTTTTATAAAATTAGAAGCATATAGCGTTTCAAGAAAGATTAAAGATAGTAAGATAAAGCAAATTTCAGTAACTTAAATTAAGTTGTAAAACAGTGTTGACGCATTACTATTTCTTCTAAAATTTTAGAATATTTAAGTTAAAATCTTCAAGCACAGAAAAATTGCTTCAACTTGCTTTTCGGTACCAAAATGTTGGGAAAAGTGACTATTTAGCATATACTACAATTTACAGTTTTATTAAAATCGATTTTTCTGCAAACACTACTCAACTTCTGATTTTAAATAATTTTACAATTTTTAATTTTAATCATTTTTTCCGAACTAAAAGCCAAACAAACACTCCTTAAATATGGTGCTGTATTTCTCCTACAAAAACATTCAACCAATCCTATCCATTTCTATAAATATTCGCACATCACTTCACATTTTCCCCAATTTTATTCAAATTCTCGCATATTTTTCAGCCCTAATCCGAATCCTTTCCGCAATCTCGATTTTGAGCAAATGGAGGTTTCGATTATTGGAAGCTCGCAGGTGAATTTAAGAAGAAATGGTGATTTAGGGTACTTGAACTTCGGCGCGAATCTGAGTGCTCAGATCTGTAATTTGAAGAACATCGATTCGAAGGGATGCAGCTTGAAATGGACTTCAAAATCAGCCGTTGGATTTACTCTCAGAGCCTCCGGCATTGCTCAAACTGAAGCAATTGGTCATTCTCAGAAAGCTTCGAAAATTTCCAGCACCAAGCCTGTAAGTCCTCCCTCTCTCTCTCTCTCTATCCGTGTCTGCTCTTATCTATTACAGCGTGACTGTTGGTGATTGCGCATGTTATTTTCATCTATTATCTAATTCTTCCATTAATAGGTTATCTATGCTTGAATTTTTCTTGAACTGATTGACAATTTTGCATTGTTGAGGGAGCTGGTAAACTAGAAAGAGAGGGAAATAATTATAAAGTAAAAAACACTGCATTTTGTACTCATGCTTAATTAGTAACTTGGAATTTAAAAAAAAAAAAAAATTTGAAATTAGAATTTGTGGTACTCACCCGTGTTTGTGGGACCGGACCGGTGATCGAGCCGGACAAGCCACCGGTTCAAGGTTCTACCGGTTCAACCGGTCAAAGATAACTTGTTGACTTTTGAATTTCGATAGTTCTTTATGTGTAATACAATCTAATTTGATACTAGAGTTTAACTTGTAAAAAAAAATTCAACATATATCAATATCAATTAATTCAAAGATACTTCTAACTCTAATTTTTTTAATAACATCCTAGTACCAAATTTAAAATAAAACGGAAAAAATAAGGGCAAATGAAGATAAAGGTGAAAATTCCGTTTTTTTACTTAAAATAGGTCAAAACACAACTGTATTTAAAAAAAAAATAAAAAAAATTGAATATAATCCGGTTCGACCGGTTCGGCGGTCGAACCGGTTCTCACCGGTTTTGACCGGTTTTCAACGGTTTTATGTGATTTCCGATTTTTTAATGCTACCGGACCGGTTCCATGCCCGGTTCCCGGTTGAACCGATTGAACCGGCCGGTCTGGTCCCACAAACCATGGTACTCACTTATATTTTATCTCTCTCATCCTAATTTTTTGTTTGCTTCTAATTTTTTCCGTATCTGTAATTTTGATCTATTTCCTCTCATACTATAATTAATTATTGTAATATTAGAAGAAATGACAAAATTAGAAGATTTTAAGGGAGATTTATTGAAAAATGTAAGGAGTAATATTGGAAAAAAGTGACCTTCAGCTATTTGACTTTATTTATTTATTTATTTCTCTACAACGACTAGTATTTATTTATACTCAGAGGGCTAGAAATTTGTGTTTATTTATTCCATATCCAGGTTAAAGATGTGGTAAAATAAGCTAAACTATGCCAAAGATATCACTTTCTGTCTCCGTTTCCTGTAGCTAAGAATACAAAAGTCCTTAAACATTATAATAAATTGTATACAAATTAAAATCTTAAATCTGCTCTGAATGCTTGTATGGGTCCTAAAAGCAACCAAGATTTTGCCAATATACTCATCCAAAATCAGTACTTTTTTTTTTGCTCTACTTGTGGATGGAAGTATTCTTGGTATTTAACATGCTTCCATTTTGATGAATGCTTATTTAGCAGATCATTTTCAATGTTTACAAATCGATACTAAAATGCCTTTCACCTTCTATAGCAGAACAATGGGGTCAAATTATTCGTCGGCCTGCCCCTCGATACAATCTCCGCCTCCAACACGATAAAGCATCGACGAGCAATAGCTACAGGATTAAAGGCATTGAAACTATTGGGAGTAGACGGCGTAGAGCTTCCAGTTTGGTGGGGAATAGCCGAAAAGGAAGCCATGGGAGAGTACGAGTGGACAAGCTACCTTGCCATTGTCGAAATGGTCCAAAAATCGGGCCTTGAACTTCACGTCTCACTCTGTTTTCATGGATGTGAAGAATGCAAAATTCCCCTTCCGGATTGGGTTTCCCGAATTGGTGAAGAAGACAACAGCATTTACTTTGCGGATCGGTTTGGACAGCGGTACAAGGACTGTGTGTCCTTTGGAGTGGACGATGTTCGGGTTTTGGATGGAAAGAGTCCGGTTGAAGTGTATAGGGAGTTCTGTGAGAGCTTCAACTCTACATTCAAACCATTCATGGGTTCCACAATTACGGTAAGGTTTAGGGAAATTGCAATATTGATGGTTTTGAGTATAAGTTCACTATTTGAGTATAAGTTTAGAAGTGGCATTTTGGGCCGCTCTGAGCGCCTGGCCCGAACCCCCTGGGCAAATGCCATATGCTGGGCTGAAATTTTGGGCTGAAAAATGACGAGCGTGGCCCATCTCCTAAAATACATAAGATTCATCGTGCCGGTGTCTGTCAGACCATGGCCACTCGGTCTGGCCTGATGGGCCATATGATACTTCGCGCTACAAATCTCACTAGCCTGCCTAAAATGTCGGGCGGGCAGGCAAGCCGAGCCGATTATGCCACCTCTAACTAAGTTCATGAACTACAAATAGTACACTTTTTACACATTTGGTCCTCTTTGCTTAAAATTGTTGACTTGGCAGCAACAAATGCAATTGCTGATGTGGCCTGGAAATTGTTGACTCAGCCATCGGATGCCACGTCAGCAGAACCATTGTTGAGTCGGCGATTTCCAGCAAAACAAACCAAATGCGTAAAGAGTTAATGAACTATTTTCTATAATTCGTGAAGTTAGTGAACCAAAGAGAACAGCTCATACTTAGACGAACAAAATTGTAAACTTTCCAGTATGATTATGTAGATTGATAAACTATGATAACCCATAGGTTCCTAATTCTAGCTGCGTGTTTCGTATTCAACAGGGCATATCGATTGGTCTCGGACCAAATGGCGAGCTTCGATATCCATCTGACCATCATCGACCCAAAACCAATCAGGAAGCTGGTGAATTCCAGTGTTATGACAAATATATGCTTATGAATCTAAAGCATCACGCCGAAACACAAGGAAATTCTCTATGGGGGCTTGGAGGTCCACACAATGCTCCGGGCCGTGAAATGCATCCACTCTCCAATGGCTTCTTCGCAGAAAATGGGGGGTCATGGGAGACCCCGTATGGCGATTTCTTCCTATCATGGTACTCAAATCAGCTGATTTCCCACGCAGATCGTATCTTATCACTCGCCTCTTCAACCTTCAAGAATGCTCATGTTACCGTCTCCGGAAAAGTCCCTCTCATCCACTCGTGGTACAAAACCCGGTCCCACCCGGCTGAAGTAACTGCCGGGTTCTATAACACGGCTCATAGAGACGGTTATGATGATGTTATTGAGATTTTCGCGAGAAACTCCTGCAAGATGATACTACCCGGGCTGGACTTGTCTGACGAGTACCAGCCCGCTGATTCTTGCTCAAGCCCGGAATTGTTGCTGGCCCAAATAACGGATTCTTGCCGAAAGCGTGGAGTGGAGGTGTCGGGTTGTAACTCGTTGGAGTCGGGTGGTTCGAGGGGGTTTGAACAGATCAAGAAGAAGTTGAAGGATGAAAATAGAGTCGTGGATTTGTTTACGTACCAACGAATGGGAGCTTATTTCTTTTCGCCCGAGCATTTCCCAGTGTTCGCTCAATTTGCCCGCGGCCTAAACCAACCGATCCGGAGTTTAGACGATGTGCTGGTCGGAGAGGGGCGCGATTCGGAGTCGAATCTCCACATGCAAACTGCATAGAGTGAGCTTTATTACTCATTTTTCTTGTACATATAGTGTAGAGTAGTTTAGTTTGCCCTTAGTGTATTGGTATTGTGTGAAGACTATAGTACTATTGATGCAGCTAGTGTAGTAGTTTGTAGGGAGTGAAGGTGGAAAAATATGCCTGGTTCGATGGGCCGGCCTAGTCGACCCGATATTTTAGATGGTCTGGGGTATAAAAATATTGATTCGAAGTATTATTCGGCCCAATAGGTCGTGGGTCGACCCAATAATCTTAGTATGTTAAAGGGACAAAGGCTGGACTGAGCTGATTAATTTGAGGCCCGATCAAATTTTGGTTCGGCCTGATTCAACCAAAAATTATTGCATTGGCCCAATGGACTGAGATCGAACAAGGCGGGTTGCCCGAATTGCCAGCTCTAATAATGACAGATTAAGTTAAAATGGAAGATCATGATTCATGAATGAAGCTCTCCATGTTGAATTTGAGTTTGAGATTGCGTCGTGCTCGTTAATTTGGTGTTCGAGTATGTGAAAGTGCGTGAATCTATTTGCGAATATGTTTGACAAAAATATTGTAAATTTTTTATAATCGTGAATATGAAATATCAAATAAACTAGTCCTTAGAATTTAAAAAAGGACAAGAAAAAAAAAAAAAAAGAGTTCAGTAAGAATAAAATCATACAACAAAATCCCAAAGAAAACATCTAGCCATGAAATCCAATCCAAGTCTTTAACCAACAAAAGCAAAAGTATACACAGATAAGATTAATTTCTTCCAAATAGTATTCATGCTATAGTTTTACTAGGTACTGCCTCTGTCTCAACTAATTTTGCACATATAAAGGGTACGTATATTAAAAAAAAATCATTTTTTACTTTTTAGTAGACTTTTTCAAATGTGAAAATTTTGAGGATGAAGATTATGAGAGAAGTATTCTTTTTAAGAATATACAAAATTATGTGGGACGGATCAAAAGTAAAAATATGTAAAATTAAACAAGACGGAAATAGTATATGTAATGATAATTTTTTATATTATTACCGAAATCTCCATATTCTTGAAAAGTCAGAATAACATGCTGCATATTGACTCTCATAAGGAACGTATATATTATGATAATAATAATTGTTTACTATTTATTAATTATTATTATAGAAATCCCAATTTATATTTTTGCATCATAACCTCCTTCATCACCATCACCATCACTCTTTTTGAAATCCCTTTTATTCTTTTGTTGCATCAACAACCAAAGCTAGAGATCTCCGATTTGGATTGGTCGGTTTGGATAAAAAATATATATATACAAAAATAACACAAATATTCTTTAATCGATTAAATGGAACCAAAAGAAAAACATACAACTCATTCAAAAACATAGATAATTAATTTATAATTTTAACTAAATAACAAAATAAAATATAACTTACATAATAAAAATAAATTCTTTCGTAAGTATGAATAAGACAAAAAGAACTTCAATCAATTCTTATATTGAGAATTAAAAATATTGTGATAGAAAAAAAAAAAAAAACTAGGTTAAATAGTGAATATTAATCTAATTTTTGGAATTAGATAAAGGAAAAAATTCATAACTTACTTAGAGTTTATATATTACCTTTTGAACTAAGGAGTTGTAGCCAAGCCAAATATTTGGTTTGTAAAAATATTATGAGCCATAATTATTTATAAACTAATATAAACCTCAGTTCTCCAATTAAATTTATTTGATTTAATTTGGTCAATTTGGTTACATTTTGTATATCTCTAATTAGTACTTTCCCTCTAGAATTTTTGAGGAATTTTGATTTGATAATTAGGCAATTTCTAATTCTGAGGCATTTTGATCTGATAATTAGGTGACTTTTTATTTGCTTGTGTAATGTTTTTGGTTAGTTGATAGAAATTTTTTTATACTATAAAACTCTAAAACTCTTGGAAAGCGACTTTACAGACTTGAGCGTCGGATGTTCTTTGCAGTAGGCTTTTTCGTTCTTTGTTTTGCAGGATCACTTCTAAAGTGAATTACAAGCTCATGTCGGTATCCCAATATCCTATTTTAGTTACTCCTTTCATTCCGAATGAACTTGTACACATTTTATTTCGGTTCATCCCAAACAATTTGCACACTTTTTTAAAAGAAAAACAAATCTCGTAAATTTTACTCCACAATACACCCTTATTTATCAAATTAAACAAAAAGATATGTTTCAAAAGTCAACATAATCCAAAAATCAATTTTCTTCTTAATATGCACACTTTCTTAAAAGGAAAACATATCAACTTTTTCTTAATATGCACTTTCTTAAAGGAAAATAAATCTCACAAATTTTACTTCAAAATACACCTTTATTTATCAAATAAAGTGAAAAACTAAGTTTTAAAAGTTAACGTAACCCAAAAATTAACTTTTTCATAATATATTTCTCCACTTATCAGTGCAAGTTCATTCGGAGGGAGAGAATATGATTATTAGATACAGATAGATGGCTCCATTTGAGAGAAGGTAAATTTGGTACATCTCAATACATCTGAACCGTTAATTTATTTCTATATCTGGACCGTTAATTTATATCAATGGAGTACAACTTGCCACATTATTTTCCAAACATAACCTTTTGACCATAAAAAGAAAATGAATTTATTCTCATTTCCTCCTCCTGTCATTCTCATACTCTGTTTTCTCTTCCCCAAAATCTGCAACGCGACATCTTCCCATAAAAAATGAAAAAATCTGCAAATTTCAGGGGAGAAAAATTACTGTACCCCTGTCAGACTTTATCAACCCACTTTTTTACTTATCTCACTTTTTTACTTACAATATACCCTTTCACGAGATTACTCACCCCTAACTTACACGAGATTACAGCTTACACGAGATTTCTATGAGTTACACGAGATTACACGAGATTACAACTTACACGAGATTTTTCTGTACATGAGTCTTACACGAGATTACACGAGATTACAACTTACACGAGATTTTTTTGTACATGAGTGTTACACGAGATTACACGAACGTGTTACACGAGATTACACGAGATTACACTAGATTACAACTTACAAGAGATTTTTTTGTACATGAGTGTTACACGAGATTACACGAACGTGTTACACGAGATTACACGAGGTTACACGATATTACACGAGATTACAACTTACACGAGATTCTTTTGTACATGAGTGTTACACGAGATTACACGAACGTGTTACACGAGATTACACGAGGTTACACGAGATTACACGAGATTACAACTTACACGAGATTACACGAACGTGTTACACGAGATTACACGAGGTTACAACTTACACGAGATTTATTTGTACATGAGTGTTACACGAGATACAACAATATATGGTACACGAGATTTGGGTTGTGAGGGCATTTCATCAGGAAAAAAGTTAAGTAAGTAAAAAAGTGAGTTGACAAGGTCTGACACGACTTGCGAGAGTATTTCCTCCAAATTTCAGTAACAATTCAAAGAATCCTAATACCACATTCCATGACTAAAATTATGAATTTATCCAACTGGAGAAAAGATATCAATGCATCTGCTTGTGTTTGGAGACGGATGGATATAGGGGGGCGACGGTCAATTCCCTTGGACTTTTAAATTTTTTTTTACATGTAATTTTATCTGATAATTTTTATTAATATTTTTGATATATAAGAATTTGTCCTCCTTACTCTTTCAATCTTCACCCCTTAGAGTTAAAAATTCAATTCCTATACATAATTATAAAAACACTCAGCCTCCTGTTTGGAGAGAGGAGAGATACGAAGAGGAGAGACGGACCCTGTTTGTACTATATAAGACTATAACATAATTATAAAAACAGTAGCCCGTCCTAAATCTGTTCCTATTTGAAGAGAGGAGAGATACGGAGAGGGGAGACGAACTTTGACGAATTAAGAGGACAAACTTTTATATAAAAAAGAAATTCGGGGAATTGCTTAATCGGATAACTTGGCAAACCGTGCTCCATAGATTTAACTAACGGTGCAGATATACTCTAACGAGGACGAACTTTGACGAATTAAGAGAGCAAATCCAGCTCAAAGGTTTTTGAAAAACCCTTCATTTTCAACCCTAAAGATTTCACTGTAAAAACCAGTGGACAAATTGCAATTTACGCACCAAAATACCATAAATATGATTAAGCATCAACAAGGATCAACATACAATACAATCCAAACATAGAAGGATCATAAATACATAAACATCAGATTTTTATTTCCCTTAATTTTGACTCCTAATCGCTGTCGCTGTCGCTGCTGCTGCTGTGGCCATGTTCGTGTCCATGTTCCTTCTTCTTCTTGTCTTTCTTCTTCTTCTTCTCTCCATCTTTCTTCTCATGACCGCCCTCGCCATGGATCTTATCTTTGATCTTCTCAACCATGCCTTCTTTGTGCTCTCCGCTGTGGCCGTGGTCGGACTTCTTGTGGTCGCCGCCGTAGCCGTGGTCGGCCTTGTGGTCGCCGCCGTAGCCGTGGTCGGCCTTGTGGTCGCCGCTGTGTTCCGGCTTCTTAACTCCTTCTTTGTGGCCTCCCATGCCAAGCTTCTCTTCGATCTTATGGATGATTCCTGCCATTTTTTCTCTTTTTTTCTAGCAAATTTGTGTTAGGTATGATAGATGGGAGAAAGGGGGCAGTATTTATAGGAAAATTGTGATTAAGATTATTATTTGTTTAATTTAAAAGTCTATGTAAGTTAATAATATTATCAGGAAAGGATAAATTTGGATACGATTTAATTTTGGTGGGGCCCAACACGCGGCATCTGGTTGGTGGGACACCAGATTATCACGAATCAGTCGAAGCCTTGCTTTATTGCTCCCTCCATCCCAACCTAGTTTGATCGGATATAAAAGTTAAGAAAAAATAAATTTTGTAAATTTTTTATATTTTTAAAAATAGAGATTTTAAAGATAATAATTATAAGAAAAATTTATTATTTATAAAAATAAATTAAATTGAAAAAAATTATAAAGAAAATTAAACGAATTAGATCGAGACGGAAGTAGGACTTGACTAGGACGATAGCGGTCAGTTTCAAGCAAGGATGAAGAGCCATTAATATTCTAACACTTTATGAGGTTTGGATATTTTACTTAATTTAGTGTCACATTTACTAATTTAGAATATAGAGTTTAATACGACAAAAATTTCTTGGAAATACTTGTACTAGAATACGATGGCATGTGTCATAACTGTTGTACCACATTTTTAGATGATACATTCACTTAAACAATGTAAAGATATTTTTTATTTAAGAGATTTGTTTTGAAAATTGTAAAATGTATATTGAAAATTATAAAAGGTGATGTAGATAATAAAGTGTTGATGAAAAATGATGGATCATCTGACTATAAAATGAAATACGTTAGATATGACGATATCTCAAAATAAATATTCCCTTAGTTCGTGCAACGTATAAGGCACTAAGACCTCCTTTATCAACAACCCAATCTATTAATAAAATATTCATTTATCTCTCATCCACATACACAACCTGCTCCACAATTCAAAAATACATTTTTATACTTTATCAACCTTCAACACAACCTGACATTTTAATCAATATTAATTTCTCTTATCCAAATACATAACTTATTTTTCAATAAAAGCAATATTTTTGCTACGGTTTAAAAATTGCATATTATTTTTTGCGTTTTTTCTAATATATTGCAAGGAAAAAATATTATTTTAATTCTGCAACTACAATAAGATGAATTTTTTTGTGCGTTTAAAATAACATGATAAAAGAATAACCAAACTAAAATTCCAAAAGTTAAATTACGAAATTGAAAAAATGAATTAAGCATATGTCTGAAATACTACTAAATTACAAATATAAAAGATACAAATTAGGCGCTAATTGTAGAGAAAAAAAAAACATTTAATAATTTTTTTAATTTTATAAAATAAAAATTATACTAATTTTCTTACTTGCCTTTTTAGTTTGTCCCAAATAATTTCGTCAGCCCAAAAAAAAGAAGTTTTTCTCACAATATCTACCCTCAAAATCTCCACCTTCAATCTTCAGCTTTGAAAAAGTCAAAGATTCCACAAACTCTGTTTTTTCTTAACCTCCGTGCCCGATCAGAATAGACAAATTAAGCCGGGACAGAGGTAGTATTATTTAGGGTTAATTGCAGCAACCACACCAAACCATCAGCGTTTTCACACATAAACCACTAAACTTTTTTTTTTTTGTTGCATTGATACATATAAACTATACGAGTTTTGCAGATGAACCACCAAACTTATTTTTCGGTCATTTTTTGCCGAAAATCCACACGTGACTTGCGCGTGATAAAACTTTTAATTGTTTTGTTTGTACAAACAACTTTTTTAGCATGCTAAAAGTGAAATTCTTTCACACCTTTCTTTTCAATAACAATTTCTTTGAATCATCAATAGTTCTCACTCCTAATATCTAGAACCTCTATTGTTGAAGATGAGCGGCTCATCTACCTACCAAAAACGTGTTTGGACAAAAAATTCCTTAAAATTTTATAATGCGCAAGTTACATGTGGAATTCCGACGAAAAATGATTGAAAAATAAGTTTAGTGTTGTATATGACAAAACCCTTATAGTTTATATGTATAAGTGTCACAAAAAAAAAAAAAGTTAAGTGATTTTTGTGCAAAAACGCTGATAGTTTGGTGTGGTTGTTGTAATTAACCCTATTATTTATTTATCATTAAAATTATATCCAATAAATAATTTAATACTACTAATAAAGTACTAACATGTGGCAGTCTGGCGGATTGTGGAATGACATTGGAACGTGGAATCAGTTAGAGGGTATTTGCAAACTCCTGTGATTAAGCACTCTAATCACTTCCTAGAAGTGATTTTGAGAATCTCCAAAACCTTTGATTTTAGATGTTTTTGGCTTCTTCTTTTTTTTTTTCAACTAAATGAATTTTTATTTTATTTATTCTTTTTATTTGTTGAGAATCACTTTTTTTTTTAATATTACTAAATTTTAATTTTACCATAAAATTAATTTAAATTACTTTCTAAAAATACAATTATTTGCAAACACCTCTTTAATTGATCATAATCGAGGTGGTAGTTGAATTGACCTTTAATTTTTTTATTAGTTATTTGTCGCGACCCCATGATCTAGGTTGGATTCATCGATAAAGATCATAAAGTCAGGCAATGTTTGGTTGGGATTGGCCCAACCGCTCATCAGTTGGGCCAACCAAACCACATGTTTCTTTGGGGGTTGAATCAAGCCGGTACTATTTAGGATTTGGGAGACATAAAGTTACCTTTTAAATCTCACATATCATAACACTTTTTACAATTAATAATTAAATCTCACACTTCAATCATAACCATAGCCACCTAACCAAACATCACTCTCTAACACCCTTCAGTAAACATTTAGGTATGTCAACGAGGCGGATCGGGGCGAGTTTTTGGATTTTCTATATAATATTACGTAAAATATATTTTAAAAAAAAAATTATATATATATAGGGGGTCGGGCGGGGCAGGTCAGGTCGGGGCGGGAGACTTGACCCAACCCCGACTCGACTCGCGAACGAAGCGGAGCATGCCCTGCCCCATTCTTCATCGAGTTGAATTTTACCCTATCCCAAAAATCTCGGATCGAGGCGGATCGAATCAATTTTGACATGCCTGCAAACATTGCCTAAGTGTAAGCACCGTTGTTTTTTCAGTAAATTTGATTGTTGATTTTATAATCACATAGTGAGTGTTGACGTGGCAAAAGGAGGTGTGAGGCGTATGGTATTAAGATGGAAGCTCGTGTAGTAGAGAAACACTCAATTATGTCGGTAGATGGTTGTATGTGGTAGCGTGCATCCACGTCTCTAAATTGTGCCGACTTTTCCCATTCTCACATAAAGATGCTAATATTGTCAGTGGATACAGATCCCCTGCTGGATGCAATACGACATCGTTTTCTCTTCCTAGCGTTTTCAATTTTTTTAATTTTTCTTTTGTTTTGTTTTTTAGAATATTTGTTTTGGAATGTTCCTGTTCGAATATGTCATGGATCATCTTCAACATGGATCATCTTCAACGTATTTCACTTTATACCTGATGATCCATTCCTCCACATCCATACCTTATTGTCTATATCACTTTTATAATTTTCAATACACATTTTACAAATTCCAATAGACATCCTACTCTATTATACCTTTAAACTAAAATATCTTTTTGGATGTTCCGTCCGTGGATATGCCCTATCGATAGTGACACATGCCACTACATCCCAAATCAAATATCCCCTGAGCGTTATTTCTCATTTCTTTATCATGTGTGTGAGCTAAGAATTGAGTGTGGCTTCACAACTCCTATGCTTTTGGAATTACTGGAATCAGAATGAAGCAAAAAGAAGCTGGAAATAGCACAAAATCAGTTAAAAACCATTTTTGGTGGGAAAATCAGTTTCAGGATCAAAACCGTTGTTAAAGGGTTCCAAAACCGTTGCAGACTGATGGTGACAGTTTTCAGATTCTGTTTTTCTTGTTTTTCTGTTTCAGAGCCATTAAGTGTAGATAGTCGATTTTTGAGCTACATACATGATATATATACACATTTGTAACCACTCAAGAGTTCTCAATTGGTAGAGTTAGAGATATACAAGAGTTAGAGAAGTAGAGCTAGAAATAGTGGGGTTACTTTCTCTTGAGAGCTTGATTGTATAATTCTCTTGTAAAATAGTTGAGTGATTAGTGAATTGGTGAAGGCATTGTCACCCGTGGATGTAGGTTTAACAAACCGAACCACGTAAAGTCTTGTGTGCTGTTTGTTTTCAGTTTTAGATTCATTTTTCATTTTCAAACACAAGTTGTGAATCTTGTAGTGTTGAGTGAGTTTTGTGTCTTGTTCTTGCTTGATTTCTGTGTCTTGATTAACAAGTGGCGCCGTCTGTGGGAAAAGACGATCACACGAGTTGAAGAATCTGCCAGAATGTCGATTGCAAAGCTGGAGACAGAAAAATTCACCGGTAAGAATGACTATGGACTATGGAAGCTAAAAATAAAGGCACTGCTAGTGCAACAAGGACTCTCAGCTGCTTTGAAGGAATCCAAACGAAGCTCCAGTAGCAGTGATCCAGGAAAGGAAATAGAAGATAATCCCAAGAAAGCTGATATTGATGAGAAAGCCCTGGAAATACAAGAAAGGGCTCATAGCATCATCATTCTCTGCCTCTCAGACAAGGTGTTAAGGGAAGTGGCAAGGGAAACAACTGCTATTGGGGTGATGAGAAAATTGGATCAATTATACATGGAAAAGTCAATGACAAATAGACTTTTCTTGAAACAGAAACTGTATGCATTCAGGTTTTCAGAAGAGAAACCAGTTGAAGATCAGTTAGAGGAGTTCAACAAGACACTGGATGATCTTGAATCTGTTGAAGTGACCATGGGAGATGAAGATAAAGCAATACTACTCCTAAATTCACTACCAGCATCTTTTGATCATCTAAAAGATGCCATGCTCTATGGCAGAACCACCACTGTTACATTTGCTGCTGTACAATCTGCATTAAGATCAAAGGAAATGCAAAGGCTAACCTTAGAAGGGAGAGAGTCTGCTGGAGATGGCTTGTTTGTAACAAAGGGGAAATTCCAGAAAGGGAAGAAAGTGGCAAGTTCTACAGATAACAAAAAGGTCCCTGGTCAAACTCAAAAAACAACTGAAGGGAAGGAAACCAGGAAGTGTTTCCACTGTAAGAAACCTGGACATCTGAAGAAAAACTGCTATGAATTTAAGAAGAAAAAACAATCCATGAAAGCAAGCAGCTCAACCAACAACAATGCTGACACAGTTGAAGCCATAAATGAAGATCCTCAAGTCTTGAACATAACTGAGTCTAATCCAGAATCACAGTGGATTCTAGACTAAGGATGTTCTTTCCATATGTGTCCAAAACTATCCTGGTTTGAAGACTTCAAGGAGATGGAATCTGGAACAGTGATGCTGGGGAACAATGAACTCTGTCCAGTAAAGGGAACAGGTGACATTAGACTAAGGATTCATGATGGCTCAATCAAAATACTGAAAAATGTCAGGTATATCCCTAATCTGAAGAGAAACTTAATTAGTCTTGGCACTTTAGAGACTAGAGGATGCAGTTTTAAGTCAGAAAAGGGATATTTGGTGGTCTGTAAAGGAAATCAAGTGGTCATGAAGGGCATCAAGAAAAATAGTTTATATTATCTTGATGGAGAGGTTGTGATAGGTGAAACTGCTATGGTCTCAAAGACAGATTATGATTTGTGGCATGCCAGACTAGCTCATGTAGGGGAATCTAATATCCAACAGCTAGTCAAGCAAGGCTTGATAAATGCTTCAGGAAACTTGAAATCTGAAAAACCCTGTGAAAAATGCATATTAGGTAAATCCAAGAAGTTACCATATCCCACTGGCAAACACACTTCTCAAGGTGTGTTGGATTATGTTTATGCTGATCTGTGGGGGGCATCTAGAACACCAACTCTAGGTGGAGGAAGGTTTTTCCTCAGCATTATGGATGACTACAGTAGGAAACTATGGCTGTATGTACTAAAGGCAAAATCAGAATGTTTTGCTCAGTTCAAAGAATGGTGTGCTGCAGTTGAGACAGAAAAGGATATTAAACTCAAGTGTCTTAGAACAGATAATGGACTGGAATTCATGTCAGAAGAATTCAAAACGTTCGGCAAGAACAAAGGAATTAAAAGGCACAACACTGTCCCAGGCAATCCTCAACAGAATGGAGTGATTGAAAGAATGAACAGAACAATACTGGAAAGAGTTAGGTGTATGCTATTAAGTTCTGGCCTGGAAAAGAGGTTTTGGGGAGAAGCAGCTGCTACAGCAGCTTATCTTATAAATAGAACCCCATCTGCTGCTCGGAATCACAAAACTCCAGAAGAACTCTGGACTGGAAAGTCACCAAGCTATTCACATTTGAGGGTGTTTGGTTGTAGAGCTTACTCTCATGTTAAGAATGATAAACTGGAAGCCAGGGCAGTAAAGTGTATCATGATAGGATATCCATATGGAATAAAAGGATACAGACTGTGGTGTACAGAGCCAAACTATAAGAAGATTATAGTGAGCAGAGATGTAGTATTCTGTGAAGAAGTCCTACCATTCAAGAAACAGCAAGATGGAACAAAGTTGGTTCTGAATGATCCCTTAAATGTTCCACTTAAGGTGGAGTCATCTACCTCAGAAACTATATCTGATTCAGAAGACTCAGATGAAGAGACTAATCAATCAGAGGACTCAGAACCTCAGAGCTATCAACTTATTAGGGATAGAGGAAAGAGAGTTATCAAACCATCAACAAAATATGCTGAAGATTATCTCACAGCATATGCCTTAATAACTGCTGAAGAAGAAGTAGAGTTTGCTGAGCCTAGAAGTTATACAGAAGCAATCACAAGTCCAGACAAAGATAAATGGATCTCTGCAATGCAAGAAGAACTTGAATCACTAGAGAAGAATCAGACCTGGGTGCTAGTTCAGAAACCTGAGAATCAAAAGTTGGTCAGCTATAAATGGATTTTTAAGAGGAAAATTGAAGTGACTGAGACTGAAAAGATTAGGTTTAAAGCTAGGTTGGTTGCAAGAGGATTAACTCAAAGAGAAGGAGTGGATTTCAATGAGATATTTTCTCCAGTGGTAAAACACACTTCTATCAGAATTTTATTGGCCTTGGTAGCTCAGTTTGATCTTGAGTTGGAGCAGCTGGATGTAAAGACAGCTTTCCTGCATGGAGAGTTAAAGGAGAAAATTTATATGACTCAACCTGAAGGCTACATACTACCTGGAAATGAACACAAATGTTGTTTGCTTCAGAAATCACTCTATGGATTAAAGCAAAGTCCTAGACAGTGGTATTTGAAATTTGATAGTCATATGAAGGTCATGGGATTTGAGAAATCAAGGTATGACAGCTGTGTCTATCTAAAAATTGTTGGAAAAGAAGTAGTGGTGTTTCTTCTCTTGTATGTGGATGATATGCTAGTAGCAAGCAGAAGCATGACAGAAATCTCTAAAGTAAAAGAACAATTGAAAGCAGAATTTGAGATGAAAGAGTTGGGACAAGCTAAGAGAATTCTTGGAATGGATATCCTGAGGGATAGGTCAAAAGGTCTTCTGTATCTCTGTCAAGCAGATTATGTAAATAAGGTGCTCAAAAAGTTTAACGTGCATGAATGCAGAACAGTATCAGTTCCTCTTGGTCAGCAGTTCAAGCTATCTGAACAACAGAAGCCCAGAAATGAAGAAGAAGTCCTGGAGATGAGTAAGATTCCTTATTCAAATGCTGTAGGAAGCATTATGTATATCATGATATGCACAAGACCAGATGTATCTCATGCTATCAGTGTAGTGAGTAGATACATGTCCAATCCTGGAAAGTGTCATTGGGAAGCCTTGAAATGGGTGATGAGGTATCTTAAGGGAGCAGGAAATTATGGAATTGCATATCAGAAACTGGAAGGCAGTAAGGAAGATGCAGTGCAAGGATTTGTAGATTCAGATTTTGCTGCTGATAAAGCGCAATCCGGTAACGAAGCACTATAACAATAATATATGCAAACATAATGTAAAAACACACAAGAATTACGTGGTTCGATCCGGAGATCTACGTCCATGGGCAGAAAACGGCAATCGCCGGAGTGTTTCTTTTACTAGAATGTTGAGTTTACACGGAGTAATTTAGAATACGGAATTTGAACCCTTAATCAGAGTTCTTTCCTCCTATTTATACTATCAAATCAAAACCCTAATTGACCCTGCTGGGCCTACGCGTGTTGGGCCGGTCGGTGGGCTCAGGCATTAACCCGACCCGAGCTGATCCCGTTATCCCTATCAGATGGGCCCCCCCAGCTGGAGCGAGGTAGGAGCTTCGGTTGTCACCGGGGTGGAAGAAGGACCGGGGTCGCTGGCGGGCCGAAGTGTTTACGGAGGACCGAGTTTAGCCGCGTCGCTGGGACTCTGCAGAGTGATTGGCGGACGCAGCGCCAAGCTAGGTCGAGGTGCACGGGGCATGTAGTGAGACACCGAACTTCTCAAAAGCGAAGAACGCGACGTGACAACGTGGCCGAGGTGGAGGGTACACCGGGGTGATTATTCTGGCCAAAACGGAGAGGACACCGGAGTGTAGTAGTTTATCCGAGGTGGAGGGTACACCGGGGTGATTATTCTGGCCAAAACGGAGAGGACACCGGAGTGTAGTAGTTTAACCGAGGTGGAGGGTACACCGGGGTGATTATTCTGGCCAAAACGGAGAGGACACCGGAGTGTAGTAGTTTAACCGAGGTGGAGGGTACACCGGGGTGATTATTCTGGCCAAAACGGAGAGGACACCGGAGTGTAGTAGTTTAACCGAGGTGGAGGGTACACCGGGGTGATTCGGTTGTAACCGGGGTGGAGCTGAGGTGTCTCCCCGGGGGAAGATGCCATCCAGTGCGAGACCCATCGTTGGGCCAAGGAGCGGGAAGTGGCGGCGGAGACCGGTGTGTAGGAGGCTTTCTACACAGCTTTAACACATCTGCCGGAGTGGCCGAAGTTCGTGACATTCGAGGGCCCGCGGAGGGGAGAGAGCCGGAGCTCAAGGCCGAGGAATAACAGAATCCCGTAGGACCCGGAGGAGGTCCGGGAATAGATCTCAACGCCGGAGCGCCGAACACTGGCTCGGAGGCCGTAGATAATTGTAAAGAAAAATCTCCCCGGACGGATCGGGTTAATAGGTGTTCGGGAACACTATATGGACGGTGCCAATTAAAATCTCCCCGGACGGATCAGGGGAGAGATTTAATTGTCCGGAGACGGAGGTTTAATTGTCCGGAGACGAGACGCGAATCTCCCCGGACGGATCGGGGGAGAGATTTGCTTGTCCGAAGACGGAGGTTTAATTGTCCGGAGACGAAGGTTTAATTGTCCGGAGACGAGGGTTTAATTGTCCGGAGACGAGATGCGAATCTCCCTGGAAGGATCGGGGGAGAGATTTAATTGTCCGGAGACGAAGGTTTAATTGTCCGAGGCGCGAATCTCCCCGGACGGATCGGGGGAGAGATTTGATTGTCCGGAGACGGAGGTTTAATTGTCCGGAGACGAATGTTTAATTGTCCGAGGCGCGAATCTCCCCGGACGAATCGGGGGAGAGATTTGATTGTCCGGAGACGGAGGTTTAATTGTCCGGAGACGAAGGTTTAATTGTCCGGAGAAGAGACGCGAATCTCCCCGGACGGATCGGGGGAGAGATTTAATTGTCCGAAGACGAGACGCGAATCTCCCCGGACGGATCGGGGGAGAGATTTGATTGTCCGAAGACGGAGGTTTAGTTGTCCGGAGACGAGACGCGAATCTCCCCGGACGGATCGGGGGAGAGATTTAATTGTCCGGAGACGGAGGTTTAATTATCCGGAGACGAGACGCGAATCTCCCCGGACGGATCGGGGGAGAGATTTAATTGTCCGAAGACGAGACGCGAATCTCCCCGGACGGATCGGGGGAGAGATTTAATTGTCCGGAGACGGAGGTTTAATTGTCCGGAGACGAGACGCGAATCTCCCCGGACGGATCGGGGGAGAGATTTAATTGTCCGAAGACGGAGGTTTAGTTGTCCGGAGACGAGACGCGAATCTCCCCGGACGGATCGGGGGAGAAATTTAATTCCGAAGACGAGACGCGAATCTCCCCGGACGGATCGGGGGAGAGATTTGATTGTCCGAAGACGGAGGTTTAGTTGTCCGGAGACGAGACGCGAATCTCCCCGGACGGATCGGGGGAGACACTACAAGAAAAGCCACTTATAGTCACAAAAAAATAGTGAGGGTAAGAAAAGCCTCTCATTAAATGTGCTATATTCTTACATTTAATGAGAGTAAAAAAATACCCTCACTAAAAATATTGGTTGTTGGTGACTAAATATAAATTTCAGAAATTTAATAAAATTCACCCTCACTATTGAGCTGAAAAAATGGCGCTGAACTTTCCCACCAAAACTGTTGAGTATGGAGCCCAAAAGTCGTCTAGGAACAACTCGACCGAGGCGAGAGGCCGCGGCCGAGGCAGGATTGACGAAACAGGGGAACAGGGATGTTTCTCGCTGGAAAGTAATCTCGGCCGAGACGGGGAAGGATCTCGGCCGAGACGAGAAGGCAGGCAAAACTGGGAGTTATTGCTGGAGAGTCATCTCGGCCGAGACAGGGAGTGATCTCGGCCGAGACGAGAAGGCAGGCAAAACTGGGAGTTATTGCTGGAGAGTCATCTCGGCCGAGACAGGGAGTGATCTCGGCCGAGACGAGAAGGCAGGCAAAACTGGGAGTTATTGCTGGATAGTCATCTCGGCCGAGACAGGGAGTGATATCGGCCGAGACGAGAAGGCAGGCAAAATTGGGAGTTATTGCTGGAGAGTCATCTCGGCCGAGACAGGGAGTGATCTCGGCCGAGACGAGAAGGCAGGCAAAACTGGGAGTTATTGCTGGAAGTCATCTCGGCCGAGACAGGGAGTGATCTCGGCCGAGATCGTTGACGCGGACATATTAAGAATACAGAATATCACAGAACACTTTATTCTCACTCCCAATTTCTCTCTCAACGTTCTCTCTCTCCCTCACATCTTTTCCACTCTCAGGAAAACCCTTGTAGCTTCCAACTAAAATTGCAGGTCAAGATGCAGCTTCCTAATTCCATGGAATTGATTGAAATCCACCAAAAGGCACATCCCCACTGATCTAAAATTCAAGCTCAATCAAAATCTTCCCATCGAATCTTGTTTTCTTCCAGTCAGAATCATCCCGTCGATTCCCGTCTAAAATACCAGCTCGATCTAGCACATCGCCACTGATCTAAAACTCAATCTAGTAGTAGGCGATTATTTCCAGCCTTGGGTGGCCCCAATTGCTCCTTCACCGTCAAAACTGGTGGTGAGTTTTCTTTATTTATTGTTTTCTTACTTGATTTTTTATTTAGGGCTGAGATTTTGTATCTTGTTTGGTATCTCTTGTAGATTGGACTTGGGACGAAGAATTTCAGGGTTTTTACATCAGCTCAAAATTAGGGTAAGTGTAGGGTATCAGAATTCAAACACCTTTCAAGCATATGTTTATCATTCTAAAATGATCTTGTTGTGATTATCAATTATTGATTCGAAATGAGTATTAATAAACACAGAATATTTGGGAGAAATTTGTTTGATTAGTTTGTGTGATCAATAGAAGTCAAGTATCAAACACAATGTTGATGTTTAACATCTGATCCAAAGATTATGTTAAATAAATGTCCTTCTAAGGAGTAGAAATTCAAGAAATTATATTCCATAATATTTTATATATTCAATCTCATTTTTTGAGTTATTTTGTAGATATTTAATCAAGTGTGCAGCAGCCAATATAGGTCGCCTTTGACGAAGAAAAACGGAAAAGGTACTACGAAATCTTATATTTGGATAGAATATTCAATATCTTAGGTTTTTAACTGCTAAGCCACTTTATGTGGAAATTTTATAACATTTTCTCTTCCAAGTAGGATTTCCAATTGTTAATTATTAATTGTTTCTTAAATCGATTCCAGGCTTGTGTTAGGAAGCTCTAGTTATCTTTAAGATGGCACCTTCCAAAAAATGGATAAGTCTTTTCAATGATCGGTTGAATGATCAATACAAACTTGGCATACACCAATTTTTAGATTATGCTTTCGCCAAGACCTTAGAGGAGAATGAAATACGATGCCCATGTGTCAAGTGTAAGAACACTGGTCTAGGATCCCGAGAACTAGTTGAAATGCATCTAAATGTGTATGGGATGATGCCAAGTTATACATTTTGGTATCATCACGGTGAAAGGCGCGGTGAGGCTCAATCTGAAAATGTAGATATAGAAGATAGTGAAGGTGAAGAGGATATTCAAGAAATTTTGCATGATTTCTATCCTGACTATCAAGGTTTTGATAGGACTGGATTAGGGGCTGATTCGTCGAGTCAAACTGAGCATGTAGGCGAACTAAACGAGGAAGCAAAAATATTTTATAGATTGTTAAGTGAGTTTGAGCAACCCGCTTACCCAGGTTGTGCATCCTCCAAATTATCTGTCCTCGTAAAGCTGTTGTATATCAAGAGTGTCGGTCGATGGAGTAATGAGTCATTTAATATGTTGTTACAATTGTTGAAAGAAATACTCCCAATTGGTTCAACCTTGCCAGAGTCATATTATGACTCGAAAAAAATCATTAAAGACCTAGGTCTCTCTTATGATAAAATAGATGCGTGTGTTAATAGTTGTATGTTGTATTGGAAGGATGATCAAGAGTCTGACTCATGCAAAATTTGTGGTGTTTCAAGATGGAAAGAAGATAACCGTAGTGGGGAAGTAAAAATTAGAGAGAATGGTAAGAGAATACCTAAGAAGACCATGCGTTATTTCCCTTTAAAGCCTAGGCTTAAGCGGTTATTTATGTCTAGGAAGACAGCGTCTTTAATGAGATGGCATCATGAATCAAGAGTAGATGATGGAGCAATGAGGCATCCTGCTGATTCTAAGGCATGGAAATCTTTTGACGAAATCCATAAAGATTTCTCATTAGAGCCTCGCAACGTAAGACTTGGCCTTGCTAGTGATGGATTCCAACCCTTTACCCATTCCAAGACATCATATAGCATTTGGCCCGTAATACTCATTCCGTATAATCTACCCCCTTGGATGTGCATGAAAGAGTCCAATTTTATTCTATCATCACTTATACCGGGTCCTGATGGACCTGGTGATGCAATTGATGTCTACCTTAAGCCCTTAATAGAAGAGCTAAAGGAGTTGTGGGCAGTAGGTGTAGACACATATGATGCTTCAAGCTGCCAAACCTTTAAATTGCATGCTTCTTTGTTATGGACAATTAATGACTTCCCGGCGTACGGAAATCTTTCTGGTTGGAGTACCAAAGGCAAGTTAGCATGTCCTTGTTGTAACATAGACACATGTTCCATGAGGTTAGTCAACAGCAAGAAGCAGTGTTATTTGGGTCACCGTCGCTATCTTCCTCACAAACACAAATGGAGGAATGATACACATTCTTTTGATGGAACCAAAGAGTTGAGACCACCGCCGAAAAGACTTTGTGGAAATGATATACTTGACCAGGTTAGTGACCTAGAAGGAATCACATTAACTAGAGATAGCACCAAAAAGGTAAAAATATCACACGAAAGAAGGGGCGACAATTGGAACAAGAAAAGTATATTTTTTGAACTTCCATATTGGAGCACCCTGTTGTTGCGCCACAATCTTGATGTGATGCATATCGAGAAGAACATATGCGACAATATTCTTGGGACAATTCTGAACATCAAGGGGAAGAGCAAGGACAACATTCAATCACGACTTGACTTGGAGTTGCTAAAAATCAGACCTGAGTTGCATGTAATCCGCAATGGCGATAAAATGGAAGTCCCAGCTGCATCATATTCATTGTCTAAGGAGGAAAAACACTTGTTCTGCTTATTTTTGAACAAGTTGAGATTGCCTGCTGGATTTTCCTCTAATATATCCCAATGTGTAAACATGAAAGAGCATAAAATTTCTGGGTTAAAAAGTCATGATTGCCACGTTCTTCTCCAACAGTTAATACCCCTTGGAATACGTGGACTTTTGCCAAAATCAGTTGTTGAGCCCCTTGTTGAGTTGTCACTGTTCTTCTCCACTCTATGTGCAAACACACTAACCGAAGATGACTTGAAGCAGATAGAAACCCAGATTCCTATAACTTTGTGCAAGTTAGAACAGATATTCCCCCCGTCCTTTTTTGATGTGATGGTGCATTTACCTATCCATTTGGCTGATGAGGCTCAAATTGGTGGGTCGGTCAAATTTAGATGGATGTATCCTATTGAGCAATCATTGTACGGGTTGAAAAAATTTGTACGCAACATGGCTCGTCCAGAAGGCTCAATTGCAGAAGGTTACATTGCTAAGGAGTGTATGACATTTTGCTCAAGATACTTGAAAAGCACAAACACAAAGTTTAAGAGACTTCAACGTAATTATGAAGATGGCTCTCATAGAATGGTAGGCGAATTATCTACATTCTCACAATCTGGACGAGCATTGGGAGCTGGTGTAACCCTTAATCTTAATGACGAAGAGTGGCTGCAAGCTCATATTTATGTTTTAAAGAATTCTGATGAAGTTCAGCCATTCCTCAAGTAAGTAAACCTTTCTTAAGTAGCTTTATACGTTTTTATTATTTTCAAGTGTTGAATACAACTAACTCATTATTGTTGTTATGCAGCGAATACTCTCAAATCCAACAAAATGGTAGTCCACAAGTGCATAATAGTGCGTGGAATAAAGGTTTTATTGGGTGGTTCAAAAAGAGGGTTAGTACAGTAGATGTTAAATGTATTCTGGTGTTTATTTAAGATTGCCTGGTGCATTTAATGGATATTCACATTCCACTTTGTATTTGTAGGTCTCTGAAATGCAAAGGCAGGAGCAAGACACTAACCACGACGCTTTGGTGTCTCTCTCCCGAGGTCCTCTGAAATATGTCACATGTTTTAAAGGTTATATTGTAAATGGTTATAGGTTTCGAATAGAGGATTCTGACAGAAGCTGTCAAACCCAAAATTCCGGAGTGTGTGTAATAGGTGACCTAGGTATTGAAGTTGAGCGTATTGACTATTATGGGGTGTTAACGCAGATTCTCGAGCTCAAGTATCTCGGTGGGAGACGTGTGGTGTTGTTTATGTGTAGATGGTTCGACGTGCATAATAGTGTTAGGGGAGCCAAAGTAGATGAATATGGATATACTGCCATTAACTTTCAACGCACCCTTAAAACAAATGAGCCATTTGTTTTAGCAAATCAGGCTTCACAAGTGTTTTATGCCGTTGACAACATGAATAAAGGATGGCATGTTGTTGTTAAAACACAGCCTCGGGATCTTTATAACATAACATTGCTAAATGATGAGTTTGAACATGTAGAGGACTTAGGTGAGGAGTATGAGCCAATGGTAGTAGCCATATCAAAGATCCAAAGGCTAGGAAAACGAAAAACCCCCGGATGAGCAACCATGCATGATATCTCAAGTAACTTTATTACTTTTATTGTTAGTTCATTATTTAAAATCTGTCTCAATGTATTAGTCAATATATTTGTCACATGTGCAATCTGTTACACTTTATACTAGATACTCATACTTCTTATTATGTAGATTGTTTGATGGATCCCAAAACTTGCAAAGGGAAGAACCAAAAGACACCAAAAATGATAGCACCTGGTGAGTTGGGAAAATTATGTGGTTCCCGACAGAAAGTTTGTCCAGGCTCTAAACGAGTGGTTGCACAACTAGAACCTCGAATCTTTAATAGTAAATGGACTAGTAAGTACATTCATACTTTTAATTATATTAACTTTCTCTTATTGAAAATATCAGTAGCTTGATACTCTTTCTTGTACTAAGTGTATTTTTTCTATTAAGGATTCTAATAGAAAAAGTTATATTGTCATGTGTTTCTTTCCAGTAATCACATCCCACACTCTAATTGTGCATTTTGAGGAACAAGAGTACGAAGAAAAAAACTTCAACGAAGAGTGTTCGTTCTTGGATATCTTAGAGATATGCAAAAGGTTCATTGATATCTACACCGTTGGGTTTAAAGTTACTGATGGAGATGGTCGTCGATTGGTAAATGATGCTGATGTAATGCGGATGATGAAGGAACATGAATATGTTCATACCATCTTTGTCTTCTTGTACAAAGATGAAACAGCCAAACCTCTAAGCTTCAAGATGCCACAAGACATTCCCACCTTAGGTGACTTTTAACATGGTTATTAAATGTTATTGAGTTCTGTTAGTGTTTTATGAGGTTTAGGGTTTTAATAATGTATATTTGCAGCTTCAAGTATGCAGTCGAATCCCAAAGTGGTGGATTTGAAGATTGTGGGTGAGCTCAAGGTAAGAAAGAAAATCAAAATATGTGGAACTGTTACTAGAGGGATTGACGAAGCAAGTACGGTGCAATACTTTATTTGTAAAACTGAAATCTTTGATGACGAGGATGAACTTCAACCTATTAGTCAATCTGTGACTAAGAAGGCAAGTAACTCTATTTGATGTTTGTGCTTTTCAAGTGACTACAAACATTGGGTAAAATATATTACAGTTTATATATTATTCACACTATTGTTTATCTCAATTAGGAGTTATATTTGCCACTGGAAGCTGTTGGTCATTATGTTGTCGCAAAATATACCCCTATGAATCAAAATGGAGATTGTGGTGAATCAGTTTTTGTTGTATCTGACAATATAATTGAAAGTAGTAAGTTCTTTAAGATATCTAAGTGTACTTTTGTTCAAATTATGAAATATAGGTTGATTGCAGGATATTTTATGTTTTTTCTTTGTTAGATTCATCTTCTGAAAAAGTCATTAAAGTGAGGGGGGAAAACAAGAACAAGAAGGTCGCAAGCTTGAAAAGTGGAGAAAAACTTGATATTGTATTCTACAATGACCGAGCAGTGGGAAGAAATCATCAATGTTGGTCAAGACACTTGGGAAAAATTGTGCGCGATCGCAATATATGTCCCGTAAGAGTGGAGTCTTGGAGTGATATTGGAAATGTAGAAAAGCAACATATGTGGGAGGCTGTAAAGGTAAGTCAAATGTGTTAATAAATGTTTAATGTTTATGGGCCTGATTGGTAATGATTAGGTTTATTTCCCTTGTGATACTGTAAACCTTTCTAAACTAATATGTTGTAGGAATGTTTTGACAATCCTAACATTGAATTGTATCGAGACGCTACATTAGAGCATATGTGTACATTATGGACAGCTTGGAGGTCAAAACTGAACATAACCTTTGTGAAACCTTGTAAAAGTCGGATTGAAGCTTTGAAGAATTTTCCACGTGCAATCACAAAGGAAGATTGGGAGTGGCTTGTTACTAAGAAGTTTCTATCCGAAAAGTTTCTGGTATGATAAAAATAGTGTAAATTATTACATAACATACAATGTATTGGTGTATTGAGGACGTATATAAAATATAATGTTCTTCAACTTATTTGGCAGAACATGAGCGAGCAAAATGCTAAGAACCGTGTTGCATCAGAAACATTGATGCCTCATCCCACTGGGAGCCAACCACATAGAGATATCATCTATGAAAAGGTAATTGGGCATCCAGTAAGATTATATTTGTTATTGATGATTTCATGTTTTGGAATATATCTCTATTCAAATTTTTCTTTCGTAACATGTAGGGGGGCAAAGATAACCAGCCACCTAATATGGGAGTAATTTTCTTTGAGACTAGAAAGAAAAATGGGAAACTAGTTGGGGCTGATGTAAATAAAAAATACGTAAGTATAATACTTGTGGCATATTTTTTTTGTTAATTTTATAATTGATCCTTTAATGTATTTATGATGCAGGATGAAATTGTGAAGACGGTCCAATCTAATCCAACACTTTCAGCCATTGAGGTGGTTGAGAAAAACTTTGGACCACAATCTCATGGTCATGTATATGGTTATGGTGGTGGAGTGAAGCGAAAAACATTTAAAGACTCGGACAGTGAAAATATCAAAGGGCTTGAAGCTGAGCTTCACGAGAAGGAAGAAGAAAATCGTGACCTTAGGAGGCGTTTAGATGGAATTGAGGGTAGGTTACTTCAGATCGAGAAAGGCTCTGCTGAACCACCTCAAACTGTAGTTCCTACTAGTAATAACCTTCATCAGGTAGAAACTATAAATTTTCACTTTCTTATCTTAAAGTTGTAAGTATATCTATAATATAATGACGAAATATTGTATTTGTAGGATCCTTGATATTTTGATGGGCAAATTGCTGTTTTTGGCTGATGGATATTCATGTAGGTAATATTTCCTCATCTTGCACAATAATATCGGTAATTACATTTCTAGTTGGCTTTGTATTTTCTGGAAGTGTTTATCAGATTTGTATGTTCATTAGTTTTATAGTTGGTTATGTTGTATAGATATAGGATGTATAGACAGCCATTCCAGTTCACTCTTTTAGGAATCAGAGAACAGTGGGAAAGAGAGATTATGGCGGAAATGTATTTGAGCTTATTCTGTAATATGGCTTTAGGAATCAGAGAACAGTGGGAAAGAGAGATTATGGACGTTTAGATTGAAATATTACTTCGAAAAAGAGTGAACTGGAATGACTGTCTTTGAGTTGATTAATCTTGTTTCTATGGTTTAAAGTTTTCTGTTTGTTGACTTTCTTTTCTTGCGGAAGAATTAAGTTGTTATGTGGTTCCCCTTGTATTAACTTGCACAAAATTTTGTTTTGTCTTCTTCTTGTTGTTGGCTTTGTAATCTGTGCAATAGTTTATGAAGTTGAATATATGCATGCCATTTACTATGATCATTTGTTATATGCAATGTCATTTACTTTTCCCATGCAGATTACACATAATAATTTATAATCTATGAATGCTTCACTTATATCAGCTTTTATTTAACAGGTGGAAGATCTTTTGGCAAATATGTGTTGTGTTGATTTTGAACTAATTCTGGAAAGCATCTTTTGAAGATGAATTTTGTTTTCTGATTGTATTATTTACACTGAAAATGTAAGTTTTGACTACGGGTTTCACGGAGCGAAATCTCCTAGATTAACTTACTTCAGAAAGCAAATTTCCAAGGTGAATGACAGTTTTTGGTTGTATTATAAATTGATCGGAAATGTCCATTTTGTACTTGAATTTTAGATCAAATTCTTATTTATTAACCTGTAATTCAATTTTATTAGTGATCACGAATATGCATTTTGTAGAGTTTAATTATGATTGCATCTTGTTATATATATAAATGGAAAAATGTATAGTATTTTTATGGGGGGATAATATATATATATCTATATAATATATATATATATATATATATATATATATATAATTGATGACTAAATAGTAATTATTTTTTAGTGACGGGGTAGTTATTTATGTAGTGAGGGGAGTACTTTGTCACTAAAATATACCACTAATGACGGGAAATATTTGATATAATGACGAAAAATTTAGATTTAGTGACGGGTTAGTTATTTAATATGTTATTCTATAATGAGAGTCTATTAGTGTAATTAGTGACGGGAATTGACAGTCACTATATAAACTCTATAGTGACGGTATATTACTATGACTAGTGTTATTAGTGACGGGTTACTTAGTTATAAAATTAGTCCATAATTAAGTTATTAGTGACGGGGATTAGTGCAATTAGTGACGGGAATTGACTGTCATTATACATCTTTTTAGTGACGGGTTATTACTGTCACTAAATACTTTTTAGTGACGGACTGGTTTCCCGTCATTATTTACCTTTAGTGGCGGAAGCTGTAGCCAGGGGTGGTGACGGTATATATCCCGTCACTAAATGTCTTTTATGACGGTTTTTGGGGCTTTAACCACGGAATTTCCTCTCACTAAATGCAGTTTTTCTTGTAGTGAGAGATTTAATTGTCCGGAGACGGAGGTTTAATTGTCCAGAGACGAGACGCGAATCTCCCCGGACGGATCGGGGGAGAGATTTGATTGTCCGAAGACGGAGGTTTAATTGTCCGGAGACGAGATGCGAATCTCCCCGGACGGATCGGGGGAGAGATTTGATTGGTGTTTGGGAAATGATTATGACACGGCCGTGTTCTAAGGCTGACACGGCCGCGTTGCTGTTGAACCAAAAACCGGTTCCTAAGCACGATTTTGACACGGCCGTGTCGTTTGTGTGACACGGCCGTGTTGCAATGCAGCATGGTTTCTCGTTTTGAGAAACTTATTGACGCGGCCGTGTCGTTTGTGTGACACGGCCGTGTTGCTGTTGAACCAAAAATTGGTTCCTAAGCACGATTTTGACACGGCCGTGTCGTTTGTGTGACACGGCCGTGTTGCAATCCAGTGTGGTTTCTCGTTTTGAGAAACTTATTGACGCGGCCGTGTCGTTTGTGTGACACGGCCGTGTTGCTGTTGAACCAAAAATTGGTTCCTAAGCACGATTTTGACACGGCCGTGTCGTTTGTGTGACACGGCCGTGTTGCAATCCAGTGTGGTTTCTCGTTTTGAGAAACTTATTGACGCGGCCGTGTCGTTTGTGTGACACGGCCGTGTTGTTGTTTGAACCAAAAACTTACATGGCGGTGATGATGCCGAGGCAGTGGAGTGCGACCTGGCGGCGGCGGTGATGATGCCGAGGCAGCGGAGGACGGCCTGGCGGCGGCGGTTATGATGCCGAGACGGCGAAGGGCGGCCTGGCGGCTGCCTTGTCGTTCCCACAGACGGCGCCATTTGATAAAGCGCAATCCGGTAACGAAGCACTATAACAATAATCTATGCAAACATAATGTAAAAACACACAAGAATTACGTGGTTCGATCCGGAGATCTACGTCCACGGGCAGAAAACGGCAATCGCCGGAGTGTTTCTTTTACTAGAATGTTGAGTTTACACGGAGTAATTTAGAATACGGAATTCGAACCCTTAATCAGAGTTCTTTCCTCCTATTTATACTATCAAATCAAAACCCTGATTGACCCTGCTGGCCCTACGCGTGTTGGGCCGGTCGGTGGGCTCAGGCATTAACCTGACCCGAGCTGATCTCGTTATCCCTATCAGCTGCAAACATTGATTCAAGGAAATCTCAGACTGGGTATGTTTTTACATTGTATGGGGCAGCAGTTAGCTGGAAATCAATGTTACAACCCGTGGTAGAATTGTCAACAACTGAAGCTGAGTTTATAGCTTTAACAGAGGCAGTTAAGGAAGCTGTTTGGATCAGAGGGATACTTGCAGAGTTTGGCATAAAACAGGAAGTTGTGAAAGTACATTGTGATTCTCAAAGTGCTTTACATCTAGCAAAACATCATGTGTTTCATGAGAGGTGCAAACACATAGACGTTAAGCTACATTTTGTCAGAGATATTGTTGACAAGGGAGTTGTAAGCTTGGTCAAGATCAGGACAGAAGAAAATGTTGCAGACATGCTGACAAAAGCACTACCTCGAGACAAATTTCAATATTGTCTTCAGTTGGTAGGCGTTAAACTGGTTTAATCAGAAGGTATAAGGAGGCCCTTACTTGACAAGGGCAGGTGGAGGTGTCTTTTGTATTCAATTCATGGATGAAGGGTTATATGTGTTGAATTGTTGATAGTTGAGAAGTCAAGGTGGAGATTGTGAGCTAAGAATTGAGTGTGGCTTCACAACTCCTATGCTTTTGGAATTACTGGAATCAGAATGAAGCAAGAAGAAGCTGGAAATAGCACAAAACCAGTTAAAAACCGTTTTTGGTGGGAAAATCAGTTTCAGGATCAAAACCGTTGTTAAAGGGTTCCAAAACCGTTGCAGACTGATGGTGACAGTTTTCAGATTCTGTTTTTCTTGTTTTTCTGTTTAGGAGCCATTAAGTGTAGATAGTCGGTTTTTGAGCTACGTACATGATATATATACACATTTGTAACCACTCAAGAGTTCTCAATTGGTAGAGTTAGAGATATACAAGAGTTAGAGAAGTAGAGCTAGAAATAGTGGGGTTACTTTCTCTTGAAAGCTTGATTGTATAATTCTCTTGTAAAACAGTTGAGTGATTAGTGAATTGGTGAATGCATTGTCACCCGTGGATGTAGGTTTAACAAACCGAACCACGTAAAGTCTTGTGTGCTGTTTGTTTTCAGTTTTAGATTCATTTTTCATTTTCAAACACAAGTTGTGAATCTTGTAGTGTTGAGTGAGTTTTGTGTCTTGTTCTTGCTTGATTTCTGTGTCTTGATTAACAATGTGATTATTTATTACATGATTCGGCCTCGTTATTTCTCATTTCTTTATCACGTGATTATTTATTACATGATTCGGCTTCGTTTGCTTTAGGAGGTGTTGGCATTTGTTTATTTTAAGTAATTTTTAACTTATAATTTGATAAAAAAAATATTTTGTAATGTTTATAAAGCTAATTTCTACTTTAAAAAAAAATGTTTCTAATGTAAAAGTTAAAAGTAAAAATTTAATGTTTTTCTCTACTCAATAGTAACTCTGTAAATAATATGATATTTTTTAATAAACATAAGTGATTTTATAGCAAACACTCCAACTTCTACTTTTATTAAAAATCGCCTTTTTTTTTTTCAAACACCATCTACTTTTTACATAAGTATTTTTTATAAAATTTACTATTTAAAAAACAAAAACAATCGCAAACACCCCCTTACAATGAGCGTGTTTACGTTTATTTTTTCCAAGTACTTTTTAGCTTATAACTTGAGAAAAGTTATTTTGGAGTGCTTGCAAAAACAACTTTAACTTTAATAAAAGTGGATCTAAGCAAAAAGTTAAAAGTAGAAAATATATATTATTTTTTTTACTTTTTTGTCTTTTGGTAAATAAATAAAATTTTCTACGCTCACACATAAGCTAAAAGCTACTTAAGTATCAAACACTCCAATTTTTACATCTCAAACACTACATACTTTTAATTTTAAACAATTTTACCACAATTTCTATTTTCAATTACTTCTTCAAAAGTTAAGCAAAATTAAAAAAAAAAAAAAACCTAATTGTGATAGATAGGATACACTAAGAAATTATTGTTCACTCATATTAATAATGGTGTTTGGTTTAGAGGATAGGTGTTTAATGATGTCTTGTAAGATTACTTAGATCATGGAATAGATAGGGCAACATCACGAAAATTAATGGGAATGGGGATATTATTTATCTGCCAAAATTGGTGTAATTAATAGCAGCAGATTTATAGGGAAAAGTTGAATTTTGGACCGAGCTACTCATCAAGATAGGATTTAGACAATCAAACCAAATACTCACATGTTTAATAGAAACAAATAGTCTAGTCACACATAATCACACAAACCAAACAGGCCCGAAGTGAAATTTTTCATAATTCTTCAATGCATATCATTCCCTCCCTCCAATGAAAAGGTTCATATTTCAAAAATATAAACTTTTAATTTATTATTTTGGATCAATTCGATAAAAGTACAATTTTCCAAAATTTATCAATACGATTTATTTTATTTTTATTTAACTTATTCAATCATATTCAACTAATTTACAAAATAAAAGTTTCAATTAATATTTACTTGAACTCGTTAAACGAAACATTAATTTATTTTGTTAAATATGACCCTTATTTTGGGGCAAAAACTTAATTTCAAACATAATTCTTTTTATAGGACGAGAGAAGTATGATACTCCCCCATTTCAATTTAATCTAGAGAAAAGTGGAAGAATTAAAAATTTAATTTTTTTCCAAATATAACTCCTGATGATAAGATTTGATTAATTCTTGATTGAAAACTAAGAGATACTTTTAGGATTGGTATAGGAGTAAAACTGAGAAAAATGGAAAAAAATAACTAAATAATTAATTATTTAAAAAATTATTAAAAACCCAAAAGATCAAATACAAAGAAAAAAAAGAGGAATTATAAAATTCAGGCAGAAACTATGGCGTATTTTTCGGCCATGAAACTTGTCTCGATTAATTCCGTTAAAAATTGGTTAAAAAGGTTTTGACGGGTTTGGAATAAGTAACGGGATGCTTGTGCTCGAATATAGTGGTATGTGTCACATTTGTTATAGTACATTTTTAGATGTTACATTCACTTAAATAGTGTAAAAGTATTTTTATTTAAGGGTTTATAACAAACATTTTCGGATGTTACGTTCATTTAAATAGTGTAAAAATATTTTTGTTTAAAGGATTTGTAGGGTAGAATGTGTATTGAAAATTGTAAACGATAATGTAGGTAATAGGGTGTGAATATAGGGATGAATCATCCGTCTGTAAAATAAAATACGTTAGGGAATGGGTCATGTCCCATCCTGATGGGGACATCTCAAAACAAATATATCTCCTAAAGGATTTTGTTAATATAAACATTTTATAGTTTTATAAATATATAACATCAAATAAGTTATATTAAAATAGTCAACATTCTCTTCCACCTACGTGATGATACTTTATTTTGATATTAATTATTTTAGGATATTTATGTATGTCTTATATATGTTTATTTTTCTGTTAAATCGACAATGAATATGACTATTTCGAGTTATTCGGAACTCCTATATCGTCGTTTATAAATTAAATTGTTTATTTGATATTGAATTTGAGAGTCATCTTTAAAATATTTAATATTTAATATTTAATTTAATTTTGTTGCACTTCGGAGCTAACGGATAAACTCGGAGGAGCGAATCACGTTATACGTTTTGGAATTCTTTTACGGGGCGGGTTATAATTTTGTCAAACCCACCCTATACCCGCCCCATAATCATCCCTAATGATTAATATCAATGTTTGAAAATATTAGGCGCTAGTCGGATGACAGATTAGGGTCTAACGTCTAATAGGTGAGGTTAATAGGGGTTAAGCCAGGAGGAGTCGGGGAAAAAAATATAGACGATCAAGGACCGTCTAACGCCTAGCTTTTAAAACAAAGATAAATATAAAGATAAATATTAAAAAATGTTAGGGTGCGTGTATTTATGAATTCGTCCGTTTGAATGATGAACGGGCTAGGACCTAAAATTGTGATCTGCTAGTCCACTTAAATCAAAGTTATTCTACTCAATTTCTTCATTACTCTCCCTCTCTCTCTCCACTTATTACAAAATAATTTTTTTAATATTTTTTCATTATTTATTCTGTATAATAATTGCAATATTTACACATCTTATCATAATTTTTTCATAGAACAAACATAAGATTTTACATCATCATTCGAATCCACATATCCTAGGATTTGCACGTCCTAATTTTTTACACCCAACTCAATCCATCAACAAATATATCTTTAATGTTAGAATAAGTGCGAAGACTGCAATTAAAATTTTAACATTCATATTAAACTCTATGGATAAAAAAGACAATAATAGTTTTATGTCATCCAAAACGCAGTTAATATTTGAATTTTTTCTGATAATTTTTATCATGACAATAATATAATATTAGAGTTGATCGCGTATTTAAAAAACAAAAATGTTCGAAGAATCTGACCATATAACCATGTTAAAACATACTACCTTCGTCCCGACTAATCTTGCACACTTTCTGTTTTCGCCCGTCTTAGATGAACTTGCATATCCCTTAAAATGAAAAATTATAAACCAATCTCCACTCTCAAAATCTCCACCCTCAATCTCTATCCTCAATTCACCTTTGAAAAGTCAACAAAATTTTAAAAAACAACTTTTTAAATACTTGTGTCAATCCTCTCTGTACAAGATTAGTCGGGACGGAGTATCTTGTCACATGTTAGACTTTTATATAAGTCAGATTTATAGGTCAATCTATTCATGTGATGTGGAGGATTCACGCATTATTTGCTTTCTTATCGGTTATTTACTTTCAACTTTGAATTGATTCGGTCCAATGCTTTATTCCAATTAAATATGGATGGATTAAAGGATTTGGAGACAAAATTTTGAATATTATTCTCATTCCAAGATTTTGTACATTTGATTTTATTTATTTATTTTTTAATTTTTTTATATTGTCGAAATTGGTATAAATCAAACTAAACTGGGAGGGCAAAAACTCGTATGTGACCGTCACACGGTTGTTACATGGTGTGACGGAAAAAAATATAACTTTTTGTAAAAGTATCACCTTTTTTGAACAAAAAAAAAAGTATCACTTTTTGTAGCAAAAATATCACATTTATCTGTAAAAGTATCACTTTTTCCCTCTGTAAAAGTATCAATATTTTCTGTAAAAGTATATTCCGTCACACGTATGACCGTTCACACACAAGACTCACTCAACTTGAAGAGAGCCGATTAAGAAATGCATAAAAGTAAGATTGCGAAATCGAAAATCAATAATTTGGCGGAGAGTGATCGACTAGTCCGTCCGACTTTTTTACCCTGTTCCTCTAATAAATCAACCGACACCCAAAACGGCAAAAATAAAAAGTACTTTCAAATACAAATCCACTAATATAAATATACACTTGTTTGTAAGAAATGAGAATTAAATTTTTATTTTTTTTATTTAAGTACTAAAACGATATCTTTTTATGATTTTTTTTAATAAAAGATAAATTAATAAAACTGACTATGTTGAGTTGGCCGATTAATCGATGTCTAGTCCGACTAGTCGGTGATCAATTCAGGCAACGATTAAATAGATCGAGTAAAATGAACTCGGATCGGTCGCCTAGCCCAGTTATGCACCACTGCATAAAAGTAGGAGCCCACGTGAATTTGTGCAAGGTTAATGGTACTCCCTCCGTTCCGAACTAATTATCTTACCTTGACTTGATACGGAGACTAAGAAAAAACAGATTTTGTGAAAACTTTGACTTTTTCAAAGGTGAAGATTGAATGTGGAAATTTTGATGGTGAAGATTGTGGGAGAATTTACCATTTATTGGGTATAATAATTAACTTGTGACAAATAAATAAGGCAAGTAGGACAATTAGACAGGAGAGAGTATTATTTTTCAATTATTATTATAGAAATCCCTATTTGTATTCTTGGAAAGTTGTAGCTTACAGAAAACCGTTTTTCATACAAAGTTGTAGCTTATAAAAAGCTGCTTTATATTGGCTCTTATAAGCGCGGAAAAATGTATTGTACAACATATATACTTTCTCTGTCCCGTTTAAAGCTGTCTATTTACTTTTTTTTATTCGTCCCGATTAAAGTTATCACCTCAAAAAAGAAAACTAATCTCACAATCCTCACCTTCAAAATCTTAATTCTCAATCTCAGCCTTTAAAAAAGTCAAATAACTGTTTTTTCTTAATATCTCGTGCGCGGTCAAAATGACAACTTTAACCAGAACGGAGGAAGTATTAATTATTATTCTTATACTATATAATTATTTATTGTTTTATTAAAAAGAAAACCTATAATTATTTTATTTCTCCGGGACAAGAAGTTCTTGTTTCAGATGTCGAATCCATCAAATTTGATCAACCTAACGAGTAATTCTAACGTGGAGGGATTTGGTCTGGGAGATGTAGAAATAGCACTTCAAGACACATTGCGTGTCCAAAGTCTTTTGGTCTTCATGACATCTATTGTTTTGGCACAAATCTTTTTTGTTCTTAAAAGGAAACTGTTCGAGAAGGTTCAATTGGTAGAAATGAATTTTTAGGCTCACAATTTTATCGACATCAAGTTCATAAAAGAACAAACTTTTTGTTGTCAATTCTGTGTGATCAAAAAAATCAATTCCGAAAATCTATTTGGAACTAGTATCCGTTCTGCTTCTCTAATAACTTGAAAAAATTCGCAGAAGTGCTAGTCTATAGACGAACATACAATAGGGGGTGATGATGTTAAGGGTCCGTTTGTTTAAGATTGGGCTCAGTAAATTTAGAGGATCGAATTTCAATAAAGCACACTCATTAACTCCTTCAACTAGATTTAGTCCAGCACTCCCCAATCGACCACCTTGCTCGACTCCTCAAATCCAAACAAAGCAAACATTTTTGGCATTCCACACCACTTATTGCCGATTGGGCAGTCGTCTAGTCCGACCTTTTGCATATAAATATTTAAAATTTATATTATATTTTTAAATATTATTCGTATCGTACTTGTGCATTAATGTACGGGAAGATCTTTCACACATTAAAATTTATTCTAATTGCAATATGAAATATATTTTATTTTGGATAAGTACGGCCTGGACGTTGAAATATATAATGCGATGATATAAAAATGTTATCTTTATTGACGTAATATAAACTATGACAATTCGAAAAGTATCAAGATAAGACAAATAAATCAACTGTTTATATTAACATTTAATATTTGACAACGTAATGTTTACAAATTTTGAAAAACTTCCTTATAAATAACATTTACGATAATTTTTCTTTCAAAATTTTTCTCATCACATATTAAAATCTTTAAGCCCTTTCAATTGGTGACTCATGAAACTTTTGAGTTATTGAAATCATGATGATTGCCACTACCTGTTTATTTGTATTTTCTCTGAAACATTGGAATAATCAATAATCTCATGTTCGGAGTATTTGAAGGATTGGGTCTTGTGTTTAACGGTTTTACGTGTGACAGGATACACTTTTACAGGAACAAGTGATACTTTTACAGATAAAAATGATATTTTTACTACAATGATACTTTTACAGATAAAAGTGATATTTTTACTATAAAAAGTGATACTTTTTTTGTTCAAAAAAATCATACTTTTACAGATAAAACTAATAATCACAAAAGGTGATATTTTTTTCCATTACACCGTGTGACCGCCGTATGACTGATTTCATGCAAGTTTTTGTTATTTTGACGATGCTCCTCGGCCAATACCATCAATCATTTCTACTTGAGTCAAACATAATTCTTGGTCGCAAATTACTAATTATAAGGACTTATTCCAAAAAATAATAATAAAACAATGTGGTATTTAGTTTATTTAAAAAAAAGTTCTCTAATTAAATTTTTATCTTAGAAGTACATAGAAATACTTTGCTTTTAAATATTTAAAGAAAGAGATTCCAGCATAAAGATAAAGTAAATAAAATGCTCTTTAGATAATTCTCCGAGTGTAATAGATATTAAAGAATTATTCGAAAAGATTGTAAATTATAATTAGTTACAATTTGAAGGGGAAATCTTGCAGATTGGATCCTCTATTCCAAATTATATTCAATTTAATATTTCATTGTATCTAACACACGTCATGTGTTGAATGATGTTATTATATATACATGGCGTGTAGTGGTTGTTTTAGAATATAAGATGGAATGGACGTATCATCGTGTTCACATTCACACTATTACTCGGTTTATTTTTTATTTTTTTTAAATCCAATTATGTTAGAATCAACCATAGTTGAGTTCTCTAAAGAAATATTATTATAGTTTATGAGTCATACATATGCATACTTCAAGGTAGTCGACGTAAATAGAGCTGTTGGAGTGTGCAAAATGACGTAAATACCCCTGATTTAGCTGATTCCGTGCGCGCCACGTGCATACTTGGCCGGAGATGCTGCCGGAAAAAGTTCATATGATTACTTATAAAACCCGCAAAGGTTATATGGGAATCTGTAACAAAAAATACTTTTTGTAGTTAAGTGAAAAAATGGCCAAAGGTTGTATGGTTATATGTAATTATCCCTAATTATAATTCTTCTTTTCCTTTATATTTGCGCGCTATACTCCTTTCCTTTCTACTCGGAACATTTGGATCCAGCAATGACAACAAATATCTGGAACACCTTCACTGAATTCACAATTCTTTGAAGCACCTTTTTCTTGCTTTCAACAATTGAATCATATGATAGACAGAAAGAAATGTTCTAACCGTAATACACACAAACACAAAGAAACGATGAAACAATTTGTTAAGAAGCATACGAGGAATTGAATCATGTCAGCGCTATACTCCTTTCCTTTCTACTCGAAACATTTGTTCTAACCATAATGCACACACAAACACAAAGAAACGATGAAACAATTAGTTAAGAAGCATACGAGGAATTGAATCATGTCAGGTCCGAAGATACAGAATCATTTTCCAACTCACCAAGCTGAATGCAATGTTCTCAAATTTTCTTCATCAGTAATCCAACTTATATCCATACCAGGAAACACTCATCTTCTACATTCAGATGACGAAAAGAAGAATGAGAACGTTCAAGCATTATACTAGCCCAATAATTCCATCCCTCAGGAGATCATGAATGTGTTCAAGGCAATGATTCTACGAATGATTTAATATTCTTAACATCATCGTTCGTCTCTTGATACTGCTTTGGCCTGAAAAGCTTCCACATTCCAACAAGGTGGCGACTTCTTCGCACCACTTCTTCTCCAGCAAACCTACCATACATCTTCTCACATTCTGGATATGGCTTCACATACATATTATAGAATCTCATTCTACTCATCTTAACAAAATTTCTCAATCCCACTTCATCTCCTAGCCCACCCTTTGACCTCAAATATTCAACCACATTAAATCGCGGCACAATCTGCTTATCAAGATTTACGCCTAAATATTCCGGAACCTCAACAAGGCATTGCATATCACACTTCATCTTATCGACTAAAAAGTCAATCTTCTCCTCAATATCCCTGATCTCATACAGAATCACCCTCGGCTCCTTCCATAACACTGTAAATGCATCTCTATATATCAGACCACGTTTCCTCAAGCAATCGATCCTCATTTTCGCTTTGTACCCAGCCCTGAACTCCCCATCCCGGAAAATATTCTCTTTAATCGCCGCCCTGCATTTTAAGCTCCTCAGCACTTCTAAGCACTGTGAAAACTCCCCATTTTCCAAGCCAAGAACTTTGGGTTCTCTAAGAACCTCTATCCGAACATCGCTTAAGCCGAAACCCAAATCCTTAAACTCATCAATCAAAGGTTTCAATCGGTGTTCCACTCCAAATGCTAGAATATCAGGAAACAGGCCAAATACCCTATCAATTTCACTTCTCTGGATTCCAATGCCCATCAAGAACTTAACTTTAGCGCGAATTTTATCCTCGTTCGACATAATTACCATGGGCACAGTTTCTAAAACCCTAATTATAGTTCCCTCACCAAACCCTAAACCCTTCAAACAGTTAACACACCTGAAAACATCATTTGGGCTTAACCCAAATTTTCTGGCAATTTCAAGAACATTCCTAATAGCTATCGATGTGATACTATAAATACCTAACTGATCAATACCCACATTCCATTTTTCCAAGAACTCAAGTTGTAGAACTCTGGGGCACCCAGTTACTGTAGAAACAAGAAAATCCTGGGACGGTTTTAACGACAGTAAAATCTTGAAAGATTTTTCGATTTCTGAAGGAGATGAATTGTGTAAAAAATCGTTCTTCTTGAGGAAATTAGGGAACTCGGAAGGTGGGAAACCATACCTTTCGAAGAGATTGCAGAGAGGAATGACTGGAATTTTGGAGGAAAAATTGGGATGTTGGGCTTGAAATGGAGAAATGGGGATGGAAATTGATGATTTGGTGATACGGTGAAACAAGGGTCTGATGATAAGATTCCGAATTGCCATGTTCTGTTGTCATTGCAACCCCTGACCGAATATAACAGACATTGAGATTGGAAGAGAAAGCAAACTTCAAACCTGAGGTACGTCGTTTTTCCCTGTGTTATAATCGGATCAGTGACTAAACCGGTATTGCTACTAGTGGACGGTTAATTCAATCGGTTCGACGGGAGGTCCAACCGCTTAACTAAAAATAATACTAGTGGGTGGTTAATCCCGTGCTATACACGGGAGGACATTTAGTTCGAATTACTTAAGTGGTTAATTCGGTCGGTTCGACGGAAAGTCCAACCGCTTAATTACAAATAATAGTAGTGGATGGTTAATCCCGTGCTAATTCGATCGATTCGACGGGAGGTCCAATCGCTTAATTAAAAATAATACTAGTGAGTGGTTAATCCCGTACATAGCACGAGAGGACATCTAGTTCCAATTACTACAATTTTTTCAACTAATATTTCAGCCCAAATAAATGGCCTCAAAATATAATATCTTTGAGCCCCACACTTCGGCCCATATAAAAGGGCTTATAATCAAATTTTAACAGCCCATTTCATGCCAAAGTCATAATTCAGGATTCATCTTTATCTTTTTTTAAATTTTTTTCTCCTAATTTAAGAACAAAGAAAAAATTCTCTCCTCTCCCACGATGACTTGAAAATAGGATCAAAGGCTAGGTAATAAATGTTCTGCCACTTGAGCTATCCAACTTCGTCAAAAAGATTTTACATGCCAAAAACAATTCTTCTAATCTAATAACAAAGAAAAAAACCTCTCCTCCCCCGGTTAAAGTAAAAAAATAAAATAAGTTCTATGACTGTGAATTTTTTATTTTTAGAGGGTTGTATATTTATCAAATTGAGTCCACCGCCAACAATTCAAAGTTATAACTTTTTTGAAATATGATTCTTATAATAGTAAGAATGGAGTATATGCTTATAATATATTATTAAAAAGATAATTCAAGTTCACCTTCAATGTTTTTTTCTATCAAACTGCGATTTCAACTGCCTCTACTATTTTTCCATTCTTATTCAAGTCGTTTTAGATAAAATAATTTTTTTATTTTTTATAAGTGTCGCTTGAACACAAAAAAATCACAATTCTTCAAATTTTTTCATAAACAACCTACTTAATTTATTGATTCTTTTCTTATTCCACAAATATATCCAATAAAATGGATTCTATATGGAAATATTTATTTTTTATATCTATTTTTAATTTTTTCAAAAAAATAAATTAATTAAAAAGACACTTATTTTAAAACGAAAGGAGTATGTTTTAATAATTAATTTCACGTTATACATGTATTAAATTACTTTATTGTCCATATAACGAACAATACTGTGTAGAGATGTCGTAATAGTTTGAGATCAAATCTAACAAGTCTCTTTTCTTGGGGTAGAGTGTCGCTAGGGCTGTTAACCAATCGAGTAGAGCCGAGTCTTGAGTTGTTTGAGTAGTGTTTGCTAAATTCTAAACGAATCGAACTTGAATCGAGTCTGTTAATTTGATGTTTGTTCGCGAATATTAACGAACACCAAGTTTGTTAACATTATGTGTTCGTAAACGCAAATATTATATATTATTCTAGTTCAACACAACAAAAAATATTGGGTTTTATTATTTCAACGATAAATTTTTGGGCATTTTAAATAAATGAGTTGCATAAATAATATAAAATTATTATTATTATTATTATTATTATTATTATTATTATTATTATTATTATTATATACGAGCCTAAATCATGTTCACAAGTCGTTAACGAACGTACCCTTTAATGTTCAAGCTTTGTTCGTTGATAAACGAACAAAAATAAATATATTCAACCAAGCACTTTTTACGGAATGCTGTGTTCGTTAACAATCCTATTTGCCGCCAACCGCAAACCTCATTGCGATTGACAACCCTTGATTATGATTTGTACTAAAGAAAAAGAAAATGCATCATTTTGAGATTGTTCATTCCATGAGCAGGTAGAGTAGGGGTGATAGTGGCGATGTTGCAATTAAAATCGATTTCTATAAAATCTATGATCGTATTGATTGGGGGTACTTGAACAGTATGCTATTCCATCTTGGATTTTGTGATAAATAGGTGGATTTGATCATGTGCGTTACCACAGTACAATATATGGTTCAGGTTAATAATAAGCGAGTAGTAAGCTTGTGTATGCTCATACCACATACAACATTATTTGCAGTAAGAAATGTACAATCAGTAAGCAAGCAAAAGTCATGTCAATAGTGTGAAAGTCTAGATCATAAGTTAGGATATTCAAATTTAAATATATAGCAAGTGGAGACAAGTTTAAAACCTTATACTGACTATCCAATAGCGTGGGGACACGTCACTTGACAAAGAAAAGCAACACTGGACACTGACACCAAGCTGCTACCACTATGACCTACTTTATGCGAGAAAGGACAAACGCTTATTTGTCATACAAGGACCATTAAATCTCAATGGAATTATTTCTCTCTCTTCAACGGAAAGAAATCTCAACTGCTATAAATAGAAGGAGATGGAGGACAAAGTCGAGGCTACTGAAATTCAAGCCTTCAAGATTACTTAGTGTTAGAGATTAAAACACGTAAATACATACACACGTATATGGGAATCAATATACCTCAATTGAGTTGCAGCGGAAAGTATTCGGTTGATTCCCAAATTGATGGATCATACTCTGATTCGTCTACTAGCCCGTCTGGACGAATACTACTAGAGCATCCGCCGTCGTCTTCACACCATAGACTCTTGGAGGACTCCGGTGATTCTCCAAGAAAGAGAATTAGAGAGAAAATGGAGATAAATGTATTCTATGGTATTGTTTTTCTGTAGTCTACGAATACCAGTATATTCGTATATATATACTAGTATGGGAGAGATCTATCTCCTATTATGGATAGGATCTCCATCCCTATCGGGAATATATCTGATAAGATATTAAATATCTCGTCAGATATATATCCCAACTGGATCCATCAGATATGGATGCAACCAACATCTCCTACTCATACAAATCTGATCCGACTTATTCGAATCTGAAAGACTCCACAATTCTCATCACCATATCTCTTCTTTCATACAGAAATTAAGGCGTGCGACCGAGTGAGAACAGAATGGAACAAAGTGAGGAGAGTTATATTAAGTTATCACCCTACTAACATAACTCATCAACTCAGGAGACTCATTGTGTACCCCAAACTACGTGGTTGCACTAGACCAAACATCTCTGACCCCTCTTATTCATATAGAGCATGTTTGACCCCTTAGTTGTATCTATGCTCATGACTATGTCAAAACTAATTCGACTTAGTCGGCCGGCCTATGAGCCATAGTACACAAGTGCATTACCAGCTTAGTTTTATCTTGGCCTCTTATGTCAATCTGCTTGCACTTGACAACTTTCTTAGTCATGCTCCGACAAACCGTATCAACCATGGTCATTGAACACATGTTAAAGTAGCGTCATCAAGCTTACACTTCATGACAAAGTCCAAAGTCCCAAAGGGCACAAAAAATACTATAAGAGCTCACACGGTGACGAAGCAGGGATCTATTCGGTCACTCCTCTTACTAAGGTCGTCATTAAGCACATGTAGTATGAATACATGCTATGATGGTGCTCCTACTCAAATTTGGGCATGCCACGCTCTGAACATCATACGAGTCTTAGTCCAGTCGCTCTTCTAGTGTCTAACCTGCGGACCACTTAGGAATTTGTCTCCAACACAACTCCTAATGATTCGCACACTCGGCTATTAAGAAGCTTTTATGAAGTTAGGACATTCTTCATAATCGATCAAGTATGATCTCATCCTGGCCTCTTGCCAAGGCGACTATGGGCAACAACCTTTCGTGTTGTTCCTTTCACAAAGGTGATCATTCAAGTGTTTGATCCGCCAGTCTCATCCTGCTCGCTCACCAAAGCGCCAGGGTGATTTCCCCTGTGAGTAGGACAATCCAAGCCTTGTGACATATCACATATAATAGACTCATTACTTCTAACATATAATAAGGGCACATTTTATTTATAAATAAAATTGTTCATACAGGCTAAAATAATTTTAAATTTTACGAAGTCTCATACTCCTAATATGCCTTTGAAATACATCCCTACTCAAAGGCTTGGTGAAAGGATCAGCTATCATTTCACCAGTGGGAACGTGCCTGAGAACCACCTGCCCCTGCGCAATATTATCTCGGATGAAGTGGTATCTGGTGTCAATATGCTTGGTCCTCCCATGATACTTGGGGTCCTTAGCATATGCTAGTGCAGCTGTGTTATCACAAAAGACAACTACTGCATCATCTACATGCGCCGTGACGCGCAAAGTCTGAAGAAATCTTCTCAACCAGATAGCCTCCTGAACTGCAGATGTACAAGCGATGTACTCTGCTTCCATAGTGGGTAGAGATATACAAGGCTGCTTCTTGCTACACCAAGTGATAGCAGTGCCACCTAACAAGAATGCATATCCCGATGTGGATTTGTGTTCATCTCTATCTATTGATCCATCAGCATCGTTGTAACCAAGTAGCTTCAAACTGCCACTGTGATAGCACAAAGCTAAATCACTTGTCCCCTTTAGATATCTAAGTATTCTTTTGACTGCAGCCTAGTGAGCGCGTCCGGGATTACTTTGATACCTACTCACCATCCCTACTGCAAAGCACAAGTCTGGTCGAGTACACATCATTGCGTACATCAAACTCCCTACCGCGCTTGCATAAGGAACCTTAGCCATGCTTTCTTTTTCATCATTTGTCTTTGGGTAGATCTTTGCTAAGAACACAATGTTTTTCCATAGGTGTGTCAACGGGTTTAGCATTATGCATACGAAATCGCTCCAGAACCCTTTTAATATAAGTCTCTTGAGACAAAGTTAAGAGTCTCTTTGAGCGATCTCGGTGTATCTTAACACCAAGTATGTATTCTGCCTCTCCCATGTCTTTCATCTCAAAAGTAGATGATAGCCACTGCTGAGTGGCGACAATCATCTCCGTATCATTTCCAGCCAACAAAATATCATCCACATATAATGAGAGAATTGTAAAAAATTTCTCATCCCTTTTGACATACACACAGTGATCTTCCTCAACCATCGTAAAGCCTATCGAAGTGATAGCTCGATGAAATCGAAGGTACCACTGTCTGGATGATTTTTTCAGTCCATAAATGGAACGCTTTAAGCGGCGCACTTTACGCTCTTGTCCCTTTACCTGAAAACCCTTAAGTTGATCCATATAGATCTCATCACCCAGTTCTCCATTGAGAAATGCTGTCTTCACATCCATTTGGAACAGTTCCAAATCAAGGTGCGCGACAATTGCTAAAATGAGACGGATAGAGGTAAACCTCACCACCGGGGAGAATGTCTCTTCATAGTCCACACCTTCTCTTTGGGTAAAGCCTTTCGCCACCAGGCGAGCCTTATACTTGTCTATCGAGCCATCTGCTTTTCGCTTGACTTTGAGAACACACTTGTTCCCAATTGTCTTGCGTCCAGACGGTAGATCGACTAGCTCCCAAACTTGGTTCTTAGCCATCGAACTCATCTCTTCCTCCATAGCACTTATCCACTCTGTAGCATTTGGAGAAGTTAAAGCCTCTTCAAAAGTGGTTGGCTCATCAACATCCATTATTGCGCACATGAAAGATTCCCCTTCGAGTTCAAAACGTCTTCAGGGAACCATTCCACGCTTGCTCCTGCGCAACTCTAGATCTTGAGAGTCTTCATGCAATGGAATTCTCCCACTGACTCTAAGATCGCTCTCATTATTCCCGTCGATTGCTGGATTTGGTTGTAAAACTGCATCCTCGCCAGGAATTCCAGCATTGTCTTTGGGATCTTGTAACTCATAAAGTTTAAGATCTCCTTTAACTTCTCCAATTGTTGGAAATTCCTCCTCGAGGAAATTGACATCGCGTGACTCAATTTCTGTCATTCCTCCGTCAAGATGTTCACCACACATCACATAGCCTTTCGAGTGGTCACAGTATCTTATAAAGATATGTTTGACTGCTCTAGGACCAAGTTTCCCATGCTTATGGGAAGTATTATGAACGAACCCTGCTGACCCCCAAGGGCGCAAACCTTCTAAGTTAGGCTTTCTCTCATGCCACAACTCATACGGCGTCGAAGGAACTGACTTAGATGGCACACGGTTCAATATGTAGGCAGCAGTTAAGATTGCATCTCCCCAAAAGGATATTGGTAGATTTGCTTGCGCCAACATTGATCTGGCCATGTCCAGAAGTGTCCGATTCCTCCTCTCTGCAACACCATTTTGTTGCGGAGTGTATGAAATTGACAGTTGTCTTATGATCCCTTTTTCCTCACAGTATTGCCTGAACTGATCAGACAAGTATTATCGCCCTTTATCAGTGCGTAACGTTTTAAGTTTCCTATCTCTTTGATTCTCAACCTCCGCTAAGAATCGCTTAAAGCAATCAAGCGCTTCTGAGCGGTGAGACAGGAGATACACTGAATCATAGCGCAAATAATCATCAATAAATATGAGGAAATAGGATGCACCGTGTCGTGCCTTCACATTTACGGGTCCGCATATGTCCGAGTGAACTGACTCTAGAGGTTGAGTAGCTCTTTTTGCCTTTCCAAAAGGCTTCCGGCAGGCTTTTCCTGCCAGACATGGTTCGCACACAGGAAGGTTGACTTTAGCGAGATTGTCTAAAAGACCTTCTCGAGCTAACCTAGTCATCCTTTCACGTCCTATGTGTCATAACCTTGCATGCCATTTATTTGAATCATTCAAAATATCAACAGACGAAGAAATAAAAGTAGTGCATTCAATAGATAAATCCAACATGAAAAATTCATTGTTCATATGTCCTACGCCATAAAGGTTGTTGCCGAGAAAAATAGATAACATGGTCTTTTCAAACAAGAAAGAAAAATCTTGACTCAAAAGTGCTGAAACTGAAAGTAAATTACACCGAATACTAGGCGCATAAAGCACATCACTAAGGAGCAGCTCGCGCCCAGTGCTAAGTTTGAGCTTGTATGACCCAACTCCCACCACCTCTTCTTGCGCGCCATTTCCCATAGCAATGTAGTGGCTGCCCGCTGGTACTCGATGATAATCTATAAATCCTGCTCTATCTCTTGTCACATGTTTGGTTGCTCCTGAGTCCACAATCCAACCATGGAGAGAATTAGCAACGAACAAAAGTGAACAGACAAATGAATCAGTAGAGCTAGGAGCAGGTCTTACCTTCTTTGGCTCAGTACAACTACGAGTAAAGTGACATGTCTTTCCATAGGTATAGCAGGTGTCTTTCTTCTTTCCGCCCCTTTTTTCACGATGACGCTTTTTAGCCTTTTCACATTGCGGGCCCAAGTTTTGGTTTTTCGGGTTGCTTTGTCCTGCATTCTTTTGCTTTTTCCAACGGTTGCCTGTGTTAGGCTTGCGTTGCCCAGCATGTGTGACGAAAGCAGCTGCTTGTGCTCTTTTCGCCTCTCGACGGTCAGCCTCGAGTCTAAGATGACTGGCGACACTGTCAAAGGTCTGGATTTGTTCGTTGTGTGTGAGCATCAGGTTTAACTTGTCCCCAAGTCTGCTCAGGTAGCGACCTTAGGACTGCCAAAACTTGTTGTTCATTGGTGAGTTCATTTCCAGCATTTTGAAGCTCTCGAATCCTGTCTTTCATGACATCAAGATGCTGGCCCATAGTGTGCTTAGGGTCAAGTACGTACTGATTGAATTTAAGGATTAAAGCCCTTAGTCTCGTTGCCGAGGTAGTGTCGTACGTGACCTTTAAGCCGTCCCACAGCTCTTTAGTTGTAGGAAACGTCTCGAACTCACGAATCAGATGATCCTGCATGCAGCTAAGCATAGTATAGCGCGCAGACCGATCTTGATTCGCCCACTTATTGTACGCGTCTAAATCGCGACGATATTGGGCATTTTGACCGTTCTCTGGCTCAACCGGCGCGGCCATAGTCTCAGTGAGATGGTCAAGGACCTTCATATTGTGTAGCAGAAACTGGATCTTACGGTGCCACATGGCATAGTTCTGGCCATCTAGTTTGCCAGAACCGTAAAGATCAGAAAAAGCTATTTGGCATCCATTTCTGTTAATATTATGCGCAAAACTATGTTAGAAGTTTGTCTATTTAATGTTTTTATTCGGGTCCAAATAAAATTTTATTATTTCTCACAAGTGAATGGGATCGAAAATTCGCCGCATAGGCTCATAATCATCTCCCACTCAATTGAAGACGATAATAAAAATTAAATGATCGCGAATAAAAATTGTCCATCTCAAGAAACACTCATAATAATAATAATAATAAAAATAAAGTGAGATGTTAATGATCTATGGTGGTAAATACGAAACAACAAAAATTACATGGCCTAAAAAATAGCCCCTCTAATACATGTGCTCTAGTGAGAAACGAAAAAATAAATAAATAAATAATTACAATTTTCGTTCCTACTACATGATTCTATAAAAGAAAAAAAATTACATTGTAATATCGTATAACCACCATTGTCATCAACCATCTCACACATACATCAATCATCATATTACGTAATAAAAGATACGCAAATAATTAAATTAATTCATATAAGTGGCCCAACGTAAAATCATTTATTTAATTTATTAAGGCTCACCAAATAAATAGGCCAAATAAATTCTGAATTATTAAGCCCAATTCAAAAATTAAAGGGATTAAAACAGGCCCAAAAAAAATACTTCGGATTAGCCCAGGACTAGGCCCAATTTGACCCAGCCTATAAAAAAACAGCCCACAAAATAAAAAACCCTAATCTGATTTATTTTGAGCCCAAACACAGGGCCCAAGGACCCAGCCCAATCTTTACAAACCCTAGCCCACTGCCGCCGTCGTCCTCGTCGCTGTCGTCACCACTGCTGCCTCCGCCGCCTTTGCAGCAGTGCGGCAACAGCGCAGTGCAGCACAAGAAGCAGCGACTGCAGCGGAGCAGTAACAGGGCAGCAACGGCGAAGGGCGGTCGCGTCGCCTTTGCCTTCGGTCCCGGAAGACGCGCAGCAGCACAGCTACGCAAGGGCAGCGCGCAAAAAAAACTGAGGCGGGGGCAAGTGCAGCGGTGCGCCTTCAGCCGCGCGCAGCCACCAGAGTCGCGCAGCCGGAGCAGCAGGATGCCGCCACCGTCGCGCGCAGGAGCAGCCGCAGCGCAGGTCAGTCGCACAGCCGGCGACGGCGGACAGTTTCAGGAACGAGAGCATGGTTAATCCTCCAGGTTTTTACATTCCAAAACTGTTATTCAATCCTAAAAAAATTGCAGGGGAAGGACTCTTGATTTTCTTCAATTTGATTTGTTTAAATAAACCCCATCCAAAGAAAAGATTGGATTCGCATGTTGAGTCCTTTTATTTATGAATTACTAGAAAAATTCTACTCAAGCAAAAAAAAAAAAAAAAAAATAACAGAATTAAAACATATGGAAGAAAAAAACGTGGGATAATTACGTAATGATACAGGCGAGAATAAATCTAAACTCGCTTTGATACCACTGTTAGAGATTAAAGCACGTAAATACATACACACGTATATGAGAATCGATATACCTCAATTGAGTTGCAGCGGGAAGTATTCTGTTGATTCCCAAATTGATGGATCGTACTCTGATTCGTCTACTAGCCCGTCTGGACGAATACTACTAGAGCATCCGCCGTCGTCTTCACACCCTAGACTCTTGGAGGACTCCGGTGATTCACCAAGAAAGAGAATTAGAGAGAAAAGGGAGATAAATGTATTCTGTGGTATTGTTTTTCCATAGTCTACGAATACCAGTATATTCGTATATATATACTAGTATGGGAGAGATCTATCTCCTATTATGGATAGGATCTCCATCCCTATCGGGAATATATCTGATAAGATATTAAATATCTCGTCAGATATATATCCCAACTATATTGGGATCCATCAGATATGGATGCAACCAACACTTAGCATCAAACACTCATCATTCTTATTTAAACATTCAACTCATACACTCTAATAATCATTGCAGTGTTTATGCAAAGTATACAAAAGCAAGATAACAAGCAACAAGCAATCTAGTGAAGATAAAAAGCTGCAACCACTCTCAAGGTCAAACTAGCTCTCAAGCTTTATCATTCTCAAACCAGAAAGCTTGTCCACGTCTCAACTGTATTTAGTTTTGGAGGCAACTACCAGAAGTTGAAGAAAAACTTTCATTAAACCAATCTAACGAAAGGTTTTTGAAAAGGGGAGTCTTTGTTTGAATCCGGGATTCAAAGCCGACTTGTGTTTCGAGGAACTTGTGTACAATAAAGGAGTAGTCTTCTGACGATAGACAAAAACTATTGTAAGGAGCTAAGTTGGACTTAGACTTCAGAGTAACGTTTATTATTGCTGATGACATACTATTTATTTACTGCATTGTAAGAAAACATTTAAGCATATTTCGCTCCACGAAAAACTCCCTTGAACTTTGCTTATTGTAAGTTGCATCTACCCAACCTTTGTGCCTACTGCATAAGTAAGTTTATATACTATACTAGATTCGTTGCAAGAACCAGCTTCTTGCAGTAAGTATGTATATCAACGGGGCGGATCGGGGCGGGTTTCTGGATTTTCTGACCCGCCCCGCCGTCATTTTTTTATTTTTTATTTTTTAAAAAAAAAAAAAATCTGATTTTTTTTTTTAAAAAACTTGCTTTTTATTTATTGAAGCCAATAGAATTTTATTTTAGGTTTTCATTATCTTTATTTTTATGTTTTTTAATTTAATTATTGAAAAAATGAAATTTAATGATTTAAATTTACTCTAATTATAATTTAATATATTAGGATGACATATATATAACATATTATATATAAAAATTTATATTATAAATACATATATATATATTTAGATTTTTGTGTATATATATATCTATATAATATTACATAAAATATATTTTAAAAAAATTATATATATATCGGTGGCGGGGCGGGGCGGGGCATGCCTGGCCCTGTTCTTCATCGGATCGGATTTTGCCCTGCCCCAAAGGCCTCGGATCAGAGCGGATCGGGGCTGGTCGGATCAATTTTGACATGTCTAGCAGTAAGCAGCAAGCTTGTACTTAAAGTATTTGAAACATAGAAAAATTGAGTTAAAAGTTTATTCACCCCTCTAAGCCTCTATCACTCGAGGCTAACTCTTTTTTTTTTTTTAAATTTAATTTGTTATTTTTAGATTTACTAAATATTTTTCCAATGTAATTAATTATTTTAACATTTAAAAAGATTCTATTTATTTTAAATTTAAAAATTCAGGAACTTATTCTAACACATTTAAAAAAGATTAAGTATCTACTTAAAAAAAAAAAAAAAGGGTAACACAACTCTGAACCTTTTCCTACTTTATATATATATATATATATATATATATATATATATATATATATATATATTGCCAATGTCTATCCAACACAATAATTTTCATGACCCCCTAAAATACCATGGGACAATAAATTGATTTAAACATAGGACCCTACCTATCATACACATGTCCTAACATTATAACATGCTAATGAATCTAATCATATACTCCCTCCGTCCCGCTCAGATTTGCACACTTTCCTTTTCGGTCCGTCCCACTCAGATTTGCACACTCTTAAAAAGGAAATTTTTTAAATAATCTCCACCCTTAAAATCTCCATTTTCAATCTCCACCTTTCAAAAAGTCAACCAAAAGCAAAAAGCAGCTTTTTCTTAACCTCCGTGCCCGTCCCTACGTGCAAATCTGAGCGGGACGGAGGGAGTAGTCAATTAGGACATAAAATACAAATCCAACCATTGCTTAAAATACTAATTTATGTGCCATAAATCATGGCATTTGTTTGCCACAAGCTGGTTAAAAGAACAATTTTTTTATTAAGCATGTAACTTTGTCTCCTAAATATTTTAATTTTAATAAAGAGAAAAGGACCCTCATACATAGTGTTTTATTGCATGTGGGAGGTAATTTCGTGGGCTAAAATTATTTTTGATCCGTAATATTTCTCTCGTTTAGAAAAAAGGTTAATTTTTTTAATTTAGTCAGTACCATTAGGCTTTGTTTGTATTTAGTCATTTTTTAATCGTGGGTGATCAATTTGACCGAAAAATTACATGTACCAGTCACTTGCACGTGCAACGTATTTAAATATTGGCCTGAAAAGATGGTCATGTAACCGGCACGTGCAATTTTCTGGCCAAATAGGTCACCGACGGTAAAAAAATGACTACATGGGACAAATTCTAAATACACGGGACTAAATTAAACATTTAATTTTTTTTTAGGACCAAAATAATACGAGCCAAAAGTTAGGGCACGAAAAATTATTTTAACTCTAATTTTATTGTAGTTACCATTTTGTTTTGGGGCATTTTTCTATAAGATCATCTTCCTGTAAACTGAGTAGTTATATAAATAAGTATCATTTTTTTTTAAAAGAGTATAATTTTTTTGTAGAAGTATTATTTTTCTTTCTGTCAAAAAGAATTATTATTTTTTTGAAAAGTGATATTTCCAGGTGAAATTATTTGTTTTTCTGAGAAAGATATTCCCTCCGTTTCGAATGAACTTGCATACTTTTTGTTTTCGTCTGTCCAAAGTAAACTTGCACACCCTTAAAAAGGAAAGTTTTAATACAATCTCCACCCTAAAAAAATCTCCGACTTCAATCTCCACCATCAATCAACCTTTGAAAAGTCAACAAAATTTCAAAAAACAACTTTTTCTTAATATGTGTACTTACCCCCTGTGCAAGTTCAATTGAAATGGAGGAAGTACCATTTTTTCTTGAAAAAAATGTCATAATGAAATATTATCATAGCACAAGACTTTTCCCCCACAAGTATCTTCGTGTAATGTTTATACACATTACATGTATAGCAAAAAATGTTTATACTTAATATATTACGCTTAATATAAAATAAAATACGAGGTATAAGACTATAATTTTTAGTAATATAATAAAACAATTCGCCCTAAATAGCATACTCCCGTCAAAAAATAGTTTTTCAATCTTAGACTCATGAAAGGTACATCCACGGTTTAGATAGTTCGTGAGGATGGGGGAGTTGATTCCACGGGGGCCTACTTTAGAGAAATAGTTAGACGCAAGTTTAAAAAATAAAAGTAATAAAAAAAGCGAAAATTTAAAGGGATATTTGTTTTAGGATTCTTCATTCGAATGAGACATGGTTCATCCCCAATGTATTTTACTTTACAGTCGAATGATCCATCGCTCCACATCCGTACTCTATTACCAACATCACATTTTACAATTCTCTACACAACTTTTACAATTTTCAATGCACATCCTACCATATAAATCACTTAAACCAAAACACATTTACACTATTTAAGTGGATATACCATCCGAAGGTGCAATTCGGATTCTCTGTTACAATATGTGTTTCATCATCTGTTACACTCAGTTCACTGTGTGACACATATTAATTCGTGATATCATACTATACACGTGTTGGTTAGTAAATTTAGTGAAACACAAGATGTAATACTAAAGTGTAATAGAGAATCTCATAGGTCGAAGATATGCTACAGTAAACGTGGCACATGCCACTATATCTCAGCACAAGTATCCCCAGAATGAAGAAAAAAGAATATGAGAAATGTAGTTTTGATTCGTGAAACTTTGTTTTGGTCTACTTATCAATTTGTGGATCTGCTATTTTGAATTTTTAATATCCCCCCAAAAAATAATAATAATAATAATATCCAAAAAAAATAAAAAATAAAAAATTAGTATCCGTCCAAAAAAAAAAAACATTAGACAGGTACAATGTACAAATCATAAAGTACAAGTGATTGAGATGTGGACAACTGGTATCTGTAATAAAAAAATAAAAACTAGGTTGGAGAAAATGACAAACTAAATTACGTGGTCCTTCTGGTTACTTCTTCAATTATCAGATCATGTGACTAAGAAATGCAGGTCTGCTTATATATCCATACCATTACATTTATCAATTTAATTTTTTATTTACACATTGAGGCAACTATTATTAGGGATGTAATAGAACAAAATTATTCGTAAACTATTTGAATTTTGACTGGAAAAAATATTTGTTCGGGATCGTTCGTTAATTTAAATGAATCAAGCGTGAGCTTAATTTTGAGCTCGAAAAGATTTTACAGCCGAATTCGAACCTGCAGGTACATGGTTAGTAAACTCACAAGCTTGTTCACGAACCCAGGCTTATGAGCCGAGCTCGAGTATATATATTAATTTTAAAAACTATATACTTGTGTTTCGCGTGATTCGAGCACTAAACCAACATGTTTCACAAACTCGAGTTCAAACTATGTTATCGAGTTTTTTTGAGCCGAATTCAAAATATTTGCGAGCTTAGTAATTACACTTTGTAATAAACTCGAGCTCGAACTATGCTTGTTTATACGTTGTCGAGTTTTTGCCGAACCGAGCTCGAACTATTTGTGAGCTTAAAACAAACCGAACTCGAACATAATTTTAGAAGTTTGAGCTGAAATCGAACGCACTAAAAAATCAAACGAGTAGAACTCGAGCCTTGTATTATTCGGCTTGATTTAGCTTGTTTACATCCTTAGCAAAAATTCGAAGCTAAAATCTTTTTTGCTCATACAATTTTTGTCCCAAAATAATAATAATAATAATAATTTAGTACTGTAACTTTGAAGTTGGTCCTAATTTAGTCATTTTTTGGCCTCCGGCGACCAATGTGGCCCCGACGAGTAACAAGAAATTAAAATAGTTAAATTAAAATAAAATCTCTTTTTTTTTTCAATGTTTTCAACCTTTTAACTTCACCATCACTCACAAGTGCCAAGTATTTAGAATTTCGCCAGAAAAATAAGTCATGTGACTAGCACGTGCAATTTTCCGACCAAATTGATCATCGGAGGTGAAAAAATGACTAAATCCGGACCAATTTGAAAGTTACACGTCTAAATTGAATTTTTTACTTTTTTTTAGATCAAAATTGTACGAGCGAAATGTTACAGGACCAAAAATAATTTGAGCCCGAACAATCAGTATGTCGAAAGTTAAATCAAGCTACATGATACTCAATTCGAGATCATTTTAGAAAAATAGTTTGGATCAGGTTTTGATTAAAAATATCACGCAAATTTGAACATACTTTTACGTGTGATAAAATAAAAAGCTCGAAATCGATAAGTAAAAAGTGTAAAACAAGTGTAAACAATGTCAAACTAGTTTAACTCGGTTGGTATTTGGCTCGATTAAAACTCATTCAAATTCAATTTCATTTATAATCAAACAAATTCAAACATAATAATAAAAACTCGATAATATTTCAAATAACATTGAATAATAGTGCAATTGTTTGACTGAACTCGACCCTTTTACCACTCTAACAACCATATAAGCTAGGATCACGTCCAAAAGATATGCTTGTATTGGTCGAAGAAAGACTAATTATCTTAGGTTTTGAAATACGTAGATGAGATTTTCACACATTATCGATTATAAATTAATATTTGGCCCAATAGACAAAGAAAAGAAAAGAAAAAAATCAAAGAAACAATTTATTATTTTTTATTAATTTGTTCTTAGTTTTGCAAAGTAGTTGTTATTTTGGCCATTTAATCTATTATTGGAAATATTATCAATGAATTATGTATTTCAGAGAGAATGACTTAGACATTGTAGATATGTGCAATTTTATTCGAGTCAAAGTATCCAAAATCACTACTAATTTCATTTGTATTAAAAAAGTTGGTCAAAATTATAACTTTTTTGTAAAGTTACGTATAAATCGAGAAAATAAAATAAATACTAAAATAAAAATTCAATTTATTTTTCATTTATTAAGCTAATATATTACTCCCTCCGTCTCGTCCTAATTGTCCTACTTACCTTATTTGTTTGTTCCAAGTTAATTGTCCTACCACATAAATGATAAAATTCTCCCATAATCTCCACCATCAAAATCTCAATATTCAATCTCCACATTTGAAAAAGTCAAAGATTTCATAAAATCTGTTTTTTTTTTAGTCTTCATGTCAGGTCAAAGTAGGACAATTAGCTTGGGACGGAGGAAGTTATGAGAACAAAGCTTCAAAGGCCACCTGCCGCCAGATGCCAATTCAAATGATTCTTACTTGGAATTTTAATTACTTGCGGGGGACAATTTATTGAAATAGACAGCCATATTTATCCTCCAGATGTTTTTTTTTTTTTAATATCGAAAATGTTTCTCCATCTACTGTTTAATATACTTACTGCTGATGTATAAATATTATACATTTATTAGATAAGATAATTTACTTTCTTGTAAGAAATCTTAACATATAATATCGATTGATGGACATATTCATGGTGGTCGGTTTATATGAGAACGAGGTTGGGGAAATAGCTTTTTTTGTCCACTAACTCACAATTTTGTTTTTGTTATTGTGGATTGTCCGGTAGAACTGTAAATGAGTCAAGTATAGTAGGTTCGAATTCGATTTAACTATTCGAACTTGATCGAGTTTATTTTTTTGTAAACTGAACCTCAACTCGGTAGATACATGTTAAGCTCGAGATCGACTCCACTCCACTCGATTGAAACAAAATAAAAATTTAAATAATACATTAACATTGAAAACGTCTATTATACTATAAAGGATCGCTACCTTAGAGAAGTAGGATATATCTATAATTATATCAATTATAAAGGGTAAATTAGTACTTGAACACAAACTCAAGTAAGTTTGCGAGCCTGCCAAGTTGAGTATCAATGAACTCGAACTCGAACTCGACAATAACTCAAGTAGCTCGAGCTCGACTCGTTTATTTCGAGTCAATTTCATCTTTTTGCGACGATTTCGAATGACTCGCAAGTTATCTCGACTCACTTACACCCTTATTGTCCAGGTTGGAATGTATCCAGTACTAAAAAGTTCAATAATTTTATCTGTTGACTGTCCATAATAGGTAGCACGATCGAGCTAAAGATTTAGTATCTATAGAAAATATTAAATTATATAGTAATATACTTCTCAGTCTCATAAAAATAGCCTTCTTTTAAATTTAACATGATTATAAAATTCATATATAATACATATAAAACAACTCATGTTATAGCCCAATTTAATAGGATGAATTAAAGGAATTTAAGTATAAATAATAGTTTCTATAAATTATCTAGTATAAAAAAACGTGGAAAAAATAATTGAATACACTCTTAATAAGGAAATTGTTTTTCAAACATCTAAAATGGACTAATTTATAAGGTGGGGAGAGTTTATATTTAGAAAACTATTAAAAGTGCTCCTCTCAATCATTTAATGTATCCCCAATGCAACAATTACTTTTTTTCTATTAGAATCTCGTTACTTAAACAATATTCACGAGCATAAGACTCTCGATTCAATTAGTAAAATCTTGGCCCATTCAAATAAGTGGATTTGCAGAAGAAAAGAAAAGTAAAAGTGTCAAGTATGCAACCGGAGAATGTCTTGCTCCGTGACTGCATGCACAACAAGTAAGAGCTCGAAAAGCCACCATTATGATACCGAACAATTAAACAACAAACTCCTTCAAGAAAATAAATAAATAAAAACTAATGACATATTAACGACAAGGACGCTAGGCGACGAAAAGACCATAAGGGCCGGAAAAAGTCGCACACTCAGCACTATTATTTATATCAGTTAGTGTAATCATTATATAACTAAATTCATAACTAGATAGGTAGGGTCGTTGACGATCAGTAAAAAAGTTCCTGATCGAGCTCGATTAACGCTTATTCAAGCTCGTTTGTTCCATTTCACTTAACCAACGAACACGGTTTGAACATTGAAGGACTCGTTTGTCAACCGTTTGTTAACATGTTCGTTAGACTTAGTTCTTACTTAATCCATTTATTTATGCCCTGAATAGTTGTTCAAATAATATAATTTTCAAAACAATGATAATATTTAATATTCATATTTGTAAACACAAAATTAATACTTACAAATTTGGTATACATTCATGTTCGCAGACATTAACGAACACCAGATTAATAAGCTAGTTTTAACTCGTTTTAAAAGTTGACGAACATTACTTCAACAACTCAAAGCTCGACTTAATTTGTCAACATTCTAGCGACCACCAAATTAATAACCTCAGTTGAGCTCAATGCACTTAATAAACATTTCATAAATAACATATAACTCGACTCAATTCGTCAACGACATGCCGTAGTTTTGTGATATCATGATGTAAAAGCACGAAATCATACCCATAATTGACAAGAATCTTTAAATGCATAAAAAAGTTCATGCCAAATTTAAGAACAAAAACATTCAATGCGACCAACTATTGGTTTGCATCTTTTTCCAACATGACATCCAAAAAAGCATTTCTAACATTTGCTTTTCATAATAGCCATAAACATGACTTCTCTTTATTCCTTACCCTTCCCCCTAAAAATAGTAAAAAATTTAAAATAAACAATATATATATATATATATATAAATTGATACGGTGTATATCTATATTGAGTACCTGGTCGTGTAGCAGTTAATTAAATATGTTACTCATTCCATTCCATTAAAAGAGTCATATTTCAAAACAAACTTTGGTCCTAAAATAAGAGTCATGTTTCAAATGTCAATGTCTCGTTTTCTTAGTCAAAGTAAAAACCTTAAATTTTATTTCAGGAAGTACTTATATATGTGATTGAGCATGCATGTCAAATAAAAAATAAAAATAAGCCGTGTGAGTGAAAATTGATAGTTTTTTAAGAGTTTGTACATTCATCAAATTGATAAAAAATAAAGAAGTTGTCTTATTTAAACATGACTCTTTTATAGGACAAAGAGAATATATTGTGCCACAAAGAAGCGACAATTGGTCGACCGACACGACAATACAAACTGACCCAAATTCCTAAGGAAAGATTGAAATCAACTCAACATGAACATAACTAGCACGATTCTTACTTGACACAACTTGAAATCGCTAATTTATCTTAAAGTATAATAATTATCAATGTATAATACGTATCGACTCAAAATCGAGCGGAATTCTAATATGATAATTTGAATTGTGACCTCCAGTACCACATAAGCATGTGGTCACGTAGTGCTATACTGTACGGTATTGAGAAATAATATCTTGCATGTAATACACGTATGCGCTCTATAAGTACGTATATATGTATTACTGGTGTAGCATATTTAAAAAACTATCTAGATGCTAAATTATAGCCGTTTGATGTGTGCTTCTAAGAAAATCTAACGGTTAGGATCATCCAAGGCCCTCTTTTGGGCTCCACCAACGGTATCATCTGCCACGTGTCCTAATATTATTTTTATTTTTACAAAAAATATAACTTTCTTCTTCTGAAATTGTATAGAATTAACCAGAGTCCAGTCATTTTCAGTCACACAAGCTGTGCGTATATATATGCATATTTCCTTGGACAGATCCTCCATTTTTGTCTGTCGATTTTCCCTCTCTTTCACACACTGCACACACTCCACATTTTCCTGTGTAGATTGTTTTTTCTTCTAAATTAAAGCATTAATCTAGAAGAGCTTTTGAGGAAACTTTTTTACCAGCTGCGTTAATATCCGTGATTCATTTCGAAGCTCCTTTGGAATCTTCAAATTGCGTGGCTTGATTTGCCTTCCTGTTCCTTTTTGTTGCGAAAGTTGGAGAAAAAGCACGGATTCAAATCCGTGTTTCGCTGCTGGATTCCTGAATTTATGGTGGAGAAAGTGCTTAAAGGAGAAGCGGTTTCTATCGGTAATCTGATTTGCATTTGGAATTTGGAAGCTGAGATCGCGTGCGGAGTTCTGAGTTCGAATTTTATGTGATTTTCTCGAACTCCGCAGGTAATTTTGGCCCATGCGGAGAGTGTATATTTGAACGAATTTGTGTTCGTCTTTGCAATCATGTAGCAGTATTTGCGTGGTTTTTAATTTAACGACGTGTACATGCATTATTGATGGTTATGTTATTTCAGCTATAATTGAAAAGTTTTGCAGAACAGATTAATAGCTTGGATATGGCTTAGAGGTGCAGGAAAATATCGGTTGTATATGCATTTCATCTGTATATGCATTTTCTGTAGAACGAGATTTGTGTATTGGTTGAACCTTCGTTTTAAGAAGGTTTTAGATTTGATTGGCTTTTTCTAATAATGGCATGATTGGAAATTGATGGTTTATGTTGACTCAGGCAATTAAAAGCGCAAAAATTATGTGTTTAATGCATATCTTGCTTTGTATATTCTCACTTCTTATGCTTACCTTACAAGGCTCTGCAAATCAGTAGTGTATCAATGAATTAACTATGCAGTAAGTTTCTATTCTTGGTTCGTAATAGCAGTTACGAAGCACCACGTTTTTGCTCGTGAAAAGTGTCTGTTGTTTAACATAGTAACTAATTACAAGAGTGTTTCCCCCCGGAGAAAAAGAAAAGCTAAAGGATAAGTTCTTACTAGAGATAATATTTTTTCATGTTTAGCCGGATTTAGTTATAATTAAATCATTTTGTCCATAATTTTCAATGTTGGTCGTGTATTAATGAATTAACTATGCAGAAAGTTTCTATTCTTGGTCCACGGTGGTAGTTACGAAGCACCTCATCATTTATAGTCGTGAACTCAACGTGTCCGTTGTTTAACATAGTAAGTAATTCAAGAGTGTTTCCCCTCAGAGAAAAAGAAAAAACTAATTATAAGAGCCTTCAGTTCTTACTAGAAATATTTTTTCATGTTTGGCCATATTTAGTTATTATTCAATCATTCTGTCCGTAATTTTCAACTAAATCTGAAATCTGCAGGCATTCCAACATTGACTAGAACATTCGTTATTGGACGCAATGGTGTTTGACTCGAGAAATTTGATGGACACTGTTCTGTCAACCTCTGACCACACCTCAGTGGTCTCGATTACCATTTTCGTCACACTCCTTTGCGCATGTATTGTGATCGGTCATCTATTAGAGGAAAATCGCTGGATGAATGAATCGATCACTGCCCTTATAATTGTGAGTATAAATATTTGATGCAATATCTATGTGCCTTTGCTGGTAATCTTGGTGATCTGTGGGTGTACATGCGTTTTTTTTAAGTTTTTTATGGATATCCTCAAGCATTTATGTGATTATTACCGACTTTAATGACAGGGTGTAGGCATTGGAGTTCTGATTCTAGTTATAAGTGGTGGAAAAAGCTCACATCTGTTGGTATTCAGTGAGGATCTCTTCTTCATTTATCTGCTTCCTCCTATCATTTTTAATGCTGGGTAAGATTCTTTTTCTTTTTAAACTCTCGTTTTTGGACAAGCTTGCGTGATATCTTTTTGCTACAGCATGTCTATGTAGTCATTCTATGTATAATGCCTCCATACTTTTGAAGGCCAATTGATGAGGATTTGACTGTGATATGATTTTTTAAAATTGTGCGGAGTTCTATTAACAGATGTTGACTCCTTTGCATCTCGGATTTATGAATTTCCCCCCTACTTCAGGGGATAAGGTGTCTTTATTCTAATGTGATGCAAAACAACTGTGTCATTAAAGTACAACTCGGTCGAAGTTTGGCGAATCGGGCACCTGGAAATGAACTACTGACCAGGAGATGTCTGGGAACATGGTGTGCATAAGTTGCCACTTCCGATCAAAAATAGTTCTCCATGCGTTCCATTTACGCTAATACCACACCTACTCGTCCTCCTTTTTAACGTGATTACACTATTTTGCATTTTAGAAATTATAATATAATCAATATTGAAAATATTGCCTCCATGGTTGCTTGTATCTAGGGGCAGAGCTGTACTATCCAATATGTATCCATGCCTGTCTGCATCTCAACACTTGTTGTATGACTCCGTGCACTAATCCTTTGGTTCTTTGGTTGATATCCGCCAATAATTAAGACCTGGCTGACATTTTTCGTGAATTAAGTTTGGAGCATCCCCATCTTTGTTGTGTTTTTGAGTAAGGTTGCAACTTAATTGTTCCACCCTCAGTTGCTAGCCATTAAGCTCTACATAACTCGTAAAAGGCAAATAACTTTATCCTATCAATGTCGGGTCTGTTTTTCTTTGTTGTAATGTTATGATGATTTTGAGTTCCTTCTCATGACTCCATCTATTATTAATCAGGTTCCAGGTAAAAAAGAAACAATTCTTCCGCAATTTCATGACTATCATGATGTTTGGAGCACTTGGTACATTGATTTCCTTCACGATTATATCACTGGGTAAGACCCTCTCAGCCTTGTCGGGTTCATCTAGCTTTTCTTATCCATTTCCTCAAAGGAAATTCTTGCCTGTTGAAATACTGTGATATCAGTCGCACTCCTGTATTTTTCATTTGCACTTCTCATTCATTTTTATTGTTTAAACTGAACCCCTTCAATGTGAAAAAAGAAAACCCTCTTCAGGCTGTTTGCCTGTTTCATGTATGCTCTTCCTTGTAGAGTCTACGAGATTTACGAGCAAAGCTTATGCGTGAAGTTTGGACATGCTATGATTGAGCTTGTTATAGGACTTTCTTGTTTTTGAACTGGAGGAGAAGTTGCTTCAGAGGAATATGATGCTAGAGAACTCAAGATATTTCATTCGATGCATAACCAATTGGGATTTATCTCTTGCGTATCATTACATATTTAACATCTTAAAAATCTTGTTACCATAAACAGAAAAAGACCTTGAATTAAAAAAAAAAAAAAAAGATTCATGTTTTCCTAGCTTATTGAGAAATGTAATTGTTTTTCCACATAACTAACAAAATGTATTTACTCGAAATGGTACTGCAGGCGCTATCTTTGTGTTTCAGAAAATGGGTCTTAATCTAGCAATTGCAGATTACCTTGGTAAATCTCTCTCTCTAACTCTCTCTCTCTCACTCACACGCACACACACGCACGGCGCACGCACAAACCCCCTGTCACATACATGTGCACATCCACACGATTTTGTTCATCTTTGCTTCTAACATACTTGCATTTTTCCAGCACTTGGAGCTATTTTTGCTGCAACAGACTCTGTTTGCACATTGCAGGTATAATTCTGTAACTTTTATGCTGTTGAAATCCTCACCAAAAACCTTAGTTCCGGGTGGTTAAGATACTTGTGCATGCTGCAGGTGCTCAATCAGGATGAGACACCATTACTGTACAGTCTAGTGTTTGGAGAAGGTGTTGTGAATGATGCAACATCAGTGGTGCTTTTCAATGCAATCCAGGAGTTTGACATCTCTCGAATCAATGGTGCTATAGCTATACAGTTTGTTGGAAATTTTATATATTTGTTTGTCTCAAGTACTGCTCTGGGAGTTGGCGTGAGTCTTTCTTCCTCTTTCTTCGTTTTTGGGAAATACATCTTAGCTACTGAAATAAAGTTTACGACGTGCTACTGAACAACTTTTTTAACTGCAGGCTGGTCTGCTGAGTGCATATATCATAAAGAAGCTCTACTTTGGAAGGTTGGTGCTAATCGTTATAATGTGTTTTGCCTCGTATAATAATATCTAAAATTGAGTACTACTTCACTCTTGTCGAACCTTGAACCTTGTTTCTGATCAACTACAGGCACTCCACTGATCGTGAGGTTGCAATCATGATGCTCATGGCTTACCTATCATACATGTTGGCAGAAGTGAGTTTTTTAGATCTTGGCACTTGCTTTTTAATGACAAATATCGAGTTTCATACTTAATGATGTATACTGACTTTCATACCCTTGCATGGGGATTAAACTTTCTTACTAAACCTGATGTGCATTGCAGTTGTTCTATTTGAGTGGTATCCTAACCGTTTTCTTCTGTGGGATTGTGATGTCACACTACACCTGGCATAATGTGACAGAGAACTCAAGAGTTACAACTAAGTATGACATTACCGTGAAATATAAAGTTCTTTTCTTTGCTTCGTCCATTTCCCGTGGTACTCTTTTACTTATCGAAGTATATTTTCAACCATAACGCAGGCACTCATTCGCAACATTGTCCTTTGTTGCTGAGACATTCATATTTCTCTACGTTGGCATGGATGCTTTAGACATTGAGAAGTGGAGAGTCGTGAGTGACAGGTATGGTGTGTGTGTGTGTGCTCGCGCTAATAGATGAATGTTACTCACCGTACGCTTAGCCTCAACATGCATTTAAGTTGGGTCTCGCACATTATTTGCACCGATACTTTTCTTGATTTGTGATATCGTTCATTTTTCAGACCAAAAACCTCGATTTCCGTCAGTGGAATTCTACTTGGGCTGGTTTTGATTGGAAGAGCAGCGTTCGTTTTCCCATTGTCATTTTTGTCCAACTTGACCAAGAAGTCTCAATTTGAAAAAATCGACTTTAAGCAACAAGTACGAGTTCTATACTCTATTCCAAGTGCACAAAACCCGTATATTCTCCTATAGATAACTATACCAATTGCGATTTTCAGATTACCATATGGTGGGCTGGACTTATGCGAGGTGCCGTATCTATGGCTCTTGCTTACAACCAGGTAAAATTACGCAGCTTTCGCTACTTCCGTTATACCACTTTTGCTGCATTATGGATTGTAAAATAAAATACTAATAACATAAGTTTGACGGGGCTTTTTATTTTTTCCCGGTTTATGCAGTTTACAAGGGCCGGTCACACCCAATTACGTGGTAACGCCATTATGATTACGAGCACCATAACAGTTGTGCTCTTCAGCACTGTGGTAAGCCGGGCATCCTTTTTTCTTTCTTTTTAAGAAATTGTTGAAAAATAGGCAAATGCGACGTATTTATCTTTCGAATATTGGGTGCATCAAACTCTTGTACTTTCATGCAGGTTTTCGGCTTGCTGACAAAACCTATAATAAGATTCTTGATGCCCTCATCGAAAAATCTAAACCGATCATTCTCCTCGGAGCCAGTCACACCTAAGTCCTTCACAGTCCCGCTTCTCGGTAGTCAAGATTCCGACTCCGAGCTTTTTTCTGGAAATGGAAATGCATCGGAAGCTCAAGACAACGGGCGCTCCATAATACGTCCAACCAGTTTACGCATGCTCTTGAAAACCCCTACCCGTACTGTACACTACTACTGGAGAAAATTCGATGATTCTTTCATGCGTCCCGTTTTCGGCGGCCGTGGCTTCGTCCCATATGTCCCGGGCTCTCCCACCGAACAAAGCGTGCATGGATGGCAAGAAGAGGCTAAAGAGTAATGGTATTGCTCTAATTTTACTATCAGTTTTAGGCTTAAAACCTTCTCTATTTAGCTCGAAAGTTTTTTTAGTTTTAACCGTGTGCGGTGATGGGGCATCGGGCGAATTTGATTAGTTATATGATTACTGATTTCAAATCCGATGTCCGCTGACGTGGACTCGTCGGGTTAATATGATTAGTTGTATGATTACTGATTTCAAATCCGGTGTCTGCTGACGTGGACCCGAACAGAGTGTGGTTGGGAGGGGCTCAAATAGGTTCCCCCACTGTCTTCAAGTTTTGCAGAAACACCAAATTGGTGTGTTTTTTTAGCAAGGTTTTAGGTGTATTTTCACAAACTTAGAATCATGTATAGTCATGGTGTTGTAATAACTAGGATCTTCATGTGGTTTTTTCTTTTCTTTTTTAAACTAATGTGCTTGGAATTGGGTCTTTGATTGCCTGCATGTTGTATCATGGATATAAAATATTCATATATTTTGTATTATGTATATTTTATGGTAGATGATGATTTATGATAACACATATTTCCTCTGTTCCGCGGGAGTTTGCACGTTTAATCGGACACGTATATTAAGAAAAAATTATTTTTTATTTATAATTGACTTTTCAAATGTGAAAATTGAAGGTGTAAATTTTGATTGTGAGAAAAATTTCCTTTTAAAAGTGTGTAAATTAATGTGGAACGTATCAATAAGAAAAATGTGCAAATTTGAGTGGGATGGAGATAGTATACAATTTATGTGGCATATTTTCTTCAATTAATTCATTAACAATACATGTTTAAAAAATTGTTAACCATCATAAATTGCCATCATGGAATCGTGTATGCATGTGATCATATCATTAATAGATTTGAAGCAAATATTATTGTTAATGCATGTAATTGTATCTTTAAAAACTATCGTTCCCGACTGAGATTGCACACTTTCTTTTTCGGGACGTCCCATCTAAGTTTGCACATCCTTAAAAAAGAAAGTTTTCTCACAATCTCTACCCTTAAAATCTTCACTTTCAATCTCCATCTATAAAAAAGTCAACCAAAAAGCAAAAAACAGTTTTTCTTAATACACGTGTCGGCTCAAGTGTGCAAACTCAGCCGGGACGGAGGGAGTATAATTTAATTTGAGTGTGGGGTGGGGGGTTGTAGATATTGACAGCTAGGCTATGCATTCTGCAGCATAAATGCCATAAATGACATAGAGTGTGGGCTCTTGTTGCGTTCATAAGGCGCCTTCTACAACTCCACTTTCTTCTGTTTTGGGTCATGTCATGTGCACATGCTGTGCACATTTAAAAAATAAAAATAAAAAAAAACCCTCGGTACTACGAGGAAGGAGTTTGTTAAATGGGCAGATTATGTTTGGGCGAACTTTTTTCTGTTTAGTTAAAATTAATTTTTTCTTTTTCGATTATTTTCTAACTAAAATTATAAGTATAATTAATAACTATCACAAGATGAGATTTAAATGTTAAAAGAATTACGTCTTTTGGAAGCTTTTTTTGTCCCATAATCAAATGTTAATGTTAAAATTTTAATTAGCGACTTCACAAATAATTTTACATACATAATACATTTAAAAAAAAAAAAAAAAACTGACTATCTGGGCAGAATCTGCCCAGGCAGCATTATCTTAATGAGGATCATATTCATAAAAGTATAATTTTTTTTAATTAATTTAATAAAGGTAAAACGTCATGTTATATATATACAATTTATTTTATTTATTAGTTTATTCAATCATATGTAATCAATTGGTGAAATACAAAAATAAAAAAACAATTATTCTTACTTGGAGTAATGTTTCGAGACATTAACTTTGGAAACAAAATTCTCTTTAGGATGATAAAATTTGTGAAACAGATTCTCATTATGCAACGAGGAAGTAGTACTTTAGAAGTGATTGCAATCAAAATATTATGCAGTATTACCTAAGACTGTGTTTGTTTATAGATTTGTCCCTCCAGACAAGGGACGTAATAATTTAATTTAAATAAATTTATTATTACTCCCTCCGTCCCGGTCTAAGTTTCCTACTTTGACCGGGCACGGAGCTTAAGAAAAAGTAGTTGACCAGCTCATTTTGCTGACTTTTTGGATTTTCAGCATTTAAATTAAGGAATGATTAAGGGAATCAACTTTCTAAACATTTTCCTAATCCAACAATTTAAAAAACCTTAAATAAACAGAAAAAAACAGAATATTATTTCTGGAAAAAAAAGCAGAATATTATTACATGTCCCAAAATCTGAACAAAAACAGGTAGGAAATTTCCCACCAAATCCTGAAAATCTGAATTCCCTCTCAACATTTTGGAGGGTTACAATCAAAATATTTCAAACCTAAAACTGAATATACATTCAAAATTTCCCTCTAAAAATTTCAACATTAAAAGCTCTTATAAATACCCATAGATCTGCATTCAATGCAGATTCACCAACTTCAGATTACAACAAATTTCAGATTACAAGTGTTCAAAACATGAAAGGCACAAAAAATGGGAAGAACCTTTCTCCATCAGATCGATTATTTATTGCTCAACGCCTTCTTCTTAACAACACCAACGGTGTGCTGAAAAATGGCATTAGTGAAGAAATCGCATCATCATTTGGAGTCTCGACTCGGACTATTCGGCTCATTTGGCAGGCTACAAAAAATCAAATTTCAGAGGGGCAGCTCATTTCCTTTCCCGAGGTAAGACCCCGACCACCTTCATCTCATGTTCCAACGTTGGATGAAGAAGCCATGAGGGCTAGGGATGCAAACGAACCGAATCGAAGCGAATATTAAGAGATTCGATTCGAATTCGTGAAATTTGGCTTCGATTCGAATTCGATTCGATTCGTAAATCGAATTTTAAATCTAATTTGAATTCGATTCGAATATTTTTTCCGAATATATTCGATTCGGTTCGTGATTCGTAAATTTAAAATTTTCAAAAAAAAAAATTTTTTTTAGAAAATATTCGATTCGAAATCAAATTTGTCTAGATTCGAAAATTAGAAACCATATGTTTTACTAAGGGAATTTGTATATATTTACTATTAAATATATTTTTATTTATTATAATTATATTATATATTTAATATTATATATATATATATATATATATCGAATCGAATCATCGAATTTCACGAATCGAATACATATATATTCGAATTCGATTCGAAATATAAACGAATATAAAATATGATTTGAATTCGAATTCGAATTCGAATTTTACCGAATCGAATCATCCTAAACGAATTCGAATCACGAATCGAATCAGTATAATTTGATTTGACTTGCATCCCTAATGAGGGCTATACCATATAACAAGAGAGGCACGATTAGACGACTAGTCAAAGAGCTAGAGGTAAGTAAATCAAAGGTAGGAAGATGGGTCAAATCTGGGAAAATAAAGGCCCATACAAATGCAATCAAACCTGCATTAACAGATTTGAACAAAATGCATAGGCTGAAGTACAGCTTGTCATATTTGCAACAAGATATCAACAACAAAATTGCATTTGCTAGCATGCACAATGTTATCCACATAGATGAGAAGTGGTTTTATATGCAAAGGGCATCAGAAAGGGCATATAAGCTTGCATCAGAAGTTGACCCGTATAGAGCATGCAAGAGTAAAAGATTCATCCCAAAGGTCATGTTTATGCGTGCGATTGCTAGACCACTATATACGAAGGATGGGGTTGTAATTTTTGATGGGAAAATAGGCATATTTCCTTTCACAATTCAAGAGGCAGCCATCAGAAATAGTGCAAACAGATCAAGAGGCACAATGGTTACAAAACCGATCGATTCAATAAACAAAGAGGTGATTAAAAGCTGTCTTTTGGATAAGGTAATCCGTTTACTATCAGAAATTATTCATCATTTAGTTACTAGTGTTTGTAAGTCTCCTAAAATCATCCATATATTTGTAAAAATATTCGGACTGATTTGGTGACTTTACGGACAGCTTGGGCAGTTCAATTTTACTGTTTTTTCATCATTTGGCATTAAAAACAGATAATTCCAGCAATCAAAGAGAAATGGCCAGCACATGTTAGTAAACAAATCATTATCCAGCAAGACAACGCAAGACCTCATTTGAGTAACTTAGACCCAGATTTTAGGAGGGTGGCTACATCCGATGGCTTTGATATTAGGCTGATGTGCCAGCCCCCAAATTCACCGGACACAAACGTTTTGGATTTGGGTTACTTCAGAGCAATTCAAAGCTTGCAAGTTGAAACCAGAAGCTATAATGTGGATGATTTGGTTGCAAACGTGCTTCTTTCATTTGAAGAACTAGGGCATGAAAAGTTAAACAAAATTTTTCTGAGTTTGCAAACTTGTTTGGTGGAAATAATGAAAGTTAGGGGTGGAAATAATTATAAGCTGCCTCACATAGGGAAGGCAGCCTTGGCGAGGGTTGATAATCTACCAAAAGTGATAGAAGTGGAAGAGCAGCTTGTTCGGGACACTATTGAGTTTATAATTGCAAACGAAGAAGCAACCGAACACTATGACATTGAAGGTATCATGTCAGATTTGGGCTACATTTCAAAATTTCCCATTCAACAGTAAATCAGAAAGTGCCAAATATGTAACATTTCCAAATCAGAAAGGGCCAAATATGTAACATTTCCAAATCAGAAAGGGCCAAATATGCAACATGCAGCCTTAACAGACTATATCATCAACAGATTAGGGTTCATCCCAAATCATCAACAGATCATCATTTGCCATCAAAGAAACGCATCAACTCAGGATAAAATCAACATTTTCATATCAGAAGGGGCCATATATGCAACATGCAGCCTCAACAGACTATATCGTCAACAAATTAGGGTTCATCCCAAATCATCAGACTAACAACACATTAGATCAGTTCATCCCAAATCATCAACAGATCAACATTTGCCATCATAGAAACGCATCAAATCAGGAAAAAATCAACAATATCATTATAAATTAGGCCAAATCGAAAGATCTAACAGATCTCATGCTAAAAAGACAGGAAAGTGACGAAATATAGGCCAATCGAAGTACATAACCTTCTGAGCGCCGGAATCCAAACAGCCAGCAGTTCGAAGATAAATCTTCGCATTTCTGGACTTCGTAACCCATCAGAAGTGACCTCCGACTCCTCAATCCCAGTTGGGAGAGCTCCAGGATCCACCTCTTCAGGGTCAGTTTCTGGAACGAAAGACTCTTCGGAGTCGAATACGAAACCTTCTTCAGATTCAGAGGATTCAAGATCCATACCCAAATCTTGGATCAAGCGTTTCAAACACAATACGGAGTGGTGAAATGGTAGAAAACCCAGATCTGGTTCAGATCTGGGTGATCGGAGGAGGGGGGAGGGGTGAGTAGGGAGCAGCGGCGGATTTCAGATTTAGGGTTTGTAGAGAGAGAGAGACGATCATGATAGAGAGAGAGATGAACAGCCAGAAATGAGAGGGATCTCAACATAATGGGTGGATTATGTGGGTTTTGGGCTGGGCTGTTAGATTTAGGATTTGGGTTTAGGGTTAATTAGTGGGTTAGGGTATCAGTTTAACAAATTCAGATTTAGGAAACTAAAACAGATTTTAATTATGGCAATTTTGTAATAAAAGTGAAAAAGTGGGGATTTTAATGTTTGACTTTTTTTACCATTTTTGGGGTGGAAAGTTCATTTGGGACATACGAAAAAGGAAAGTAGGAAACTTAGAGTGGGACGGAGGGAGTACTATTTAATTTTTTAATACGTCTTGACATTTTTTAAGAATTACTTACAATATTTTGTAAGTTTCACAATATTTTGTTTAGATTTAGAATATGTACTATAAAAAATTTCACGTTCAAATTTTTTACGTCCCACCTAATTTATAAACAAACACACCTATGTTTTTAATAGTATATCATGTGGCGCAACCTTAGGTTGAGGGGGTGTTTGAGTAAAATTACATCATACACCACCCCTGACATATACACATGGAAGGCCTGGATTAAAAATAATAATAAAATAAAAACAATAAAATAAATATTTAAACGTGAAAAATACACTACTATGATTAAATTTAAAATTGAAAAAAGAAAATGATAAATGATGTGACAAAACCTTGAAAAAATAATACTGAGTTTGTTATAATTTAATAACTATATGATATTTTTTTGGTATATGGGCATTTTTCTAATATTTCTCATGTAACAATATATCTGATCAATTTCTCAAAAAAAAAATAAAAAGAATATATCTAATAACACTGAGTTTGTTAAAATTTGATAACTATACATAGGGTAATACAAACAGAGCGTTTGGTAAAAGTTCGTGTTCGAGCTCGGTTAGCGCTTGTTCGAATACTCTAGTGTATATTTATTTACGTTTGTTTATTAAGTATTAACAAGCAGAGCTTAAATACTGAAGAAGAATAACTCGTGCACATGATTAAATTCGTATAAAATAATAATAATAATTTTATATAATTTATGCAACTCATTTATCAAAATATCCATTAATTCATTGTTGAAAGAATGAGTAGAACTAGAATAATGTATAATATTTGCGTTCACGGACACAAAATGTTAATAAACTTGGTGTTCGTTAATGTTCATAAACAGTTTGCAAACATTAACAAACATCAAATTAACAGACTTGATTCGTCTAAATTTTTACAAACACTGCTTGAATAATCCAAAGCTCGGCTAAGTTCGTTAACAACCCTAACCATAAATCTTAATAGTCAAACTTATAATTCCAGCTCTAAGTTAAAATAAAAATTTGATTACTAGCTTTCGGGTTTTAAAAACACTATGAATGAAAAATACAAAATCAATTATATTTAATTTAGGCCGAATTTATTTATTCCTTACAATAAATACAATTAATAATAGGGGAGACACGTCTTACCCTTTTTATGTTCTCAAAAATGTAGTCATAGGGCAAAATTACATCTTGCCCTTTATATGTTCTATTGAGAATTGTACAGTAGAAGGGTATTTTCGTCATCATATCATTTTATAAGAAATTACTCGTACTTTTAGTGATATAAGGAAGGTATAAGGATAGCAATAGAGATAAGAATGGAAAATAAATATATAAATAAAATCACCAGACTGTATCAACATCCTCTGCATGTCTCTACGTTAAAAAATAATCTGAATATTCTATGATTGGTCATACAACATTGTCTACAACGATTCCACTAATCATATCACAAAATTATTAAAATAATCAGTGTTGATGTATTGTTAATATCATCATATACACAAGCCATGTCTATATTGAATCGTTAAAATATTGTACAAGCGACAGTAGAAAATCCGAATTAATTAAAAAGTTAATATTAATGCCATACAACTAGGTAAGTTTGTACTAGCATTAAATTTCATTTGCAATAAAATTAGGTTATATGAGATCTAGCTAATATCTCATTATGGGCCTTAATGGTAGATAGCCAACCTATAATCCTCTTAATATTATATTATGGTGTTTTGATGGTGTAGATCATCCTTATGATTATTTTATCAGATTTGTGCATTTTTCTTTTCGGTTTGTCCTACTTAGATTTGCGCACTTTTCTTTTCAGTTCGTTCTACTTAGATTTGCACTCTTAAAGAAGAAATTTATCTCACAATCTCCACTTTTGAAAAAAGTCAACCAAAAAGCAAAAATGAGTTTTTTCTTAATATATGTGTCTGGCCCTACATGCAAATCTGAATGGAATAGAGAAAGTAATTACTAAATAATTCATTAAATTTACTATTTATATTACTAGATGATTCACTAAAATTACCATTTATATGTGACATCTTTTAGTTCATATATTTAATAATTTTCTTAATTAATGTATTAAATAAATTTCTTAATTTGTGCGAAACGTGATTTTCTTTTATGGAATGGAAGAAGGATTTGTTTAAGAAAAACATACCACTTTCTTGTATTTGATATATCCTATTCTACAATTTATTCTATAAATAATACTTGTAAATGATGTGGTGAGAAATTTGCAAAAAAATGGGAATTGTGTCTTTTGCTTGTGAAGTGGGGATAAAGAAACGGGGTTCATATCTCTAATTTTTATCATAAGTTGGTGAGACGAAGGTTCTAGACGATCTACTACATTCTTAGTGAACCGAATTAATTAAATTAGATAATCAGAATTTCATTTTGATTTTCAGCAAGGATAAATTGCACTATAATTCCTTATGATTTTTTAATTTTAAGCGAGGTCCTCACGTGGACTAAGAATTATATGAAACTCCCACATGATTTAAAAAATTCAGCATAATGTCTCTTTTTAAAGAGAAACATTTGCTTGATTACTTTTGTGTTTTCTGGTTTGATACTTGAATAATCTTCGTAAAAACAGCTGATAGAAAATTAAAGATGTAATTTTTCAAATTAAAAAAAAGGATATTAGGTTAAATTACGGAAACCATATAGAAATTCTATATAATTATAAAATTATCATGCTTGTTTATGGATTCTCAAATGGAGGACGTCACAATTTAATTCAAATAAATTTATTATTTTTTATTTAAAAAAAATAAATACATTTCTGATCACTTTTTCAACGATCATTTGGTAATATCTTCTTAATTTTACCACATTATTTTTCAAAGCAAACATTAAATTTAAAATTCATGCAATCAAAATTATCACGTCCAATTTTTTAATGGCCACCTAAATTTTTAAACAAACATGCCCGTAGGGATCTCGCACAAAATGATGAAACCACAATTTGACAAAATTGGCTCAGTTTAATAAGTCAGCTCAGCGAGCCCCATATTTTAGATGAGTCGAGTCATAGAGGTATGGATCCGAAGTACTACTGGACCCTAACAAGTAACAAGCCCAACCCAAAAATTTTAGCATATATAATGGAAATATGCTAAGTCAGACTCGATAATTTTTTGCCTCATAAAATTTCGAACTGATCAACCCAACTCGACACATGGCCACAATATCACAACTAACCACAATAGAGACGTGGTGCAATTTATTTTACCCTTTTTTAGAAATTAGAAGTAACCAAACGCAATTGGTTGGATCCAAACAAAGTCCAAAATATCCCACTAACCCCGCATCCAAACACCCCTATTTCGATACAAGCAATGAAATTTCATTTATTTATTTATTTATTTATTATCTTTTTGGGGAAAAATACAAGCAATGAAAATTACAGAAAGGAACAAACAAAATTCCCAGAGAAATGCGCCTATAAAACCGTAGAACTCTTCCTCACTTTCTCAGTCCTCTCTCTCTCTACATCAGTCTGCTACTGTACCAGCACTTTCACACTCTTCGTGCTCTCCGTCACCTTATACCTCTTCTCGAATTTCCAGATCGGTCCTTTTTTTATTCGGAAATGGCGTCTTTCACTGCTTCCTCTGTTTCACTTCCTTCGGTTTCATGTTCGTTGAAGCACAATCAGGTATGTTTCGTTACTGTGATTCGATTTCTGCCATTTTTGAGTAGGAGATGAATGTTGTTTTAATTTTGAAAAACTTAGGGTTTTGTTTGTTGTTATGCATTATTCTGTTGCGTAATTTTTTGTGATTTAGTAGTTATGATTTGTTTTTTTCGGGTGAGAAATGATATCCTGCTTAAAATCTGATCCTTTTAGTAGATTTCATTTACTACATGAAATTGTATTGATTTCTGGTTTTTAGCTTTAGTCATGATTGAATTTGTTGTAGAAGAATGATGTTTTCTGTAAACCATGAGTTATGAAGTTCCTCAGATGTGGGAATGTATTGTAATTTTTAGTAATTTGTTGATTTCATGTTAAGATTCTAGTCATTTGCCTCTTGAGCTCAGTTGTGTTGGTTAATCTAATGTTTCTCCGTTTCTCTTCAGTATTTTTCCTTGATCTGCTATAACTGTAAAAAGATGAATCTTCGTAATCGCTTCTAGTTGTTTGTTAGAGCTGCAAATGAATAGAGCTTGCGTTGAACAACTCGTTAATAAGCTCGTTTATTGAACAAATATTTGAGCTCATTTACGAATAGAGCTTCAACACGATTGGCTCGTTCATTAGAAGCTCGCGATCAAGTTTTCGAAAGTCAATTATAATAATAACAACAATAATAAGAAAAATAGAAAGTATAGTATTTATACTACATATAATATAATTTTCTTATACTACCTCTTGTTATCTTGAACATTTTGTTAAATTCATTTATTTGTATGGAGATTTAGGAAAATATGTGTTTATTTGATGTTCGTGAATAAAATAATTAGTTATTCACGAGGACAAACGTCACAAACATGGTCAAGCACTTCCGTGAACATAATCAAATATTCTCAAATATAGTTCGGCTTGGATTGTTTGCAGCCCTATTGATTGTGCATAAGTTTGAGCTTATGGATTTCTAAAAAAATTAAAATAACTCGTTTCATTTGCTTTAATTTTGAATTTGTTATGGTTACTTAATTCATCTTTTTACAATAGATGTAAATATAATTTGCAAAAATGTTCAAGCATAATTCAACTCCCTCTATTTTGATGTTGGATTGAGCAGGTTTCTAGTTTGAGTAAGGCTTCACTTTCCTTCAGTGGCAAGAGCTTCCCTTCTCATAGGCTTCCTGGCCTTCGTTTCCGAGTCTCCTGTGCGGTACGATAAATATAGCCATTATCAACATTAAAATTACTTTTGAAAAGCACTTTAATTTAAAGGAGTGTTTGCAAACTCCTATTTCATCACTATAATCACTTCCTAGAAGTGATTTTGAGAATCCCCAAACTCCTAGCTTTTGGGTGCTTTTGACTTTTTCTACAAATAAATGGAATTATTTTTTATTTTCTTTATTATTTTTTATTTGTTTAGAATCACTTTTTCTCCAAACACTACCAAATTCTAATTTTACCACAAAATCAATTTAAATCACTTTTCTAAAAGCACAATTGTTTGCAAACACCCCCGTAGTGTTTTTCGAAAAAATTGATTTGGTCAAATATAAAAGGTAGAGTGTTTGATGCTTAAACAACTTTTAGCTTATGAGTGAGTGAAACTTCTATTTATTTACCAAAATACCAAAAAGTTTTAAAAAACAACTTTTAACAAAGCTGAAGTTGTTTTCTCACACTCCATGACTCCAAAACCGGTTGTCCCTAGCTATAAGCTGAAAAGTGAAAAACACTTGGGAAAAGCAATTGCAAAACACTTGAGAAGTTGTTTGCAAATGATTGTGCTTTTAAAAAAAGTGATTTGAATTGATTTTTGTAGAAAAATCAGAATTTGGTAGTGTTTGAAAATAAAGTGATTTTAAAGCCGGTAGAAGCAGAGTGATAACAGCTTTCGGAATCAGATTTTAAGTGATTCTGACAGTCAATTTTAAGTTGTGTTACATTTGCAAACACCCTCTTGAGCCCTCTCGCATGTTACGCCTTATCAACTTTGAATGATCTTAACAACAGTTCTTGATGACTCTGTTAAGCAGGCCAAGCCAGAAACAGTTAATAAGGTGGTTGAAATTGTGAAAAAGCAGTTGGCACTTGCTGATGATAAAGAAGTCAGTGGAGAGTCTAAGTTTGCAACGCTTGGTGCTGATTCCCTTGACACGGTATGCGTCCCCTCTTATGTGGATTATCGAATTGTCTGTTTTTTTGTTACTGCTGTATTTTTATTGACATAAATATAACAGATTTTATGTACTTAATCTAACATTTGTGGTGTTTGCAAACAAATGTGCTTTTAGAAATGCGATTTAAATTGATTTTTGTGGTAAGGTTAGAATTTGGTAATGTTTGGAAATAAAGTGATTTTTAGAATCAGCTTCTCGAAATCTAGGTTTTCTAAGGGGGTGTTTGCAAACAAAAGTGATTGTGGAAAAGTTATTTAAATTGATTTTTGCTATAAAATAAGGATTTGGTAGTGTTTGTTAAAAAATGATATTATCCCAATTATAAGTGTTTTTTTTTTTTTTGTGTAGGTGTTTGCTAAACAAAATCACTTTTATCACATCAATCTAGTAAAATAATAAAATAAAAAAAAGCGAACAATGCCATTAGAATCCCAAAATATAGTGAATGGCAGGTTCTGAAAATCTGCTTTTAATGGCTTTTCGGAAGTTATTTTGGGGCCTTTTATAAGGTTGCAAACATTCCCACTTGGGAGAATAGATTTTACAAAGTGATTTTGGAGGTTGCAATGAGTTGCAAACACCCTCTTAGCTTCTCAAAATCAGCTTTTAATACTTTTGAAAAGTGATTTTAATATCTTAATTGTTTTTGCAAAAACCCTTGTGGTGTATAATTGGTAAATATGAGCATATTGGTGTTACACCCTTGAATCATTTGAATTATTGCCTAATCCAATTTTGAAGATTGAAAAAATTGTATGATACTGCACATAACAGAGTGTTTTGTTTTCCGTAGCTTGGATATTGTAATAGGGAAATTTACAGATTGTCATCTAAACTTTTCGTACTTTTGCACTTTACTATATAAACTATTTGTTGGTGTAATTTGCCTTATGAGAGAAATCTCAGCTGCCAGTAAGTGGACACGTGTACATCAATCAGTGGTTGAGATTTGTTTGAGATGATAATTTGCAACAAAAAAGTTTATATATCAAACTGCAAAAACACGCAAAGTTGGAATGGTAAATTGTAATATTTCGTATTGTAGTATTCGTTCCAATTCTGTTAAAACCACTACAAACCATTACCAATCTCAACAACAAAAACCACTACCAAGAATAAAAAGAGACTGCAAATCCTAGAGGATAAATTTTAGCCCATCTTGTCATAAATATTTAGGGTTCTTTTATTCAACTTGAAATATCACTAAGAGGGTGTTCCCAAACTAAGAGAACTCAAAATCACTTTTAGAATGGAAAAGTGATTCTGAAAGTGTTTGGAAACTCTCTAAATTCTGATTTTTAGAATTAATTAAAATCAGCTTTTGAGAAGCTGTCAACACCCATTCTACCAGTTTTTACCTTTAAAGTTACTTTTTTTCCGAACACTACCAAAAATTGTTTGCAAACACCCCCTAAATCTACAGTTTGTCTCTTTTCGCCTACTTTACGCTTTTAACTTAACAGATGTTGATATTTTGTCGACGAATTCTCCATGTAGGTCGAGATTGTTATGGGACTCGAGGAAGAGTTTGGGATCAGCGTTGAAGAAGAAAGCGCGCAGAGCATCACCACCGTTCAAGACGCAGCTGATCTCATCGAAAAACTCTTGGAGAAGTGTTGAGACAGCATCATAGGTAGGACAAGTTAAGTCTCTCTACATAAAGGACTTTCCTACTTGGCCACCATTATCGAGTTATTAGAGTGTTCGTTTTCTTTCTTTGAAGGAACTAGCGCACTTTTTTTCGTCTCAAGTGCTTTCTTTTTCGCCTACTCCTTACTGTAATGCTGCATCTAAGATTTATATATTAATGGCTGATGGAATAATTTGTGTTGTCATCTGCATGCTGTTGATTACTCAGTCTGTAAAAATGGATCTTGAGTGCAAAATCTGTTCACTTTTTGGTGTTCTTTTGGGTAAATTGCAACAGGCTCCTTTGTAGTTGAAAATTTTGCATGAAACTCCTACATGGTTTTATAATTGTACGAAAGCCCCGCGTGGTTGTCCCTTTTCGAGCAGAAAACTTTACATCTTCAAAAAAAAATCATGTTATTTCCTCCATTATCAATTGAATTGTACAACGATTATTTAAGTGTTTAATCATAAAGCACTTTTTTGCACGAAGGGGAGATTGTGTTGAATTATTGAAATTATATAAGGGTTTTTTACAATTCTGATTTTTGGTTTGCCTGAGGTGTGTGATATTGATTTTTATTTATTCTTTATTTGTTTGTTGAAAGTTTGTAAATTCCTTATTTTATTTATTTTTTGACAAAAAAATAATAATCTATACTCTAAATTATTAAGGTTTTGCTATAGTTTCGAAAAGGGATAGCTATTTTCTTATAAGTTTTTGTTATGGTTCTCTATCATTTCCAGAAAAATAAATTGAATATATATTTCAAATAACAAAAGAAAATAATAGTTTTGGGCCCATGGAGCATACTGGTCTGCAAGGAACAACATTGCCTAGCCTGTAGGCCCAGCCCGTTATTGAATTTATTTCTGGTCATATATTGTTGGGCTGGACTAGAGCGCACTGTGAGCGTAGGCCCAAAATAACTAGGGTGCATGTAATATTAGGTCTACAAACGAACTGTGTTTTCATTGAACAACGTTAACAAGTTTGTTTACTTGAATAAACGAACAAATATTTGAGCTCGTTTTATGAATGAAGAGAGCTTGAACATGAATGACTCATTCATTAAAAGCTCGTGAATAAATTTGTTTGAAACTCAAATAATGATAACAGTAATAATAAGAAAAATAACAACAAAAATGATAATGCTTATACTATGATATAATGTACTAATCTTATTAATAAGCATTTTTTAGACTCTCATTTGTATGGAGATTTAAGAATATGTGTGTTTATTTGATGTTCCTTAATAATAAATCTTCATAAATTTGTTCGCCAATATAATTGAACATTCTCAAATACAAGCTCGGCTCGGACCGTTTGGTTTTCAGTGCTGAATAATTTTAATATTTAACACAAGTCCGTCGAAAATATTTGGACCAGAAAGTGATAGTAAAATTAGGAAAACAAATGAAATAGATGGGTCTTTTACAAAGAGAAGACTCCACTATTCCTAATAAAGAACCTTTTAATGCTTAGCCATCGTAATATGAGGCTTGTGACTCAAATACTTTTAGCGATAATTTTGAATTATTTAATTGAATTAATAAAGTAGATCTTTGAGATCTTAATCGGGCAGAATGATTGTTTACTTAAATTAGATCTACTAATTTTCGTCACTTAAACTTTTAAGCTCTTCTTCAAGAATTTCTATATATTCTTATATAGGAACAATTCTTTTTCTAGTAATCAGTTTATAATTATTACAACCCGGAAAAGTATAACCAATGGAGCAAACTAAGATGTAAACATAATAATCAAGAATATTATTCGTAGACAAAATTTACATAATACGAAAATTGTCTACGTTGAGGAATTCGTCTCTTTTATCCAGCCTTACAAATGCTATTTTAATAAAGGAGTAAAGGAAGCTAGAAATGGATATCAAGTCTTCCTTGGGTCTCTACTAAAGGTCACAATATTCCCTGAAATTGGAAAAAGAGAAAGAAAAAGACAAAACCTAAAAGCAAAACATGACATCATATAGCTTACATAATCAAAATATTATTTGACATCATATAGCTTACATAATCAAAATATTATTTGAGCAATAGTGTAGAAGCCGTAATAGTCTTTAGCATATGTTTTTTAGGTTTTTCTTTAAATTCTTGATCTATATTTCAAATATATGTTGTCCTTAGCATATGTTTTTTAGGCTTTTCTTTAAATTCTTGATCTATATTTCAAATAGATCTTCTCCTTCTACATAGGTCTGTAGCATCTTACTCCAACAGTTTCATCAATATCTTCAACTTTTCCTTTTGAGCTAGAAGAGGTAGGCGGAGATCGTGATTCCATTGTTACCAGAGTTTTTAAATTCTCTAGTCCTTTGTTTTCAAAAACTTATTTCCAAGTATTAGTTATGGTATCATTTTTCATATGTTGAAATAATTCTTTGAGAAGTAAATTATGAGTAGGTTTTTCTGAATCCATAACTTCCATTAACTTGTCTAGCAGTTTGAATAGAGAGAATTCCGATCATAATTTTTCCCTTCTGCAAATAAATTTTCTTTACCTCACATTTTATCTATATTCTTTTTACTAATATAGAGGGGATAAATTAATTTTTTTTTTTCTTTTGATTGGTCTGAAGTTATATATATATATATATATATATATATATATATATATAATAATGATATAGAACCCACCAGTGGGTTTTCTTATAGAGCCCACCTGTTGATATGTTCTGCCACTGATTTTTCACTCCTTTATCGTATTCTACTAAAAAAATCAGTTTTTTCCACTATACAGGATCTTTTTCTCCCAAAAATTATTTTTATCAATTTTTTTTTCTTCTCTCATCCCTCTCCCAAAATCTTAATATTAAATTTTAATAAATTTTGAAATATATCATATTGATGTATAATAATAAACAAAGAGAAAGATACATAATCCAGAATTTCAATATAATTGAATAAGATTGAGAAAATAAATATTTTCTAGACGATTATTCTTATATAAAATCTTTTATTAGTTTAGTTCATCAATTTTTTTATGTCTATTAAGATATAAATCCAAATTCAACTTTATTTATATAAATGAGCTTATTATATGAAATATTGAAGATTATTGGATATAAATTTGAAAGTTTTGAGTTCATCTATATCTATTTATATCAATGAGTTTATCATATGGACTATGCATATTCAGTTCATCCTAAATAAAATTGTATTTTCTATATCTTTTTTAAAATTTATTTCTAATAGAGGGTATTTTGTAGGTAAATTAATAAAATATTTAATATAAGAATAATCCTCAACAAATCTTTTGTTTCTCAATTCTATTAAGTGATATTGGATTATAGATTATGTATCTTCTCTTTATTTATTATTATGAATCAATGTGATCTAAAATTTATGATAATTTAATATAAAGATTTTGGTGTAATTTAATATGAATATTTTGGTAGAGATGAGAGATGCAAAAGAAACAGGTAAAATAATTTTTGAAAAAAAAATCCGGCATATTAGAAAAAGTTATTTTTCTAGAATAAAATACGAGGAAGAAATTCGTGGAAAAAATAAAACATATATGCAGCATGTTTTTGTTAGTGGAAAAAAACTGATTATTTGAAGTAAGAGCCAGGAGTGAATAAGAAATATATGTAGCGTTTTGTTATTAGTGGTGAGTGTGAGCTGGTGGAAACCCAATAATAAAATTATTTTGGGAAGAAAAGAATGCATAGTGAAATTTTGACTTTTTAGAGAGAAGAAAAAAATTTGATAAAATAAATTTTGGAAAGAAAAAAATTCTTGTATAGCGGAAAAAACAAATACGATAAAGGATTCCGTAAAAAATAAAAATAAATGTAGCTTGTTTTTGTTAGTGGTGAAAATTTGATTTTCAGTGTAAGATGTAAGGAAAGAATAAAAAATATATATAGCGTGTTTTAGTTAGTGATGTGAGGTGGCAGAACATATCAACAGATGAGCTCTATAAGAAAACTCACCAGTGGGTTCCATATCATTATTGTATATATATAATTATGTGAAATTCAAAGTATGAAAATGGATAGAGTGGGTCACCCCACTGGATATTAGCCATGTGGGTGGGCCAGTTCACATCAAACTCTCAACGGCCTGATTTGGCCCAATTAATTGTGCTGCTAAAAACACAGGTATTAAAATTCTAAAAATGGTCTTGTTGGGCCGGGACGAAGCCTAGATTGGGCCAAGGCCGACCCGGCTGGTTGAGCAATTCAGCCCACAAGTTTAAGCTTTTAGCTTTAAATAAGCTTAAATTTAAGTTGATTTTAGCTAAAATTTGCAAGCTATAAATCGTAGCTTTTTACAATCGCTTATTTTAATCACTTCTTAAAAAATAGAAGTATTTGCAAGCTGAATGATAGTGTACTATTGTTGATACTGCATTTGGAAGAATACACTTTGAGAATGTTTTCTTTTGCTTAACTTTTGAAAAATTGATTAAAAGTAAAGATTGTAGTAAGATTGTTTAAAACCAAAAGTAGATAGTGTCGAGAATAAAATAATTTTGGTCCAGTATAAAAGCTGGAGCGTTTAATGTTTAAGCAACTTTTAGTTTACGAGCGAGAAAAAAAAAATATTATTTATTTACCAAAATATAGAAAAGTTGAAAAAAATACTCCCTCCGTCCCGGCTTAACTTGCCTAGTTGACCGGACACGGAGGTTAAGAAAAAACAGATTTTGTGGAATCTTTGACTTTTTCAAAGGTGGAGATTGTGTGAAAATTTGTCATTTATGGACTGACAAGTTAAATTGAGACAGACCAAAATGGCAAGTATACAAATTAAGCTGGGACGATGGGAGTAACTATTATCTACTTTTAGTTTTTAACCTGAAATTACTTTTATTAAGACTGAAATTATTTTTCCACACTCTAAAATAGTTTCTCGCAAATTATACAAAACACCCCCTATCATTATCAACATGCATCCATGTATGTGTGTGCATGATTATATATAAATAAATAAATATGTTATATTTCATAAAATATATATATATATTATACAAAATGTGCTCCTTTTAACTTAGTGAGACAATGGTCCTGTCTAATCGGCCCAATAAATTTTTGTATATTTTGAGATTTCGTTAAACTGGACTCTATTATTTTTAATATAATAAAATTTTATCCGACTCGATCCAACATATAATTTTGGTGTGATGGGCGCAGCCGGGCTGCCACCTCTAATATAAGATTTAACATCAATTGGATCATTGATCATTGAATCCAACTCAAATTAAGCAAAATATCATAACTATATGCTAGAAATAACAATAAAGAAAATCTAGTTCATTAGGCTAAAATAACTTTTTCTTCTATAACTTTTCGCTCATTTGATTTTCGTCTTAAAATATGTTGTTTTTACAATTTTCCTTCATAATTTAAGAAATTGCTCGTATTCTCACCAATTTTCATCGTCGATGAGCAAGTCAGCCGAAAAGTCACACGTAGTTGTCTCGTGACACCAACTTCCGACCGATTTTAATTGGCGTAACATCAGTGCAGACTTTTATTTTTTAAACAAAATTGAATGAGTGAAAAGTTATGAGATGAAAAACGATTTCACGTAATAGTCACATGCGTTTTTTCGACCGATTTGCTTACGAGTGACAAAAATTAAAATATACTCCCTCCGTTCCGGTTCAATTTGCCTATCTTGGTCAGGCATGGAGGTTAAGAAAAAACAGATTTTGTAGAATTTTTGACATTTTTAAAGGTGGAGATTGAATGTGGAGATTTTGAGGGTGAAGATTGTAAGAGAAATTTGTCATTTATGGGTTAACAAATTAAATTGAGACAAACCGAAAAGGATAGTAAGCAAATTAATATAGGACGGAGGGAGTAATTCTTTAATATAGGACGAAATTTTAAAAATACAAATTTTGAAACGAAAATCGAACGAGCAGAAACAATAGTTCATTCATGAAAAAATGAGATGCATTATTGTCATATACACTACAAAGTACTTACACATCAACTTTAAACCATGAAAAAGCAAAAAACCACTAACCAAAAAGCCAAGAAAAAGGCATCAAATGCCAACACACCTTGACCCGAATCTTGCAGCAAGCCCGGCCCGAATGCGGTATCCAGGCCCGTAGAGCCCGTGATATCCGGGTTGGGCGGGCTGCGAGAGGAGGGGATAGTTGGCACGAATGATCCGGTTGGCGGATAGGCGGCGGCGCCGGTGGAAGGGAAGAGAGGAGCAATATCGGGTGGCAATTCGGAGTATCGATTAAGCTTGTCCGAAGGCACTGCCACGGTGGATGAGACCACAAAGATTGCAACAATGGCTGCTGCAACAAAGTTTAAGGAAGCCATTGTAATGATGGAATGCAGATGATTACAATTGTATTTGATGTTCTTTTGATAATGATTGTTGAGGAATGAGAAGGGTGTGGAATTAATATGGGTAAAGTGTAAAGAAGTTAGTGATTATTGAGCAGTTGACGGACTACTTTCTCCGTCCTATAAAAAGAGTAATTTTTAAAACTATACTACCTCCGTACTGTTCTAATTTATCTATTTTCCTTTTTGATTTATTCCAATTTAATTTGTCAGCCCATAAATGACAAATTTCTCTCATAATCTCCACGGTCAAAATCTACACCCTCAATTTTCACCTTTAAAAAAGTCAAAGATTCCACAAAATCTATTTTTTCTTAACCTCTATACCCGATCAAGGTAGACAAATTAGACCGGGACGGAGGTAGTACAATTTAATTGGGGTAGTCTCTTGTGCACCAGTTGCACGAATCTAATCCGAGTTATGGATAAAAAAATATTACTATTTATGCCTAAAAGTATTGCATGTGATGAGTAATATAACACGATTTATGTTTAGTATTACATGTTCTGGTGTATTACCTTTACCCAAACCATGTAATATCTTTAAATCGTGGTACCCAATTCGAATCGCATCATTCACATGAGACTTTGCCAATTTTATTTTAGTTAATTTTACAAGGTACAACTCTCCAAAAACCATCAACTCTCACTTACACAACTTTTTTTTTTTTTTTTTTTTAATATGGCGTAATCAGTCATATGCAAGTAACCTGTGAAATAAAAATTCAAGTTTTTTACTTATACTAAAAAAAAAGACATTGACATTTGAAACAAAACTCTTATTTTTAGATTTTTTATTGAAGCAGAATATTACCTTCATTTTTTAGATACCTTTTTAGGTTTTGTATTTTGTTTATCAATAGTTTTTTTTTTTTTTTTTAAATATTTTTTCAATAGTACCCCTTATAATTATTCCTAAAAACTCTAATTATCTAACATATCATACATATATCATCTAACTAGGGGTTTATTTGTCTATTATTCATACCCCTTAATTTTTTAATTCAAATCTAAAAGGACATCTAAAAAACGAAAATAGGATTACATCCGTCCCGCTTTAACTTGCCTATTTTCCTTTTTGATTTGTTAACTTAACTTTCCCAGCCTATAAATGACAAATTTTTCTCGCAATTTCCACCCTCAATTTCCATCTTTAAAAAGGTCAAAGATTTCACAAAATTTACTTTATATTAATCTTCATATCCGATCAAAATAGGCAAATTAGACCGAAACGGAGGACTACGTTTCATAGGACCAAAGGAGTATATGTAATGAGTGGGATTGCATGTTGTGGGGTGGAGGTTAAGGTTGTTTGCTAGTGAATTGGTAATAATTCAGATAGATTTGTTTTGTTTGAAATGCTTGATTGGCGCATGTTTTATTCTCCCGTGATCAATGAACACTTTATTTATTATTTGTTCAGTCCCGAATTAACTTACACCTCTAAGAATGCACACATATTAAAAATAAAAATTAATTTTTATTTTTATATTAATCTTTTAAAAGTGAATTGAGAGTAAAGATTTTAAGGATGAAGATTGTGTTATAATTTTCTTTTATAAAAGTGTGCAGATTTTATTGAAATGTATCGAAAAAGAAAATATGGAAGTTCATTCGGAAGTCGGGACGGAGAGAGTATTTATTTAAAATTACTTTTGACTATGAAAAGTGATTTCGAGTTGTTTTGAAACACTAGATTCTGATTATCAGAATCAGTTTTAAGTTGAATTCTAGAAGTTGTCAAATGACTACTTTATATTATATCCGTCCCGAATGAACTTACACTGCTAAGGACTCACGCATATTAAGAAAATCTAATTTTTGCTTTTTCGGTTGACTTTTTAAAGGTAGATTAATATTGAAGATTGTGAGATATTTTTTTTATTTTAAGGTGTTCAAATTATTTTTGAATGGACGTAAAAAGAAAGTGTGCAAGTTCATTTTGAATGGAGGGAGTATTATCTTTTTTCATTAGTTCAATTTATAGGAATAATATTAAGAGATGTAGAAAATAAGTGAAAAAGACACTTATTTATTAACATAAAAACGGCATTTAGAAAAACGGAGGTAGTATTTACATTCTCATGTGACTAGTAACAATAATTTGTTACAATTATGGAAGAACTTATTATATGAACCATTGTACAATTATATGTATAGCTTGTCAACAATTTTCAGCAAGAGTTGGTATATAGTAGATTCTCTCAATTTAAATAATTTCTACTTTTTGAGACAATCACTAGAGTGCCATTATGTCAAAAGCTACATAGATTAGGTTGTAACTACTACATGGAAATATGAGATAATAAAGACTAGAGGGTGTTTACATTTGTTGATGTTTAAGTAAATATTTGATTCTATCTTAATACTCGCTCCGTGTCACTTAATTTTGCGGGACTGATCGAACATGAATATTAAGAAAAAATTATTTTTACTTTTAAGTTGACTTTATCAAAGGTGTAGATTGGGGGTGAAGATTTTGAGGGTGGAGATTGTGAGGAAATGTTCATTTTTAAGGATGTGCAAAGTTAAGTGAGACGGACGAAAAATGCAAGTTTGTAAATTTAAGTGAGACAAAGGTAGTATGAGTTAAAATAGGGTGTTTGAGATGTTGGACTCATGCAATAATTAATTATTCGAAAGCGAAAAGTTATAAGCAACGAAATACTACGGGAGTATTTTTTCCCACTATTTGCAGCCACTTTTTAATTTTAGCTTTAGAAAAGCTATTTTAAGTGTTTGAGATAACTACTTCTACTATAAGAAAAGAGAGTATTTGATTATAATCTGCAAGCTATGTATACTTGATTTTACGATTTTTAGTTTTTTTATTTTTTTGGTTAATAACACTACTATCTCAAACACTTAAAAAATCACTTAACTCTTAAATACTATCTTTTAATTATAAATAATTTTTACACAAATTTTAATTTAAATCACTTCTTCAAATGAAAAGCAAAGAAAAACACTTTCTCATTCTATGCTACTCAAACTTGGTAGGTTTGTGGGAAATAACAATAACAAAAGGAAAAAAGGAAAAAATATCACTACTTATCGAGCATATGGATATACCCTCGGGTATTATCCAAATAGTTTGATAGATCCAGCCCACAATGTAGCCCAAAGTTCTTAAAGGCGCACCAAGAACAATCCCGGTCCATGATCTATTGTCATTATCTTAAAACAACAAACCCTGGCTATTTCCTCACTATTTCCTCTTCTCTTTTCATCTAGAATCGCATTTACTCAGAAGGTGTATATCTTTCAATCGAAGTAGTACTGATTAATACTTCATATTTATTTGTTTATAGACCATCTTTATCCATGTCTTTCGAGGGCAAGGGCATGGGAAGAGGACAAAACTTGGAATTAAATATAAAAGAAAAATTATACAATCATTGATGACCTTAAGTTGTGGATGAGGTTGGTCAACCAATCTATTCCACAACCCTGAGAATGAAGATTTTTAGGGTGGAGATTATAAGAGAAATTTACTATTTATGGAACTGACAGGTTAAGGTGGGACAAACCAAATGGCAAGTAGGCAGGTTAAGTTGGGACGAAGGTAGTATTATTAATTCTTTGAATACTTTAAAAGTTAGTTTTATGATAAATATAGTTTTTCATGGAAAAATTATTAACCGCTAGAAAATGAATGGCAAATGAGAGGACTCCAATTTTTTCTTTTTTCTTTTTTTTTTTTTTCGAGCACCGCCTCTTTTGAGGTATATTCAATAGGGTGATGGAAAATATCATTCAATTGGCTAAATGTCTTCCACAATCTGCCACATGTCGCTACCTCATTTCTTGTATCAAATTATTTATTGGATATAATTTTAATAATAAATAAAGAATATAATTTTTTTTTATAAAAATTAAAAAAATTATCAAAATTCTTATTTTTTTTCTCTACAAATAGAATCTAATGTTGACATTTTTTTAATAAAAATTTGAAGCTCTTTATTTTTATTCTTTTTATAAATAGGGAGCAACTTCGTAATAGGGAAGCTCACAACGCTCTTAAATACGACCTGGTCGAGCATATATGGCGAAAATTTGGTCCCGCTAATTAAATATATAAGTTGTATCTTTTATATTTGTAATTTAGTATTTCAGACATGTCTTTGTAGCTTAATTTATTTTTTTCGATTTCGTACTTCAACTTTTGCAATTTTAATTTGGTTATTATTTTAGCATGTTATTTTAAACGTACCGGAAAAATAAAATCGACTTATTGTAATTACGGAATTCAAATATTTTTTTATTCTTAAAATATATTAAAAAAAGCGCGAAAAATCATATGCAATTATTAAAACGTATAAAAAATATTGATTTTATTGGGAAATAAGATCTGTATTTGGATAAAAGAAATTAATATATATTAAAATGTTAGGTTGGGTTGGGTTGTTGATAAAGTGTGAAAATGTACTTTTTAGGTTGTGGAGTAGGTTGTGTATGTGGAAGAGAAAGAAATGAATATTTTATTGATAGATTGGGTTGTAGAAGGTTGTTGATAAAGATGGTCTTATGATAGAGGGGGTGTATTGTAGTTAGTATTTAGGGTGAGATCGATCAGTTTTTTAGATCAGATACCCAATGCAGTGGGTACCTATAAAAATATTCAATCTTCAACCCAATTTTGCAAGTACCAAACCACCCCGACAAGTCTCAAAGTTATGTTTTTATGAATGAATTTTATTTTGCTTCTTTATGAATGTTGAAATATGTGAAAAACTATGTTTGACTTTGTTAAAAATAGTACCCTAAAAATATTCGATCCAACCTAAACTCAGTACCCGCAAAACCAAAAAATATCCAACCCGATCAGATAAAATCCACACCGGTCGGGTACCGAAACCACAGAAAGCCAATCCCTTGTTAGTAAAAAAAAGCCCAAAAGAAATCATACTTGACATAAAATTTCACATTAACCTAACAACTCTAATCAAAGCTTTCCCCCCTCTCTCTCTCTCTCTCCATATAAATTTCTAAAATTAATGGAAATGCTAACATCCTTGACATGGAAAATCAAAATTTGAAGCAGAATCAAATGTAAAGAATAATTGGATGATAGTAGTAATGGTGTTTAATTCAATACAAAATCATTATGATACAAATATTACATAAATGCAACAAATAGACAGGATAAAGACTGTCACCATCTGTGCAATACCTTATGCACCTCCAGGATTCTGTCCTGCTTGTTTTACCATCCATTTTGGTTCCTACAAGATTGAAAACCGACGTCAATTTGATGCAACATAATATATTATTAAAAATAAATCGAGTTAGGAATCAAAGGGGATGTTTGGTTACGTTTTCATCTTCAATTTTCAGTTTTTAGTGTTTCCAGCGTTGTTTACGAGATTTTATTTGATATGATTGATATGATTTGATAAATGTGATTGATGTTTAAATAGATGTGATTAATTATTGAATAATATGTTTGGATAATGATATTTTATTAGAATAGCAGTAAATGATAGGTGATGGGACACAAAAGTGATTGATTATGATTGAAATATATTGTATTATATTATATGAATTGATAGTGATAGGACAAATGTAATGATTAATTTGGGAAAAGTATATGAATGAAAATGGTAAAACAAACATGATTTATGTGTTTAGCATATAAAAAGTGAAAAATATGCTTGTGAAAATATAAGCAAACATCCCCAAAACTTTCATTCAGTATGGATAACAGAACTTTCCTACATTATATGGGCTAGAACCATTTTTCGTTCCATAATTTTTTGCTCGTTCGATTTTCATCCCATTATTTAAGAAATTGCTCGTATTTGGACACTAATTTTCACCACCAATTAGCATATCGATTAGAAAAGCACATGTGATTGTCACGTGACTCAAACTTCTAGTAGATTTTAATTGACATGGCACCAACACTGACCTTTTCTGGGAAACAAGTGGAAAGTTATGGGAGGAAATGTGATATTATGTGCCTTTTTCCTAGCCAATTTACTCATTGACAGCGAAAATTGACACAAACGAGAGCAATTTTTTCAATTATCGGACAAAATTTAGAAAAAAAATAAATCTTGGGACGAAATTGAACCAGCAGAAAATAATGGGATGAAAAGTGATTTTATCCCTACATTACTATTGAAGTCTCGACGAGAGGTTAATTTGATAGATCAGATAATGATTCGATTCAGGATCATCGAGAGGTAATTCATTGAATATACAGACGAAAGATTTATCATCTCTTAGGAATTAAATTCCGAGTTATTCCCAAGTAAAAAAACCGATGAGATTATGGAGGGAAAAGGAACAAGATGAACAATACGAACCTTTAACGAGGTACCCTCTGCAGCTCCATTAGCACTTGAAAGGAGGAGTCAGCAACACTTTTATTGCTCGAACTCCTAAGATTCGAAACGATTGCTTCAGTCTTTGCCAACTCCGATGAACCAACTGATAGAATCATCGAATGCATCAGATACTGTCGACAAGAAAAGCCGAGAGCGTGCAGAATTCGCTCCAACACCAGGTCAGAAACACCACCACTGAGCCCCGAATCAAGAATCATGGAAACCTTGTACAGATTCATGAGAAAGTTCATGGTTGCTTCTCTTGGAGCTGCCTTAAACAATAAAACCAGACATTCCGACGCCAAATCTGCTACATTGGCCTCGTTCGACTTGCTCAGTTCTAACAACGCTCCAACGTTGCTGGAAAAGTCGGTTATGTCTTTTACACAATGTAGCTGGTTACTCTCACCAGCACCATCGTGTAAGAGTGTAGGCTGTTTTGAATAGACGAAGCCTGTCTTAGAGCTTATGGATCGTAGAAGAATAGCCTTACATAGACTAAGTGTTGGCTCGATAAAATCTTCCATCTCCTTAGCATAAACGAATTCCAGAAGGTTTCCGATCCTTCTCACGACTTTTAACTGAGATATAATTGTGGTTTCCAGTTCCAGGGCAGATGCAAGAGCCAGACATAGCATTACGTTGCTGACATTTATAGTCGAGAAATCACCCAGCAGACTCTCGAAGCACTGTGAGACGGCTTTCATGTGAAGAATGTCGGAGATTTTTATGTAGTTGGACTCAATGAGCATCACAAGCAGCTTCTGAGCATACATGGGGATGGGATCTTCATCTTCGATCAGAGATGGGTACAGTGGGAGGAAATGGACGTTAGATACAGATTTGAAGTCTTCTGCTCTTTGTTCATCCTGTAATGTTTCACTCAGAAGAAGGACCATTACATCAAAGAATATCTTCAAGCATAAGAATCGAGCATCTCCATCTTTGTTGCCTTTGTATAGAGCAGCCAGGCTGGGAAGAACCTGGCGGATGAAGATGATGGGGTTATCGTTGATTGCTATCGACTCCTCTGAGATTGATTCCAAAACTCGGAGAAGAGTTATCTGAAAGTCATCCCTGCCCTGAAAATCAATAATGAAATCGAAATTATTTTGCAATCGAGTACCTTATTGAATAGTAAAGAATCAAAGTATATTCAAGTTTGTAGGGAATGCTTATTATTTCCAACTGTATCATGCTTGAGTTCTGTGCTTTATGAGATCAAGACAAGCAATTGTCAAGAAAAATCCATAATAATCACTACAAGCTGAAAATATTTCCAGAAAAGGTTACGGCTTAGAAGATGATGTGTTAAAGATGGAATTATCCGATTAACAGATATATAAAGAATCTTATTACTGTATAATTATTTTTCGGGATTTGCAGGAACGAATATGGTTGACCTATGCATGGCCAAGAATGCTAAATTTAATGGTAGATTTAAACTGAATGAAAATCATGTACTAGCATGGGAACCCTTTTTATGCAATTACCCATGAACATTGCAATGAAAAAGGTCAATGACCAAGACAAAATAATACAATAAGAATTTCAGGATCCTATGCTAGGATCGATGGGCCGCCTATGAATTCTACATTTACATATATACACGGTAGTGTAGAAAATAATTCTGTGTGATTACAAGAATGACAAGCATAAAAGAAGTCACATGTAGTATCCAGCCAAATTGTACATCCTACTTGTTAGGAAGTATATTATTATAGTTAAGAAAAGATATTACTAATCGAATAGTATTGCATATCATCATTGATCATAGACGAAGTCTGACCATAATACCTTTCATTGATAAGATATACAACAATAACTAACAACAAACAAGTTATGGAACACAAAAATAGTTGACAGCATCAAGTTGGCAGATAGGAAATAACAATTTCAGTTTAACTTTTTACCTGGAAAGGCAATTCCGTCAACTTAAGTAGATTTGCCACCAGTTGTAGAACCTGGGGAGTGACAACTGAATTCTTGAATGAAGAGCTTCCTAAAAGATGGAGGACCACAGGAAAGAAATGAATGCTGTTCTTTGGAGAACTTCGACTGGTGAGACCAGCTATGAGACCTTGACGCCTGCCACCCATAAGTTGCTGAATGTCTCCTGTTATTGCTTCCAGCAAACCTGGTAATGTTGACACCACAGCATGCACAAATGCCTCTAAACATTGTTGCACGTATTGATCTCTCTCCTTTGCAAGTCTATCCACAGCTGATAGTAATCTTGCATTGCAAAAGAAGAGTGCGAGGCATCTCTTTCCATGCTTACAGAGTAGAGCGACAAAAAGGAGTGCCTTCCCTCTCAGTACTTCAGCTCCCTGCTCAATAAGAGAAACGAGATTTGGAACAAGATTCTTGTCTTCCATTAATGGAAGAAGGAGACGCCCCATATTTGTCAGCACATGGCTTCCGAGCATTGCCAGGTTTAAAAGGTTCAAGCAGATTTGCTGCTCACGTTGACTGCCCTTGAAAAGATTGGCAGTGATGTCCTTCAGCGGAATTTTCTCAATAACCTGTTGAATGCTAGGTGGGCTGAAGCGAACCAAGCGTACCAAACATGATCCAGCAGTGAGTTTCATGGTCTCTTGTTTTCCTGGAGCCCTATATATATAACAAAGATTGCTTATTACATCTTGGCTGGTGAACCGAGTGGCCCAGTATCCTCCATGACTAGAGATGTTCTCTATTGTTCTTAAAGCATAAAGCTGTGTAAGATCATCCTCCCCTTTTCGTAAGACAGATGAGATCATAGAGATTAATGAATTTGGAACCTGAAATGTATATGGAAATTTACATTGAAGATTGAATTACAGGATAAATCATATAAGTATGTTCAAAATATCATGGCAATACTAATATAAAATGCTAACCTGCCAGCTAAAAGTGGATCGGCTGTCTTTGGATGGAGATTCCTGGGGATTACTATCCCTAGAAGGATCGTTAAGAGTAGATATGTAAAAGAGCAACTCACCCAATGCAGCCATAGAAAACCTTCTAACCTTCTCCTGCCTGTCTCTAAGGCCATCAGTTAGAGCACCTAAAATTCCAGAATTCGCCAAATCATCTCCAATGAAAGTGGAATGTCGAATTAGCAGGCCTATAAGTGATGACAGTTGTACACGCAAAGCCAAGGCCTTGGACTGCCTGAGCATTTTGACAAGAACTAGCATGATTGGTCCATTGGTCAAAATATTAGCAGCATCAGCATTAGTACTTAGCATCTCAAGGTACCTAAGCACATTTTGCTTCTCACCATTAACATTCCCGTTCATGATTGTTACGATTCTGTTATACATAACATCCAGTTTGTCCTTAGGCATCTTCATAAAATCAGGTGGCGGAATTGCATGGAACGGAAGGGAAGGCATAGTATCTGATCCTTTGTCAAATTTTCTGCTAGGCATTACTGGTCTAACAGAGAGATCAGATGGATGCCAAAGCATTTCTGAGAGATCTGAAGATGACTTTGTCGCATCAAAGTCCAGGGCTCGCCCAGTGACATCCTTGGACCTTGGGGTCTTCATCTGAGGACTAGCACTTGGTGGTGTGGCTGCAGCTGGGCTAATGTCCATGGGTTCCGAAAAAGAATCCTGTTCTTGTGCTCTTCTGTGGTCAGGTAAAGGTGTGTCAACCACATTTGATGTGTCTGAATGCTTCATTGCTCTGTTCATCTCTTCACCTTTACCTTCATGTTTGACTGGAGTTGATAAATTATCTTCAGTGGTGGAGGATGCATTCTCCGAACCTTCTGTTTCATCATGCTCCTCATCTTCTGTGTTCTCATTAAAATCAAGTTCCATGTCATTGTTTTCGATTTTGACTTCTGTGTCATTCTTAGAGTTATTAGGTAATGGCCTTCGATAATTCTCTTTCTCATTTTCCCTCTGCAGGTTAGATTTTGCAATTCTTGAAAGACGCAGGAGGTTTGCACCACCTATATTATTTGAAGCATTTCTGTGCTTTCCATCAGGTATTCTGCCTGAAGGCTTTTGAGCTTTGCGGGCACTGTGTACCGCCTTGTTCAATGTTTCTTCCCCTTTAACTGCAGCGGTAGAATTCTCATCTTGTTTATTATGCCCTCTTGAATCTTTTCCACAACTGTTGGGGGGGTTCTTGTTACGAAGAGGTCTATCTCCATTTCGCTCTGTAAGACGTGGTTCAGAAGACAACTCGATCATGTCAGCAAAAGCAGGCTGAGGAGGTAATGTCAGTGGAATAACTTTTGTTCTCCAAAATGCATGATTGCAAAGCTCAGGCCACTGTATTCTTTCAGCTGGATCTTTGATCAAGAGAGAATTTATCAAGTTTACAAATGGACGGGTCGGAGTTCCAGGAAGAGGAGGGTGTGCTTCAAATAGAATTGATTTAGCTAACTGAGTGAATTCCTTCTCAATAAACGGAGGCCTGCCAGTATAACACTCATACAGCACACAGCCAAGAGCCCAGAAATCAGAAGCATATGAATGAACCCCTCCATCTTGAAACAATTCAGGAGCCATGTAACAAGGAGTTCCACGTTTTGCTTGTGGTAACTACACATCCAAGTGAGAACTATAAATATAATATTATAATATTTAAGGTGGGAACAGAACAACGTAATATTTTGGAAAGCAAAGAGCAGTTTTATCAATAAAGCCAGTTTAATATGCCTGGCATTAAGAGATAATAACTTGAAACGCACCTGGGAAGAAGCTGCCGCAGATATGTCACTCAATTTTCTGGCTAATCCAAAGTCGCATAGCTGTAGAACATTAAGTGGAGATCTGATCAGAACTATCCAGAAAACTCACAGTGATTTATGTGGGAAAGCAAGCATCATACCTTCGTGTGTCCATTTTCATCCAGTAGAATGTTTGATGGTTTTAAGTCAGAATAAATAATTCCCTTTGAATGCAAGTACCTGTTTGTGAGGTCATTAACAATTGAGGAAACAATCCATTTGCAACTATGAACAAGAAAGTTACGGAAAAAACGCTGATTCTTACTGCAGAGCTTCAACTAAGTCATGAGCCATATCATGTATAGAATCTTCAGGAAGCTTACCATCCTACCATTCAGCCATTAAATCATTGTTAGATGATTGAAAGATGAGTCAAAATTTTCCAGAACGAACAATTTTCCGTTGGTAAGAAAAATTTACAGCAGCAGAAAGCTCCAATCTACAATACGAAGCACCAAGCACAAAAAGTGCTCGATATTCTATCATAATTCTACCAAAATATACATGACTAGTCAAACAATCAATCACCTGTTGCAATAGAGTCAGTAGATCTCCTCCAACACAGTACTCCAAAACTAACCACAAATGAGCTGATGTTTCATACCTGTAAGAATAGAGATTGAAGTTAACACTAAAGGCCTTTCAATAGGCCTTTCGAGATCGTTCGTTAAAAGCTCGTTTGGACTGAAAATATCAAAGAAGTCTGAACATACTTTTCCGTTCAATAAAATCTAGAGTTCGGCTTGTGCTCGAGCTCGGTAAGTGAAAAATGTTAAAATAAGTGTAAGAATGTCAACCTACTCGAGCTCGGCTCTTGTTCAGCTCAATTAGAGCTCCATCCGGTTAATAATCGAACAAACTCAAACATAGAAACTCAATACTATTTCAAACAAGCTCGAACAACAACGGCTCGACTCAACTCATTTACAGCCCTACCTTTCGAACATGTTGTATCACAGTAATCAATGAAAGCCAAATGAAAGAAGATTCTATGTCATGGCACCAAATCTTACCATGTGTAGAACTTTAGCACATTCGTGTGATTTAGAGTGTGAAGAACTCTCACCTGTTCACAGAATATAAACATTCAATCGATCAAGCCGTAAAAACACTTCACATCGCCAAAAATTGAGTGAAAATTTGAACAAACAGTTACGAATCCTTACTTCCTGGTGAACCTTACTCCTTTGAGATTTATCCACGCTCTTAATTGCGTAGTATTCGATCGTCTTCTTCTTTCTTCCTTTGTAGACAGTCTGCAGACAGTATAATTCAACAGAAAATACGATTCACGAATCAAATAAACCAAAAATACGATATTATCGCTAGCTGAAGAAATAGTTGGATTGAATTACCGAACATTTTCCCCGGCCTATGGCTTCATAAATGTGATACTGATTCATGCTTGCGCTTCTGCAAATCTAAGCCAATCGACGTTTTTGGAGAGAGAAAGCGAGAGAGAGAGAGAGAGGGGGGGGAGAAGGGATTTGATGAAATTCAAATTTGGGGACAACGGGAAATGGAATATGGCATCGACTGTAGCCAAACAGAGCCTTATTTTAAATATTTTTCTGTGTAATTTTCTTTTTCTTTGTAGCCTCTAGTCTATCGGAATTTGGAAATAAAATACTACACTCAGTCCCATACAAAAATAGCGTATATTTAGCGTTATCGTATCGAATCATCCATATTATTATCTACCAATTTTTTTATATATAAGGATTTTATTGAAAATTTCAATATACATGTTTGGTCACGTTATTTGTATATATATCATTTACTATTAGATACTAGCAGTATCCCCGTGCGATGCACGGTTTGTAAATGTAAATAAATAAATAATAATATTTTTATATATTTATATAATTTTAATATAATAAAATACTGCAGTCAATATATAATAAGAGATTAAAAGTTATATGTTAATGAAAATGAAAAACATTAAAAATTAAAATATACAAATTTGAGTAAGTTACAAAATATTTATATTTTTTTTTCCTTAATATATGAATATCTCTAGGATCCATGTATGGAGGTCATATGTTGACCATATTGTATAAATGATGAGTGTATATATGTATATTTATAATTTTATGAAAACGTTTATATTTATTCAAAGTATAAAAAAAAATTATTTTATCAAATATAATGTTCAAGAAAGTTTCAAAAGCTTTTAGTGAGTATCAATAACACTACATTCTAATAATATTAATTTTTATTTGTATCATAAACACACTAATAATTAACCCACATATAATCGACCAACAAACAATTGTTTATCTTTAATTTAATATATTTATACAATATGGTGTCAAATTATAGATCGATAATAGATGACTAATTTAATTTATTAATTATACAGAAAAATCACATTAGACATGAAATAATTAAAGAAAATTCCAAAAATTTTATATTATTTTTTTGAAGAAAAATAAAGGTTGTAATTATAAAGTGAAATTATAAAATATTTACTAAATAATTCAATTTTTATTTTATTATATGATTAAGAAAATAATTAAAAAAGGAAGCAAAATTCAAATTAAGCTATTTCCAAATAATATGCTTTATACTAATGTTTTCGAAATGAAATGCTTCATACCAAAAATAATGTTTATACCAAAAATAGTGTTTTCCAGAAATGTCAAAGGAATTTGGGCGGGAAAATTTATAGATTACTATTTTAGGTGGATTTTGTTATTATATAGATATAGATTTGGTGTACCAAATTACCAAAATATCGAAAAAAAAATAAAAATTGGTTTACTGGTATATATCAAAATTACCAATTTTCTTATTTCAGTATATATTCTTTTTAATTTTTATACCGTACCGAAAATTCGGTATATAAAAAATTATGTCCTTTGACTTCATGATATGATCGTCCTTAAGGAGTCCCGGTGCAATTATTGCCGCCACTACTTTCAAAAAGTTGTCTGGTACGATGATTCTCTAAATTTAGCTCGCACGAAAGGTGAGGCACAAACTCTTTTAACCTGCCATATCCCACTCTTGTTGTTTGCCTTGAACTTGAAACTACAGGTGGGGTGTACTGAGACTTAGATGAACGCGTCGTTTTGTATTCGGCCTTACGTCGCGCATTGTAGAACCCTACAACACACTGCATCGTATACTTACTATCAAACATGGCCCCAACCTGAATCACTCACTCACCTTCAATGGGTTAATTTAGACGAAATTCAATATGCGCAACATTCTCAACTGTCTCATATGGATCTCCCATGAAATCGGTTGGAGCCCAAATGGCATCTCGAACTGGTCATCTCTGTCATCCATGTCAATTACGATCTTCAGGTATACTCCTACCACCTTCTGATCGGTCATTGTGTTGACCCCTAAAATCATATGATATGTCTAGGCCATATAACATCATCGGTGTGTATGTCCTACGTGTCGTATTGATTTTCCACCTCTAAGAACTATTTGATCTTCACCGCCAATAATACCATTATGGTCCGACCCAACCTCTATGAGGCTCTCGTCCACAAAGTATTCATCTGTCTCTCATTCATAGAAGTGGCAAAATCGGCCCGTCTTGATGGGCCGGCACCAAAGGCCCGATATTTTAGATGAGCTAGGCCACATAAATCTTGGCCCGAAGTACTATTTGGCCCTACCGGACCTGTCCGATGGACCAAAAGCCCGACAGGCCATGGGCCTGTCCGATAATTCAAGGACGACAATATCGATTTTTACGGAGATATCGGTGTTTCAATTTACGGATATTTCGGTGAGATCTCGATTAATATCGAAATATCGGTGCAATTTTCTGAAAAAATATTAAAAATCTGAAAATTTGACATTAATTTTTTTAATTATTATAACAAACTCAAATACATATACGCATCTTAAATTTGATAGAAATAGATTTATTTACAACTAATTCATAAATATAAAATAATATAAACAATGGGTGACAATATAAAACACCTAACATTACTAATTACTAGTACGGAAATATTATATTAAAATTTTAAAAATTTAAAAGCTATAAACAAAACACAATATTTGCAAAAATACATGTTGTCAAGTATAGTAATAATAAATTGACAAAATTTTCAATTACTTATTCAATTTTATGAAAATTTTATGATATAAGGAGGTAATTCTTGCTTATTACAATAAGTTGTTGACTTGGTTTAGTGGTTAGAGTTTGGAGCCCTCTTCAATGAGTCTCCGATTCGAATCCTACTCTTGTATTTTTAGACAGGCAGCAAAAAACACAAGGGAAATGATATATTGGCCAAAATCTCGCCGAAAATGGAACAATTGGGCCTTATTCCGCCCCAGATATTCGCTCAAGCGATTTTCTCGCGATATATCGCCGATTTCATGACAAAATTACATTACAGGGCAAAATCGTCTCGGCTTCTCCAATTTCTTGGCGATATTTCGCGATTTTTTCATCATTGCGATAATCTTAGTATATTATAGGGAAATAGGTCGGGTTGAGCCGAACCTACTAATTTTAGGCCCGTTCAAATTTTGGCCCTGTTCGCCCTAGTCGAAATATAGTGTTAATCCGATGGGCCTGGCCCGGTCCAAAGTGCCACCTCTACCCATTTGTTGTTGAAAATATGGCGATCAATCATATCCAAATAATCAATGTCTTTCACGTCCGAATTGTCCAACTGTTGATCCTCCCAGCCCGACAACCTATATACTTCATCTTCGTGGTTATTATCAACATATGAGGCAGAATCATGCTAGAAAGTTCCATCCGCAACACCGTCCACTTTCGCATCTTCTTCTGTTTCGGCCTTGACATCGCCCTCATTCGTTTCATCCTCATTTAAACCAGAACTAATTTCAACACAGGCCCCTACGTTGTAGGATGCATCTGCCTCATCTTCATCATAAGCGTCACATGGCTCGCGGTGCATTTGAACGTCATATTCATCGTCCAAACCTATAGGTGTAAAAAAGGAATAAAAAAAAAAAAAATTGTTATCAATTAACTATATCAAGTAAAAGGGAAACAATCATTCAACTTCATGCATCAATACTGAATACCCACCTTGGGGTGGTTGTGCAACAAAATGCGCATATAAAAAACGCCAGTTTGAACGGTTTGGTGTTCTATAGTAAATCGTAGCCTCGAAAGGGGAATTTTGCACGACCATTGGTATGAAGGGGTGAACAGGACCACAACCTTTGTTTGGGTCATCGCTAATAGTTGGAATCAAGTTAGCCGCAGAGTATTGCAAGTTTAAAAGTTGCTCATGTGAAGTGATTAGCTGCTTTAAGATATCTTACGGATTGCTGCCACTAAATGGCTGACTGTCGTGCATATATACAACTTTGTCGAAGTGGAGTTTCGGATCAAGGGAGCTGTAGAATTTTGGTACAGACATATGTCGGGTTGCATGTTGCAAATCACTTTATTCGCACAGTTGTCGGTCTCCTCTGACCACTTTATGGACCTCTTCTATAAATTCATGAAATGATAACTTCTCGAGATTATAAAATGTCATATCATCTATGTCGGTGTCGTAGACGTCCCCATTTTAGAATCAAGAATATATACAAGGGTAATATCATCTTTGTCCTCCATTTGCAGAATAAATGTTTCCAGTTTTTAGTTAATATGCATTATAGTCAACAGGTGAACAAAGTATTATTTGTGCATCGATAACCTGGTTTATGGATGCACAATGTATACATTGATAAATATCAAATTGTGTTGATATACACAGTGCGTTGATAAAAGGGATTAACATTGGGGGGAAATCTAGCCCTAATTTAAGTACATCGATGCATAAAAGTTTATCGATGCATACATATCTACCACTAAGATATGATCATTGATATATAAGACCACCTAGGCTTTATTGACATGGAGCAGTTTATCGACCATCTTATACAAAATACATCAATATACTGGTTTATCGATATATTGAATACATCGATAAACTAGTTCAAGCTAGTAAATATATATATATTTTTTTAAATTAATCAGGCTAAGCATATTGAGTTAGATATCAATGTATATAATAAGTATCGATGCAAATAAACATCGATATATCTTTGTATATCGATGCACGCAACATCGATATACTTTTATGCATCAGTATATCTTAAAAACTGTATTTTTCAGGCCCAGATTCCGACGAGTATGAAAAGTGGGCATTCCTTAATTGAAAGCAATATCATCGGAATATACGTAAATACGTATTAACTTAAACTTGCAAGTTTACCTGTGACGGTTATCGTTGGGGCCGGCCGTCGGCAATTTTTCCCGAATTCCGGCAACCATAACAGTTGAATGGGGTGGCAGTGAGCTAGTGACTATAACAGTTTTCAAACGAGCAGGAAAATTTGGACGGCGGCGAAAGCAAAGCCGAATGTGGCCGACGGAAGGTGGCCAACAGTAAATGGTGGTACAGACAAGTCGAAGCATTGAGCTGTGGGGGATTGGAGTCGAAGTTAGTTGAATGGTTGAGGTGGGTATATGTAGTTAACATAGTTAATTAAGTCACATAATTTTAAAAGTGATTAAAAAATATATAGTAGTGAAATATAGTTAGAAATATCTATGCATTTACTATTTTGTTAAAAAGGTTTACTTCCACAAAATAATATATCAACATTGGCCATGAGACCTCAATTTCATTAAAAGGAAAAAAAAATCTAATTTGAGATAGTCATGTTTGATCCATGTGTGATTATTCGACAAAATTTTCAGCTTCTAGCTAAAAAAATGGACCAAATTAAAGCAATTAAATTAATAAATGACAGATTTTTTTATTGCTCATAAATTACATATTTCTCCTATGAACTCTAGCACGGTTATTCTTATTCTCTTTTGAGCACAGAGTTAAATTACTTGTATTAGATTTGAGTTAAAATAAAAATAAATTAATTATTTTTAATAATAAAAAGTTATTAAATAATCAACATTATTTTCTTTAAGAAAAATAAAATTATTCAAATTATTTCTTTCCTTTTTTCAATATTTCCCCCTAAAATATGTTATATATATATATATGTGTGTATGAAAGATGATAAAAAAAGGGTTATTTGCCAAAAAAATAAAAAAAATGCATGGATTTTATCAACTTTTTTGTAATTTAATCATATCTTATTAAAAACTGCAATTTAATACATGATTTTCTTGATTCTTGCTACTTTATACACAACCAAAGCTCGGCACCCGCTTTCCCCGGAATGCCACATCACTTAGTTAGGAGAAAACTTGTTACAATTTTTAAATATAACATTTATAAACTAAATATATAAATCTAATATTTGATAAATTATGTACGTGTAAGGAAATGCAAAATATTTTTAAATTATGTACATGTAAGAAAATGCAAAATATTTTGTTATATTGTATGAGGCAAAAACTCTTGATTGCGCATCAGTTCGGTTTGACACCGGTTCACGCGATTCGGTCCGGTTCGGTTCGACCGAGACCCCGTCATTTGGTCGCGGTCGCGATCAATTGTGATTGAAAATGGGAATTTGGGCAGCAAAATTGTGACTGAAATATACTCTATGAAATTGTCAAACATCCTTTATGAGTAAATCAACTTAAGAATTTGTGTCTTGAATCTATTTCACTTTAAAATTGTGACTAAAACATACTTTATGAAATTGTCAAATATATTTTATGTAAATATCAAACATACTTTATGCAAATATCAATAATAATGCATGTTGACGCGGCTGCGACACTTGGTCGAGGCCATGACATTTGGTCACGATCACGCACGATTTGTGGCTCAAACAGGTGTACCGTAACACTATTGTATACATGATGCACTCAAGATCTATTCATTGTGTGCACAGTGACAATAGGTTGGAGCACGAAAATATGTTATGAATATCTCATTCGAATATCGTGTTATCCACTGAATTGCAAAACTTAAAAACAATCTGCATTACATTACAAATTAATAAAAAACAGGGTTAAAAAAAAATAGTCTAAAATATACTCGATTTATCATTTGTGTTCCTAGATTATGTTTTGTATTATTTGCATACCTGAACTACATGAAACTATCACATAAATGTCTGTCGGTCATACCCGCCATGAATTTTGGTTGGAGTTATGGTCGAAAGACACTTATGTAATGGTTTCGTGAAAGTTCAGGTGTGTAGTGAATTAGTGATACAAAAAATTTTGAATTTGTCATTAAATATGGAGCGTGGCATATTCGCGATGAATTTTGGCCGGAATTATGATCAGAAGCTACTTATATGATAGTTCCGTGTTGGAATTTTTTTTTAACTTTAGGGTGTATTTGTTTAAGGTCGGAGAGTGTTGAGTCAATCTTGATTGGGAGAATTAATGAATGTGATTTATTGAAATTCGGTCCTCTAAATCCATCGTAAAAGATCATCATTTTTTTGCAATTAAAAAAAACATAAAATTAGAAAGGAATCTTTAAAACCCCAACTCCCACCGACTCTCTTCAACCTTGATTTCGTAAGCATTTTCGCTACTAGAGTTTTCTCAATCTCTCTCTAAATACTGAACCGGGGTGCACTGAGGTAATGGTAGTGTAATCCAATTTCGAATCGCGATTGATATAATCAAATCCTTGTATCCACCATCGTTCGTATGAATCTGTTTTTTCTTCGCTGTTTGATGGTTAACTGAGATGAATTTATGTCTGTGATGGCGTTTTTTGAAGTTAGGGTTTATATTTAGTTTGATCTTCACTCTGTCTGTTTATCTTCTGTAAACTTGGTTAAATTGTCTGTGCATATAGCTCTCTATCTCTAAATTCAGCTAATTTTATAACGATGAGCTTAATCGTTCTCAGAATCTAGCTCCATTAGTGAGATTAGCTAATTTTGTCAATTTCTTTTGGGTAAATTGAGTTTCCACTGTGTTGTGCTGGATCCAGTTGTTAGTGAGCTTCACTTTTATTGTTTTCATTTACATTTATGTTTTTCAAGTGGTCGAAGAACGATTTGATTATGAGTGTTGAGCTAAGCTTATTTAAGACATCTTATGAGCTCGAACATCTTATGAGTTGTATCGAGAACTTATAAGACGTAACTTCTCAAGATCTCATTAGTTAATAAAATGTTTGGATAATGAATTTTATAATCTTGCAATAGAGTGAAGGGGTTTAGCTATGAATTTAGGGGATGAATTTGAAATCCACCGTCACACACATTTCGAGTTGCGTGTGTGGTGTTTTGTATAGTGTGCGTATGTGTGAGTAGTAAGTGTAATTCGAATGTGACTTAAGATCTTAAGAAAATAAGATGGTCTAGGGGTACTTAATTTTTTCCGGAGCTTATATGATATAAGAGCTTATTTGTTCTTCTTATAAGTTGTTTTTGTTTAACATTTCATTTTGCCAAACACATTTTAAGAGCTAATAAGTTGATATTTTGGAGCTTATAAGCTTTAGCCAAACACCTTCATAGTGACACAACTGCATCTGCTATTATGGTTTAGATTTAGAGCTTCAAGATTGTGCTTAATTCTCTTCTCCATCTTTTCCTCAACTGTTTTTATTTAAAATGGTTCTGTTTGACCATATGTTAGAAAGCATGTTTGATGCATATGCATTTGAATAGTTTCTGATTATGGATTTCTCCCCCTTCAACTTTTGTTATCAAACTTCCTGTTCATCTATTTGTTCCTTTTAGTGTATCTGATTAGTAAAGTCGTGTCGTTATTGATTTCGCAGAACACAAAGAACCATGGGGAAGGCAGTTGCAGTGCTCAGCAGCAGTGAGGGTGTTACTGGCACCATCAACTTCGTGCAGGAAGGAGACGGTAATTATTTATTATCATTATTTTAAAAAAAATTAACTTTTATCGCATCAAGTGATCTGTCATTTTCATTTAGTTCCATAATTTTTAAACTCAAACATTCCAATTTGTAGGCCCAACAACTGTAACTGGAAGCATTTCAGGCCTTAAGCCAGGGCTCCACGGCTTTCACGTACATGCCCTTGGTGACACCACCAACGGTTGTATGTCGACTGGTAATTCTTTCTGTATTGTGTTGGGTATACTTGCCTGCTGCATAGATAGGTCATGGCTATCTGTTGCAAATGCAGATTCTGATGTTCGTATTGTGGTTTTCTCATTTTATAGGGCCCCACTTTAACCCAACTAACAAAGAGCATGGTGCTCCTGATGATGAGGTTCGCCATGCTGGTGATCTTGGTAACCTCACAGCTGGACAAGATGGTAATTTCCTTCCTGGCTTCAACAATTTGAAAAGTTATCTCGACATTTTTCATCATAGACCATCTACGCAAATACTTTTTTGTCCTTTGGGACTGACTATTAAAATAATGCTCGAGTTACTTTACTTTTCACTTTATCGCAGTTTGGAATTACTATTTATTTGTGTAACAGGAATCACACCTAGTCCTTCCCTTACTAAAAATTAGTTGGTTAAGAGTTTTTTTGTATTTGTATATTCGTCTATTTTTCTAAATTCAGACAAATCTCGAGGTTAAAAAAACAAATATCACAAAATCTACATTTCTGAAAGATCGAAACCAACTGTGAACATGATTTGCGAGAAAAGTGCAGTGCCACAATTTATGATGGACCTCATATAGCGAAAACTACATCACAGCTAATTAAAAATGGACAAATAATCACCACATTCCTTCAAACCATTTGACATTATACAGATATTGTTAAATAGATATCTACACACACATTTCCTGTTTTCCAGTATCTTTATTGTGATGCTTGCAAGAATATTTGTTATGATTGCAACTCTCTCTTAGTAATATTTATCTGCAGAAAAAATTAAAATAAATTTGGAGGTCACATGTTTTTTGCTCTCAACTTTGTCGCTGTATGATATAATTGCCTGAGGTTTTGGTTCCCAGATGATAATATTTTTGCTCAAATGTCTTATCTGCCTTTTAATTGTTTCAGGTACTGCTACTTTCACCATTGTTGACAAGCAGGTCCGCTTTCTTCCCGATCATCTCCTGTAATTTGAAAGTAGTCTCCGGACTGTGTGTTGTAAGCTTTCGGATTATTTGCAGATACCACTTTCAGGACCGCATTCCATAGTTGGGAGAGCTGTAGTGGTCCATGCTGATCCTGATGATCTTGGAAGGGGTGAGTCTCGTCTATTTCGTGTATTAATCAACTAGTTTCAATGTCTTGGTACACTTATGTTGCACTAGGAACCTCTCTTCAAAGACACCTATTTGTGTTTCAAAAAGGAATTTGGAAAATTACGGAAGAAGCTCTTCAGATATGGTGGTGATGTCAACAGATAATAGATGTGTGTGTGTGTGAGAGAGAGAGAGAGATGGGGCCGCCCAGCCTTGTCTAGCTTGGGTAGCAGGCCCAAAATTATATGGGGCCAAAAAATATTTAGCCAAGCCTGTGCGAACCCCCTAAATACACTAAGGTTGCATTTCGATGGAAGGATTTGAGGATGGATTTGTAGTTCGTAGTCTAAAATCCATTGTTGTTGTTTGGATTACCATGGATTTTCAAATCCATGATTTCATTTTGAGTTATTTTTTGAAGGATTTTTGTTGATTTTAAATCTCCTCTATTTTGAGTAAATTTGAAATCCATTGATTTTAAATTCATCCATTTCAAATCCCTCAATCCAAATGCAACCTAAGATTTGTCAAGTCTGATGATTCTTTGAGCTAAAATTCCTATTGTCCAGTCTGCCTAAAATGTCGGGCAGACTAGGTTGACTCCTCGGCCCGATTTTGCCACCTGGGTGGGAGATGGACTGCTTTATATCTGAAGTTATGTGGCATTATCTGATGACGTGTTTTATTGCTTCAGGTGGACATGAACTAAGCAAAACTACTGGAAATGCTGGTGGAAGAGTTGCTTGCGGTAAGGAAATTGATCATAGCCTTTTTCGAAACATAGTTGATGCATATGGACATATGGTAGTTTTTGTTCACAAAAAATTCTAATGTGATTACAAATAGATAAAACGTATGATTCACATATTAACACATGCTATATGATTTCATCTGATCATCTGAATTGTCATTTGCATTTAAGACCACGTAAGACCGATCAGTAGGGCTGCAAACGAAATGACCCGACCTGAGCTTGTAGATCTTCGTGTTTTGTTCAGTTACTTTTAATCAAACTCGAGCAAAGCCGTGTTTGATTATGTTTGCGGATGTGGTTGACCATGTTCTTGAACTCTTTTGCTCGTGAACAAATAATTATTTTGTTCACGAACACCAAATAAACACACATATTCCTAAATCTTCATACAAATAAAGGAATTTAACCAATGCTCATTATGGTTATTATTTTATATGTAGTATGGTTATTGTTGTTCTTTGTTATTTTTATTATTATTACCTGTTATGCTTTTGAATAAGCTTGTCCACGAGCTTTTAATGAACGAGTCAATCAAAATCAAGCCCTGTTCATTTATAAAACAAGCTAAAACGATCTTCGTTTATCCAACAAACAAGCTCGTTAACAAGCTGTTCAACGAAAATTCTGTTCGTTTGCAGTCTTACTCATCAGTTTTCCGACATTGATGGGAATCACCAAAAATATGTTAACGTTGAAGCAAGCTAGCTTTCTTCTTAAGTTATAGCTAAACAGCGAAATTATCTGAACAACAAAGTATGGGTTATCTTAGTCGATGTGCTGCTTATTGTTCGGACTATATTTTGCAGGTATCATCGGCCTTCAGGGCTGAATACCCGCCCGTCCTGCGCGTTGCTTCCGTCCAGACTATGTCGAGTACTTGGTTATTTGCGACAAAACCTTGCTACCTAGAGTGTTGGTTCGTAATAAAGGCTTGTTGGAACAGAAGCATTTTGTGTGTAATATTAACCTTTAACGCTTTGTCGTTTTAATCAATGGTCGGAGTTTCTACTATATAGATGGTCTTGAATATTATGTTTCACACACACACACACACACACGGAGTATGGCATATTGGTATTTCTAATCTTCATTCATGGATGATTATAAAAAGGTAAATATGGTTGTAAACGAGTCGAGCCAAACCCTGCCTGTGGCAGTGATGCGAAGCTTCAGAGGACCAACGACTAGCACGACTAGCACATATAATTGGACTAAGGTCTGAATAATCGTGAATCCTATCTTCTCTTTTACCTGAAAAAGAATATGTATTTCACTATTTCTTATATTTATTCACGGATGATTATGAAACGGCAGATAGAGCTGTAAATGAGTCGAGCCAAGGCCCCGCCTGTTGCAATGGTGTAGGACGTTTAGGGATGGGGAAAAATATCGAAATGTCGAAATACCGCCCGTACCGTATTTAAAAATTACCGAAAATATCGAAATTTTCGGTATTCGAATTTTCGGTACGGTATGATACCGTACCGAAAATTTTCGGTACGATAACGGTATGATAATCTGAAAATTTCGGTATTTCGGTATATACCGAAAAAAGTTCGATATTTTCGGTATATGTCGGTATACCGAAAAAATTTGGTAGTTCGGTATTTCGGTATACCAAATTTCTAACGGTATTTCGGTATACCAAATTTCTAACGTTATACTGTAAATTTTTGGTATACCGAAATTTCGGTATACCAAAACCAACAGTATGGATCGGTATATATCGATACCAATACAAAATTCGGTATACCGAATTTTCGGTACGGTATCGGTATTTACCGATATCATACCGAATTTTCGGTATGTCGAATTTCGGGATACCGAAATTTTCGGTACGATAACGGTATGAATTTTCGACGTACCGAAAATTTCGGTACGATAACGGTATGGGCAATTCGGTACGGTATACCACCCCTAAGGACGTTAGAGTGCCGTTGACTAGCACATATAATTAACTAAGATCTGAATAATCAGGAATTCTATTTTCTCTTTTACTCGAAAAAGTATATTGTTGTTCAAGCTTGTTTAAATTATTGTCTAAGTTTTTAATATTATATTTGAGTTTATTTAATTATTAATCAAATCGAGCACGAGAGAAATTTAATCATGTCGAACATGAGTCACAATTTGAGTGATATTTTTACTTCTGTGTTAACATTTTTGCGAGTTGAACTTTAGATTTTATTAAACATAAAAGTGTATTCAAACTTATTTGATGTTTTAATCGAACATAGTTTAAACGAGTTTTCTTAACGAACACGGTCAAATCAAGTAGCTTGAATGTCTGTGTTATGTTCTTTATATATCTGCGTCGTGCTAGTGTTGTTGAATTTATTCTGTTCTTTATATATCTGCAATAATGTCCATCGTGCTAGTGTTGTTGAATTTATTTTGAATCCCGTAGGATCTGAATATGGCCGCTAGATTCAGGGTCACTATTATTACTATTATTATTTTAAAAAAAAATTCTCCTAATTTAAAGAACGAACAAAAAAAAAACCTTCTCCTCCTTTCACGGTGACTCGAACCTAGGATTAAAAGGACCAAAGGCCTAGGCAGTAGATGCTCCGTCACTTGAGCTATCCAATTTCGTCTAAAAAATTTCTCCTAATCTAAGAAAAAAAAAAAAAAACTCTCCCTTCTCTTCATGGTAACTGGAACCCATAACCAAAGGCCTATGTAGTAATTTTTGTTACATTTTAGGGAGTCTTTGCGTTTGTTATTTTAAGTAGATTTTTACTTTTGACTTAAGTTCAGGTAAACGGGAGTATTTGCATAGATATGCTTCTTCTAAAATTTAGCATATTTAAGCTAAAATCTAGAAGTAGAGGAAATGTTATTCAAATTGCTTCTTAATAAAAATTATCATAAAAAGTGATTATTTTGCAAACACTACAACTTATGAGTTTACTACAATTATTTTTTCTTCAAAAACTACCTACTTTTAATTTTAAGCGATTTTTTTTTATAATCTCTAATTTTAATCATTTACTTAAAAGCAAAAGTAAAAGCAACCGCAAACACTCCATTAGTCTGAGTTAGATTGTGTTATTGATGTTTCCTCCCAAAAAACAAAAAGATTGTGTTTGATGCTTGAACAAGCTTTAAGCTGTGTTTGGCTTTGCTTAATTTTACAATTTACAATATAATACTCCCTTCGTCCTGGTTTAATTGGCCAACTTACCATATTTGTTTGACCCAACCTAATTGTCCTAGCTCATGACAAAATTTTCTCACAATCTCCACCCTCAAAATCTCCACATTTGAAAAAGTCAAAGTTCCACAAAATCTGTTTTTCCTTAGTCTTCGTGTCCAACCAAAATTGATCAATTAGGCCGAAACGGAGGAAGTATACATTAAAACTCGTGAGTAGTAAGAAGTATTTATATCGAAACATTTTAATTTTAAAATTTTAGTCAAGATTAGTCAAGATGGTTCTCAAGTAACCATTATTAGAGTAAAACGATACGATGATTTATTTATAATCATTATTTTATTATTTTATTTTACTTATTTAATTATATATAACTAATTCGTAAAATTAAACATCTAAACTTTTATTTGGTCAAATGAAACGAAATATCAACTTTTGGAACATGATTTTTATTTTATTTAGAGGTAATATATTTTTAAATTATGACTAACGGGAGGAGTAATAATTTGCAATAAATGACATATCACATAATTAGAAAAACACTTAGATCTATTTAAAACCATTTGCTATAAATTTCTTTGTAAATTATATTTTTCCTATTTAAAACTAACCTGATTTGAGCCCTACCCGAACACAAGGTTAGGTGGTTGGTAAGGCTGTTGACCAACATCGGGTTTGGTAAGAAAAGTTGTGTTCGAGCTCGGTGTAAGCAATTGTCTTTCTCAAGTATTTTTCAACATACAATTTGAAAAAAGTTGTTTTGCAGTGTTTGGGAAAATAACTTTAACTTTAATAGAAATCATTTTAGACTAAAAATAAAAAATAAAAAATAGTTGATTTTTCTAACTTTTTTGTATTTTCGTAAACAAATAAAAGTTTTTTTTTTTCTCACTTATAAGCTAAAAGCTGAGTATCAAACTTTTCAACTTTTATTTTTGACTAAAAAATTATTTATATTCTCAAACACTACCTACTTTTAATTTTAAAATTTTTTACCAACATCTTTACTTCTAATCATTTCTTCAAAAATTAAGCAAAGAGAAACACCCTTATAGTATCAGTGTTCACGAGTATTCACAGTCATCAAATTAACCGGCTCGATTTGTGTTTAATCACTTTAAATTTTACTCCGTCTCACTTAACTTTGCACACTTTTAAAAAGGAATTTTTTCTCACAATTTCCACACTCAATCTCCACTTTTGAAAAAGTCAAAGATTCTCTCAAATCTATTTTTTCTTAACATCCGTATCCAATCAATCGTGCAAAATTAACTGAGATGAAGGGGATAATAAATACTACTTGAACAATTCAAAGCTTGACTCGGTTGTGTTCGTTGGCACTCGGATCTTGGAACCGGGTTAATTTGTTGAGAAAATGTCGAAACATTTTCACCAACCAACTTGAGTACCATATCAGCCGATCCATCATCCTACCAAACCCACGCCACTTTCCCATCTTCCATGGATACAAGTACAACACAGTAAATTTGCACACAGTATAGATACAATCCAGTTCAAAACACACCCCAATTTCACACACTTGGCGCGACTCCGGAGGCGGATTACTTCTGCAGTAAGCTGAAATCCTCATCCCTGTCGTAAGAGACGCATGGAATTTGTAAGCATCCACGGATGATTTTTTTATCTCTCTCTCAATCTGGATTAAATTTAGTTGTTGAGCTTTAAGAATGTGCAATTGACAGTTTTGGATGCGAGTTGATGCATTGTCGGAAAAGAATGTATTGGTTTTGAGTTCGTTTATCAATTTCTAAGTCAACAAATTTCAGTTTGTTTGTTTGTTTGTTGTCTCTTTGTTCAAAACATACACACAAACGCCTAATTTCACACACTTGGTGCGGCTACAGAGGCGGATACTTCTGGCGTAAGCTGAAATCTTCGTCACTGTTATAGGAGATGCATTTATCATATGGAATTTGTATTTATCATTTCGGATTTGTACGCATCCACGAATTGATTATTTTATGTTCGTCTCTCTCTCTCTCTATTAAATATAGTGTTGAGCTTTAAGAATGTGTAATTACACTTTTGGATGCGAGTAGATGCACTATAGGAAAGTAATTGTATTGGTTTCAAGTCCATTTATCAATTACTGAGCCAACAAATTGCAGTTTGTTTGTTTGCTGTCTCCTCAATTGCAAGCCATCTCTCTCTCTTTGGATTACATTTGGTTGTTGAGCTTTAAGAATGTGCAACTGACAGTTTTGGATGTGAGTAGATGCACTGTACGAAACAAATGTATTGGTTTTAAGTCCGTATATCCATTACTGAGCCATAAAATTTCAGTTTGTTTGTTTGCTGTCTCTTCAATCCTAGCTCCTTTCTGCTATTTCCCACTGTTTGGCTGCTCTGGCATGCCGAAAACTAACTTTTCCGCGGCTACCTGTGCTACGAGGGTGTTTTGCAATTGAATGTGTTTTGAAGAAGTGATTCAAATTGATTTCTGTAAAAAAATTAGATGTAGGTCATTTTGAGAATACAATTGATTTAGTTAAGGTGTAGAATTTAGAGTATTTGCTAAATAATCACTTTCGTAGCAAATGTAGGTTTAAAATGTCAAATCAACTTCTATTTATTTACAAAAATACCTAGAATCCGGTAGAATCAGTAAAAAGTATCAAGTACCAACGTTTGAAAATTTGGTTTTAATTGATTTCGAAAATCAGGAAATACTGATTGCAAACACTTTGATGATCAATTCTTGTTACCAAAAAGCGATTTTAATTTGAAAATTATTGGTTGCAAACACCCTCATAGCATATATATAAATATACACCAACAGAAAGATTTAGAAACCCGATTCTTTTTCTTGATTTGTATGAATTATTGCAAGACTTGTGAAAATCAAGATTGCTTTTTCTCATTTCGGATCCTCAGGCAGTGGAATCTGGTGTGAAAAGCATGGAGGGGGTGAGGAAGAATCAAACTTTGATATGTGCACCACTAATGGCTGACACAGCGGATCAAATGGTTGAGTTGATGCACAAGGCTAAGTTGAAGGGAGCTGATATAGTGGAACTTAGATTGGATCACTTGAAGAGCTTCAGTCCCGATACCGATATTCAGAAGTTAATCAAAAAGTGCCCTTTGCCCACTATCGTCACTTACAGGTTGGTAATGAGCAGCCTCCGTCAATGTATATGTTTGCAGTTGTATTCTCAACGTGATATCTGTGACTAGGGGATTTAACTGGCTTGGGGGCATATTTTTGCTTAAAATTAACGGGCTTCTTGATTGTTAAAATTTTACTATTAAATTGCAAATGTATATAAGTAAATTGAGAGCTCAAACTCTGTAAGTTGTTCTTTTTCCCTGACATACATAAGCTATTTAGATTACTTAACTGGGAAAATAAATTGGTGATGAACTAAGGGCAGTGATAGAAAACAAACGAGAAAAGTAAACGTAAAACTTTTAAGTAGCTCCTGGGAAAAACTTAGTTTATTGCTTCAAAATGATTATGATATAGCACAATTAAGCAGAGGTTTATGCCATGACGAGTTTCTAGGAAAACATGCGAAGCACATTCCTACGTTTTGAACATCTTGGTGATTATTTCTTTTAATATATTGTTACTCTTACAGTCCCAAAATTATATTTACTTTGAGAACATGATTAACGTTTTCCTTCTAGGCCTATATGGGAAGGTGGACAGTATGATGGTGATGAAAACCGTCGTTTCCATGTACTTCGACTGGCTATGGAGTCGGGAGCTGATCACATTGACATTGAGCTCAAGGTAACTTTTCACAATGAATTTTTATAATCTGAAGTGTTTCGTGGATGCACTCTAGCTAGTTAATCTGAACTGGAAATACAAAAGTCGATCTGTTTCAGTTCCTAGGAGTACACATTTGGCTAAATTTTCTAGAAGGAATTTCTACAATCGCTTGTATATTTGGCCTTATGCTTTTCGTGAGTAAGAGAATGACTTAACTAGTCATACATATATAATCCTAGAATGAAGCAATATCCCACAAATATGTGGTGCCTTCTCTTTAGATTATTTTATAATTATTTATTTTCTAAAGGGAACTTTACGGACCCTTTCTTTGCATTGTTTGCTACCGAGCTCTAATAATATCATGTGGTGACTATTGTCTGAAGGTGGCTCATGAGTTCAACAAGTTTCTGAATGGAAATAAGCCTGAAAAATGCAAAGTAATTGTTTCGTCACACAACTACGAGAGTACACCTTCAGCTGAGGACCTGGGAAACCTTGTCGCCAGAATACAAGCAGCAGGAGCTGACATAGTTAAATTTGCTACAACAGCACAAGATATCACAGATGTCGCACGAGTCTTTCAAATAACAGTTCATTCTCAGGTAAGTGTCTAATCTCTACATTATTTTCCTGAAATAATTTTTGTTTATTTACTTCTCAGAAAATGGGTCTTTCTTTGCTTAAGGATTTTTATGGGGTAACAATTTATTCCTGTAATAGCATTACTATGCTAATTGATGTGAAAATTTTGTTGGGAAAAATTTGTTAGGAATTTTGGATAAGAAACCCCCAATTCCCATGATTTGACAAAATATAGTCTTTCTATGCTCCTTTTATCCTTTGAGTTTTATGCTTGTCATTTCTTCTCTGAAGTTGATGAATATACGGACGAAGATAAAGTGCTTCAAGTATTACAGATTCTCAATCTTTATCATATAGTCTGTTAATCGGCAGATACCAATTATTGCATTGGTCATGGGAGAGAGGGGAATCATATCGAGGCTACTCTGTCCTAAATTCGGTTGCTACCTCACATTCGGTACTCTGGAACAAGGAAAAGTCTCCGCTCCTGGGCAGCCTACAATAGATGATTTGATTAACTTATACAATATTAGATCTATTGATACCGATACAAAGGTGTTTGGGCTCATCGGGAAGCCAGTTAGTCACAGCAAAGCACCCAAACTATACAACAAAGCTTTCAAAGCAGTTGGCTTTAATGGAGTTTATGTGCATTTGTTGGTGGATGATGTTCCAAAGTTCCTCGACACCTATTCCTCATTTGACTTTTGTGGTTTCAGGTGAAGTCCTCAACTATCGTCTGGTTGGTTTCAACGAGAAGTTTCATTTCTTTATTTCTCAGTATTCTTTCCTTCAACTTATTCCAACCCCAAAGGTCCCCCCAACCGCTACCCAGAAAAAAAATAAAAAAATAATATAATTGTCTCTCCCAGTTTTCATTTTGTTTCCTGGCAAAACTTGTGTGCCGTGTTAGTTTTTATTATTCGAATATAATGGAAGCTTGACTAGTATTCAAATTACAGCGTTACCATTCCCCATAAGGAATTGGCGCTTGCTTGCAGTGACGAAGTTGATCCTGTTGCAAAGGTAGTTGTTAGTATCTATCTAGCGTAATATATAATAATAATCCATATGGAAAAGGCTCCCTTGACTGTATTTGTTGCTAACAAAAGTAATTCTTGAATACTGCCAGACGATAGGGGCGGTTAATTGCCTCATCAGGCAACCTGACGGGAAGCTCTTTGGTTGTAACACAGACTATGTTGGTGCAATTTCTTCTATTGAGATTGGCCTACAAGGTTTCTTTCATGATTTTCTTAAACATTGATCAAATCCCTTTTTGAGACGTGAAGTTGTAGAATCTGATACTCTCTCTCTCTAGGTTCTGAAATTGGAGCCAGTGGAATCGGATCACCCCTGGCCGGTAAACTGTTTGTAGTAATTGGTGCTGGAGGTGCAGGCAAGGCACTCGCCTTCGGTGCTAAACAAAAGGGAGCAAGGGTAGTGATTGCAAATCGAAGTTATGGTTAGATAACGTCCTTTGCCCTGGGCCCTGTCCTCTCATTTCCCCTGATAATTTTTCCGGAATTCTTGATAGACGTAAATGAATTCAGACTATATGTCATCTTTCCTTACCTAAAGGTTTCATATTTGTTTCTTAAAGATCGAGCTAAAGAACTTGCTGAGAGTGTTGGAGGTCAAGCTTTGACTCTTGCCGAGCTAAATAGCTTCCAGCCGGAGTCTGGAATGATACTTGCAAACTCGACTTCTATCGGGATGCAACCCAAGGTCGACGAGACGCCTATTTCCAAGGTTGGTTATGTCATTCATATGCCTTTCATTCCATCCCAGCATGTAATCTGTACACTATCATACACACAGAAATCTGCTGAAAAATTCAATAATTAGAGCATATAATCAAAATGATGATCTGCACCTCTGCTACCATGGCAGCTGACTGCCTTAGCATGTTTTGCTCCATCTTAGATGTAGAGGTGGCAAAATCGGCTGGCCCCAGCCAACCTAGCATTTAGGTGGGCTGGGCTATAGGAATCTTGGCCCAAATTATCATCCGGCCCAACATGCCCAACCCAACAAAACTTAGTGTATTTTAAGGGGGTGGGCTGGGCCGGACCCACCAAATTTTGGCTGATCGAATTTCTGCCTGGCCTGACCTGGCCCCACATATGACATTGGCCTAGCAGGCTCGGGTCGGACTTGCCACCTCTACTTAAATGGGATCTATTCTTATCCATGTAGTCACCATTTGATTTTGAATTATATGAAATATATATATATTGCCTCATGCTTCTGCTCTCTATACTTCATTTATACACTTTTGCCCCCTTCATTCCTTCGTTTATTATTATTTGAAATTTTGAACTTTAGCCCCCTTCATACTTTCATTTATTTTTATTTGTACTTTTGTCCCCCTTGTACTTTCAATTTATTTTTATTATACTTTTACCCCTTTATGCATAAGTAAAGAAATATCACTGGTGCTGGGGGTTAGAAAAGAAATATCGAAAATGCAAAGGCAAAAAGTTCCCATAGATTTTGGAGTCTCAACTATAGGGAATTTTTGCTCTAATATGCTATCAGCTAATTTACCTTGTCGTATCAGGAAGCTTTGAGACATTACGAGCTCGTATTTGATGCCGTCTACACTCCGAAAATCACTCGGCTCTTGAGAGAAGCTCAAGAAATGGGTGCTAAAATCGTAACAGGCGTCGAAATGTTCATCGGACAGGCGTACGAACAATACGAACGGTTCACAGGGTTGCCAGGTAAAAAGAACTTAACAGAAGCTTCTAGTAGTTTCCAAACCGTGAAAATTCCACTAGAATGCCTGAATTTTAGAAAATATCTCAATTCGTCGACTGAATTTTAAGACTTCTCTCTTCGACGCCTGAATTTGAGTTTTTCTCAATATAGTGGCCTATATTTTTCATTTTATTATCAATTAAGGGCTGACTTATTGAAAAATAGGATACATTATCCGATATACGGAAGGTTCAACATAATATATTGAAATTTTCGATATACTCCGAACTGAAAAATTCATGTACTCCGTACTGAATCTTCCGTATATCGGATAATGTGTCCCATTTTTCAAGATATACGCCCTAAATTGACAATAATATTTAAAATAAAGGCCCCTAATTGAAAAAAACTCAAAATTTAGGCCTTGAATTGTGAACCTCCAAAATTTAGTCCCCTAATTGAGACATTTTCTAAAATTCAGACATTCCGTTGAAATTTTCCCTTTCTAAAATCGTTCCGTTTTGCTTATTTTTCGTCTCTGATAACAGCTCCTAAGCAACTGTTTAAGGAAACCATGGCGGATTATTGATGAGTGAGTCTTCTTTGACTGCCGTTTGATTGTTTATCATTTGATTTCTTGGGATAAAATCTTGTTAGATTGTAGTTTTTATTTGGTTAAATCTTGAATTTTGGGATCCAAATTAATTGGGTCCTTTTGTTGTATCATTATTTTTGTCCCTCCACCAAAAGTGGATTGTAACATTATGACATTTGAGAATGTGATCATTTATTTGCTTTGAATGCAACTATTGATTTTGGACTAGTGATAGTAGAGGTTGCAAAATCGACCGACCGATATTTTTGGTGGGTTGGAGTATAAGAATCTTGGTTTTGAAGTACATTCAGGCCGAATAAGCCCGACCAATGGTCCAATGGCTCGATTGATTCCGGCCTGAGGGTATTTTGAGGTGATGGGGTGGGTCTCCAATTTTTGACCCTATCCCATCCGCATGTGTTATTAGCCCGATGGGTTTAGTCCGGGTCAGGTCAGACCAGTGGCGTATTCAGAAATTTAAAATTGGGAGCATAATACATACTTTATAGAAATATTGTGTAAATATATCATAACGAAACGCAAAAACAGAAACAACTATTAACAATATTCAAACTCCGACTGATTGAAAGAGGGTTCACATGCGCTATTGCTACGCCAACATGACAATAATGCATAAAAATGCTACCTATAAATGAAAAACTCTAAATATGTTTGGGTATAGCTACGCACTACCACTGCGCAACATGACAATAATATCTGAAAACGCTACCTACAAATAAAAAAACTAAATATTTTAGGTATACAATTGTACCCCTTGTTCTAGGCTAGATACACCATGGTCAGACAGTTCGAGTTGTCACTTCTAATCTCTGTTGCAAAAAAGTATGTACTTACTTCGATTAATTCTCATTTAGACACTTGTTCGCCTATATATATATCTTGGTTTTTTTCTCGCCTAATTACGCTTAGGTCTCAATTAACCTCGCTCCTCAGTCGCCGGCTATCTCAAGTATATGTACACCCCTCTTGTATTATGTAAAAAGTTCGGCTTATAAATTCTGCCATAGCCTCTCCTTTCATCTGCATGTACAATACTACTATGGATATAGTATCAATGTTATCATTCAAAAGGCAGCAATTTACTATTTTCTCCGCTCCGAATGAATTTGGAAGTTTTTTTATTTCGGTCCGCTCCAAATAATTTGTACACTTTCTTAAAAAAGAAACAAATTTCACAACTTCTGTCTCACAATACACCTTTATTTAGCAAATAAAACAGAAAGATAGGTTTAAAAAGTCAGCATAACTATTTTTTTTTTTTTTTAATATGTGTGCCCAATTACCAGTGCAAATTCATTCGGGATGGAGGGAGTATTTTCTATCCAACTTTTCGGATCAAGGACCAGTGGCCGGCCAAAAAATAAGGCCTCTCACAACCAAGATTTTTTTGGTATATAAATATGATTTTTTTTTTTTTTTTTGAAAATATTAGAAAAAGAGCAAAGATTCTTTTCTAAAAAGAAATAAGACTTCTTGATTGGGTTAAAAGTGTTGTCTTCTATTACTCAAGAAAAAAAAAAAGTGTTGTCTTCTAGATAGCTCTTTATAGCATCAAACAAAAATAGTATATTGATATATATTTCAAATAGAACAAGCAAGCTAAAAAATACAATCATATTAAGAAAATTAAGATATATATATATATATATATATATATATATATATATAGTGTGTCTTGTGTGTGACATTTTTACAGGAAAATTTGATACTTTTAGGAAAAAGTGATACTTTTACAGAAAAAATTGATATTTTTACTACAATGATACTTTTTTTTATTAAAAAAAAGTAACTACTACTTGAGCTACTATTTTGTTATTCTGTTAGGGGATATTTGGATTGGGATGTAGTGGAATGTGCCCCGTCCGCTAGGGTACATCCATTTAAATAGTAAAAATGTATTTTTGTTTAAGGATGTGATAGGGTAGGATGTGTAAAGTGATGTCAAATCAATAGGTATTGAGATGATAGGTAATGATAAAAAGGTGTATTGGGAATTATAAAAGGTTATGTAGGGTGTTAGGTAATAATGATAAAAAAGTGTCTTGAAAATTGTAAAAGGTGATATAGATAATGATTGGATGATTATGTAATGATGAAAATGTGTTAGAGTTGAATGAAAATTGGCTGGGCGATCCGGATTGGCGATCCATAAAGTGAAATACTGGGCTATCCCACATCCGGCTGGCAACAGCCTAGTCCAAATATCCCCTTAGAATATGTCATTAGCTAATGTCTTTTCGAGCAATTTTGGACTGTCGCTCTTCTTGTCCATGGTGAGGCCGTATTTTTAGATCTATCCTCTGCCACCTCCTCGTCCGTGGTGCAATACCAGCTTTGGCAGAAAGACTTTGTTGCCCTTCGGGTAAAGAAAAAGAACTCCTCTGATCTGATCAACATTCACCTTATCCCACTTCGACTTCTTTGTCTTTTTTTGCATGCCAGCTTCAATTTCATTATAGAGGTTGGTTTTATCATATCATGAGGGTCAAAAATGTCTTTACGGAAGCAAGATCCTATGTGATCAATATCTTGGTTATGCACACAAGTCGCTTTCTTTTTGGAAATCAAATTGCTAATCTTTTGTTGCTTTTCTTCTGAATGACACAAAAAAACATAAAAATTCACAATCGTTCCTGAAAATTTTGAACGAAATAATTCATTTCCTCCGTCCCAAATGAACTTGCACCCATAAAGGTGCACACATATTAAGAAAATATGCGTTTTGTTTTTATGTTAACTTTTCAAAGGTACATTAAGGGTGAAGATTTTGATGATGGAGATTGTGTTATAATTTTTCATTTTAAGAAATGTGCAAATTTAATTGGGACGGATAAAAAAGAAAAGTGTATAAATTCATTCGGGATGGATTAAATAGTAACTACAATCTACAGATATACCCTCCATCGTGCTATTTTTTCTCCTAGTCTCTCTTTTTGGAGATTCTACCCTCTATTTGTATATATATGCATACATTGGTATTATAAATTTATTTAGTAATTAAAATTATAAATTAATAAATTAATCATATCATATATATATAGATAATATCTTCTGTCTATGTAAAGTTTCGTCTAATAAACTTCCCTGTAAATATTCTCAACAGATATACATAATCTTTTGTATACATCTATGGGATAATTACACTTCTCAATAGATATACAAAATCTTTTGAGAATGGTGAGAAAATCCAACATAATTTTAATAATTTAGAACAATATTCTTTTTTTCTTAAAAAAAGTATACTTCTCTATTTTTTAATTGTTCTTTTAGGTTTCATACTTTACTTTTAAAAAAAATTATTTGTTTTTTCTTATATTTCTCTCGATCTTACCTCTATGAAGTGTAAAATTAATTGAAACATATAATTTATATATTTCTTTCAGAACCAATCGAAACATATATATTAATACGAAGAAAGAGGGAGAAAATAAAGCAATTTAATATGAGAGATAAAATTTAGATAATGACTTATTTGTCTATTATCCAAATTTAAAAGAACTAAAAAAATGTAGCTAGTACATTAAATAACTAAAAATTTGGAGATGGTAGGTTATTAGTTAATTTGTAAAATTAGTTGACAGGGGAGGAAATAAAATAACATGAAAAGAATGAAAGACCTGAAATTTTTTAAATCGAAAAAAGATTAAATTAAATTATCGAAACAAGATAAAGATTCCATATTCCATATAATTATAAAACTATGTAAATTATTGAAATAATATAAAGATTCCATACAATTATAAAACTGCGTAGGAACCTATCGCAAGATTATGAAACTACGATCTTCTGCAATTTACCCTATGTCTAACTCTCTAATCATATAGGGGATGTTCGGGGATGTTATAATTTTCAAATTTCAGAGTTTACGAGATTATATTGATATAATTTGATAAATATGATTAATGTCTAAAAAAATTTGACTAATTACGAAATAATATGTTTGGATAATGATATTTTATTTGAATAGTAGTCGATGACAGGTGGTAGGATAAAAAAATGATTAGTTAAAATTGAAATATATTATATTATATTAGATGAACTGACAATAAAAAAATACAAAAAATTATTTAATTTAAAACTAATAATTAATTTTAAAAAATATATATAAATAAAAATGATAAGAAAAATTATGTGTAACATAGGAAAAAGGAAAAAAAAAAACCTATATCTCCCACCTTATTTTACAACTTTGTCCTAATCCAACCCCTTGAAAACAACACCACCGCCATTAAAACTAAAAGCAACACTCTACTGCAGTAATACCAAAATCAACTCACTACTTTATTCATCAATGGAGAAGAACAAAGAGGAAGCAATTAGGGCGAAAAAGCTAGCCCTAGAAAGAATGGAAATCCGAGATTTCGCCAGCGCGCAAAAGTTCGCAACGAAAGCGAAGCAACTCTGCACCGATCTCGACAACATCGACCAAATAATCGCAGTTTGCAACGTGCATTCATCTTCCGGCGACTTCTACAAGGTTCTCGACGCTGATCCGGCGGCGGACATGGCGGTAATCAAGCGGCAGTACGGTAGAATGGCGCTCTGTCTCCACCCGGACAAAAACAAGTGCCCTGGCGCGGCCGAGGCGTTCCAGTTGGCAGCGGAGGCGAAGGCGGTGCTGACGGATGTGAATCGACGGAGTTTGTATGATTTTAATCGGAGGGCGGCGACGGCGGCGGAGAATTTTGGATTTTCTAGGTTTAAGGATGGGGAGAATTTCAAATTCAGGCGGAGGAATTGCAGGAAGAATAGTGAAGAAGTGGTAGCTCCGGCGCCGGTGAAAAAGTGTTTTACTGAGGTGAAAAGGGGTAAAAGTGATGATGGAGTAGTAACTCCGGCGGCGGTGAAAAATTGTTTTACTGAGGTGAAAAAGGGTAAAAGGGGAAAAAGGGCGGCAAAAGTTGCACCTAAAGGGAAGGAGAATGGGAAGAGGGTAAAAATTAATCCGAACATTCTAGAATGTCCTAATGTTGAGTACGGTAAAACACTATTTACCATTGAGCCGAATTCGAAGCTTCTAGATTATTCGGATGGGAAATACAACGATTTCGAGAAGTTAGAACGCAATAAAAATTTATTTACTGCAGGACAAGTATGGGCGGTTTACGATACACTTGATGGAATGCCGCGATTCTATGCTTTAATAAACGACGTCATTTCTGACGATTTTAAGGTGAATATAACATGGCTAGAGCCGGTCCCGACCAATGAAAAGGAAAAGGAGTGGCTATATCAAGGATTACCATGTTCCTTAGGTAAATTCAAGCTTGGACATAGTGAACCTATTGAAGATCATGCGATTTTCTCGAATTTGGTGCTAAATTGGAAAAAGAGCGAGAATTTGAACAATGTTGATTATGAAATTTATCCGAAAAAGGGTGAGACATGGGCCTTATTCAAGAACTTAAATTTTGATTGGTTGAAGGATCCGGAAAAACATGGGGTGTGCGATTTTGAAGTTGTGGAAATTTCGACGGACTATGATGAAGACTTTGGGATATCAGTTAGTTATTTAGGTAAGATAGTTGGTAAGATGGATAATTTATATTCGGGGTTTGGAAGAACAAAAGGGAAGGATTGGGAGGTGATTAAAGCTAATGATAGGTTTAGATTCTCACATAAAATACCTTCGTTTGCAGTGACTCGTCTAGAAGGCTCTAACTGTGTCGAGAAATTTTATGAGCTTGATCCTGCTGCTATACCTAGCAATTGAAATGTGAGCTAGATTTAGTTTTAGTTTAGGAGTAGCCTTAGATGTTTATATTGGTATTTAGGTGCATTTTGAGTTAATTTGTTTGGAGTTTGGACAAATGAGTTTAGAGTTACTAGATTTTGCTAATGATTAACAGATTTTGTGTATGTTAGAGATATTTTTTTATGTTTGTTGTTTTGATTATGGATAGTTATAGATCTTTATGTTGGTGTTTTCTTTATTAACGGTGTATAAGATATTTATTTATCTAGTATATTCTTATTAAACGACTAATTGAAATTACAATATACACTTAAGTTCTTTGGTACAATATTTTTAATAAGGTACAACATAAACTTACATGTGAATTAAAATGAATTTTGTATGTTTGTTTATGAAACTTGTGAGACATGAAAAATCTGAACGTGAAATTTTAATTGTATGAATCCTAAATATGATGTTTGTTTTATGATAGAGTGTATTACAATTGATAAGATATTGTAATCATTAAAAAAGGTGACTGAAATGTATTTACAAAATTATAATTAGATTGTCCATTCTCAATTCGAATGGATAAATTAATGAACAAACACAATCTGAGTGAAATTCGAATGGATTGGTTGAGAGTGAAAGTGTTTGGTAAGTTTGTCAAAAATTATGCTTGTAAACAACTTAACTTTGTTTACGAATGTCATAAAACACACATTTTCTACATGTATGTAAGTATAAATTACCCGTTCACTAGAATAACATGTAATATAAATTAAATGTTCACTAGAATAACATGTAATATAAAAATATTAGATTTACGTAGTATGAATATGATGTTATTATTGATTTTTTTATATTACTAATATCATTCGTTGAGTCTTAAACTAGTTTATTCGCCTAGCTACTAATGAACAAATCAGTCAATATTCCTTATTACGATCCTAAATTTGTTTGTTTAATTAAATTAATATTCACAAGTTGTTTGCTCGATGTGGTAAAATATGTCTAGCCTGTTAGATATTTCAGATGAGTTGACTATGTGAATCTTGGCTCGATATACCATTGTCCACCGGATCCAAAATGTCCAACCCAATACATCAAAAGGCTGATAGGGCAGCCGACTCGAAACTCATAAGTGTATTTTAGAGGTGTAAATTTTACTTTACTCATTAATTTTTTACCTAATGAAAATTTAAACCAATCTAACGTATAAAGTTAGGTTGGCAAGCCGGGCTGACTGGGATGAGCAACCCGAATTACCACATCTATTTTTTACTATTCCAGAGAATGGAAATAAATGGCCTAAAAAATTAGGCCCTTGACTTTATGGATTGAGGCCCTACAACATAAAATTGGGCTTTACATAATACCGCAAAACAACCCCATATGTGTTGTGTATATATATAGCAATGATCTGGTCGGTCATAATTCTTTTTCATCATCTTTTATTTAATTTAAAAATATAATTGATAATTATTATGAAATGAAATTTTAATATTAAGTATTATTTTGAAGCAGTCTGAAATAATTGACATTTTTTTCATTCTGTTTTTTACCCGAAATTAAATATTAATATTAAGATTTTAATTATCATCTTCACAAATATTTTGTCATTAATATATTTTTATACATTTATTAAAAAAAAAACTGAAAAGAAAAAGATTATAGGCCAGCCATAATCTGGCCGGCCAGTATATCCGATATAGACTTATTCTATACTACTCAAAATATATGCATATTTAACTGTGCATATAAAGTATAAAATAGGTTAACGGAAATACTTGTAAACATATTAATCTTGAAGGATAAATCAGTTTGACTAAGGGATTTAATTTTTTTAATATTAATTGTAACTTGTATTTTTTTATCTTTTACTTGGTTTTAAAAATGTGAAAATTGAGGATGAAGATTTCGATGATGAAGATTTCGAGGATGAAGATTGTCAGATAAATTTTCTTTTTAAAAATGTAATAGATAGTATTATAAATGAAAAAGGAAAACAAAGGAGCGTGCGAAATTGTGGAGACCACAGGACGGTCACTCACCAGAGACAAACCGAAAATCTTTTCATGCCACAAGTCGGCAGATAAAGGTAAACAAAAATTCTAAAATTGGCTATGAAAAGTCTAAAAAATTACAAAACAAAGCCAATGAGTGCATATAATGGAAGCAATATAGAGAGATGATTGATATGATGCACACCTATGATGAGCATCTTTATCAATATTCGTTTATGTGTCAGTTTTTTAAATATGCTGCATTTTGATACATTGACATAGTTTTTTAAATGTGATGATTAACATGTGCTAAGTGCTAACAATGTGTTCGTCGTGATTGACTCGTCCGGCCTATACGTTTATTGAGTCAATATCATATGTCGGGCTAGTTTGAAATTTTGTCAGGTCAAAAAGCTCAGTCCAACTCATCCTTTAAATATTGTTGAGTCGGTCCACTGCTTGTTTGCTCATTTATCTATTACTCCCTCTCTTCTTTTTTATCTGTCTCATTTTATCTATTCACACAAACTACTTTTTTCATTAATTAGGATATCAAAATATATTTACAGCCTTTTAACCACTCCCTTAATTATAGGAACTCATTGATTTTATCAAATGCACAAGTATTTGTTTATCTATTATGGTTATTTATGAAAAGAGAAGGTAAACTGACATTAATAATGATATTATGACAATTAAAAGGAACTATGTTTTTATAAAATGGGACGATTAAAAAAAACGGAGGAAGTATATTTTATTATTAGACCCGATAATAGTTCGGAATAAAATTTCATTACCTAGTCCGTATAAAATTGGATGTAGTGAACTGGCCAATCGAGCCGGACCAATTTTCCATATTTGTATCTATATTTATATATATATATATATACTCCCTCCGTCCCACTTAAATTCGAATACTTGTCTTTCCTGTTTGTCTCACTTAGCTTTATACATCCTTAAAGAAAAAAATTAAAAATTATCAAAATCTCTACCCTCAATTTATACCTTGATAAAGTCAACTTAAAAGTAAAATATTTTTTTCATAACGTTCGTATACGATCAGTCCCGTAAAATTAAGTGAGACGGAAGGTGTAATTCCATAAATATAACTAGGGTTTGATTTCCCTCCAAAATCGAAAATTGGACCAATTTTCGCTCCCTCCCTTTTCTGCCCCGGCACTACAGCGTGCCATTCACGTGACTTTCTCTCTCTAAACAGTCTCACAATCACAAACTGTCATTCAGTATTCTGCTTCCACCGATCTCTGTCAGTCTATTTCTTCAACCGATTTCTGTAATTTTGCTTTTCCTTCAATTTGTATTTTGGATTTCTTTTTAATTTTTATAAATTGCGATTTTTTTTTCACTGAGTTTTTCCTTTTCCCCTTTTCCTGTTTTTAGGTATTAGCATATGAATTGAAATGGGTCCTCTTGAAGGTGATGAAAATCGCGGCGACGATTATTCGAGAAAGAGGAATTTGAATGTAGATTTTAACGACTTCGAAACGCAGCAAATTGACAGTCAATTTCCTCCGGGTAATTCTTCTTATTCATCTCTCTTTCGCTCCGTGTTCCATTAAATTTTGCTTTTGTTTAAATTAGACGTTCGTTTTATGGAACAGGATTTAAAAAACTAAATAAATAAATTTAAAACCTTTGGGATATCTTTGTAAAGAGCTTAAGTGGAAATTCTGATGAACAGTAGAAATATATCTTTGAGATTTAGTTGAGTTTAATTTGACTGTAAATGTCAAATTTATGAAATTTGATGAACAATCAAAATATAGTTTGCTTTGAAATTTATATAGTGTAATTTCAGTGTAGATTGTAAAAAAATTAGGGTTTTTAACAAGCAAGATGCCTTTGCTGCAGCGAAATCAGTTGGCGTGAGCTCTGGTACTTTACTTTTGAAATTGATTTGATTGTGAACCATTTTTTTTGAATTTGAAGAAGGATTGTGAACCATTTCTTAGTAGCATCTATTTGCATAAAAGATGCTACTTTTTAATGCGTGGGATGTTGATTGATATTGTGATTTGGTGTTATTAGCTTTACTGAGTTTATAATAAGTGAAAAGTTCTTCCTTTTTCAGGGTTTATGGTTAGTTTGTTGAACAAATGAACATAAGGATTGACAAATGTTGTTTCTTTGGGATAAAGACAACATTTTTTACATCAAAAGTAACATCTTTTATGATCGAAGTGGCTCATGTCTTACGACGGGCTTACACAAGCGTTTCTGTTTCTTGATACAATGATTTGGCGTTATTCGTTGCTGTAGTGCTGTAATGAGTGGAAAGCCTTTTTTTTAAAATTCTTATAGTTTGTTGAATGAATGTACAATGATTATTAAGAAATGCTGTTTCTTTGGTGACTAGAATCAAATTTTAGAGGGCTTGCTCTTCTATATCTAGATCCTCTTTTCTATGTGTGTGTGTGTGTCCGTATATGTGTGCAGTTAGTGTGCATTGTGCTACTGGTAATCCACATATACTGTAAGTAATAGTAGCGAAGTTACTCTATTAACCTGAACTTTGTCTTCAAGGGATGGAATTCTCAGTTGCCATGATCTTTCGAAGTTGCAGTTTGCTTAAAATGTTCTGTAAATTTCGTTCACTACTATATCTAAGTTAAGAAAATTCATATTTATTGAGGAATCGAAAGATTTTCTGGGTTCAGTTTGTTTAAAAGTTGCACGTGCCTTTTTGTTTCAAACAGATGGCGATGTTGAAGGCAATGGAGCTGATGATTTTCTATATCTCACCAATACTATGCCTGTCGATGATACATACCTTTTGGAAAATGCATTTGAAACTCAAATGATGAATCTTGCTGGGGAAACGCAAGTTGTGGATATTGCTGATGAAACCCAAGTGATAGATCTTGCTGGGGAAACTCAAGTCGTGGATCTTGCTGGAGAAACTCAAGCCTTGGATGATATCGATTGCATGAAAACTTGGCTTGATGAGTTTAATGCTGAAGTTGGTGCTGATAGTGAGTGTGAAGAAACAAATACAGCTGATATCACGAGTGAAACTCAAGAACTGTCGCACGATGACTCGGTGAAAAATGACAACAGTGCCTCAACTGGATTAAAGAGCACAGCGGACAAGGATCCTTCCAGAGAAGGTCAACTATTCAATGATGTCTTTTTATAATGAGTTATTTTTTCTATTTTTCTTACATGTATTACTATTATTCTAGTATTATTCTGGGATACCCCTTTCTTCCTAGCCATACGATACCATATCCTTTGCATTTATTTAACTTACACTGGCTCTTGTTTGTGGATAAGGAACGGATAAGTAAGTGTGTGCTGCCTTGGTCACGAGATATTTTTTGGGTTTATCATTGTAGTCTAGTTTAATTTTGTACCGTTTTGGATCCTGCAGTTTTCTTTTAATAGTTTTTATTTGATTGAAGGGAAACTTCAGGCCAGTGAAGAAAATATAAGTACTTAGTTCTTGGTTCGTAGCATTTGTTCTTTTTATGTGCCTGGTATCATGAACCTACAGGATAATATACTTTTCCTTGTATTAGTTCATCCTTGTTTTTGGTTTGAAATTGCTCAGTTCTGAAAAATATCTGCAGTTCCTTGACGAGTAGTTGTTGCTTTTGTTAATCGGCCTCTAACAATGTGTTGTTTCTGGACCAGTTTGCAGAGGATTTACCTCAATCCGCGCGGCATCTATTAGGGCTTCTGGTTTGGCAGCTCGTGCAAGAAGAGCTAATAGCAATTCGTGTACGGCTGGTAGCGATAAATACTCTGTAGAAAAAGAAACATGCGAGCAAAATGTTTCATCTGTTGTTGGACATTCATTGAAGTCTGGCAGGACAAACGATCGAGAGTGTCTTGACAATGATTGCAATGAGCAATTAAGGAACTCAAACAAATGCAAGGTTGGTAGTACAGCTGTGAGGCAACTTTTCAGAGAGGACAAAGATGATGAAGTTATCGACTCAGAATCTGACAGTGACACAACGGATGTTAATCCAGATGTCCCTGAGCGGAATGATCGTGAAAATTGCGTTGCCGGGTTAAGCTATGCTAATTCTCAGGAACCTGGAGAGCTATCACAAGCACACGCACTTGAGGTTGTTGACAAATTTCTTGATCTTAATTTTATGGAATGTGATGAAAGGTTTGGCAGGAGAGTTCAGAAAGTGGAAAAGCCAAAAGTTGTCCCTGCTGCCAAAGGTTCTAGAGATTTGGCTAAAAGTTCTATCCTCGGAAAAACAGCCGGAGATGGTGGAGTTTATGATTGGGATGACACTCGTGAAGATGATGGTGGGGGAGAGTTTTTCGTGAAGAAAAAAGAACTTTTCTTCCAAGGGGAAGGCCGCCCAAAAAAGAAGTGCCTTAGCGAACCTACTAAATCCAGGGGTCCTGGAAATGTTAAGGCTGTCGGAAAAAGTGCAGGTCCAGGGTTGAAGTTGCGCAAATTAAGATCAAAGGGAGAAGAGGTGCTGCAGAAGAATGTTGCGAAAAAATTGGATGAACAGTTAGACATGGTATCTGGGCCTAAGTTGGCAGAAGATAGAGCCAACAATGTGCCGGACATGAGCAACGTAGGTCCTGATACTCAAATGGCTGCTGAAGCAATGGAGACTTTGTGTTTCGAGATGCACTTGGCTGACAACAATAATGATGGGCCTAACAAAAGTGTCCATGGTAGTGGAAAAGCTGCTAAAGATAATAAGTCACGAAACAAAGCTGCTCATTCAAAAAAAAACTTGGCCTCAGAAACTCCATGTCCCAGCAGTGTTGGGGTTGTTACCAGACAAGCGAAACGAACAAAGAGGATCAGCATTGGTGCTAGTAACGATTCCTTAATTTCACCAACACAGTGCAAAAAAGCTACAAAGAAACGTGGTAAGGTGCTGGGGGAGGCAGAAGAAAGAAGGCTGGCAGATGTGAATGTTTCGGTGGATCATGGAACGAAATCAACTTGTCAAAGGTCTGACGTGAAGCATGGAGTAGAGGATCAACTTGATTTCTATGTACCTGTGGCTCACCGGACTCGGAAATCCACAGCTGTAAATCCTTCAAGAGTAGCTGCTAATAATGATCCTGATGTGATGAACGATGTGATAAGTGCTCGTGTATGTGGGAAAAGGGCAGATTCCAGAGATAGAAGTGCTGAAGCGGTCCCCGTTGAGAAAGTTAGAAAGGTCGGACCCACTGGGTTTAAGCAGTCAGATAAACCATGTGTTGATACATCTGATGCTTCAAATATTGATTCAGTAGATAATCTACGAGAAACAAGATCACGACCAAGTACTTCAGCTGATAGACGATCTAGTGAGAGGTTAAAAAGATCAGCTGATCCTGCACCGCGGTGCTTAGATGTACAATCCAGAAAAACCCGAACTGTCAACACTAGAAGTTCAAGGAGCAGTGGTGCTCGATGTGATTCTAATCACCTCAATGTGAAAACAGTTCTCAACAATGTCGTGACGCGAGGTCGTGAGAACAGTGATGATGGGACATCAGTTGAAGGTTCAGATTGTGCTACACCTGCTAATTGTACACCACCAAAAACCACTGCATCGCCGATCTGCATGGGAGACGAATATCACAAACAATCCTGCAGAAAGAGCTTCTCTACATTGGCTCTTCTTAAGGAAGTCGATGACTTAGTAACTGGCTCACCGGGCCATTACGGTGGACTGAGAGAGTCGAGAAAGCGGAAAGATATCACTGCTGTTAAAGTCCTCTTTAGCCAGCATCTGGATGAGGAGATTGTCAAGCAGCAAAAAAAGGTATTCGTAGGGAGTGTGTGCATTTGCTTGTACTTTTTAAAAAGTGATTAAATTTAGAAATTGTTCATTAATCACTTTAAAGTAATAGTAGGGTTGTTTACAAATAAGGGGGTGTTTGCAAACTGTTTTGGGAACTTAAAATCACTTCTCTTTGCAACAAAAGTGTTTGTAAACACTTAAATTGATTATCAGAATCAATTAATATCTGATTCTGAGAAGTTGTCATCACCCAACTTCAAGTAGATTATAGTCCCAAATCACTATATTTTTTAACACTATCTAATTCTGATTTTCCCACAAAAATAAATTCAAATAACTTCTTTAAAAGTGCAATTATATGCAAACACCCCCTAAAGGTGCTTTTAGATAAGTGATTTGAATTGATATTTGTGAAGAAAATCAGAATTTGGTGGTCTTTGGAAATAAAGTGATTTTAAAGGCAAAAACTGATAGAAGTTGGGTGTTGCCAACTTCTCATAATAAAATTTTAAGCGCTTTTGATAAGCAATTTTTGGTTCCCAATGTGGTGTTGCAAACACATGGAAAGCAATTCTTGGATACAAAAGTGATTTTAAGCTACAAATAATAATTAGTAAACACCTCTAGGTAGTTTTTTGAAATAGAAGAGTTTTCAACAAGTAATGTGAGAACAAAAAAGTAAAACTAAAGCCGAGAATCAGTTTGAAGCCATGGGAACTTGCTTTTGGATTTTGGCTTTAATGTGATTTTTTTAAGTTAAAGCACAGTTCTTTAAAAGAGCTTTCGCAAACGCTGCTTTATTACTACTCAAATTGTAAGTTCAATATTTTTATTTACGACTCCTTTCAGATATTGGCTCGGCTGGGGGGTGCGGTCGTGTCCTCTATGTTAGATGCCACACATTTTGTGGCTGACGAGTTCATTCGCACAAGGAATATGCTAGAAGCAATTGCTTCCGGCAAACCAGTCGTTACCCACTTGTGGATCGATAGCTGTGGACAAGCTAGTTGTCTTATTGATGAGAAAAATTACATACTCAGAGATGCAAGAAAGGAAAAGGAGTTCGGCTTCTGTTTGCCGGTTTCTCTTGCGAGGGCTTGTCAACATCCACTTCTACAGGTACATATCTAAATTTGCAGGAATGCGATTCTGTATGTAGTTTTCTCACAATCATTATGCAGGGTCAAAAGGTCTTGATCACTCCAAATACGAAGCCAGGCAAAGAAATCCTAGCAAACTTGGTCAAGGCAGTTCAGGGTTTGGTAAGATGTCATCTGAAGTTATAGTTTTTCCTTTCACCTTGAATGTTGTTCGGTTCATATTGTAGCAGTGGATAGATTTCCTCGTCCCTATGCGTGGTTGCTTAATAACTCAACCTGCTGGTGGTGGAATATGCAGTAGGTTTAACCAAGTTGTAGATTCCCTGCAAAATTGGGAGTAACACTTGTATAAGACCGTTTTCTGTAAGACGATAGCCACTTTTATTGTAAAAAGTGTTTCTTTTGAGAGAAAAAGATGTTACTTCTATCATACAAAACTGTCACTTTCATAAAATTGTTGCTTTTGTATAAAAAGTGACACTCAAAGTAACACCTTGTACATCAAAAGTAACATTTTTATGATAAAAGTAACTCCAGTCTTATGAAAAGGTATGCGTAAGAAGCTCTTATATAAATGGTCGCCTAAAATTGGGGCGCCAATCAATATTTAACTGAAAGCTGAAACGGGAGGGCTCTCTGTTTCTCTTTTAAATCCTGTCAAGATATGTATTTATCTATGCCATAATGAGTCAACGAGCCACTGTAGTAATGTGTAATACCGAGTGATTGCTCGTTGTGTTCTGCTTATGGTTTGTTTTGTTGCCTTTTGGAACCGGTGCTTTCTATTCTTGGATCATCTCTTGCTCCTTTCGCTAAATAATGCACTTCCTTGGTTGATAACAGTTAGTGAAATTCATTCGACTGTATTGGGTGTAAGTAAACATAAGTGGCACTAAAGTTTACGCAAGTCTTTTTCTAATGAAATTGTTCGAATATGAAGATATGGATTCTTGTTTGCTTTGCTCATCAGGCGATTGAGAGACTTGGCAGATCTGTACTGAACGATACGAAGTTGCCAGATGATCTTTTGATCATATCGTGTGAAGAAGATTATGATGCCTGTGTTCCTTTTCTTGAGAAAGGTTGAAACTTCTCCATCCAAAAAATAACTCACTAATAATCAACACGATTCTCACCCGACGATCAATGCAGGTGGCGCTGTCTATAGTTCGGAGCTGCTGTTGAATGGTATCGTAAAACAGAAGCTGGAGTATGAAAGGTTTGTTACTATTCTTTATCTGCATGCTCCTCACTTACTGTTCGGCCAAGGATATGTCAAACGGTCAGGGTTGAGTTGGCCCAGGCCATGCCCACGTTGGCCCGCTTACTAAGTGGGCCAATTCGGACCAGGCCCACCTTAGAAGCGGTCCGAGTTCGGCCCGGGCATTTTTTGGTAGAAAGCCCAGCTCAGCACATGGGCTACATATAATGGGCCGGCCCGTGACGAGCTGGCCTGGCTCATTTGGCTTTTCAATAGTCTTTTTGACTCGAGCTTTTATAGTTATGTTCGAATTCGGTTCGTCTTACATATACTAAGCTTGCAAATACTTCGAGCTCAGTTCGTCAAAAACTCGACAATAAATTAAACGAGAATAGTTCGAGCTCGAGTTCGTTATGCATACAATTAAGCTCGAGCGCTAAACCGGGAACTCGCGAGCTAACAAACTACTCGAGCACGGCTCAAAAATAATTTCGAGCTTGGCTCGTTTAAATTAGCAAACGATCCCAGTCGAACCGAGATCTGAATAGTTTGATTTGATTACATTCCTAATTTGTCTCTCTCGCAGGCATCGGCTTTTCGTCGATCACGTGAGACGGACCCGAGCTTCAATATGGGTAAAAAAGAAGAACCAGTTTGTTCCAGTTACCACATAAGAAGGTTTTCTTCCACTAAACAAATCAATCGGCATGTTGTTGATATTGTAAATCATGGATGGAAGCAAGCCCTTGTTAATATCGTCTTTGCGAAAATTCCCGAGTGGTCCTTGTCTAGGTGCTAGGCTATGTTTTTTTCTCTATCTTGTCTAGGTGCTAGGCTATGTTTTTTTTCTCTATTCTACCCAGTGTAATCATGTCTATGCTCTACTTAGCCTAGCCTAGGCCCCGAGTCGGCACTAGGCCGTAGTTCGCCGTGCGACTAGTGCTTTTAGCTGCTTTTGTAACCTTGATTTTTACTGACCAGATTTTTTTTTTTTTGACGCGTATTTATTTATTTATTTTTGAAAGAATTTTGACATTTACGTATTGCGTATGAGGTTAGGATATCTTTCAACTACATTTTCAAGATTTTGCTATTTTTCTCAAATCTTTTTGCTGATCGTTATCTTGTCAAATTTGTAAAATGAGTTTACGATTAGTTGACGTGTACGACAATATATAATTGAAATTATTTTTGAGTTTTATTTATATATTTTTTCCAGAATTATGTGTATTTTGAGGCTGGCAGCCTGGCATTATCGTTGATTGTCAAAGCTAAAATTTACAGGTGGTAAAATTGATTTAGTCTGTTCAATATTTTAACCGAAATAGACCAAATAAATCTTGATCCAAAATACTACCGATAAACTCAACTAGGGATGTAAACGAGCCGAATCAAGCCGAACAGTACCAGGCTCGAGTTCGGCTCGTTTGATTTTTAGTGGGCTCGAGTTCGGCTCGAACTTATAAAAGTGTGTTCGAGTTCGGCTCGTTATATAATTACCAAGCTCGCGAATAGTTCGAGTTCGATTCGGCAAAAGCTCGATAACATAATAAGCAAACTTAAGTTCGAGCTCGGTTCGAAAAAGCTCGAAAACATAGTTTGAGCTCGGATTCGTGAAAAGTTCGATAACATAGTTCGAGGTCGGGTTCGTGAAACCTGTAATAAAGCTCGAGAGTCACTAAAATAAAGCTCGTCTATAGACTAAGCTCAGTTTTTAAATGAAAACATTTACTAAAAGTCATAGTTCGCCTGGTAGTATAAGACCTTTGCCTTATTTTAAATGTTCTAGAATTTAAATCCCATTGAACACATATATTTTTGAAATAAATATATATATACATATATATTCGAGCTGGCTCGCGAGCTAGCTCGTAAGCTCGGCTCGCGAGGCTGAGTTCGCGAACAGGCTCGCGAGCTTACGAACCAAATACTTGTAGGCTCGAGTTCGGCTCGAAAATTTTGTCGAGCTCGAAATTGGGCTCGGGCTCGATTCGTTTAGGTTAGCGAACGATCCCGAACGAATATTTTTTCGAGCCGAAATCCGAATAGCTCGCGAACAGTTTTGTTTGATTACATCCCTAAACTCAACATAATGGGCCAAAAACTCAATATGCTGTGGGCTAGCTCAAAAATCAATTAAATTAGCATATCTTAGCATTCCAACTATTTTATCTAGGGTATGCTTTTGGCTCAATATATATGGAGGAATCAAATTTGCATGGGTAATAATCGCATCGGCTATATATCATTAGATAATTGTGTAAATGTGACTTAAAACATATATTAGCATTTGAGTATGATTTCAAATAACTAGGTTGTGTAAACGAGTACTAAAGATTTAGTAGGGCTTCGAAATTCGTTAATATTATCTTTTTATCAAACAAACTGGATGAATTTTATTATGAGTTTTAAGTTTACCACTCAAATTCTTTAGCCCAACCATAAGGGCTTCGAAATTCGTTAATATTATCTTTTTTATCAAACAAATGGGTGAATTTTATTATGAGTTTAAAGTTTACCACTCAAATTCTTTAGCCCAAACATAACATCACGTATAATTGCATACAATACATACACACAACACAAACTACGGAAGTGTTTTTCCTTGCTTAACTTTTGAAGTGATTAAAAATAGAGATTATGATAAAATTGTTTAAAACTAAAAGTAGGTACTGTTTGAGAATAAAATGAATTATGATCAAATGTAAAAGCTAGAGTCTTTACACTTAAAACAACTTTTATCTTATGTGTGAGAAGTTTTATTTATTTACCAAAACACTAAAAAGTTAAAAAAATAACTATTTTCTACTTTTAACTTTTGACCTAGAATTATTTTTATTAAAGTTGAAGTTATTCTCTCAAACACTTCAATTTTTTTTTTTTCCAAGAAAAGCTCTTGGGAAAAGCGAAACACCCCCATACATTTTACACACTGCACATACTTCACGTGCACACTACACACGCCCACAAACACTCCCACATACACTTTCATTATCATCCTCTTCTGAAAAAAATTCAAAAAAATTCAAAAAATTCAAATTCACTCATTTAAAATCACCATGATTTCCAAATCCATTCATCCAAAAAGCAACCTAGGTGTATGTATTCCACTCAAAGGATATCTGTATAATATGTGGTGGGAACTACACCGGGTACGATGTACCTAGTGTAGAGTCCACAAATGTGGATACAAGAGAAATCTATCATACATCAAGGATCACATTCCAAGAGGACATGGGTCGGGTATAACCCAAAACTCATCGGACTAGAAAATATCAGACCTGATCGGATAAAACCCACACGTATCGGGGCCACTTCTTGAAAGCCCACTCCCAAGACCAAGAGGCAAATATGTCATCTAACATTAAGACTTGAGCCATAAAAGATTTGTAAATCAGAAATGGCATTTACTACACCTAACAAGGGGCTGAAAATGACAGCCAATGATAATAAAAATTACAAGGAATTCTATTACCACATCAATTGAACAATCAGCATTTTCCAGCAACATAGTTTTCGATACATCTCTTCGTGATGCTCAAAATACCACATTCTGCAACCTCTACTACAAATATGTTCAGCACGACCGGTAAGTCCTCGGAAGATCTATCCTGCAAAGACATAGCAGGGGCAACATTACAGAAGTGTTTGCCAAGCCTCTCCTAAAGCACTTCTCTGCTTTTAGCTTTAAAAAATCCATTTGAGGTGTTAGCAGAATCTGCTTGTCTTAAAACAATACATTAAAGCCAAAATCCAAAAGTAGGTACCCTAAAATTGATTTTGGAAGTGTTTGTAAAATCATACTTAGAGGGTGTTTGCAAACTTAATACAAACATTAAAATCATTTTGAAAAGGCACTTTTACTTCAAAGTGGTGTTTGCAATCTCATATTTGGCTACTCTGTTCACTTTCCAAAAGTGCTTTTGAGACTCTCAGAACCTCAAATTTGGCTGCTTTTGGATTTTTTCAAATAAATGGACTATTTTCTATTTCATTTATTCTTTTTTATTTGTTTAGAATCACTTTTTCCCAAATACTACGGCACTACCAAATTCTAATTTTACACAAAATCAATTTAAATCACTTTTCTAGTAGCATATTGTTTGCAACAACCCCTATTGCTTTAGAAAAGCACTTATAATCCAATTTTGAGAAGTTGGGAGTCTTGTTGGTTTTTCCATACAATACGAAAATATGGTTTTCCCACAAAAATTAATTTAAATCACTTTCTAAGAACACAATTATTTGCAAACATCCCCCCTATGTTTTACTTTCAGTGTTGTTAAACGATTTCTATATTAAATCACTTTTCTAAAAGCACAAGTAAACACTCCCTAAATGCGAAGCACTAAGCAAGAGCATTAGCAGCCGTACCCAGAGGTACAAATCAATGGCTGGTCTGAGAGGATTGTGGATAAGAATAGCTTCCGCCAGTAGCTGCAGGGGCAGTTCCGTACATTTGTGTAGCAGCAGAGCTAGCGGACGGGTCGCCTCCCGCACCTGGTGGTGGGCCACTAGAACTTGGTGGAGCTGGAAGTCCACTCGTTTGCAAGGGCATGGAAGAAGCAGGTGGCGGATGCATTTGCATCATTGGAGCATTCCCGTAACCTGATAGCCAAAAAAATAACACATTTGAGTACCAGCCATTTTTCACTTCTAAGACTAATCCATTGCTTTATACATAGAAACTTCATTTACCGTACCCTAAGGAATACAATAGCAAGGATACACAGAAGAAAAAGAAAATCCATCGATCTCACTCTCAAAAAGGCCTACACACTTCTCCTAATGAGTGCTCTACTGCTCTTGTTGAAAGTACTACTCATTAATCTATCTAATCATGGTACGGCAAAAAATTTGTCCTTACAATAAAACAAAAATCAGACTAAATTTAGTTGAATAAGTTAAACTAACATAAAAATTAGTACAGGTGAGAATTGATATCCTATAAAAGGTTGTGCCTTCATTCAGTTGATGAAAAATAAAAAAGTTGTACTTTTGAGAAACACGACTGTTTTTAGACTATAGAAAACAAGAAAAGTAGCACGAGTAATTGGTTTACCAGGAGCACCAGGGACAGGTAGAGGCATAACTGGAGGCCTAATACCAGGGGGAAACTGAGGGGCAACACCTCCTGGAATAGGTAACATAGGCGGTGGCATGGGCATTACAGGAAGGCGGGGTCGCATTCCCGGGAAAGCAGCAAGATGTTGGTTATAAGCTGCACCAATCTGATGATGGTACACTGCTGACTGCCCAAGGTGCTCTTTGATCTTCTGATCGATCAAAATCTGTGTTTGCTGTTCCTCAAACTTCTGGTAGTACGCCCTTATATTTGCCTGGATACAGTATGTACTCTTTGTAAGTGAACTTAAAATTGAATTCAACATGATTATATAAAGGGTAATATTACAATTTACCATCCAAACTTGGGTATTTTTGCAGTTTGCCATTTTTGTTGCAATTTATCATCTGAATTTACAAGTTGTTGCAAATTGCCACCCCGAACATTTCTCAACCCTTGATTGATGTACATGTGTCCAGCTATCAACAATTGAGATTTATTCCAGACGGAAATTTGCAACAAATTGCAAGTTGGTATGGTAAATTGCACAAAAAAAAAAAAAAAAAAAACTTCATGTGGTGAAGTGCAAAAACATGAAAAGTTTGGACTGTAGTTTGTAATTTTTCCTTATTTAAAGTAATAGTCTACCACTTCATAGTTGAGGGGATTACCTTATGTTTGTATCCAGCATTATGCTGCTTTCGGACGGAAGGCTGGAAAAATAAGAAACGTTGGAAAAACAAATTGTTACTAGAAAATGCAGACAACCATGCAGAAGAATCAGAAGATCTAATGAACTGTTAGAGAAAAATAAATTAGATTGCACATAACTTGTGATAGAACTGCGGGATGAGGTAAAGATGAATGCAGAATATATATATTCGGATGCCTATTTTCATAGTGCAAATGGTTCGACTTTTTTATTCTGATCTATGTAAACAAGGTCGAGACTCGAGACCAGAACTACTGAACTACGCATATCTCTACTCTCTACTAGATGTTGCCAAATATATTTAGAATGACCAACATTTAATGGGCTTGTTATGAGAATGCGATTATATCACCTACATTAAGCAGATTTTATTCTTATCGTGTTTATTCAAGGGCCACAAGGCCACTCACAGGAGTGCACTTCTCCGTCAGTTAATCTTTAAAGAATATTTTACAGGGCGCGTGGAGGCCCGTTCATTTTACGCTGTAAGTTACCAAATTATGCCAAATCCAGAATGTTCCATCTACTACCTAGTAAAATATTACTAGTAAATTAGATGAAATAAATGCTAAATCAGAATTAACACAGAAGTAATCTAACATAAGATTGATTCCTAATCTTAAAACTAAATTGCTGCACATAGATGCAACATCAAGCTGCAGAACTTTGGCAGAAATCATTAAATTAGCTGCTAGCGACGAATGTATACAAATTTTTTATTGGATTCATAAAATCCATTATCACTTTAAAAATCAGTTTTCTGAATTTAGTAGATGGCACAAAATCACATCTTCGAAAAGTTACCGTAAGATATTAAGTGAACCACATTTGAGAGAAGCTTGAATTTACTGAAGAAAACAAACTACTGTGGTTTTTTAATAATTTATTAAATAACAAATTGATTTGTCAAATTCAGAGCTTAGTTTCAGACTGGATCAGGGAAATGAAGAATCTACAATAAACAGACACAACAGGCATTATAAGCAATAATCGCCATACACAAAATCTGAGCAACAATCAGTATTAAATAAATTAGGGCAGCACCGAATTTACAAACACAAAATTCACCAAAAAGAAGACTTACTGAATCATGAGTGAGATAAGTGTCGCAATAATCACAGTAGTACCTACAAAAATTAACTCAGCCATTAGAATTCAGAACCGATATTGAAAACATCACATAAATTTGAGACCGCACGCAGAAATGATTAGCTACAATTACCGTGGCATTGGCGCAAAAATTGCAGTTTATCTGAATCTTCTCGAATCTAAACAGCAAACTTGACGAGCGGAGAGAGGAGTGACGAGAGTGCAAAATTTGATTCGGAGATTAATGGGGGGTTTTGGGGGGAAATGTAGGGTTTATTTCTGTGTGTGTGTTTGTGTTTGTGTGTGTGTGAGAGAGAGAGATCAGAATACAAAATTCCGGATTCATATATGGGCCGGGCCCATTTCTGGGCCCTCTTGTAAAGCCCAAAATATTTGGATCAACAGCCCAATAATGGGGAAAATGATAATAGCCCATTGTTCCATTGTTAATAGTTGAGACTAATTTCTTACCTTAACTCATATAAAAAAAATGAACTAAATTTTATTTATTTGAAGACCCAACTTCGAACTGAACCGAATCGAATATCTAAGAATTTGTGTTTGATTAATTAATTATTGAGCCGAACTTAAGCTTAATTAATCGAATATATTAACGACTCGTGAACTTTAATCGAATATATTAACGGCTCGTGAACTTACTCAAGCCTGATCGAGCCTAAATGAATTCAATAAATATAAATTATAAAATAAGGTACTCATCATTAAGTAATTAAAAATAAGTTACAAATTCCTAAAATTATAATAATTACTGAAATTAACTAATTACATATACACAAATAAATGATTTTAAGTATATAACTCTATATTTATGATAAGTATAATCTTAAAAATTATGTAATTACCGTCAATACATTAGTTAATTTTTTATGAGCTAGTTTACGAGTCCAATAATGAACTTGCTCATGAGCTAACAAACTGGACATTATTAATCTTGAGTTTGTTTCGTTTATTTTAACGACCCGTATTAAACGAGTTTGAACGAGCTTTTAACGAATTGAGATCCGAATAGTTCACGAGTTGTTTGATTTGATTATATTCCTACATGACCATTTGTATATACGCACCTAAATAGATTGGCTTGATATATTATCTCCCTTATTCTTAAAAGAAGAATCGTGGAGAATTAATTTGGGGTACGTGTCTTTTTGCTGTTATTCTGAATTTCTTTTTAATGTTAAATCTCTGAATAATTGGAATCTATGGGTATAATGGTCATTTCAAATTATTACTGAACGTGAAAGTAGGGAAACACTGAAATTGAACGCGCTTTTCATTCATGTAGAAACTGCCACCATGAAAATAGATATATGTATATCACATATATATATATATATATAATTATAAAAAAAAAATAGTGATAACTTCAGTATAAATATTACTTTGAAAAGCTGATAAAATTATAAATACATATATTATATTCATTATTTTATATCTATTCCTATTCCACGATATTCTCAACAATAACCTCCTGAAAATAATTAAAAATAAACCTTGAGGTTTTTGCCCCAGTTATCCCACGTTGGTGCAGTCACCTCATTCATCATTCTACGTGGGAAACTGCTAAAAACTGTTTACGGAGGTTTATATATTAATGAAGTCCAACCATACAGTTCATATTTACAAAAGTTACAAATATCCATTTTAGCAGAGTACTCTTTCATATTTTGTTTCAACAAGATGGCACCATTGTTCAGCTTGATACGTGATGTGAACCCATCAAAGACTCAGTGGGCTCTTAGGTTGCGTTTGGTTCGATGCTACAACGTACCTGTTTTCAGGGACAGAAGTCAAATTGCTAGCACAGAATGTGTTTTTCATGATAGGGAGGTAAGAGTTATGATATGAGTGTTCAAATTCATGTTTTTTTCCAATAATAACAACATTGATTCATTTGTATTAACTATCTGTTTTCTGTCATGTTTCTTTCTAAGGGGGACCGTATACATGCTACAATTAAAGGTGCTGCAATGGAAATTATCAAACCGAAATTGGTTGAAGGACATTTGTTTGCTGTGAAAGATGTCATTGTTACTGAAAATCGACTGAAGTTCAAGACTACTGTGTCAAAGTACAAGCTAATCTTCATGACCCGGACTAATGTTGTTGAATTCTATGACACAACATTCCCACTATGCATGTACAAGTTCAGAAGTTTTCATGATCTGGCTCCAAATAGGGAAATTGAAGAGTTTGAATTGTTTGGTAAGAATTTAAAGTTTCACAAGTCAAAACATATTTTAAATGTTTCTTAATATTTATAAACAGTTTTCCAGCATGAATTATTTATTGGTTTTATTTTGAGGTTTTGTGAATGTAAAAGTTTTACCAGTAAAAACATATTTCAAGTATTTTCCAGCATTATTTATTCACTGCTTTTCTTGGAAAAACATTATGAATTTGGCGCAATTAATTAAATGCTTCACTACAAAATTATTATAAACATTTTTCGTTTTGAAGTTTCGTGAATGTAAAAGTTTTACCAGTAAAAACATATTTCAACTATTTTCCAACATTGTTTATTCACTGATTTTATTGGAAAAACTTTATGAATTTTGCACAATAATCCAAAATTGCTTTTTTTAATTGAGGTTTTGTGAATGTTAAAGTTTTACCAGTAAAAATATATTTCGAGCAGTTTCCAGCATTATTTATTCAATAATTTTATTGGAAACCTTTCTGACCTTCCTCAATTAATTAAATGCTTGACTACTAAAAATTATTTTTAAACAACTTTATGAGATATCAATTACTTACTGATTTCATTCTGCCGGCAGATGTGATTGGCAAGGTGATCTCATATCAAGCTCCTACCCGCAATCCTGGATCTGGCAGTAGGAGGATGGAATTCAGAATAGAAGATTCAGAGTTGCGTATAAAAAAAAAAAAAAATCAATTATGTATTTCTGACTTTTTTTTTTTTATCACAAACTTCAAATAAAATTGTTTTATGCTTTAAAAACAGGAAAAACAAACTGCCATGCACACTCTGGGAGGAATACATTGACGAACTACTTCCTTATTTGGCTGATGACAGTATCAAGCATGTAATAGTTATCATACAGTTTGGTAGAGCCAAGCTATTCGGAGGTATTTCCAAAAAAACCAAATTGTATACACATGTGGTTGCTAAGTATGAGATCTTGAGCTACTAATAGTCGAAATGTAAATTATATAGATGATGTGACTGTGAACAATACTTTTCATGCAACAAAGGTTATTGTTAACGGAAAGTCAGAAGAATTCAAGGAATTTCATAAGAAGTAATGATTTATGTGTTTTACAGTCATGTTTCTGTTTTTAGATTATTTCAAATATGTGAATAATATGCTGATGTGCGTTCACAAAACTAATGAAATGAAGGATTGTCGAGTCTGGTGAGACAAGTGGCTCTGTTAGCCTAACCCCAAACAGGCCATATTATACTATATCTGATGAGTTTAGCAATGGGCAAGCTGTGGTAAAAAACTTGGCAGAAATCAATGAAGCGACTGAGGTTTTAAATCAAAATTTCTGTTTTTTCACATTATGTAAATTCTGTTGGCTGTTTTTTTATAAAAAAACATAATGTATGTGCTTAGGATGCTGTGTTTTGGGTGGATGCTACTATAGTCGATATAGAGACAGTGGGTGAATTCTGGTATCTTGCATGCAAACGGTGTTCTAAGAAGCTTATACAGCAAGAAAATCAGTTTTTCTGCATGAAGTGCAAAGTGAAAGAATCTGGAGGAAATTATAGGTATAATTATATGTTAGTGCACCTACTGATGTTTATTCGGTTAACCTAAGTAATTACTAATTTCTATTAAAACAATGCATTTTCAGGTATAAAATAGAAGTAAGGGTTATCGATGGTTCTGGGAATGCTAAGTTTTTACTTTGGGACAAAGAGTGTGTGCAGCTTATTGGAAAATCTGCAGGGGATCTGAAGGCTGTAAATGTAATACATTGTTTATTGGTGATTATATATACATATATATATATGAAGTTATTGAGAAACGCTTATGCAAAAATCTGTTTTTCCAGAAAAATGATGCAGTTGCTATACGTAATGACATAACAAGTGCAATGGCTGACAAAGATGCACTTTTCAAAGTTCAAATCAAGGCTGAGATGAAAGAACGTTCTTTTGATACATACAATGTGCTTAAGCTAGCTGTCGACAAGGGTGTTGCAGATAAGGGGAAAGCAAAGGTTGTAGAAAGTGAGGTATAAATGAGTTTATCAAAGTTATAAATTGAATTACATTTTCACTATGTATTACATTGTAGCATTTATTTTCTGTTTGTACTAACTATCTGATTATGTGATAGGATTCTGAGATAATATCTAATGCAAATGATGATGTTGAGACCAACTTTGATGAAGAACCTATTTCGGAGGAACCTATACAGAAAAGTGCTGATGATGAGGCTAATGATGATATTGTTGACAAAGTTGTTGATGATGAGACTCCTCCCAATGTTTTTCATGCTGATCATGATGATGGAATGATGAAGAGGAGTTCAACTGATGAGAAAAAAAAAGATGAATCAAGCAAGAAACTCAAGACTGTGATAAAAAAGGAGAAGTGAAAGATTTTAAGACTGCTTTGTTCGGATGTCATTTAGGAAGTGCCAAGACATGTTTTAAGTTAATAGGTTTTATAGTTTTATTCTGCAGATGTTTATTTCTGTCTTATTGGGTTAGTACTAGATGCACCTTAGGCTAATTCTACTTAGTTTATGTTTTATTTAGTTTCCAAAACACTATGTGTCGTTCGTATTGCTATAATATTTTATAAAGTATTTCGCTTATCTAATTTGAGGTCTAAGTTCTTTACAGTTATCCATATGAAAATGCATTATTGAGTATGAACTAATTGCATGCACATGTTTTCATTTCTAGGAAATTCATTGTATAATACATATGCAGTGTACATTTAATATTTTCAATCATACAATACTACCAAAGCTAAAAAAAAGGGTGTGGAAAACTTTATAATACATATGCAGTGTACATTTAATATTTTCAATCATACAATACTACCAAAGCTAAAAAAAAAGGTGTGGAAAACTTATCTGATAGCAAATTGTCTTCTACAGATAATCTGATTTTGAGCGAAGCTAGATCTCTTCAACGTTTTTGGGTTGTTTTTTGCCAACGCAAAAATGGTTACTCACTCTTTTACTGCATTAGAAAAAAAGATGAAGTTTTTTGGAATATTTATTTATTTATAAATATAACAAGATGAGGAATGCACTCATTATTATGAATAAGTTGTACTCCAATTTTTTTACTATATCATAAAAAACAATAATGTATGTTCTTAGTTCACTATTGTTTATACTCTAAAAGCAATCACTTTTCTAAAGTTGCATGGAGTTACATGAATTTATACTATTAAGCTATCCAATTTTAAAATAATTCATGAAATGTTGTATATAACATAAAGTAATTTGACTTACAAGTAGCTTTAAAAAAAAAATGAGAATGTAAAAAAAAGGTTTATAAGATCTAACAATTACAGTTGGTGACATATTCGAAATGCACACATACACAGTTTTATTAACAGAATATACAAATATCTAAGTGGTTTATTCAATACAAGTTCATTTATCCACATGAATTCCATTTTTAAATCAGTGTTCCAATAATATGTATTAATTTTCAGTAAAATCATTCTACAATGAACACAACGAACACATAAATCAATTTTCAGTAAAGTCAATGTACACATAAATCAATACATATTAATATCATAATAGAATTATTTCGGTCATAAACTATTTACCTATCAAATGTAAGTTATAAAGGTTCAAATACTTATCTTAGTATGATTATTGTCTTCTGATTGATAGTGCTGCTGCATCACTTTACCATTTTTCTTTTGCTTTTTTGCGAAGTACCTTTTATCTCACTCAATAATTCACCTGAAAAAAATGAGGGGTTATTAATTAGGAATATTTTTTTATGTCGCACGAGAAGAAAAAAAAAAACTCATTCAAACTTCACTGCACACAAAAAAGGTGTGAAATTATCCGGTGTATTAATTTTAGCTGTGTTTAATCTGAAACAGGTTAACAATCTATAAATTATGGGATTATATATGAAAAAAAGTTATAGCTTTGTGGTTAATTATACAAAAATCCTATATTTTATTTCTTTTTTAAGTCGCAACCCACTCATTTACCATTTTTGAACCAAAATTATCAATTGAGGTAGTCTTAATTGTATCCCATCTTCAAGCCCAATTACTTTTAAAACTGGCCCATTATTGAGCATTCAATCTGGACCATTAGGGACCATCAAAAATTTAATAGCAGAATTGTTTATACACAGCCAATTATTTATACAATTATATAATATTATATAATATTATATATAACACCCACCACAGTGATATAATTATTATTAAGAACAATATAAACGAACTACATTTTTTTTAATCTTAATAAAAAAATTAGACAATAATTTTGTAATTATTTATCAGAAAAATTATATTAGATTTTAGCCATTTTTTAATATGAAACTGATTAAAAATATAGTACGGGATTTTGTTATTTGCAAATAACTTATGGCTTTATGGTATATTATAAAAAAATCCCATTTTTTTTTTGGTTTTTAAGTTATAAATCCACAAAAAGCAGTTATTTCTACAGAAATTCAGAAGTTATGGAGTCATATTCAAATTTAAATTTGAAAACTTAGAACTTCAAATATATAACTGCTATTCTTACTTCTGATTATACATAACACATAATTCCTGAAATATTAGAATTATATTTTGTTTAGTACTGAAATCAACTTAAACCACAAAGTTCAGAAACATATTTACATTAACAACAGTCAACATTTCAATTATACAAGCATCAGTTTCTCATATTTCGAGCAGAGCATTGACATAAAAAAGTGGAACAACAAAGCTACGGTTTAGGATTATAAACAAGGCCAATCAAGTTCGTATTTTACTCTAAATTTTTTTATTCTATGTGCTGCAGAAATGAAACATGATAAAGAAACACGGGTTTTTTTTCTATTATTAATGGCAAGATATTTGTTTACCTAATTCATAAAGAAATGGGGAAATCTGCTATTCATGCCTTCTAGAATTAAGAACTATATCATCTGTGAATGAAAAAAAAAAATAGATAAAACAATAGCATAACATTTTCAAGTACGAGATAATCATAAAGTGCTTATGTTTGTTTAGTTGTTTTAGTATATTTTTTTATGCAATGTAATGTTTGTTTGATATACTGAAAATAGTTTTATCTTATTCATATCCCTGCTTTCTACACTTAGTTTTTTAAATTCATGGTGTAATTTCTCAATAGCAAATTTAATGTTTTAGTATAAGAATATCAAATTGAATGCAATAGCAACAAATCTATGTACAATAAATGAACAATGATAAGCTGTTCATACTTTGAAATAAGTTTCATATTTGGACAAATTTGGTTGATACTACACTTATAATAGTTGTTGTATCTATTATGAACCTACAAACACACCCATGTAAGCAACATGATCCATTCAACCACAACCATAAAATTAAGCAATTTGCAATATATTGTGAAAGTTAAAAAGTCATAGTTGTACAAGAATCCAAATTATATATATATGCAACCACAAAAAAGTTAAATTTAAAGATAAAAAGTAACAAGCTATATAAATTATCAGTCAAAGTGCCAAACTATCTTAAGGGGCATATGGTAAAAATAGTTTGCCACTGAATTTTTTGTTTTTGTTTTTGTACATGCCACAGCAGGTGAACGGTATTAGTATGAAATTCGATATAAAAAATAGTTAAATAGGGGAAAAAAACACTAATCTTACCTAACTGGAGAGAAAGATAGATAAAGAGGTTGAGCAATGGGGTAGATTTTCACCGCATGTCGCCGATATGATAAATAAACGAGATCAGAGAACTTTTTCTTCCAAAATCTGGAAGATTTTTTAGAAAGTTTCATCCTCTCTCAAGATCGAGCCCGTCGGAGAAGAACACACAAAAACCAGTAAAATCTAACACACTCAACAGAACTTGAGATAGATAGAGAGGTTGAGTAATGGGGTAGATTTTCACTGCATGTCACCGATCTAATGAATAAATGAGATCAGAGAACTTTTTCTTCCAAAATCTAGAAGATTTTGTAGAAAGTCTCATCCTCTCTCAGGATCGAGCCCGAAACATTAATACACACAAAAACAAGTAAAATCTAACACAGTCAACAGAACTTGAGATAGATAGAGAGGTTGAGTAATGGGGTAGATTTTCACTGCATGTCACCGATCTAATGAATAAATGAGATCAGAGAACTTTTTCTTCCAAAATCTAGAAGATTTTGTTGAAAGTCTCATCCTCTCTCAGGATCGAGCCCGAAACATTAATACACACAAAAACCAGTAAAATGTAACACACTCGACAGAACTTGAAATAGATAGAGAGGTTAAGTAATGGGGTAAATCTGGAAGATTTTGTTGAAAGTCTCATCCTCTCTCTAGCCCCTCGGAGAAAACACAAAAAGCAGTAAAATCTAACACATCAAGAGAACTGGAGTTGGAAAGAGGCAACTATTCGGTCAGAGATAGTTTCCGAGAACTATAGATCTAATTTCTGAGTTGGGTAATGGGAGATCTGAGTTTGTTAAACTTCAAAAATAGCGGAGATCAGCTCAAAATCATCATTTCTCCGAAGTTTTGATCCATCAAAGACTCCGATTTACAGAGGTAGAGGAGGGATTTATGGTTTTATGAGTATTCTGTGGAAGATGAAATGGCGACTTCCCAATATTCTGGGTTTGGATATTTCGAAGATCAGAGATACAGGAGTGAAGAAGATTAGCTGGAGCAGCTCATCATTTCAGTGAAATTAACCCATCGGAGAAGTCGATTTACAGAGAGAAATGGATTTCACATAGTCGAAGAGAGAGGGATAGGTGGTAGGGAAAGGAAACTCTGAAAATATTCAGAATATGTGAGAGGGAGAGAGAGTTAAAGATTGACAGCTTTCAATCACAATAAATAATAAGATCGAAATAGCTGACAAGATGAAGAGACGGGGAGAGAAAGAGTCACCCCATCTAGACTCTTCTACGCATTATTAACCATGAATGTGTACAACTTTTTTTGCAACAACTATAATTAATAGAGTAGCTGTTATTGTACTTCAATTTTTATATTATTGATGTTATTTTAGTTTTGAGTGGATGAATTATAATTAAGTTCTTTTTCAGCAAAATTTAGTGGGGAATTTTTATTTGTTTTAGTTACTTTAGAAGAAATGAGTAAAATTAGATTATATGCAAAAATTACTTATAATTAAAAGTGGGTATATTTTGAGAATTAAGTAATTTTAATCAGATTTTTATAATTGAAGTATTCCAAAAATGAATACTTATAGTCTCTTAAATAAGCAGGTAAAAACACAACTTTATTGCTTAGGAATTTTAGCTTCTAGCTGATTAAGGAGGTGTTTTCCCCACTTAAAAGCAGCTGATTTTATTTTCCACTTTTAAAAAATTAATTAGGAGTGTTTTGTACAAACCAGATTTGTTTAAATATAAGTAGTTTGAGCCACAATTCACAAACTCAAATTACTTGCTTTTTGTATATTTTAGGTTTTTTTAATGATTATATAATTTTTTTTTTCTCACTATTAATCCAAAAGCTACTTAAATATTATAAACATTGATTTGTCAAAAACAAATTTATTCTCTAACACTACTTATTTTTAATTAAAGCAATGTTAATACGATCTCTACACTAAATCACTTAATCAATTGTTGAAGAAAAGGATAACATCTCTTAACTATAGCAATGTCTAGGCTTACCAAACATTACATATTAACTTAAAAAAAGCTAGACCATAATATTTGTATATCCCATGGATTAGGCCTTATGGAAGTTAGTGTTATTTAAAAAATATGCGGCCAATCATATCTAGAACAACATTCCAGCTGGACCGCTCTGTCTGGTCGAAATGATTTTCATTCCTCTAATTATAAATACACTAATTTAATAAATCAAAAATTCTTAAAATTTGGTTATATTAGGATTCAATCGTGTAATTGTAAATGTAGGTGATAATAAGTTATATATTAATAAAAAAAATTATATGCCCTCACCTTCACTGTAGAAACATATGTATTATGGTAATATAAATTTATTAAATTGCATCATAATTTATATATACTTCAATTTTATGAATATCCTTTAATACCATAATTTTTATCTATTGGAGTATTTGAATATTATTTTGTGCAATGACTATTCAAAATTTCTTTATAGAATGGATGAAGATGTGGCAAAACAGGCAAGGTTGTTACGCCGGGCTGCAATGAATAAGAAGAGACGAAATCCATCAAATGGTATGTTTCTTTTGAAATGTAAACATTTCCATTTTTATATGTTATATAATTTCTAATTTATGATAAAATATTTGTTAAGGCATAAATATGTGTGGTTCTACATCAAAACCAGCAGCTACTACTATATTGGGTGGTGACGCAACTAATGTACCACGTGTTGTGTGTCATGCTGCCACAAATGGTATGTATCGATTTTTATTTTTATTTTTTTCCCTTGAATAATATTGAACTTTTTGGTATCTTTGAATAAGTGTGTATTAATATGATATTATATGTTATTGTTAGATATTGGTGAATCTGGTGGGAAGAAAAAACAACGTACAAATTTTATTTCATCGGCAGGTACAACTGTAGCAAATGATGTGCTATCAGGTACTTTTTTTTAATTTATATAAATTTACTATCATAATTATTTAATAATTCAAATTTTGATTTTGAATATATAATAAATATAGTTATTACTAATATTTATTTGTTTTCCTACATTATAAATGATCTGTTATTTGTAGGTGTCTGTAGGAGTTCATCTACACTTACACCAATATCTCATGTTGAACTTGGAGATAATTCTCACGATCAAGGTGAACATACATCTCATGACCCTAATAATAGTAATTTCTAACACACATTAAAAATTAGAAATAAATTTTGTTCCATTTTGTTAAGTAATCTTATTATTTTATGAATTTGTATTAGTTTGCAGTACCAGTCGAACGCATATTGATCTCATAAGTGGATCTCCGTTATTTGAACCTGAGGAAGATGTGCCTGTAAATTGTGATAATGATGATGAAAGTGATGAATCGTATACTTTCACTTCAATAGGTAATAATGTTAATTTTATGTTTAAGTAAGATTATATAGATCATAATTTACCTTATTCTTTCTCTCTTTTTTTAAAGAATATTGGGATGTTGGAGATGCTGATTTTAAATGTGAGTATTGTGGTGCATTTTTCTGGTATGAGGAGAGATTGCGTTCAGATCACAAGTCGAAGAAACCCAAATACTCTCTTTGTTGCCTACAAGGAAAAATAAAGCTTCCTACGATGAAAAACCCACCACAAATGCTGGAAGAACTACTAAATGATGATTCACCGAATAGCAACCATTTCATAAAAAATATACGTTCTTATAATAGTATGTTTGCTTTCACTTCGATGGGAGGAAAGATTGATCACAGTCCCAATGTTGGAAATTCTCCGCCAATTTTTAAACTTCATGGACAAAACTATCATTTAATTGGTAGTTTATTACCAGCTGATGGTGGGTGTCCGAAGTTTGCACAGCTCTATGTTTATGACATTGAAAATGAGATTTCAAATAGGATAAATGCTGTGAGGTATGTTCTTCTTTATTCCAATGTAATTTACTTATTTTATGCTTACCTGTCTTTAAACCTATATTTAATTTTCAATATATTATAAAATATTATTATTTGTTTTGAAGGTCTAGGAACGAAACTGATAGCCTTCATACTGATATTGTTTCTGATCTAAAGACAATGCTAGATGAGAACAACGTATTAGTACAATCATTTAGGATGGCAAGAGATACAATTCAAGCCAGTGGTAATTTGGACATTAAGCTCAAACTTATTGCTGGGAGAGGGCATGATGGTCGAACATATAATTTACCATCAGTTTCAGAAGTAGCGGCTTTAATTGTTGGAGACTTTGACGAAGCTTTGGGTGATAGAGATATCATGGTAGAGACAAAGACAGGTTTGCTGAAGCGAATCAATGAGTTGAATCCTGCTTACCTTGGTTTACAATATCCTTTGATTTTTCCATATGGGGAGGATGGATATAGAGATGACATATCCATGGCGGAAACAAAAGCTTCGGTTGGAAAAAAAAGAAAGAGGATAAGCCCAAGTGAATTTTTCTCCTATCGTTTCCATGATAGAGAGGGTGAAAGTTGTCTCATTTTACGTTGCAGAAGACTTACGCAACAATTGTCTGTTGATGCATACACAATTATTGAATCGGGAAGATTGATGTATGTAAAGACACATCAAAAGCAACTAAGATGTGAAATGTATAAAGGTCTCCAAGATGCTTTGCTACGAGGAGAAAGAGATGGATCTAACCAAGGTTTGCGATTAGTATTGCCTCCTACATATACTGGTGGTCCACGATACATGATCCAGAATTTTCATGATGCAATGGCAATTTGTGGTTGGACTGGATACCCAGATTTATTTATTACATTCACATGTAATGCAAAATGGCCAGAAATCACTCGATATCTTCAGCCTAGAGGACTCAGACCTGAAGATCGTCCTGATATATTGTGTCGTGTTTTCAAGATGAAATTGGACGGATTGATCAAAGACCTCACAAGTAATAGAGTCTTTGGACGCGTTAAAGCAGGTGCTCTACTATATCTCTTAATAAATTTCTTCATAAATCTTTATTCGATATTTTCATATAGCATTAATCTATAATATCTTTTTAATTTTCTTACATCTATTTCATACTTAAAATATTTAGTTAATTGTTTTGTGTTTCTTTTTTTTTTTTAGTTATCTACACTGTAGAGTTTCAGAAACGAGGACTACCACATGCCCACATTGTATTATTCCTTGAGAAGAAGTATCGTACTGGACCTGAAATTGATACCATAATCTCGGCTGAAATCCCAGATATTGATATGGATCCTGATTATTATGCTGCTGTTCAGAATTATATGCTTCATGGTCCATGTGGTAGTGCAAATAAGAAAGTTGCTTGCATGTCAGAAAAAGGTTGCACAAAGTACTTTCCGAAGCAATTTCTTGACCATACAACTTTTGACAAAGAAGGATTTCCACTTTACAAGAGAGCAGACAATGGAAGAACAATTCTAAGGAGTGGAGTTCACCTTGATAACAGATATGTTGTTCCACACAATCGATATTTGTTGCTCAAATATGGTGCACATATTAATATGGAATGGTGCAACCAGAGCCGATCGATCAAGTATTTGTTTAAGTACATAAACAAAGGACACGATCGAGTTACGGCTAAGTTCTTTAAGACTGTTCGTGAGGAAGAGTCCGGGAAAGAGGTCGATGAGGTCAAAATGTATTATGATTGTAGGTATGTCTCACCTTGCGAGGCAATGTGGAGGATTTTTGCATTTCCCATTCACTATAGACATCCTCCAGTTGAGCGATTGAGTTTCCACCTTCCTAGTCAACAGAATGTCATCTTTTCTGATTCTGATCCAATTAAAGAAGTTGTTGATCGCCAAAACTTCCTCATGAGCAAATTTGAGGCTTGGTTTGAGGCAAACAAGAAGTATCCTAAGTTAGCCAATCATTTAACTTATGCAGAGTTTCCTCAGTTTTTTGTTTGGAAGCAAAAGACCAGAGAGTGGACTCCACGTGAAAAGGGTATGGCATTAGGAAGACCATATTACGTGCCTCCAGGATCAGGTGATGCTTACTATCAAAGATGCCTTATAAATGTTATCCGAGGAGCTAAGTGTCACGATGATATGAAGGTGGCACATGATGTTCAGTATGCCACATATCGTGATGCTTGCTATGCGTATGGATTGTTAGACGATGATAAGGAATACATTGATGGTATTACTGAGGCAAGTTTTTGGGCTTCTGCTCATTCATTACGTGCGATGTTTGCTACACTATTGACGGAGAATTGCATAAGCCGCCCTGAGTATGTGTGGGAGAAGTGTTGGGAGTTTTTATCTGATGACATTTTATATAGACAACGAAGATTTTTCAATCATCGAGGTATGTATTTTTTCTATTTTTACTATGTAGTTAAATTTGTCACTTGATATGTATTTTGTTTTTTTTAAAATATTATTGTAGATTTGGAACTGACTGAAAATCAAATAAAGAATCTTGCATTGATTGAAATTGAGAAGTTGTTAAAAAGATGTAACCGTAGTCTGAAGCAATTTGAAGGTATGCCATTTCCTGACTTCGAAGATGAGTCAACCTGCAAGAACCAACTATTGTTTGATGAACTACAATACGATAGAGTGTCTTTGAAGAGGGAGTATGAGCAATTATTTCCTAAGTTGAATGATGAACAACGTACTGCATATAATTCCATTGTTGATTCTGTGGAAAATAATAAGGGGAAAATGATAACACGTTATTTATGCATGTATTTAGGTCGATTTAGGATCATATTTTATATCATTTACGTGCATATTTGACCGGCATTTATTTATATTAATAATATTTGGGTCATTTGACGTGTTTCGACTTGTTTTAAGGTATTTTGAGCATTTTCAGGCTACCGGACGAGGAAACAAGTTGGAAAAGAGTGAAAACCGGCCCAAAAGAGTGAGAACCGTCGAAGAACCGGTCCAAACCGGTCCGAACCGGTCCAGGAGCAAAACCGGGCAAGAACCGACACGGCCGCGTCACAAAGCAACACGGCCGTGTCAAAAGTGGTCCACAATGTGCTGTTGATTCTGGAATAGAACACGGCCGTGTCACTCAAGCAACACGGCCGTGTCAAATGTTGCGCAGAAATTGAAGAATTGCAAAGCAACACGGCCGTGTCATTTAAGCAACACGGCCGTGTCAAAAAGTCCACCGATAAGAGAAATCGTGTTTTAATAGGATTTTAAGCCTATCTTCTCCAAGATTCGTCCCCAACTCTATAAAAAGGAATCATCAAGAACATAAATTACATGATCTTGGAAGGCAAAGAAGACGAAGATCATCGAGACGGAGTCATCCGGGTTTATTTATTCTTTTCTAGTTTAATTCTTTACAATGTTTTTATTAAGATTTTGTATTGGATTATTACTAGGCATGAGTAGCTAAGCTATTCGTGTCCTAGGGTTAGAAAGTAGGGATTTTTATAACAATGTTTTGATTTATGATTTAATCTATTAATTCCGTTCTTTATGTGTTTTATCTCTATGTTTATGCTTAAACTGAATTTAGCTTGATCACCTAGATTTAGTAATTTAGTTTAACAATTCCGCTTCGAGAGGAGGGAATTGTTATCAGACTTAGAACATAGAGCGCAGTTGTCTATGACTGTGTAGGCCGTGGCTTAAGATCGTTTGGGAGTTATTAGGTTTAATTGACTCGAGAGGGTAATTAGCTTAATTAATCAACGGTTTAATCGCTTCGAGAGAAGGATTAGATTATTGTCGTGCCGCCTAATAAACACTAGAATTGGTAAATTAATAGGTTAATCATATTCCACATTGAAATAATATCCTGAAATCGAAGCCCTAGGATACCTTTTCTCTTTGATTGGTAGTTTTTGTGTTTCCTAAGTTTGAAGTTATATTTAATTGAGTAGTTTAATTAGTAAAATCAACCTTTAAAACTTAGTATCTAGTTAGGACATTCCTAGAGTATTAGGGTATCAAACTACCTAAAACTATTCCTTGTGGGATCGACCTTGACAATAGTACTACACCTACATCCGTACACTTGCGGAACACTAGGTTAGAAACCGACGTGTCAAGTTTTTTTGGCGCCGTTGCCGGGGAATAGGATTTAGCGCTTAGTTTTTATCTTGAAAAATAGGAGGAAACTAGACTAGATTTTATTTTTTTTCGTATTTTTAATTTTAATTTTCATTTTTATTTTTTGGGTTAATTTTAGTGTTACGCGGTAGTTCTTGTTTTTGGTGTTTTCAGGCTTCGTATGCACACCAGATCAAAAGGGAAAGAAACCCTTCTTCCTTTCGATCCAGAAATTGAAGCGACAGCTCGCAGACACCGAACGAGAAGAAACTTCACAGCTGAGATGGAGAACCCACCGCAGCAACCGAATGATGAAGTATTAAATAGAGTGCTAACAGCCTTAGCACGGTTGGATGATCGAGTCACGAACATACAGCAGCAGCTACCTCCACAAGGGCCACAGCTACAACAGCAGTACGGCCCAATTCAGATAAACCCAGCTGCAGGCGATGAAGATGACACGCCTATTAGCGACTGCTTGAAGCCCAGTCCAAATCAGCAGGCGGGAGGAGTACAACCTCCACCACTCAATGCCAACAATTTCGAGCTGAAGCCTGCACTAATCAACATAGTGCAGCAAAACCAGTATGGGGGAAGTGCTTTGGAGGATCCGAATGCGCATCTGATCAAGTTTCGCAGACTGGCCGACACAATCAAAATCAATCATGTGCCGCACGAGCAAGTCAAGATGAGACTGTTCCCTTTCTCACTGAAGGACAGAGCATTACAGTGGTTCAATTCACTAGAAGACATCAGAGATTGGGAAGACTTGAGTACTTCTTTCCTGTTGAAGTACTTTCCACCAAGCAAGATGCTCGACCTGCAGAACCAGATCAATCAGTTCAAGCAATTGGACCAAGAGCCATTCGGAGAGGCTTGGGAGCGATTCCGGGATCTTATCCGGAGTTGCCCTCAACATGGGTTCACCAAGAAGCAGCAAGTATGCAAGTTCTACAATGGTCTACTTGCTCCGACTAGAAACCAAGTGGATGCAGCTGCGGGTGGAAGTTTGATGGAGAAGTCAGTGAGGATGGCATTCTCAATCCTGGACGCGATGGCCAGAACAAGCTACCAATGGTCGAACGAGAGAAACATGCCAAGGAGGGTAGCGAGTGTCCAAAAAGTCGAGCCCGTCAATAATGAGCCAATTGAAAAGCTCACAGCACAAGTAACAGCATTGACGAGTCAGGTGAATTTGCTAACTAATCTAACGTTAGCACAACAGCCAGGGGGTCCGGAAGAAGTTGAAGAAGTAAAATTTGTGAATCAACGAAACTTCAACAACTTCCAGAACAATCAGCCTCGGTACAATCAGTACCCTCAGAATCATCAGAACTTTTCATATGGGAACGCGAAAAATACACTTAATCCGCCACCCGGATTTGCTGTTACAAATGGCATGATCCATGACGGTAAGAAGCCATCACAAGAAGAGATCGCGATGTCACAATTCGAAAAGTATGATGAAAAGTTAGCTCAATTGGAGAAGAAAGTGGATGGAAAATTCATGGAGCTAAACAAGCATATCACTGGGCAAGGGGTAGACATCAAGAGGCTCGAGAACACGTTGGTGCAGACTCAAGCTAGCATTGGAGAGTTGACATCAAACATGAGTCAGCTGATAAAGATAGTAGGAGCTCAACACAAGCAAGGCCAATACCCGAGTGATACAGTGGTTAATCCGAAGGAGCACTGCAATATTGTGGAGCTAGATGAGCATGAAGAGAGCTTGAAGGACCAAGAAGCAAAGGAATCAAGCGAGGAAGTCAAAAACATTGAGAAGGAAGAGGTCAATACAATCATAGATAAGAAAACTTCATCTCCTATTCTTGATGAGTCTTTTGATTTTTGTTTTAAAAATTCGTTCTTTGCTAACCTTGATCCTTTAGAGCAATCTAGAGTTGTTGTTGTGAAACAGGAACCACTAAAGGAGAGAATCCAAGTTAAAGAGAAAACAAAGGAGTGGGAGGATGGAAAAGAGGCGACAAAGAAGAGACCGAGCAGGCCCAAGAAGAACGCAAACACAAGCATGAAACCAAGAAGAGCAACAAAAGCAAAAGATCCAGGGAGTTTTACTATTTCTTGCTCAATTGGTAGTCATGAATTTCATAATGTCATGTGTGACTTAGGGTCTAGCATAAATTTGATGTCTCTTAAGCAGTATAGACAATTAGGATTAAGGGAAATTAAACGGTCCTTTACTACTATCAAATTGGCGGATGGATCTTCATTAACGCCGTTGGGAGTAGCAGAGGATGTAGTGGTAAAAGTGCTAAATTTTGAATTCCCTAGTGATTTCTTAGTTGTTGACATGAAAGGGAGTGATGAATTCCCTTTTATCTTAGGAAGACCCTTCTTGGCGACTAGCCAAGCACTAATAGATGTACCTAAAGGGGAGTTGGTTTTTCGGGTTCAAAACGAAATAATCACACTCAACATACATAAATCGGGTCTAAGGGGTAGGCACAATTGTAGCATTATTTACACTACCCTAGCTGCTATAGAAAATCCTCGTGCCCCAAATAGCTCTTTAAGTGTTCAGAAAACTTCCAACTCGGAGTGGCTAGAAGAAGGTTGATAGGAAAAGGACGTCCGGCTGAAGACGTAAAACAAAGCGCTTGTCGGGAGGCAACCCGATGTTTATTGTTTTATGTTTATTTTCTATTGCATTAATTTTATGTTTTACGTGTGTTTTAGTGTTTTATGTTTTTAGGAATCAACATGGACGAGTGTGCAAGAAACGGGGGTCGAAAAGACGAAAAATGGCGTGTGGAAGGAAAACAGAGAAACACGGCCGTGTTACTTGTTCAACACGGCCGTGTCAAAACTGGCGTGAAAAAGGAAAAAGTTACTGGAATGCAACACGGCCGTGTCATATGCGTAACACGGCCGTGTCAAAAACGCCTCAGAAAACCAATTTTTGGTTCAATAGTAACACGGCCGTGTTGGCCTTATAACACGGCCGTGTCAAAATCATCCTCCAAACGCGAAATCAACACTGGAATGCAACACGGCCGTGTCACACAAATGACATGGCCGCGTCAAAGACGATCCAGAAACATCAATTTTGGAAAAAAAGTGACACGGCCGTGTCAACAACCTTCAACACGGCCGCGTCAGGATCTCAACGTGCACGATTTTGGAGGATTTCAAAACACCGCCGTCGTCAAAACGATTTGTAAGTTAGCACCAAGGCGTACCACGTTTTTTCCCTCCAAACATTGGCTTTCAGCCAAGTTTGGGGGAGGGGGTAGACCGTGGAACGTCTTGGCAGCTAGATTTCTAGTTTTGATTTATTTTTTTTTCGTTCGAGATTCTTGCTGTTAATTGTGGGTCCGTGTGCCCATTGTGCTGATTTTTATTGTTTCAATTGGTGTTATCGGGTCTGTGAGCCCAGTTATCTGATTTATCGGTGTTGTTGGGTCTGTGAGCCCGAGTTTAATTGCATATTGTGTCCATGTTGAGTCGTAGGAGTTAGAGTTTAGAGTCTTAGTAGTGCAGTTTTTAGAGTCAATAAGAATAATAAAACCCGGAAAAAGGTAACAAGTGAAAAGAAAAATAAAAAGAGAAAATTAGGGAAAGATGGATGATGAATAGTTAATGATGAGATGATTTAGATGAAAAAATGGCACATAATAGAGCATGAGAGGTGTTTTGAGACGAAATTGAGCGTGAACTGAGAATATTCAATCAAAATTTACCTTGTGAGAATTTGAGCCTAATTATACTCCAATTTTCGGAGTAAGATACTTTCTTTCGGTGTGAATTTGATTGAATATGTGTACTAGTCTCTAGAACTTGCCTTGAGTCTTTACTAAGAATGTGTCAAGTATGTGTCGTGATTTAGGAAATGATCTTAGGCAACTCTTTGTTTAAGCCTATTTCTTTGAACCATGAAAATTGCCTTTGACCCATATTGAAAAAAATTGTCCCTAGTTAGCCCAATTGAGCCTTATAGCCTTATTTATTCATAACCTAACAATGTCAGCCGGAACCTTTTTGATTTAATTCTTTTGGCCCTAATTGGATTAATCAAGTTAGAGGGAGGAAAATTGGAAGGAATTTTGGGTGAACAAATTGTGGGAAGGAATGGAAAATAGGGATATTTTCAAAAGATGAAGGAAATAAGAGAAAAGTGATAGGTGAAAAACGAAGAATGGCCTCTCTAATAAAAAAAAAAAAAAAAAAAGAAAAAAAAAAAAGAAAAAAAAAAAAAAGAGAAAGAAAGATTGAAAAAAAGAAAAAGAAAAGTTGTATTATAGAGGAGAGGCTAGAAAATAAAGTGCTTAAATTGTGAATTTGCTTAGAACATTCGGGTAGTCCCAAAAATGTGGTACCCACGGAATTGAAAAGCACTTAAGTTGTATGGACTTGGGAAGGTGAAGAAGTCACTTTGCAAGGTGATTTGCTGAAATTTGAAGAGTGAGGTTGAGTGATTGTATTGAGGGGTAGTCGGGTTAGACGTAACTTGATTAGTCCAATGAATAGTCACTTATATCCAAATGTATCCCACCTTACCTTAAGCCCACATTACAACCAAAATAAAGACCTTTTTGATCCTTTGTCACACATAGCAAGTACGAGGTCTAGTCTAGACGATTGGCAAGCATATGGTAGATTTTGCATGTAATTCAATATGAGTGGAAATTATTTTAGCCTAAACACTTGAGAGATGAGTGAAACACTTACCCGGTGAGGGTTGAATAATTCGAAAGTTCAAAGTCTCGAGATTAGTTGATTTACGCGTTATCGCATATGCTCAAGTGAATTGTGTTGCCTAGTTGCTTTAAGAAAAATCAGACTGAAACTGAATTCATCGTCTAATCGCCCTAAACAAAATGCATAATCACTTGTCTTCTTTGTGTCTTTTTGTATGATGTTCGGGACGAACAACAGTTTAAGTTTGGGGGAGTTTGATAACACGTTATTTATGCATGTATTTAGGTCGATTTAGGATCATATTTTATATCATTTACGTGCATATTTGACCGGCATTTATTTATATTAATAATATTTGGGTCATTTGACGTGTTTCGACTTGTTTTAAGGTATTTTGAGCATTTTCAGGCTACCGGACGAGGAAACAAGTTGGAAAATAGTGAAAACCGGCCCAAAAGAGTGAGAACCGTCGAAGAATCGGTCCAAACCGGTCCGAACCGGTCTGAACCGGTCCAGGAGCAAAATCGGGCAAGAACCGACACGGCCGCGTCACAAAGCAACACGGCCGTGTCAAAAGTGGTCCACAATGTGCTGTTGATTCTGGAATAGAACACGGCCGTGTCACTCAAGCAACACGGCCGTGTCAAATGTTGCGCAGAAATTGAAGAATTGCAAAGCAACACGGCCGTGTCATTTAAGCAACACGGCCGTGTCAAAAAGTCCACCGATAAGAGAAATCGTGTTTTAATAGGATTTTAAGCCTATCTTCTCCAAGATTCGTCCCCAACTCTATAAAAAGGAATCATCAAGAACATAAATTACATGATCTTGGAAGGCAAAGAAGACGAAGATCATCGAGACGGAGTCATCCGGGTTTATTTATTCTTTTCTAGTTTAATTCTTTACAATGTTTTTATTAAGATTTTGTATTGGATTATTACTAGGCATGAGTAGCTAAGCTATTCGTGTCCTAGGGTTAGAAAGTAGGGATTTTTATAACAATGTTTTGATTTATGATTTAATCTATTAATTCCGTTCTTTATGTGTTTTATCTCTATGTTTATGCTTAAACTGAATTTAGCTTGATCACCTAGATTTAGTAATTTAGTTTAACAATTCCGCTTCGAGAGGAGGGAATTGTTATCAGACTTAGAACATAGAGCGCAGTTGTCTATGACTGTGTAGGCCGTGGCTTAAGATCGTTTGGGAGTTATTAGGTTTAATTGACTCGAGAGGGTAATTAGCTTAATTAATCAACGGTTTAATCGCTTCGAGAGAAGGATTAGATTATTGTCGTGCCGCCTAATAAACACTAGAATTGGTAAATTAATAGGTTAATCATATTCCACATTGAAATAATATCCTGCAATCGAAGCCCTAGGATACCTTTTCTCTTTGATTGGTAGTTTTTGTGTTTCCTAAGTTTGAAGTTATATTTAATTGAGTAGTTTAATTAGTAAAATCAACCTTTAAAACTTAGTATCTAGTTAGGACATTCCTAGAGTATTAGGGTATCAAACTACCTAAAACTATTCCTTGTGGGATCGACCTTGACAATAGTACTACACCTACATCCGTACACTTGCGGAACACTAGGTTAGAAACCGACGTGTCAGAAAACATTTTTCCTTTATGGTTATGGTGGAACTGGAAAGACATTTGTATGGAGAACGTTGTCTGCAGCTTTGAGATCGAAAGGAGACATTGTACTAAATGTTGCTTCAAGCGGTATAGCATCTTTACTTCTACCAGGTGGAAGGACAGCACATTCAAGGTTTAAAATACCTCTGAATCCACATCAGTCTTCAACATGTGGTGTTAGATTGGGGAGTGGTCTTGCTGAACTTATTGCAAAGAGTAAGTTAATTATATGGGATGAAGCTCCAATGATGCACAAACACTGCTTCCAAGCATTGGAAAGAACGTTGAAGGATGTGATGAAGGTTGTTGATAGCTCAAATGCTTCCAAGCCTTTTGGAGGATAGACAGTAGTGTTTGGCGGAGATTTTCGTCAAATATTACCTGTAATCCCAAAAGGTAGAAGACAAGACATTGTGAATGCAACAATTAATTCTGCATACTTTTGGAATGATTGTGAAGTTCTTAGGCTAACAAGGAACATGAGATTGGAAACTGCAACTTCAGATGAGGAGGGTGCAGAATTGAGGGAATTTTCTGAGTGGATAGCAGGCATTGGTGATGGAGTCATTGGTGATGGGGACGATGGTTCTTCAATTGTACAAATTCCCGGTGATATGTTGCTTTCTAATGAAGGAGATCCTATCGCAACTATTGTTGAGAGTACGTATCCATCGCTTTCTGAAAGAATTCACGATCCTGAGTATCTCCAACAGAGAGCTATCTTAGCTCCTACTTTGGATGTGGTTGACTCAATTAATCAGTATATGATAAACCAAAATACCGGGGAGAGTCACAGCTATTATAGTTCTGATAGTGCAAGCAAGTCAGATCTTACAGTTGATGTAATGAATAATGTGCATACACCAGAATTTTTGAATGCTATAAAGTGTTCGGGTGTTCCGAATCATGAGTTGGTATTGAAGGTTGGTACGCCTGTCATGTTACTCAGGAATATTGATCCCACTCTCGGATTGTGTAACGGTACGAGGTTGATCATTACAAGGCTAGGCATACACGTTCTTGAAGGGAAAGTGATGACCGGAACAAACATTGGTACAAAAGTGTTAATTCCAAGGTTGTCGTTAACTCCATCCGATGTCAGAGTACCTTTCAAATTCCAACGTCGACAATTTCCTATTACTGTTTCTTATGCTATGACCATCAACAAGAGCCAAGGTCAATCATTGTCGAACGTTGGACTTTTTTTGAGAAATCCAGTTTTTAGTCATGGCCAGTTATACGTTGCTTTCTCAAGAGTCACGAACCGACGTGGTTTGAAGATCCTGATATGCGATGGAGATAAACAACAAGGCAACTCTACTGTTAATGTTGTATATAGAGAAGTGTTTCACAACCTTTAGTATATGAGGTAGTTCTTTACTTTGCAATATGTAAACTTTACAGTAACTATATGTGTGTCTTTTTATATATTAGATTTTTTTTATTTTTTTTTTACTTTTATGCAATATTTTATAAATGGGTAGATATATTAAGAGGAGAGAAATAAAAAAAAAAAAAAATATATAGCCCGTGCATCGCACGGGTGCACATCTAGTAAGTGGAAAATGAAAACGAAACAATAATAATATTTTATTTTAAATATTTGATTTTTTTTAATAAAAATCAATCACAAATTGCCTCATGTAATTATTCTTTTTATAGAAAATTATTGAACTCTATGTCTGAAAATTGGCTTTAACGGGATTTTACAATTTATAAATGATTGACTAAGTATAAAATAAAATAAATAAATGTAAAGATGTGACTATTCTATATTTTGAATAAACTATGGTCAATTTCTTTTAATATATTTGTTTGGAAAATTATTACATTTATAAATATAATAAATAGGAAAAAAGTCAATAGACAAACATATGTGGACATGTTTTCACGTTAAATGCTGCACAGACGGTATAAATAGGGCTTCGTTTGGTGACCTGTCATTTTCTCCTTGCAATTCAGAACTTAGATGTCGTCATTTTCACTTCATTTAATAGCTACACAGTAACACAAACATGTTTTTATGTTTTTATATTTTTTATTCCAAAATTATCAATATCGTTTCGATAGTCGTTCTGGATTTACTACTGGAATGAGATATTTTGGTATTCGGAGCCTTTTGACGTTCCGTTTCGAACAATATAAGTCTAATTACATATTATAACTTTTTATATTAATTACATATTATATAAGTTTTTTATATTAATTATGTTAAATTGTAAGATTTGTTTAATTATCCTTGACGATTTTGGCCTCTTAATTTAAGACTACATAAAATTCAGAAGAACGAAAATCAGACATATCATCCAAAATATCAAGTAGTTGTACATTATTATAATACTCAACCTTTCATTTATTTACATTGTGTATATAGAAACAAATTACACATTTTTTCACACCATTTCAGTTCCTCGGCCATCTCGGGAATTTTACTCATTTCGGCGTCATTGCCTGAAACGGTCGAGAAATTTGTGGAAATGGAATGATTGTCGAAGCGTTCCGTTTTAATGATCGGAATGAAACGTTTCGATCATTTCGGATGGAACATAAATGAATCAATAACTATATTTTATACATGTACATTATATATATTCTTAAAATAACAACGGACTATAGTATTATTCCAAGTTTTCGAAGATAAGTTTTATCAATCTTATAGGGTTAATTATGTAAAAAATCACGAACTTTTAGTTAATTATCATTTGTAATATTATCTTTTAACTGTAACGTAGAAATACACCATTTTTATAATTTTTTTAATTTAATGCACCCGAACAAGTTTTTTATTTCAATTGCTGACGTGGAGCCCGAAATTATAACTTTAACTCGCTCAAAATTACATACGTATAGTTGTGTGATTCTATTAACCCCTACATAAATGAAAAAAAAAAACATTTTTTCATCGTTAAACTTAATAATTAAACGTTTTCATTTCCATTTAATTATGGGTTTATAAATACTGTATGATTATACGTCTGTAGCAAAGATAGCCAAAATCCAAATTTTGGGCTCCACGTCAGCCATTGGAGCAAAAAGCTTACTCAGGTGTATTGAATTGATTTTTTTTTTTTTTTTAAAGTAGTGTATTTTTATGTTATGTTTGAAAAATCATATACAATAACAATGATCAAAGGTCGTGAATTTTCACGTAATTAACTCAATAATAAATAAGCATTTTCATGTATATTGAGCCAAACAAATAATTTTATATGTACATACATGCATACATATATAGAGTAATAATACGGAACCCAATTGTGAATTTCTAACAGAGTCCAAATAATATATAGTTTTCCTATTCGCCTTTATTTTCCTTAGCAATTTTTATTTTCCCCTAAAATCTCCAAAATATGGCAGTAAACATGGAGCATGAAGATCAAGGAAAAACTTGAAATTTGTGTACGATCGAATTCAGCTTTCGGTCTATATATATGATGGATGTGGAAGGCATGGAATCTTTAAATTTTGGTCTACTCGATCATTAAATTGCTGATATGTCATGCGGCAAAGAGTAATTTAGATAGCAAATGGTAAAAACCGTAAAGCATAGAGAGTAACATATACATGTGACTTTTCGGATGGACAACTCGATCCATCGGACCAACACTATATATTTCATATTTGGCCGAATCAGACATGTATAAATTTTAATCGAGTCATACATTATTGAGCACAACTCATCCCAACCCCTTATATATAGGGGTGTGCATCGGTCGATTTTGGTGCCCGAACCGACCGAATCTGAAAAACCGACCGTTAACCGACCGGACAAACCCAATAATCGAACCGTCCGAAAGTTTATTGGCAATCGATATCTAACCGAACCGACTTAGTCGGTCGTTTTTTCGGTCATAATTGAAACCAACAAAAAATAAATAAAATACCTATTTTCTGATCTACATTACCAAATTTCCTGGATAAATCGAAAAACCGATCAAATCGAAACCGACCGATGACTAAAAGACCGAGGAAAACCGACTGAATCAGGGTTTAGTTTATATATGACTAAAAATTTCGGTCGGTTCCGGTTATTTCGGTTTCTAATTTTTCAAAACCGAAACCGACCGACTTAACCGATTTTTTTATACCAAATAACCAATGTCCGAACCGACAAACCCAATAATCGAACCGACCGACTTAACCGATTTTTTTATACCAAATAATCAATGCCCGAACCGACAAACCCAATAACCGAACCAACCGACATTTTTCGGTCGATTTTTTCGGTTATAACCGAGTTTTGCACACCCCTACTTATATATACTATGATTCTTAGACGGGTCCGTGAGTCGTCGCATTCGAATCGAAATTATTGAACTGATTATACTTCATGTCTAAAATTCTATGGTCTAAAATAGTAGACAAGATGACTCTCGTCCATTAAATCGAGTCAATTTTGCATGTTATAACAATATAGACGTTTCTTAAGATCGTGCTAAAAATTAATTTAATATACGATATTAACCCTAAAAAGAAAAAGGAAACAACAGAAAATAATTTCGGACAAAGAAAACGAAAATGGAAAGAAAACGACACAAGTTTAGCCGAATATTGATCCTTCATCATTGAATGAGGCAAGTCTTTCCCACCCCACCCCACCCTCACCACCCACCTCCACCACCCGACCCCCATTACCCACCCACCCCCACCGAATCCGTCGTCTTCGTGTCACCACCTAACACCACCGTACCCCCACCCACCCCCTCCCAAATTCTGCCCCTTGCATTTCTCCAAACACACACACACACACACACACAGCAGAATTTTCAATTTTCTAACCCCTAATCAAATTCCTTCTCCCATTTTATCGGAAACCTCAAATGACGCAGCAAAATTCACCAACCCTAACTCCGAATCCAGTCACCGAATCCAGAAATGAGTTACCTCCGATTATCCCCGCCGATGATCTTACGTCATCATCGCTCTTCGAATGGACGGATTTCCTCGACTTCAATCTCGATGAGAATCTCAATATTCCCTTCCCCCACCCCGAGCCTGAGGAACTACGTACTGATTCAGAATTAGGTCAACAACCGGAGAGTTCGGGCCGGGAGAAGCCAGGTCGGGTGAGGAAACGGGACCCTAGGTTAGTGTGTTCGAATTTCCTGGCGGGGAGGATTCCATGTGCATGTCCTGAATTGGATGCGCAGTTGGCGGCGGCGGAGGAGGAGGGGGAGTTTGGTCTCCCTGGTAAGAAGCGGACGCGGGTGGTGAGGGCGGCGGGTGGAGGACCGGCGCGGTGCCAGGTTCCGGGATGTGAGGTGGATATTAGTGAGCTTAAGGGGTATCATAGGCGGCACCGAGTTTGTTTGAGGTGCGCGACTGCGGGTGCGGTGGTTCTGGATGGTGACAGCAAGAGATACTGCCAGCAATGTGGGAAGTATGATCCTCTATCTTATGATTTTTGGTGATGTTTGTTGATTGGTCAACGTTTTGCTTGTTGATTGTGTGCTGTTTTCATTATTATGTTGATGATGGCAATGTAGAAATTCGGTTACTGTTATGGATCAGTTGGATATTTTATGTTTTAACACTGAGATGGTCTTCAATGAGGAAATACGTTGATAAATTTGTATTGACTCCCTGCAGGAAGTTTGTTCATTGATGATGAAACATGCAGTTTATAGATATATTCTTCATTTTGTTCGAATGTAGAAAGTAGAGTGAATTGTTGTTCATGTGGTGTTGTCGTTTTGTCGTTTGTTGTATTGGTGATGTGTGCTTTGATACACTGGGAAAGGATTTAAGTTGCTTTACTTCATATTTGATGCCATTAATGCTACCACAAATGCCGAATATGTAGCCTATCATAAAGGTGCATATGCCAATTAGGTGAAATTTTTAGATATAGTAATTAATTAGAAGTTGAGTGACTTCAGAATTTCAGATATCTGATTCAGCAAGCTTCTAGGCCAAGTAGCTAACTTTAAGTGTTATAATATTATTATTGTGGGTGATGTAGTTGGATTCCTGAAAGAGAGCTTATGCTATTGCTACATGTAGTCGGTTTAAACTTTTAGTCTGAGAAATGCCACCGAAACACATATTAGTGTCATTTCAAATTTTGATACGCAGAGTGAAAGTCGCTGATATATTAGGAAGCCATCAAAACATTGGGTCACTTTTCCTCATTCTTTTATATGATGAATTTCCAGTGATGAAATGTTGGTATTGGCACCTTGTTGTATTTGCATTATTGTTACGGCTGAAATATCTGAGTGTGTAATTGCTCTTGTAGCGACACATATAAACATCTGGAACTTGTGCAGGTTCCACATCCTGTCAGATTTTGATGAGGGTAGACGTAGTTGTAGGAGGAAATTAGAACGCCACAATAAGAGACGAAGAAAACCGAATGATTCTAAAGGAGGCCCTGAACAGGAATCTCAACAAACTGTCTTAGATGATGATCTCAGTGGCGATTATGATACTGGAAAAGGTGCAACACTTATTTATAGCGATCAACTTCTTCTTTTCTTGTTCTTGTAACTATTTAACACGACCCTTTTATTTTCTTCACTTGTGAATCAATAACCTTGCTTAATGCTTGCAATATAAGTTCAACAAGATTCTGAGAACAAACAACTCTTTCCAATGTCTTTAACATTTTGGGGGAACTTGTTCCTTTGTTGTGGTTTCGCATTATATGGCCATCCACGTTATAGTAATTTGCACTTTGTGTTGGTTGGACACACTAATCAGTGTTTGATGGTCCAGATGTGATATGTGTGAGCAGTCAGATTGAAGAAAGGGAGATATTGTTGGAGTCTGATGGACAGGTTTCTAATCTGTGCTCAGCTCTTGGTTCGCAGAATCTCCAAAGTGATAGTGTCGTATCTTTTGCCGCCTCTGGCGATACTCAGGTTGAAGGGGATAATCAGAATCCAAATCTCAAACACTCTCCATCCTATTGTGAAAACAAGAGTAGTTTTTCCTCTGCGGTATGCCCACTCCCCTATTGCTGAATTCTGTCTTTACGTCTTTTCCTTTGTGAATCTAGCTTAGTTCAATGTGCAGTGCCTTATATTTCTTGCAGTGCCCTCCTGGAAGAATCTCCTTCAAGCTCTATGATTGGAACCCAGCGGAATTTCCTCGACGACTCCGACTTCAAGTATAAAAATTATTACGATGCAGTTTGGTTTTATGTGATGGATTTTTTTGTTTTGTTTTGTTTGTATATGTAATGGCTTCTAACTAATATTCTGGTATGTATATTCATAGATATTTCAATGGTTGTCTAGCATGCCCGTTGAGTTGGAGGGTTATATCCGTCCAGGCTGTACAATATTGACAGCTTTCATTGCGATGCCAAAGCCACATTGGGATAAGGTATTATTATGAATATTATTTTGTTTTGGTATCAATAATCTATTACTTGAGATGATAGCCATTATCATGTATCCAGTAATTCATAACATTATAAGAGAGGTAAATGTGTAATGCATAGATGGGGATCTAAAGCATGGTTCTTGATAATTAGAAATTCTACCATCTGTGAATATGATTTGTCTATAGACTATTATGGTGCTATCCTCAATAAAGAGAACCTTCATATATTTGTCTTCAGACATATTAAAAATTGTACATCCATCAAACAGAATTCAAAATCATAATGGTGATTTGATTGATCTTATCTGTAGATATATTTTTAGATTGATTCTGCATGGTTTGTAATGTTTTCGTTGAGGCTATGTAAATTCTTTATTTGCCTAATACTAAATATCTTTGCAATGAACAGTTATTGGAGGAGCCAGCTCTGTGCATAAAAGATCTTGTTTCCTCACCAGGGAGCCTGTTGTCTGGAAGAGGCACAATGCATGTATTTCTAAATGACGTGATCTTTCGTGTCACAAAAGGTCGGCGGGGATGCGGTTTATTTAATTGATGACTACTGTAGAGCGTTAATCCGTTACATTGTATTATCTAATTATATTTTTCTGGATCCTTGTTGAAGCAGATGCAACTTCAGTACTGAAAGTCAAAGTAAAGGATCAAGCACCGAAGCTTCATTACATTTACCCAAATTGCTTTGAGGCTGGCAGGCCAATGGAATTTGTGGCCTGTGGAACTTATCTAGTTCAACCAGACTTTCGGTAATGATAGCATTATTTTGGGTAAAACTTTCTTTATCCGGGTTAATTTGTTTACTTGCACGATTTGTTTTCTATTTTCAAGTTTGGCATCATGTTAGATTCTCTGTGCTACTTGATACCTGAAATTCTGTTTCCCCTGTCGAGATTTGATGTCTGAGACATTGTACTGCCCAGATATGTAACCACAATCTTGATCATTTGGATCCTATAGCAAGCTGAAGCTTGAATTATTGAGGACGAGAAATAGAAGAAGAATTGTCAGCCAGGGGTCATGCTTGTAAAACAACTATAGATGGGGTTTAGAAAATCATTATTTACAGTCAACTTGGATAAACGCTTGTATATGAATTAATACAGTATTAAAATTGGTAAATAACCAACTACAGCTAACGTGCTCTCTGTCATATTCGTGGATGATGCACCTACATAAAATTGTAAAGGACTGAAGGAACAGGTACTTCTAATAATTTATGAAATGCCAATGGAACTATTTTTTTTTTTTAGTGGGAGATTGTTTCCAATTGAAACTTAACAATTTGTGCCTATTGCAAATGCAAGATGCCAACTTAGATTCTCAATGGGCTCATAGGAGGATTTGGTTCACATTGATACATTTCATAGCAAGTGTAACAACTAACGAGCATGATAGTTTGTGGTGTGTTGCATTTATGTTTGTTTGTTAATAGGAATGGCAATTTCAGTTTTTCTCCTTTTCTGTTGTTTTGGTGTCTGAATAGATATTTGAAGGTTGAATTATTTTAATGTCTGACAGGTTTCTTATATCATTTGCTGGGCGATACCTAGCATATGATATTTGTGTTTCATCAATGCGATGTGAAAAAGGAGATGCCAACAGTGCCGACCACCAGTTGTTGAAGATAAATGTCCCTCAAATTGACGCAACTGTTTCTGGACCTGCTTTTATTGAGGTGCGTATATTTTTGCTCACTTTTACTGTTTGCCCTTTTGCACCGAGCTGTTATTTTCTCAGTCATTGTGTACAACTCTTTAAACCATTGGATTCTGTCATTTCTATTCCCCATCTATTTCATCCTATCCAAAAATAAAAAAAAAAACAAAGTGAAAAGTTCTCCTGATTGAAGAGAATTTAACTTGTTATCCCCACCCCAAATGAAAATAATAATGATTATGTTGTACCATCTCTTTCCTGTTATAAACCAAAGGAGCCCTTGTTGACATCAAAATTCTTAAACTGGAATCTTTTCGGCCAACAACAGTTGAAATAATCTTATATGACAAATTCTTTTGTTAATGTGTTGCTATAATTGCATGTCTTCCTCTCATAGATGGGCTGCCTTTGCAGGTTGAGAACCAGTCTGGCTTATCAAACTTCATCCCGATTCTCATCAGTGACAAAGAAATATGTACAGAAATGGAGGCTTTGCAACAAAAGATCGATAAACCTCTCTCCTCCCAAGAGAGGAACCCGTCTCCTCCTCAGATTCCATGTGAAGTTTTCGCTTCAAGACAATCCGAGATCTCAGGACTTGTCTTAGATGTGGCATGGTTGCTGAAGAACCCCGTATCAGATCAACCGATGACATCTTCCCATATACATAGATTCAACTGTTTGTTGGAGTATTTGGTAGAGAACGAGTCTTCTGTTATTCTCAAGAGACTATTATGCTCTTTGCAATCTGCAATAGACAAAAATTTGGGCGTTGGCAGTTCTGATTTGGACATGAGGTTATTACAGAAAAATATGGATACAGCGCATAGAAAGCTTAACCAGAAATTACTTGAAAACGAGTCTCCAGTGATGCCTGCCCTCGACTCCCAGAATGGAACTGTTGTTCCAGTTACTAATCAGGTTCGTTTTCACTTGAGAACTTCTTTCTTTCCCATGAATACTCCACATATTGAGTTTAATTCTGATTTCTTAGTAGAGGTGGCAAATCCGGTTGGCCCGATGGGTTTCATAAAAAAAGGGGAAAGTACTACAACACTCAATCACAATGGCTGAATGTAACCATTCTCTTCACCTCACGGAATTTTAAAAAAAGCCGTCCGGCATTTTAGGTGGGATGGCCATAGGAATCTTGGTCCGAAGTATTATCGGGGCCTATAGACTCGACCCAATAGTCGACCAATCTCAGTTATTTTAGTGGGATGGGCTGGGCTCTCCAATCTACAGCCTGACGGAATTTTAGGCCGGACCGACCCGACCTTAATATTGCATTGGCCTGATTGGCTCAGGCCAGGCCGGGCCGGCCAAAATTGCCGCCTCAATTTCTTTCCCTTAAAATTTCCATGGATGAACTGCATTTTGATTTTACATTCTCGAAAATTACAATTAACCCTTAAGGTTAAACCTATCTTTCAGGGTCTGCAGAGAATGGTGAAGAGTATGTTCAGGCTCGGTGGGCCCTCACCATCTCTAGAACAAGATACAACAGTTCCTCTTATAAACAAGGAGGTGATCATGACTGTCAACCTCGACGAAAGACCAAAAAGTCCTAGCAGTCGATCATTAACAAGAACGTTTTCCACTTCACGGCCTCTACTCATGGCAATAATAGCCGTTGGTGCGTGTTCTGGGTTATGTGCAGTCGTCCTTCACCCTCAGAAGATCGAACAAATTGCCACAACTATTCACAGGTGTTTGTTTGACGGCTCTTCCTAAGAGGTATTGTCTTTCATCTGTATATATCGAATACATATTTAGTCTGGCGGTACAAATTTTAACCTTTCTTTTTGGTAAGTGTCCCTTAGAGATTTTCTGGAAGATAAATCTGATCCATTACTTTTCTTTTCGTATAATTTCTACCGTCGGACAAAGAATCAAGGAATCGATGTAGATCAGGGCATGTTGATGTAACAGTTGTGGTTATTTGTTATAAGTTAATGTATGTTAGGATGTTGTTTGGGATCTTGATTTTATGATTGTTAGGTCCCATAATGTTTGAAATAATATTGCCATTTTTCTGAGGTTTTGAAATGTCAAAGTTTGAGTCATTTATCATAACTTTTTATGTGCTTAGATCTCAGAATTACAGTCTGGTCTCTCTATTAATTTCAGACACAGTTCTAGAAGTCCCTGTCAGGTCTGACTACTCCCCACCTAGTCACTAGACATTCCTCGGCCGTCTAAATTTTTTCTCGACTTCTCTCTTAATCCCTCCTAGACCCTGCTTAACCCCGTCTAAGTTCCGATTAGGCGCTAGACCCTAGTCGATCATCCGACTAGTATCTAGTGTTTTTTAGAACTTTGAAAACATACACGGACACACTGCAAACAGGGAACTAAGCGGGTCTAGGTGGTGGGACTAACCAGGTGGCATTTCAGGCAGCCCGTTGGACGAAGTGGCAAATATTATATGTTGGGTTGGGCTACCCAAAATTTCATCGGGCCAGAAACTATTAACGAAAGCCTGGCCATCCCTCTATAATATATAATGATTTGTTGATAGGTTCTCGGTCCATTGGGCTTGTTGGGCCCAATAGCACTTCGACCAAAAATCCTATGGCCTACCCCACCTCAAATGTGGGGCGAGATGGGCCGGCCCTGCGGAATAGCTGATTTTCCCAGCTTTAGAACTAAGCGGGAATGTAGGTGGCTAAAGATAGTATAGTGCCTAGTCGGGTCCTAATCTGAGCTAGATGGGAACCTTCAAAACATAGTTCAAGATATCATTCTTGTGAAATCCCCCATTGAGGAATAGGGGTGGGTGGAGATTGAGAAAATTGTAGAACTAGTTCTGTAACAATAGGCCGTTTGTAATTCCAAGCAAATTAAAACTTGCAGCGAAGTCCTATAATACTCCCTCCGTCCCGGTCTAATTGGCCTACCTTGATCGGGCACGGAAATTAAGAAAAAATAGATTTTGAGGAATCTTTAACTTTTTTTAAAAGTGGAGATTTTGAGGGTGGAGATTGTGAGAGAAATTTGTCATTTATAGACTACGTCAATTAAGTTGGGACAAACAAAAAGAAAAAATAGGTCAATTAGACTGGGATGGAGGAAGTAACTTTTATTTCACATGTTTGGTCCTAAATTGACACTTATGGCTCACCTGGTCACCTAAACTCAGTTTCCAACCATCTAGTCTGCATGAGGCTCATGATTCAACCAGTGTCACGATTTGTGAATGCATTTTTATGTGATTTTTGGAAATTGAAGACGGGACATGAACTCGTGCGATGCACATGAGCTGCGTATATATCAATTTTCGAATAAATTTTCAATTTTCTTCAAAATTAGAATCAAACCCGCAAATCAAAACTGTTATAGCACTTAATTGTGAATTTTTATTTGAAGTGGACTGAAATTGCAGATGACATCGTTACGGAGCTAGTTGTGGAGACTTCCTTTTGGGAGAACAATTCGGATTCTTGTTATACTATCTGTTGTATCTTTTGTAATACAATTTTTAATAGACGACACATATTAATTAGCGACATTATTCAATACACATACCGTAGGTAATAAACACAATTAATTTAAAACACAAGATGAAACGCATAAATGGGGTAGTCACGGTGTTTCGAGTACCCATATACTATTATTTTTTAATTGTCAGGTTTTTTTTTATAAGATATATCAATAAAATATTAAATTCTATTAATCTTGGAAATTTATTACGACCGTACTAAGGCTTATAGTTAATTAAACGGAGGAACTTTTGGTTTGATTTAATTTGATTTTGTTTGTAACAAGTCGAGCTATGTCTTGGATTATTCAAGTAATGTTTATTAAATTTTTAAAGCAAACTCAACTCGAACGAGTATGTTAATTTTCATTCAGTAATGTTTGTGATCATTAATGAGCACAAAGTCTGTTATCATCTTGTGTTCATGAGCACGGATATTAGATGTTATTCTAATTTTGCATTGAAATATCACGGGGTTTCCATTCTTTTAACAACAAATGCATGAACATTTTAAATAAATGAGTTACATGAATAATATAAAACTATTATTTTTTTAATAATTATTATTTTATACGAACCTATATCATATTCGTAAGAACAAAAGTTAATCAAGCTCAGATCAGAAATTATGACAGATATAATTAATGAAATAATTATAATAATAAATATTATTACCTTATTATTATTTTTATCATTATTATTTCGTTTACAGTCCTCGTGTAATTGTATTCGGACCTTGAGATATACTTCGCTAACACATTTCTTTGGAGTATTACTAAAAAACTTTCATTTATTTATTTATTAGATTTTTCATTTAGTAGATTTCTAATTGTATTAGGATTCAACATTGATAAGACAGTTAATATTTTATTATCATATTCCATATTATTTTCTATTTTTATAGTACATAATTCTCTAATAATATGATATTGGCGTAGAACAGAGGCGCCAAAATTGGTCTAGTCCGAAGGTCGGTGCAATTCGTCTGATATTTCAGATGGACCGGACTATAGAAATTTAGATTTAAAGTATTATTTGATCCAACATGTTCGATCATGTGAATCAAAAGCCCAATGAATTACGGACCCACCCGAAAATCATAGTGATAAGGGGGCGGACTGGGTTGGAATGACTAATATCAGGCCTGACGAAATTTTGGACAATCCTAAACCAGCTTAATGTATATGATGTTGACCTGATACTCATGTATGCAAAATGCGGTCTAGGCGGCCGCTTAGGCTGCGCCTAGGCGCTAGGCGGCCCTGACCACCCCAATTAAGGTCTGGGCGGTTGCTCTAGGCGTTTTGGCTTGGGCGCCGCCTAGGTGGCCTGTGCGATCAAGGCGGTCTGGACGTTTTTCGAATTATTTTTTATTTTTTATTTAAAAACAAGCTCGAAATGACGTCGTTTCCATTTTATTTATTATGTTATTGACTCATTGTTATATCTTGCCGACATTATTGTCTTGTTTAATTGTTTTGGACTTAATAATTGATTTATGTTGACCTCTTTTTATTTTAAATTTATGTTGGCTTCTTATAATAAAGTTTATGTATTTGAATTTTCTTTTTTAATACAAATCCTTCATAGCAAAAAAAGACTAGAAGCTTTTTTAAAATATTAAATAAATTGATTGTAGTGCTATATCAGATTATCTTCTATATATATATATATTTATATAATTTCTGAATTAAATAATAATAATAATAATAATAATAATAATAATAATAATAATAATAATAATAATAATAATAATAATAATAATAATTCCTAAGCGACGTCTAGGCCCTGTCTAGACGGCCTAAAAACCGCTCCGCTTTCACTTTCCGCCTTCACCATGCCTGATAGTATGAGCCGGACTGTGAATTGGCAACTCGACTGTAGACATAAATTGTGCAGACTTGGATCAAAATGAGCTTTATCACATAATTGGCCCAGAAGATACCTTAATTGGAAGAGGAAAACTTAGGTTAAGCAAATTCAATCTCGTTCTATATAAGATGAATTCTCGCCCGTTGATGAGATTCGTTATCACTTATCAGTAATACTGATATGAGCGACGATGTGCTGAAAGACGTGCGAATCACCGCTCGGGTAATACTCTCTCCCAAAATTTTAAATTTTAGGATTATCCGTACCGAAAAATTATCAAAAATACTAAAAGATTCAATATATCGAATTTTCAGTAGTATGATAACGATGATATGAGAATTCAAACTTTTCATATATATCTATTTTGATCTTTCGTTAGTTCGTTATACGATTTTTTTATTTATATTTTGGTAGTTCGTTATACAGTGGACTTAGGGATGTAAGTGAGTCGAGACAACTTCGACTCGTAAAAAAGTTGAAATTGACTCGAGATAAACGAGTCGAGCTCGAGTTACTCGAGTAGGTTTTCGAGTTCGAGTTTGAGTTACAACTCATTGATACTCGGCTCGGAAAGCTCGCGAGCTTAACCAAGTTTGTTTTAAATTACTAACTTACCCTGTATAGTTAGAATAAATACAAGTATATGAAAGTTCTAAATTAAATAGGGTGAAACCTTAATGTCCCAATTGGCATTTGGCAATCCTTTGTAGTATAATTAATGTTTTTAATTTTAATGTATTTTTTTAATTTTATTTTATATCAATCAAGACGAGCCAATCTCTTGCTCGACTAATTTATACTGAGCCAAACTCGAGTTTGATGGAAAGAAGGTAAGTGAATTAATGATGTAGTGATGATGTCACTTACCCTTCTTGCATAAATCCTCGATTAGTACCGATTAGTCCCGCTTAGACATTAAACACTCATTGGTAAGAACCTATTTATTTATGCATTTAAGCATATAAATAAATACGTCAGTTTAATTTTGATTATATAATTAATGAGTATACATGCATGCATTAGTAATATATAATAGATATTTTTACAACGATTTAATCGGTCAAATCAATGATTCAGTGACCAAGTCCTTGTCTAGTTTAATGACCGGCCCGAGTTTAAAAGCATTACTAACATATGGATTTATCTTTTTTATGTTTTAAGTTTATCCTTCATTTTTACTTACATAGAATTCCACGGGAATTTATCAATTTATGGTCTGAAAAATAAGTCAACTATTAACTTAAGACTTGAAAGATTTTTCCTCTTATTCTAAGACCTGAATCATTAAAGACATATAACACGTATGATTTTTCCTCGTCATAACTGAGTTACCCAAGCATCAAGTTTACAATGTCTTCTGACTTCTGAGAATAGGTAGGAGAAGGGCGGGTTCGGGTCGGATTTTTCGACTTTTTCTGGGTCGGGTATTCGTAGAAAAAATCGATCCTACAAAATCTAACCCTACTAAAATCCGATACGACCATAATTCGATACTCGATGTACTATAAATTCCGACTTTATCGAGTAAAATCCGCGCGGGTTCGGTCGGATACCCGAACCCGAGGCTAAATTGCATATAGTAGAAATAAATTAATCGAAATAAGTTAACACAGAGGCTTGCTTATAGCAATGTCCTAAAACATATTATTTCACTTATTTTCTGATGTGCTAAAGACTACGGGTGTTCTGTTTCCAGGATTCACTTGTGTATTCTTCTTCAAATTCTTTAAGAAGTCTGAATTTTGTATTTTTCGTGTCTGTCTCATACGGTGTATCTGATTATTTGTAAATCTATCTTGTCAGAAATATATATATATATATATATATATATGCAGATTAGCAGGGTATCAGACACAATCCTTCTCTTCAAAGAAGACGTCTTCGTTTGCGTTAAAAAAGAATAGACGTGTCAATCTTTCTTTTTATTTGCACCACATATAATATATTATATTAATATATTATCTTATATTTATATATATAAAAGATAGTAACTAAATATAATATTATCTTATATATATATATATATATAATTAATATACTAAATTAACTTCAAACATTAAATATCTAACAGCAGTTTCTCAAATTATATTTTATTGACCATAAAGTAATTAGCAACTTCAAACATATAATTTTTCGGGTTTCAAATTTTTGGATCGGATACCCGTAAAAGAATATCGTTCCTACAAAATTCAACCCTATTAAAATCCATTCGAGCATAATTCGATACTCGATATACTAAAAAACTCCTACTTTATTGAGTAAAACTCGCACCGATCATATCGGATTCCCGAATCCGAGGCTAAATTGCCCATCCCTTGGTAGTAGTTTCTCAAATTATATTTTATTGAGCACAAAGTAATTAGCAACTCAACTTTCCTTTTCCTGGTTACCATTCTCTCAATTAATTTAATTGTAATTTTACTCTCATATGATAGAAGAAATAGATAACACTTAACAGGGCTTGTTGCATCCAAAGTCAAAGTGGTCAAAACAATAATGATATTTAAGTGATGCTCTCTCTCACTTAGGGATGGGAATGGGGCGGGAATAGAGCGAGTTTGCCTTTTACCAGGACCCGCTCCACATGCAAAGATTCAGATCCATAACTCGCTTCGTCCCGATAATCTTAAAAACTCGACCTGCCCTGCCCTGTCCCATCAACCCGCCGGATTTTGCCAATCCGACCCGTCCTACTGATTTTTACATATTCAACATTATTGTCACTTGCGGACTTGCCAATATTCTTCAATAAAATGATTCCAAAATTAAAATATAATATAAAGAGTGATTATAAACTGAGTGAGAATGAGCGAGACACTTTAGGGTTAAAAGTTAAAGTGAGAAGTAGTGGTAACTTAGAATATAAATTATATATAATTATATACAACTATATTAAATTAAAAATATTAAAAATGTATATAATATATTTGGGGCGGGTCCGGAGCGGGTTTAGCAAAAATCATAACCCGTTTCAAACCCGGCAATATCCGTTTGACTGGGCTTTTACCCGCCCCATCTGAAGCGGATTTGATGCGAGTTCGGGTTTCAACTCAGTTCATTGCCATCCCTACTCTCAATCCATTCATTTGATTGTCTTGATCAGAATAGTGGCGTATTCAAGAATTTGAAATTAGGAGTACGAAATATGGTGTACAATAAATAAGTAAAAGTTAATTATAAATATTTATATTATACGACTCAAATAAACAAATAACTAAAGTAAGGGGAACATCTCATTTCGTCTAAGTATACTCCATAAAAAATGTTCGATCACTTTGTCCAAATAAATACAATCTTACTCGATATACTAATGAACATGTTTTGAAGTGTTTAGCTAGTGTATCCGAACACCTCAATTTTTACATTTTAAAAGTGTTCGATCGATTTTAATCGAACACTAAAAGACTAAATTTTTTAGCTAGTATATTTAGAGGAAATAGAGGTATTAATAGCGTCAACCTTAAATGGTGGAGACTCTCTAAATGTGACACCGTCTTTTTAAAGATTTATTATATAACTAGCATAAAGCACGTGCGTTGCACGTGGGAGCGTGTTTTGAAATGGAGTTTTATGACATTTTTGGCGTAGTTCGTTTGTGTTTTGTTTTTCTTTTTTTTTTATTTATTTATTGTTCAAACTTTTTTTTGAATATAATGTCGAATAGAAAGTTTTATCAATTTTAAGGTTTATATTTTACATTGTGACGTGGATTTAACGTTAGACAAAGTAGACTGAAAAATGTATCAATTGGTAGATGAGTTTATTTTGAAAGGAGTTTTACATTTAAATATACATGATGTAAAAATAATAGGGTGGCAAATTTTATATTTTGAATTATTTAGCTTTTCGTGTAACATTTTGTGTACGTAGGGAAAAATGAGATGAGCATGGCATTGAAACAGTTTTGGATCCATAAAATAGATGAAAATGAGAAATTATTTAAAAGACAAAAATGAGAAATTATTTAAAAAAGACAAATAAAATGCTAGTTTATATGTTCTAATCAGATTATTCCTTCTCTTTCTTGATCTTCTTGGTTTGCCTCCCTTTCTTATTTCTTATTTTCTTCATGACCTCATTTAGTGTCTCTTCATCATCACTTGCTATTTCAATGTAATCTTGAGGCTCTTGCTTTGTGTTTCGTTTATTCCTCTTTCCTTCCACTTCTATATAAATTAATTCTGGGGCCTCCTTCTTTGTGCTCTGTTTTTTTCTCTTTCCTTCCACTTTTTTTATTATTCGCTCTTGTGTTGTTGAGGATGGTGCCTGGTGTTTTTCATCTTCTTTCTTCACAGGGTTTAATTTTTCTATTGCTTCAGCTATTGCATTCAATTTTCCATTAGTGATTGTTGTATTTCGGCTCAGAGCTATCATAAATCGGATCTCGTTTGATGCTTGTAAGCTGAGGCCTCTGTAAAATTTTGATGAATTTCCCTCCTGTAGTCGATATTTCTTATGATTAGTATAACATATCTGAATTAATAGTGTAATAAAACATATGTGTAGTTAATAGTTTACCTTATCTATGGATTTAATGTAATCTTGTATCGAGCATCCGACATAAATTGATGCCGTTTCACCAAACAATGTTATTGTTGCACTTAGATGCCCTTGCACCACGTTCAACTTAATTACGTACCTATGAGATGAAATAATGTTAAGCAACTTTGCTGGAAAGTTTGGATAGTGATTATAATTTTTGTTGTATTGGTATTACCTTGGTGTTGTTTCTGTAGTTCCGTCTTTGCAGTTGCTGCACTCTATGCTTCCATTTTTTTTGGCAGCAGATGTTGTACAATTTATGCATGATTCATACCATATTTTTGCTTCATTTTCAACCTTATACACTGTTGCTATAAAGGAATAGCAAGTGTCCTGATGCATAAAATATGAACAATTGTCAATTTAATTTTTTTTGTGTATATGTATACATATACATATATGTATCTTTAAAGGTGTATAAATTTTGACAATATTAAGTTGTGAAAGTTTTAAATATTTGGAATCTGAATTTAGTTCAGGTCTTCCATCAATTTTAAAACATCTCGTCGTACCATATCACTTATCTTTTATCCGAATTCTAGGTTGTTTTAATATATTTTGTCTTGCTTAATTGTTCTGAGGTAGATTAAAATTTTTTGAGCATTAATTAGAAACAAAAAGAAATTCTATATGAATTAATTGATTTGTATGTAATTTATTTTTCTTCTAAAATAGAGCTTGTGATAGAAATGCCTTTGGTAATTCTTCTCTTCTTGTTATGAGTTCTTCTAGAGTAATTGGTTTTGCTGACTTGAATCTTTCTGTCATTGTTAGCTTGCATACTTCTATAGGATCTTCAATGTTGCACAACCTGTTTGAAATTAATTTGGTTTGAAAATATTATGTTAGTGTAAAAGGGTTTTTTTTTTTTTTTTTTTTTTTTTTTTTTTTTTTTTTTAAATTTCCTAAATATGTTGCTCACCATCGGCGTAGTTCTTCTACTTCTGCACTATGTGGGTTGAGTTGTAAGGTTGTAGCTCCAGTGGTTTGCAAATGAATCAGACCTGAGGAATTTTATTTTTAGTTTTTATCATTTTTGAAATGTAGTTTCTAAACATGTGACTTACAATGTTAATTTAGCATGTAAGAATTTTTGTACCTTGATATTCTTTTGTCATTACTCTTTGGATGGCAATCACTGGTCTTTCAGTCTTCATCTGTTGCAATTCACATCCTTCATTATTTGCCATGTCTTCCCAGAGAGTCACTTTCATCACTTCTTTATATCTGTAAAATGTAGGCTCAATTTTGTTTATCTATTTATATATATATATACATATATATATATGTTTATAAATATATCTATATCTATATATATGTAAATGTGTATGATGAGGTTTGCAAGATTCTAGGAAAAACTTTATACATTTAATTTGTGTGACTTACTGATTGTCCATAATAGTTATTTCCCTGAGATATTTTGTTGGTTAATTTGGGAGTGTTTTCGCTGCATCTACCTTGGTCACGATCCCATAAACATCTGCGGTTGTATATAAGACATTATTTTTATTTGGCAATATAAAATTTATTTGCAACTATTTGAAAAGGAAAGTTACTTACCAAAAAATTCTCGGGTCTTGTGCTTCTGGACTATTTCCTTGAAATCGATAAAATTGTAGATAATGTTTGTTTCAATACTTTCCAATGCTTCCACAACGGTACTGTTTTTTGTAAGAACCAACTCCTTTTCAGGATGTGCACTTGGGAATGATGGATTGACCTTTTTTACTGCAGCATCTTTTATGACATATGTTTTGTTGTTTTCGAACTCCTTTGAAAAGGTTTCAACTTCGGCTCCAAACATTACTAATCCAATTTGGAATCCCTGGAAATTTGAATGAGTATTATATATGTAAAACTATAATGAGATTTTGATTATGTTTTCATTCCTCACCTCTTCATCCACCATTATTAGCTTTTGAATCTTTATAGGTGGTTCTCCGCGAATGATCTCTGATCCAAGTCGCAGCACCTTTAGTCGGATAGTGGAATCGTTTTTGCAGATCTCTAAAAGGCGTATCGATGTTGCAGACTCGTCAGACATAGTTATTTCTTTTGCCTGCAATACAATTTTCAACAGTTCTGTTATTTGATTTATACAAGATTGGTTATAAATACAATTTTTTTACAAGAACGTAAAATAATAGTACATTGTGATCAATGTAATATATATACACAACTTCGTAGATAATTTAATATAATAAAAATTAATCTATTAAACAAACATAATTTTAAATCAACTAAAAACTAAAAGAATCATAAAAGATAAATAGAAAAGTTAAATAACCTTAATTTTAATTAATAAAACAAGTTATAATAATTAACATTAAATGATTCGTAAAACTTTTTTTGAGAAACATGATCTAAAAAAGAATTTTCGTTGTGGTGATAATAGGCAATATTGTTGAGTTGTGGAGCAAAAAACAAGGGAACAGGGGTATTCCTCGCTGGAAAGGAATCTCGGCCGAGACGGGAAAGGATCTCGGCCGAGACGGGTTGATCGCGTCAAGAGAAGTTTCTCTGGAGAGTCATCTCGGCCGAGACTGGGAGTGATCTCGGCCGAGACGCGAAGGCAGGCAAAACTGGATGTTTTCCCTGGAGAGTCATCTCGGCCGAGACAGGGAGTGATCTCGGCCGAGACGTTAACGCGGACCTGTTTCGTGAGCCTCAAGCAGAGGTCAGTTTTTAGGGTCCACAAAGCTATTATAAATAGTGGTTTCCTTCATAGCTCATTGGAACTCGAAAATTCATCACTTTAGTAAATATCCTGGCTTGGTATCACCCCCAGACGTAGTTACACATCGTAACGAACTGGGTAATCAAATTGTTGTCTCATTGTTTGCTATTTTGTTGTTTTCTTTATCCGATTATCTAGTCGTGTCGTGGTTGTGGGTGGGATAAATTCCTAACAAATATCATAGAATGGGGCAAAAAAAGTTTTACATGCAGGTGCAAGAGACAGCACCCCATGCGGACAACCAGATATTATTCAAGCATGTAATTTACTTGAAGGATGATATACTTCCACTTGAAGTTGGCAACAACAAGACGAAGAAGGTACTTTAAAAAAAAAAACTGTCAAATTCTATCTGTACAAAAATCGTTGGAATTGGAAATAAATTAGTCGAGGATGAATTGGCAATAAGATATTCTTTTCTTGGCAGATTGTCGGGGGAGGCTAAAACCATCGTTGCCTGATACATACTTCGGCAACTGTATTTCACTTGTACGGGCAGAGTTGAAGCATGGGGAAGTGAAGGGGGCTGACTGTAAGAAATTCTCGACTACATCTAATGTACGCAGCGGAATAATAAATCGAGAATTAAGATCGTGATTTATAACTGAACTAAACGTTGAGCATAAATTACGCTAAAGTTGGAACAACTTACTTGTTGCGTAATTGATCGGACTGCATTGTGCGATTGATTCACCACTTCAGGTATCCACGCGTATATCGTCCGCCGCAGGAACTATCCTCGATACAATTATTCGATAAGTGATCGCTAGGAAATCACTTATCAAATTCTATAGTGCCTCCAATTTTTATCTGATAAAAACCCTTGATTCTCTACTATAGAGAATATATATATATATATAGTACCATATAACCCTAGGTTTATGGGCCTAATATCCATGTCCACTTAATTAATTAATTAGTCTGACTTATTAATTAATAAAGCCCACATATCCTAATCTAGTCTATATCTTTCAATCTCCCACTTGGACTAGCATTAGATATAATTCGAAGCACTAATCTTGTACCCTTGAGCGGAACAATAATACACATAAAGTGTGACCCTTCAGGCCCCCATTATCGACGATAATCTAATTAAAGTCTGCACAAAACTCCTAGACTGCGTTGCGCAGCGAACTCGATATATGAAGGACGTTTACGTGAATTCGTAAAACAACCTTTATATGAAGTTTATGTAATATCCCTTCATTCACGAACCACCCGATTGAGCCTAGGATCTGCCATGTGTCTATCCAAATAACTCAATCACTTTTCTCATCTTTATTATATGACACATTCGATCATATTCAATTACTTTAATTGAATACATCTTTTGCATTGGCCAATGACTTTATTGTCAAATAATATAGAGAAATATGAGTGTTCTCTCGAGTTTCAATCGAGGAATGAATCCCATTCTTGGCTCAACTACCATTTTCATTTGCCTCATGATGAACCCAACACAAGACGTGTCTTATCCTCCTTTGGGAGGCAAGCGTTGTACTTGATCAAAGTTCATCACTTAACAAACAAAATGAGTATTGACCTCAGGTCAAAGGATCATTACATACTCCACACACTAATAAACCGTAGACACTGAAAACAAACGGTTTAATAGTAGGGTATACCAATACTCTCCAAAGTACCCATGTGTCCATCACGGATATCTAATATCTCGTAGTCGTGAGACCTACTACATTCTCTGAGAATGTGATGCAGACCACATGCTAACCTATCGCGTGTCATCAATATCCCATTCTTGATGACCATTGGTTATGGCAATTTTAGAATCATACTATATCATTTATGTCTCACACCATAAATAACAGTCATGATTCAAGGGAACAGTTATAAGAATAACAACAAATCATCAAAATAATTATTCTAATAAATGCATAAACTCAAAAGACAATCAAAATGTCATAGAATGCGATCAAGAATGAATGTCTCAAACGAAAAGGTTTCTAAGACATACAAACTATAAACTCCCACTGAATCAAGACCAACTACCAACGTGTCTAACACCCAAGCTCTCAAAGTGCTTGTTGTGTCTAGCTATACACAACTGTTTGGTTGAAGGATTAACCAAGTTATCATCAGTGGATACTCTATCTAACTTCACATCTCCCTATCTATTATTCTCTAATCAGATTATATCTACAGGGAATATGTTTGTTTCTGTTCGTGGCTCTCGATTCCTTTTGCTAGAGCAACTGCACTTACCGTTGTCACAATACAACGGTATCGCACTGCTGGCACTTGGAACGACACCTAGTTCTTTTACGAACTTTAACAAAGCAATAACCCCTTTTTGGCAGCTTTAGATTTAGCAATATACTCGGCTTTAGTGCTGGAATCGACAGTTCTACTCTGTTTGGAACTATTCCTATTCACTGCACCACCATTTAGAACGAAAATATATCCAGACAAAGACTTGAAGTCATCATGGTCCGTTGGAAGCCAACATCAGTATACCCAGTAACTGATGACTCTAGCTGCCCACCATAGACTTTAAGAAATATTCTTTAGTCCTTCTAAGGTACTTAAGAATAGTCTTGACAGTTCTCCAGTATTCCTTACCGAGATTTTGCTGAAATTTGCTCTTTCACGGAATGCAACATGGAATGATTGCTCCCCATTATCAGTATATCGTCGACATATATGATAAGGAAGACAACATTTCATTCTTACGTTTACTATAAACGCATGGATCCTCTTTGCTTCTGACGAAATCAAACAATTTGATAGCTCTGTCAAAGCAAATATTCCAACTCCTAGATGCTTGCTTGAGTCCACAAATGAACTTCTTTAACTTGCATACTCCATTCGGTTTTTCTTTGGATACGAAACCTTCAGGCTGTGACATATACACGTTGCCTTCGATTCTCCATTGAGAAACGCGGTTTTAACATCCATTTGCCAAATGTCAAAGTCATAGTATGCAGCTATTGCAAGTAATATCCTAATGGACTTGATGTTAGTGACTGGCGAAAAGGTTTCATCATAGTCAATGCTCTTGCGCTGACTATAACCCTTTGCCACCAACCTAGCCTTGTAGGTTTGTACCTTGCCATCTGCATCTCTCTTCTTCTTGAAGATCCATTTGCAGTCTATGGGACGATCCCCAACTGGCAAATCAACTAGTTCCCAGACTAGATTGAGGTACATCGAGTCCATTTCAGATGTTAAGGCAGCCAGCCACATCTTCGAATCGGTGCCTGATACCGCTTCGATATAGGTCTTAGGTTCGTCGTCTTCTGAATTAACCTCATCATCTTGGTTCTCAACCAATAGATTTAGTCTTGCAGGTGCACGACGGTTCCTTTGAGGCCTATTGAGTTGGTTTTGCGTTGGTTCATTCGGTTTATTCTGATCGTGAGTTGGTTTTCAACATTTTAGAATATTCTCAAGAATTTCACTATGATTCTCTTGAGGTGGGACTGATACAATATCTTGTCTTTGATGCATCTTATTGTCTTGAAGTGACCCTCTAAGAGTTGTTTCCCCTCCCAATAGATCATCATAACTCCCACTGAGTTCTTGTCCACTCCATTGGACAAGACCTCATCCTATATGTTATCTTGCGGGTTTGATACAATATCTTGTTTTGATGCATCTCATTGTCTTGAGGTGACCCTCTAAGAGTCATTTCCCCTCCCAATAGATCATCAAAAACTCCCACTGAGTTCTTGTCTACTCCATTGGACAAGACCTCATCCTCTATGTTATTTTTGTGGTTCTTGAATCTTTTCAAGATCTACCTTGTTGTGACCTTGTTCCTCGGAGATATAAATATCTTCAAGAAACGCCACATTCTTGGAACTATCACCTGGTGATCTCCAGGGCAGTAGAATTCATATCCTTAGTTTCCTGAGGATATCCACAAAATAGCATTTCTCACTTTTAGTCTCCAATTTATCAGTCGTCATCTTCTTAACAAAACAGGACAACCCCAGGTCCACATATGGTTAAGACTCGACTTCTTGCCACACTATAACTTATATGGTGTTTGCGTGACCGATTTAAGAGGAACTCTATTCAGAACATAACCATCGGTTAGTAAGACATAACCCCAAAGGAATAAGGAAAGACTGGTGAAACTCATCATCGATCGAACCATATCTAATGAAGTTCGATTTCTCCTTTCGGATACTCCATTCATCTGTGGTGTACTCGGAGGTGTCCAGTCTGACAGGATTCCATGTGATTTCAAGTAATCAAGAAAATCTCGGCTTAAGTATTCCCCTCCTCGATCTGATCGGAGAGTCTTAATACTTTTCCAAGTTGTTTCTTAACTTCTAACTTAAACTCCTTAAATTTCTCGAAGGCCTCAGATTTGTGTTTCATGAGATACACATATCCATACCTTGAAAAATCATCAGTGAAAGTTTTGAAGTACGAATATTCGCCTATTGCTTAAGTTGGAACGGTCCGCACACCGCTGTGCGGACCAACTCGAGCACAACCTTGGCACGTAACCCTTTTCCCAGAAAGTGGTTAACTTGTCATCTTTCCTTTGAGACAAGATTCGCAAGCACCATATGATTCGAAATCAAATGATGTGAGATAGTCTACCTTTCTCAATCTTGCTATTCTTTTCTCATAGATATAACCAAGTCTACAGTGTCATAGGTAGGTTTTATTATTCGTATTACTTAGCTCAGGCTGTTTGTTCTTGCACATTGAGAATATTTTGTTCACATTCAAGTATATATATTCCATTCAAAAGAAAGACACTTCCTTAAAACAATCCATTAAGCAAAACAAGCATTTACTGTTTGCAAAATAGAAAGAAAAAGTCATAAATGTCTAATATTCGAATGGAAATAATATTCTTTGAAATTTAAAGAACAAAATATCAATTATATAAATCTAATTTATATCCCGAAGGAAGATCTAATCTAATCTACTTTCAACGTACAAAATAAACTACTTAAGCTCTCATCCAATGCACCATGTGCTTTGAACTTCGGGCAGTCTCTCTTCCAGTGCCCCTTCTCATTGCAGAACAGACACTCATCCTTTGGTATTTTCGGCTTCTTTTGAACCCCTCCACTCTTAGGCATCAAGGCCGCATCCTTAGATGCTTTCTTCCTCTTCTTCTGCTTATTCTTCTGTTTGGAAGATCTCACAGAAGAGCTCACCATGAGCACATAGTTGCCTTTAGAAGTAGATGATTCGTAGGTCTTGAGCATGTTGTGAAGCTCTGGCAGTGTTACCTTCATGTTGCTCATGTTGAAATTCACTATGAAATTTTCAAATAAACTTGGAAGAGACTGCAAAATCAGATTTATTGAGACACTTGAGGGTAGCTTCGTTCCAATCGATTCCAACCTCTCAATCAATCCGATCATCTTCAGTATATGTTCAGAAACCTGGCCCCCATCATGAAGCTTATACTTGAGGAGATCTCTGAATATCTCATACTCAATGGTCTGAGCTTGTGAAGCGTACAGACTCTCCAATGTTTCAGCATCTCATAAGGAAACATGCTCCAATGTTGCCTATGCAGTTCAATACTCATAGAGGACAACATTAAGCATTGAGCCGATGTGGCATCCTCAACATGTTTCTTATGAGCTTCTTCGTCAAACGTAGCGTACTCAGGAGAATTCTTGTCAGGGATGACACTGATTGGTTTGTCCAAGACATACTCAATCTCGTCTTGCTTTAGCACCAATCGCAAACAACGGAGCCAATCCGTAAAGTTTGACCCAGTCAACTTGTTTGTTTCTATCAAACACTTATAAGCCAAAACGACATTTTATTTGACGAGAAAATAATAAAATGGGAAAATAAATCAGAATAAAGTAAACAAAGATCACATTCGTATCACTAATCAAAACAAGAGTTTATTGCAATGATTAGCTCCCACTAATTTTAACATATTTTGCGCCCCCAAACACAAAATACGGATTTATAACAATTATAAATCTTAGTGGTCCAAGATCCAAGTTTATATTACTGCAGCCTCTGCTTTGGCTGATGACTACAATAATATCACTAGGTAGGCTTCTAAGCCAATTGCAACAACAATTTGCAATTCTTGGTTTATTAATCCAATTAATATTGCGTCCTCAAACTATTTTGGTCGCTTTGGCGTCTCAAAATAATTTAAGTAAGTCAATTCCATCACACGATGTCAACCATACATCTATGAATGAGCCCGAGTCTTGTCGATTTAGAGTAAACACTTTGGTGTAAAACTCGTGGTCGAAAAGATTAGGAATTTCAAACAATTATGATGGACGACGCATTTTGTTTCTAAACAAGACTTGGTTTTTAGTGGGGATTTTATATGTGATACTAATTGTTAAATTTAATATCTAATATTAAATTAAACGCAATTACTGGGTGCCGCCTACCCAGGCATAAGAAATGCGGACCACACATATTGGGCGCCGCCTACCCATACATACTGTCGCGGACTACATGTATTGGGCGCCGCCTACCCAAACATAAAAACGGTCTTAAATTACTATAATTTAAATTGAATAAGCATAAAATCAAATAATAGCTTATCACATAATATCAAATAAATGCTCAACGAATAAAATTACTAATCCAATTAAAATTTTATTCTTTAATTAAATGTGGATTAAAATTAAATATATTAATTCCAAATTAATATATACATATACTTTTAATATTAATTCTAAATTAACATAAATATATAAGTCTAGTATTATTCTTTCAAAATAATAATACTATCAAAATTTATTAATCTAATTAATATTAGTCAATTAGATAAATATATTAATTCCAAATTAGTATAAGTATACTTTAATGTCAATTCCAAATTAACATAAATATATAAGTTTATTATTATTATTTCAAAATAATAATAATAAGATATTAATCTAATTAACCAATTAATATGTAATTGAGACTTAAAAATTAATCTAATTAATAAATCTAATTTGATTAATTAAATAAAATTAATTAGTCCCATATTTAATTTGAAACAGGCCCAAATTAAATTTTGCCCAAGTTAAATTAATTTCTGCAGGCCCAGCTTAATAAGAGGATCCAGCTCCAAGCCCAGATACCCAAAACCGGCCCAAATTTAAATCAGCCCATCTGAAGTGGTCCAACCTAGCCGTATCCCAGCCCAAAACCTTTAGGGTTAGGGCTGGACATCAGCCGCCACCTCCACCAAGCCACGCCACCGCCGCGACCCTCCGGCCGTTGTCCAGCGAGCAAGACCACCTGCACTAGACCCACGCCGCCGCCGCGACCATCGCCGTCGCCGAGAGACAACAGGCCAGCAGCAGTAGCGAGACATCATCCCTGCCGCCGCTACCGTCGTTGCGTTCGAGCAACAGCAGCAGTCGAGTAATTGCAGCGACGCAAAGTCGCAGCATAGCGGTGTACCAGTCGACGCAAAGGTTGAGAGGATGATTTTAGTTTGATAATGGGTTGCCAACCAGTTTCATTACTAAAAGTTTCAACATTTAATTTTCAAAATCAATTTTGCAAATCTGGACCAGTTTCAATAATGAAGCAATTTTGAAACTTTTAAAGACCAAATTAAATAGTTCGCTAAATCTGTTGCGGAATTGATTATAAACACAAACGACATACTATTCTCAAATCGATTGTATTAATTTTATTTTCTTAAATTTTAATCCACAAGTAATTAAATTAAATTCATTATAAATCGAGCCTTGTGCTCTGATACCACTGTAAGAAATTCTCGACTACATCTAATGTACGCAGCGGAATAATAAATCGAGAATTAAGATCGTGATTTATAACTGAACTAAACGTTGAGCATAAATTACGCTAAAGTTGGAACAACTTACTTGTTGCGTAATTGATCGGACTGCATTGTGCGATTGATAAACGTTGAGCATAAATTACGCTAAAGTTGGAACAACTTACTTGTTGCGTAATTGATCGGACTGCATTGTGCGATTGATTCACCACTTCAGGTATCCACGCGTATATCGTCCGCCGCAGGAACTATCCTCGGTACAATTATTCGATAAGTGATCGCTAGGAAATCACTTATCAAATTCTATAGTGCCTCCAATTTTTATCTGATAAAAACCCTTGATTCTCTACTATAGAGAATATATATATATATATATAGTACCATATAACCCTAGGTTTATGGGCCTAATATCCATGTCCACTTAATTAATTAATTAGTCTGACTTATTAATTAATAAAACCCACATATCCTAATCTAGTCTATATTTTTCACTGACAGGTTTGTGAGGGCGGCTAATGCCATTAGAAAGGCTATTAAAGAAAATGTGAACAATGAGGGGAAAGGAGCTTTGTATGGTGCCGTGAATTGGCCGGAGAAGTTCTGGAACTGGACCGGGAAACGGCAGTATATGGTGACGGGATCACCGAGATTCGACTTCTATGCAGCGGATTATGGGTTGGGAAAGCCCCACAAATTCGAAGTGTGCTTGACCAGTGAGTAATTGAATTTAAAAAGCTACTTGCAGATACTTATTAGTTATTTTATATATAAATATAATTAAATTCTTGAAGAATAAAGTGATATACTCATGGAAGAAGAATAAAGAATGGCTTGTAATACCTGAATGAATGGTTTTTGTTTGTGCGTCAAGTTTGTGTTAAAAAATAGGTTAATGTAATACTCATATTTATAGTTTTTTTCGGTAGTGATTAGGGTTTGATCTTTGTGTTTTTTCTTTTTATACTTTTTAATCTTATTTTTGTTTTACTTTTTAGGCAGTTGTATGAGAATTTTAATCTTTAATTAGTTAGATTGTTTACTATTTTTAAACTATAATTGTAGCAGGATATATTTTACTAAATAAAAGATAGTATAATTTTTGGAAAGCTAAGATTTTAATTTAGAACTTGATAGTTAGAACTAAAAAAATATATTAAGCAAAATTGGCTCTTTTTGTCTATAATTTGCTCTAAATAAATTTAAATACTCAATTTTAAGTTGGTATAAATAGTAGTCCGAAGTTATTTATTGATGCCGACTGTGTGAAGTTTACTTGATTGTTTTATATAGTATAGTTATTGAAGCTTTGTTATGTTCTTTTGAGGTTATATATATGTGACCTTGAAGTTGATATAAGTATGGTGTACGAGATTTTTGTCCACCTTGTATACTGGAGAGTATACTCCATTCATTTTAAAAAGTTTGTTTTGAATAAATTAAGGACGGGTAGATAGGTAAATATATCCATACAGAATTTATTTAATATGGAAACGTTTTGTGGAATAAGGAAATATTCATCTAAATAAGTAGGTTGTTTAGGGTAAAATTAAAATAATTGTGTTATTTCTGCTAAAACAATAACTATTTTATAATCTTCTATATATTTTAAAAGCGACACTTATTTTAAAAGAGAGAGAATATTTAAAATTAATATTTCACAACGATAACTAATGCTAGAAAGCTTTTCTAGATTTGAATTAATTATCAGAGAGAGAAAAAGTCTGAAATGACAAAAGCCCAATCATCATGGAACCTAAATTATATTTAACTGTTCTCCACGCTCCCTAAATTTTGCTTCCAGATGGAAGATGCAAAACCAGCAAATGGAAAATGCAATGATACTCCTCTAATAATTGACATGCATAAAATACTACTGAGAAGGGACGACACAATCCAAGATGAATATATTCCAAAAAAAGTCTTCATGTGATTTATTATTGTTTTATCTTAAACTTTTTGTTTTATATTTTTTAAAATGAATAAAATCAAGAATTCTTTGTTATTGTTTGATTTAAGCTTATTTACATATTAATTTTTAGAAGCTCTCACATATTAGTGTGTCAATGAAATCATTAAACAAAAGTACTTGTAATTTTGATTTTTTTAAGTCTAAGAAACCTATTCTTTTACTAATTTTTCAAACCATCCCTAACCGTATGTAACACCCCACATTTTTCTGCATATTATTTATTTACAACTATATTATATATTTAATAAAAATATTATTTATTTTGGCCAATTATGAAATTGAGTTAAAATTTGTGAAGTTATTTTGGTTGTGCATGTTATTAGAATCTGATTAAGTATGAATTGATTTGCATTTTATATAGGCTTGTACATTAGGTATGTTTGTACATTCACATACACAAACACTTATATTTAATAGGATAAATTAAAGCACACTCGTATGGGTCTCTTTCCATACGGTCAATTTAAATACACTCGTATGGGTCTAATTCCATACGGTCAATGTAAGTACACTCGTATGGGCACACACAAACACTTATATTTAATAGGGTAAATTAAAATACACTCGTATGAGTCTCTTTCCATACGGTCAATGTAAGTACACTCGTATGGATCTCTTTCTATACGGTCAATGTAAGTACATTCGTATGGATCTCTTTCCATACGGTCAATGTTATATTATGTGTTGTTAATTAATTATATTATAAGCATGTCAATATATGATATTAAATAATTCCTTATTGAAGATAATTGTGTTCGCAAATAAATTTAGATGCGTTTTATTTGGTTCATCTAATGCCCTGATTAGAAATTGTTTTATTATTATATAAAACGTCTGGATATTGTTTATTGTTATTTAAAATTACTTTAAATTATTTTATAAAAATCGGGTCGTTACACCGTATTATCAAGAATGTTCAAACCATGCACTAATAATTTCAAGTACTATGAGCTACAATGATTTTGTTAATCTTGAGTCAAAGTAATGCGGAATTTGATTTGTAATTTGACTCATAATTTTAGAGTATATTTAAAAGAATCATTAAGTAAATTATTTAAAAAAAAATTAAACCTAAAACCAACTCGTTGATCCATTAGTAGATGGGTGCCCCTCGACTAATTTTAGGGGGTGTTTTCCTTTACTTAACTTTTGAAGAAATTATTAAAAGTAGAGATTATTGTAAAATTGCATAAAATTAAAAGTAGGTAGTGTTTGTGAATAAAAGTGATTTTGTTAGTTGTAAAAGATGTAGTATTTAATAATTAAGGAGCTTTTAGCTTATTAGTGAGATTAAAAACTTTTATTTATTTACTAAAATACCATAAAGTTGGGCCTAAAATCACTTGTACTAAAGTTAAAGTTATTGTCCTAAACAATTTAAAATAGTTTTTTCCCAAAATATAAGATGAAAAATAATTGGAAAAGGCAATCGTAGACACCCCCTTATGGGTTCGATATTGGGTGTACCAATCTGAATCATAAAATTATTTTATCCATAAAGGAAAACCCATGAATTGAACTTCAAAAGTTAATAAAGACAATGCTCATGCTGACTAATTAATAAAGACAATGTTCATGCTAACTAATAGTATAATAAAATATGACGTAAGTGTAAAATTTATCAACCATATTAAAGTGTACAAATGCTTGATTATCTAGTAATGAAGGAAAAGAAATTCAGTTTGATCTTTTGTTCTGACAACCTTGTTTATTATGTGTCAAAAGGGAAGCAATCCAATTAGCCATTGTTGGAATTTTCCATGGTGTTGTATTCTTGCAACAAATGAAGATGTGTTAGCTTAAACCTGTCACGATTTATTTATTTATAAATTACCACTTCAAAATCTATCAAAATCCTGGCTTTGAAAGGAAGGTGCAATACGTCTTGTAATTTCCAATTCATTCTTATTCGATATTAATTAAGTAATTAACAAACAAATAAATACTCCTTTGTCAGTGGAAAAAGAAAAAGAAAACTGAAAACTTAAAGTGGAAATTTACTATTCTGATCGAGATTTCCTTGTTGCAGAAGCTTAGGAATGTGGTGTATTATGGCCAAGGCCGCAGCAGAAGAGGGCGAGAAAACACTGGTTCTGCCCCCATCTTTGTAGCAATCTCTGAAACACAACCAATGGACACAACCAATGGTAATATAAAAAATCTCCAGAACCCATCCTTTAACTCAAAAAAAAAAAAAAAAAAAAAAGAAAAGTGCGTAATACTCATCTTCTGCAAGCGCAATTTCTGCAAATTTCTACTTTTGGCTCACCTTCTATGAGCCCAATATCTGCAAATTTCTACTTTTGGTTCTGAGGGCTCAAAAATCTGGAAGGCAGAGCTCAACATTCTATAAGCGTCACTTACAAAGGAGGGATTGAAGGGCACTTCTTTATCTTCATTGAGCGATTTCCGCCCAAAATCACCTTGAGAAGTGAGGATTTATTCCCTCGGAACCCATCTCCTTGCAATCCAGCTCCTTCTTCGAGCTTCCGCTTCAGACATTTACTCCTTCGGGTCAAAGGAAGCGAAAAATGCACCATAGTCTCCGACCGAGTACTCATCGGAGGAGTAGGAGCGAGAGAGAAAGGGACAGGGAATCTAAGGATTGAATGGGAAAATGGGATTTGTGGGTATATGGGGGTTTAAAGAGGGTTTTTGAATCAGAGGAAAAGAGCTGTGAAGAAGCTCAACACATGAATGGTCTTTTCATAACATTAGACAAAAAACAATAATAAATAATATTCTTTTTTTGTTTTTGAGAAAATAAATAATGTTATTTCTTAATAATGGGTTAGGTGATAGATAATCTTTTTAATTGCCACAAATTATTTTGGTTGTTACCAGTCTTATTATTATATCATAGCTCACGAAACTTTCGACTCCAAAATGGTGGACCATTAATTGTACGTGAGCCCATTTTTCTGTAATTGTATTTGGCCCATTTGTAGTTGAGCCCATTTTCCTGCAACTGTATTTGGCCCATTTGTAGTTGAGCCCATTTTTTTTTAATTCTATTTGGCCATCTCATAGCTCTTTCTGCGGAAAAAAACGAAAAGAATAAAAGGAACAAAAAATAAATAAAAGGAAACAATTAGATTTTATAGTTATGTCCTTATACAAGCTTTATTTTCAAGGATATTATAGGTAGAACAAATTTTGTAAGAAACCAACTCAGACTTTTATAATAGAAGTAGATTAATACTAGTATTCGATCACTAAAAAGGAAATTGGCCTAGATATCAAATATATTAAGAAAAAGGAAAAAAATAATTTAATACAATATATTTTTTTATATATAAAAGAAGACTTGGTTCTCTTCAGTTGCGCCACCTCAGATTTTTAGAGCATTTAGAAGCCGCCACGTATGGTCGATTACAAATAATTTTTTTTAAAAAAAAATTCTCCTAATCTAAGAACAAAAGAAAAAATCTTCCCCTCTCCCACGGTGACTCGAACTCAGGATCAAAGGAATCTTCTCCTCTCTCCACGGTGACTCGAACTTAAGATCAAAGGAATCTTCCCCTCTCCCCATGGAAGGAATCTTCTCCTCTCTCCACGGTGACTCGAACTTAAGATCAAAGGAATCTTCCCCTCTCCCCATGGTGACTCGAACTCAGGATCAAAGGTCTAGGTAGTAGATGCTCTGCCACTTGAGCTATCCAACTTCGTCACATCGGTTGCAAATAATCTTTTTAATTCTAATAGTTACTTATCTCCAATTTATTTATTTGTGTTGTATCGTTCTTATTTAATCTATATATATAAAAGAAGACCTAGTTCTCTCAAATTGCACTTCAGATTTTTAGAGCATTTAAGAGCAGCCACGTGTCGTCGGTTACAAATAATCTTTTAATTCTAATAATTAATTTTCTCCAATTTATCTATGAGTGTTTGGAAGTACTTTGCTTTATATTTCCAAATTTAAATCCCTTCGATTGTTCTAATTCGTAAATGATATCACTTTGTTTCGGTATGAATAGAAAATATGAGCATATCAAAATTTTCTTCCCTTCCTTATCTTTTGGCACCGTCTAATATGATCATAATCTTGCTAAATTTCACGATCAGGTGCTTCCGACTTCCCAAATTCAACAGTTGGTAGTAAAGAAGCTTAGATTATCATCTGATGCTAACCTTGTCTGTTGGATTTTGGAAAGAAAGTTGACACTTGACTGCAATTTCACGAATTCATTCGCTGATTAAAAAACCAAAAAAGAGAAAAAGAAAAAAAATGTTTGTTCAATGGTATCCCCCCAATGATAGTGTTTTCAAAATTAACACTTATGGGCGCCTAAGGGTAATCCTAGCTTGGCCGAGCTGGTGGTTTGATCGAGAATTCAAATGGCAATTTTGTTGCTGGGTTTTGGAAATTTCTGGATTGTACTGATATAATTTATGCTGAACTTCATGCGATTTTAGAAGTCTTTAAATTGTGCCTTCAATGGAAATTTCGAGGGTATGACTTGAAGTGGATGCTTTATTTATTCTTATGATGCTTAAGAACAATGTTATAGGTTCATGGCAGCACCAAAATCTGTTTGCAAATTTGGCGAAGCTCACTGATTATTGAGTTGAGTTTCACACATCCACATGAAGGAAATCGTGCCGCTGATCATATTGCTAACTTGGCAATCAGACATAGAAGCAATTTTGAATTTGAAAACCTTGAGTTATGTAAAAGTTTGATAGGGTTTATTTGCTTAGATGCTTGGAGTTCGCTCAACTTTAGGTTTCCTTCTTGCGTTCTCTTTTTATAGCTTTTATGTTTTTCTGGTTCTTTGTAAATCACTTGAGCCTATTAATACACAGGTTAGAGATTCATGCCTCAAACTTTCCATCAGTTTGATGATTTCAGCCTTAAAAAAATATTGTAGATAAATAGATACAATATTAAAAAAATTAAAAATATTTTTTTACAAAGGAGGATACCTAAATTAACATACAGGGAGCGATTGAAAAATTGCGAATTCTCGGCTTTTCTGCCTCCCAAAATAAAATGAGAGTTGCAATATATTTCTGTTAAAATTTCGTCGACATATCGGTGAAATTTCAGTTAATATCAATGTTGGTTGACATAACATTTTGTTATAATATCGCGAATATTTCAGCAAAATATCGACGAAATATTGGTTATTTTTGATATTTTGTGGTTAATTTTGATTTCTTTTTTTGTTTTGTTTTGTTTTTAAGGTTAATTAAAACATCGACACTAAACTATTACCGTTTTTTTTACATAAATCACTATTTTTTTTTTTTTTGCGTAGATATATACAAACTATACGGGTTTGGTAGATAAACAACTGAACTTATGTTTCGCTCATTTTTCTGTTGGGATTCTGCGCGTGATAGATTTTAAGGGTGTTTTTGCCTACACAATTGAGTAGTTTTTCTTCTTGCTACATATTTTTGCAACTCAAATTCAATTGAGTGGACAAAAATACCCTTAAATACTTATCGCATGCAAGTCACCTCCAGAATACCGGCAAAAAATGACGAATAAGTTCAATGGTTTATCTGCCAAATCAGTATAGTCTGTACATATGGGTGCCAAAAAAAGAAAAAAATAGTGTTTATGTACAAAAACGTTGATAGTTTGATGGGTTTGCTGCGATTAACCCTTTTTTATTTGAAACGGTGGGGAGCTGATGGTGTGGCCTATTGACATCAATTTTACTAATGTTTAATACTTTGAAGATTAATGTCACGCATTTGGGCCGAAAATACACATTTTCTCATGGACTTGGGGTTCTCGCTAGTTTAGACACAAATTGGCCCAATTCCTTAGCCCACCTTCTTAGCCCACATGTAAAGAAGCTTCTAGAATGTATCTAGAGTAACGTATGAATTTTCTACATAGTTCTAGATATAGTCTAGAATCTTCTTGTACTTGTAAAGAAATATGGAGTGTTCTAGAAAACAACTCCTAGCGTTTGGATCAAGTTGATCTGCACCGTCCATTAAGAAGGTGGCATTGTATAAATAAAGGATAGGACCACACTTGTAAATCATCCAAGTATTTTGAGTTTGAGTGAATACAAAAACTTTCCCACTATCTTTCGGAGTTCTTTAATTCGTCTTTCATGTATAACACACAACACTTCATCGAGAGCAAGACTCGTCTTTTATGTAACATACACAACACTTCATCGGGGGCAAGGCCGACTTAGTTGCCGCGAGACGCGAAAAAGAGTTAAGTGTTGCACGCGATGAGTTAAGGAAACAAGTACATTAAGATCCTATATCTATACTATATAATATAACAAAATCCGCCAAGAATAGTAATATCAACATTTTCCCGTCCAAAACAATACTGCTAATTCTGGAAAACTTCAATATTAGCTCCATTAATTGGTTAAGTCTTATATATGGTATAATTGGCTGCATTAATTGATATTACCTTATATATGTTAAAACATTCAAACTATTTAATTCCGGAATTGCATTTAAAGTTAGTAATAAGTTACCATTGATTTACACAAATCTCGCAACATAACCTTTTCAACTCAAACTCAAGGCAGTATATCATATTATAATTTCCAAAGATTGTGATTGATAAGTATTCATATTCTGGGCTCGGTTATAAAGCCCAATTGATTTTTCTCCAAGAAGGTGTTTTTCTCTAGGAACCACTGTATTTCAATCTGTGTAGTTTTGAGTGTCAGAATTTAATAATAAACCTCTTGGTAGTAAAAAATGAATCTTAAAAAATATCATAAGTAGCTAAGAACAAAACAATTAAAAAGATATAACTGAATGTTTCTTGCTCTTGAATTCTTGAACTCTTCCTTGAATCCCTTGCTTGACACTCCAAATTATGACAGAAATGTATAAAATTTTATCTTTAAGGCTCCCTTTATAGTTGGAGAATTAAGATATGAGTTGAAGGGTGAAAATCCTCAAAAAATTAGGAAAAACGCATGTAAGACTCGACTCATATCGCATGGGCCGTGTAATGGGCTGGGTGACCCAAAGCTGCATTCTTCTCCAACTTCAATGTCGTCATATTTGGAGGTCTTATGGTTAGAATTTGGAAACAACTATCTATACTTAATATAATAACAAAATCCACTGAAATTAGTAACTTTGAAGTTTTTCCGCCCAAAATCTATTACCAACTCTGGAAATCACAATTTTTGGTATATAAAATTCAACTCAATACAAAACACAATTATTGATCATAACTTGCCATATATTAGCCTAAATAAATATGGTAAAGCTATTTGGGCTGATTTTGTCTGGGCCGAAAAAACATATTTTCTTAAAATTATTTTCTTTTTATAAATTTATTGACTATTATTAATGAAAAATTATTTATGAAGACGGTAACTAATTTTTAACATTACAAATATATCCTCTGTCAACCGCATATTGCAATTCCGGCTCCAATCATCAACATGACTTCTATGGATGGATGTTAGAGATATTCATACATTAAGAAAAATAAATATTCATTCTAATATATATTTTAGTCTTTAATACTTTTCACTGCACTCTTTTTCCATTAACATATAATTTTTCATATCTTATTATTTATTGAGTGTAATATTTTATTATATTAAAATTATATAAAAATATAAAAAATATTAATTTATTCATTTGCACTTATAAACCGTGCATCGCACGGGGATACTACTAGTATTAGGAATAAATGAGTAGTAGGAGTCCAATATTTTTAGAAAAATATACAAATATTTCAATCAACACAGATATTTTACGAATATTTTTGTAAAATTGGAGCACTTTGAATACCGGTGACACAATGCCATAGTCTACGAAGCATAAATAGACATAATATAAAAAAATTTAAAAATGTTCTTTATAAAATGACTTGGTATATTGACACGTGTCCCATTAACAACGATATATAGGTATATTAACGACGATATATAGATATAGACTATTGCTGCCATATAAATACAATTTAAAAATGTTCTTTACAAAATGACTTGGTATATTGACACGTGTCCCATTCTTTAACTTGGTATATTGACACGTGTCCCATTAACCGACGATATATAAATAGACCGTTGCTTCCATTTATGTCGTGCCATATAAGTACACTCAAATAATCTCTGCGTTTCAAAATTTGAGAACACAATTTCTTCTTATAGTGAGAGAAAAAATTAGTCTTCGTTTTCAGGGAGATCAAGCCCAATGCGTTCTTCGATTTCCATCTTGATCGAAAGAATTGGAAAGTCTTTAAGGACAAGTGCCAAAATGTTAAAATTACTACTGCAAGTTGTTTCAAGATGCAATTTGTCAAGAGCTTGTAAGTTGTGTACGCATCTTGGCATGCATAGACAATGTGTATCAAATCTCAAACTTAGATTGTTGTTCGTCCTCGAATAAAAAAAGTAGAAATAACAAGAATGAGAGAAAAAATTAGTCTTCGTTTTCAGAGAGATCAAGCCCAATGCGTTCTTCGATTTCCATCTTGATCGAAAAATTGGAAAGTCTTTAAGGACAAGTGCCAAAATGTTAAAATTGCAGTAGTTAAAATTACTACTGCAAGTTGTTTCAAGAGCTTATAAGATGCAATTTGTCAAGAGCTTGTAAGTTGTGTATGCATCTTGGCATGCATACACAATGTGTATCAAATCCCAAACTTAGATTGTTGTTCGTCCTCGAATAAAAAAAGTAGAAATAACAAGGGCGAATTAAACGATGAGTATTCTAGTCTCGGACATGATTTTCGCAAACATACAAAGACAATGAGCATATTATGAATCAACAATATATCAACTACTCTCGAGACTTAGCACTATAAATGAGTGATTCTCACCGAATTAGTGTATCGTTCATCTCAGGTGTTTAAAATAGAACGAGTTTACACTCAAGCTGGTTCACATGCACAGTTTACCCTATGATTGCCTATTGTCTAACTCATCTATCATACTGTGAATAAAGAATCAGACAGGTCTTTGTGTTGTTGTAATATAGGGCTCAGGACTGACTAGGTGGGAAAATTTTGGATAAAAGTAACTCAAACTTGCACTAAGCAAGTTTATCCTAACTCAACTAACCCTAGAATGATATGATTCCCTACCTTACTCTTCATATCTCAGTAAGCTAAGTTGATAGCTTCTTCGGCGCATGATACAATCAAACTGCACTACATCACTCAATTGCTTTTAGTGCCAACTTCAATTAAATACCATTTTTGGACTACTTAACTATAAAAGATAATGACATATTTAAGCACTTTTTTTAATTGAACCTTTTCTATCTCAACTATCATTTCCACTCAAACCTCATGCTTTCTCTCAGACTCTGCCTTCCAATCCACCCCTCACATTCATCTAGTCCAAATTAGGAAAAAAGCTAAAAGGAACGAATAAAAGATTGTAACATATGACTATAAAAAAATAAGCCTTAAAAGTGGCTAACTAGGGATTATGTAATAATATTCGATGAAAAAGATCAATTTCTGGCTCAAATAATAGGCTAAAAGAAGAAATGTCTAAAATCATTCTCTATGTACACAACAAGTACTTGACAAATTTCAAGAGAACATCTTCTCTGGCTTTTTGTGATCAACATTCAAAATCCATGCTCAATTTTGTCTCGATATGCTTATCACGCTCCACTACATGTTGTATCTATTTTTAAAATTTAGCTCATCATCGTCAGTCAACCATTTTTTAGCTTTTTAAGTTCACAAAATTTTCAGTACAATCCCGAGTTTGACCCAAACACAAGTGACTCAACTAAAAACAACTAAATCAAACTGCAAAAACAACCTAACCTACTCAACACAATGCAAAAAATTTAGCAATCCAACAATTTCACAAAAAGCAATAAAAATATCAAGGAAAAATAAAAACATGGTTGTCAAGACGTCCACTTCATCTCCTCCCCTAAACTTGGTCGAAGACCAAGATTTATGGAATGAAAATGGTACGTTGTAATTCTGAACATGCTTCCCGCCCAGTCGGGGCTTCACAGAGCAAAAAATGAGATTTCACTTTCTTGCCCTGCCGGCAAGAAAGTCAAGAGGGCACAAGAGTCAATTCAGTTCCAGGTTTGAAATAAGGAGGCAAAGGTTAAAAGTTTGTTCGGCTGAATCTGGGCCGAATTACTTTATAGAGTTCAACCCAAGTAGGCCGAGTTTTCTAAGTCTGTTCGATCAGTTAACCGTCTGCATGGGCCGAATCTTGTTATAACCGTTTTGTTTTCTGTTTCAACCGTCTTGGATTAGTTGGACAATTGTGAAGAGCTGTGATTAGTCTAGATAAGGCGGTTAACTTGTATATAGCTTGTATCCTTGTTTTCTTTGTTATTAATAAAGAGGTGTGATCTTGTTGATGCCGTGGATGTAAGATTCATTTTGAATCTGAACCACGTAAATAACTTGTTGTTTTGTTCTTATGCATGCATTTATGAGTTGGTTATCAACTACGGTGTGGTCATAGTGTTTGTGGAATTGTTTGTGTTACATATTGGTTGATATATCTTTGAGTAAGTTTCGACAGTTATATTTAGATAAGAGTATATAATTAATTATAGGTTAGGTTGCTCGGACTCGGTTACGGATATCTGACACGGATATCAAACATATTATATTAATCCTGCAATATAATCACTTATGATGTATTCGTGATGTCATCATATACACGTGTCATGTGTGGATTCAAATGTAATAGAAGATGTTGTATTGTATGGAGTAAGAATTTCAAAATAGAGAGAAGCTGGACAGGTGGTGGGAAAACAGGGTCGAGGAAGCCAGGTTGCGTACACTCTGATATACGAACGAGGGTTACAGAATGCATTTGCGACGATGATTACATACAGTCTCTTATAGATACGCATAGATACAGACGACTCTCCTATAGATACAGACGACGGTTGCATAAGACGGTTGAATACTCTCATATAGATACAGATACATTGACCGTTGCGTCGATTATTCTATATAAGTATATCAAAATTTGAGAACCAGAGAAAAAATTACACTTCCTGAGAAACAATGGGTTCGTTTATTTCCATGAACAATGAGTTAGTTTATTTCCATAATCGCGAGAAAGATGTTGCAACTGGAGAAGGTTCTGAGGGCGGTGGCAGTGTTGTAAATTTGATAATCAGTTATTCATGCTTGGAAAATATGAAGAGCACAATGCAGTAGCTGAATAGCTAATAACTGCTTTGAATTGATATTAAGATGTCAACTAATTTACAAAGTAAAGTTTATATTTATACTACGGATTACGTCTTGTGCTTTGAATTGATATTAAGATGTCAACTAATTTACAAAGTAAAGTTTATATTTATACTGCGGATTACGTCTTGTTTAGCTACTAAGCTAAGGGCTGACCAATGACCTACTGCCATGTGGTATCAGCAAGTGTCTATAAAGAAGTTTTCTCTGCCGGGGTCAAAATGTTGGAGGAAGAAATTAGATCAAGAAAGATGTTGCAACTGGAGAAGGTTCCGAGGGCGGTGGCAAGAAGTAGAAGAAACATTCTAGTTGAAGAGGTGACGCTGAGAATTTCAGAGTCAAGCATTTTTTTTTTTTTTGTCTTTTTTTTGTCAGCAATTATAGATGATAGGTAAGACGTTAGCACCTTGACTGCACTTGTCATTCTTTTGGCTGAATCTTTTGTAACCGTTTTGTTTCTGTATTCAACCGGTTTTGGATTAGTTACACAGTTGTGGAGGGCTGTGATTTTTAAAGCGGTTAATTTGTTTATAAGGAATTAACCGTGAGCCAAAGAAGAGAAATCATCTTGTATTGAGAGAAAGGAATGTAGAGAGAGTTGTATGAAAAAGAGAGAAGGAGTGAGTTGTAGTCTTCTTCTTCTTGCATAATCTTTTGAGGGATATAACTTTTTTCCTTTGTCTTTGAGGCCGTGGATGTAGGATTCACAACGAATCTGAACCACGTAAATAACTTGTTTCATTTTGTTCTTATGCATGTAATTTTCTTTGTGGTTTGATCATATACAAGCGATAGTCATAGTGTTTGTGGAATTGCTTGAGTCACACATTGGTTAACATATATTGGTCATAATTCCAACAGGGTAGATATTAGCCATACTCACGACCACTTCCCCTAACAAAGAGTTATAAGGGATATCCCAAATAAGTAACTCATTATAAGGTGGAGACATCAATTTAGGAATGAACGATATGCTCATTATAAGGTGGAGAGATCAGCATATTCCCATAATTTTTTTATCATTATCTCAACATGTACCAACGGAGATTAAGTTCCCATAATTTTTTTATCATTATCTCAACATGGACCAACGGAGATTAAGAGGTCGATGTTGAAAATTAGAAAATCTAATTATAGACTGGAGAAACAACATTCAATCACACAAAAGCCACTCCAACTGACATTATACAATAGACACATAACCTGAGGAGCCTAAATTTTTGACGGGTTTTGACGGGAATGGTTAGAGATCCACAGGATCACATGACTGCCACTTTCAATACCGATCATCGACAATCAAGCTCCATGAGATAACGAAAATGAGCGATATTATGGCAGCCTGTCACTTGTTCTCTTATCACGTCGCCTATGACACTTAGCTCATTCTCGTCCCTCGCGGTAACTAAGTCAGCTTTACTCCCGATAAAGTGTTACTTAGCTCCTTCTCGTCCTCGCGATAACTAAGTCAGCTTTACTCCCGATAAAGTGTTGTGTGTGCTAAGTAAAAAGCTAAGTAAAGAACTCCGAAAGATTGTGGGAAAAAATTGTATTCACTAGAACTTGAAAAGCTTGCATTGTGATTTACAAGTGTGGTCCTACTTCTATTTATACTAGACCACCTCCTTAATGGATGGTGGAGATCAACTTGATCCAAGGACTAAGAGTTATTCTCTAGAACACTCCACAATTCTATACAATTAAAAAATACTCTAGACTAACTCTAGAACTATATACAAAGTTCCCTACACTATTCTAGACATATTCTAGAATCTTTCCTCCTTGTGGGCTAAGATGGTGGACTTAAAGAATTTGGCCAATTTATAGGCTAGACTAGAGAAAATCTCCAAGTCTATGCAAAATAGGCATTCTCGGCCCAAAATACGTGACATTCTCTCCCATCTATTTCGGCTGCGTCCTCGTCGCCATGTGTTGTTCGAGCAGTTCCTTGAATTGTCACAAGTCCTCCTCGGGTTCCCAAGTTGCCTCAGACTCTGGCAGTCCCTTCCATTTGATTAAGTACTCGGTTTTCGGTGGAACTCCTCGTCGCCTCACGATCCGTCTAGCGAGCACCTCTTCAACCTCCTTGTCATAAGACTTGGTGATCATGGGTGGTGCTCGACTTGATTGCCCTCGGCTTGGGTCTTCCCTATCCTCGTTGTATGGCTCAACATGCTCACGTGGAAGATCCGATGGATTTTTAAATTACTCAGTAGGTCAAGTTTGTAAGAAACATTGCCTACCTTAGAAATGAATGGGAAAAGGGCCCTCGTACCTTCGAATCACACCGATGTGCAAGCTTTGGAACGCCTTGAATTATTGAGGTAGTAGAAGTTTCACAAGGACTCGGTCGCCTACGCTGAACTCCTGGGGTCTTCTTTTCTCGTCCGTCCACTTCTTCATCCTCTTGCGGGTTTTCTCCAAGCATGACCGGGCTATATCGGCTTGCTCCTTCCACGACTTCGCCATCTTGGATGCTCCGAACTTCGTCCCTCGTCCAATTGTAAGGTATGTGGGGTCAGGGGTTGTTGTCCCGTTCCCAGCTCGAATGGACTTTTCCCAGTGGCTTCTGTTGGTTTATTAGGCCCAATTCTGATAAGCCCAATCCCCAAGCCCAAACCCCAAATGGCAGCCCCACCCCTTTGGCATTCTCCTGCAGATTCATTCCCCCTTTGGTCTTTGTCTCTGTGATTCACGTAATGTCAATCAATGCCTCATGGTTTTCTGCTCCATTCTTCCCTATAAGAATGGAGCACCCTCTTCTTTGTGAAGGGTGTAGCAGATATAGAGTGATACACTTTTGTGTGTGTGAGAGTCTCTCTGCCACCATTAACGTCCCTTTCTTCGTCTACGTCTTCCTTGTTCCCTTTTGTGGGTCGAGTGGGTTGAGTGTTAGAGAAGAGTGTGGGAGTTACCGGGGTTAAGGGTTGGGATTTCTACTTTGTGTGGAAATCACCCTTTGGGCTCCAAATTCGCTGCTGTCACTATTCGATCGGAAACGGGCTCAAGGATTTCCTGAGCCATACTCGAACCAGGACCACGGTTCGATTCCTAACAGTGGTATCAGAGCCACGGTTGTCAAACCGTGGTCTCTTCGGTGTGTGAATCCCAGTCGTGGGATTGGAGGGTTTTTTTTCCGGCGAAATATCGAGGTCTGTTCGCCTCCACTGAATTCCTGACGAAAATTCAATCTCGGCCGAGATTCACTCTATTATCGGCCGAGACGGGCGTCCAGCGAATCAAGTCTTTGTGACTGAATCTCAATCTCGGCCGAGACTCATCTTTTTCTCGGCCGAGACGGGCTTGCCGCGCCTGCTCACTGTTTGTGCTGTCTAAAGATCTCGGCCGAGACTCCCATCATTCTCGGCCGAGACGGGCCTGAGTGCCAGATCCCTGTTTTTGCTGAGTAACAATCTCGGCCGAGACTTCTTCCTCTTCTCGGCCGAGACGTGTCTCGGGGTTCCAGGAACAGAATCTGCTGTATACTTTTCTCGGCCGAAACCCTTCTCCTTCTCGGCCGAGATTGGTGGTCCGAGATTGGTGGTCCGAGATTGGTGGTCCGAGGACCAGTGACCAGAATCCAGCAACCTCAGCCCCTTTGGCTGTCCTCCCGTCGCGCCTTTGCCCGACGTGAGCCGAGTTCCCTTCCAGTTTGGTAAGTCGGGTTCTCCTCCCGGTGAGGACCCGCTCGGGTAAATTGGCTAAATCCTTTTACTGCTTTTGTAGCTACCGTTTGGGAACGGATAGGATTTTACTGCTTTTGTAGCTGCCGTTTGGGAACGGATAGGTTTGGCTGTACGTGCTGGTAGTTTAGGATAATCTGTGTGATTGTCTGTTTGTTGCTTCCGCTTCCATTCTGATCTTTGTGATTAGTTTTTTGCATTCTTTGTGATTGCTTGCTTGTTTTTCTGGAGGTTATCAAGTGACCCCCTGCTCCACTGTTTAATCAGTGTTGAGAACTGGGAAATCCTTGATTGTTCTGTCCTCCCTAAAATCTGTGTGATTTTGTGATGGGTTCTATGCCTGTGTCTGACACTGCTCCTTTTGAGGTGGAGCAATCAGATTTATCTGCTTTTTGACGTACATGAGAATATGGAAGTAATGCCTAATTATGATGTTGTCTCGCTAGGGTCAGACCTAGGAGAAATATTAGGCCACCTGCTTGGTTTGATAACTTCCATATTGATACTCATGTTGTCATTTCCCTTTGACTGAGTGTCATTCCCCTTGACTGAGTGTCATGCCCTTGACTGAGTGTCATACATGTGACTTTGTGTCAACCCCATGCTTTGTGCATTAGACTTTGTGTCTGCCTCATGCTTTTGTGCATGTGACTTTGTGTCAACCCCATGCTTTGTGCATTAGACTTTGTGTCTGCCTCATGCTTTTGTGCATGTGACTTTGTGTCAACCCTATGCTTTGTGCATTTTGACTTTATGTCTACTCCATGCTTTTGTGCATGAGACTTTGTGTCAACCCTATGCTTTGTGCATTTTGACTTTATGTCTACTCCATGCTTTTGTGCATGTGACTTTGTGTCAACCGTATGCTTTGTGCATTAGACTTTGTGTCTACCTCATGCTTTTGTGCATGTGACTTTGTGTCAACCCCATGCTTTGTGCATTAGACTTTGTGTCTGCCTCATGCTTTTGTGCATGTGACTTTGTGTCAACCCCATGCTTTGTGCATTAGACTTTGTGTCTGCCTCATGCTTTTGTGCATGTGACTTTGTGTCAACCCTATGCTTTGTGCATTTTGACTTTATGTCTACTCCATGCTTTTGTGCATGTGACTTTGTGTCAACCGTATGCTTTGTGCATTAGACTTTGTGTCTGCCTCATGCTTTTGTGCATGTGACTTTGTGTCAACCCCATGCTTTGTGCATTAGACTTTGTGTCTGCCTCATGCTTTTGTGCATGTGACTTTGTGTCAACCCCATGCTTTGTGCATTAGACTTTGTGTCTGCCTCATGCTTTTGTGCATGTGACTTTGTGTCAACCCTATGCTTTGTGCATTTTGACTTTATGTCTACTCCATGCTTTTGTGCATGTGACTTTGTGTCAACCGTATGCTTTGTGCATTAGACTTTGTGTCTGCCTCATGCTTTTGTGCATGTGACTTTGTGTCAACCCCATGCTTTGTGCATTAGACTTTGTGTCTGCCTCATGCTTTTGTGCATATGACTTTGTGTCAACCTTATGCTTTGTGCATTCGACTTTGTGTCAACTTAATGCTTTGTGCATTTGACTTTGTGTCAACCGTATGCTTTGTGCATTAGACTTTGTGTCTGCCTCATGCTTTTGTGCATGTGACTTTGTGTCAACCCCATGCTTTGTGCATTAGACTTTGTGTCTGCCTCATGCTTTTGTGCATGTGACTTTGTGTCAACCCTATGCTTTGTGCATTTTGACTTTATGTCTACTCCATGCTTTTGTGCATGAGACTTTGTGTCAACCGTATGCTTTGTGCATTAGACTTTGTGTCTGCCTCATGCTTTTGTGCATGTGACTTTGTGTCAACCGTATGCTTTGTGCATTAGACTTTGTGTCTGCCTCATGCTTTTGTGCATATGACTTTGTGTCAACCTTATGCTTTGTGCATTCGACTTTGTGTCAACTTAATGCTTTGTGCATTTGACTTTGTGTCAACCGTATGCTTTGTGCATTAGACTTTGTGTCTGCCTTATGCTTTGTGTATTCGACTTTGTGTCAACCTTATGCTTTGTGCATTCGACTTTGTGTCAACTTAATGCTTTGTGCATTTGACTTTGTGTCAACCGTATGCTTTGTGCATTTGACTTTGTGTCTACCGTATGCTTTGTGCATTTGACTTTGTGTCTACCGTATGCTTTGTGCGCTTGACTTTGTGTCACATTCGACTTTGTGTCGATCGACTTTGTGTCTTTCCTTGGTGAAAAATAACATGCTTTGTGCATGTTATCTCCTGTACTTTGTGTACGGGAGTTTGGCGATGATGATTCCTCCGTTTCCGTGATCGATCGACAGCGTAAGTGAATTGGGCCCAAGGTGGAGATTGTTGGTTTATTAGGCCCAATTCTGATAAGCCCAATCCCCAAGCCCAAACCCCAAATGGCAGCCCCACCCCTTTGGCATTCTCCTGCAGATTCATTCCCCCTTTGGTCTTTGTCTCTTTGATTCACGTAATGTCAATCAATGCCTCATGGTTTTCTGCTCCATTCTTCCCTATAAGAATGGAGCACCCTCTTCTTTGTGAAGGGTGTAGCAGATATAGAGTGATACACTTTTGTGTGTGTGAGAGTCTCTCTGCCACCATTAACGTCCCTTTCTTCGTCTACGTCTTCCTTGTTCCCTTTTGTGGGTCGAGTGGGTTGAGTGTTAGAGAAGAGTGTGGGAGTTACCGGGGTTAAGGGTTGGGATTTCTACTTTGTGTGGAAATCACCCTTTGGGCTCCAAATTCGCTGCTGTCACTATTCGATCGGAAACGGGCTCAAGGATTTCCTGAGCCATACTCGAACCAGGACCACGGTTCGATTCCTAACAGCTTCGCTACGCTGTAAGTTATAAGAAAATTGGGCAACATCAAGTAGCTTAGCCCAATCACGTTGATTGGCACTTACGAAGTGTCGGAGGCAACACTCCAACAAAACATTCACCCGTTCAGTTATCCCACCCCTAACGGTGGTTGAAGAAGATGGGAATAAACAGTACTATAACTCAGGAACATAAACGTAATAATTTTGTATAGTGTTCCTTTATTTATTTATTTAATTTTCTTTTTTTTAGTGTAACTTGAAACTTATAGTATCTTTTAAAGATTATATAAACAAATTAACTTTTGACATTTATATTTTTCTCAAAAAGGTATGGAAAATATAACTTCTAATATTTATATGTTTTTTTCAAAAGGTATGAGTCCGTATTGTATTCTATATATAGGAGTTGTATATTATACCGAATTACCCTTACAGTTATCATACCAATATTTTTTGTATGTCGAAAATTCATACTGTTATCGTATCGTAAATTTCGGTATAAATTTTTATTGAAATATCAAACTACTAAAATACCAAAAAAAATCGATATAAAGCAGGATAATGGTATATACCAAAATTTCGAATAATCAATCGGAATATGGAAAAAAAATTCAGTATACCAATATATATCGAAATACTAAAATTTTCGAATAATCATACTGTTACCAGGCTGAACTGAACCGAGCTGATCGAAGCCCGGATTACCACCTCTAGTCATAAGAAGGGGTGGAATGTTTTTTGTATGAGGATTGGCACAAGATGGAAGTAGAGTGTTTTTGGTTGTGTGGTTGTTCAACCTTTTTGTGTTTACAGATTTACAATTGTTGCTAATGTTATATTTAGATAAAAGTATATAATTAATTATAGGCTATGTTGCTGGGACACGGGCACGAGTATTTTACACGGGTATGTATCTGGCATTATATAAAAACCCAAGCCCAAAATAATAGGATCCTAACCCAAACCCCGAATTTGGAGTGCCCACTTTTCTGACGAAGGGTCGGATACGTCTTAAGTGTCGGTGTCGTATCCAGCGACACGGGTACTTCATCCAAAATGAAGAGTCGAGCAACATAGATTATAAGTGGTAAAATTGATTCAACTCGATAGGCTAACCTAGTCCGTCCGACATCTTAGACAAGCTAGACTATATAAATTTTGAGTCGAAATACCACCTGACACGAAGGCGACCCAATGGGCTGATGACCCAACGGACCATAACTCAGCTAAAAAATCTTTAGTATATTTGAGAAAGAACGGTCGAGTTTTGAACTAGCCTGATATTTTGCATTAACCCGACGGGTCGAATCCATCCAAATTACCACCTCTATATACAAACGACGACGTAAATCGGTCCCACAAGGATACACACATTGGTTTAGGAAGAATAGAAAGGAGTACCTAAAATAAATCATTAAATTGATAAAAAGAATATATCAAGTTATAAAAGCCAATGCATTATTCCAAACTACATAGTTTCCTCACTAAAATCCATATCCAAACAAAGCCTTAATCATTCTCATCCACCGTTGAGAAATCATCAATTACAACAAAAAAATCCATAACTTTGCAAAATCTCAACCACCTTAAAAGTCAACGACGTGTTTGGTACAAGTTATAACCACAAAAACTAAAAAAGTTTGTCACAACTCCATTTAGTACAGCCTTCTTACATTTCCTTAATGGAATTCAATTCAACATAGGAACTATTCCACCAGCTGCCACAATCTGCTGCTCCAACTGCAACAATACACATATATTCATTTTTATATATATGCAAAATCAGTCGGTCCGCCCGGAAGACATTTTAAGAACATTTTCGAAAGGTTTACTGCACTATTGGTAAAATCGGCCCAGCATGCCAGACATTTTAGATGGCAGGGAACAGGAATCTTAGCCCCATGTACCATCAGACCCAAGATCCCGACCTAACGGGCCATGAGCTGGGCCAAGAATCTTGGTGTATAATAGAAGGGATGGGATGGGCCCACAAATTCATGACTTGATGGACTTTCAGACTCGCCCAGCCTGGCCCGCCCACCAGACATTTCAGATGTTGGGCCATAGGAATCTTAGGCCCAAGTACTATCGGGCCCAACCTAATGGACCATGAGCCGGCCCAAGAATCTTGGTGTATTCTAGAGGGGATGGGCTGGGCCCAACAATTTTTGACTGGATGGACTTTTGGCCCAGCCCCGCAGCCCGACATATGTGATGACCCGGTGGGATGGGCTGGAGTGGGCCAGGCGGCCCGAATTGCACCTCTAACTATATATCCATTACACTATCTGTCTGGATCAATGTTTTTGTTCATTACCGAGCTTAACGATTTCTTGGTACTATCCAAAATCGACAAGCACCAGCTTTTGAGCAGTTCGAGTGGGCAAATAATGACAAATTGTGTCGTTTAGGTGTGCAAAGTGCAAAAAGACATGCATAATTTGGTGACTATTTGACAAAACTAAACAACCGGAAAGAAGTAGCGTATTCTGTAGCAAAAGATGTGGAATACGTACCCGAAATAGGGCCTCAAGCTTGGCCTTGACTAGTAAGTACTCTTGCTTCAATTGGTGCAAGCATTTCAAGCACCTAAAACACGCACGTAGAAATTGCAGCATTCAATGGCTTATCTACTCAAGGTCAATATGAAGGGTTAACAAAAAACAATTTGCTCGAAATTCTGAATTTGCGAATATGGGAAAGGAGACATAAAATGTTATTACCCTTCGGTGTTTTGCTCTTCACAGAAGCTGCGGAAAGCAACACAAGTGTTCTTGACTCTCTGAGCACCTATGCTGTTATTGCCAAAAAAAAAAACAAGTCTTGTAAGATGAAAAAAGATGATAAAATGATTGAACACTCGTAAACTCACAAAAAATGTTTGCTATTTGCATTCAGAAAGGCACCTGTGAACTCCAGAAACAATTACTAATCCAGTCGTAAAAATGGTTTTTTCATTGAAAAATTAATCGTACATGAAGATTTTATGCAAATGCGTAAGTTTTCCATGGATCATATTGTAGATCGTTACTCATTTCCTTTATCAGTCGTAATGTTCAATGAGAAAGGGAATCTCGTTAGATTGGTTATACTTTTACATTGGTGGATGACTATACTAGGACAACTTGCGCGTCCATGCTTTCACATAAACAACCGAAAAACACATTACAAAAACAATCCAGAAAGCGACAGTCTCGCATAAAAAAACCAGTCGATCCATCTTTCATAACCATAGAACCTATATCTACACGTCCCAACCAAATGGGTTGGTAGAAAGAAAGCCTAGACCTAAATTCCTGCTGCGTTTTGGCCTTATTCACTATTTACAGCAATACACGTCGTGTTGTACTCTTCGTAGATTAGATTGAATAAGAACATAGTATTCACTGCAAATTCAAGCAGCCATATATGGGTGGTAATCTTGGACCCCACTCAACAACAAGAAATCTACCCGACACGAACACGATTAACCTGATTCCAACCCGAAATCTAATTTATCTTAAAACGTGATAACCATATGTTTCAAATCGAGAATGTATCTTAAAATGTGATAATCATAACTTTTGAAGTAAAACCCAAATCTGCCCAAAATTGAGCACGAACTCGACCTGATAATCCGGTCACCACCCCCTACTATCATGGCTTATATTGTTCTTTACAGAGTCAACTATCAGAAATGCTAATTAGCACTAGAATAGACAAGATCTTTAAATTCTTGCAGATGGTAACTTGATATGCATCAATAGAACCGGGAAAATCAGGGAAATCGTAATAAAATTAAGAAAATTAAGAAAATTAAGAAAATTTAGAAAGAAATCGCACTTAACGGTACCTGGAGCTGCTGCCTTTGAACTGATGAACATGAGCATCGATCTTCTTAAAGTCCACATTCTGCTGATCTCTGCATCAAAGAGATTCATCAACACACACACACACACACACACACACACACACATATACATACATATATATATATATATATATATATATATATAGAGAGAGAGAGAGAGAGAGATTACAAAGCTACGGTAAGATCATTGAGAAGCCGTTCAGAATCCTGGAAGAAAAGCGTGACGACTTCAAACACGAAATCAGGATTGCTCTCATCTTGAAGTAGCTGCAGTTGACTAAACTGTCCATCTAAGAAACCCTAAATTTTCACCCAAATCCAATTTCACAAATTCACAATCGAATTCACAATCAAATCCAAATTAAGAACTTCAGAACTAATTTACCACCAATTTTTCCAACATTTCCTCCAATCTTACCTCGCGAAAGAGCACATTTGCGTACTCGAGAAAACTTCTCTGCAGCTGCTCCACTTCCATATCTCTCCTCTCTCTCTCTCTCGATTATCAGTACGCGCTAGAAGATCTTGATTCCTGAGGAACTTAATGGACAATCAATGGATATGATAAATGCTTTGAATAAGGATTTGGTGCATTTAAATGCTTAAAAAATGCAGCAGAGGGAAATATTCGAAGAGTTTTACCATTTTTAGGCTTTGGCGTGAAAAAGAATATGTTTTATTTTTTATGCCAAAAATATGCTTTACTAAATTACCATATTTTAATATGTTTTATCATTTATGGTATAATTCTTTTTCCATAATCTTGCTGTTTTATCATTTTTAGCATCATTTTTTTGGTCTAATCTCAGCACGTGTTAATTTATTTTTACCTTTTTAAAAAAACTTTTACCGAGTATTAACAGGTTTCTATGTTCTTATTAGCACCTACGAATAGAACTGTAAATGAGTCGAGTCAAATCATACGTACACTTGTTTAAATTTGTTTGAGATGTTATTGAGCTTATAATATTGTGCGTGAGCTTGTTTGATTATTAATTGAATCTACTTTGAATCAATTTTAATCGAGCTAAATACAAGTCGAACTTGAGTAATTTGACATTTTTACATTTACTTTAATATTTTTAACTTATCAAGTTTTATCTCGAATCGAGTAACTTGATTTGATTTTTAACTCCATCTATGGAAGTCTGTCTTCTATATTTTTTTATTTTATTACAAACAACTTATTTTTAAAATTACGGTTGTTTTTAGGTGTTAATACTCAAAGTAATGATTTGTACGATAAAAGTAACTTGTTTTATGGACAAGTAACCCGTTACATAAAAGTAATTCGTTAGATGATTTTTAACTTTCGAAATTTGATAAATTTGAACTTATCTGTCGTAGTCTGTGGCTAAATTAATTTGTTGTATTTCAAAAATTAAAGGATTAAAATTGAGATGTTAAACTATGATGTTCTTATACTAAAATATAAGGAAATTTAATAGGACTAAGAAATTATTTACCCTTGCTTTTTTTTTTTTAACATGGAGTAGGTGTAAACGAGGCAAGCCGAGTATTGGTGGTTCGAGGCGAAAACAAGATGGAAAGCTAATTCAACTGTTGTGTTGCATGCTTGCAGCATCTTATCGCCACCTTTTCTTTATAAAATATTATATTAAATAAAAGACCATCTTTTAGAATTTGTAATATATATAATGTTTTTTTCAAAAAGGTAGTGATTCTATTCTTTTTCTTTTGTGGTCAATCTCAAAATGTTCCTATTCCGATTCACGATTTTTTTATTTTTTATTTTTGCCTTTTTTAATCTTTTCTTTTTGAGGGGTATTCCGTCATTCACGTTCAATGAACACCAAAAGAAAATTCAGAACTTCTCACAATTTAGTATGCTCCCTCCGTCCCGGCTTATCTTACATAGGAGAGGTCGGTACGAATATTAAGAAAAACTAATTTTTGATTGTTTGTTGATTTTTCAAAGGTGGATTGAGGATGGAGATTTTGAGGGGGGAAATTATGTTATAACTTTTACTTTTTAGACTATGCAAAATAAGGTGGGACAGTCGTTTAAAGAAAATGTGCAAGATAAGGTGGGATGGAGGAAGTATGAGCTAATTTCATAAATCTACTATTGTAGTCTTGATGATGGAAGCAGAGACGGATTTGGAAATTAGTAGTGGCTGGACTGAAATATAATAAATGTTTAATTTATGAAATTTGTATATATTTTTTAACGTTCAAATGAGCTGCATCCGACGAGGTTTCAAACTGTAGAACCCGTATATAATTGAATTCATATTTGTTTTGGTAACATAACCATGTTCAATATATAGCATTAAACAATGTAAAAGAAAATCACCCCTCATTAAGCTCCGAAGTGTCATCTTTACATGCTTTATTACTGAAAACGTCCGTTCAATTATTGCAGTAGAAACATACAAAGTTAAAAGAAAATAAATCATAGTGAGGTGGGTTTATCTTTAAGGGTTAATTACAAGAAAATTTGCAAATTTAATCAAATTTTCAATTATAACATGACTTCCAAAACATATCAGTGTAATCAATTATAATTTTTTTAATTTCAACATCGACTATATCTTTCACATCTGATGGTGACCGCTATTAAATGCGTCTAGACAAAACATTCTCTTGTCCTCGATTAATTTTACAATCCGTCATTTTCACCTGCCATAATTAAGAGTGGAAGATGTGGAATAATAACTTCAATCTCCTATCAACTGCACTGAAAATAATGGATTGTGAAATTGGTCGGGGTAAATAAAGGTCTTGTGCAGGCGACGGTGGTAACAACACAATCATATGTCAAAAAAATATAGTCAACGTTGTAACTGAAAAAAAAATATATAATTTGTTACCAATATTTATAAGTTCTAAAAGTTATGTTAGAATTGAAAATTGAACTAAAAGGCCGTGATTGTTACCCTTATTTTTAATGCAATGGCTTAATTTTATTTTGAGGAGGACTTAACATCGATAAGGACTACTAGTACTTAGACCTTTGAAGGGGGAGGACTAAGGAACGGGTCAAGCCTCCCTCTGCCCCTCGATGAAAGTTTAAATGGTTACCCAACCTGACCGACACAGTTCTTATTTGATCGGGTCGAGTATTTTAAAGATATTATATGTGCTCGGTTAAAACCGCACCTGACACGCATCTATCGAGCTTTTATAGGGTCGAATTTCAATACCCGTTGCATTTTTTGGATATTTAGCTTAAAAAAAATAAACTAATTCAGAGGATTGAAGTTACAACATAATTGACATCATTCTTTATAAGAAAAGTTCGATCATAAATTTTTCGTATAAAAGTCTCTATTCTAAGAGTTCCCATAAAGCTTGGATTAGTCGACACCTAGTTACTAGACCGTCCTCGACCATATACATTTCCCCGACTTTTTTCATTTAGTCCTTTCTAAATCCTGTTTAACTTCGTTTAGGCCCTAGATCCTAGTTCACCGTCTGATTAGTGCCTCACGTATTAATAAAAGTATTGATGAAAGAATAATAACTAAATAGACAGGTAGGAATAGGTTGTCAAAATAGAATATTGGCCCAATGGGATTGCTTTCATGTGCAGTTATGCTGGCTAAATCTTTTCTTAAACAACTCTTAAGTACAATCAACTAAAAAAACATTGTACTAATCACCTCGGGATATCTTTGCCTCTTTGTCGGGTAACATAGGCTCGCATTCCAGCTCCTCGCGACGCTGTACTTGATGCACGTACATTGGGTATTTAGGTGTAAGTGTAACATTCTTTTATTATTTACACGTACTCTCTGCACTTACCTAAGAAAATGATAAAGTACAATATGAGTCATATGACACAAACATATCACCAGGGGCGGAACCAGAACTAGTGGTTGGGGAGGGGGGCAACAAACAAAAAGTTGCCGATAATGGTAATATACACGCGATAATAGAATTTTTATATTTTAACATTTATTATTTAAATAAGAAAACCAACATTATTAAATATGTGGAAGTACAACTAATAATTACTGGTATATTATATCTTAAAGTATTCCTATGGCATATTATGAAAATTAACTAATTTTATTCTAATATTTCGTAATTTTGAGGGGCCATAACACATTGTTCAAAATAAATACATAATGCACCTATTATACATTTTCTTGGGGTAAAAATAGTGGAGTGGGTGGGGGAGGCAAGGCCACCCCTGCATATCACACACACTAGACGGGATTGGTCATTTCGATTTTGTTCTTTTACTTTCAAAATTCGACAAATTGATCTTTTGAAATTCGACAAATTAGTCATACCACACTGTCAACGGTAGGTAATGTCCAATTTCAAAAGTTAAAGGACTAATTTATCGAATTTTGAAAGTTAATGGACCAAATTGAAATGACCAAAGATAATATCCTTGAATTGGTGAACTTAATGAACTAAAAAAACCTATTTAGCCCACACTAATATGTTTTACACATGCACGCTACACACACTTCACCAGCGCACACACTTGTATTATCATACTCTTTTTTATATGTAAAAAGATTCAAACATTCAAATCCACCCATTAGAATTTAAACATCCAAACAAAGTATTTGAAATAAGTGAATTTCCAAATATAAAAGATTTTAAATCAATTCACCTGAAATCACCTTTATTTCCAAATCTCAATCCAAACGCAACCTTAGAGAAAACATCGATAATAGCCAATCTCTGTTCCTAAGCAGTGCACTAAAGATTCTCAAAATGGGGGCTAAGTATGGGGGTGTACCTTGGACTATGCCTCAGCATGGTTCTCCAAATGTGTCATTTGAATAATCACCGGCATTTCCGGAACTTCCATTCGCAAAACGGGAAGAATTCGAGTAATTGGGCGGATTGGGAAGAGCGCTTCCTCGTGTGTACCGGTTCTGTGCAGCAGTTGCACTTCTCGTCGACTTGGGACGAGCCTTTCTACCCTGTATCCAAAAATGAGCTAGACGATATTAGAAACGAACACAATCAACATAAGGATTTCTAATAACTCAGAGGGAGATGAGTTCTAGAGAACAACAACCAAAACAAAGCTTCATTCCGTTATGTGGGGATGGCTATATCGAGCAGAAATATCTCGCATCCTGGTCAGTCTCGACATGCTCTTGTCATTACTATTTATGATGTGTAAATCTTGCCAAACCATTTTCGGCTCAGTTTCTCTTTCAATTTGAATTAAAGATTCTCTACTTTCTACCAGCCTACCGAGTAGAGGTGGTAAAATCAATCCAGCTTGATGGGCCAGCCCCACATTTAAGGCAGGATGGACTATAGGAATCTTGACCCGAAATATCCTCAGGCATGACAGGCCCAACCCGATAGGCAAAGCCCAAGGAATTTACTGTATTTAAGAGTGTGGACTGGGTTCTCTAGTTTTCTGCCCAACAGAATTCCAGGCAGGTCCAACCGGGACCGAGACATGACATTGGCCAGATGGACTCTGACCGAGCCGGGCAGCCCGAAATGCCACCACCAATGCCGAGGCACCTAAAGGAGCCCTATGCATATGTCTAAACCATCTTAAATGTGTCTTATCTACCTCGTCTCTGTATCCTTTCTAATGCATTCACTGCTTATAGTATCTATTAATAGAACTCGAAAACTGCATTGTTTTCAATTCTGTCTAATTAGGGGCTAAAACCACTTTTTGTCACATAAATTTCCACTTATTCGATTTTCGTTCCAAAATTTGTCATAATTAAAGAAATTGCTCGCATTTGGACAAAATTTCACCGCCGATGAGCAAATAGATTGGTAAAGCACACATGACACCAACTTCTGGTCGCTTTTCATTGACATGGCATCGGTGTCTGGGACGAAAATCGAACGAGCGAAGAGTTATAGGATGAAAAGTGATTTCGTGTGACGGCCACCGGCACTTTTGCAACCAATTTGCTCATCGGCAGCGGAATTTGGTCCAAATTCGAGCAATTTCTTTGATTATGGGACGAAATTGAAAAAACAATAAATATTGGAACTAAAATAGAATGAGCGAGAAGTGATTTTAGCCCGTCTTATTAGTGCCATTAAGTATATTCGGACAACAGTGAGTGCAAAATGGAGTCACCTTGCCCATGCACTTCTCCAAGTGAGGAGCGAACCGCCCGGCCATAATAGATCGGCCACAGTTCATGCACTCAAATATTTCATTCGCGATTGCAGGGTGTGTTTGCCCGAATATATCGACGACATATTTTCCGTTGACTTCACCGCTATGGCTGGGATCGGATGCCCTTGCCCGAGCTTCGGCAGACAACCTTAATTCCTCTTCCTCTTCGTCTAAATGACGGTCAAGTCCTAGCTTTGCTATTCGGTGCGACTCCGATGCAACATCAACAATAATAGAATCAAGAATTTCTCCGAAAATTTCTGACAGGATCTGGAAATCAAACAAAGGATTAGCAAATATCAATCAAGTGTATCAAGAAACAGTACAATGTGACCGCATTGTCACGAAACTAATCAATATAATTCAGACTATGGCTGTGTTTGTGTTTGCTTATTTAAAGCAAATTTCTGCTTTTATCTATTATAGTGTTTGCATGCTTCTGGTTCTGCTTCTGCTGGAATTTAGCGTATTTAAGTCTAAATCTTACAGCAGAGTAAAAGCTGCTTCAAACTGCTTCCGAGTAAAAACATGTTAGGAAAAGTAATTTTTTAGCAAACACTACAACTTATGAGTTTACTACAGTTACTTTTTCTTCACACACTATCCACTTTTGATTTTAAGCGATTTTACAATAATCTTTAATTTTAACCACTTTTTCAAAAGCAAAAGCAATCACAAACATTCGCTATGAATTCAAGAAAGAACCAAGGGAGCAAGAGTCACATATTTATGGAAGCAAAATAACAAAGCCGAGGATCGGTTGAACAACAATTGCAGACCTTTAAGACAAATGCCTTAAGTCCTAAAATATTATCTTTTGACACATGAATCACACAAATTTAATCCTTATTTGGATAATTATCACATCCGCCCCGTAGTGCCCAACCTGAGAACGAACAGCTAATGTGGTTCAATTATCTTTTTCAAGAAGTTGTATATTTCTCTTTCATTTTACAACCATTTTTCATTTCCAATGCTCATACTGAAAATGGAAAATTTCGGAAGATAAAGGGCAACTATATCTTGAAATCTAAAACGACACTTGTAGAAGGATGCTTAGTGGTATGTTTCTAGAAGTTTCTCAGCTTAATTAGTTACAACAACGGTGTTAGTTACCCTCTATAAGTAGCTTGTAACTACTCATCTGTATCAGATTTTTGACGAACAATACAATGAGTTAGTATCACAAATATCTTCTCTCTATCACTTTTAACAACAATTAATTTGGAAAACTAATACAGCACTTATTTTGGGACGGAGAGAGCAACTTAGTTCAAGTGGCAGCAACATACACACGGCAGCAGACCATTCATACATATTTATACGAGCTCAAAGATTGTACGTTAATTGTCTGCAGCTAGATTACACAAAATAGAAACAACGAAACTGAATCATTGATTACCTCGGAATTAAACGGCCCATCATCCTCTTGCGGCATTGACATGAGTAAAACGAACCACAATGCTAGTCAAGGTAACGCTCTTCTAAAAACAAATCAACCGAGGAAAACAATTACTTCATGAGCTTGTAACAAAAATCGAAATATAGTTTACAATGAAACTTTCAGATTCGTTTGCAGCAATTGAAAATGAAAACACGAAAATATAATCCTCATTTCTCATTTCAAAATTAACCAATTTTCACACATATAGGTCTACAAAAATGGATTAATGAAACTTGCTGGAGCAATAACATTGATGAAGAATCTAGAGAATCAGTAATAAGTAACAGTAACAACAGATGCATCAATGAAATTAAAATTCTCGATGAACGGAAAATGCAAATCACGAAATCGCAAAATAAAATGAAAAATCGAAACGAATTTCAAACAGTACCTGAAGTAGGGGACTGGTATGGCGTCGATCGGCGAATGACAGCGACGATTAGATGGTTCAAAGACGATTCAGCTGAAAGGATTGAAAAGATTTGCAATTTTAGGTAGAAATCCAGAGTTCTTTCTTTTGAAATGGGGAAATATCTGATATTTGGGTCTTATATTTTTTTTTCTTTTTCCTTTTCCTAGAGTGATTTAAATTAACTTTTGACTAGAACAACAAAGGGTTTTGGGAAAGAAAATGCCAATTTTGGATGACTTTAAATTATATGATGAAATTTAAAAGTAACAAAAAAAAAATGTCAACTTTTATTTTTTTTCAATTACAATATCAACTAATATATTTTGACATTTAAATGCATCACCACCACTACTAATAAGTTCGTGTAATGAGATCGGCCGTCTAATGACAACCATATTTTGCCATATAATGATATAATTCTGGTGAACGAAATGTTAAAGTTGCAATTCTCACAACTTTCACTCTCAATTTACAATGTGGGCGGCAAGATTGTAAAATAGGTGTGATGTATAAGTTGTGATACAATATGTGAAAATTATTTATAGAAAAATTATTTATCTGGGCATATTCCTTTAAACCATATTCACCATTTTCAGGTCATTTCCACCACGAACCATTGTTCTTTCTTAGTTCGTCTTCGTTGGTTATGCCTATAAGTCGCTTCAATCTCTGGATCAAAAGGATCCTTGCAATCTATTTGATCGAAAGTGCATCCACTTTCTACTCAACCAAGAGAACCAACACTTAAGCTCAAGTAGTAACAATCAACGAACAAACAAGTAAAATAAAATAAAAATGAAAGAATATGTCTAGAAGAATATGTCTAGAGTATCACTAAATAATTATCACAATACGACCCGGCTATCTTTACCAGATCCCCGAAAACAATGTCAAAGCTTGATTCAGTTTTTATTTTTAGATTCTAAAGCGACAACCACAATTGAACTGTGTTACTCTAGTAGTAGATGGGTACAACGTCAATCACACAGGAACCGGTACTCGATATCGGGTGAGAAATCGTAATAAATATCGAGTGGCTATCTAAACGATCAATTAGTTGGTTTTAATATAGGAAAAACGTACTTTTTGCCCCCATGTACTTTCACTTTTTTTTTTTACTTTTCCCCCACGTACTTTGTTTACTATGATTTTTCTCCTTGTACTTTCATTTATCTTATTATTTCCTTCCTTACTAACAGAGCGTGTTAACGTCGTTAACAAGTAAAATTAGAAAAACGTATTCTTTGCCCCCTTTACTTTCACTTTGTTTTACTTTTCCCCCTTGTACTTCGTTAACTATGTTTTATCTCCTTATACTTTCATTTATCTTATTAAATTCTCCTTACTAACAGAGCGTGCTAACGTCGTTAACAATTAAAATTATCATGTTATCTTTCTCCTTGTACTTTTTCTTTCCTTTACGGTTACCCCTTGTGCTTTATTGATTCTTTTAATTTTCACCCTATATTATTTTACTTTTTGTTTTCCTATTCAATTATTTTAATTTGTTGCTAAATTTTTTATTTCAAATAAATGTCATTGTTTATGCTTTTGGAAGACATTTACCCGTTGACTGTTATTTTAACTTAATCCCCGTCAAGATGGGCTCCGATTGACCGGTTATATTTTTTTTTCGATTCTTCCTCGTCTAACCATGCCTACACCCCGATCAACCCCGTCCATGACCTTATTTAAAAATTGATTTATTTTTTTAGTTTTTTTAAATTTTATATTTTACATTTTTTTTTTTCAAATAAGTTGATTAAACCTGGAGGTGTCTATAATAAAAATCGGTCTAAATATTTGATGTTATGCTGCCAAAATAAAGAAAAATAAAGAAAAAAGAAATGGGGAAAAAGAGAAAAACATAAACGATGATATTTATGTGAAATAAAAATTTAAGAACAAATTAAAACGAAATTGTTTAGGAAAAAAATAAAAATAAAAAAGTAAAGTAATAAGGGTAAAAATTAAAACAATTAATAAAGTACAAGGGGTAACCGTAAAAAAAATAAATGTACAAGGTGAAAGAAAACACGGCTATTTAATTGTTAACAATGTTAATACGCTCTGTTAGTAAGGAAGAAAATAATAACATAAATGAAAGTACAAGGGAAGATATAGTAAACAAAAAACAAGGGGGAAAAGTAAAAAAAAAATGAAAGTACAGGGGGCAAAAGCACGTTTTTCCTTTAATATATTTAGAAATTAAATTTAAGCAAACTAGCAATTAAAACTAGAAAGATTGACAAAAGAACACAAATGTAGGGATTAAACGATTAATAAGGAATATTAGGAATATATTTCAATTAAGGGTAATTAAAAATTAATTTGCGATCAACTCAATATTTAAACTGAATGCTAGTTATGAGGAGACGATCACTAAATACATGTAAAAATTCCTCTCGAAGTGAGTTATGTGTTGATTGTACGTGATTAATCACAGTCTCCGATTGATTAATCATATACAACTCCCGCCCAATCCTAACACCCAACTTCCCACAATTAGCTCAATTTTCTCAGTTTTGTTATCTAATCATATGAACTAATATGTTCTCAGTTGAATCTCCCCTTTCGGTTTTAATTTAACCCACAATAAATTGTTAACAATTGATCGAATTATTTAACAAGCATTATAAATAATTAATCAACTAATGACGTGAGACGAGATTAAATTAATCGAGTACTCTTCACCCATAATCTACTTTCTAAACCTAGATTAAGAAAATTTAGCCAATCATGATCATAATAAAAGATAAACGCAAATATATAGATATAATCATGTTCATACAAATATTAAATGAAAATTGAAACATAAATCTATTTAATGTCGATCTTGATCTTCCAATGGAATTCTCCCAATTACTTTGTTCTGAAGTTTCTCCTTCAAAAACTATACAAATGAGTGAATCATCTAAAGTGCTTAAATGGAAGGGTTTTCGAATACAATTAATGACTTTTTGGAGTATTGGGCCAAATGAAAAGGTTTAGAGCCTAGCCATGCAATTTTCGCTGATTTGGGGCATGGGCTCTGTCCGAATGCGTTGTGGCTGGCCGTGCCCCGTTGGGAATGATGAAATCTCTCTGGACTCCCACACAGCCTGTGCGCGTTTGTGCATGGGCGCACGACCAGGGCGTGCGAGCCTTGAAACTTAAATTCCTCTCTGGACCGTGTCTCATATAATTGGGCCGCACGGTCAGGCCATGCGCGGACCATTTACTTCCATTTTTTGCACTTTTCTGCGTCTTTCCTCCGGCCGTTGTGCTTTTGACTTATTTACCTACAAAAATACTTGAAACTCGAGTTTTTCGACGAAAGAAAGAAAATACGTATAATATAACAAAAAAGAGCTTAGAATATACAAGTACACGATAAATGTACCTATTCTTTAGCACGTTTTTAAGGTGAAAACCCTCGTTTGTCAGACATCGATTACGAGCTCCGTCGCTAGTCACCGTTGCCATTCAAGTTTAACGTCATGGCTGAGACCACCTCCTTTGTTGCATCATATGATTAATTCGCCGCATCAATTTGTTGATTTTCAGAGGTAATGACCAAGAAGTTGTTGATTTAACTTAATTGTTCTAACTTGTGTTATAACAATGTTGAGTTTTTTTTCCTTTTCTTCTATGATTATTGGCAATTTTTCTGCTGCAGCAATTCTTCAAATTTAACATCCTTGTTATGCTCAGAATCCACGGTCTCCACTCTACCACATACCTCGTCAGTTACCTATCGTCATACTTAGTTTCATATCACTATTGTATCCGACATCGCCAATTGCCATTGTCGCTAATGAAGTCGTCACTAACGTCGCGTCAACAACCGATTTACTGCCTTCGGGATAAATAGGTGTTATTCCTTTATTTTATATTTTATGATTTATGATTTATTGAGGAAATATTGACTTTTTTTTTTTTTTTTTTTGAATTTGGCTGCTTTTAATGAGCATATTTACGTTGATTGGATTTAAATTCGAGGATGATTCGTTTGACAAATTTTATTGCATATGATAAGAGCTCTTTTTTTAAAGATTATGTATGTATTTCCTTATATAATGATGGACAAATTATAGTAACAAATATTTTGATTGCCATTAAATTGGGACGTGTCCTTATAGAATGATGGACAAATTATGATAAAATATATTTTAATTGTCATCGGATTGCGAACTAATTTAAAGGGACTAAATACTTGTCATTAAATTGAAAGGTGATTTACGAAAAGCTCAGGAAAGGGGTTTATTTCGTGGAGTCAAGGTTGCACCAACTTGCCCATCTATTTCACATTTATTCTTTGCTGATGATAGCATGTTGTTCTTTCGAGCTAATCTACAAGATGCTGAACAGGTAAAGCTCTGTCTTACCCGTTATGAGAAGGCGTCTGGCCAACTTATTAATTATGAGAAATCCGCTCTTACTTTTAGTCCCGTTGTTCCTTCTACATGTGTTGATGAAATTAAGATTATGTTGGCCATTTCAGTGGTTAAGAGTCATGAGCTTTACTTGGGGTTGCCAACTTTCTTTGAGGGACAAAAGTTTACAATTTCGTTTTTTAAGAGAACGTCTGCTTAAAAGGATTGAGAGTTGGGGTTCTCGGTTTTTCTCTCGAGGCGGTAAAGAGGTTTTAATTAAATCAGTTCTACAAGCTATACCGACATATGTGATGTCTTGCTTTCGTTTGCCAGCAAATATTTGCCATCAGATGGAGCAGTATTGTGCAAAGTTTTGGTGGGGCTCTAATTCTGCTTCTAAGGGTTTGCATTGGATGAGTTGGGATAAGCTGTGCAAATCAAAGATGGAAGGAGGGATGGGTTTTCGGGATTTCATATCTTTCAATAAGGCGATGTTGGCTAAACAAGTATGGAGAATAATACAGAATCCTCAATCGTTAGTAGCTAAATTGTTGAAAGGGAGATATTTTAAGTATTGTGATATTATGGAGGCGGATGTGGGGTCTAATCCTTCGTACATCTGGCGATCCATTTGTTGGAGTCGAGATATTCTTGAAAAAGGTTTGATGTGGCGTGTTGGAGATGGAAGGAATATTGCACCTTTTCGTGATATATGGGTTCCGGGATTTGCGACAGGGCGTATTTCCTCTAGATTTGGTGCGTCGACTGCACCAGTGGCTTATTTTATTGGTTCGGGTCGTGTGTGGGATGAGATTAAACTACGTGCAGCGTTTCTTCCTTATGAGGCGGAAGCTATTATGGATATCCCGCTCGGGCAAAATGATCGGCCTGATAGACGGTATTGGAAGTTTGAAGGGAAGGGGCACTATACCGTGAAGAGTGGCTATAGAGTTGCTATAGGTGGTTTTGACCCTCCAGTTTCTACTAGCTTGGTATGTTCGGATTGGTGGAAATTCTTATGGGCTCTGAGTCTTCCACCAAAAGTTAAGGTTTTTCTTTGGCAAGCCTCTTTCAATTTCATTGCTTTACCCGCTTGTAACACCCTGAAAAAAAAGAAGGAAAAAAAAAAAAAAAACTATATTTTTAGACTAATTCGTTTTCCGAATTATTTTATTAATATTAGTATTTTTCGCGCGATAATTATAGGACTCAGAACTAAGTTATATAGACCCATAGTAAATCTACTTATTATTTTCAACCAATTTTATATTTACTTGCTATACAAATTGCAGGACTATTTGGTGGGTTAACTATCTCAAGTTACTTGAGTTTATTTTATCTATTGATACAACCCATTCAACTATTAATTTTGTAGTCCACAATAATTTATAAACATGTAGTCTAAACCCACAATTATGCTAGGATCACATTTTTTTACACAAGTTACGGATTTGTAATGATATGATCAAGTCTATATATATATAAATATGTATACTATATTATATATATGTAAAAAAATGCACAAGGTTGGATGACAACAGCTAAGGTAATAGCTTATGTTAGTCATCAAATATAGCTTGTATTACTCATGAATAGATTGGCCACGTGTAGGCGAAATGAAAGAATGGGAATGACTCAGGTGTAAAATCAACTACTATATATATGTGTGTGAAACTGAAACAAGCAAAGTAGGCTCTTAGTTGTTACATTATATGATTTACATGTATAGTGATATGTGCATAATATGCAAAAACTTCACAGGCAAGGCCTGTTCTATATTGACGGTTTTTGTACCCCGTCCTCGGACAGGAATAGGTCTACAAGTTGGAACGGTCCAATTGTGTTTGATTTACCCTGTCTTAGGCCAGGGGTACATACCGCCCTATCATGACGGGTATGATCTGCAGACATACATCGCCCTATATTGACGGGTATATTCTATCATGGGTCTGGACAAACTTATCGTATGGGTATAACACCTTCCTATGTTAGGTTTGTCTTGTCCTATGGCGAATGTGCTTCGCCCTATTGTCGGGTTCGCCCGAATATATGATGCCCACGTTGAGTTTACTCCGGGGGGTATCATTTACGTTTGATACTACTGTTTAGATTTTATGTAAAATATCCTGTCATGTGAACTCACATTCATGCCTTTGAACTTATGCAATCTCGAAGTCCCTCACTGGGTGTATTCCAAACACTCACCCCAAATATAAACATTTCAGGTCAGGGAAAAGTGTGAAAGAATGGTGTGCGGGCTACTAGCTTGACGTTTTGACTTGTAAATACAAATCTCGAGTCTCTCTTGTAAATCAAATAAGGAAGTTACGTGAACTATTCGTCTGTGTACGAATAGTGGTCTGTCTTTTACTTTATATTTCGCCTGTGAGCGAAATCTCGTTTTGTTACAGTTAAAAACTTTTCTAACTAATAAGTACTATAATTATGTAAATTATGTTTGTGTTACGGATATGCCACTACCCAAACGCACGTTGACTCGTTTCTTATTTTTTAGGTTTGAAATTCTGTTGTTTTTGAAATTTTGTCATTTCTTTTATAAAAATTTATAACGTCTCGAACTTATTTATGTTCTAAGAAAAAACGGGGCGTTACACCGCTAATTTATTTCGTCATCATGTGCCTATGTCTCCGATGTGTAAATTTTGTGGTGTTGAATTGGGAACTACTTTACATGGTTTATTCTTTTGTGATTATGTTAAGCCATTTTGGAAAGGTAGCTGCTTTTGGGAGTCATTGAAGCGGTTGAGGAATACATCTTTTATTGATTGCGTATCTATGATTAGAGATTTGTTTGGTCTCGAATTATTTCGATTGTTTGTGCTTGCTACTTGGTTGGTGTGGCATTCCATATGTCGTTTTATTCATGGAAATGATCGAATTTTTAAGACCCCATTATGGATGGAAGTGGAGGCGTATATATTTCAATTTGATAAAGCTTCCATGGGGTTGGCTTGTAAGGATGGTGGATGTAATGCTGTGGATATGTCGAGGCAAAAATGGGAGCGACTGCCATTGGGTATGTTGAGGTTGGATGTTGACGCCGCCTTTGATGAGATTAAGGGTCTGTATGGTGTGGGATTTGTGATTCGAGATCATGATGGTGAGATCATAGCTGCTGCATCACACAAAATTCGACGGCCAATGTCTGTTAAGGAAGCAGAATTAGAGGCTTTGTGTAGTGGCTTGCGTTTCTGCGTTGAATGCGGTTACAATTTAGTAAGTGCTTATTCGGATTCGTTACTTGCTGTGCAGGCAGTCACGGGGGTGGCGAATTCTTTGGATTATTCTGAAATTCTGATAGATGAGATTTCTGGTTTCATACGAGGAGAACAAATTGTGAAGATAGCGCATATGAGTAGGAGTTGTAATAAGGTTGCTCACAATTTGGCCCGTTTTTCTTTTTTATCTCCCAGTCCGTCTGTCTGGATGGGAAATGATTGTCCTGTTTGGCTTAAGAGTGTTGTACTTAATGATCTGAGTTAAGTAATAAGATTCTTTATTCTCAAAAAAAAAATTGAAAGGTGATTTTAAGGGACTGATTGTTAGTTATTATGACCAATATTACGGTCAAAGTTGTCAAAAATGTGTTTCACAATCAAACGAATGCTTATAAAGACAATAACATATTTGCCATAATTAGTAAGGTATTTTGGGCAGAAAAATGTCCAAATTACTATTGTTGGACGATTTTGTTATTATATTAAGAACTAGTAGTATCCTCGTGAGATGCACGGTTTGTAAGTGTAAATGAATAAATTAATATTTTTTTTTTATAATTTTAATATAATAAAATATTACAATCAATAAATAATAATAAGATATGAAAATTATATGTTAATGAAAAACGAGTGCAGAGAAAAGTATTAAAGACAAAATATATATTAGTATGGATATTTATTTTTCTTAATGTATGAATATCTTTAGCATCCTTTCATAGAAGTCATGTTGATGATTGAGGTCTGGAATTGCAATATGTGATTAACAGGGGATATATTTGTAATGTTAAAAATTTAGTTATCATCTTCATAAATAATTTTTCATATATTCAATAAATTTATAAAAAAAAAATCAATTTTAAGAAAATATGTTATTTTTCGGCCCGGGCGGAATCAACCAAAATAGCTCTATCCTATTTATTTTAGGCTAAAATATGACAAATTATTTCTAATAATTGTGTTTTATATTGGGGTTGAATTTTATATACAAAAAATTATGATTTCCAGAACTGATAATAGATTTTGAGTGGAGAAACTTCAAAGTTACTAATTTCGGCGGATTTTGTTATTATATTAAGTGTAGATGATGATGATAGGATATGAGTATAAGTTTTGTTTTGTTTTTTTCCATATCATATTACTTGTATAACTTTAATTATTTGTAATAATAACAATAATATATCTTCTCAAAAGAAAAAGAAAAAGATAATTATATATTCAAGCTCGTACATCACACGAAAATATGGGCGGCAATTTAAATCATTAAATCAGGTCATGTTTGAGTTCAGACAATTCAGATTATATATAAAAGAATTATTTAAAATATATAATTATTATATTTTAGGATAAATTATTAATTTCAAATTCTTTCACTTAAAAAATCGAATCAATCAATTTATATGAAAATTGATAGTATTAGATTTCTTTCAAAAAATTCGAGTCGGATTAGATCCGTTAAATCATGTTAGGGATTACCACCCTGGGTTAACATTAAAAATTTCACCAAAACAATTTTTGGTTACTTTCCATCTTTCTAGAAAATCTTCAATTACTAGTTTATACCTTAAAAAATAATACATTAATTTAATTACTTTCTCTCTCTAGAAAACAATACTCTTTCTACTAGAAATACTCAACTACCATTCTTTTTAAATTATGTACTCCATCTGACCCACCCTAATTTGCACATTTTTCTTTTCGATAATTTGTACATCTATATATATATAAAAATAAAATGAATTTATACCTCAATTGGAAAGAAGACGTTTTCCCGCCCATTTTCACATTCCATTTTTAGCAATAAAATTCGCGAAATCTGTATATATGATAACACGTTAAAAAATCCGAAGTTTGAGGAATTCTGTTAGTATTTTAAATGTCATTCTGAAAGATAATCTCATTTCTGTTATAGCAAATCTCATTGTTGAGATATTTACTATACTCTGAATATTTTACAAAATCAATTCAAAACCGAATATATTTGATTTCCACGAAAATAGGGATATTGATAGCAAAGTTAACCCTAGAATTTTCCATTTAAATACTAGAACAAACACGTAACAAATCAATCATTTCATCGATCAAAATCAAACTACTCTATCGTCTTTTCAGCATTGCGATTGCAGAAAATGCTTGACTTCTTCACAAGCTATGAGAACAGTGTTGAACCTCAGATGAGAACGGTGTTGAAGGTGTTGAACCAACTTTATGGGATGAATCCTCAGAAAATGCTTGACTTCTTCACAAGGCTATGAGAACGGTGTTGAAGGTGTTGAACCAACTTTATGGGATGAATTCTCCGCAATATCGATGGTTTATGATTGAGTTTCTCTAATTTACAACTTTTGTCAATAAGGAGCATCATTGGACATATATCATCTCTATTTTCGTCGGGTGTGATTATTGTTATGTGGCGTGCAGTTATATTTCATTAAATGAGCTTGGATATGGAAAAAATAAATGAGCTTGGATATGGAAAAAAGTTCATAGGCAGGTAATATCCGCAAACTACAATTTGTATTGAAATAGGTACTAAACTAGCTTTTTCATTTTATTGATGATCTCGATTGCTTTTTTCATCACACTTTGTACCTTTGGTCTTGATCAATTGCAACATATATGACAATTAGGCTTGCACATGGACTGCAACTTCATTAATATAATCCCTTAACGGTGAGATTTTTTTTTGCGGTAATTAATTGGTGAAAAAATTAGGGTTGTACTGACATTGTCTTCTTATTATAAAAAATGAATTCTTAATTTTTTTTGTTTTTTTTTCTGGTAATTAGTTGCTACTATGTGCAGACAGAATCATGGACAAAACCCAGAACAGAGACCCTCTTAGCGGAATAGAAGGTTAGACAAATTCTACACCCTCTTAGCGGATCTTCGATAAAATATAAGATCTTAAGGCTCCGGATATCTCCTTCGTCCGCCAGTCGTCTCAGACAAAGTGAAACCGATCGTGGTCAAGGTTAAGGAGAAAAAAGCGAGAAAACAATAACAAGACTTTCGGATATCTCCTTCGTCCGCCAGTCGTCTCAGACAAAGTGAAACCGATCGTGGTCAAGGTTAAGGAGAAAAAAGCTAGAAAAGAATAACAAGACTTTTACCGAACAACGCAACTTCAAAAGCACTCAATCTTACTCAATCTTATTCAACGGACCATAAAAAACGGGCTTCAACTTGAGACTGGTGTTACCTTCAATGGCAGAAACACCTTCAATGGCATAATTTGCAACTGCCTCCGGTGATTGGCCTTTGCATTTTTAATGAATATTATTATTTCCCTTTTTGAAAAACTTTGTGTGGAAGGGAAACGAAATTGAACAAGCTACCCAGTCACTTCGGATTTCAAATTCATAATTTGTTAGAGGTGCAAATATTTTCAAAAGAACATGAAATTACTTTGTATAATAAAAGCAATCATGTTTTGATTTTTTGTTATCAATATTGATGAGTTGTTATCCTGTCTTATTAATAAAAAAAAACTATCAGATTATATATTGTGAAATTATTTGCAATCATGTTCTTTTTGTTATTCATTATTTTTGTTTTATTTAATAACAATAAACAATCATATTCTAAATCATAATCCGTCTCAACAGGCTAATATATAATATATAATTGAATAATTGTTTAGAAAGTGCATACATCTATTGAATTTTACAAATAATAAATATAAAAATAAAAAATAAAATCAACTATACTCTTGAACTAATTTATTTATTTATTTAAAGACCTTTTACGTTAACCTTTCAAAAAATATATATATACATATATATATATATATGCATATGTATATACGTATGTGTATTTCTGTATGTATGTGTCAGATTACAATATCAATACATGTTTACTGTATGTATGTGTCAGATTACAATATCAATACGGTAACACAAATAATTTATTCTGAAGAATATAAATATTAATATGAATTTTTATTCTTTTTTATTTACATAATATAAAAAATCAATAAATATTTTTAATGAGTTTTTATATTAATGGCATCTGCAAAATAATTAGATATAATAAATGTTATATGATATATTTTCAGTTATTAATATCAATGTTATATATGATATTAATAATTAATATAAATTTATGGGAACTTATAACAAATATAATTCCAATCTTTACAAAATAAAGTATTGCGTGATATGGAAGAATAGATGAGACTTTCAGTGTTGTGGAATAATAGTTATGAGAAGTGTAAAAGAAATTAGTATATAAGGTTCCACAATAGTTATGAGAAGTGTAAAATAAATTAGTATATAAGGTGGCTATAATGGAAGAATAGATGAGACTTTTAGTGTTGTGAAATAATTATTATGAGAAGTGTAAAAGAAATTAGTATATAAGGTGGCTATAAGTTGGAACAGAAGATTTGATTCTGATTCTCATTCTGATCTTTTTAATATACTCCCTCCATTTCATAAAGAATGTTATTTTAGACATTCTCAAAAATTTCATAATAATTGTCACTTTACCAAAAAAAACTACAATTCTTCAAATATTATCTTAAACAACTTACTTAATTTAGTTGATTATTTTCTTATTTCATGAAACATACCAATTAAATATCAATCCTTAATTTCTCCAAAATTAACTAAAATAACATTCTTTATAAAACGGAGAGAGTATATGACATGATATAGTGTTTAATCCCATTAAATATTTATAAATTAATTTTTAATATAGATTATCTAAAAGTTGGTGATAAACGTGTACAATATTATTTGTTGGCGAACTATCATTTGTTTTAGTTGTAGATTTTCTTTTTCGTTCTCTCTTTTAAAGAAGCTTTAATTTAATTTAGATCGATATGGAGAATTTAAAATAATTTTAGCAATAGCCCCAAATCTACATAGTTATTATACTCACTAAAAGTCGGAACTGTTTTGACATTCTAAAGTTAAGCGTAATATTCAATGTAGGAAATACTTTCTATTAAGTATCATAATTTAGTTATTTAGTACTATTAAAGTTTGAAAAAAAAAAAGTTGCTTATATTGAGTTTTATTAATATTTTATAAATATAATTTATCATATTTATAATTAAAATGTTGTTATAAAATGTTCTATGAAATAGTAATTTATGAACTTGATAAACGTTAAGGCAAAAATTAACATATTAAAATTTATCACAAGCGAGAAAAACAAAAATAATCAAATAAAAACTTATTTTATTTTAAGAGTTGGCCATATATTTTAATTTATGGCTGGCCCACTGGCCTACCATTTTTTACTTCGATAAATTAGGAAAAATTATTTCCTTGACTAATCAATATGGTAAATTGAATCAAATTTCAATTTTTTCGAAAGTTAGATATGTCTCCCTAAAAATATGGAATAACATAATCTATTTAATTAACTGATCAATTTGTTCCCTCTGTTTCGAAAAACTCCAGAATGGCTTCGCCTATCAGTTCAGCTTCTTCAACATATCTGGATCTATTCAGTCCAGTTTAGTTCCTTCGACAGATCGGATCTATTCGGTCTGAGCATTCTGTGCTTTTCGTAGTTTTAGTTTAATTTTAAATTTAAAGCAAATATTGATATCTGAAAAAATGTAAGAAATAATTATAGTATTGCAGTATCTAAAATAATACTACCTCCGTCCCGCTCTAACTTTCCTACTTTCCTTTTTGGTTTGTCCCAACTTAACTTTCCAGTCCATAAATGGCAAATTTCTCTCACAATCCTCACCCTCAAAATCTCCACACTCAATCTCCACCTTTAAAAAAGTCAAAGATTCCACAAAATCTGTTTTTTCTTAACCTCCGTGCCCGGTCAAAGTAGGAAACTTAAGCCGGGACGGAGGGAGTACCATATTCTCTATAAAAGATAGTGCAATAGTATGAAGTAACTTATAAGTTATATCTTTCTCCTAAAAAAAACTTATAAGTTATAACTTAAAACAAGTCCTAAACCTAAGCTTATAAAAATAAATTTTATAAGTTAGTATAGTAGATGCCTCATATAAAAGGGAATAACATTAATTTATAAAGTTGTTAACTTTCGTTAATAAACCTCTTCTTCATATACCTTTAAGTAAAATTTGCCTCATACACGGATTTTTGTTCTCTTAAGTTCTGAATAGCTGCAAATAATATCACGAAGATGAGCTATGAAAGCGAATAAGTAAACTTACTGCTAATTCTGAGCGCAGTATGTGTTAGAATTCATGTTTATGAATTCTACCTTTATATATGTGAATAATTAAATACTCCCTCCGTCCCCGAATGAAATTGCACATTTTCTATTTTAGTCCGACCCAAGCAATTTGCACACTTTCTTAACAAGGAAACAAATTTCACAAATTCTATTCCATAATACACCTTTATTAATCAAATAAAGCACAAAAATAGGTTTGAAAAGTCAACATAACTCAAAAAACAAAGTTTCTTAATATGTGTATCCACTTACCAGTGCAAATTCATTCGGAACAAAGGGAGTATTAGATTATAATAAATTTTATTACTTCATATAAATTACAAACATGTTAACTAATCAATATCTATAAATATTTAATTAAAATATAACTGTACTTTATAGATTTTTTGTATAAAAAAGACATCGTATCTACATATAGCAAACGAAACCTCAATTATAATTTCTCCCAATTTACAAAAAAAAAATATTGTTAAGTCTACTTTCCACCTTCCATTTTGCATCACATCAATAATCTGAGTATTCACAAAATGCTCTGTCAATATTTCGAACAATGAGTCAAACTTCAACTAAATATTACCGTAGTGATCAAAACGTCTATATCAAGATTTCAATCAAAATTAATATACTTGATCAATTGTTTTCTTTATAAAAATCATCATATCTATATATAGATAATGGACATCAAACAATTCAACAATAAACATTATTATTGGTATAAAAATTAAATATAAAGAACAAGACACTTTGTATCTTAAATATATACTACTATATAGAGTTATACTTTAATATTGAAAACAAATAAATCATATTCATAGTAACATAAACATCGCTAACTCGCAAAATATAAAATATTTATATTTTTTTAATGAATATATGTTTTCAAAGAACAATTCCCAAGGTAGAATGTACTTGAGTTCGGAGACTCCGTGTAGATCAGATTCGAATGTAGATCTTTTGAATGATCTTCGCACTTCAGAATTTCTGAAGTCAATCAAGCTAAACCTAAACATCGGTATACCAATTATGTTGTTGCGAAACATAGATCATTCACTTGATTTATGCAGTGGTACTTGACTGGTGATTACAATACTTGGTGATAACGTGGTTGAGACAAATGTTATATTAGAGTATAATGATGGTGTAAAGATTCTCATCCCTCGACTTTAAGTGACTCCTTCAGATAAGAGAATGCATTTTTCGATCGCAATGAGACAATTTTCCTTTACCGTTTCTTATGCAATCACTATAAACAAAAGTAGGGGCAATCACTTAACCATGTTGGTTTATTCTTGAAGAAATGCATCTTTTGTCACGGTAAGTTGTATGATGTTGTTTCCCGCATCACGAATTGAAATTACTTGAAGATTTTAATATATGAAGAAAATCCGGAAAGAAAGACTACAAAAAATGTTGTCTATATGGAAAATTTTCAAAATTTGTAAACGTTATGTTTATTTTTGTCTAACATTAAATGTTAATATAGATTGTTGGTTTATTTATATTATCTTACTTTTTTCGGACCATCATAGTATATATTATGTGAATAAAGATAACTTTATATATTTTCGGGTCATCGAATATCATATCTTACTTTTATGTATGTATCCAATATCGATGAAATTTTGTATTATAATTAGATTAAATATTAGTGTGTAAAAATACTTCCCGTGCATCGCACGGGCAAATACTAGTTCTTAAAAAATGAATTTCTTTTACAATCTTCATCCTTAAAATCTTCACATTTGAAAAATGTAAACTGAAAAACTCAAAAAATAATTTTTTTCTTAATATATGCGATGGATCAGGTGTGCAAATTAGGCGGGGCAGAGAGTACATGATTTAATTACTTTCTCTCTCTAAGAAACCAATTATATATATTAATTTAATTACTTTCTCTCTCTAAGAAACCAATTATATATATTAATTTAATTACTTTCTCTCTCTAAAAACTAATCCTATTTCTACTTGTTAGGGGTAGGTTAGGTCGGCCATTATTGCGGGAAGGGTTCACCCCTACTTTCCTATATATAATCTACAACCTCTATTCTATTTTCTCACAATTTAATTCTGAAAATTAACAATTTCGAATTTCCTCTCTCTATACTTTGAGAAACCCTAATTTTCTAATTCCCGTTTCCGGTCGAAGAGTTTGAAGATCTGTTCTTATTGATTGAATTCAATCGAATTCAATTTCCTAATTCTCGTTTTCCGCCGAAGAGTTTGAAGATCTGTTTATATTAATTGAATTGATCGAACAATGGCAGCCATGGAGGTTTTGCGGCCGAATGATTTGCTCCCTACGACGTCGTCTTGCCGCCGGAGGACTTTTCTGGAAGCGCCGAAGAAAAAGGAGCACGGGAAATCTTATCCAAAGCACAATCGGAGCAGATCTGCGGCAGTGGAGAAGAAATCTAATCACCGTGAAGTCACAGATCGGCGGCGCAAGGTTGAAAATACGAAGAGCAGCGGCGGCGGCCTTGTTATGGGGAAGGTGACTCTACTCCGACGAGGCGAGTCACTGAGTTCGCTCGCCTTGGAAAGCCCTAAATCGTTGGAGGAAATTGTACCGAAGAAAAAGAAGCTTCATGTGGCGGTGCCGGCACCGGTACCGGCGCTGCCGACGCCGGCGGTCGAGATTTACGCCGGAACTGCGTTTATTGAGTCGCCGTCGCCCCGATCTGTTCCCAAGCCTACCTTTTTAAAGGAAGACGCTAACTCGTTCGACGATGGCGCAACCAGGTTTTCGGACGATTCTAACTCGTTTTCAGACGGGTCCAACTCGTTTTCGGACGATTCCAACTCGGTTGAAGATGGTGCTACCATGTTTTTGAGGCGTGTTCTTCGTCTTGAATGATGCAGAAACATCAATTCGAGGCTCAGATTTTCACGGATCTGGAATTTTAACCGTAGATATTTTAAAATACGGTTCATCTTTTTCAAGATTCTGGAATTCTGAGCAAAAGTTGAGTATTTTTCTGGGATTATGAGCAAAAAATTTGTGTAATTATTAGTAGTAATTATTAGCAGATAGTAGTAATTAGGGTTTGATAATTGTTTAGATTTCTGGGCAGGCTGTAGCAGGAGTTAATACTGTTTAGGGTTCGTTCATTTCTTGTATTTATTTTTTTTTCCTCAATTTCTTTTTTATGTTATAAGAATCAAAATGATGAGAAAACTTTTATGCTAGATCCTGTTTTTTATATGTATATGCAAGGTTTCTTGATTCTGACACATATGTTATAATTTTCTCAAAATATGTGGGGATGTTTGCTTTGGGCTGGGGTGACTGGGCTGGGGGAAGTGGCTGAAGTTAATGGCTTGGGATGTTAAAGAGTGATGTTTGGTTGGGTGAGAAATTTAATTATTAATTGTGAAATGTGATGTAATATGAGTAAGAGGTAGTTATTAATGATTGGGAGAATAATTAAAATAATTTTTTGATTTGTGATTGATGTCCCCCACCAAATCCTAATATCGTGGCTTGACCAAACCAGCCCAAACAAACATCACTTGGGGTTGGCCAAACTGATTATGGGTTTGGCAAACCCCAAGCAAGAAGATCTCAACATTATAAACATTTTATTGTACAAGGCTAATTTTCAAATAGTGTTTGGCATCTAATATCACCGGATTTTATCAACGGCTCGAATGCTAGCGTTCTTGGAAGCGAAAAATGGCTTCGTGCGAGGGAGTTAAGGGACGAATGAGGTAGGTTTTTGAAAGTTTCGGCGGGGGTGGAGGGGGAAAGTTGGTAGATTTGGAGCTGGAGGAGAAGAGCAATTTGATTGCAACGGCGGTGGGAGGATGATGGTGTGTTGAAGGAGGACTGGTCAAGTGATGGGCATTCGCAGAAGCATGAGGGACAATATAAAAAGGATTAAAGAGACGGAGAGAGGTGGAAGGAAATAAAGAAGGATAAAAGAAAAGAGAAAAATTCACCTCTCTCCACATAATGGCACCAGAGACATTATTGACATGGCACAAGGAAGAAATCAGTTGTCGGCGATATAGGCAATGGCCTGTGATGGTAAACAAAAACTTAAAAGCAAAGTCTTGATCGAGAAGGTGATTAGGTGTAGAAGAAAAATTAAGATTTTGCGAAGGGTAATTTTGAGATTTTTAAGGAGGTTATTTTTGTGAAAAGTAATTAGTGGTGTAAAGAAAGTTTTTTGTGGTGTATTTAAAAATGTCCTAATTGTTAATACATGAAATCATTTACTTATGGAAACAATACAAAACTATTGCAACATTTTGAGTGATAAGGGTTAATGGTGTTAATTACATAGAAATTCTCGATTCTGTTTTTTATCATGTTCCAGTTGTAAGTGTCGATCGGTGCTAGTTGAGTAACAAATTATGTCTTAACACCTAGTCAGGACCTAAGTATGGCTGAACTGAACATATGTATGATTGGGGGGAGGAATAGTGACAAAAACATATAAGAGCAACACCGACGGTAGGTACAAGTTTTTAATTGTACCTATCAACTAGGTACAATGCTATTAAGGGAAGAAGGTACAGTTAGGAGAGTGGGGGTGCGGTAATGGGGCCCGAGAGGTTACATTACATTTTTAGTAATCTAACCGTATTATTACTGTTTAAATTGAGTCGTTGGGAAATCTTAAACAAATCAAATATAAATAGATGACAATTGTTTCATTTATTTCATTCCTGCAACTTTCGACTAGTATTTGCTACTATAAATTTTCCAATTTGTTATTCTTACAATGGAAGGAAATTTTTAGATGAGTTGGATCAATACTTCTTCTAATTTGGAAGAAAAATTCAATCCTCGTCTTCAAAGTTTACCATTCTTCCTTAAAATTCCACAATTCGTCAAAACATTCTTCCACCATGATTTTTTTATTTTCATCCGAACTCTCAAATGATTTTGATGTCTATCCCGGTGCTCCATATATAATGTATCAATGGAAAGAATATCATTAATTTCGAGTTGCCTTGACTTATGAGTACGATGCAACAATAATTAATTATATTTCAATTTTATTTAAGACGTTTATTGTTTATATTTTCTTTTAGAGTTGTACTCATCTATCTCTTTCATAAAATTTCAATTTCAATAAGAATGTGAAGAAAATTATTTTAACTCTGACACAATATTATTTCTATTATCAACTTTAAAAAAAAAAATTTATTAATTTGAAAATTATCGTAAATATTTATTTAATTAATTGTATGAGTGAAAAGTTGTAAAAAAATTCATAAATTAAAGATGAAAAAATAAAATGGGGGATTTGAAAGTGGAATCCCAAAAAGTAATAGTTGTGCCTTGGATGATTGAGAAGGAATATTTAGAAATATAGTGCCTTGGATGATTGAGGAAGAATAGGTAGAAAAATATAGTGGGTGATTAAATTTAATGTGGCAGTAAATTGTACATCGACCATTAGAGATGATTTACGCGGTAAATGGAAGTTTAACGCTTAGGTAAGGTCATGTTGGTGGTTTTTTTAATAGAGGTCTCACCCACCCCAAAAACTGATTAATTTGCTGAAGGGCATACAGAGTTCATGACCCATAATCGCATAGGACATCTGTCTCACGTTTTAGAATGTACCATTCTAAAAAATAATTACTTATACTTATTTTTTCTTTAAGTGATTATATTTCATGATTCATATTCAGGCTCAAGATTTACGATCTAGGGTTCGATTTATTGGGAGTAAGCTTTTTGGCTATTCAAGATTCCTGATTTTACAGTTTCTCATCATGGGTTCAAGGTTCGTCAACTGAAAGCTAATAGTTCATAATTCATGTTATATGGCTCAATTTTGAAATGGTACTCACATAGATTTGGGTCAGAAGCCTTCTCTCTTCCTAGACCCTTACTTTCGGTTAGTCACTTTGGCAATCGGAGGTCTTGCACTTCTCTTCGCATCTAGATCCAGCTGGTGATGTCGGCATGTTGTGGGTATGTCATCTTACATGTAGTTTTGTCTGGTCTTTAATCGGAGTTCGCTTGAGATTTTTTAGGAAGATTGTTGGGCAGTGGTCTAGGAGGTGGTGCCAGTGGGTTGTTCCAGCTGATCTTAGAGGTGGAAGGCGCCATTCGTTTTACTTCTCTACTTTGAAGAGTCGTTTTCTTTCTCCTAGTTGTATATTGCATCCATGATAGAGTATGTATATTAAAATTTGTTGAAGTTGAGTTTTGTAGCCCTTCAAGGATTTTGAGATTCCGAAGTTCGGATATCTCAATTTTTCCTTTTTGGACAAGCTTTAGTAGGTATCAGGGTCTTCTATTGTCTAGTCCATTGACTGTGGGTCTCCAAATCGTATCTTTGAGTCTTTGTAGTTTAGATTGTGGGTAAGTTTTATTTGGGGCTAGGGCCCTTTGTTGCCCAGTCCGTTGTTAGGGTCTCCACTGTCTTCGTTTCTTTGGGTTCTTTGAGTTTTTGTACTACAAGTTGTGGGTAAGTTTAAGTGGGCATTAGGCACACTTAAACTTACCCACAAAGGTCTCCAATGCCTTATTTTCATTTATTCGGATTCATTTGAGTTTTTGAAGCTCAAAGGTCTCATTTGTCATTTTCAAAGCTCGGTGATCTCAATTTTGTCAATTTTTGGCAAGTTTTAGTAGCCGGTCTCAGTTTATCCATTTTCGGATAAGTTTTAGTGGAGATTAGAGGCTAGGGCTTGGAGGTCTTAATTTGTCCTTTTAGGACAAATTTTAGTGGAAGCCCTTTGTAATCCAGCCCCTTGGGTTTAAATCTTCGATGACTCTTTTCGTTACTTTGGTATATAGCCCAACCCATTAGGTTTAGGTCTTCAACGATTCAATGTCTCTTTTCGTTACTTTCGATATCTAGCCCAACCCGAATGTCTCTTTCGTTACTTTTGATATCTAACCCAACCCGTTAGATGTCTCTTTTAGTTACTTTCGGTATCTAGCCCAACCCGTTAGGTTTAGGTCTTCCGCGTTTCTTCTCGTTACTGTTTCAATCAACGAAATTAGCTAACTTAACCAAATTAACATATTTAATATTAGAAATAAGCTACATGGTAATTGAATGTGCAGATTAAAAAATAATTGCAAAGACAAACTAAAAAATAACCACAATTATTAACACATAGTGTATTCTATCTTATATTCCGTAGCGTCTACCACATGTCACGTGTATAGAGTGACATCATAAATATATAAATGGCATGTGTTAGAGATTATTGAATACACAATGAAATATAATTTAGAATAGAAGACAAATACACACACTATACATCTATTTTAAAATTCTCCGTCTAACTTCGACTAGGTTCTATCTAACCACTAGCTTGTCCTCATTCATCTACGTTGTCTCGCTAGCTCTCTCCCTACATAACTCCGATTAACCCCTCATAAGCTCAATCGCCTGATTAGCGTCTATCGTATTTTAGAATATTTTACTACACACTAGAAATTTTTTGATTTCATGGCATTGTCTTCTTCTGAATTCATTGAAATGTAAATATGAGGATATATAGTCAAAGGAACAACATCTGCGTGACAAATGAGGATTAAAATTATTCAACTTTTTCCAATGATTGCCAACTCCCACATGTAGACATTTATTTTAAATTTTTTTTAATTTGACATTTGCGCCAGATAATTATACGTGCACCGCATATGACTACATCAAATTTGAGTTTTTTTATTTTCCTGCTAACACAAATAATATGGACTCGTCACCCTGATAAACGTCGTGCACAAGAAACATACAAAAATCAACCATGAAAAAAAATAAATTCATCGAAAAAATAAAGAATATTTAATTTGACATAATCATATATTGTGCACGTGCAATTATTGAATTTCAATTTCTGACAAAAAAGGAGCAACTTCAAACAACAAAAAAGATAAATGATTAATTTTGATTATCAACGCTGTAGCAATTATGAAATTACAAACCTAAGTCGATGATAGTTGAAAAGAGAAAAGGTACTACTATGGGATGAAAAATAATGTTGTTATTACTGTCAAGATAGCAATGCCTTAATAAAACTAGGGGAGTCAAACGAGTCGGGTTGTGGATTTGTATCTCAAGTTATAACATAATTATTACGAACTTTTTTTAACCTATATCCGACCTGTGAACCAACAAGTTGACTCAACTCATTTTTTTGCGTGTGATATAAGTTCGACCTGTTTTTTACTCGAACCTATTTAGAATCAAGCCTAAATCTGAATTTTTCGATTCGATCATGTCTGATTGTTTGTACCATGTTGGAGATCGCCACCCCTGTTGAAAGTACATGGTCAATTTGATCTAAGGCAGCAATCATGGGTCATTTTAGGCATATCCAATGTTTTAAAGACGTTGGGCGTTAGTCGGGCAACATATTATAGCGCAAAATTTCGGATCTACGTGAGGTTAAGTGGAGGGAATCGGGAAAAAACCATAGACGGTCAAAGACCGTCTAACACCCAGATAGGGTACAGTCGGAGGTAGATGGGACTTTTAGAACGGAGGAGATAACTAACGCAGCGAACAACATACGTTCTTGTTCTGTTACATCAACATCTTCAACAACAGATAGAATCATATCATATCAACTCAACATAGAATCAAGATTGTTGAACCATGATATACAACAAATGCTGAAAAGATAGAACTAATCTTTCCTCATATAACTTCAATATTCTAATCACTAATCAGTACATCATAAGAACTGGTGTTTAAGATCTTACGAAGTAATATTAGGGCCAGGAGACGGGTTTACTCCCTTCGTTATGAGTCGAAGAGTGAATCCAGAAGATTGGAAGGAGCTTCGTCTTTAAAGAAACCGTTTTCTGCATTTTCCCTCTTCAGTTTGCGCTCTTCGGTAATGGATTCAGCTGTTTCTGTGCAGTATTTTCGCCTTATCTGGTTTGCGGGTTTTTCTGCTACAAGATATTTGTTGCCTTCACGGCCTCTCTCGGAGAATCCTGCCCAGACTGGAAAGTTTTCGAAAAGTTAGCATGATTAACATTCCTAGAGAAAGAGCATTTCTAGTTGAAAAGATTGGCAAACACACTTTCTTATACGACGGAAGTTACTTTTATCATAAAAAGTGTTACTTTGAGCGTTAATTTTTTTTTACGAAATCAACAGTTTCATTTGCTTTAATAGAGAATCCCGCCCAAACTTTTAACTTTAAATTCAAACACTACTTATAAGTGATGTTTACACTATTTCTAATTTTATTCTTAACAATTAAAAGCAAAGGCAAACGAAAACACTCCCTAAATAGAGGTATCGTGATGCTAATTAAGTATAAAGTGGTTCATATCTGCAATTTGGAACAACCTATGCTTAAATTCAAACACTACTTACTACTCATAGGGAGCTTTTGCATTTGAGAAAGTGACTAAATTATATATTGTTGAAAAATTGCTTAAAATCAAAAGTGGATAGTGTTTGAAGAAAAAGTAATTATAGTAAACTAATAAGTTGCCGTGTTTGCAAAATAATCACTTTTTCAACAGTTTTTACTAAGAAGTAGTTTGAAGCAGCATCTTCCCTGCTTTTAGCGCTAACTGCTAAGTTTCGGCAGAAACACTAGTATGCAAACACTCGTGTTTTGCTGAACTTAAGCCGAAATAGAAATTTGTTTAAGCAACCAAACGCAAACATTGCCATAGTAACCTTGAGAGAATTGATCAGCCATACCTCCAAAATGATGAAGGACAATGGAAGCCGCAACGGTAACATTCAAAGAAGCAGTGCCACCACCATATTGTGGTATATAAACAAAGAAGTCACACATCTCGATTTCCTTTGCAGAAAGCCCTGTTCCCTATGGAGAAAAGCACATTTGAGAGAGACGGCGACAAAGTTTTCTTTACTTAAAATGATACCGGTTTAAGGAGCACTGTGCGCCTCTTGGATACAGATGCAATAAACTCAAAAAAGAAAATGAATAATGGCTAAATAAATGAATTCCACTCATTATTAGGCTAAAATAAGCATCAAACAAGTTGATAATTACACACGCACAAAAAGGGGGCGCGGCATCTGTAAATTCAAATATCAAAATGTGCAAAATGACATAGATGTTGCAGAATGCAGACTTGTTTGTATTGGCTTCACACTCCACTCTTGTGTTTTATGTTTTTGTTGTAAAACTAGCTTACTAAAACCTTAAAGAAGTCCCCTAAGGAAGCCCGCTGGAAGATGGATCAATTAAATGAAAAAACGGCTTTTGAAAACAATATGGGTGATAGGACAAAAAGGCGCGCTCTTCAACAGACCAAGAGGCATATTGGGGCGCGCGCATTCAGAACTACGCGCGCCTCTGAAGCACAGATGTGCGACACCTAAAACCCTATGCACTTTGCGCCTCTAACAGCTATGTTATAGATTTAGAGATGGACATTGAAATGGAAGGATTCGAATAACACAAACCTCGTTGCCAAGAAGAAACGCGGTGCTCTTTCTGAAAGGATGATCATTCACTGCCATGGCATTATCTGTAATCTCTACTCCACAAATATCACAGTCCTTCTCCTAATCAACACAAACATCATAAACAAGCCAAATCAGAACAATAATAGTTCTCCTGCTAATTTCCGTAAACTACTACACACATTTCACACACAAAAGCACATCCATACACTCATCGCCCTCTTTTATTTTAGAAAGAAATAAAGGAAAAAAAAATCAAACAATGTAATCCCTCGTGTAAATTCAAACATCCAAACAAGGATTTAAATAGTTGATTTCTGAGTACAATGGATTTTGAATCAATCCATTTGTAATCCTGTTAATTTCCAAATCACTTCATCAAAACCTAACCTAGATTTCTAGTGGTTCTCTAGCTTATTAGCTCCTCAAGATGTGTGAGAGCTGATAAACTCTTGAAATGTGTTTCGGAAAATAAGATGTTAAACAACTTATAAGATGTAAAGATAAGCTTTTAGGGCACATATGCTAAAAAGAGCACCAATAGACTGTAGTCCATCATATTTTTTTAATATTTTAATGGTTACACTCAAATTTTACATACATACACATACTTCACACACTATACATATTTCATACACACTACACCCACTTATTTTACACGAACTACACACACTTAATCACATGCACCACGCACACTACACATCACACACTAATAAAAATGTGTGTTTGCTAATGACTCTCAAATTACTCTCCAAATTCATAGCTATTTCACTTCATTCAATTGCAAGCTTATAAGTTATTTTATCCAAACACTCTATTAGCTTAAAAACCCTTGAACAAACACAAAAATGTTGGAGCTTATAAGATACTCCCTCCGTCCCACCTTATCTTGCACATTTTCTGTTTTCGTCCGTTCCAGGCGAACTTGCACGCCCCTTAAAAGGAAAGTTATATCACAATCTCCACCCTCAAAATCTTCGCCATCAACCTTCACCCTCAATCAACCTTTGAAAATCAACAAAATCTCAAAAAACAATTTTTTTTAATACTTGTGTCAACCTCCCTGTGCAAGATAAGGCGGGACGGAGAGAGTATTTTATATAAGCTTAGCCAAAAACTCTCTTAGTGAAACTTGTCACCAAGAAAGGCATAGACACTGAGATACAGCATAAAAAAAAAAAAAAAAAAAGAGCAAGTCAAGTTGTTCTGTTACAATTCAAACAAAAAATGCCCCAGATTTAAGATGTTCAGCTCATTGCGTATGCAGACATTAAATACAAATAGGATCATGGCAGATTGACTATAGCAAATGAAAACCGGAATTAGATCAAATTTCGTACAATCTGGAATTACGATTCAGCAAAATTCAGCTCAACGCTACATCAAACATGTGTGTGTGTGTGAACACGTGTGGGGAATTGCGAGTGTAACCTTGAGGAAGGTGCGAGCAAGCGCGAGAGAGTGAAAATGGCGGAAACTAAGATGTGAGGTGGATCCATGGCTACCGAAGGCATTGAAATCTCGCCTCCCCACCAGTATTAATTCCGATACACCGAAAGCGGTGGCGCTGCGGGCGAGGGTTCCGACGTTATGCCTCTTCGCGATGTTGTGCACAATCATGTAGCTCTCGTATTTGTTCTTTTCCTCCCCATTCTCCATGTTTTCGAGGTGTAGGTGGCGGCGGCGGAGGTAATGGCGGCTTCGCGGCGGAGGTTTAGCCGTTCAGGGTTTTAGGGGATCTGCGATTTCGCCTCTCTGAATTTCGATTGACCAGAACCTGGTCCATCCGACGTCGTTTGGTATTTACTATGTTAATATAATACTGTATTATAATAAAAACGGATAAAAATTAAATTCAACTAAATTAATCGAATTCCAGAGACGTTATAATTCATTAAAAAAAAAAAAAAATACATTCACGTAGTTCGCTGATCAAATGATCTATTAGGTAGTTCAAATAAAAAATCAGCAACCTCGATCTACAATTTCAAAAGAATGTCGGGGTTCAAACTCATTTCTAAAAAGGAAAAAAACAAAAACAAATTACTTCTACCAGATGTGACCATCCATCCTCAAATCGGGAACGCAACACCAAGCCAGATTCACATTTAGAATTCAATTTGGTACCAATTAATGCAAATCAAACTATAACCAAATTTTGTTTCGAGGTGAATAAAAAATCAGAACAGAAGAAACAAAAAGAACTAAACTACCAAAAAGAAAGAAAATACATAAACACAAAAGGAAAACAACCTCTCCCCTGCAACTGTTGCTGCTGCTACTCGGCCCATTCCTGACCCCCGGAAGTCCCCCCACGCTCATCTTTCAGGCAAAGGTCCCAAGATCTGTCCAGAATAGAAGAAAAGATGCGTAAGACAGAAATACTATGAATCCAAAACAAGACCGGAAAAATACCACACCCAACCACAAATTCTTGAAGCTTCAACCATCGGCAGAAACCTCATTGGAATATCCATCGTCTTCACCAAAAAAAAAAAAGAAAAAAAGAAAAAAAAAGAGAACTCTCTGTTGATACATAAAATTTGTATCCAATTAAAATGCGCCACGCAATAAAATATAAGTTGAAAATCAATTTTATACTGATTATTTTAATATTAGGAATTAATTAAATAAACTTCCTAAATTAAATAATCAATTTAATTGGTGATTTACTATATATTTTATTGGCCAATTGGAAGCCGCCACGTGTCAAGATGATGCAGTAATTATTAAATTAAATTAAATTAATTTAATAATTATCTTATGGATAATGATGTTATGACGGACCAATCATATCGCTCCGTTCAGGCTCAAGTCCGTTAGGGTTTTCCATCCTACAACTATAAATAGGGCTTCATTTTCCACCAAAATCATGAACACCACAAGTCAAGAATCAAGTGAAGAATTTCGGTACAAAGGAATTTCAAGTGAAGAATTCCGGCACAAAGGAATTTTAAGTGAAGAATTCCGGTACAAAGGAATTTCAACGTTCTTCGGTGTTCTTCGACGTTCTTCAAAAATCGGCAACAAACGGCGTTTAATCCAAAAATTTAAGCTAACAAGCTTTGGATTAGCGTTGTTCAAGTGAACAAAATTGACCACATATACGAAGAGAAGAATCAGAGGCGAACTAGAGATAGAGTCCACGAAGTTGTAAAGATCATTCATTTAATCCAAATATTCTATTTTGTACATCTTTTTCGTGTTTATACATTTTATACACGAAATTTGTTGTTACACTCTCACATAAAAACGTGAACTCTCACACTTGTTTTTACTCCCTCCTTCAAGAGTTATGTTTAATAAATGTATAAATTGTTATTTTTTGTTAACTAAAAACGTGAACTCTCACACTTGTTTTTTTCTTTAATTATTCAACAACATTAACTTATTCATGAAATTAAAATATAGATTTTTTACTTAAACTTACAAGATGATTCACTTTTCATAATTTTCATGTCAAACTCTTTTTTGTAACAAATTTTTTTTTCTAAAACTAAAATCCATAAAAAGGTGTTTCCGATATTATGGCAGAACAAATATAATCGCGTTATGGTTACACTAACTGAACATGTTTTAAGATGTTGATTGATATGATCAAACATATTATTTTTGTGTTTTAAAAGTGTTCGGTCAATATTAATAGAACTCTTGAAGAGAAAAAGAATATATCAAAAGTGTATTTGGAGGAAACGATGATGTTGATAGGTGGAATAGTTTTTTTAACTTTTTAGTAATATTTCCCAAAAGATTTACAGTTATTGTATAATGGAGGTTGGGCTTGGGCCGCATTGATAATGTCCGTTAAGTGGGTGGGCTAGTTCATAAATACATTTTGGGCCAACGACCTACTTTGGGCCCATTTTTAAAACATCAAAGAATTTAAAATAGAGAAGTGGTTAGAGTTCTTTAAAAAATACTCCCTCCGTCCCGGCTTAACCTGCCTAGGTTGATCGGGCACGAGGATTAAGAAAAAGTAGATTTTGTGGAATCTTTGACTTTTTTAAAGATGGAGATTGAGAATGAAGATTTTGAGGGTGGAGATTGTGAGAGAAATTTGCTATTTATGGGGTAGGCAGGTTTAGGTGGGACAAACTAAAATGGCAAGTAGGCAGGTTAAGTTGGGACGGAGGTAGTAATATATATATATATATATATATATATATATATATATACATATAGAAATGGTTGGAGTTGAGAGTTAAGAGTTGGGAAATTTTTATTTTGGGAAATGACACTTCCTCCGTCCCGGCTTATTTTACACAGTTGATTGGGCACGCATGTTAAAAAAATAAATTTTATTTTTTCTTTAATTTTTTTAAAGACGGAGATTGAGGTTTGTTTTTTCTTAAATTTTTTCAAAGGCGAAGATTGAGGGTTGAGATTTGAGGGTGAAGATTATGAGAATTAGTTTCTATTTTAAGGGTGTGCAAAATAAGTTGGGACGACCGAAAATAAAAGTATGCAAAATAAGCAAGGACGAAGCACGTATTATTTGTCAGATAATAATACAAATTATGTTAATATATCTAGCCATTTTTATGGTGGTTTTGATAATAATTGAAAATCGAGAGCATAACACTATTTGAGATTCTAAATGAGAATCTCATCTATCCGAATCCTACTGCATAATTATCCTACATCTTTTGTTGCATCATTTAATTGCCGCCACCTAAATATATTAGTTGATTTATATGAAAAACGTAAATTACATCCTTAAATTAAGGAAAACGTAAGAATGAACAAATCACATGCAAGGAAATTATTTTTCGTGTGACAATAATCAAGTAACATAGTAGGAGATGTAAGGACATTATGTAGGAGAAAATCTTGGGCTTGTATTCCGCCGATATAGGTGGCCATTCAAGCGCCCTGACCCGCTCATCGGGCCAAGCCATATATCAGGCCGAATCAAGCCGACCTAAATTTTCATCGGGATTGAAACTAGTCAGCTCAACATATTCCCCTATAATATGTTAGGATTTTTGGGTCGGTCGTGGGTAGTCGAACTTTTAATCTACGGGATTGACTCTGTCAAGTTCAATAATACTTCGAATCAAGATTTTTAAGACTCAATATATCTAAAATGTCGGGGTGAAATAAGTATTGATATAAATGAATAATTTTGTCACCTCTATACCTGCATATTCTAGAACATGGAAAAAAAATATCTTTTTTATATTTGCATCGTGGTACGTACTTGCATGCGCAAAATAAATGCATGCATAAAATTGAAGTCAACTAATCTAATCTTGTTGGACAATTTCGAATTTTATACTAGTGTTATAGCATGCTCGCTGACCTATATAAAAATAAATTATGGGATTATTTTTTATGTTTATCAAGATAATTAGGCCTTGTCATTTTTATTAATTATTATATAAATATAAACGGCGAGAAATCCAATATTCATACGAAATATAATCAAATTCACTCGGAAAATAAACAATTTATAGGATCGTAGAAAATTATAAAACTGGCACCACAAGAAAACTGTCAAATTTCAACGACATAAAAATCGTTGGAATTGCTTCCAACGAAAATTTACCATATTCCAAGGTTTTTGGTAAATTTCCGCAATTCTAACGATATTTATGCCATTGGAAAAGTGGCTTTTGGAATTTTTTTGTTCCAACAATTAAGCTTCAATGGAAAATAATTCCAACGGCAATTTCAACGGAGCCTCTAATCGTTGGAATTTAAAAGGCCGTTGGAATTTTATCATTGAAAATTTTAAAAATTCCAACAGTTTTTATTCCATTGATTTTTGACAATTTCTTGTAATGTGATTTTACGCTTTTTCCCAAATTTTCAAAAATATTTTCGTCTAAAGAAATGAGTCATGTTTCATCACTCACTCATTTTATTAGATAAGGTAAAAAAAATCAGAAATGCTAATTTTACTAATAAGTTATGTAATTAAATAAGCTAGATAAAAATGAAGCCGTGTACACAAAAAAGTTAATAGATAGGTTGATTTCTGTCATTAACTATTTCTTTAATATATTTATAATCGAACTTTTATTTCTTTAATATATTTATAATCGAACTTTTATTTAGAACGAAGGGAGTAAACACTGGTATATGTCAAGAAACATAATTCGAGATAATCATGATGAAAAACAAAAATAAATATATAAATAAAAAGAGTCATGTGCTACGTAATTATGGTATAGTTCAACTCTCAAAAAATTCTAAGCATGACATATAAGTGGAGTGCAATATTATGATTAATAAACCATACTCCAATTTTTTAAAGACAAAATCATCATCCAACACAATGACATCAAATGGCATGCATGTATATTTATGTAATAATTTTCTAACACCCAAAAAGAAAAGGAAAAAAAAAAAAGAATTCCACCTAACCCTAAACCTTGGCCCCCACTAATCTTTCCATGCATGGCCCACTTTACTCTTTTACACCAAATTAAACCATCTGTTCCATTTTCGATATTCCACTTTATTTTCGGTCAAATGTTTGAAAAATCACGGTTCCAGCATTCGGGAACTCCTCCGCCGTGCAACTCGTTAGCCTCATCCCTAGCCGATCAACCGCCACCGCCATCTCCCTCCACACTCCGGTTGCGCAAGTAGTCGACACTGATAGTGCTCCGGGTCGGAAAACCTCCACCACCTTCTTCAACGCCGTGAGAACCTCTTTCTCATCGTCGTATACCGAGAAGACACATTCGAAGCTAGCGTAACTAAACCCGTCCTCCGGCGTCACGTGCACTGTGGAGTAACGATTTCCGTCAATCCCGTTCATCGAGTAGCCACATGGGTCGAATGCGTAGTCGCAAATAAGTGCTTTCGGATTAACGTCTTGTATCCCTGTTATCTCCGTCATCTCTTGCCCGGCCGAGTCTCCGTTTTTCCCATCATTAAGCTGGCGGAAAAAGTTCTTCGCTTTAACCCGGTCCAGTTCGGTCATACAAATCTCCACAATGTACAAATCACCTACATGCTTCCCCACCGTACTTAAAGTGTACCCCTCATCACAAGCGGTGAAAACATGCCATTTGTGGGAAGACTTCGAGTTCATAATAAAACCCTTTTTACTATAAAGCACATTTTTAGGTAAACTTTCTTCGAGGAAACTAGTTTCTTCCTCGAAATTCGTGTGAGGGTAGGGTTGTGAGTCAGGGAAAATGAAGCTGCCGCGGGTGTACCTACACCCGCGGAGGGTGAGGCCCACTGTAAGAGCGTAGTCCGCGAATAACCGGACCGATTTGAGCAATTGGGTGGTGCCACATGTCTTGATGATGATTTTTGTAGGGTAAACAAAGAGGCTTGACTCAGATAGTACATAAGAGTCAAAGAATTTGTTACCCACAGCAGACACTATGGTGCACTGCACCGCATGCAATACTTTCTCCAAAGAGAGAAACTCCAGCCGCCGGAGGCCTCGTCCGCCTCCAGCTGCTGGATTTTCGTCAGAGAAGTGGAGCTCGAGCCGCTTCTCGAACCCTTCGAAGCCGGAAACTGCCATTGATGATGAGAAAAATAGCAAAGAAATTTGAGGTGATAATATGGGGGTTTTTAGTATGGAATAGCTTGTATTTAGTGTGTGACTGTGTGTTTGGGTGATACAGGAGACTGTATATATAGGTAGGGAAGGGGGGGTGGATGAGGGTGGGGTGGGTGGGGTGAAGAAAACAGGAACAATGATTATAGGGCAAAATGAGTGCAAGATGATGGCTATTTTTGGGTGTTGGAAGATCTTTTGGAAGACAACAAAATGATTCTAAAATTCATATCACCCATATATATTGTAAAAAACCTTGAGAATGTGATGTGATTATGAGCGGCTAATCCCATAACTTTTAGCTCGTTTGATTTTTGTTTTAATTCTTTTAATAATTCTTTTTTTTATAATTAAAGAAATTACTTGCACTTGGACTAATTTCAGCTATTGATGAGCAAATCGGACATAATCATTTCGGGCTGGATTCTTCAAGCTACTAAAATGTTGGTCCAGTCCAATCCTCCCTCGTACTGTCAACTAAAAACAAATATTCCTAAATTCTAAACTGAACTCAGAACTGAACCTAAACAAATACTGAACAGTGTGCGTGTACGTTTTGAGATTTTTCTTTTTGGGTTGATTGACTATGTTATAAACCGACAGTTTTAATTATATTAAATCTGTTTTTGTAACATTATTAATACATATACTTTACACAATTAAATGTGTTTGTAATATTAAAAATTAAAACATTAGAAAATGGAATATCTTGGGTGCAGGGACGGATCGACCTTGGGTTCAGGTGGCACTGGGTCACTCTGACCCCGTCATAATGTGCTAGTATTATATATGTGTGTCCTTTTGGTCGGGTCATAATATGTTATTATATGTGTATTTTAGTCGATATTAGTATAACTTAATTAAAAAAATTGAATTCTACTGTTTAACTTGAAGTAGATGGATATTTCGTTATGTATAAGCAATAGAGATAAAATGAAATTAGAAACATTTGATCTTTTTTTTTTTGTGTGTGTGATTAAATCTATACCTCCTTTAATTGTCTAAGATATTATTTTTTATTCTAAGTTTATGGCATAACCATATAAAATAATTTGGTTTCTGGTCTACTCAGAATCTGCCCTCTATTTGGTAAAAAATTGCAACATGAGCATAGTTGAAAAAATTATTTCGTGAGACGAAATCCTAAATTCATCAATAAATTTGGGCCCCTCCCATCTAAATTTCTGGGCCATCATCGCTTGAGTGTACATTTTAATCTGATGGATATATTTTTTAGTGTCTCTGTCTGAATATATACATATATATATGATAAGAAAAAAATTTGATTAATTCCCGTTTAGAGGTTAGTCTTCAACTAAAAAAGTATAAGCATAATTATACATGCCTAAGGTCCTAGTCTCCTAGAGGCTTAGTGCTTGACAACAATACAATTATGAGTTTCTGTTTATATATATGGTGCCTTTGTGGGCCTAAAAAGACATGTCAATAAATGGTATGCATAGATTTATAGACTAAAAATTATGTATAAAATATGGATATGGTTATAATTAATTAATATATGTCTCTACATTTAAAATCAGCTTTCAAAATGAAATAAATATATAAAAATTAATTGAATGATGATTTAAGTGAAGAAACGTATATTTATCCTTATAAAAAACGTGCACTAGGCACGTAACTCTCGTTTGATCGAAAAATTAGCTGGCAGTTGCTAACCTGGAAATTCACTATTAATATAGGGAAGTGAAAATTAAGAGTAAATAATTTTTTTGATCCATTAAATTTCACATTTTTCTTATTTAAGGACATTATCTTTGGTTATTTTGACTCTAGTCCTTTGACTCTCGAAATTTAATAAATTGATCTTTTAATTTTTAAAATTCAATAAATTGGTCTTTTAACTTCGAAATTCGACAAATTGGTCATGTCATCGTCTACGACAGATTATGTCCAATTTATCGAATTTATTTAATTTCAAAAGTTAAAGGATCAAAATCTAAATGGTCAAAGATAATATTCTTAAATTAAAATTTGTGAGACTTAATGTAGTAGAAAAAAAAATATTTATCCAAAAAATAATTAGTAAAGTGGTTGACAGGGACAATTATGTCTTTTTGTAGGTGAGGAGGTGTGCGTAAAGAATGTAAGTCGTGCACTAAAATAATCAATTGTTTCCCAAAAAATTGAAGAATTTTCTTTTTTAAATGTTCACAATGTATCAGGCGTGATTTCTAAAATAATTAGAATATCCATGCTTTTTACCCTTATCTAAATCAACAATATTTCAAGTTGATTTACCATGTACTAATTTTAAATTATGCTAATAGAGGTAGCAGTCCGACCCAACCACGCGGGGTCAAAGGTCGGGATAAGTCGAAATACCATGGGACTGAAAATAGTGAGGCCATCCACGACACATCTTTTTGAAAATATACACAATTTCATATGCAATGAACTTTTTGTGCTGCTAATACACAGGTTGAGGATCTGTTAATCCTCCACCAAGTTGGTGATTTGCCCAAAAAAAATAAAAAAAATATATTGTGTTGGTCAGTGGGACGCTGGTTTTGGTAGATCCGATGAAACATTGGGTCACGAATCATACGGTCGAGCTCGTCTAATGTTGGAGGGGCTACATCGGGTCGTCGAACAGGTCTGATTTGTCACCTCTAGGCGCAAATACATTAAAACTGTGTTTGAATGAAAGTATTTATGGATGAATTTGAAATATATAGTAGCAAATCTATCGTCGTTTGAATTTTCATGAATTTCATTATTTCACAACGAACTATTTTTCAAGAGATTTTAAAGGGATTCTTTTATTCGGGCAAATATAAAATCTTATCATTTCAAATGCCTCAATTTCGAGTCACTTCTATCCGAATTCAACCTATTGTAGTTTTACTGTAAAGATAGTTCATTTTTTCTTTTCGAATGTATAGAAAGCCTTATTAGTATTGTATTACATGCTTATTTTTCAAATATAACCTAGTAAATATAAACGTTGAAATTACATTTATATTTATTTTTTGTTAATCGATTAAAACATTAATTAGGGATATAGTATAATTAGTTGATTAGATGGAGGTACAATCTTTTATAAATGCAAATTAACAATATATATCGTTTTATTTAGGGGCCGCTTGGTTGATCAGGAATGATAATGATAATGGTATGAATAAGGCATCAATCAAACCATAAAATGATGTAGGAGGAATATCCTTTTTTCTTAAAAAAAATAATTAATTTACTTTGATTCCTATTTATGTGTACCGATTATAAGAATAGGAATTGATCCTCTTTACTTTCATTACCTACCCTACTTCTCCGTATCAAGCAACCCCTTATATATTAGTTTAATTTATTTAATTTAATTCAAACTAAAGTATCTTTCACAAGGGCTTATAGAAATTTAAATAATTAATAAATAACTTTAAACTTTGTTCTTTTGGGAAGGGGGATCAAAGGAGGGGGACAAGAGATGTTTTACAAACATCATAATTATTTTTTTGGGACCAAATGAATGAATTACTCATGTTCCCTTTCTTGCTTTCAAATTTAATCTTAGAGGTTGTAACTTCTAAGATTGGTATCGCTGCCCGATATTTTAGATAAGTTGAATCGTAGAAACTGTAGTCAAAAGTATTGTCGGGCCACCAAACCCGATTAATATCCGGACAGCCTACAAACTATGAGCAATTATGACAAATCAATGTATATTTAGGAAGGATGGATCAGATTGATAATTTTTTCAGCCCAACAAAATTTTGGATCACCTAACCATTAACCCAACGACTTTAGGTCGAGTGGGAATAGGGATGGTTTGGTACAATATATCATACCAAATCGTCCATATCGTTATCGTACCGAAATTTTCGATATGCCGAAAATTCATATCGTTACAATATCGAAAATTTCAGTATACCGAAATTCAATTTACCGAAAATTCCGTATATCGAATTTTGTATCGGTGTCGGTATATACCGATTCATACCGTTGATTTTGATATACCGAAAATTTACGGTATACCGTTAGAAATTTGGTATACCGAACTACTAAAATATCGAAAAAAAATCGATGTACCGATATATACCGAAAATATCGAAAAACATTTTAAAAAAGATTGACCTTAGCTTCTAAGTCACTTTGGATCAAACCCTAGAAAAGAAACAACAACTCAAATCAATCATACATACACAAGTATATCTCTAGTGAGTATGTAGATGATAGTAAAAAAAAGACAAAATGGATAAATAATGATTTAAAATATTCATGTTTAGAATCAAGATTTTGCAGTTTGTATACTAAAAAAGAGGACATATTTTGATACTCATAATAATTAATGCATGCTGGCACACTCAAATTATGACCACATTCTCCCTTCATTTGCTGCACGCCTATATACCACCAAACTTATATTCACCAAAAATAACTCAACACTTCCCCACACACACATACATATGTGTTTGTATGTTTTTAATTTGAGCAATAAGAATTAGGGATGCCAGCTAAGCGGGTATCCACGAAAATAAGCATAGTCAAATGCTCATATTTAAGGTTGTAGAAGTTGTCAGATGGTTGACTAAGAATATAGGCGGTCAATGATAGCGTAGCATCTAAATAGGAATTTGACGGAAATTATTGCAACAGAGCGCGTACCTATCCCAAAGACCGTTTAAAAAGATACGTACAATACTCACTTACTAGTGCTAATCGGGTACCTTAAGTCCTATCCCACTCGATATGTATTTAACTTTTATATATATTATGTGCATGTTTGGTTGGGGCTAGGGGTGGCTGGGGTCCTGGGGATAGTGGATGGAGTTAGTTGCTGGGATAGTAAAAAAGTGATGTTTGTTTGAGTGGTTGGGGTGGTAGGTATAGTGTATGATATAATTTTAATTGTAAAATATGATGTGATGTGTGTAAAATTTGTTAATAATGATTAATTTTATAATTAAAGTGGTATTGAAACTTGTAGTGGTTTGTAGTGGTTGAGACAACCTATGTAAACAAACATAGGGAGGGGCTGGGTCAACCCCAACCAAACATACCCTATATCTCAAGGGTACTTAAACGGTATGAAACTGGTACCTTAAACATCACTAATATGTTGATTGTGAGATTTTGACGTGAATAATTGTTCATGTATATTGATAATTAACTAGCATTATTAAATAGAGGGATTGACCTAGTAGTAAGGTTTTTGTCTTATAGAAGGGAGGATGCTAGGTTCTTCGACTTTTAATACACATATATTCTTTTCTTGGATTTTTATAAAATATAGACGGGAATTCTGTTACTAAAATTTAAATCCTATCCGTTATAAATGGACGAGTACCCGTTAAAATTCGTCCGACTATCATCCCATGTAAGAATTAATATTTTGAGAATATGAAAGTAATACTATTAATTATTAAATATTAATACACAATATTTAAAACTTGAGAACAAGATCTATGCATAAAAAACTAGGAAGATTTAGACTCATATAAAGGTGAACAAACTTTTGAACAAATCTTGCTCGGGGAGTGCAAAACAATATTCTCCATCTTCTACATCAAAAGTGAGGGTTTGGATAAGTTGAAGAAGGTGTGTCTTTCCACGTATCTTCTGTTCTAAAAGTTCTCGTCTAACTTCGATTATATTCTATGTAGATATTAAACTATTCTTGACCGTCTAGATTTCTTTCCCAAGTTCTCCCTGCATCACACCGTTTAGACCTGCTTAACCTCATCTAAATCTTCATTAAACGCTAGATCCTAGTCTGCCCACGACTAACGACTAGCGCCCTTAGAACACTGGGTATATCATAAAACTATAGTTACCGATCAATAAATACTTATGTCGTAGTTTTTATATATACTATATCACTAAAATAAGACACTAAACAAAATTTAAGAGAAAAGTAGGATTTTACTATCTTGGGTATGAAATTATAAATTAAATACGGATATTTAATTATAGGCACAGTTACTGGGCTTAACAATATTTATAGCCCATAAATTTGCTAAATTGTGTCTCTCATATTCTAAGTAGAAAAGTGAGATTTTAGGCCCTGACAATAAAATAATGAAACTATTAGACCAACTATAAAAATAGTACGTCAATTACAAGGTTAAGTTTAAAATTGATCATACACATGCGAAATTACACGAGAGAGCGAGATAACGCGGTCCCAAGCTATAACTCTGGACCAAAATTCAAACTCTTGACTTTCAGTCTCCATGCTCACCTACTCTTTCAGACAAGTTACCTAAGTAAGGGTGGGATCGGGTCATGTACCGTATAAGAATACCTGATTTTCGGGTACCCGTCCACATAGGTACCTTTCAGGTTTGGTCGGATTTTTTTCAAATTTATTTTATATGAATATTTTTCTTTACTTCTTTAAGATTGTTGAAATATGTGTAGAATCATGGTTGATTTTGTTAAAAAAACCGACCAGAAAGAACTCGACCCAACCTAAACCCTATACATAATGGACTAAAAAATATCCAATCCGATTAAGTAAGACCCGCAAAGCTATGATCGAGTACCCAAATTTGCAGGGTAGAAAACTTACCCCTAACCCTAAGGACGACATTACGACAAGTGTATATGATGACATTACGAATACATCATAAGTAATTATGTGACATAATTAGTATAATATGTTATAGAAGATGTTGTACATGATGTGGTAGAAAATCCGAACTGAAGAAGCAATAACAATTCAAATTTTGTAAAATATAATAATTGTGATGAATGCCTAAATTTTGTCAATATTATTAAATTAGAAGATAATGGGTGACAAGTTTTCCATCTATAAACGCATGGAGTATGATTTATACACAAAAAAATATAAAAATTTAATTTACTCATTATTGGTCCCACTTGTCACATTCTCTTACATCACGCAAGTCATGCTTACCCAAAATAAAATGAAAAACAAACTTGTAATAATTCAGTTTGTTGTAATAAATTTGTATATAAGCATGCTTGGAAAAAATTAAATAATGCTATATAAAATAGCATCATATTAATTTTAATTTTAGTGTATAGCCTTACCATTTTTATATAACTCACTGTCGAGATTGTAAAAATTGCTAGACGTTAATTATGCGGTGGACTGAAATCTAGCAATTAGTCGAAGTGTGGGCGGAACTAATCGGGACATAAACGTACGTAATTAGACGGAGAGGAATCGAAAAATAAACGTAGACGATCAATGGGAGCCTAGCGCCTAGTCGAAAATTAATCGGAGTTAGTCGGGAACTTTTAGAGTAGAGCTCACAGTACGAGTAGAAATGTATGAGTAATATAATCATCGAATAAAATAAATTAAGTAATTATATAATATATTATTATCGAATAAACTAATTATAAACGGTAAACTATTAAAAAAAACTTATATGATTATATTGCCAAAAAACACTACCTCCGTTTCTTTTAGATGTTCTTTTAGCTTTTGTATTTTATTTATAAATAGTTATTTTTTTAGCTTTTTTCTTAATTTTTTCCAATAGTACTCTTATAATTATTTCCAAAAAAGAAACTTTAATTATATAACCTATCATATCTACATAATTTAATTGAGAACTTATTTGTCCATTTTTCATATTTCTTAATTTTCTTATCCAAAACCTAAAATAAAATCTAAAAGAAAGGGAGGTAGTATTTTAATATTTGGAACTAATTTTTGGTGTAATTTTGTTATAATGTATATATATTTCTTAATTTCTTAGTAGTGATTTAACCTTCATACATTAGGTTAAATTTACTTTGTTCCACGACTTTTTTCTTGTTCGCTTTTTGTCCTAAAATTTATTGATTTTTAATTTTGTCTCATAACTAAAAAAACATTTAGACCATTTTCCGCCACCAATAACCAAATCAACCGTAATAGCCCACTTAATTGTCACGTGAAATCACTTTTCTTCCCATAAGTTTTCGCTCATTCGATTTTCGTAAAAAAAGAAAAGGTCAGCGCCGGTGCCAGGTCAATTAAAATCGGTCGAAAATTGGTGTCACGTTAAAGTCACATGTGCTTTTTTGAATAGCTCCTGATTTATCTGATTGGATTGAGAATCTTGTACTGGACGATTTACTTTGATTAATGAGAGTCTCAATTTTTTTTAAAAATAAAATGTACTAAAAAATAAAAAATATATATAATAATAATAATAATAATAATAATAATAATAATAATAATAATAATAATCCGTACGTGAAGATTATAAGAATTCCGACAAGTCTAGAGCAAGCCTTCCAACATATGTCCCACGAAACTACATATACGATCTAAGTATGTACCCTGTCTCAAAGGCAACTAAGGCCCATCTATACTAGCCTACTATGGGACAAAATTAACAAGGTTAAAAGTGACTTTTAGCCGCCATAAATGCTTGCTAGGTGTGGCAATTTGATTTGGTCGGGTCCATCGGACCAACGCTATATTTTAGGTTGGCTCAAAATTTGCTCGGGCCTAAAGTTAGTTGGTCCGGCATGGCCTATTCTCCTATAATATACAAAGATTATCGATCCGGCTCATAGCCCGCCGGACTTTTGGCCCATCGAATCGGTCTTATCGGGCCAAATAGTATTTCAGACCAAAATTCTATGGCGCAGCCCATCTAAAATATCCGGTCTCTTGGCCTTGACCAATTTTGCCACCTCTAATGCCTGTACGCCTACATAAACATCTATATTAGTTCGGATCCTATATCCTAATTACAATGTCCTAACTCTGTTTCACACATAAAATTACGTCGTCTTGAATAGGAGTGTTCAATTTTTGGATAAAACCGAAGAAATCAAATGATATATTATTCAGTTCAGTTTGAATTTAATAAGATTCAGTAATTGGTTTCGGTTCGGGTTCCATATTGAAAATCCGAAACACAATCGAAACCGACCGATAACAGGTAAGTATGTAAGATTTCTTTGTTGTATTTTCTCGTAAACTTGATGTTTTGTTGCTAAATTAGGCAGAACCTTGATTGGACTTTAAAAAAAGTTAATCTTGTTTTTTTTTAAATTTTAATTTTAATCCTTGGATGTCAGTTATCTATTTTGATCGATTCGGTTAAGTTGATGACGGTTTTCAATACTTAGTGATCGGTATCGGTTTTCAATTTAGAATAATTTTTTATTTTCGGTTTTGTCAATTCGGTTCGGTTCTCAATCAATGAACACCCCTAGTTTGAGAAGTTGATAAAATAATAAATTGTCAAGGTTGAACCAAAACGACACAGTTTCGTGTATAAGATATGATTGGGACATCATGGTTGAGACAGAGGATCCGAAATGTCTCCCTACAAACATATGATTTTTGCCCTCCATTCTATAGGTGCTTTAGTACGACATACTATTACAATACTTATTTTTTTCGGTGTATGAATACTTCAACTATGAGTACTGTTTTTCGGTATATGAATAATTCATATAATTATCGTATCAAAAATTTTAGTATATTGAAAATTTAGCAGGGTATTTGTTAATACCATACAATGAAATTTAAGTATGCTAAATATTATTGTGTCGGTATCAATATAATGACGTTACTTACCCTTAATTATTGTATCGAAATATGAAACTATCAAAATTTAGGTCGCATACAATCAAAATTACCACGTCTCACTTTATTCATAGACAACCATATCCTCGTTATAATTTTATATTTTGTGAAGGTGCTACTAGACATGTGGATCATATGTAGCGTACACCTTTAATTTGAATCCAATCTATTGAGATCATAGTTTTTCTAACCCCTATCACAATATAATTTGAGATCTTCTACGATTAGTGATGCAACATTGCATTTAACACATACTTAATAATATGATAAATGTATAATATGATATCACTATTACGTTAATAATGATTATGTGTCATGTAATTAAACACTTGCTGTAACAGATGTTGTACCCTTGATTGTAGAAGATCCGAACCGATCACAATGTATATGTGGAGCAGTCCAACTCAGTCTATTCCCCTACAATATATTTTTGGGCCGGTTCATGATTTCTCGGAATTTTGGCTCATTAAATTGAATCTATCAGATACAATAATACTTCGAGTCGAGACTTCTAAGATCCAACCCATCTAAAATTTTATTAAACTGGGCGGGCCCATCGAACTCTTACCGATTTTGCCACCTCTACCCCTACCCCTACCCCTACCTCCCCCTCTCCCCTCTCTCTCTCATCATGCCCATAGTTGTGCAAGATTTGAAGCAAACAAGACACGTTAGAAGACTTTCAAGTGCCCCACATACAAAAACACACACACATCCACACATTTATGCGTGCGTTTCATGTATATCTATATGTGTGTATATATTACTCCCTCCCTCTGTCCCACTTTATTTTACACACTTTCTTTAAACGATCGTCTCACCTTATCTTACATAACCTAAAAAAGGAAAATTATAACATAATCTCCATCCTCAATCCACCTTTGAAAAATCAATAAACAATAAAAGAAAAAATCTTTTTAATACCCGTATCGATCTTCTCTGTGCAAGATAAGCCGGGACGGAGGAAGTAATTATGTTAGTTTATGTAACAAACAACTCATAATACCTCGTTGCAGATGAAAACTTCATTTGCATGCTCCCATCATTCTCTTTCTCATGCCTTTTTATACTTAGCCCAATCTCTATTCATTGCTCCACCTAAAAACAAAAACAAACAATTTTATATAGGAACGGATCTAGAATTTTGTCCTAAAAGGAGCGAAATATTTTTAAATATATTATCGCGTATAGGAACGGAATACTATGGGGGGAATGGAGTTTAAAAAAGGAAGAAGGACGAACTCTTGTATATTAAGAATATTAGTAAAAGTCACTAGATAAAATTTCATGTAATTTTTTTAGAAGTCGGGCCGACCGTCATCCCGCGCTCCCCCAAATCCATCCCTATATATATGTGTGTGCGCACACAAAAATATTAACGGACTTACTGATTTGGATCCGGGTTGCTACTTACGGGTCTTATTGAGTTTGTCCATAGCACGATTTACCATCCTAATTTATGTAAATGTATGAGGTTGTAGAAGTCGTTAGTCGTACTCAGAATGTAGATTAAGGTCTAGCGACTTGTCAGAGCTATGTAGAGTTAATCGGGATATAGATGTTGTTAAGCAGGAAGGAATGAGAAAAACAACATTAATCCATGAGAACTTGACGCCTAAATAGGAATTAGTCGGAGCTAATCGGTATTGTTTCAGGATAATTTATAATCTTGTGTGGGTTTAACCATCATCGAATTGGGCTCGTTGTGAGCCCATTTCATTTTTGGGCCGATTATCTTTACATCTTTATATGGTTTCTTACTACCAATAAAAGCAAATGCAATATGCTTAAAGCTCAGGCCCATAAGATAATTAGTTAAAGTCAAATAAACACAAATTTTAGGATTTTATTTTATTATAATTATGGTCGTAGGAGTCGGTATGCGCTAGTTAGACGATAAATTGAGATCTGATGATTAGTCGGAGCCTAGGCAGGACTGACTGGGACCGAGGTGTGGCTAGACGGGGATTAGTTGGAGTCAGTCAAAGATTTTTGTAACAAAGATTACAGTATAGGGGATTATATTCGTTATAATCAATTTGGATTCTCTCCTACATACTCCTCCTACATCCTCTGTTACGTTATCCAATTACTGTCACGTGAAAAATATTTTAATCTTATGATATTTGCCATTTCCTAACATAGTTTTATAGGACTCATCCAATATTTTCAGGTGACACTGATCTAATAATACGACAGAAGATATAGAAAAATTATACAGGAGATGATTCGAGTCTTGTATGAATTAACATTTTATGGAGGATCTGAGGAAATTATAGTTATTCATTTTATGTTATCAGTGTAATTTATGTAAGTTGCATAAGTAAGATATGATTCTATTATTTTTCAAAAAAATATTAATTTAATGTATTGTTACCACATTGTACCGAAAAATATAATTTAATAAATATTAATTTATTGAGTATTCATTTATGAAAGTATTAGTATCTATCTAGTGCACACAAAACACTATATATAAGGGTGTAATATAGTGCACTAACCAAAATAATTTATTTTTAGAATAGTGACTCACTGAAAACTCCATTGATAGTTTTAAATGATTTAAGCCCCTTATCTGAAAGAATTTTTTTCTAATGTTTCGGATAAATAGTTGACCTATATTTTGAAAATTCGAAAAAATTGCAGATGGGTGTAGATATTGCGTTGGGTATTACAATTAATGTTTTTGTTTCCACCATAAATGGTTCTCCAAATGGGACCAAACATGAATTTGTATCCAAATGTGTGTTAAATAATTGTTTGTTTAAATTGGGTACTATTATAATTTATATCAAATGTTTTTTTCTTATATTTTGGATCTCCAAAAAGGTAACAAGTGTGTTAAATCATAGTAAGAAATATAAAAGGAAAACATTATGGGTGGTGGACAATACTCAACTTGTCATTTTCTCATGGATGAGTTGGCAAGTTTAGATGGACCGGGATCACGGAATCTTGGTTCAAAGTATCATCGGGTCTAACAAATGTGATCCTATAAGTTAATGGTTCGATCGTCCTATCGAAATAGACCTATTCTGAAAAAATTAGTATATTTTAAATGGTTGATGGACATTACACTTCAATTTTCTGTAGGATGAAATTTTAAGACGGGTGACATTGGTTCGAGTGACTCAAGTGGGTTGGGTCGAACGTTTCAATTGTCACTTCTACTCATGGAATTGCACATATCTCTACAATAAGAAGTAAGGTTGGTAATACTTAACACGGTGAACCCGACCAAATCTAATTCGAATTTACTGAAAGAAACCTGAAATCCACCAAACATGAATACGGTTACCCAATTCTGACCCCAAGTTAGAGGTGTCAATCCCCACACGACAGATTCGACAAACCCGACCCAACCAACTTGAATTTACTGAGAGAAATTCAAAATCAATTCGATGCAAATTGATTAACCTGATTTTGGCCCACAGCGACCGGAAAGCAATAATTTATTTACAAATATAATAATTATATAGTTCAAATAATATTTAATATATAATCCTAATAAAATTGACAACAAATATAAACTCGATCCGATGATCCGAATTGACATCCCTACCCTAAATTAGAAATTTATTTCAAAATATAATAAATTATACTCTCTCCATCCCATCTTAACTTGCACACTTTCCTTAAACGGTCGTCCCATCTTCTCTTACACAGTCTAAAAAAGAAAAGTTATAACATAATCTTCACTCACAATCTCCCTTTAAAAAGTCAACAAACAACCAAAAAATAATTACCGACCCCCTATACAAGATTAACTAGAACGGAGAAAATACATTCCAAACAATTTTTAATATATAATTAAAATATTTTCGAAATCGAACACGAACTCAACACGATAACTCGAATCCCCACCCTATTTAAATGTAGCATCTAATCCAAAATCTCTCATGGTCCCACCAAGTAAGAACATTCCACTAATCATGAGAGGGTACACCGTATTCCCCCTACACCTCCGTACCACCATATAAAAACTCTCACGCCCATTCTCAACGACCGTCAAAAGGCGCAATTCCACCTCAGCTCAGCCCCATCTCAGCCCACCAAATCCAGTGGAAAAACGATAAATTAATTCACATTTTTTTAATGAAATTCAAATTATCATCCTAAATTTTGTATCCCAATCAATTTCTGCTCGAAATGATGGGTTTACCGGCTGTTCTATCTCGGCTGTGAGGTGTGAATTTCGTTTTGGGGTATCAGTCGATTTGGCGTCATCAATGCGAGCTGGTTTCCGTTGAATTAGTGAAATCCTACTGGCGGAAGAAACCCTAGGTTTTGGGGATTTTATTTTAGCTTCAGCGGATATGCGAAAGGTAAAAACCCTAATTCTTATTTAAATTTTCTGAGACCTTCCAATGTGGTGCTTTTTTTTTTTTTTGGTTTTTGTGCCGAATATTGTTCCTTTTCTGTTGTTTTTGAGGATTTAGCTTCAATGGTGTTGATTGGATGAGGAATTGTGCGTTTGAGCTGAAACTGGCTTTTTGTTTTTTTTTTTTTTTTTTTTTTTTTTTTTTTTTTTGTATTTTGTTTATGTTTGATTATGTCGCTGGTAAAGATTGATTTTTCGACTCTGTTTGCTACAATGTTGCAAAAATCTCTTGGAGCTAGTATGACAACGGACTAGGACTTAGCGACTAGTCGAGACCTACGTAGGGCTAGGCTTCGTTCAGCAGGCAGGAATCGGGAAAGAAGTACTCCTAGCACCTAAACAGAGACTAAATGTACTAGTGAGGGATTTTTGTAATAGAGGTTTGCTACCTTGAAACTGCATGATGAAATTGGTCATTGATTTAGACGCTTAAAATAAATGTTTTTGAGCTTAAGCTATAAATATGGGAGCGTTTGCAGTTATTTTGCTTTTGAGAAAGTGATCAAAATTAGAAATTGTTGAAACAACGCTTACGATCAAAAGTTTAGTGTTTGAAGAAAAAGTAATTGTGGTAAACTCATGAGTTGTAGTTTTTGCCAAATAATCATTTTTTCTAGCAATTTTTACTAAGCTGTTTGAAGAAGCATTTCCCCTGCTTCTAGATTTTAGCTTAAATGCGTTAAATTTCAGCAAAAACAGAAGTATGCAACCGCTCCTTTTAGCTGAATTTAAGCCAAAAGCAGAAATTTGCTTAAAACAAGCAAATGCAAACACTGCCTATTGCTTCATACAATCACTTATTTTAATCACTACTTTAAAAGCAGAACTGCAGAAGCAATAACAAACAATAATGGATTGACTTATTGGTGATATTTGTTAGTTATGGATGAAGATCCTATATTCTTGGTGTTGTTGTATGATTCGTGATTGGCAAGCAGTTGTACAAATTTGGATATAGAGGGTTCTAATTAAAGTTTTGGTTCTGATATGGTTTTAAGTTTCCAATGCGTAAGAGGAAGGTGTATAAATACCTCTGTTGTGAAAATCCGACTTGACCTGCATAAGTCATTTTCCCGATTCCTCCCCAGCTAGCAACATCTATGCCCGACTGGCTGCTATCTGGATCGTCCTGTATTTTATACATCCACTTTTGCATTTCCTCTTACTAACTGATTGAACTTGTGGGAGAAGTTGCTTCATGTTTGTTTTATGTACTGTAATCTTCTAACTTTTTCGACGTGATGCTAATTCTTGGCCTACAAGCTGCTTTTATTTTATCCTTCTGCTATCGCTTTATGGCTTCTGATCTGAGCTTAACTGAGCTTTTGTCGAACCGGCTTATGAGAGTGTTTGTTTTTGCTTTTGAGGAAGTGATTAAAATTAGAGATTGTTAAAAAATTGCTTAAAATCAAAAGTGGGTTGTGTTTGAAAAAAAAAGTAATAGTAGTAAACTCATAAGTTGTAGTATTTGCAAAACAATCACTTTTTCTAACAGTTTTTACTAAGAAGCTGTTTGAAGCAGCATTTTTCCCGCTTTTAGATTTTAGCTTAACTGTGCTAAGGGGGTTAGCAAACATTGGTGATTTTATAAAAGTGATTTAAATTGATTTTGCGGTAAAATTAGAATTTGGTAGTGTTTGGAAATAAATATATTTTTAGAACCAGCTTCTCAAATTCTGGGTCTTCTTAACTTCTCAAAATCAGCTTTTAATCGCTTCGGATAAGTTATTTTAATGGCCAATTATAACATTGCAAACACCACCTTCAACTAAAAGTGCTTCTCAAAGTGATTTTAGTGACTTAATTGTGTTTGCAAACACCCCCTAAGTTTCAACAGAAGCAGAGCTATGCAGATATTCCTGTTTAGGTGACATTAAGCCTCAGACGTTTTCTCAAAACAAGCAAATGCAAACACTGCCTAATCCTCAGACGTACTTTGAGCAGAAAATGATTCAGTTTAAATGTATCCCAGCTTTTAATGGTTATTCACTATACATGAAAGCAGTGTTAGATTTTTGGTAACTTTTACTTGATGCCAATTACTGCAGATATTGATATGAACAGGGAAGAGTTGGGAAATATCATGACTGTCCGGACGAAACCAGCACCGGTTGTCGTTGCAAGAAGCAACGGCCACGGGGAAGACAACGGGAACTGGCAGTCGAAGATGGAACCGCACGTGGGGTTAGAGTTCGACTCAGCTGAAGAGGCGCAGGATTATTACAGCGCCTACGCAACCCAGCTGGGGTTCAAGATTAGGATCGGGCAGCTGTATAGATCCAGAGTCGACGGTTCTGTTATTTCCCGTAGATTCGTGTGTTCAAAGGAGGGGTTTCAGACGAATTCAAGAACCGGTTGTCCAGCATTCATAAGAGTGCAAAAGGTCGATTCGGGTAAATGGGTTTTAGCCAATATTAAAAAGGAACACAATCATGAATTTGAGGCGTCGGGGGAGCTTTGTCCCCCTCGTATACAGAGGAAAACTGTTACGACTCCAAGGTCGTCGGCTGGTGGGGCCAGCCGGACAGGAATCAGATCGCATGACGATGATGGCCCGTCTGGTGTTGTCGATATGAAACGTTTCAAAAAGGAAGAAGCAGAGGGAATGGTTGGGCCTACTGGGGAACCGTATAAAGGGCTTGAGTTCACTAATGCCAACGATGCGTACAAGTTTTACTACACATACGCGGCCAATACGGGATTTAGGATTAGGATAGGGCAGTTATTCCGTTCTAAACATGACGGTTCGATTACATCTCGAAGATTTGTGTGCTCCAAAGAAGGGCATCAACACCCTTCAAGAGTCGGATGTGGAGCGTATATGAGAATACAAAGGCAAGATTCCGGAAAGTGGGTGGTTGATCGTCTTCAGAAGGAACATAATCACGAATTTGAAGCTCCAACAGATCCTAGTCGAACGGTGACTGTTGCATCAAAGGGGTATAGAGAGGAAGGAAGCAATGTGCTTGAGAACTTAGATTTAGTAGAGACGAACGGAGGCCTTAGTCTTGTTAGGCGAATTTTAGAGAGTAATATCACTAGCGATTGGTGTAATTTGCTTCTCGAGTACTTCCAGTCTCGGCAAGCTGAAGATACAGGATTCTTTTACGGAGTAGAAATGCGTGACGGTAAAGGTATGAACATGTTTTGGGCCGATTCACGATCTAGATTTTCGTGCACTCAATTCGGAGATGCCGTTATCTTTGATACATCGTACAGGAGAGGTAGCTACTCGGTGCCATTTGCTTCGTTCGTCGGGGTTAATCATCATCGGCAACCTGTGCTGCTCGGTTGTGCTCTAGTTGCCGATGAATCCGAAGAGTCTTTTTCTTGGATATTTCAGACTTTTCTTAGAGCAATGTCGAACCAACACCCTGTATCTATAATAGCTGATCTAGATCTGCCTATACAACACTCGATCGCTCGGGTTTTCCCAACGACACATCATCGTTTTTCCGTCTGGCAAGTTCTTGCTAAGGAACAGGAGCATTTAGGCCCATTGTTCTCCATGGACGTTAAGTTCAAATGCGAGTACGAAGCTTGCATTCGGAGTCAAACTGCTACTGAATTTGACTCCGCGTGGAATAATGTCATGGACAAATATACCCTCAGGGAGAATGTGTGGTTCAAGGAGATGTACAGAACCCGTAAAAGCTGGGTACCATTGCACTTAAAAGGAACATTCTTTGCTGGTATCCCCTTGGACGATACCTTAAAGTCGTACTTCGGTACACTCTTGACTCCTCGAACGCCTCTCAATGAATTCATCGTACGATATGAGAAAGCTCTGGAACAGCGCCGTGAAGAGGAAAGAAAGGAGGATTACAACTCGTTCAATATGCAGGCAGTCGTGCACACAAAAGACCCGATCGAAGACCAGTGCCGAAGACTCTACACAATCACAATGTTCAAGGTCTTCCAGAAAGAGTTCTTGGAAAGCTTTAATTACGCTGGGATGAAGATAAACGTAGAAGGGGCTATTAGTAGATATCTAGTGCAGCGATGTGGGAGTAACGAGAGAACAGAGACGAACACTGTTGCTTTCAACGCGTCAAATCTGAACATCAGTTGCAGCTGTAAAATGTTCGAGTTTGAAGGTGTTCTTTGTCGTCATGCTTTGAAGGTGTTCAGTTTGATGAACATAAGGGAACTCCCATCTCGGTATATCTTGCATAGATGGAGTAAGAATGCAAAATACGGTATTCTAAGAGACGCTGAATCTGGAGGTGGGGCCCAAGATTTCAAAGCGTTGATGGTGTGGACGTTGAGGGAAGAAGCGCGGAACTATATTGAAGCAGGCGCGTCGTCGTTGGAGAGATACAAGCTCGCGTTCGAGATCATGCAGGAGGGTAGAAGAAATCTCTGTTGGCAAAACTAAAGGTAACTGATTCTCCTTTTGAGTATTTAATCTTGATTTGAAACATGCTTTTGAGGGAAAGTTTTGGCCCAGGTTGAGCCGTGTAATTAGATAGCACCCGTTTTTAGTTCATACCCGTACCCGGCCCGAGGCTTGTGGAAATTGTAGTTGTGATTAAACTCGGGGCCAATTGTAGTTGTCTGTTTATTGTATCAATTGACTACTGCTCCAATGGAAGATATATTTCAATCAAAATTGTTGATTTTTTGTAGTTTTTGTGCTCTCTGTGTTTTCTAGGCTGCTTTTGTGGCTGAAAGCATTTGACAAGGGGTGGGACTCTTGCAGTCTGGGTTTGAGTACCCAACCCGATCGGGTTGAGATTTTTTTAAATCCTTGGGTAGTCGGGTTTTACCCGATTGAGTCGGGCTTTTTGGAATTCTCGGTACCTTTAAAGAACATGGACTTGCCCGATAATGCAAATTGCACTATTATCATTCTCATGCAAGCTTATTATTTTTCTAAAACATTTAAAACCTATCTATAGGGATGTAAGTGAGTCGAGTCGAACCGAACATATTATTGTTCAAGTTTGTTTGAAAATATTATTGAGTTTTTATTATGATGTTTGAGCTTGTTTGATTATTAGTTGAATCGAGCTTGAACGACCCTTAATTAAGTCGAATACCAATCGAGCTCGAGTAGTTTAACATTTTTACACTTGTGTTGACATCTTTAACTTATTGATCTCAAGTCTAAGCTTTAGATTTTATCAAACATAAAAGTATGTTCAAGCTTGTTTGATATATTTAACAAAACATAGTTCAAAATGACTTTTAACAAACGGTATTGAATCGAGTATCGAGTAGCTTAGTTTGATTTTCAGCTGTACATGACTATTATGCTCCTTGGGTAAAACCCTACCTCACTCGATTGGGTACCCGTGAGGTCAGGTACCTGCATGATCGGATTGTTTTGCAAAATTTTTATCGGGTACCCAAACCCAATAACCCAAAACGGTAAAAACCCAAAACCCGTAAAACCCACCCCTAGATGATGATTGTAGCATGACCCACATCTTTGAATATTATGGCTAATTTAATGTTTTATTAGTATAGTGTGCAAAATGGGCCTGGCTCGAGGACCTGCTCGGCCTCCCAACATTTTATGAGCCCGAAATATTGTTGGGCCCAGTAGGCTTGATGGACCATGGACCAGCCCAACCAAATATAGTATATTTTTATAACCAAATATAGTGTATCCTGCGGGAATAAATATAGTGTATCGAGTCGGGCCCAAATGATCCTGCGGGAATAAATTTTTATGTCCTAGCCATCTAAAATATCAGCTGGATCTACTCATCGGACAGGGCGGATTTTGCCATCTTTAGCCACTATCAAGTGTAAACTCTTCATTTTGATAGCATTAACAGAACAAGAAACACTAGTTTACAACATGGAAAGTGAACCCTAGACATGACAAAGGCATTATGCATGAAGAGATCAAAGATAGAGGCATTTTGTCATAGTCGAAACACATACGAGCCCTAAAAGGCAAGAGAGCGAGACGAAGTTAGCGACTCTCGTAGACGAGCCGGCCGACAACAGGATCCGGTAGTCAGTACAATCTCCACGAAATCCTCTTACAATCATCGCCTGCAAGACAAGGTACGTACCAATAATTAGGACTGCAAGCGAATACAATTTTTATTGAACAACTCGTTAAAGAGCTCGTTTATTTAAGTAAACAAACAAATTTTTAAGCTCATTTGTGAACAGAGCTTGAACATGATTGACTCGTTCATTAATAGCTTGCAATCAAGCTTACTCCAACCTCACTAATAGTAACATTAACAATAATAAAACAACAATATTCATACTACATATAATATAAATTTTTCGGATTACCTTTTATTGTAATGATCATGATCATTTTACTAAATTAGTTTATTTGTATAGAGATTTAGGAAAATGTATTTGATGTTCATGAATATAATTAGTTCACGAGCACAAATGTTCACGGACATGGTCAAACATGTTTACGAACCATCAAACATTCTTAAATACGGCTCGACTCTGAGATCAAGGGTTTGCAAATTTGAGTAATATTTGCGTAAAACCGTCTCCAACGATCATTTTCATAAGACGGGAGTCAATTTATCATAAAAATGTTACTTTGACATAATGACCGTTATTTTTATCATAAAAAACTAATTATTACTTTTGTATGAGGGATAATACTCAAAGTAACACTTATTACATCAAAAGTAACATTTTTTATGATAAAAAGTACTTTTATCTCACAGAAAAGATTTGTAAGATAGTCTTATTTCAGCGTTTGCCAATCATTTATTATTATTATTATCCACAACTTCCACCCTTGTGCTAAAGTCGATTCAAATACTTAAATCACTTGTTAACTGGAGCGCACATAATTCCCGCGATGAAGTAAGAGTTAGACGCAAGAACTTCAAAAACTTTAAGATGACACAGAAAATAAACCGAACCTGGCTAATTTGAGACGCGTGACTGTAAATATTTTTGAAGATCCGTCGAATGTATGTGAAGAAAACTGCGAAAAAAGACAAGAGGAAAAGAAAAGATTAAAATAGAGAAAAGATAATATGATAGTCTAATCGTCATTTAAGTTGAAGAATACCATCTATAGTCTCCAGTGTTGTCAACTGTTGCCATTGTATTCTACGAGACACGATTCCCAAGGCCACATTACGGACCTGCAATCGTGTAAGCAGAACTTGAAGTATTTGAGACGATACAGGTTTGAAAAACAATGAAGGCCTATTGTCTCACCTCATCAAACACCAGATTGATAAATCGTAAAGAGAGTAGGAGAGTGAGGATGACTTCAGCCACTGGGACACCAATGTTCGTCAAAGGACGAATAAACCATTGCAATGCAAATGCAAGTTGTTCGGATGTTGTCGTAGTTAGGCAAAGGCTAGCACTTTGGAAGACCTTCCAATAAACAGCACACAGAGAGAGTGAGAGAAGCTTGGTCGGGAAAATTCCACTAGAAGGCCTGAATTTTAGAATATGTCTCAAATCGGCACCTGGATTTTGAATCTTTTTCAATTAGCGGCATAGATGTTGCATTTTATTCAATTCAAGGCTTACGTCTTGGAAATAAGACACATTATAAGATGTACCAAAGGTTGACGACAATATATCGAGAATTTTAATATACTCCATACTGAAAATTTCAATCTACTCAAGGACTGAATCTTCCGTATATGAGATATTGTATTCTATTTTTCAAGACGTAAGACTCAATTGAGAATAAAATTCATCACCTAATTGAAAAAAACTCTTCAAGCCCCGAATTGAGAACTTTCAAAATTCAGACCTTGTATCGAGATATTTTCCAAAAATCATGTCTTCCAGCGAAATTCACCGATAAAAACAATTTATAACAAAATATAGCAAAACTTACGGTGAATGTTAAACAGGCTGCTGTACTTGCAGCAGATAACCCCTTTCTGGTGAGCTGCAATGGCCCCAACTTCATCACTACGTATCGATAACCTTCGAAAGACGCCGGGAGATTCTGCAATCCAGTCAATGATGACGGAGGACTTCTCGACCGTAAAAGGGAAGGCGCGCTATCGGTACTCAACCCCAACAAAACAAACAAGATACCACAGAGCAAACTCACTCTTCCCAATTGATCCTACAACAATATTGCACATTTAATAACGCAAATTCCCTGCATAAACAAAAGTGCAATTACTACAAGAAGCATAAAACTCAATCCTTCTCGTATGTGTGCTGAAGTGTGTACTATAAAGGTTCCGACTTTATGGTTAACGTTACCTTCCAGACCTCGGTAGGCTGAGCCACGATCGATAACACAGCTAGAAAGGTTACTACTCCCAGACGCACTGCCACGCCGGATTTTGCGGGTAAAATAACCAGTGCCAATAGCCATGTCTGCGCTTAAACGGAACAAGATTACATAATATATCTATTCATTTATGCAAAAAAATCACTTAACCGAACCGAAATTGCAGGTACAAGCTATTTCTGTAAATATTTCGCTGATATTTAGAAATATCAGTATTATTTCGGATTTTATCGATTTTGTATTTATGATATACATTTAGTTTTCAAATCGCCAATAGCCGAAATATCGGTTTTTATAAACATGTCAATTTTACAATATTATAAGATAAATATTTGTATTTAAGTTAGCTATAACAATTTGTAAAATATCACGTTAAATTTCCAACTTTCTAATACAATTTCCCAGCATTTTCTGAAACGTGCACGAATATTTCCGTAAAATTGGAACACCGATATTTTCTTCGTTGCCCTTAATGAAGAATTAACATTTTTTGCAACTTAGTTCTTCAAATACACAGTACAAAAAAGAATTCATTACTTCACCATAAGATCTTACTCACTAAGGTTGAAAAAGAATACAAACAAGACAAAAATTCTACAGTATTACAACAAAATCAGATATTCCCAACCACTAATCAAGCAGAATCAGAAACGGAATCAGCATTAAAATTCAATCAACAAACGACAGAACTTCTACAGTATTTTCCAACAAAATCAAACCCTAGAAAATTAGGAACGTACCATTTTAATTCTGGGATCCACACTGTGCAGGAAAGTGGTGGGAGAAGAAATGTACTGAGCAATTGGACTGGATGTTGCCCCTGATATGGCTCCGAATACTTTCTCGGCCGCAAACAGATTTCTCGGCAGCCATTTTTCCCAATTGTTACTTGCCCTAATTTCTCCATTACTATTTGCTGTACATTTAATTTGAAGTTTGAGTATATTGGAATGGCGGTGTCGCCAGAATTGTGGTGTGTTTTGGGCGGAGGTGAGTGAATGGGGAGATGATCGGAATATGAGCGGTGGTTTTAGCTGCGCGGTGAGGAGCGCCGGCTGCATCGGTGGAATTCGGCGGCGGCGAGAGGCGGAGAGAGCAGCTATTTGGACATACTAAACTTCATAAATATATCATATATGGATAAAAATAGTTCCGGGGGAAAGGTCACAATTGTCCTTTTAGGCTACAACGCTTTGCTCTAAAACTTGCCGTGTTTATACCCCGTGTCAAGACGATCCTTTGATGGTTTATATTTTTCTTTTTCAATTCCTATTTGCTTAATATTGCTTAAACTCAATTAATTCTATCTAGATTTTAGTAAACGATAGACATAATTTATCGTCCAACTAGTATCCAACGTCTTTCTGTACCTTGCTAAAAACTTGAATTCCAAGTTCGTTTTATTTATATAAGTTTCATTTTATTTTGGGTGATGATGTATCAAACCAAGCTGAAATGAGGAACAAATAAAGCAAACTTAAAATTGATAATATTCGATTAGTTCGAGAATAAGTTCATCACTGGGTCTATAAACTAGTACGTAAAATTAAACTAATGAATTGATGCATAATTTATAATTCTATAAATATAGAATTATGTAATTAAAATACCTTATTTATAATTTTATATGCAATCAATTAATTTTAGCAAGTACATTATAATTTTAAAATTTTATTATTTATTTTTATTTAATTGATGAGCAACATATTTACACCTTATATTTATTTAACTCGTTTGGGCTTAATTAGATTCGATTAAGCTCGCAAGTCATTAGTATTCGAAATTTTAGGTCAAGTTCGACTCGATAATTAACAAATTAAGATCGAATTTTTAAATATTCGGTGTGATTACATCTAGTTTTAGAAAAATGCAATTGTAAAAAATGTTGATATGTCAAAAAATAATCAATTTGTAATCTTTAATTTGACATTAATATCACTTAGTTACAAAAAAAAATACATCAAAATATAGAATATTGTCTTTTAGTGGTTGAATTATTCGTCTATTTTGATCATAAACTCAAAATATAAACAGGCTCAAAGCACTGTCAGACCTTCCAAGCCCGACTGATGTGTTAATGGCCCAACGAATTTTAGTATATTTTAGGACTAGCCAGGCATGGCTCGCAATTTTTTATCCCGATAGAATTCAACCTGATTTGGCTCGATATATGGTATTGGCTTAGCAAGCTCAGGTTGGGCCAAGACACTCAAATCGCCACCTCTAGTCAAAAGCACTTATGTATAGCTACATGTGTCAATTCGGCCGGTCTAGTTCAATCCATCGAGCTAACATCATATGCCGGTCGGGACTAAGAAAATTCAAGTTAAAAATATTAAGCCCATTTCAACCCTACCCCTAAACATACCAAGATTTTCGAGCCCGCTCGTAGCTCGTCGAACTTCTAATCCTTTAGGTTAGGCATATTGGATTCGATCGTACTTCTATTCTAGATTTTATGGCCAGTCCATTTAAAATATCGGACAAGTTCGTCCCGACCCTAGCACATAATAAACAATAGATGCTACACCTGGTAAAATACATAGATCATCCTCGAGTTCATAAATTCATATAAATTATAATAATAAAATTACAGATACATTTATTAGTCAACAAGATCAATTATCAGTCACTCCAATTAGGTAAATTCAAAAAACCACTACTCTGCATAAACATCATCTTCCTACTTCCCACACATCTTCATCTTCAATCTGAACCTTTGAAGTTCTTAGATCCCACGACCGTCGACTTCTTCGACTCTTGACCAAACTGCTGAATTGTGTCGAGCTTACAAGCTCAACTTGGATCCGTTAGACCGGCCATTACCATAGCTAGTACCAGAGGCTTCCAGGTCCACCTTGAGCAGCAGCAACTTTACGCGCCATGTAGAGATCAGGCTTCGGCTGCAGCCCGTTGGGCCCATCGCTAAGGCCCTCACCGCCTTCCGTTTTGCAGCCCGCGTGCTTCCTAGGAGCCATGTACTGAGACGGTATAGCTGGATTTCTCGTACTTTTTCGCTGTTCGGTTGCCTCACGACTGCTGTAACGCATCATAGGATCGTTTGTCTTCCCTGGCCGCGCAGTGCCCCGCGCTGCGATAGCAACATTGTTATCAGACTTTATCGTATACGAATATCATATGTCGGGTTGGGCCACACTTTCTAATGAGAGTTCTTATGTAGCTAAAATGATAATTTCATGGGTATTGGGGGTTAAATAGTCTTGGATAATTTTAGGGGGCTAAATCAGTCAATTTATATTTGTACAGTAAAACACCATAGGGGTAGTATTGGTAGAGGCTGTAATAAGGGCCCCTCTGGCCTGAGCCCACCGGGTAGATACCATATGTCGGGCCGGGCCAGAATTCAACTTGGTTGAGAAAAAGTAAGTCCAACCGGCCCATTCCGTAAAATACTCTATTATTTGTCACCAGGCCTATCAGGTCGGGGCCGTAATTCCTAAAGCCTAGTCCACCTAAAATGTTAGACGGACGAGCCGGCCAGAATTTGTCACCTCTAGTTACACAAATTCAAATTGGGGGGCTAACTAATCATTTTAGGGGGGCTAAAACCGTCAATCAACATTTTTGGTCCTATAAAACACATAAGGCCATATGGGTAGGGGTGGCAATTCATGTCTCCCGCCGCAGCCCGAACCCACTTAGACAATACCATATGTCAGGTCGGGCTAGGATTCAACAGAAAAAGGGTAAGTCCAGACTGACCTATACCCTAAATTACTCTATTATATGTCGGGTCAACCCGTAGCCCACTAGGCCCATCGATTTGGTCATGGTGGGTTCGATGATACTTTTGGCCGCGATTCGTATGCCCAACTCTTCTAAAATGTCAGGCGGTCCGGACTAAGCAGAATTTGCCATCTCTACTTACACAAATTCTAATTGGGGACTAACTAATCATTTGAGGGGGGGGGGGATAACAATCAATATCTATTGAGCCCAGCCCAAGCCCATCTGGACAATATCATATCGGGCCGGGCTAGAATTCAACTTAAACAGGGTAAGTCCAGCCCAACCTAGAAACTACTTTATTGTTTCTCGGGCAACCCGCAACCAACTAGGCCTATCAGGTTGGGCCTGGTGGGCCCAATGATGCTTCTGGCTGCGATTCCTACTGCTTAGCCGGTCTAACAAGTAGTATAGATCTAAAATATTGTACCTTGGATATTTTGAGGGATTTGGACAGGTAACCGTGTCATAGGAATGGTCGAGCACTGGCCCACCGGAGGCCTCTCGACTTCTTTAATGGAGCAATTTGAAAGATCGTCGGTAACATCAGCCAAGCTTTGGTTTGAATTACCAGAATACACAACACATGACCTGCAACAATACATCCTTTAGTCCTCTCTATGATTACGAGAAGTTGGAACCGGACGCTATTCTTAACCAAACACGAACGACTCTACCTAGGCAAAGACGACGATTGTTGTCGCTCGGGTGGAGCAGCGCCCCCGTTCTTCCATCGCTCCTCAAGAAACGCAAATTGCTTCTTAAATTTGTCCACAGCACTGCGACGAAAGATGTCGATTAACATGAGTAGCTAAAACCATGCAAGGGGTAGAAGTGGTATAAACGTAATAGTGAATAATTGGCTTTTGTTGGGTAAATAGTTTTTTAGTCCCTTAAGTTTCACCGAATTTATTTAATGACAGTATTTTTGGTCATTTCGGTTTTGGTCCTGCAACTTTTGATATTCGACAAATTGCTTCTTTAACTTTCGAAATTAAACAAATTGGTCATGTCACTGCCTACAACGAGTAATATCCAATTTGTCGAATTTGTTTCAAAAGTTAAAAGACCAATTAGTTGATTTTGAAAGTTAAAGGACTGAAATCGAAACGATCAAAGATAATATCCTTCAATAAAAAATTGTGAAACTTAATGGACTAAAAATGATAATTACCAACTTCTATTTAGGTAACAAATTGATCTTGAAGCTTATGTATTTCAATGACTATACCTAGACTTAAAATTAGACCAAACTACTCGATTCGAGATCTTCAGAAAAACTCATTGAACGATGTTCAGTTAAGGATAGATATCAACAATCTTTAACCTAGTTTTCCGTTTGATAAAATCTAAAACTCGACTCCAGCTCGAGCTTGACAAGTAAAAATGTCAAAACAAGTGTAAAAATGTTAAATTAAGCTCAACTCGAGTTCAGCTCGATTAAAGCTCTTTCAAGTTCGATTCGATTAATAATCAAACTCAAACACAATACTAGAAACTCAATTATATTTCAAACAAGATTAAACAATAGTACGGTTGGCTGAAAATCATACTAAACTACTCAATTCAAGGTCATTCGGTAATACTCATTGAACGATGTTCAGTTGAAGATAGATATCACACAATCTTCAACATACTTTCACGTTTTAATAAAATATAAAACTCGACGCAAGCTCAAGTTCAACAAGTAAAAAATGTTTAAAATGTCAAACTACTCGATTAAAGCTCGTTCAAGTTCGATTCAGTTAATAACCAAAGAAACTCAAACACAATACTAGAACCTCGATTATATTTCAAACAAGATTAAACAGTAGTACGTTCGGCTATACCTCGGATACATGAAACTCGTCGGCTCAGCTCCGTCTAGGTGCTCTTTCAACATTTTCGGGTGATACTCTAGAATCTCTCGATAAATCAACTCTCTAATGTCGTCCTTCGTGACTCTTCTCCTCTCAAACTCAAACTCCATTTTAGTAACCGGTTGTGCACACGGTTCTCTCTCGACTCTAGCTAAGTTCCTGAAGTACGGATCTGCAAGAGCCTGGCAGCTCACCATAACAACTTTCACATAATCGACCAAGAAACCGATTTTTAAAGGTTTTCCATTTAGAGAAAAGAATATGTAACCTCTTCTGCTGACGGCCTATCCTTTGGATCGAAAGCTAGCATTCGTTGCAACAGACGAAGCGCGAATGGGTCGGCGTTTGGGAATTTGTGTGATAACGGAATCGCCTTCTTCTTCCTCATGCTGCTTAAGTATCTCCGAGCCTTTTCGTTTCTTATCTGTTGAATGATGTCGTTGAATACACAAATAGACGAACAAGAGTAAGGTGTGCATAATACAACCTTAACCGAAATAACTGAAATTTATGTTAGATTTATATCATAATTTTGATTCAGTTAATTAATTACGTTAGTTTTCGGTTTTAATAAAAAAATAATCATAATTAATCGAACCGACCAAATTAATGACATGTGTTAAACCCTAATAATCCCCTATATAATTTTTTCAAAAGAAACATATCTAAACAACAATATAATTTTGTTAAACACACCGAATCGAACTGAATACTAAGAAATGAATCAAATTCGCAAATATTAGCTCCAATTCGAATTCGAAGCGAATATAAATCAAATTTTAAAAGGTTATTCAAATTCGTTTCTTGAAAAATATTCGATTCAATTCGAAATAAAAAAATTCTTCTGTATTTTTTACATTTACATAAAATAAAAAAAATCTAAAATCTTCAAATAATATATTTTCTAATTTTTTCAGTGAAAACTTTTAATACTATATATATTATCTACAGAAGTTTATTATAAATATATAGTTTTATATATCATCATATATATGGAGTATTTAATTTTTAAAATATATGATATATAAACAAATCAAATATTCGAATTATTCTAATCGAATACAACTATATTTGTATTTGCGTTGAATATCATACGAATCTAAAAATTAATTCGCATTCAGATTCGAATTTTAACTTCAGAATCCGAATCACACACACACACACACACACACACACACATATATATATATAATGCCATTAGTAGATATACATATACATAAGGTCAAAAGATTTGGATATTTAGCTTAACTGACCGAACATTTCGTTTCAGTTAATTTCGGTTTTAGGCCTCTAATCAGTTCGAATTTCATATTTCAAACAATATAATCAGTTAATTTCGGTTTGTGAATATAGACAGTTTGGATAACCAAGCCGACCAATGCACACCCATTAACGAGAGAGGAAATAGAAGACACACCCTTGCAATGGTTTCAGGTGGCGGAGTTCCTAACAGATCGGTCATTAGGTCTAACTGATGAACGACGTTTTTGCCGGGGAAGAGAGGCCGTCCGGTCAGAAGTTCGGCAAATATGCAGCCGATGCTCCAGATGTCGATTGCTGGCGTGTACTGCGCGAGAGAACACGAAAAAATTATCAGAATGATAGTTACTTTTAGCATAAGTGATGTGTTGGTGTGTATTTGTTGTAAGATTTTTCGGCGAATATAATGTGTGAGCAAATATATACCTTGGAGAAGAAAGAACCACAGAGTTCAGGAGCTCTGTACCACCTCGTTGCAACATAATCCTACAAGAAGAGGAAAAACAAGACTTAGACGGTGTTTGGCTAAGCTTATAAACTCCTCTCCACATCTTATAAGATGTTTGAGAGTTTATAAGCACTTGAAATGCGTTTGGCAAAATAAAATGTTAAACAACTTATAAACAAAACGTAAAAGAAGCTTTTTTAGAGCTTATAAGCTCCGAAATGCATCTTAGGCTGTGTTTGCATTTGCTTTTCTATAAGCAGTTTTGTGTTCTTCCCACAAATCCAAAGCCAAATCCCGCAATCCAATTTACAAGAATATAAGCTCCATTATTCAGAAACTTTATTAACTTAGAAGCTCATAACGAATTATAACTTATATGCTCTTGAAACAACTTATAAGATGTTTGAAACGAATTTCTCAAACACCGAATACAACAAAAAGATTACCGTCCAAAAAATCGCAGTCGGAGTGTCGTTAAAGGCCACTCTTGCAAGGCCAAAGTCACAAATCTTCAGTTTACAATCTGCATTCGCTAGGATATTCTTCGGTTTCAAGTCGCGATGAAACACATTCGCTGCACGAAGAAACAAAACTCGTCAACAAGATAACCACCAGACGAGCTTATAAGTTAATAAAGTGTTTGGATCCCAACTACACGACCTGTATGAATATATTTCATGCCACGAAGAAGCTGATAAAGAAAGAACTGGTAATGCTCCTGAGTCAGATCATCGTTCGCTTTAATGACCTGGTGTAGATCCGATTCCATCAACTCGAACACGACGTATATGTCCTTGAACTCTCGTCTAGACGGCGGCAGCAAAATGTGCTTGATTTCAACGATGTCTGGATGGCGAAGGAGTCGAAGAAGCTTGATCTCGCGAAGGATTCGTGTGGCATCGGAGACATGTTCGAAGATGTCGTTTATCTTCTTTATTGCAACCTTTTCTCCAAGGTGAGTGTCGTAGGCGGAGCATACGACACCGTAGCTTCCTTTTCCGACGACTTCTTCGATTCTGTATCGGCTTCCTTCGCCGTATTGTGTGAAGAAATCTAAATCTACAGGTGCCTGAAGAAAGGAAGAACACTAATAAGTTATAACTATGAATCAAGAATGATGTATGCTTCCATTTGTTGCAAGTGATTCTGCTTTTGAAAAGTGATTTTTGTAGAAAAATCAAACACTCCAGCTTTTATATTTGATCAAAATCACTTTTATTCTCAAATACTACCTAATTTTGATTTTAAGCAATTTCACAACAATCTCTACTTTTAATCACTTCTTTAAAAGTTAAGCAATGGAACTATATGCTTCTATTTTTTACAATTGATTTTGCTTTTGAAAAAGTGATTTTTGTATAAAAATCAAAAGTGGTTTGGAAAAGAAGTGATTTTGACGGAACTTGGGAAGTTGAGTTTTGCAAAAATAATCATGTTTTCACCCATTAAGGGTTTGCAAACACAATTAAGCAATTAAAATAGCTTTTGAGAAGCACTTCCAATTGAAAGTGATGTTTGCAATGTTTTTCTTGGCTATTAAAATCATTTTCAAAGGTGATAGAAAACTGATCTGAAGAAACGAAGGGGGTGTTTGCAATCTCAATTGGAGATATAAAATTGCTTTTGAGAAGCACTTTTGGCAACAAGGGTTGCATTTGGAAGTGTTTGGAATCAGCATTTCCTGCTTCAAGAAATCAAGTAAAATCATATTTTCAGAAGCTGGTATTTGCTACTTTCAATTGATTCTACGTATTTTTGTAAATAAACAGAAGTTGATTCGACATTTTAAACAAACTTTCATTTTTGTAAATAAACAGAAGTTGATTCGACATTTTAAACAAACTTTCACTACAAAAGTAACTATTTAGCAGACTCCAAATTCCACATTTTAACGAAATTACTTATATGCTCAAGCACTACCTACGTTTGTTTTTCCTACAAAAAATTAATCGAAATCACTTCTACAAAAGCAGATTCAATCGCAAACACCCCCTTATAAGGAAAAACTCTAGAATCAATTTAAATCAGTTTGAAGAAGGTTTTTGGCTGCTTCTGAAAATCAGCTTAAAAATGGTTCTCGTAATCAGTTTTTAGTGTTTACAAACACTTCCAAATCACTTTTCTTTCGAGCAAAGTGATTGTAAATCCCGAAAAGGGTTAGCAACACCTCCTTATTACATATACTAAATTTCACTTCTCAGTCCAAAAATTCGAGTCTTTTGATTCTACATGTAACCAAAAATGGCCCAAAAACATTTTAATTTACAACCTATCCAAAGAAACAACATTAAAATTTTCTCTATTACAATTTTCAAAACTAATATCACTAGCAAACAGAGGAGATTAAATTAGGCATAAGCTTTATCAAGGTGACCAAACATAAGAGCAATAAATCAATGCAACTCTAAAATTTCTAGACAGTGACCCTTACACACACTCTTTATTGCAAAAATTCCCGACTAGTTCCGAATAATCTCCGCCTAAGTGCTAGGCATCTATTGACCACCTATATGTTTATTTCTCGATTCCTCCCCATCTAACCATGCCTATACCCCTATTAGTCCCTCGTAGATCCCAACTATCGATTTCTACGACCTTGCACAAACTAGTAAAGGCCAAACCATACTAATTTATCCACATTATATTAGCCTTCTTGAACCCCTTCTGAATGAAATTCCAACTTAAATCTCAAAAATCCCAAAATCAATTTTCTACATCGTTCTTTTTTTTTTTTTTTGTTCTTTTTTGCAAGGAGCCCAATTCCAACTAGATTATTTCAACTCTTAACAAGACAAAATCACCACACACATACACCTGAAATATGTGTATTTATATGTATATACAGCTGAAATTTTATAAGTGTACCTTTTTTCTCTGATCAGGCTGCATATTTTATCCAAACAGCATCCAGAAGTGAATCTATAATGATTAGATCACAGATACCCCACAAAATGCTTATTTCTCAGCAGATTTATTCTGGATCGGAAAATGAGGAACCTTCAAGAAATCAGTAAAGATTGAATTTTGAAGAAATCCCAGATGATATTTACAAGTTAGAACCTCAAATTTGATGATTTACGGAATTGGGTGGTTCAAAAACTTGAATAAATGCGATCTTTAATGGGTTTGCAGAGTTCAAGATTTCCTTTTCATGAAGAAAAAAGCAAAAAAAGGGAAAAAATGTGAGTATTGTTTCGAGGAGAAAAAGGTTGTCCGAGGAATCGGAGTGGAAAAATGGAGGGTTCCTAGATCGTTGGCGATGATCTCTAGTGTAAGAAAATGTTTTGGAGAGAGAATGGATGAGATTTAAATATAAACAGCTTCAAGTTTGAGAAAGAGGAACTCTCCGTGTAAGAGGTGAAAATGATAATATGTTGCTGCATATAAGTAAAAAAAGAGTTATCTTCTAAAAATTTTCGTCAAACTTTATTAGATATTCTTGACTGTTTATATTTTCTCTCGATTTCTTCTGCTTAGTTCATTTTAAACTGATTTAGTTTTACCTGAATTTCAACTAATGTTAGACTCGAGTTTGCCGTTCGAATAATAAGTAATGTTAATAAACTTGTTTAGTTTCACCTGAATCTCGATAACATTAGACCCGAGTCCGTCGTCCAAATAATAAGTAGTGTTTCTTTTATAATAATGGAAAAAAGAGAGAGTTTCATTCCAAATAATTGAAAAAGATTATTGTTGCGTGTGGTCTGATATTTTCTTCCTTTTTTCCTTTTTCTTTTTAGGGAATGTGTTGTGTTATTAAAAAGGAATAAATAAATTATTTTTTTCTTAAAAATTTGAATTATTATCACCCAATATACGAATTAAATGAAAAAGAAAGTAGTTGATCAAAGCAACATGAAATTTTGGCTAAGAAAACTAGGGTTTTAATTAAATTTTGTTCAGACATCTTTATAAACTCTGTAAGATCTAATTTCTTGAAAATTTATAAGTTTAGGAAATGTTTGAATAATTATAAGTTTACAATTAGATGAATGGATTAATTTAATCATGAAATTTGGCGAATTTAAAATCCACTATTAATTAAATATACATTTTGATTAGTGTGTATGAATTATGTAGATTATATGTGTCGTATCCATAATTTGTGACTTATAATAAAGTAAAAAAAGAAATGAACTGAAGATATTTGTTCTAGCGTTTATAAGCTCAAAGACTTCTTTTTGCACCCTAGAAGTTGTTTAACATTTTTTTCACTAAATACATCTTAAGAGAGCTTATAAACTTTAAAACGTTGTCTTGAGACGTGTATAAGCTTAGCCGAAACATCCACTACTACGCTACCGTCTTAGTGGCTCAACTTTTACAATTCGAATCTTCTATAACAAGGTGTGCAACATATCATACAACAAATCTTCATCACTGATTATATATTTATATGTCATTCAATTATGTACTTATTATAGGAGATATTGTACCCGTAGCCTGAAGATCCGAACTGCACTTTTTACTACTCAAGCCAACGTTATGTTGACATAGTAGTCGCAATCATCAATTGTGGAATATGTAGAAATTTCGACTTAGAATATTTTTCTTATACATTAATTGCACGGATCTAATATCCATATAATTCGAATCACAGACAGTTTTTCACAAGTATTACTTATCTTGGAGAAAAGTATTACGCTGAAAAGAGATTTGCATTTATGCTAAAATGTATTACTTTTTCTGAAAAATGTATTATGCTGAAAGGTAATATATTATTTCAGAAAAAGTAAAACAATTCAATATAAAAGAGTGATACATTTTCATGCATTCGCTCTTTAATTCGAATTGTACAAATATAAAATTCGTATACCTGATGTACATGAGAATTAGTGTTCGACTAGACAAGAATTTGCCAAGGCGGAATATGTCCTTATTTGCTTAACTTATCTTACGTAATTAATGAAAATGAAGGAATTATTCTTTGAGATATTTCCACCTTTATTAGATATTTCTGTGAAGAACATGTAACGTATTTTTATTTTTTATTATGTTCTTTTCTTAGTGCGTTACATCAAGAATAAATGGACAACAATATTCGACACAATTTTCTCATTTTGGTTTTTTTTATTCAATAACCTTTTTAGTCAATTTAATTCATTAACTTTGTATATATAATCTTGGGAGGTGGCAATTTGGGCACATCACTCCGGTCATCGGACTAATATTATATATGTCGGGTTAGGTTTGATCGTTTATCAGACCAAAAATTAGTGAGTCATTTCAACCTATCACCTATGCACCTTAAGGGCTCATTTGATAGCCCCTATAAACCCATATAATATAGTATATCGGGTATAATCGGTTGTTTGGTACCCAGTATAGTATATATGTGTTTAAACAAGGGGCCCGGTATAAGCCCATGATAAGCCCCTATATACAATCAGGTCCAAAAGACCTGATAGCTTATACTACCTGTTATCTTGGGCCCAATAAAGCTTTATCAGTCTGTTTCAAAATCATTTGGGTTAAAATTACACATACCCTAGCTTAGGGATGCAAGTCATATATTGATTCGATTCGTGATTCGAATTTGTTTAGGATGATTCGATTCGGTAAAATTCGAATTCGAATTCGAATTCAAATCATATTTTATATTCGTTTATATTTCGAATTGAATTCGAATATATATGTATTCGATTCGTCAAATTCGATGATTCGGTTCGATATATATATATATATATAATATTAAATATATAATATAATTATAATAAATAAAAATATATTTAATAGTAAATATATACAAATTTCCTTAGTCTAACGTATGGTTTCTACTTTTCGAATCTAGACAAATTTGATTTCGAATCGAATATTTTCTAAATAACAACATTTTTTTTCTGAAAATTTTAAATTTACGAATCACGAATCGAATCGAATATATTCGGAAAAAAAATTCGAATCGAATTCGAATCAGATTTAAAATTCGATCGACGAATCGAATCGAATTCGAATCGAAGCCGAATTTCACGAATTCAAATCGAATATCTTAATATTCGCTTCGATTCGGTTCGTTTGCATCTCTACCCTAGCTCCTCATTCCTTCCAACGAGTTCTCGCCGCAGCTTAGAGAGAGAGGGACAGAGCCCACTCGTCTTCTTCGTTTCAACCGCAGTGAAGGTGAGAAATTTTGCTTCTCTCATACATCAATCGTCGTCTCCAACTTTATTTTGCTGATGAATTTTTTATTCTTTATTTTTTATTTTCCGTCCTACGTCGATGCTTCCACAGACCTATAATCCGTCGAGTGTGGCCCAGAAACCCGGTGAATCCGTCTTAATAAAGCTAAACCACTAGGCTTCTCCGACGAGTGTGGCCTAGAAACCCCGGTGAATCCCGCCGGAAGAGATGAAGTTTTATGGTGTCGTTGGCTTTTGAAGAAATGGAGTTAAGAGCAGAATTTGATTTTTCATAAAATAAATTATTCACATATGGAATTTAATAAAAAAATATAGGGACAAATTTGGTAATCCAACCTATTTTGGGGTCTTATACTGGGCATTATATTCACTACCAAACGTCTGTCATAATATATGACAATGAGGAAATACAACCTACCAAACTCAAGATAGCATTCATTATGTTGTTTGGGCTTGATATGCTATCTGATGATAGTATATACAATGTTAACCAATATAGGCTACCAAATGAGCCCTAAATATTCAAAGATTTTCGGGTCGAATCTCGTCGAGCTTTTTAGCCCATTAGATCGGATTTTTCGGGCTTATTGGTAATTCAGACCTAGACTCCTATAGTCTAGGCATCTAAAATATCAGGTAGGCTGACCAGCATACTGCGCCAGGCCAAATTTTGCATGCTCTAAATGTCAGGATATCGCTCCCTCGCCCATAATAAGAGTCTTGTTAGAACATATATAAGTTTTTATTTAATTTTAAGGTTGATTCTATGGTACCATATATATATGTATTCTTCTCCCACAGTGATATCGATACTACAGTGGTACTGAAGTTGGACTCGTTTATTTAATTATATGTACCAGAAATAAAACAAGATTTTAACTTTCGAAATATGGCTCTTATTCAAAGACAATAATATTTTTGAAACATAACCCTTATTATGAATCAGAGAAAGTATATAATTATGTAAGTACTTTATATTTATATATTGCATTTTAATGCTTTATGCAACACTTCATCCGTTTTACAAAGATAGACGTATAATTGTGGACGTACCTTCAACATTAGCACCTTATTTCAGCAGGTGCAAGTGCAACCATGGGTCGTGGCATGTAGGCCCGAAGGCACTGACATGTCCGGATAATGTCCATAACATTCAATAAAAACAATCCAATTTTTATTATATAGGCAAATTTATCATACAATCTGACATATTTAAAATATTATTAATTTTTATTAAAGTAATAAATATAATATATTTAACATCTATTATCTCATATATATTAATATTGATTAGTGGTTCTTTGTTTGTCGATCCTCATAATTATATGCTCCAACTTCGCTACTGTATTTATGCATGTTCCCATGAAGGCATGTCAAAATTGATCCGCACCCGACCCGATCCGCTCCGATCCGAGGCATTTGGAGCAGGGCAAAATCCGCCCTGATGAAAAATGGGGCACGCCCAAAATCGGGTCAGGGATCCCGCCTTGCCCCGCCCCTCCCCTATGTATGTATAATTTTTTTAAATATATATTATATATTATTATATAGATATGTATATATATACAAAGAAATATAAAATATATATTTGTATTTATAATATAAAATTTTATATATAATATGTTATATATATGTCTAGCTAATATATTAGATTATGACTAGATCTAGTAAATTTAAATAATTAAATTCTATTTTTTAATAATTAAATTTTAAAAAAATTAAAAATATTGAAACAATGTTAATGTAAACCTAAAAATTAAAATCATATTGACTTCAAAAAAAAATCAAGTTTTTTAACAAAAAAAACTAATTTTTTTTATATATAAAAAAAAAAAAAAAAAAGATAGGGGGGGAGGGGGGGGAGGAGCAGACTCGCCCCGTGCGGGGCAGATCATGGGGCGAATTTTTTTGCCCCGTGGCGGGTGGCGGGGCGGGGCGGGGTGGGACAGGGGCGGGTGGGTCAGAAAATTCAGAAACCCGACCTGACCCGTCCTGTTGACATGTCTATTCCCACGATTTGAGATGGACAGAGCTAGCAAAATCGATTCGACTCGATAGATCGACCCAATCCACCCGACATTATAGATGACCTAGATCCTATGAGTATAGGTTCGAAATACCACTGAATCTAACAAGCCCGACTCCATGAATTAAAAATCCGATAAATCTCGAGTCGACGCGTAAATTTTAGTATATTTAAGAAGAATAGATTGGGTCAAGCTCAAAAGAATTTAGCACAATAAAATGGGCCAACCCAATTCAGCCCCATATGTGGTGCTAGATTAGTGAGTTGGGCTCAACAAGATCGGGTCGATCAAGTTGTCATCTCTAAATATGGGATATTAATGGAAAATTCCACTATATTTTTTTCTTGTATATCATTATAGACCACATAAATAAATAAAAATCTACATAGTTAGTTGCATTTAATATAGCGGCATAAGCCACGAAGCCGGTGGCATGTGCATATCACATGGGTTACAGTTGTAGCCTTTGGAAATTATCACTGCTATAGTTGGAATCTTCATTTTTCTGTTATATAAAAAACGGAAATCTCTTGTGCATCGGTTAAGATCCGTGCATTTTAGGTCATGAATTAAAATGCATTATTATTTATACCAAAAGATTTTACATAATTTAGGTAAAAGTATCATGGTTAAAATATATCTTAAACGTATCACCTGTTCTCGGTAAAGGTATTAACATTTATCCAAAACAGTTGATACCTTTAAGCATAAATCGTGATACTCACATTAAATTATACTGTACAACTAGTGCATATAAGACTTTGTCTATAAAAAAATGGGTTTTATAGGTCAAGAACCCGAAAGATAGGGAAACTATCAATTCAGACCCTGAAAGAAAATTCCTACAAATATAAAGCCTAAAAAATTAAAAAATATCAATAGAAGACCCATAAATCCAAAACTATTATAGGAACTGATTGAAAAATTGCAAACTAACAAAATAAAATTGTCTCACCGTGATTACCGGGGGAAATATACGTCAAACGTCATTGACTACATTATTATTTTTTAAATTATTATTTGACATAGCTAAAATAATTGAATAAATGTCAATTTATTTTTTAAAATATACAAATTAACAAAAATATACAAATAAACAAAAAAGATACAATTTAGGAAAATACGTATACATGAATTTAAAAATTATGAACTAAAAAAGGAAATTACAATTTTTTTTAGAGAAAACGATTTTTCCTTGCATGACTCAGAAAAGAACAAAACTTTTTTAAAAATAACAACTTCCAAAAAGAGAAACTACCAATTTTTTTTTAAAAATAAGAATGTAGTGAAAAACTTTTTACGTATATTATCCTATTTATTACTTCGAGACAATTATATCTTGTTAGTTTTGTAATTGTTCAAACATGGGCTATAATAGTGGCTTTAGATTTATGAGTCTTTCATTGATAATTTCTAATCTTTTAGGCTCTAAATTGATAAAAATATTCTTTCGGAAGTTGAATTAATAGTTGCCTATCATTCGGATCCTTGATTGATAAAATTCATAAAAAAAACATTAATTTAACGATAAAAAAAAAAAACTTTTATTTATCAATTAAAACGAAACCGTGTTTGGTCAAAATAGATGTTCCATTTCCTTGCACTTTTTGTTGTTTAATAAAATAATGGGAAAAGGTACAAATAGGCCCTTCAACTTTTAGCTCAGACTCAAATTAACACCTAAACTACTTTTTTGTCCAATAAAACACTTGAACTTGTTAATTTGGACAAATCAACACCTAAACTTTTTTATTTAGTACAAATAGACACTTCCATTTAATTTAAAATACTTTTTGTCGATTGTCTTTCAAATACACGTGTATTGATAGTTTCATTTCACATTAGTGGGTTAATGAGGTGATATTTTATGTAACTTTTTCGTCTCAACTCTATTTTTTATGAGAATAATACCAAATTGTTTATTTTTTAATGATGTTCGCTTCAAATTCATAATGTATGTATGTATATATATAATTTTTTTTTTTTAAATGTAACATATTTTTGTTAACGACCGTCATATTTGTTTCAAAGTAAGAACAAAAATATGTTACACTTTAAAAAAATTAATTATATATATACATACATACATTATGAATTTGAAGCGAACATCATTAAAAAATGAATAATTTGGTATTATTCTCATAAAAAATAGAGTTGAGACGAAAAAGTTACATAAAATATCACCTCATTAACCCACTAATGTGAAAGGAAACTATCAATACACGTGTATTTGAAAGACAAGCGACAAAAAGTATTTTAAATTAAATGGAAGTGTCTATTTGTACTAAATAAAAAAGGTTAGGTGTTGATTTGTCCAAATTAACAAGTTCAAGTGTTTTATTGGACAAAAAAGTAGTTTAGGTGTTAATTTGAGCCTGAGCTAAAAGTTGAAGGGCCTATTTGTACCTTTTCCCGAAAAATAATTGATTGACCGTTGTCAGGGGTAGCAAAGTCATTCGTGATATAGAATAGTTCAGTACGCTTTATATTTTAGATGAATTGTATTATAATTTTTTTTAATTTAATTCGATAGGTCAAAAATTCGATGAACAGTAAATCGCCCTGAAAATCATTATAGGGGAACGGGTTGGACTTTATTCACTAATATTTGACTGGTAAAATTTTGTTCCGACCCAACGAGTTCGGTATTTTAGACAAGCTGGAATATATGAACTTAGCCTGAAGTACCATCGATCTGAAAATTATAGCATATTATAAAGGAATACTTAACTCAATAATATTTGATCCAGTAAATATTTGTCCCGCCCCAACTCAGTATACTGGATCGGATTAAACTGCCCGAATTGCTATCTATGTGTTGCAAATAAACTTCAAAAAGGTATTTGTACTTTCCACGTGTAATTTGGACAGGCTTATTTGGCATATTGCATCCTTAATTATACGATGAAATTGTGGAAAGAATCATTATTTTTTTCCAGGTGGAATTTTTCATCACTTGGAGTGATGATTATAAATTGAGGGAAAATCATACATCTCCTCAAACCTTAAAAAAAAAAAAGATAAAATACTACCTCCGTCCCGTTCTAACTTTACTACTTTCCTTTTTAGCTTGTTCCAACTTCAATTTTCAGCCCATAAATAACAAATTTCTCTCACAATCTCCACCCTCAAAATCTCCACCTTTAAAAAAGTCAAAGATTTCATATAATCTATTTTTTCTTAACCTCCGTGCCTGGTCAAAGTAGGAAAATTAAGCTGGGACGGAGGAAGTAGTAGAAAGTGATCTTTATTTTTTGGAAAAAAAAACACCTTCTTATATGGTAAGATTAAAGGTGGCAAAATCATCCAACCCAATTTATGGGGCGTTTTAGACCAACATGATTATAAAAACTTAGTTCGAGACACCATCGTATTGGACTTACCAATTATTTTGTCCAATTAATTACCAATCACGCTATCTGAATCGATACATAGCGTTAACATAACGGATCGAACAGTCGAGATAGTACAACCTAAATTACCAACTGCAGGTGAGACAACTTATAAGGGACATACTATTGTTAACAGAAAAAAATTATTGGATCATTTTTTTAATTTAGTGAAGTCTTTATAATGCCAAAATAATCATTTATCTAATGTATATGCAACTAATATAATATAATGTAACAAAATATTAAAATTAAACAAATTTATTAATTTACAGAAATTGTGGGCCCAAACGAAGAAAAACGAAGGCCCAATAAGCTTTACTGGATCACAGATCAAAACCAGAGAGCATATTTTTCATTTGCACGTGCTTGTCACGTTTCATATTTTATGAGTTAATAGGATTTCCGTATCCTGCGATTAGAGCTGCTAAAATAGTCGGATCTCGTGCTGCAAACGAATATAGTTTTTGTTGAATAACTCATTAACGATCTCGTTTATTTGAACAAACGAATATATCTTTTAATTCGTTTTATAAATGAACAGAGTTTGAACATGAATGACTCGTTCATTAAAAGCTTCGCGAACAAATTTGTTCGGAACTTAATTAAAAATAACAGTAATAATAAAAAATATAACAGCAAAAAAATAGTGTTTATACATATAATATAATATTCTTTCATTACCACTTGTTATATAAGCATTTTGTTAAATTCATTTATTTGTATGGAGGTTTAGGGGAATGTGTGTTTATTTGACGTTCGTGAATAAAATAATTATTAGTTTACGATCACAAGTGTTTACGAACGTAGTCAAATACGTTCATGAACATGATTGAACACTCTCAAATATAACTCGGCTCGAATTTCAATAAATGAAAAACACATAAACACAACAAGTTCGATTCGGCTTGATTCATTTGCAGCCCTAGTCGGATCGGACTAATTCAGTTCAATTTAATTGGACCAATAGTAAGTATCGGACCTAAAATTTTTGACTACTAAAATGCTAGTCCAACCCAATTTTTAGAGGGGAAGGGGAACAATTGATATACCGATTTTAGGTGACATGTAGAGGGGAAAGAAAATTGCCGAGGCGTATAATAGGGATACAAGAAGATTTAATTTCTTTCCGTTTATTATATAATGAAAAAAAGATTTTTTCTTCTAAAAATAATTGAAGTAAAAAAAAATTAGTAGAACAAGAGTCTTCTATTTTTCCTTTTTTTTTTTAAAAAAAAAAAAAGAAATCGGGCAATCCTAACCTTTTCTTAACCAAATTGGGTTGAGTTCATCCGATCTGTTGGGTGGTTCGAGTTAAGTTAGGTCGGGCCAAAAATATTTGAGCTAATAGAAACTCTGTCCAATTCAGTCTATTTTTTAAGTTAACCAGGGTTGTTTATAGGCAACGTCATAAAATCTTTATTCAGAACAATGATACATTTAAGCATAAATCGTAATATTTTTTTATCATGATATATTTATTCACAACATGTAATACTTTTAAGTATAAATTATGATACATTTTGGTCCATGATCCGTGCATCTCTTGACCCATAATTCAGACTGTACGAATCTAAAATTCATGAAACTGGTGCACAAGAGACCTCCTCCGCGATTTATATGATTGAGTTTTTTCTTTCTAAATAAATAAATTTTGAAAAAAAAAAAAAAAGCCAAAAGAATCTATAGGCCATGCAAAGGGACACGTAGGCCAAAACCCCCAAAAAGAAAATCCACTTGTTTCTTCGGAGACAAAAATGGAATCTCAATTGGAAAATAAGAATCAACTTCCAATTGGTGTCGTTTTACTTGCTCAAAGCTGTCGTTTTACCTGCTCAGAGGGTTTATGTAGGGTTCCACTCTTCTCTATTTCTTCTCACAGAAAGATATAGATAGATAAACAGAGACTATTTTATCTTCTCTGTTTCCATTAAAAATTAGAAAAAAAATGGGTTCGTTGAAAACTGATGAAATTGCGAGAGTCGTGGCTGAAGAGGAGGAAGAACCGATTTTAATGGAGCAATCGCAGAAGTATTGCATGTTTCCGATTAAGTACCCTCAGCTTTGGGAGATGTACAAGAAAGCTGAAGCTAGTTTTTGGACTGGTATGTGTATGAATGTGTGTGAATGTGTGTTTTCATGCAGGTACTCAGAATTGTTGAAATGGGGAATAAGAATTATGCAATTGAGATTGTGTGTGTGTGTGTGTGTGTGTGTGTTTGGTGTGGATTTCATGAGGCCTTTTGTTGAATTTGTTTTCTTTCTGATGAGGTGTAGGTGTGTGTGTGTGTTCATAGGCATCACAAAATTGTTGAAATGGGAAAAAATATGCAATTGAGATTGTGGTTTTTGATTTCTTATGTTGGCTTTCTTTTTCTTGTGTTGATTTAGGGAGTGTTTGCGGTTACATCCGCTTTAGAATATGATTAAATTTAGCCGGTGTTTGCAAAAGTTTAGAATAAGCAACTTTTGCACTTTTAGCTCAAAAAAAGGTAGATTTGAATGCTTTTAAAATACCTGTTTCTACCTCAACGGTGATTTAACATATGTCATGTAGAAGCTGGAAGCATGGTCTTTCTGCTTATACATACAACTTCTATTTAAATTATTTTTTTCGAAACAATACAACTTTTACTTTTTGTACAAATCACTTATTATTGCAAAGGCTCCCTTAGAGATTGTGGGAAAAAATGCTTTTAAGCAAAAGTAGGGAGTGTTTGCAATAACAAGTGATTTACACGAATAGTAGAAGTTGGAAAAAAGAAAAGGTGATTTTAAATAGAATTTGTTGTAGAAGCAAAAATAAGCATGTGATGATATGGTTCTAGGTTCTGTTCGAATAAGTTATTTTGTGTTACTATTAAGCAGGTATTTGAAAACACTCAAACCTACTTTTTTAAGCTAAACTGTAAAAGCGCTTTTTTTCTTTCAGGAAGAAAGATATTTCTTTCGAGGCTGATACGGCAAATGCTGCCTTAATGAGACCCTTTTATTGAATTTGTGTCCTTTTCTTATAAGCTGTGCGTGTTCTTGATTAATTGATTCATATAGGTATATAAATCATACACCTGAGTTGAGGATTATGATTATCTGATGATAATGAACTAAATGTTTCCATTTCTTGACGTTGGATTTATTGTTGTTCGAAGATTGAATTTTGTTTAGCTTCTAGCGCTTTGAAATTGTGTGTATAGTGTGTGTAATCAATCCAATGATGGTGGGTAATTAAGCTTCCAGTCGACACAGTTTGCAAAAACTTATGCTTTGGGAGAAGTGACTTAATATAGTGATTATGGTGGTCGTAAAAGTTAGCAGTGTTTGATGAAAGAGTGGATAATGCAAAAAATGGGTAGTGAGTGTTTGTTAAAAAGTGATTTCAAATTAAAAATATCAATAATCAGCTAAAAGTAGTTCTCCGATAACTTTTAGCTTCTAGTTGCTTTTAAGAAGCAGAATATGCTTACTGTTAGATTTCTTTATTATTTTTTTTTAAAAACATCACTTTCTTAGTAGAGATGTAAGTCTGTCTCTTGAATTTTTTTAACGGTAATTGTTTTTAACACAAACATCGGGTTTCAGCGGAGGAGGTCGACCTCTCACAGGATGTGCAGCAGTGGGAAAACCTGTCTCGATCAGAAAAGCACTTTATTAGTCACGTGCTGGCGTTCTTCGCAGCTTCAGATGGGATCGTTTTGGAGAATTTAGCAGCCAGATTTCTGAATGACGTTCAAATTTCGGAGGTGATGAACAAATGCATTTGAAATGATTGTTTTAATGTGATTTCATGGCTCTAGTTCACTCTTAGGTTGTGTTTGGATTGGTGGTTTTGAAATGCAAGCCCAAATTGGAGTCGATTTCGTGTAAGCGAAATTGCTCAGAATTTAGTTGAAAATGGAAGTGATGGATTTCAAATTTATTTCGATCTAAACACTGGATTTGCTGATATGGAGACCAAATTGATCCTCAAATCCTTCAAGCCAAACACTGACATTTTTATTAATTTTTTGTAGTTTTCCTTATATGGGATCAATAAATGATTTTGCTTGGGAACTTTTTAGAAGTCAATCATTTTTTAGTAACACTTGTGTAAGACCTCTTTCGTAAGAAATGAGTTACTTTCATCATAAAAAATGTTACTTTTGACGTAAAAAATATTACTTTTATCTCAAAAACTGTAACGTTTTCGGAATTGTCGCTTTTTATAATGATCGATACTCAAATAACACTTTTATGATAAAAGTAACTCCTGAGTTACAGAAAATGATTCGTAAGATGGTCTTATTTACGTGTCTCCCACCTTTTATGCTTTGCTAATTGGTTTCCTTAGCACGAAGAGTATTAACTTCTCATGTGCTTTCTCTATGGATCTATCAGTAAGCGGTTTTTTAACCGTCATTCAACTCATCAAACATGATTTTTCTTAAAAAAATTCGTAGCGCTGATATTGAATCTTGTGGATGTTGACAGGCTCGGGCATTTTACGGGTTTCAACTCGCCATGGAAAATATCCATTCCGGTACAAATCATTACGTAACTAAATCATTTTCGTGTTATTTTGCACATCCTGAATTTTTCTTCTGTTCCTGATAGAGATGTATAGCTTGCTTCTGGAAACTTACGTCAAGGACTCAAAAGAGAAGAACAGATTGTTCAACGCAGTCGAAAATATCCCTTGCGTTGCACGAAAAGCCCAGTGGGCATTGAATTGGATCAAAAGGTATTCATTACTCTCCAAGTGCATTTCGTTCCAACATGTTACGTTACTTACGTAGAGATGTGATCTCCTATGAGACTGTCTTACGGCAAGATGGATGGTCAAATAATCAAATATGATCAACATAGTTGACCATATTTAACTATCCGTCTTACATCAAATGGTTTTGTAGAAATTTTTGCCTTCGATGAATAACGACGTTTGATGAAAAGTTTTTTCGTTGCTTTATGTGTAACTCGTACGAAAAACTATACGTAGTTCAAGCACATTCGCGGAGAGGCTCGTTGCTTTTGCTTGTATAGAAGGAATTTTCTTCTCCGGAAGGTATGAGTAACATTTGTGTAAGACGTGACGGTCTTCTGTAAGATATAATTTACTCTTATCATAAAATGTGCTACTTTTATACTTTACAGAAACGGTTGCTTCTGTATAAAGGTTAATAGGGCTAAAATCACTTCCCGTCCCTAATTTTTCCTCTTGTCACATCTTGTCTAGAAAAATATTGCTTTTTCAATTTCGTCCCATAATTATAGAAATTGCTCGCATTTGGACCAATTTCCGCCCCCGATGTACGTATCGGCTGAAAAGCGCACGTGAAATTACTTCTCGTCCCATAACTTTCCGCTCGTCCAAGTTTTGTCCCAAAAATGTCAGCGTCGGTGCTATATCAATTAAAATCAGCCAGAAGTTGGTGTCGCGTGTGCTTTTCTGGCCGTTTTGCTCACCTGCGGCAAAAAGTGATTCAAATGCGAGCAATTTCTTTAATTAAGGAACGAAACTGAAAAATAAAAATTGGGACGAAAATCAAACGAATGGAAAGTTATGTGACGGAAAGTTGTTTTAGCCCAGTCTATCACTCAAAGTAACACTTTTTGAATAAAAATTACACTTTTTAGGATAAAAGTAACTCCTGTCTCACGGAAAAACATCCGTAACACTGTCTCATTTAAGTGTTTGCCTATATATTACAATAATCGAGCTCCATTTTATTCGATCCGTAGCTTCTGTGCCATATTTTGGCTCAAGAAAAGAGGGTTAATGCCAGGCTTGACCTTCTCAAATGAGCTCATTTCTCGAGACGAAGGTCTGCACTGCGACTTTGCTTGCCTCTTATATGGGTAATTCCATCCTTTCGTCTAAAATCGACGCGTTTGAATCATTAAGGGTGTTTATTTCACTTTGATTCGCTTATGCAGTTTGCTTAGGCGAAAACTGCCACGCGAGAAACTTCATCTTATCGTGCAAGAAGCTGTCGAAATTGAGATCGAATTTGTTTGTGATGCCCTCCCTTGTGCCCTTATTGGTATGAATTCAGATTTGATGAGCCAGTATATAAAGTTTGTTGCTGATCGGCTGCTGGTATCTCTCTTTCTCTCACACACATAGAGAAAAATTCGGTTCGGCCCGACACATTGGACCAACATTTGTTGGGCCTGGCTAGGCCAAAATTCCATTAGGCCAGAAATTGTTGGGCCCAGGACAGGCCACATCCCTTAAATTCACTAATATTGTTGGGTCGTTGGCCCAGCTCATTGGGTCCAATAGTATTTTGGGCTAATATGGCCTAACCTGTCCAAAATTTTGTGCATCTGGGCTGGGCAGGCCCGTTTGGCATTTTAGATAGGCTGGGCCATTAGAATCTTGGCCCTAAATACATCGGGTCCTACAGACATGACCGCTGGGACCAAAAGCCTAAGGGTCTGACCCGAAAATCATAGGTTATTTTAGTGGATGAGCCGTCTTTTGTTCACTAATTTTTCACCGGATAGAATTTGGGTCCAGCCCGGCATAAGATATTGGTCTGATGGGATGGGCGGGGCTTGGCCGTTCAAACTGCCACCTCTCAACAATTTGGGCAGCCCAACTTGACCTGTCGGGCCAATGACATATGTTGGGCCTTCTTGCAATTCTATCGGGCCGTAAATTGTTGAGTCCATCCTCCTAAAATACACTAAGATTGTCTAAATGGCCCGTGGGCTGTCAAGCCTTTGGCCCATGAATCGGGCCTGGCCTAGTCCGTCCAAAATGTTGGACGGGCCGGGCTATCAATTTGGCCGAATTTGTCACCTCTACACTCAACATGTTACTCAGAAAAGAATGATTCATGGCTTTCTCAGGTTGCTTTAGGTTACGAGAAGATATATAACGTCGAAAACCCTTTCGATTGGATGGACTTCATATCGTTACAGTAAGTAATCGATGCGAATGCAATCACTAAGTGTATGTTTCAAATATTGATTGTCGTTTTCATTGCGCAGAGGAAAAGCGAACTTCTTCGAGAGGAGAGTAGGCGACTATCAGAAGGCTTCGATCATGTCAAGCTTGCACAACGGTTCCAAGAATTTCGAGTTCAAGATGGACGAGGACTTCTGATCGCGCCATCTTTCCATTTCTAGTAAGTTGGAGGTGGACGAGGACTTCTGATCAGGCGCTCTTTCCGTTTCTGGTAAGTTGATGATGAATCAAGCTATTGTTATTTTTGGAAACATTTCGATCATAGTATATATGTTAAGTGTTAAATTTTGATAATCAATATGTAGCCAGTTATGGATAGGCCTAGAATGGAATTATATTCTGTCAATTTAGCATAGAGAAATGTAGTAGGGCACTATAATATAAAGATATAGTAGCGTTGTAAATGAATCGAATCGAACGTGCTTTTTAAGCTTTTTTGAAATAATATAGAGCTCCTATATTATGTTGAGCTTATTTGATTATTAACTAAACAAGCTTTAATCAAGAAGAACATGACTTGAGCTCACATTTTTAACACCACTTTTTACATTTTTTACTTATGGACCATTATATTTTATCGAACATAAGAGTGTGTGGAAGTTTATTTGATATCTTTAGTCAGCCATAGTTCAAACGAACTTTAAATTAAATTCAATATTCGAATAGTTTGATTTGATTTTCAGCACTAATGATAACGCTAAACGCATGGTAGCCGATTTAGTATAATATAGTCAACTATATATAAACTGAATACTTTAAATGTACATTATATTAACAACTAGTAAAATTTTATGCAATAAATTAGATCGAAAATAATATTTGTGTAGTATTTTAGTAGTGGCAACATATTGATACGAAGAGAAAAAAATTACTTTTTTAGGAATTTGATATGCCTCCTACAAGGATTTGTATCGGATAACCACGAGTGAGTGTAGGCTCCGGAAAGTAAAATACAAAAACAAAGAGAATTACAACTTTCGAGTAAGTGTCACTCCTAAGAAGAGAACAAAAAAGGGAACATTCAAAAAAATTCGAAGAGACTCGGTTTATATCACTTGGCTGCAATAAGAGCTTTTAAGTTTGGGCGTTGATATGCTCTTGGTGGCCCAATGTAGCATTGGGCTATTTGTCGGGATCCCACGGATAGTGTCGTATTGGAGTTATTATCTCGTCGTCGTCGTTGTCCTCATTTTTTGGTAGAGATGCCACAAATGCTCCAAATTTCATATTTTGCTAAGGTTAATGAGTAAAACTAAAAATATAAGCTATTCGTCTCAAAAAGATAATTTCATTTCAAGTCTTACATTGATTGAGAAATTTATTAATTATATGTAGAGATTACTACTATATCTTTATTTAATATGATAAATGAAAGAGTGTTTTATATATATATACATACGAAAATTTCAGTGAATTATTTAGTCGAGTATATTAGAAAGAAACATTTAAAGAGAAAACTTTTTTCCATATCTAAGAGGCTATTTTTATGAGACGGATAACTCAGAGAAAGGAGTGAAAGTAAATAACCCCAATTCGAAATTGTAACGGCCCAAAACGACCGAAGCAAGTAATGGGCCAAGGCCCATTGGGCATAATATTTGTACGTATAATTATGAGCTAGTACCTTTTCTTTTTTTGTTTTATAATTTAAAATCTAAGATTAATTATATAAAAAAATCTGAGAATTTATCAAGATGTTTTACATAATGTTACGACTAACTTAAATATAAATATTTATCATAAAATGACATATTACACCTTTTATTTTGTTTCGGTGGCTTTAAATATCCGAACATTTTTATATCCTTTGGATAAATCAATATATGTGTGTCACGCGTATGCTCCGCTCAATTTCGTCTAAGCTCCAACTAATTATTAGACCCCAGTATATCATACGACTAGCGTCTAGCGGCTATCACAACATTCACCGCAACTCTCTTTCTCATTCAAGTCATGAAACATCAAACAATATCATCAATAGTGGTCCCTAAATACAAGGTAAGTAGAAATAAAATAGTCACGAAAAGTGACAAAAATCATTAATATTCAATTAACGACGAAATGGCAACCGATTATTAGAGATGAGTGTAACCCACCTCTATTCCGTTGCTAATTTGTCTCTAACTTCATAATAGAGACGAAAATTCCATCACTAAATTTAGAGAAAAAATAAATCAGTCTATAAATCATAGAGACTAACATTACAGAGACCAATCATTTCATCTAAAATCCGTCACTACTTTTGTTTAGAGACACACATCATGTGATTAGAGACAATTTTTTTTTTCTTGTATTATTTCAGTGATTTGAAATTTCCTATATGCGGAACTTTGTCTAAGTCCCGACTAACTGCTAAACTCTAATCAAACACTATCATCAACCCCACCCAACCCTAGTTTCTCCACTAAAAGGGGAATATTGTGATGGTGGTATTTCAGTTAGTCACATCATTCTTTCCCCATGCATTATTGTAATCTCTTAATCTTATTCTTGGACTTTTTCCCTTTAATTTCAATTATTTTCTTACAATATTATCAGTTGAATTTTAGGACAATAGTCCTATAACAAACACAAGTCATGTCCCAATATTAAGACACATACCCTCACACTTGTGTTGTTCTAATAGGGTAGCAAATCATGTTTTGTCCCTAAGATTGGACTATAACTCACATGAGGGCCATAACTTTGTCCCAAAAAAAAAAAATATATTTGGGATTATATAACTTATATTAGCTGTATATCAATAGTACAAAATTATTTTTTTAATTAGGTCCACTCTTTGTCACATTTTGCTGGTAAAGATAATTATCTTATCTTTGACTCTTTTGCTTTAGTTTAAGATAAGATATTGAAATGTGAAAACTACAGACCCTTGTCTGCCTCTCTTTTGAATGACAATTGGGGCAGATTTTGATAGGATGGAAATCTTGTGAAGATGAACAATGTAGAACTTGGTGTGGTGAGAGTCATCGGGTCGAGTTCGTGCTCGAATTCGAGTTGTATATCAAAAGTTATTTGAAACTTATAATTAGGGTTAAGTACAACAACCACACAAAACTATCAGCGTTTTTGCACATAGACCATTGAACTTTTTTTAGTGGCACTCATACATATAAATTACTACCTCCATCCCAACTTAACCTGCCTACTTGCCATTTTGGTTTGTCTTACCTTAACCTACCAGCCCTATAAATGACAAATTTCTCTCACAATCTCCACCCTCAAAATCCCCATTCTCAATCTTCACCTTTAAAAAAGTCAAAGATTCCACAAAATCTGTTTTTTCTTAACCTTCGTGGCCAGTCAACCTAGGCAGGTTAAGCCGGGATGGAGGGAGTATAAGGGTTTTGGCATATACAACACCAAACTTATTTTTCAATTATTTTTCGCCGGAATTCCACATGTAACTTGCGCGTTATAAATTTTTAAGGGTTTTTTTTCACCCAACACGCTTTTTAATAGGTAGAGGGGTAGCTCATCTTCAACAATAAAGGTTCTAGAGACAAAGTTGGATAGCTCAAGTGGCAGAGCATCTACTACCTAGGCCTTTGGTCCTGGGTTCGAGTCACCGTGGGGGGAGGGGGGATTTTTTCTTTCTTTCTTAGATTAGGAGAAAAAAATTTAAACAATAAAGGTTCTAGATATTAGTAGATAGAACTATTAATGATCAAAGAAATTGTCATGGAAAAGAAACGTGTAAAAAGGTTGTTTGTACAAAAAATGCCATTAAAAGTTTATCACGCGCAAGTCACGTGTGGATTTTCGACAAAAAAATATCGGATAATAAATTTGGTGGTTTATCTGCTGATTGAAAAATAAGTTTGGTGGTTACTCGTATAGTTTATATGTATCTATATATGCAACAAAAAAAAATTTAGTGGCTTATGTGTAAAAACGTTGATAGTCTGGTGGGGTTGCTACAATTAACCCTTGTAAATATTGTATTTTCAAATAAATTATTGACTTGGAGGGTCAGAATTGGGCTAATTGCTTTCATGTCGGATTGGTTTAAAATTCTCTCAATAAATTCGAGTCGGGATAGGAACTCCCACTCCTAGAGTTAATCAACTAAGTGTAACAGATTTTCTGTAGAGATGATGATTCGAACTATTCAAACAATGCCATATGTTGGTCTGAAAATTTGTGAATCCAGCCTGACACATTGGTTCTCTTTAAACGAATTGGTCCGTTGGGTCATTGACCCATTGAATCAAACATGTTAGATCCAATAATTTTTGGACCAAGATTTATATGGCGCAAGATAAATGAAATAACTTTGAACCTCTATCATTAGGCATAGCAATCGGTAGTGTTGGGTTCTTAAAATCTGTATTGTACTCCCTCTGTTTCGTGTGAATTTCCACGGTTGACCCGATACGTATATTAAGAAAAAATTGTTTTTATTTTTTGGTTGATTTTTTTAAAGGTGGAGATTGATGATGGACATTGTGAGAAAACTTTCATTTTTGAGGATGTGCAAATTAATGTGGGACATAGCGAAAAGGAAAATGTGCAAATTCGGGTGAGACGGAGGAAGTATGCATTATAGAAGGTTTGAGACTCCTATCACTACAAGAAATTTTTACATTAAAGATAAAAATTGGTAACGAATAAAATCGATCACTAAATAAAAATGAAATAAAAGTAGAATAGTGATGGAAAGTGACAAAAAATAATTACTATTTGATTAGTGACAAAATATCAACGAAGTAATTAGAGACAGAGAAATTCATCTCTATTTTGTAGGTAATTCAGTCTCTAATTTCATAATAGAGATGGAGATTCCGTCACGAAATTTAGAGACGGAATAAATCGGTCTCTAAATTTTAGAGACCCACATTATAGAGATTAAGATAAACTATTTCGTCTCAAATCACTATTTTAGCTTACAGACAGGTATAATGTGATTAGAGACGAACTTTTTCGTCTCTAATTTAATTTTTTCTTGTAGTGTAAGTTGTGCTAGAAAAGTCGGTGACTTGCAACTTTCATAATGTTTTTCAATTTGATGTACTTTAGAAAATTTTTAGCATTAAATTTGAAATTGGGATTTGGCTATTTCAGATGTAGATGTGCATCTAATCATGATATATTTTTAAGTCTCCAATTAGAGAAAAAAAAATGATAAGACGTTTAATGATTAGATTTAATGATAAAATAATAGAGTTTTCATTCAAAGTGAGGCTAAAAGAATTCGAATAATTGCACTGCATTTTTTTCAGAACAATAGAGATTTTATAAACTTGAAAAGAAATTTACAATGAATAGTCAACTGACTAGGTGTGTCCTATTATTACTGGAGTGATCCAGGATGGGAAACAAGAGCCTCAATATAATGAGTAAGGACTCGAAATTGCTAAGGAAACAATCAAACTACAAGAGGGAACAAACCCTAATAAATAGAATCGAACAAACAAAAAGAAAAAGATTACAAGGAAGAATAATGTCTTCGGTTATTGTAACATTCATCACATCGAAGGTCATGGTGATTCTTCTTACAATATCCATGTATACTTTTTTAGGCTTCACATCTGTAATTGGAGTTCAAAACTTGCTCAGCTACATTGAATTGAAAATTTTATAATGATAATGTATTTTTATATTATTGGGAAAAATTCAAGAGTTATCCTATCAATTAAGGGGTGTGGTATATTTTACCCAACCTGTTTGGACGTTGCAATTTTTGCAGTGTGTTACAATGTTGTTCAATTTCTGCCCCTTTTTTGCCCAAAAAAAGGAAAATCCACATGAAATGTAATTTTTTAATTATATTATATTTTTAATTTGAATTAGATAATTTTTTTAACTATCTACAAATCTCAATTAGAATTTAGTTATGATCTTTATATTTTTATTATTAGCTTCTTCCAAATTATATAAATTTTTTTACATATTATATTTATATTTGCTATTATTTAATTATTTTTTAAATTTTAAATTAGATGACTTTTTAACTATCTAAAATTCAATCACCAAATTTTCTTTACATTTACATTTTGATCTTTGTATTTTTATTATTAGTTTTTAGAATTTGCAATTAATTGTCTTATATATTATATTTATATATTTTGTATTTTTTAATTATTTTTCCTTATTTTTTTCTAATATAGTATACTCAGTTGGAGTACACGTAAGTTGCGACATAAGTATTGTCGGTCGAAAAAGAAGCACGTGACAATTTACACGCATTTTCACCTTTTTCCGACAAAAAATAGCATAAATTGAACAACACTATATGTTGGACAAAAGTAAAAGGTCGTAAAATTTTACGTAATCTTTTTAAGATTAATGTTCTAAATCATTAGTAGGGGTTTATGTACAGTATAATCGACCAATTTAGAGTCAATTGGGACACATGTTTGATCTAGAGAATTTTATAATATTAATTATCTATTTTATTTTGTCAATATTCACAGATATTTTCATGACCAAATATACAAATTCTGATGCATAGATTACATTAGGTTTCTCTTTAAGCCAACAATTATAAAAAAAATTAATAAAAAAAATAAATTGGGACACTTTGTCAAAAAAAATTGCATGATTATAGTGGCTTTTAGCTAGTCTGATAACAAAATGGACCCTTTGAACAGATATTGCAGAATTTATTTTGAGGCTCATATTTCATTGCTGGGGTCTCTAGAAAGTTCAGCCTTATCATCTATACGCGCCTCCATCCCACGGGAGTTTGTATGTTTAATCAAGCATGTATATTAAAAAAAAATTACTTTTTGCTTTTAAATTGACTCTTTTCAAAGATGAAGATTGAGGGTAAAGATTATGAGAGAAATTTCTTTTTTAAGGGTGTGCAAATTTATATAGGTTATACCAATAAGGAAAGTGTATAAATTCGAGCGGAATAAAAGTAGTACTCCCTCCGTCTTGGCTTAATTTGTCTACTCTGACCGAGTATAGAGATTAAGAAAAAACAGATTTTGTGGAATCTTTTAACTTTTTCAAAGGTGAGGATGGAGATTTTGAGGGTAGAGACTGTGAGAGAAATTTCCTTTTTGGGCTGACAAAGTTATTTGGGACAAACTAAAAAGACAAGTAGACAAATTAAGTCGGGACAGAAAGAGTACTTATATTCAAATTTCTAACTGAACTACCCATGCAAATAGGGGTCTAATGGGATCGAGTCGAGCTAAATATGTAGGAGGTTGAGTTTGGCTTGTTAACTATTGAGCTGAATTCGAACTTAATTTATTGAGTTTCTTAACCAATTGCGAACTTACTCGAACCTAATTAAGCCGAAACGAGGTCGATAAAATAAATTACACATTCTTAATATTACAACAAACTTGCAAAAATTGATTAATTACATTCTACTATAATGATGAGCATTAGTTAAAGAATATTATAAATAAGGTGTTGGTATATTAGTTCAATTTCTAAGTGTTGTTCAGCTAGAGTTTAATTTGTTTATTTTAACATTTTCTTATTACAAGATCGATCGAGTTTTGAATAGTTCATGAACGACTTAGTTTCATTACGTCCCTACGTATAAATAGAGTTAGCTGTTACGCTGCTCGACTCGGCCCATCACAACTTTTCAGGCCAATACATTTCCGAGTCAGACTCGGTCAAAATTCCATTGAGCCAAAACTTGTTAAGCCAAGTCCAATTTATTCCTCCTAAGATACAATACAAATGTCGAACTAGCTCACAACCCAACCCAACCTGACACAACCAGTCAAACCAATATATATATCGGACCGAACTGAGCCAAAATTTCATCGAGCAAAAAATTGTTGAGTCCATCATAACCTATCCCTCTCAAAACACTATCCAAATGTCGGAGCAGCCCGCCACCCGGCTCAACACAACCTGTTAGGCCAACACATATGTCGGCGAAAACATCATCGAGCAAAAAATGTTAAGTCCAGCCCAACTCATCCCTCCTAAGATACAATACAAACATCGGACCAGCCCGTCACCCGAAGGTCATTAGCCCATCAAATCGGAGCTATTGGGCCCGATAACGTTTTGTATTAATATTCTTACAACCTAGTCCGTCCAAAAATATAAGCCTCGACTGGGCAGAGTTTGCCACCTCTACATACAAACACATACAAAAACACACATTAATGTCACACACACGGTTGGCAAATTAATTGCAATGATAAATAGTGTTTACTATTTAAAGTGGATTTAGATAGGGTTAGTGCACGTGGTGTTTGTGGATTATGAGGGTACAAAATGTCCCTACACTATATATGGACCCTCAATATGTGTATCTAATTGTTCTTCTAACAAAATCAATCTATATATATAAATTAGGGTTCTTCTCATTTTGTGAAGTTGAATTAAACATACTTCAAAAAAAAAAAAAATTTGAAAAAAAATGGGGAAGAAATCATTTGAGAAATGGAGAAGAATGGTAAGACAAGTGAAGGGAAAGCTCTACATTATGAGAGTTTGCATTACTATGCTTCTTTGCTGGGATGACAAGTATTCTTGAAACACACACACACACACACGTGTGTGTGTTTTTTTTTTTAAATTTATTAAGTTTAGGTTTGTTTGTGTTCAGATGTGTAACTTCTGTATAGCTAATCTCATAGGTTTTTCAGATTTTCTTTGATGTAATAAGTGATTTTAGTTGATATTAACCATGTTGGCTTCTGCTCTCTTTCTGCTCATTTCACTCGTTGTCGGTGTTCTAAAAGACGTTAAGTGTTTGTCGGATGCAAAGTAGGATTTAGCGTCTAATCTTGAGTTAAGTAGGGTTCAGTTGGATTTAAATAGGATTAAGAGAAGAAAAGTTGGGATAAAATATGTCCGGTTGATGACAAACTAACATCTAGATGAGATTTAGTCGAAGTTAAACGGAGATTTTTTAAATACAGCGTGTAGTGTAATGGGTTACATGTAAAAGGTACATAAAAAAAGAGAAGAAAACTAATCAGAGAAATGAAAGAAGAAAAAAAGTGTAAAAATCATCAAAGAAGCAACAGAGGCAACAAATAATAGTTTTATTTTTCTCTTTTTTAGACAGAAGAACCTTATCTATATATAAACATTTATTTTTCTCAAAAAAAAAAAACTTTTTATTGTATGCATGTGTAGAGTTGGTGATTCGGGTTGCCAAATCCGAGCCTGTTGGGCCAATGCCATACATCAAGCTAGGTGGGCCCCACCCGAATTCCCGTCACACCGAAAAATAGCAATCCTAGTCTAATCCTAAAGTACACTATGGTTTATTAGGCCATAAGTCGTGTATGGGTCCGATAATACTTCGAGTTACAACTACGATTATTAATCCTTCAAAAAAGTTCGCGGTCTGGATTAAGTCGATTCTGTCACCTTTACGCATGTGTAACAACTTATAAAATTGTTATTGTTCCTATTCTAACCTCATAAAGATGTCAAAATTAAACCAGAAGTCCCATTTTCCACAATTGCCATTTTTTCTTAAATATTTGAAAATTTATTTATATTTTCCTTATAATTAATTAACTAATGGTGTGCTTAATGCTCTCTCTTGAGTCAAACAAAATAATGGCTTTTACCTGAATTTAGGCAAATGACATTAGCAAAACAAATATTGGCCAAACTGATTACATTAGTTCTGTTACAAAATCCACTTTCAGCTTTTTTTGCACTTCTATTCTTCTACTCCCTCCATCCTACTGAAATTTTCATATTTGATCGAATACGTATATCAGAAAAAAACTACTTCCTCTATCTCAACTTAACTTGCCTACTTGTCATTTCGGTTTGTCCCAACTTAACTTATCACCCCATAAATGACAAATTTCTCATACAATCTCCACCCTCAATCTCTACCTTTGAAAAAGTCAAAGATTCCACAAAATCTGTCTGTTCTTAACCTCCGTGCCCGATCAACTAGGCAAGTTAAGCCGGGACGGAGGGAGTATTTTTTACTTTTTAGTTGATCTTTTTAAAGGTAGAAATTGAGGGTGGAGATTTCGAGGGTAGAGATTGCGATAGAACTTTCATATTTAAGGATGTGCAAATTAGTGTAGGATGTACCAATAAGAAAAGTGTGCAAACTTGGATGGGACGGAGATAGTAATAAATAGAAACTTTCATTTCATGCTGTCTGATTTATGCTTGCTAAGTTTATAGAGCTTTAAAAATATTATGCAACATTTGATTTTATTAATGTATTTTGATTTTTGAAAATTCAATGGGATTTGCTATTGTGGAAGTCGAGCTACCTATGTGACTAGTAAAATTATTAGTGTCACCAATTCTTGGCGAATTTTTGAAATTCCAGCAAAATGGACATAAATTGAATAAAATAAAAAGTTGAACATTATTAATGTTATGTATTGGTATGTGATTGTATAGACGAAGATGTAGAATACAGACAAAGTCGAGGCTAGAGTTTGACTCTATATCCGTAAGACGAAATTGGCACGTACTCAGGTGCAATACGTTATAGTAGCAAAACGCCTCCAAGATACAACGACTTTAAAACTTCAGACCGCTGCATTACGAGTCGGAAGTTATCGACGAACGTACTCGGATATTTGGAACTTTCGGACTCTACTAATGCAGAATTTAGAAAGCTTTTGAATTGCAAAGAACTTATGAATTTTTAATGTATGAAATGAAATGTGGAGGGGCCTATTTATATATGTTGAAGAGTTGAAGTGCCTTTTTGGAAAGGCACCTCTTCACCCCTTGGTTGCGCCCTTTGGACTGGACCCACCAGTTCGCTGGGCGGTCGCACCCGCAGGCTGACCCGTGCCCTGGCGGGCGATGGGTCGCACTGGTTCGCTGGCGGGTCGGTCCGACCCACTGCCCGGTCCGATCCGACCGGTCCGAACCGCCGACCCGGTTCGACCCACCGGCTGGTCCGGTCCGCCCAAAGATCCAGTCCGGTTCGACCCGGTTTTGACCGGACCGGTCCACGTCACCGCACCGCCTGACTCGAACCGCCACGAACCCGTGAGCCATCTGTCTGGACCACTTGGACAAAACTTTAAGGCTCCTCGCGACGACGCGTACGTGCAAAGTGCGCCTCTAAAGCGACTCAATGCGACATGCGCGTGCGGGCCCGGGCTCGGATGGTGCGAAGCACCATCCTCGGGTCCATTTTAGCCAAAGGCTAAAATCCCACTAGGATCCACCATAAGGTCCACCATAGGAGAGCACACTTGATAACTACATATCAAGTGCTCTACTAAATAAGGAGTATCCACTTACTCCAATTTTCCTATGTGGGACAAGTTCCCATGTATTTACTACATAGACTCTTCAACTTCCATGTTTAAGTTGCAACCTTTGACAATTAATATCTCATTCACCCGAAATTGGTTTTGAGCATATTAATACACTAAATTCATCTACTCGAAGTGTAGATTATGAATTTGCAACTTGTTTCCATTTTTAACAAATGGATTGAATTAATTAAATTGGTCAATTTTGAGTTAAAACCCAAAATTCTAAATCAATTTCCAACAATCCCCCACATGAATGATATTAATGCAATGCACACCTAAGAAAGTCCCAACGAGCCGTCCCTTCATCAGGATAGGTAGCTTCAGGCTTTAAACCTTCCCTAGTGAGATGCCATCGGATTTACTCACTGCTCAGTGAACATGATGTCTTGAACTGGTCAGCTTTTGTGTAAATCAAGTACAATGACAACCACAAAGTAACGACTCTAATATCCTTTTGGTTCTCACGTTGTTGTCCATTTTGGCCATGGACCTTATCTTGGATTCATAAGTGTGAACTGAAAATATTACATTTGTCAGTTTGAAGCGGCCCCACTTCACACTTATATAGGTGATCTCCTATTAAAGGTACCCTGAAATACCTTACCACGAAGGTATAGGAATCATTAAAAGTTGTTAAGCTTACCCTCACCACACGTCATCAGGTTTTGTACCAAATAGGTACAATTGGCACTTGAGCGGAATCGAGAATGAGCTTGAAATTTGTTTTCAAGTGCAAAACTGAGTGCTTCAAAGCTTAGTTGTCTCGTTGAACCAAGTTCTTGGGATCCTCCAGTCATCATGGACGAGTTACCACTATGAACACTCTTTAGTATGTGGGTTTTAGCCCCATTCCCCTTACCGCGCTATACAATTGATCTCGACCAATGCCTTTAGTCAGCGGATCCGCAATGTTGTCTTTTGACTTTACGTAGTCAATGGAGATTACCCCACTTGAGATCAAATGTCTAACGGTATTGTGTCTCCTCCGGATGTGTCGAGACTTACCATTATACATGTGGCTTTGTGCCCTCCCTATAGCAGACATGCTATCACAGTGTATCATCACGGGAGGCACTGGTTTGCACCAACCAGGAATATCCTTTAAGAAGTTCCGAAGCCATTCGGCTTCTTCACCAGCTTTGTCTAAAGCAATGAACTCCGATTCCATTGTGGAACGAGCTATGCAAGTTTGTTTAGAGGATTTCCAAGCCACAGCTCCTCCACCTATAGTGAATACATAACCACTGGTGGATTTTGAATCTTTTGTATCAGATATCCAGTTTGCATCTGTGTATCCTTCCAATACGGCTGGATATCTTGTATACAAAATTTCATGATTCATGGTATGTTTTAAATACCTTAAAACTCTCATCAGAGCTTTCCAGTGATCCTTGTTAGGATTACTTGTAAATCTACTAAGTTTGCTAACTGAATATGCTATATCCGGACGCGTACCATTTGTCAAGTACATCAGGCTTCCGATAATTCTTGCATATTTCAGTTGCAGCACTGGGTCACCTCTATTTTTGGCTAAGTGTAGATTAACATCTACAGGAGTGTTAGCCGGGGGTACGTCATAAGCATCAAATTTCCTCAACACATTCTCAACGTAATGAGTTTGTGATAGGAAAATTCCATCAGAAGTTCTAGAGATTTTCATCCCTAGAATGACGTCAGCCAAACCCATGTCTTTCATGTCAAAATTTCGTTTTAACATATTTTTAGTATTCACGATCGAGTCATGATTACTTCCCGTAATAAGCATGTCATTGACGTATAGACACACTATCACATAATCTTGTGGAGTGCCCTTTATATAGACACACTTATCGCACTCATTGATTTTGAAACCATTTGAGAGCATCACATTATCAAATTTTTCATGCCATTTAAGAGGTGCTTGTTTGAGTCCGTACAAAGATCTAACAAGTTTGCACACCTTCTTTTCTTGGCCAGGAACTACAAACCCTTCAGGTTGTTCCATATATATCTCCTCCTCCAATTCCCCATTTAAGAAGGCCGTCTTCACATCCATTTGATGTATCTCAAGGTTATGCAGAGCTGCAATAGCAATGAGAACTCTAATGGATGTGATCCTCGTAACTGGGGAATACGTATCAAAGAAGTCATATCCTTCTCTTTGCTTGAACCCTTTGGCTACCAATCTAGCCTTATACTTATCAATTGATCCATCGGCTTTATACTTCCTCTTTAGGATCCACTTGCATCCAAGTGGTTTACAGCCTGGTGGTAGATCTACAATCTCCCACGTGTGATTTTGCATGATGGACTCGATTTCACTGTTTATTGCTTCTTTCCAGAGAGGAGCATCTGGACTGGACAATGCCTCATGTATTGTCCTGGGTTCACTTTCCATCATGTATGATAGAAAATCCGGCCCAAAGAATTTTTCCTTTCTGGCCCTTTTACTACGTCTCGGTTCCTCATTACCCTCAGGTTCTTTATTAACCTTAGCAGGTGAACCATTTGTAATTTCATAAGTTCTTTTACGAGAACCTACTTCTGTGTTTTCCTTCTTAGGAAATATGTTCTCAAAGAACACCACGTTCCTTGACTCAATAGTCATTCCCACGTTTATGTCAGGAATGTCTGATTTGTGCACCAGAAATCGATATGCACTACTGTTATGCGCATATCCAATGAAAATGCAATCAACAGTTTTGGGTCCTATTCTCACTTGTTTTGGCTTAGGTACTTCAACCTTAGCTAGGCACCCCCACACTTTAAGGTAATGGTAGGAAGGTTTTCTTCCTTTCCACAACTCGTACGGAGTTTTGTCCCTTTTCTTATGTGGCAATTTGTTAAGAATGTAGTTGGCAGACAAGATGGCTTCCCCCCACATGTTCTGGGGTAAGCCCGAACTTATCAACATAGCATTCATCATTTCTTTTAGAGTTCGGTTCTTGCGTTCTGCTACGCCATTTGATTGAGGTGAATATGGAGCTGTAGTTTGATGAATAATACCGTTTTGTTGGCAAAATTCTTCAAATGGAGCTACATATTCTCCACCTCTATCACTACGAATCACTTTGATTCTTTTGCTAAGTTGATTTTCAACTTCATTCTTATAATTTTTGAATGCCTCAATGGCTTCATCTTTACTTTTCAAAAGATATACATAACAGTATCTTGTGCAATCATCAATAAAAGTAATGAAGTAATTCTTACCACCTCTAGTTTGACTCTATATCCGTAAGACGAAATTGCCACGTACTCAGGTGCAATACGTTATAGTAGCAAAACGCCTCCAAGATACAACGACTTTAAAACTTCAGACCGCTGCACTACGAGTCGGAAGTTATCGGCGAACGTACTCGGATATTTGGAACTTTCGGACTCTACTAATGCAGAATTTAGAAAGCTTTTGAATTGCAAAGAACTTGTGAATTTTTTTAATGTATGAAATGAAATGTGGAGGGGCCTATTTATATATGTTGAAGAGTTGAAGTGCCTTTTTGGAAAGGCACCTCTTCACCCCTTGGTTGGGACCCACCAGTTCGCTGGGCGGTCGCACCTGCAGGCTGACCCGTGCCCTGGCGGGCGATGGGTCGCACTGGTTCGCTGGCGGGTCGGTCCGACCCACTGCCCGGTCCGGTTCGACCCGATTCTTGACCGGACCGGTCCACGTCACCGCACCGACTGGACAAAACTTTAAGGCTCCTCCAGACGACGCGTACGTGCGAAGTGCAAAGTGCGCCTCTAAAGCGACTCAATGCGACATGCGCGTGCGGGCCCGGGCTCGGATGGTGCGAAGCACCATCCTCGGGTCCATTTTAGCCAAAGGCTAAAATCCCACTAGGATCCACCATAAGGTCCACCATAGGAGAGCACACTTGATAACTACTTATCAAGTGCTCTACTAAATAAGGAGTATCCACTTACTCCAATTTTCCTATGTAGGACAAGTTCCCATGTATTTACTACATAGACTCTTCAACTTCCATGTTTAAGTTGCAACCTTTGACAATTAATATCTCATTCACCCGAAATTGGTTTTGAGCATATTAATACACTAAATTCATCTACTCGAAGTGTAGATTATGAATTTGCAACTTGTTTCCATTTTTAACAAATGGATTGAATTAATTAAATTGGTCAATTTTGAGTTAAAACCCAAAATTCCAAATCAATTTCCAACAATTAAAACCTTGGGGTGAGGTTGGTGGACATTGATCCCTGGTCAATTGTCTCGGTTACAAAATATTTTATCAATTAAGTTACAACAAATTCCGTAAAACTTGTAAACTAAATGTTAGCATAAATTGTAATGGCCCACCTCCACAAGTCTTTCCCCGCATGTTTTGTTATTACTCCCGAGCATCTGAAAGATTTCTTAGGGGGTCACCCACCTAAAATTGCCCTAGACCACTCACGTGCACCCGCCAAACTTCTCAGGGGGTCACCTATCCTGAAATTACCCTAGGCCAAACACGCTTAATCCTAGAATTTTATAAAAATGAGCACACACAAAAAAAAAAAGTATCTTGTTGGTATGTGTAGCAGTAATAAATTCTTTAAGCTTTGAGCAACATCAATTCAATTACTTAAATTTTCTTCAACTATATAGTTCCATACCTGTCTGTCAAGAGCCGCTCTTTTTCCATGTCTTTCTTCCTTATTTCTTTATTGCACTCGCGAAGCGGTCACTCATCGCCCTCACCGGTCCCGGGCGTCACATGCCCACCAACTTTCGCTTGATTCGTTCACCCCTGCCTCGTTGGTCCCTGGCGTCACATGTCCTTCAGTTTCTGCCTGATTCGTTCTGGGAGGAATCCCACTCTGGTATCATTTGTAACGTCCCGCTTCTAGATTCCTTCCTTATTTCCTTATTGCACCGGTCGGGCCAGCACTCCCCACCATCGTCTGTCCTAGGCATCACATGTCCATCGGCTTCCGCCTGGTCTGTTTGCTCCCCGCCCTCATTGTCACACCCTACCGGGAGAGGTCCTTCTTTGATACCATTTGTAATGTTTGGCCTTATAGTTTTATCACTATGAACACTAGAAAAGAAGATGCACCTTGTTAGGATAAGTAGCACTAATTAATTCTTTAAGCTCTGTTCAACTATATAGTCCCATACTTGCACAGTCTCGAAATGCCCCTCAAAGCCGACTACACGGTCACATACTTGTACAGTGTCAGGATATCCTCTTTTTTGGGTATGAAATCGGTTCGTTCATGTGTCCCTTCATCTATAAGGCTACTAAAAGTTGCTCCTTGTCCGTGCCTTTCTTTCTTATTTTCTTATTGCAACAATGAGGCGATCACTCGCCCCATACATCACATAAATTGATTTTTTTTAAAAGAGAAATATATCATATGTTATCTTTTCTCCACCTCAAAGCTCTTAACCATAGATTTTAGAGTAGTATATTCTAAAGTATATATTTTAATTGTTTATGATATACAGATGAAACCTAATTAATAAATTAAATTTTGGGGTTTTATGCTTAAAAAATTCATAGGATGAGACAAGGATAGACAAGCAGGTGAAGTAACAGTAACATTAATTTAATTCAGATATGCAACACTGTCACTCACTATGATAAATAAATTACATGCAATAAAACAATATTTCCACACACACACTACCTGCCAATACCATCCTCAAAATCCCCTCTTATTTTATTTCATTAATATCTTGGTGGTGGTTGTGTATTGGGGGCAAAATCACACTCCTTCAACCGACATTTTAGATGGATTAAGTCATATAAATTTTAGTAAAAAATACTATCGAACTCAGTAAATTTTAGTAAATTTTATTCAGCTCGACATTTTAGAAAAACTGAGTTTTAGGATTCTTAGGTCGAAGTACCAGCAGGCCCAACGAGCCGGCCTGATAGGCCGATCAAGTCCGTCGTTGATATTTTAGATGGATTGGACCATAAAAACTTACCCGAAGTACCATCAGGCCCAACAAACTGATCCATGGATCGGCCTGCTCGACAGTTTAGAAGAACTAGGCTACAGGAATCTTAGGTCGAAGTATGATCAGGCCCAACAAACCAACCTGATAGGCCGGTCAAGTCGGCCACTCGACATTGTAGATGAATTGGGCAATAAATTTTTTAACATGAAGTTCCATCGGGCCCAACAAACCGACGCGATGAACCAGTCCAGACCGCCGACTCGATATTATAAATGGATTTGGTTGTAGGAATTTTAGCCCGATGTATTATCGGGGCCAAAGGCTCAGCCCAATAGGCCAATGAGTCGATGGACCACGAGCCGTAAAACAATCTTAGGTCGCATTTAAAATTAATAGGTTTCAAATCCACCCAAGATATATGGATTTGAAATCTACTCAAATTCTTAAAGAAATAGCTCAAAATAAAAGCGTCAAATTCATGATAATTTAAACAACACCAACTGAAACTATGAATTTCAAATCTATTTCCATCCAAATATAACCTTAATGTATTTTCAAATCTATTTCCATCCAAATATAACCTTAATGTATTTTCAGAGGCATTAGCCTTAGAAATGACAATTCGGGCAACCCGTCCCAGCCCATCAGGCCAACACCATATATCGACTGAATCAAAATTTCATCGGGTCAAAAATTATGGAGCCCGGTTCAACCTATTCCCTTAAATTTACAGAGATTTCTTTGCCAACCCGGGGCCCTACAGGCACTTAACCCATCATGTCGGACTTGTTGACCCTGATGGTATTTCAGACCTACATTCCTATACGCACAGCCCATCTAAAATATTGGGCGGATTTGGCCAGTCCACTATACTGGGCCAATTTTTCCATTTTCCAGCTCTAGTTAGCATCAACAAATTCTGTCTCAATAGAATTCTACACCGATCAAATCAGACCCGTTAATATGGTGTTAGCTAGACGAGCTGGTTCGAACGCCCCGATAGCCACCTCTATAGTTGAGACAAACGAATAAGAATAAGCGAGTATATAAAATTAGAATAGAGTCCTTTTCCATGAGTTTGGCAGGGAGACAAACTGATGACTCTGCATATTCATCTTTTCCCAAACAATGGGTCCCTTTTTTCACAATCTTAGCCTCATATCCTTAACCAAACACCCCCTAATCCTGTCTCTACCACAAACACCCCACCCCCCCCACCCCCTCTATATGTATATATATGTAAAGTCTTTATTAGCTAGCCAACATACATATTCATACACTACCTAAAGCATTAACTCTACAATATACTTAAGTGCCAACCTTTTTTCTATTCTGTTTTTAAGTCGACAGCCCGACTTTCTATAACTTCGGAGTTCTGAGGAGTTCTTGCAGCTGAATACTCATGATGAGCGCGATTATCGCGGCAGAGAAGACGCGGTCGTGGAGACGGTACATTCAAGAGAGAAGAACTCGGCTCTACATTGTATGGAGGTGCTCTGTTATTCTCATAAGATGCAAACTTGAAGGCATAAGCTTTGATGATTGTTGAGTTTTTCTTCTTTTGATCATAAGTGTAAAATTTTGTGGAGGTTTTGATCATGGATATATTTATAATAATGCTCTGTCTTTGAGTGATTTAAGCATGTATATGCTAAGTTACTTTTTACGAGGAATTTGCAAATAATTTTGTTTTTAGAGAGGGAATTTGAATTGATTTCTGCAAAAAAGTAGAGTTTAGTACTACCTTCATCCCACTCGAGTTTGCATATTTTTCTTATTGGTACGTCTTATATCAATTTGGAAATGAAATTTCTCTCACAATCTTCACCTTCAATCTCCACCTTTAAAAAATCAATCAAAAAGCAAAAAAAATCTTTTTTCTTAATATTTGTGTAACCTTATATCTGTAAATTCCCTTGAGACGGAGGGACAAGTGTTTAAAAATAAAATGATTTTAAATAAAAAATTAGCAGAAATTAGACATTGACAATTTCTGAGAATTAGATTTTAAGTATTTTTTAGAAGTAATTTTTTATTTCCAAATGAAAGTTGCAAACACACCATTTATTGGAAAATCTACACTAGATTACTAGCTCTAAGCAAAGAAGTGGCTTGGGCCTCGTTTGGGTGGGATAATTGGCCATGGTGAAGATAGTCTAAATAGATTGTTACATTAAGGAAAAAAGCAACATAAAAGTACATCAAATTGTTGGATGCTCTATTGAATGAAAAAAAGTCGTACATCGGTACATGAGTTGTCCTATATTAATAAAATAGAAGACGGGTTCCGTACAAGTCTTGTGAGTCACTTCTATCAATTGATTTTAGAATAAAGGTTCACTATATGGCTAAAGGTCTCCATTTGTATTAGCATGCTTTAATGTGTGGGATCGTACGCTTCAGTGTATGGATTGTGTTAGACGGTCCCATGTTTAACATGGTAATAAAGCAAACCTAATGTTCAAGCTGGATAGGTTGTTGATGTGGCAGTCCCTGAATTTAACATAATATCAGAGCAAGCTCCATGCTCAAGGTAAATGGGCTATCAATGTGATGAAACATGGATGATCCGAATGACTCATATGTGAGGGGGCCATGCTCGAGCCGCGAGGCCCCCAGCCACCCCCACCCCCCCCGCCCCCCCAACTTTAGTACAAATTGAAATGGAGACAAACAAAACCACTAAATAGCACAAGTCGGTAAATGAACCTGGATCCTTTGTAGTTGAGGTTGTACATTTCGGTGTAGTTCTCTCTTATTCTCTCTCTACAAAGTGGGTAACTTTGTACATAAAGAATATTAATAACTACACCGTAAAGAGAGAATGTGAGAAAATTACATCGAAATTCACGACCCTTAACTACAGAGGATCAAGGTCCTCAGCAAATAGTGGCTAAACTAAGTAGGCCTCTTTAAAACGTAAAGGAAAAACCCAACGGGTAGGAAGGGACCAACATATAGAACATGTGAGTATGGGTGCTCACGGTGCAGTAACGCGGTTTATTCCATAAATTTTCAATAGCATTACTTTTTATAGTCGGTTAACTGTCTATATTTTTAATCGTGGTTTATCAAAGAAATTAACTGTATAGCTTGAAACGGGGCGGTTTGACGGTGTAAGTAATGTTAACAAAATCCAATTTCATCTCACAAAACACTAACTTAATAGAACAAATTTACTATCCAAAAAATGGAAACTAGTACCTATATTCTCACTTGCAAAGAAATAATAAACTCACCTCAAAACTTGGAAAGAAATAATATAATCAATTGATAAGTGAGATAACATAATTTAGTGATAGTATGTCGAATACTATAACTCATAACAGTAAAATTACTACATGATTATTTAGCGGTTTGATCGTGCGATTAAGCACCAAATTTTCAATTGCATCGCCTTTACAATGCGATTTTACATGAAATAATTAATCACATTTTATCTTAAAAAAATAATTTCACGTGAAATAATTAACCACGATTTATCTTGAAAAAATATATACAGCGATGCGATTCGATTTGACTTGAACGGTTCTAGCGGTTTTAGAAGATTTTTGCCCAGCCCTACTTGTGAGCTTCTAAATCTCTTCACCGGTTACCCCCTCTTCCCACCGTAGATGGGGGAGTAGTTTTCTTATGCACTATTTATTGTCTCTAGTTTTTACTTTCTCCATCCCGCTCTAATTTGCCTACTTTCCTCTTCGGTTTGTCCCAATCTAATTTGCCAATCCATAAATAGAAAATTTCTCTCACAATCTCTACCCTCAAAATCTCCACATTCAATCTCCACCTTTGAAAAAGTCAGATTCCACAAAATCTGTTTTTTCTTAACCTCCGTGCCCGGCCAAGGTAGGCAAATTGAGCCGGGACGGAGGGAGTATCTTTTAGGGGTACTTACTTGGTTTGAGATGTAGTGGCATGTGGCACGTTTAATGGAATACATTCACGGACGGACATCCAAAAAGGTATTTTAGATTAAGAATATAGTAGGGTAGAATGTTTATTGGAATTTGTAAAAGGTTTATTGAAAATTGTAAAAGGTGATGTAGGTAATAGGATATTGATGTGGAGAGATGAGCCATCTGGTATAAAGTAAAATACGTTAAGGATGACCCATGCACATTCGGATGGGCACATCCCAAAACAAATATCCCCTTAGTTTGGTAATATCGAAAATTTCCATAAAGATAAAAACAAAGTATATAATCCCTAAGTTCCAAAATAAATGATATTTTAGATTCTTAATCATTTTCTAAAATGATTGATGTTTTAGGTTTTTTTGATCATTCTCTTTATTTTACCCTTATGTAAATTCAAAAATATCTTTGACTTTTCAACCTTCTATTCATATTTGATTTTATTACATCTTATCACCAAACGTATATGATAGGGATGGTCCGGTCACTTCGGGTCGAGTTAATACCTTGGCCCACTGAGCGGCCCAGAAGGTCCAGAAGTATGCGTCCCAGATAAGGTGGCGCGGCCCAACTTGAGGCTTGTTCCGCGATTCAAGGCCCATTATCCGTTCCCAACCGCCACGCAGCGGAAAATAGGCGCGACAATAGGGAGTTAGTTAGGGTTTAGTAGGGGATAGTATAAATTTGAGAAAAGAACTCTGAATTAGGGTTCGCATTCTGTATTCTGAAATTACTGCGTGTAAACTCAAAGAGCTAGTGAAAGAAACACCTCGGCAGGTGCTATTTTGTGCCCGTGGACGTAGATCTCCGGATCGAACCACGTAAATCTTGTGTTTTTCCATATTTCTTACGTAAGTTTTCGTTAAGTTTCTTGGATATCAGATTGCGCATTATCAGTATATTTGGCAATATATTATTTCTTAATTCTTCCGATTCTTCCTAAAATATCATTTATTTTGAAATGGATGGAGCAGCTTTTAAGGAGGAATTTAAAATAACAATCTCAAAGAAACAAACTAACAAAGCTAAGTTTTATTAAAATTTAGTTAGAATTTTCATTCCATCACCAAAATTACAATATACCTATCTCAGGATCCCTAAAAATCAAGACTTCTCATCTCTTGTTTCCGGGAACGGGCTCACCAGTATTACTCTGCAATTTCACCCAAACTGAGTCGTCGTCGCCTGCTTTTTTCGGTGTCTGTCCTTGCTTGTGTTGTCCTCCCTGCGTCGAATTTACAGAAAATGAGGATGTTTCGCGCAAATGGACGAAAATGCATAAGAGCTCGTTCGTGCACGTAGAATCTCAAAATGCATCGAGGAAACACTTAGGCACTGTTATAGAACTTCCTCCACAAAGGGCATTTCTAGTTTAATTGCACACAGAGTTGGCAAACCGGAAAGTGGCCCGGCCCGGCCAAGGCCCAGAACCGGGCAAGAATATTCGTTGCGGATTGCACCATATTTCCCTGTAGTTTTATAATCCTGGGTCTCCACACGTTTTTAGGATTGCACGAAAAACCCCCTTGTGGTTTCAGTAATTTAACATAGGCTCCTTTCTAAGAACATAAAGGTTAATGTCGTTAATTCTATTCATGCTTTATGGTTAAACCATCTAATAACTTTTGTCAAAGTAAGTAGATAGTGAAGGAAATAACATGAAAACAATTAATGTTATAAATATTTTTGCTCGAGAAAGGGACATTATGCGAATTCAAATTTTGGGTGGTCCGCACAATACTAAAACCGCGTGGGATCTCATGCAACATTATGAAACCACGGGGGGAGTCCGGTGCAATTTACCCTATTTGTTGCCCTATCCCATGTTTTAAGTAATAAAAAGCAGGAACAGTCCGATAACAAGGGCCAAATACGCCTGGTTTTCTCAGACAACAAAAATAGAAGCCGAGCAGAAGCCGGACTCTATTTTCACGATGTTGATGCAGGGCTCAAGCTGTCACCTCTAGGATGTAGTCTCGTGTTAGATGTTCACTAGGCCATAAACCATGCTCATCTCTTCTATATACGTAATACGTGCAATGCAAGTGCAGAAAATTCCAGTTTTGTATAGTTTACTTACAGCTGCTTTCTGGGCTGTTAACCTACGAATTGATGGAGCACGTGCGATTGATGAAGCAGCAGCGGCTGCTGCGACGCGTATCCTGCACCGCGAAAGAATGTCATAAGAATTCATCTGTAATGACTAGAAAACACTAAGGTTGCTTTTGGATTGAAATATTTGATGTTGGATTTGAATGCAAATCCATCAGTAAGTATTTGGATTGATATGGTTTAAAAATCCTTGTATTTCAAATCCCTCAATCCAAATGTAACCTAATAAATTATCCAAAGCCTGCAATTTTAAGTACCTTTTGTGGACATCGACATATTCATCCGTCTCATCAACAATTTCCTCCTAAAAAAAAAAGAAAAACAGGTTACTTACATGTATAAGTTCTCTCCAAAATAAAAAATAAATAAATAAACTTTACCTGTAGAAGTTCTTCAAATACATCTTCCAAGGTAATAATTCCAATAACTTCCCCATCTTCGGGGTCATCTAAAGGTGGGACCAATCCATTTGCAACTGCGTCATTATACGTCGGGGCATTTTTGGAGGAAGGCTTTGGAACCTTCTCAATGTCCACAACTACACTGTCTGTTTTATCTCCTTTCTTTGTTATCAATGGAGTTTTTAAGTCTGACGTCTCATTTGCAACTTCATTCTCTTCAGGCTTTTCGATAATGGATGGAGGAATTCTTTTTCCTTTTGTCTTCACAACAGCTGCCATATGACTGCTACCCTTTTGAAACTCATTGAGAATGTCATATAGAGGCATATCTGCAGGAACACTGGGAGGCAACAATGTAAACGAGTTCTTAAAATCTTCGTTGACAGTAATATGATCTATGAGCAAGTGAAGAGTTCGATGGTGTACCGCGGAATTCTACGGATAGAAACAGCACTAACTGGGGTCTCTGTTTCTGCTCTCACTGTCAGTAGACTCTTCACCTAATTGTAAAAACAATGAGATTATGCGTTATTCGTTTCTGGTATATAAGGGGTATTTGCAATTGTTTCTACTTTTGGAGAAATGATTAAAATAAGTGATTCTAAAAAGTAATCATTTTTAGCTTGCAGCTTTTAGTCCAAATCAGCTTAAATATAAAGAAGAACTGTCCTCTTCAAACACTATTTTTAGCTTTTTTTAACCTAAAAGCTCAAAAGTACTTATTTTATTCATTTGCAAACACCCCCATAATAGAGAAACTGCACTCTTTGACTTTCATATACTTATTTATTTAACTTTCTCCACCTACAGTTTCTTACTTTTGCCCATGTATTGTAATTTTTACACTTTTACCCTCTGTACCCAAATTTTGATTTGTTACCACCCTCTCCCTCCCCCGTCACCTCCCTCCGCTCCCTTTTATCTCGACTTATAGCCCTTTTTCAATAAATAAAGGGTCAGAGGTCGAATAAATGTGCAAGGGCAAAAGCTTAGAAAACAAGTATAGGTAGAGGTCGAGGAGAAAAAAGTACAAGGCAAAATATACAATTCTAATAGAAGAAACTTATCAGTTTTCAGAAGCTTACTAGTAAAAGCCCAATGATGTTCTTTGGGTTCCCAAAATAAACAGGAACTCGACTATGACCACGTGCCAGAATCTTACCCATCGCTTCCCTGAGATTAGGCAAGAATTTTTTTCATGTTTCTTAAACAAAAGATTTGAACTCAGGTACCAGAAACGCCTAGAAGTTGATTAGCTCTATGATTGCGCACACTTCATCAGGGTAAAAGAAAAAACATATGTTACAGTAATGTAGCTTGCTATTTCTTTCGACAAAACGAAATTTCAATAGTCCATTGGGTACTCTACCAAATCAGTGTAACACAATATTTCATTAGACCCATGCCTGCCATATAAATATTGAAAATTGAAGCCTGCATCTACATATAGAATAAGTAGAACATATGAAATCATCTGCAACAGAAGATAGACAGGCTTACAAATGCTTAACCACCAAAGTAATATGTTTATTATTTGCTCCATTACTGTATATCCAGCCCTCAAATGAACTCAAACAGGAAACTGAAGTAGCAACATAAGTGCTGGAGGATGATGTAGTTGTAAAATGTATATATAGGTGGGAAAGTAAGACAACATGAGGCACAAGTTCAAGGTGTAGTTAGAAGTGGAGTTGAATAGATATTTATAATCTCAAATTTTCAGTTCAAGCTGGCATTTACATGTCCTTTTCACTTGTAAATCTAGCAGACTAGTGAAAAAGAAAAGAGAACATGATTCCTATGTAGGTGCTGAGAGGTGTTTTTCTAACCGGCAAGCAATGCTTACCAGTCCAACTTTGAATTCACATCAAGTGAAAATGTCGACTCAATTGGCGTCATGGCCTCCTCAGCAGTCTGGTCACAGTGGGGAAAATACGCGAGGAAAATGTCAAAGATGCTATCAGATGTCTATTTATTTTAAGCAAAGGGAAAATGAAAGGTTTGGAGGGGGGAAAAGCAAGAGTCCAAGTTACGCAGGTCAATCGATTATCCTATAACAAGAAAGAGGGCTATTGTGTGTGTGTGTTTGGGGGGGAGAGGGGCACTCAAATTCAAGGCGACTGATTTTGTGTCATACCTTCTCCGTCAAATCTAGCGCTCCACTGATAATTGTTGTCTCATCATGCGTTAGTTCGCCACCTTTGCCAGCCTAAAAACCAAGTGACACATAAGTATTTTAAAAGGAAAAATACAAATTGCCAGCATACTTGTAAGAGAGTTACAATGAGATCAACCAATGTAATGTTCTGAGGAGTGCAGAAGCAAAAACCAAAGAAGAACAAGAAATTCTTGAAACTAATTACCTCCTGGCTGTGGATGGAGACAAGAGCTTTCAGCTGAGCACGTCTAAACAGCGCCTCGTTGTGTCCCAGAACACAATCCAGAATCTGAATTCACAGAATAACTAACTTATAAACTCAGTTCTAAAATAGTAGAGCTCTGACAGTATGCACATGCACCCAGTGACGGAAAAGGTAGATAACTAAAGTGATTAAGTTCAAATTGTTTGAAAGGTTGGAGAAATTATTTGCTTACGATTCTTTTTGGGTGTAATTAATTCATCTCTTCTAAAACCTAACAAATAGATTTCATACATTATCTGAAAAGCAGAAGTCACTACTTAAATTAGAACAAAGTACCATGAATTAATGACAAGTGAAGCTGTCTAAAGCGAATGGTTGAGTTTGTTGTGAACGCTCCGTGGTGAGTTTTTTATAAAGCTAAAAATTGTGTTTGGGTGCCTTGGTGTACCTTGTTGTAAGTGTTTTATAATGTTTGAAAAGAAAATGTTGTATGAATGAAAAATAATTCGAAAGGAAATTGATTCTGTAAGTCATCCTCTTGGCTTGACCTTAAAACACCTACTGTTTCGTAGCCTGTCCTTACATGTCCTTGACATCTTCCCTACTGGATATGAAAGATATGAAACTGAACAGGTAAAAAATCTTAGAGAACTTCTAAGCATTAAAGTAGTACTGCGGAGCTTACTTGAAAGTGTGAGATATTGCAGAACTGCATCTAATCATGTAAAATAAAGCTTATCTGAAATTTATCACGGTAAAAAATGAGAACTTCTTTTTAGTCAAACTCAACCAAGAGTCATTTCCAAAACCAAACAACTTGCATCCTAGTTACTCAATATAAGAAAGACGGAATCGTTTTTGAAACCGACATGTGCAAGATTGCCCTAATTCATATCAAAAATCCACCAGACAATACAGAGGTGAACATATACAAGAACTGAAGTATCTAATGCCGCACTCCTCAAATTTGGCTCTTGTGATAAATGCCATTCATGTTAAGCTAATATTTCTGTGTGCGCGTGCAGGCACATGTATTCTTTAAGCTACCTTACCATTATTTAAGTATTCATCACCACAATAGTTTCTTACAGTCTTCAGGCTCAAGATGCACTTAATCTGGTTACAGGATAACATCGAACCTATAGCTAATCAATACAGAGCAACGTCTAACAAGCTTTCCATCAAGGGTATGACAAATTACCTTGCCAATTGGATAAGCAATTGGGTAGCATATGATCATTAGAATACGAACAAGCCACACAAAATTAGAACCAACAGCAAGTCCATATCTGGTGCATATTGCTTGAGGAATAACCTGACAACACGCGTCACAGAGAATGAATCACTCTATTGAAACCAAAAACAGATAACAGAAAGAGAAGGCTGAATGAAAATCAAGATAAATGTATACCTCCCCAAATGCTAAAACAAAAGTCACTGATAGTATAATTGCAACATATTGATTGAACATCTTATCTAGGTATATAGGAAGCGCCTGCAACAAGTAACACACATGTTCAATAATATGCAATAATAGATATTTCACCAAGTATATCTTTAGGTTTTCTTCAATAACTCAAAACAATTCATCTCTGACGAAATTAACACATAATCATACCTCCATTGCAGCAGCATTACATAATAACAATGTCACAAGAAGCTGGTGTTGCTTCTGAACCACCGGAAGTATTGCAGCTGAAGACAATTGAGTTACTATCAGAATCGAAGGAAAAAGAAAGGACGAAACCACTTCTGACAGAAAAACTACTTCAAGGAGGGAAAAAAAACACTCCTGGAAGGACTTATTTTGTAGTGGGGAATTGAAAACCCTCGATTTTCAAGAATGAACCAAAATCAAGCTCATACTGAATTACAAATCCACATCAGTTAAGATATTAGAATTCCGACAACATGCAACCAACACTAGTAGCAACTAAAGTAACAAAATGGCAATACCGACTGCACAATGTGAAGCAACAGGAGAAATTTTGTCCTATTAACAACCCAAATTACCGGTTCCGCTACTAAAGTAGTATATGCGTAGCATTAGAAATACTTTACAGTGACAATGATGTTGACAACAATTATAAACATTCCAAGTAAACCAGACAGACTATCTTACTTGTATATGATTCAAAATTAATACATTTATCATGACAAAACCAAATCTAATCCACACCGCCAACCATCAAGCATAACAACAAACAAATCAGCAATACCATCGATAAAACCATAAGACATCTTGAATATGTTGTAAAACCTAATTTGCTAACTTATCGGACAAGTGGTAGCAAAGAAGCTTCGTAATAGTCAAAGATCAACTTCAACTAGAAAAACAACAACAAAAAAAACAAGCTCATATTCAAAACATTACTTCTAACAAAAATACGCACCCTAATTTGATTATCACCATAAACTCACATCCAACATAGCTGCCTGAGCACTAATACAACAAAACAAACAAACCGAACATCTCTTTTGCATCAGCTTAACAAAACACCGAAAATCATTTCCGACTATTATTTTATAAGATCATTTCTGATTATTAAGCTGCAATCCTAACTAAACCATATCCTCTTTCTACTTATAACAACACAACCCCAATCTAATAGCATAATCAGCACAAAATCATAACCTAACCACAATATCTCCGCATCGATCATCCGAAAGCACAAAACAACATCAAGTATTCCCCATAAAAAAAAATCAAATTAAACATCGAATGCTTTACTGTAATTTGAGCGAAGTACCAGCCTGTTTCTTCTCGGTCGGAGTGCCACTGCGCTGGAGGATCTCAAGGTCGACCAGTCCCAACGACATCAGGCCTAAAGTCAGGCCGGACATTATCCCCGCAAACACAACCAGGAAGCACGATACACCGGCGTAGATGAACCACCATACTGTACCGAACTCTATCTCCGCTCCCAATGCTCCGCCGTTGCCGCCGTTCCTGATCGCTATCGACAATAGCGCCGCCGCATTCACCAGGTGCATAATTTTCCTCAATCAAACTCCTGCCTCCCCTCCGAGCTTCGCACTGTGTGTGGACTGTATGTGTCTGTTACAATGAGCCTCTCAGTGATTTGACGAGGGTGACAGAGAGAGTGCGACAGTACGGGTGTGTGATTTGAATCAAATTTGCCATTTTTGTTTTTCTCTATTTGTTTAATTTGTTAGTTCCAGAGAGTTCTCAGTTAATCCAATTTTAAATTACAGTGCAAAAATTTCATCTATTAAAATATGCGAAATATATGGCTCTGTTTGTTTATGATTGTGGATGGCTACTGTTGTAGCCTGTGGAAAATAAAGTGGAATATAAGGTTGGAATAAATAAGTGAGTGTTTATTTAGATTGGTTGAGTTGTGGGTGATTATAATATAAAATGTGGTAAAGGTGATTTGATATGTGTAAGAGGTAGTTAGTGAATGACTGATTATTGATAAAAGTTGTATTGGGAATTGGGTTTGATTGATAATATGAGTCCGTTTGCTTTAGACTTGGCTCAGTAGATTTAGAGGATCGAATCCCGATAAAGCACACTCATTAACCCCCAATTAGATTTTGCCCAGTACTCCTCAGTTTTAAGCAAACGGACCCTGTATGTAAGAGGTAGTTAGTGAATGATTGGTTATTGATTAAATTTGTATTGAAAATTGAGTTTGATTGATACGTATGTAAAATGTAGTTAGTGGATTGATGGTTGATGATTTGTTGTTTGGTGGTTGGGCACAATATATTGGCCACAACCTAGAGCCAAACACACATGGGTTGGCTAAATCCTGAACGGTTGTGCCCAATCATAAACAAACAGGCCCTATATATTGGTAATGAGGGGTGTTTGCAAATGTTTTATTTAAGTGATTTTTGGCTATTAGCTTAAAATAAGTTGAAAATAGTGTTCGGTAGCATTTGCAAGAGCTTAAAATAAGCACTTACACACTTTTGGCTTAAAAATAGTAGATTTGAGTGTTTTTAAATACTTGTTGCTTTAAAAGCACTTATTTCAAGCAGAAGCTGGGAAGCAGACAGACCATCACATGTTTTTTTTTCTGCTCATACCTACAATTTCTATTTAAAATATTTTTCTTCCAAATAATACAACTTCTACTTTTTTGTGTAATATCACTTAAACACTCTCTACTTTTGTTTAAAAGCAATTTTTTTTATAATCTCTAAATTTAATTAATTATTATAAAGTAGAAGAAATCGCAAACTCTCCATTCGTAATTGACAACTTTTACTTAAATTTAAGTTGATCTGAACCAAAAGATGCAGGTTAAAAATTATTGTTTTACAAAAAAATTAATCACTCTTTTAAATGTAAAAGCAATTGCAAACACCTCTCTGTGCTTCGAAACCGTGAAGGCGTGGATCGGCTTTGGGTTAGAATTGCAAAATCGATCTGATCAATTGATATTTTAAATGTATTGAATCGTAGGAACATAGTCTAAATCATCATCAGGTCCATCAGACCAATAATACGGCAGATCAAGTGGGTTGTGAGTCGGTCCGATAAATGTCAGTATATTTTATTAGAGTAGGTCGGACTGGATTCATCATTTTCAGTTAAATATAATTTCATTTAGTCACTATGACATTTTCATAACGGGCTCGAGTTGGAGGGACCGTGCAGTGCATATTGTCACCTCGACTGAATGGTGTTTTATGACTTTGTTTATTCGTTACGACAACTAATTCTACCCTACCCTAATAGGTAATATAATAAACATGTTTATGAGGGTCAAGTTAATGATTAATACATTTCATGTTTATGCTCTTATAGTAAATGATTTAGATTTTAGGATTATGGTTTTCTCCTAAGGTTGATGATCTATGGTTATTATTTTTCAATACCTAGTGCATAATTCATGTTCATAATAATTTATGAGTTGTGGTTCATGTTTCATGTGGTATATCTCGATTTATTTTAGAGCGCATCTTGTGTATGATTGTCACATCGCGTGTGGCGAAGTCCATGTTATAAAAAGAGTGAAACTTTTGCAAATAAAATACTATTATGGGTCTCACAATAACTTCTGAAAAATAATTAAAAGTAGATTCTGAGAATTTGTTTGTCATCAAATTTTCAGATTCCAATGGTACTTTTTTAATTATAGTTCCCTTTTCTATTCTTTTTATCTTTAGTAATTTAACTATCATCGCACAGGTCCTAGATTAGTTAAATAAGAAAATCGCATACCTTCATTCTCTAAATACGCAGATAGAAGGAAAGAGCATAGAGTTACGCGATATAACCATCGTCGTCTTCCTTGCTAACTGTTAGGTAAATTTTAAATTTAATTTTTTAATTTATTGTTTTGATTTGGAAATGATGTATTCATGAAAATTTCACTTTTATTAAATTAGGGTTTTACGTTTTATCTCCCTAAATTTTTCAATTCCTTTGTTCGCTAATTCGAGGCTTGGAGGCCGTTAAAAAGGTGGATAAGGTAATTTTTTTTAACTTATTTCTTGATGTTGTAGATGTAATTTATGTGATAAAAGTATTTTGTTTTGCGAATACCCACAACAAAAAAACGCTTATAATTTTTATAAAAATATTTTTTTTCTAAATACTATCAAATTCTTGTTTTACCATAAAAATCAACTCAAATCATTCTCCCACAACCACCTTTGTTTGCAAGCACTCCCTTAATAATACTTACAAATAAAAGCGACACTTTAAGTAATATTTTTGTATTAATAATTTGGTCAGAGAAGTACTATTTTTGCGAATTAATATATTTTTTACAAATCACATGTGGTGTGATCACCACGCACAAGTTTTTGTCTACAAAAAAGACAGGCCGCAAACTGTCCAAATAAATCAATGGATATTTCAAAAATTAACTTCCCCTTATCACAAAGACAATTCAATTTTCATTTTTTGAATATCTAAAAAAATAGTCACGTTTTTTATTAACGATATATTAAATGATTCATTGTAATTACCATTTACACTTAATACTATTTAATTCACCATTTAATAAGGGACTAAGAGTATTAAGGTGTGTATTAAGTTCATCTTTTTATCTGCATGAAATGTTCAACTGTTTTGTGTGATGAAGTAACATTTTAATTTTATCTTAGATTAATTGCAACAACCTCACCAAACTATCAGTATTTATGCACATAAATCTCTAAATCTTTTTTTTTTTTTTTTGCACCGATTTGGCAATACATACAAATTATATAGGTTTGGCAGATAAACCACCAAACTTAATTTCCGATCATTTTTCGTCGGAATTTCGCATGTGACTTGCGCGTGATAAATTTTTAAGGATTTTCTTTTTCCCCGAATAACCTTTTTAGTAGGTCAAAAGTGTAAAATCTCTTCACGCCTTTCGTTTTCCTAACAAATCATTTGAATCACCAACAATTCTCTCCATCAGAATCTAGAACCTCCATTTTTAAAGATAAGCGGCTCCTCTACCTATAAAAAAAATCGTTAGAAGTTTATCAAACACAAGTCATGTGCGGAATTTCCGTGAAAAATGATCAAAAAAATAAGTATGGTTGTTTATTTGTCAAACTCGTATAGTTTATATGTGAGCATAAGTGACTTACACACATACTCACAATATTAGTTGGAACTAGAAACGAAAGCAATTAAAGGTGAAAAACTTATTTTGAAGATAGTTGCATAACACAACATAAAAGTTAGTTATAACCGCAAAGTGCAACGATTATGCAATGGTTTCGAATCCATTGTCTTTGGCTTGTTCAAAAGGAGTTAGAATCTGAGCTGATTTTCTGGGTTGTTTTCTTCCAATTTACTGGGTGATATGCTGAGATTGCATATGATCTTGATCTTGATCTTGATCTTGTTGTAATCATCTGAATGATCAATAAAGTAACCAAGCCAACTCCATGGACGTAGATCTTTATTGGATCGAACCATGTAAACATTAGTTTCATTATTTTTCATTCAAATCGATTGAGAGTTGAGTGATTTTTGGAGAGGTTCAATTATTGATTGTTTATCCAACAATTGGCGCAATATGTGGGAAGCACAGAGAAAGAATCGAACCTGGAAGAATCGCCATAGCTGCAATGAAGTTCGAGACACAGAAGTTTACACATAGAAATTATTTTGGACTCTCATCAAAATGAAGGTATTGCTTGTGCAACAAGAGTTTTCTGCTGCATTGAAAGGCTCTAAGGGTTTCCCAGAAAAGAGGGGAATCCCAGAAGCTTGAGATGATGGAAAAAGCACATTCAGCCATAATCTTTTCACTTGGTGACAAGATCTTGAGGGAGGTTTCAAAGGAGAAGACAGCTCAAGCTTCTTGGGAGAAACTTGAAGAGTTGTACAAGAAAAAGACCATGGTGAATCGATTGTACATCAAACAGAAATTATACTCTTTCAAGATTTTTGAGGAGAAAGGTATGGACGATTAACTTGATGAATTTAACAAAAACTTAGATGATTTAGAAGGAGTTGAAGCCAAGATTAAAGATGAGGATAAGGTCGTAATTCTTATGAACGCTTTACCAAAAAGTTATGACATTTGAAGGATGTCATGTTATATGGTAGAGAGTTTAAGAATAGTCTTGCAGAGGTTCAAACTGCTCTCAGAGCTAAGGCAATGCACAAATCAAATGACTCTAGAAATGATGTTAACGGTGAAGTTTTGTATATCAAAAAGGGAAAATTCTTCAAGACGAAGAAGACATCAAATGGTGATCACACAAAGAAATAATTTCAAAATAAACCAAAGGCAACTGATGAGAAAGAAACAAGGAGATGTCACCACTGTAAAGTGTAGGACATCTAACGAAAGCAATTGGCAAAGAATGAAAAGGTGAACACAACTGATGTTGCAGAAGCTGAGGAGGAAGCTAATGTGCTTAATGCAACAAATGGAAAACATCAGGATAAATGGATCTTGGATTCTGGTTGCAGTTTCCATATGTGTCCTCACTACAATTGGTTCACTGAATTTAGAAAGGAAGCAGCTGGATCAGTGATGTTAGGCTATGATCAAATGTGCCATGTGGAAGGTATAGGAAGCATCAAGATCAGAATTCATGATGGCTCTACTAAAGTGCTTACTGATGTAAGGTAATTCCCCAACTAAAAAGGAATTTAATCAGTTTAGGAACTCTAGAGAATAAAGGATGTAATTTCAAATCTGCTAAGGGTTCCTGTATGTTATGAAAGGTGATAAGGTAGTAATGAAAGAAGTAAGAAAATCCAGCTTATACCATCTTATGGCAGAAACATTAGTTGGAGATGTTGACATTGTTATAAGAGATGAATCCATAACATGACACAATAGAATGGGACACGTACGCGAAGCAGGCTTAAATGAATTATTAAAGCATAATCTGATCAAGGATCCTGGAAAGTTTAGATTACAGTCATGTGAGAATTGTATTCTTGGCAAAATCAAGAAGAAATATTATCATGTTCGTAAGCACACTTCAAAAGCTCCACTTGACTATGCACATTCAGATCTGTGGGGTCCTTCAAGAACATAAACGCTTGGAGGTGGTAGATTTTTCTTGAGTATCATTGATGATTTTTCAAGAAAACGATGGATGTTCGTATTGAAAAACATGTCAGATGCTTTTGGAAAGTTTCAGGAATGGTGCAAAGAAGTTGAGGTTGAAAAAGGCACTACACTAAAGTGTCTTAGGACAGACAATGGATTGGAATTCTTGTCTAAAGAGTTTCAACAATTATGTAAACAAAAGAGGATTAAAAGACATAAAATTGTCCTAGGCAATCCTTAGCAGAATGGGGTTGCTGAGAGAATGAATAGAACCATATTGGAAAGGGTTAGGTGCATGTTATTGAGCACAGGAATGGAAAAAAGGTTTTAGGGAGAAGCTGCATCAACAACAGCTTATCTGAAAAAGAAGTCCTTCAACTGCTAATGAACCCAAAACTCCAGAAGAAAGATGGTATAGGCATGCACCAGGGTATTCACACCTCAGACCATTTGGATGTATGGCATATGTTCACCACAAGCAAGATAAACTGGAAGCTAAAGCCCTGAAATGTGTAATTTTGGGTTATCAAAATGGTATAAAAGGATATAGGCCTGGTGTTTTGAATCAGGAGTGAAGAAAGTGCTGGTGATCAGAGATGTCTTCTGTGAAGACCAAATTCCATTTAAGGATAATAAAATCCATGAGATAGTCACAAACACTGATAAGAATCACTCAGATGTCAAGGTGGAGTTAGATCAGGATGAAGATGAATCAAACTTTGAAACTGATGGAACTGAAGAACATCAGAGATGTCCAATCTAAAACTGATGATCTCAGAGATTACTGACACGTCGGTTTCTAACCTAGTGTTCCGCAAGTGTACGGATGTAGGTGTAGTAACGATTATCAAGGTCGATCCCACAAGGAATAGTTTAGGTAGTTTGATACCTCAATACTCTAGGAATGTCCTAACTAGATACTAAGTTGTAAACGGTTGATTTTACTAATTAAAGTACTCAATTAAATATAACTTCAAACTTAGGAAACACAAAGAACTAACAATCAAGGAGAATAGGTATCCTAGGGCTTCGATTTCAGGATATTACTTCAATGTTGAATATGATTAACCTATTGATTTACCAATTCTAGTGTTTATTAGGCGGCACGACAATAATCTAACCCTTCTCTCGAAGCGATTAAATCGTTGATTGATTAAGCTAATTACTCTCTCGAGTCAATTAAACCTAATAACTCCCAACCGATCCTAAGCCACGGCCTACATAGTCATAGACAACTGCGCTCTATGTTCTAAGTCTGATAATGATTCCCTCCTCTGGAAGCGGAATTGCTAAACTAAATTACTAAATCTAGGTGATCAAGCTAAATTCAGTTTTAAGCACAAACATAGAGATAAAACACGTAAAGAACGGAACTAATAAATTAAACCATAAATCAAAACATTGTCATAATAATCCCTACTTTCTAACCCTAGGACACGAATAGCTTAGCTACTCATGCCTAGCAATAATCCAATACAAAATTCTAATAAAAACATTGTAAAGAATTAAACTAGAAAAGAATAATTAAACCCGGATGACTCCGTCTCGATGATCTTCGTCTTCTTTGTCCTCCAAGATTGCTTCTAGGTAAAATAATGTAATTGATGTTCTTCCTGCTGTTTTCTAGAGCCTGGGGTCCTTTTTATAGAGTTAGGGACGAATGTTGGGGAAGATAGGATCAAAATCCTATTAAAATTAGGAAATCCTCGCAGAAAAACCCTTCTGACACAGCCGTGTTGGCCTTGCGACGCGGCCGCGTCCGCTTTTCCCGGGCAGATTTTTAGGTCTGACTTCCAAGCCATTTTTTAGGGTCTTCCGGTCGTTTTTTGGATTTGTCTATTTCAGGAAACGTTGTAGCCCTTTGAATCAGCTCTCTAACGCCACCAATTGCACCTCAATCGGAGTTGTAAATCTCAAGATATGGCCAAAATACTAGAAGCGTGTCAAGCTGACAGAAAACTTCACTTTCGGGACACATTCTGACGCGGCCGTGTTGTTTATTGACGCGGTCGTGTTGGTTGGCAGTGCGTTTTACATGTTCTAGGCCACTTTTGACACGGCCGTGTTGGCCCTTTGACTCCTTTAACTCTCTTTTCGTCCGTTTTAACCCTATTTGACTTGTTTCCTCTTCGAACTTCATCTAAATGGAATAAAAATACCTAATTAACTTCAAAACAAGTTGAAACACGTCAAATGACCTAAATATTATTAATATAAATAAATGTCGATCAAATATGCACGTAAATGATATAAAATATGATCATGAATCGACCTAAATACATGCATAAGTAACGTGTTATCAATTACCAACTGGTAAGAGACAGAGAAAGAAGAATTATGAAGCCTTCAAGCAGATATGGTGAAGGATGTCTCACTGCTTATGCATTGAACATTGCAGAAGGGACTGAGTTTTTTGAACCAAGGAACTACAGAGAAGCTATGCAAAGCAAAGTTAGGAATATCAATGGATGATTGCTATCAGAGAAGAACTGAATTCTTTGGAAAAGAATGGAACATGGACTTTGGTTGAGAAACCAGCTCATCAGAAATTGATCAGTTGCAAATGTGTTTTTAAGAGAAATGTTAGATTTGCAGGAACTGAAAAACTGAGATATAAGGCAAGATTAGTTGCTAGAGGTTTTACATAAAAGGAAGGGAATGACTGCAATGAAATATTTTCCTCAGTGGTCAAACACTGCTCAATAAGAATTTTCCTATCTATGGTTGCTCAAATGGATCTGGAACTGGAAAAATTAGATGTAAAAACAACTTTCTTACATGGTGCTTAAAAGAGGCTATATTCATGTCTTAACCAGAGGATTTTTATCTTACCTTGGAATGAAAATAAGGCACATTTACTGAGAAAATCACTGTATACGCTCAAACAAAGTTCAAGATAGTGGTATGTAAAGTTTGACAGCCATATGAAGAAGATAGGGTATGTGAAGTCCAGATATGATAATTGTGTGTTTATGAAGAGGGCTGGAAAAGAGATCTTGAGTTTCCTGTTGATGTATGTAGATGGCATGCTTGTGGCAAGCAAAAGTCACACTGAAATAAAGAAGCTACAAGCAGACTTACAAGAAGGATTTGAGATGAAAGAGTTAGGAGAAGCTAGAAGGATATTGGGAATGGACATTGTTAGAGACAAGGGAAATGGGTTGTTGTGGTTAGAGCAGAAGAGTTTTATTAAAAAGGTGTTAAAGAAGTTTAACATGTATGAATCAAGATCTATTTCAATCCCTTTGCCTCAGCATTTCAGATTATCAGAGTTGCAGAACCAAAAACAGAAGAAGAGTTTAGAGAAATGAACAAATACCTTATTCCAGTGTTGTGGGGAGTATAATATATGTGATGGTTTGTACCAGGCCTGACATCTCACATGTTGTTAGTGTTGTCAACAGATACATGGCAAACCCTGGCAAGTAGCATTGGGAAGCACTAAAATGGGTAATGAGATACTTAATAGGTGCAACAGATTATGGGATTGTGTTCAAGAAAAGTGATGATTTAAGTCATTCCCTGAAAGGCTATGAAGATTCAAACTATGCAGAAAATTTGGACAACAGAAGGTCTCAATCAGGCTATGTTTTCATGTTTTTGGGAGCAGCTATAAGTTGGAGATCCATGCTTCACCTGTGGTTGCACTATCTACAACAGAAGTTGTAAAAGAGGTTGTGTGGCTTAAGGGGATTCTAGCTGAGTTTGGTTTCAAACAGAAGTATGTGAAAGTTCTGTGTGATTCCCAAAGTGCTCTTTACTTAGTGAAACATCAGGTTTTCCATGAAAGGTCCGAACATAGTGATGTTAGACGTCATTATGTTAGAGAAGAGGTGGAGAAAGGAGATGTTGAAGTAGTTAATACAAAGGAAAACACAGCTGATATGCTGACAAAGGCCATTCCAGCTGAAAAGTTTGGATATTGCTTGAACTTGGTCCAAGTGGTTCAAAGTTGAAGATTCTGTAAGTGAATGTCATGTCCTATGTTAGGATACGATTTGAGATGGTTTAGTGAGATTGTTGAAGATGTATGATATTGGTTTACTTTGTCTAGAAGTCAGGTGGAAGATTGTGAGCATAAGTGACTTACACACTCATAATGTTAGCTAGAAATAGAAAAGAAAGCAACTAAAGGTGAAAAAATTATTCTGAAGACAGCTGCAAAAGACAACAAAAGAATTAGTTATAACCGCAAAGTGCAACGGTTATGCAACGGATCTGAAACCATTGTCTTTGGCCCGTTCAAAAGCAGATAGAATCTTAGCTGATTTTCTGAGTTGTTTTCTTCCAATTTCTTATATCTTCTTAAACAAATTTTAGAGAGCATATTACTCATAATATCAGATATTGATAGAGAGTTAGAGGGAGAGAGAGAGAGAGAGAGAGAAAGATCAGAGGGAAAAAAACATACTAGGAGATTAGAGCTTTGATTCATTGAGTTCTTGAGTGTGTGTGATATGCTGAGATAGCTATGATCTAGATCTTGATCTTGTTGTAATCATCCAAATCATCAATAAAGCAACCAACCTAACTCAGTGGACGTAGATCTTTATTGGATCGAACCACATAAACACTAGTCTCATTATTTTTCTTTCAAATCGATTGAGAGTTGAGTCATTCTTGGAGAGGTTCGATTATTGATTGTTTATCCAACAATATCTATATATATAAAAAAGTAAAATGGAGGACATTAATGTAATTTTAGTTTTCCCTCCAAAAAAATTAGATCATAATTGGTAACTTTTTCTTATATTTGGTAAGTTCATAAATTTTTTTATTTTTCTAGAATACAAATAACTTTTTCATTTTTAATCCGATTTTTATGCATAAAATACCAAATTATTCATCTTTTCACGATCTTCGATTTGACATCCATATCACATATATTATAATGAGATATTTGATTTGAATAAACAAATTGTTTGTTGGTTAATTATTTGTGCTAGAATTTATGTTTATTGTGAATTGGACTATAATATTTTGCTTTTAGGGCAACTAAAATTAGTAAAATAATTTCTTTATAAAAAATATGAGATTTTTTTTTATAAAAATACAACTAATCAATTTATTTTATTTGCCATGAATTTTCAATTTTTTTTTATTTAAGTCAGGAGAAAACCCATTGTTTTAATAATGAAAGTCCTACTTTATTAAATCAAAGACAAAAACAAAAATATCTATTTTATAATCAACTTATTAAATCATCAAATCTGCTAAAATATCTTTCTTATCACGACTTTGAGCATATATATAATTGTGGATTAAAACAGTTATTGAAATTATTTTTAATTACCTATTTATATTTATAATAACGAGTATTTGTTAAAATTACTCTATTAAGGAAATTTATTATTTGTAGCCTAAATTATGACTTTTATTATATTTGGCAATCTTTTTATTTTTTCACGTTTACTAAAACTTCAATTATATGCTTTTACACTTTCTAAGATAAATAATACTTGGTCGCACAAATCAACATTGAATCTCTTTTTTACTCTTAACAATCTAAATAAATTTGTTTGCATTAATCAATTTTTATCTTCAAATAAATAAACTATTTATAAGAAGACTATAACATTTATATAAATAATTTACGATACCAAATAAAATACGGAAATGTCAAATATTTTGAAGAAACCAAAGACTTTAATTTGTTATTCGAATCATTAAATAAATTTTGAATTTTATTTAAAATAATATTTTATTTAATAAAAATTATTTAAGTATATTTGAAATCATCAAATGAAATGTTAAAAGCTGCAAATGAAACTTCAATGTTATAAAGAAAAAAAATTAAATATTTATAATTAGAACTTAAAAGTTTATTTAGATAAATTAAAAGTTAAATATAAAATAAAAGCAGGGACATAATGAGAAAAGTATTAAACTTTACATTACATGTGATCCAAATAAAATATTATTGTTCCTTTTATTACATATTTTATGGTTATTTTTAGTTATATATTGTTATAATTTTAAAATTATCTTATAAATTAAAAAAATCTATATATATATAAATATATAAGCCACAGTAGTGACAATTCTGTAAGTAACACCTCAGCCTAAAATTTTAGATTGTGATTGGTAAGTTGTTGTCACATTTGGTAAGCATGAAAATTTATTTTACTTTCTAAAGTTGCAAAAATCTTTTTTTCATCTCTAATCTATTTATTATATATACTATATCAAATTATTCATCTTTTGACGATGTTTGATTTGACATCCATATGATATATAATAATTATAATACGATATTTTATTTAAAATATTATATTATTTGTTCGTTAATTATTTAAGTAAGATTTAAGTGTTTATTGTGTGTTGTACAAAAAATATAGTATTGGTTTGAAATAAAAGTAAAAATCATTCAAATAATTCTCTTTTACAAATTATTTTACTTGATTATTTCATTAAAACCACAACTAATCAGTTTGTTTTATCTGACATGAATTGTCTCAAGTTAATATTTGATTTATAATCAGCTTATTAAATTATTGAATTTACTAATGCTTATTTGATATAATAATTTTTTTTGTTGGTAAATCACAAAACTATGATTTTTGCTCATATATATAACTTTATATATGATAATTAATCTTAAATTTTTTTTATTAATATTTTATATTTAGATATATTAATGTTATTTTTCTATAAATAATTACAATTTGCAACCTATACTATGATATTATACAAGTTGCAACTAAACTTCTTTTAAATAAGAAAAATTAACCAACTAGAACTATATGTTTTTAGACTTTGCAACCTAAACAATACTGGGCCAAATTAACCAATCTCAATTATGTCTTTTTTTTTGCCCCCACATTTTGTAACCTAAGCAATTCTTTTTTTTTTTTTTACATTAACCAATGTATATCTTTGAATGAATTTACGATTTACAATATAAATGTATAATTTAATTGAAACTTTTCAACATATATATGAAAGTATTAAGAAATATTGAAGCACTCATATGTTTTATTTTGTTATTCCAACTATTGAATAACTTTTGAATTTTATTTTGTTAATTTGTTATTCTTTGTATATCGTAAATATCAAGTAAAGTACTAAAACTTGCAAATAAGTTTTTTTAAAAGGAGATATTTATAGTTAGAATTTAAAACTTTATTTAGATAAATTTAAATATTTAAAGTAAATTAAAAAAATTAAAGAAAAATAATTTTCTTATAACATTATCCAGTTTATTTTATTTAATAATATGAGTTGATAGTTTGATATTTATGTTTGTTTTACATTCATAATTAATTAAGCTATTTTGCACATAAGTGAAGAATGATGCAGATATAATGAATGTGTGTTTGGATTTCAAAGATAAGAAATGTTCATTTTGAAAAAGATTTTTTTATATTGGATATTTATCTTAATGTTAATGTTTAATCTATAATATATATATATATATACCTATATATAAAGTAAGTTGTATTAAATTCATATATGACATGCGAGAAACTTTTACATTACATATAATTTTATTTATGTTATATCCTATATTTAAAAAAAAAATTATTAGGATAAGACGACCACATATTTAAATATTAGATTATAACATATTTAGTTTTATTAAAATTATTAATTTTCAAATAAACTTCCGTGCATCGCCCGAGAATATTACTAGTATGTATCAATGCTAAGAAGAAAAAGTTTAATGATTTATGTACAAATACGCTGACAGTTTGGTGCTGCAAGCAACCCTTTATATAAGATTGTATGGTGAAATTTGATCACATGGTGGTTGTGACTTGTGAGTGAGGGTCGAATAGTCCAAGATTCTCTCCACTCTTGTTTTTCTGACATTAATAAGATCTGGACTGCCATTAATAATTTCTATGTATAACCCCATTTCGTATGGTAGGAGCAATCTCGAGGGTTGTTAAACAGGCTAGTACTCTTAATTTTTTGGGTCAATAATATGGTGAATCTGCCTTAACTCTATTAATTTTTGGGCTAATTGGACCATTATCGGACTATGATCCGAAAATTTAAAACTATATCTTTAAATAAAAACACATACAAAATATACTTAGATGATATCTAAATTTACCAATTAACGGTCTAAAAACAACAAATTTAACAATAGTGAAAGTAAATAAAAAGAAAATGATAATTTATACATGATACTTTTAAATTCGATTATTTCAATTTTTATTAAAGTGGACAGATTTTATTTATATTAAATAATTATATTGGATAACAAGCAAAAAAATACAACAAATTTAAACTTGTATAACGAATAGTAGTCCATTCAAAAGTGCCAAAGAATATACATAAGCCAGTAATGCTCTGTTTACTTTGACAAACAGAGATAGGTTCATTATTTAGCCATCGAGATAACTTCACAAGATACGATATTAATTGTTATCAACTTTCAAAATTCACTGTAACATATAACATCATGTATGAGGATATTAACTATTCTTATCCACCTTTTGCTATGTGATATATATAGGTTTGGATAAGGATAGTATTACCTAAGTATCCATTTTAATAACCAAGTTTGCTAAAAAAAAAAAAAAATAGTAAATGACAGAAATGTAATTTTTCTAATGTTATCTAAAAAATTAAGTAAACTATCACAGGGGGAGCTTGAATTATTATTAAATATGATGTTCAAGTATAACATCGAACTAAGGGTGGGCCCCACCAACCGCATAGGTGGCTGATTGCAAATCCGTTGGTTCTTCTTCAAAAAGGAAATGAGCCAATCTCCTCACACTCGGCCGCACCACCCTTTTCTCCCACGCTTCCGCCGCATAACCACCCCGACTGAGAAAATACTCGGTCGCGTCAAGGCGGAGGAGCGGCAACCCTAGCTCCTCTTCCAGCTTCAAAATCTTCTCAACTTGACGACAAGCTAATTTATTAGTATTCACTTTAATCTCACCAATGGCTTCTTTAAGAAGCTTAGCCCTCGTCTCGCCATCCACGTCAGCCTCCCGTCGGAAAAACTCGTCCATCTCCGGCACCCCAATTGCCCTCCGCACGCCGCGGCTATAATCACCACCCGGCTCAAAGAAAACCCTAGCATCCTCTACCAATCCGCGCTCCACCATTTGATCAACTCGCTTCGATAAAAACGACTGCAAAACCGGCGTTAACACATCCACCCAAAGCAAACAAAACTCTAGGTTACAAGTGTCTTTTACTAGGGCTTCTATAAAAGAGTTCGACCCGCCGGCGATTATTGGTACGCAGCCTCTGTTTACTATATTCTCCACTGCGAGAGATGCATGGTGTACATAGTCGTCTGCCGTGAAGTCCTCCTCAGGGTCTATTACTCCAAGGAGATGGTGGGGGACCCCACCACGTTCCTCATTAGTAACTTTGTTGGAAATTACGTCTAAACCCCTGTAGACTTGGATTTTGTCTGAGTTGATGACCTCGCCGCCGAAACGGGTGGCTAACTCGATCGAGAGGCGTGATTTTCCCGTGCCGGTGGCGCCGGTCACCACCACCACCTTGTCCTTGCAGTCGTACCGGAGGTTTGCCAAGAAGGATGGTGCTTTCATGCATGCAGAAAATGACATTGTCACTGCTTCAATTAAACCTGTTGAAATCACACATCAAAATAATTTTTGTTACATTTAATTTATTAAAAATCGAATATTTAATTTAACTTGAATTTTACACGAGAAAATATTGTATTATTCCAGAAAGGCCCTTTTAATAAAGGTATTATTATCAGGGACGGATATAGGTATTCGTTGTAAGGGGGCGAGTATTTTTATAACTATATTATATAGTATAGTGGCAAAATTTTTGAATTAAGGGGACAGAAGTTTGAAAGAGTAAGGGGGATAAACTTTTATATATTAAGAGTATTAATGAAAATTATCAGATAAAATTACATTTAATTTTTTTTTTTAGAAGTCCAAGGGGGGCGACCGCCGGCCCCCGCCTCCCCCTAAATCCGTCCTTGATTATTATCAATATTCAAATATAATCCCTAATCTTATTTTGGATGTCTTAAAACATAGTCACTTTTATTCCTTATTGTGCATTACACTTCTTTCCCTCGTATAACCAACTAATTTATTCATTAAAATCACAATTTATATTCAACCTTCAATAATCCATCATATTAAGTGAAAATTTGATTTTTTTTTTTTTTAATATGTATGAAATTTAAGAAAGACTATCTTTGTGAGATGAGTGGAGTATTAAAATTGTCGAAACATGGAGATACAAAATCAGCCGTACTCGTTCACTGATGATGTTGGAATCATCCAACAACAATTCTTAAAGTAAAAACTAACATCAAGTATAATCCGACATGATTTTCATATATAAAGACTAATTACACCACCATAAGGGAAGTAAGCAAACGAATAGAACTAAAGCAATGCAAAATTATTTTATCTACGTTACCACTACACAATCGCCATTGACATGCTGCCACCATCCACCATTGCTCCCATCGTGCATGGTGCGTATGGTTTCGGGCAAAATAGGGGTGGGAGGCTTGCAAAAATCCAAGAAAATTAAATAAATCATCATCCTCCGTCGAGAGAGGTTGACGAAAAAATATTATTTTCTTCTGTTTTATTTTCGATAAATGACATAGAACATTTAAATTAACAAAAAAAAAACAAAAAAACAGGAAAAATATTATGAAATTTACCGTTTCTTAATTCTTAGCACAAGTCTTAATTTTGGCTCAATCTTGGAAGATTATGAAGTGTAACTAGATGTGCCCTAGGCCGGTATTTAAATATATTGTGTGTCTATATAATGGAAATTTCCATATTTTAAGGCAATATTCAAGTAATTAGATTATTTACTTTTTATTTTTATAATATATACTCTCTTCGTTCGGTTTGGAAAAAAATCTTATCTAAAAGTAAGGGTCTTGTTTAAAAAATTAATGTTTCGTTTTACTAACTTTAAGTAAAAGTACAAATTTATAATTTCACAAATATGTTAGAGATTTTCGCACAAGTCAAATAAATAAAATAAGGCTTTTAATTGCATGCTGATGGATTTTGGAGAGTTGTACCTTTATCAAATTGATAGAAAATAAAAAGTTATAATCCCTGCCTAATTTGCACACCTGTTCCAACTCATATATTAAGAACAAGCTGATTTTTGCTTTTTAGTTGATTTTTTATTGAGGGTGGATATTGTAAGATTCTTTTTCATTTTGGGGGTGTGCGAAATAGGATGGGACGACCGAAAAAGAAAAATGTGCAAATTAAAACGAGACGGAGAAAATATATTTTTTCATACATGATCGTTTTTATGGGACGGAGGGAGTAGTTTGTTTTTAATTTAGACCATAATTACACCCAAATAAATGCATGTTTGAACATCAATAGAAACACACGTCATTATGTTATACTCCTTCCTATTCTTTTTAAATGCATTCCTAATCAATGAATAAATATCATCATAATTGTCGTATCTATACTTAATATAATAACAAAATCGCCTGAAAATAGGAATTAAGGAATTTTCCCGTCTAAATAAACATTACTATTAGTAGAAATCATGATTTTCAATTTTAATTGGTCAATTTATTAAATAAAATGCGTTTTCTACTTAGTCACTAATTAACGAATGTATAACATTTGTGCTTAAATTAGAAAAATTATGGATCATTATTATATAGTAAAAATATTATTTTGCGTAAGAAAATCTTCCCCAATATATGGTAAATATATAGGTTATTATATTATATACTAATCTTTCCCTAAATTTATTAATTTCTTTTATTTACTTAACAGGAAAAAAAAAAGCCAATTAATCTCCCTCAGTTATTTGATCTTATTTTTCTCTTTTAAAATAAATATATATTTTAAATTGTGTATCACGCGATGGGTGTTTCTAGTTATTTAAATAAATTTATCTTGACTTTTTAAAATAAGTAGGATTAATATTAAAAGAAAATGGTATAAAATTTTCAAATGTCATTTAATTAGAAACAAATTTGAGATTCTCATCAAACTATAATTAATTTGAAACGAAGGAAGTAATAATATTTTGTGTTGGTTATTTGAATAATTAAAAATAATAATCAAGTTGAAGACGAAGTTGGATAGCTCAAGTGGCAGAGCATCTACTCCCTAGATTTTTGGTCCTGGGTTCGAGTCACCATGGGAGAAGGGGATGGTTTTTTTCTTTATTTCTTAGATTAGGAGAAAAAATTTAAAAAATAATAATCAAGTTGAAGGTCAAACAATAATTTTGGTATGTAAAGTTCTAAATGAAATATGATACACATAATATGAACACTTTCACCTTTTTGGTTTAAAAAGTTGAGATTGTTTATACATAGTAGGTTTGTGAAAAAAAATATAAAATCTGAAAATAGATTACCAAAATTTTTAAAATCTAATTAGCGAGATTAGGGTGTTTGTAAACCTTTTCGGTCCGGATTTTCTACAATATTTGATACAACATACTTCCTCCATTTTATGAAGAATGTCATTTTGAACACTTTGAAAAATTTTACAATAAATATCACTTTACCATAAAAACTACAATTCTTCCAATATTAACTTAAACAACCTACTTAATTTAGTTTATTATTTCCTTATTACACAAAACATACAAATTAAATATCAATCCTTAATTTCTCAAAAAATAGCTAAAATGACATTCTTTATGAAACGGAGGGAGTATTATACTAATCATGTCACATAATCACTTATGATGTATTCGTGATGTCATCGTATACATGTGTCGTGTGTGAATCGAAATGTGGTAGAAGATGTGGTATTGTATGGAGCAGGAGATTCAAAATGTTTTTCCGGGACTTACAATCACTTAAAAAGGCATAAAACATCAAATATCTGATTATGAGAAACTGTTATCACCCAACTCCGGTGAATTCTAGGCTAAAATTACGTTATTTTCAAACACTATCTAATTTTACTTAAAAAAACAATTTAAATCATTTCTTTATAAACACAATTATTTGCAATCACCCTGCAATCATGACATGTATTAGTATTTCCATATAATTAAAGATTTATTACTTCTTTAAAAGAGAAAGTGAAAAGATAAACAACTCGTGTAATCGAAATTTCAATCTGATAAACTCTTAAACAAGCCCGTCTAATGGATATATTTTTGCAAGATGGGAGTTACTTTTATCTTAAAGGTACTATCTCCGTTTTCTTTTTTTTTTTTTTAATTTTGGATAAGAACATTAAGGGGTATGAGAAATTGACAAATAAGTCCTCTACTAGATTATATAAATATGGTATATTAGATAATTAAAGATTTTTTAGGAATATAATTATACGGGTGGTATTGGAAAATATTGAAAGAAAAAGCTAAATCGAGAACTATTCATAAATAAAGCACACAAATTAAAATGACATCTGAAAAAACTTAGATAGTATTACTGATGCGTAAAAAATGTTACTTTTAGTGTTTAACCTTTGTATAAAAATAAATAGTTTTTTTTTTTTTTTGGTAAAGTAAAAAATCTGCGTTAAAATTAACACTTTTTTAGTAAAAGATAACTCATATTTAATAGCAGACGGTTTTACAGAAATATTGTTGTTGTAATTTAGTGAAATTTTTCTAAAAGTACAATTAGAGGAAAATTTGCATGTATCTCTAATCACCACTAATTGCAATCTTCTACGGTTTAGAATTAATGTATTTATTTCTGGGCTTATTCTTTAAAGAAGATAAATAGCCCACAAGATGGCCAAGATCAATTAATTAGTATTTATCCATGAACAATGTTCGTAAAAATCATTAGACGTTAGTCGGATGCAAATTACTCCCTAGCATATAGTAAGTCCCTGAATAAGTTAATTAGGTATAAGCGTAATTAGGTGGGGAGAAATTTAAAAAAAAAAAAAAAAATTATAAACAGTTGATATGAGTCTAGCTCCTAGACGAAAATTATGTGGTGTTTGCAAACTCAACTCAACACCCAAAATCAATTTCGATAACTACTTTTCACAAATTGTGGTGTTTGCAAATTATGTTTTGTTGTCTGAACTGCACTGAGTGCCTGGACTGAAAGGACAGAAAAGTCACTTTTTATGGGGCTTAACATCAGCTTTTGAGAATTCAGATTGGATCGGCTTTTGAGATTCTAATGACACTTTTGTAATTATTGGATAATTTTGATGTAATCAAACGATTTGTTTTGCAAACATCCACATTAAAAAAAGCACATATAATTAGTATGAAATCATTTTTTTCTCGAACTCTGTCAAAATCTGATTTTACAAATTAAAACATGTTTAGTATAAATAATTGATGTTTTCAACATAAAAAAATTAAAAAATGTTTCTAAAGTAAGTTGTGTATTTTAATTAAGAAAGTCTATGTTAAAAGGACAACTAAGCATTTATTTAAGTACAATTTTTAACAAAAAGAGTTAAAGCTAAGATTAGTATACCTAATTAACCTAATCTTAACCGCAAAATTACATTATTGGATAACAAAAATCTCAAATATTATTTTCAAATCATAAGACAACATCAACATTCATTTTACACACTCACTCTTTGTACCATGTATTTTCGAGCACTCCCTTCGTCCCGAATAAACTTGCACATGCAAGTGGGCGGATACACATATTAAGAAAATTGTTTTTTGAGATTTTGCTGGCTTTTCAAAGATGAATTGAGGGTGGAGATTTTGAGGGTGAAGATTATGTTATAATTTTCCTTATTAAAGGTGTGCAAGTTCATTCGGGACGGAGGAAAACGAAAAGTATGCAATTTCATTTGGGACGAAGAGAGTATCATACTTGGCCCTTTTTCTCAAAGGAATTAGATTTGTAATCCGCTTCACCTGCTTTCTCATAAATTCAATCCGCCCGCTTCGCTTCGGTAATTCGATGGGTTTATCCGCCCCATCATGCTGTTTGTTTTTTTTTCAATATATATAATATTATTGCCACTATTTCTAATATAATGATTCTATAGTCAAAATATAATATAAAATGTAAATTATTGAATAAATAAATTTATTTACCAAAATATCTAAATAAGTTCTCAAACTAAATAAAAAACAAAAAAAACAATAAAAATGTGAATATACTAGTAGTAAGAAATAGTAATAAGTGGAATATATAGATATATTAAATTTAAAAACATATAAAATATTAATATAAATAATATATACGGGGCAGGTTAAGGACGGGTTTAGCAAAATTTACTACCAAATTCAAACCCCGGAATACCCGTTTAATCGGGTTTGATCCTGTCCTGTAACCCATTTAACTGCATTTTTATCCGCTCCCAAACGAGTTTAGTACGAAGTCGAGTTTCAATCCAATTTATTATCGTTTCCACCAATGATCATATAGTCGCCCAAGCCTTGGTAGCGACATCACCTCCACCAATTTGTGATTAATGTCGAAGGTTCGAACCTCATTTTCCCATTCTCATTAAAATCAATCATATAATCAAATATAATTACAATGTAATCCACATGGTCACCAATATTGATCAAATTAATCTCACCTATTTAACTATTTACGTTACTGGTGCTTTCTAAGAAATCAAGACGAATTTTAGAATTTTGACAATTATGAAAAGATAGGGAGGCATATTAATTAGGAATAAGTGTTAATTGATTAGGACTGCATTAGTCAAAATTTTATATTCCCTAATTTTTTTTTATCAAAGACGATAATTTTATTACTTAAACAATGTCCAAGTACAAAATTCTCGATTCGATCACTAAAAAGCGCGGCATAAGTGCAATATCTGAGAATGCCCTGCTGCATAATTGCATGCACAACAAACAAGGAAAAGAAACACCATTATATTACAGAACAATTAAACAATATACGTCATCTAGAACAAAAGCAAAACAAAAACTAAAGGCGCACTAACCATAAGAATGCTAGGCCTGTAGCAAATGACCAGCGGCGAAAAGACCAAAAGAGTCGGCAAAAGTTATATGTGGCAGGAAAAAGTCTCACACGAGGAAAAATCCTAGTGGAGAGGAGAAAGCTAGCTATGGTGATTTTGAGTCATCGCGGAAGTAGGCATGACTATGCTGGAAAAATCAGCGAAACACCCTCAACTAACTTCACGAGAAACCAGTTTTTTTTTTTTTTTATAATTTGAACCTGCACACCCAATTAATCACAAGATCTGCACCAGCAAAAAACAAAGGGAATGCACAAGAGCTAGTTTTAATGGTTTCCAACTATTACATGTCTAAATTGTTGGAAATGAAGAGATCTTCTGATGATGCTAGCGAGAGTTCAACACCGGAAATGACATATTCTCATAAATTATTTTATGATGAAAATGTTCATAAAAACATTGATGACGTTGTGAAATAATTCATGAGGTTCAAGTCTATGGATTTTGATGCTCCAACCTTCAATATTTTGACCTCTTCTTCGATGGTTGATAAAGTTGGTGATATGAACATGGTGAAGTTGGTGGTAATGATGGCGATGATGAAATTGTTTCTACTCAAGAACTTACTAATGTGAAAAAATCTGTAAGTTCTCGAGGACAAAACCTACAACGTGCCCCCTTTGGTAAACTATGGTCAATAAGGAAGGTGGTGGTTATCTTATGAGTTCATTAATTCACACAAAATTTTGCTATCTCAATGGAGATAAGTCACAATGAAATTATGGATTGTTGCATGTATGTTGATGGGAAAAACTATCTTATTTAAGCATTGCTCTTTTTTTCTATTGTCACAATATTATTTTGATAAGTATATAATATCAATTTGTTACCGAAAAATTATAACTTTGTTTTTAGATGTGGAACTCTTACTCTAATCCCAATTGAAGAAAACGCATATACTTTCAGTTCACGATGAAGAAGTTGTGCGAGAGAGATAGATTGAGCTTAGAGTTCCCGATGGTAAGAAGGAGTTTGATTCTATTAGTTGACAATGAAGAATCTTCGCGCAAGAGAGAGATTGAGGTATGGTTGGTGATGAAGAAGCTATGCGAGTAAAGGTAGATTTCGCGTTGAAGTTATGCACATGCACGGTGTGCACTTAAACAAGACTGTAAAAGTTGCTAGACGTTAGTTAGGCAGTGGATTGAGTATGTTCATTAGTCGGTGCATAAGCGAGCTTAATTAGAATATAGACGTGGTTAGACGAAAAAAATTCAGCATTAAAAATAAATATTTAATAAGAACTTAGCGTCTAGACGGGATTAATCGAACTAGTGAGCCATTTTTGTAATAATTAAGTGACGCATATAAATATTTTTGACAGCCAATATCACAAAGGGGGAAATAAAAGCAACACTCTCTCTCTACTGACGATGGATTGTTTGAATTTCAATGGAAAATTCTGATATGAATCCCACACCATCTCCGATCTCCGCGCCGTCGCAGACGGTGTCGTCTGGCACCTCCTGGTTTTCCAGCATTGTGCGCGGCCGCTCCGCCTCCGCCAAGATGCCAAACAACATCTCGGCCACCGCTGCTGGCGACAGCGTCGGCGGTGGCAGTGGACCTATCAACAAGAAGCGCCAATTCCGTGGGGTAATGTTTAAGTACGGTCCGAAACCAATTCAGGTGAGAGAAAATGAAATGAAAATAAGCTTTATTAGTTGTGAATCGAAGAATGTTTTCTCCCTGGTATTATATTTGCTTCTGCACTTGCTTCTTAAGCTGAGTTTGAGTTTGTATTAGGGTTGGCTTGTGGTTTATGTGCATTTTTGAATTCGGAGAATTACCAAATCAGATATCGAGATTCTCCAGTGGAATTACCTTACAATTTTTGAGAATTTAGCTATTAGAGTTTTGAAATTTGATGTTTGTGTGTGTAATTTGGTGTTGAAATTGAGTTATAGTTTTCAGATTAGGTTTGATTATGTGTTACTTTTATTGCGGATGTTAAGTTTTGAAGAAATGAGTCAGTGAACAACTTTTTAATGACATTAGATTGCTTTGTGGTGATTCCTGATCATGGGATTCAGTTAATTCGTACCTACTGAGCACTACCTGACTGGGGCAATCCACCATTAATTTGGTGGTGGAGCTCAACCAATCTCCATTCATCCACCAAATCAACGGTAGATTGTCCCTAGTTGGGTCCTATGGAATTCATACTGAGAATTGAGTTGTAATGTGAGAAATGAGTTTGCGGATCAATATTGGTTTTTAATCAACATTTCTGGAGAAGTTCATACAGTCGAAACTAGGCCTGAAATTGAGTAGTGACCCAAGAAATGGCTAAGCCTTTGCTTTTCTTTCTTTTCTTCTACGTTGTTTGTCGGCAGAGATGTCTAGATTGATATGTGGAACATATACATTTTGGTTTAAACAGCTCCGATATTCATCCTTAGCTACATCTTATTCATATATCTCCAGAATTCTTTCGTTCAATAACTTTCTATGAAGTCTTTTAGTTGCCATCGGTTCTCATATCATCATCAGAGTTGGTAAAAAAATTGAAATTAAGTTATAAATGGGAAAGTAAATACGACATGTGAGTGTTTGTGATGTTGCATCTGCACGGATTTGTGTTTCAACAAGGAATCGCTTCAAGTCTTAAGTGGCATGTTATTTGTTTCTTTTACTGAATTCCATTCCTTCGTGATGATTATATGTGAGAAGTATCATAAACTATTTTCAGGTGGAGATTAAAATCTGAAATTCAGAATTAGACACATAAATGAGAACCTCAATTTTATAAATTAGATTTCATCAAGTGATTCAGTCTTATGGTTCTTCATAATCTGCACGGTGATTCATCACCGTTGTACTTGTTCTTTTTGTTGGCTCTCTCTTCATTTTGTCTTCTTATTGCTTACATCTGGTACAGGTTGCGTTTAAAACAGGTGATTATAAACAACAAGTTATTTTCATTGGTGGGCTGACAGATGGATTTTTGGCCACCGAGTATGCAATTCAATTCTGGTTCTAATACTTATATATATACTTTTTAATTCCTTAGACCTCTGTTGTTACTTTAAGCTAATTTGACCTCTGCACGACACTTTTTTGAGATACTCTTATCATTTTTGTTAATTCATTATTTGTTACGGAATACCGATAACCTTACTAGTGATGCAATTTGAACTCCAAAAGTGTGCCGTGCAATTTGTCAGGGGACCTACGGTATCAAGTTCTGTTTAACTACTAGTTGTTTCTGCCCCCTCAAATGCATAAGGTCCTGGTGGAGACATTCGTTATTTGGAATGTGCAAGTTTAATTCAATTGGATACTCATTTCATTGTAAAAATTATTTGACCATTTAATTAAATCAAGAAAGCAGCTCATAAAAAACTAACTAGTTTGATAATTTGGATTCTTGTATTATACACACCAAATTTTTTCTTGGGCTCACATCATGAGAATGTGAAAAGAATCGAAAGTCTTTCTTTGTTCTGTAACTTCTGTTGTCCATGTCAGCTTTTGATTTTTTTCTCTAAGACGTATTTTACTTTTGACAAGTTGTAAACAGTGTATGCACACTTCCAAATTTAAGTTCTAAACAGTGTATGCATAAATAATCTTATTTTCGTGAGAACTGCCATAACGTGCTCGTTGTCATCATATGCATATCTCCTAAAACATAGTTGGTTCTGAATTTCCTAGATATTTGGAGCCTCTAGCAATTGCTTTGGAGAAAGAGCATTGGTCACTGGTTCAGTTTCTGTTTTCGTCGTCTTACAGTGGATATGGCATCTCAAGCTTGAAACAAGTAAATTGATCCCTTCCCTAAAATTTTAGTTTATATTACAGTAAGTTTGAATACCGTTGATAGTTCAATAGTGAAAGAGAGTAATTATATCAATGGAAATCTTTTAATTCATCTTGGTGCTCTTTACATAGCAGGGTAGTCAATATCTCAACTAGAATCACCACGTGGCACGAGAAAATCAACCTGCTAATGTTTCTTCTTTCTTTTTTTCCCGTATGTGCAGATCCTTTAAACTGAGTATCTTCTACAGCTATTAGTCTATATTACCATTCTATAAGTCTTGTTACTAAACTGATTAAGAAAATATTGTAAAATACCATCCAAAATTATTACTTCACTTCAGTTCACCTTTCCTAATTACGTGTTGTCTCTCCATGAAATTTTGTGGTTGCATTGTTGGCTGAAGGACGCCATTGAGCTCGATCAGTTGATCAGCTACCTAATAAACAAGGAAGACTCTGAAGGTGTGGTACTACTCGGGCACAGTACTGGCTGCCAGGTAATTATCCTCTATTTATGTATTAGCATCTGAGTTATGATGCGTTTCTTCTAAAACTATTTAAAGCCCTATATTCCTTGACATCATGGCCTTCACTTTATGATGACAAAATTTGGCTAATGCTCATTTGATTCAACGTAGGATATTGTATATTACTTGCGTACTAATGCAGCCTGTTCAAGAGCAGTTCGTGCTGCCATTTTACAGGTAAATTTTCCATTTTCAGATATCACGTGATAATAGAACTGGTTCTTACTCTAGTATTATATCTTTGCTGTAAAGTTTGATGCTATAGAGTTTTATATGGCTTTATTACTGCATTTATTTTGTTAAATCGGCTCAGGCTCCGGTTAGTGACCGTGAATATAAAGCTACTCTCCCGGAAACTGCTTCCATGATCGATTTGGCGTCAATTATGATAGCTGAAGGACGAGGCTCAGAATTGATGCCCAGGGAAGCCAATCCAGATTCTCCAATTACTGCCTATAGGTGAGTGATTTAAATTCTTCTATAACTGATGGTCATTTCATTTATATTTAAGTGAAACGCAAACCACCACCACCAACCACAACCGGAAATACTATTACTATTATTACTCCCTCTATCCAAAATACTAGTCCCTCTGGAGGGGTATTATTCTTCTTTATTTCCTTTTTATCCTTCATTAACAAAGTACAGGACAGTCTTAAGGAAGTTAAATGTGCGGGGGTAAAAGAAGAAAAAGTAGGTGCGACAGTTGATAAAATTGAAAGTAGCATGGTGCAAAGTGAAAGTTATTGGGAAAAAAAAAAAAGAAAATGAAAGGGGCAAATTCCCTTTTTATAGTTGGGGACGAAAACTAGTGATAATGGGCCAAAATAACACAAAAATGCGCAAGTCACTGTCTTAGGCTGCACGCCAGGCCGTGCAAGGCCTAAAAATCCGAAGTTTCTGTAGTTCCTGCACGGCCAGGTCGTGCGCCGGCCCATTCTCTCCGTTTGGCTCCATTTTCTTGTGTCTCTATCTCGAACATCCAATTCACTTGGGTCGGTTTATATCTTCAAAATCGGCCTTGAAGTGCCTGAAATTCAGTCACCTACTACCTTTTCCAAGATCAAATGAAATCAAACAAGATAAACGATAAACGGCTATAAAATACATATATTATACACAAAAAGTGCCTAATCTAAGCTCAAAATCACACTAAAAACATCATTTATCAAGCTATTCTCTTTCTTTATTATCTGTTTGGTGCATCCTGCAATATATGTGATCTAATAGTTTCTGAGCAAAATGCAGATATCATTCACTCAGTGCATACAATGGAGATGATGACTTGTTCAGTTCTGACTTCAATGAAGACCAGTTGAAACAGAAACTTGGACACATGGCTAACACTCCTACCCTCGTACGCTTCCTTCGATTTTCATGCTCACTTAAAATAAGGATGTTATCACAATACGTATTTACGTATTCTTTTTCTCTAAAGGTAATGTTCTCAATGGGTGATGAATACGTACCGGAGTACGTCGACAAGAAATCGCTGGTTGAAAGGCAAGAATTTGACCTTTTGAACTACGTAACTCTTCCTATTGTGCCTATAATTATCTAATAGTGCCTCCTTGTGCAATTTACGGGTGATTTTAGCAAAATTCTGTAAGGGTAGATGGTTTTTCGACACTTGTTGATGTTTTTTATTCACCTTTTTCATAAAAAGACAACATTGCCTAATGAATAGAAGTTTGAGCGGCGTCACTGTTTTTATATCGAAGTTTCAACATTTATCGCAGGTAATAACCTTCAATATATATATTTATGTCGGAGTTCATGTTATTCGATATATCTTTGAAGGCAACTGACCTTTGATATAGACATTTATAGAAGGTCAGTCATGACTTCCGATATAAACTTATATCGGAGGCAAATAGTGACATTCGATATAAAACAGGGATTTCAGACTTGTATTTACTAGGGGTATCTTTGTGTTTTACCCTCAAAAGTGGCTAAAAAACATCTACATGGAAAAGGTGGCCATAAAACATCTCATTTGGTCATTAACCAGTGCAGCCATTAACTTATCTATGGCTAATAAAAAGACTTGGGTTGCTCTCCAGATTATGTCGAGCAATGGGTGGCGCGGAAAAAGCTGAAATCGAACACGGAAATCACTCACTATCTAACAGAGCCGAGGAAGCTGTCCAAGCCATAATAGATTTCGTCAAGAGAGACGGGCCGAAAGGATGGGACGACCCTTGGAGTTAAAATATGGTGTCTTCAAGATACAATAGGTAATCCTTCTGTCATTCCTACATTGTACTAAAACTATCTTTTATTGTCTGTACATTAATGGTTTGTGAAAATTAGAGTATTACAGTTCTCTTTAAGCAGAAATGGCTATTCTTACATATTCATATGAACTTTCCTGTTTACTAGAGCTGAAATGTAACTATCCCTGAGGTGATGATATGTATGTAAAGCCGGGCTAATGCCATATGTTAGGCCTGAGTTAGATCGGTCGGGCCAGGTCGAAATTCGATTGGCCTAAAAATTGGTACGACTCACCCAAAATTTGCTAGGATTGTCGGGTTTTGGCCTATCGGGTGGAGCCTATTGGCCCGATGGTTATTAGGACTAAGATTCTTAAGGTCCACCTTGTCCAAAATGTCAAGCCTCGAGCAAATTGAGCTGGTTCATGGCTCTGGACCAATTTTGCCACCTCTATATGTATGTACACAACCATGTAGTACTATTATATTGTTTATTGATACTATATACTCCCCCTATCTCAAATTAATTGATGTTTTATCTTGTTAATGATATTTCATTGTCATTTTAGATATTTTTCACAAATTTTTCCAATTTTGTCCCTATCACTATTACCACTAATATTTTTTCACGATTTTATCAATTTTGTCCCTATCACTACCACAGAAGGGGGAAGGATAACTATTGAAACACATATTGATTCTATAGTACCGTATCCAAGAGAGGAGAGAGAAGGGATAATTATTAGAACACGATTTTAGGGATTGATAGATATTCGAGAGAAGAGGAGAAAGATAATTATTAGAACACGATTGATAGGTGAGAGAAATGGAAATAACTGAAAATATATTTGTCAATTTATAAGATTCTTAATTCTTTTTCCTTCCTATTAAAATGTCAATTAATTTGAAACGGAGGGAGTATATATACACGTGTGTGTGAATCTATGAAGTTCTTTGAGCTGTCATTTTTTGTGTCACACATGGGAATATGGAACATGGAACATACACTTCTTATTTTATTTTATTAGAATATTTACTTAATTGAGTTCTTGGCATGTTCAATCAAGATGAACAAATTTTTCTGATAGCGAAGAATCAGGAACTAGAAGTGGGTATCTCCAGATTGATGAATATTATTATGGGTCCAATTTTTTTATAGGAACATAATAAAATTTCAAGTATAGGGGCCATATATGTTTTTTGTTTGTCCATTTTATTGTGTTTCATTTTAATATATAAGTGCACGTATATATTAAGATGCAACACAATTTGATAACATTGGTAACTAGGGGTGGGCAATTTGGCCTTGGGTTTCAGGTACCCGACTTGATCTGTGCAGATTTTATTAGGGTCTGGTTTTTTTCGATATCATATTTTAACAAAATTAACCATAAGTCTACACCTTCTTCAACAACCTTAAAAAATTAAAAGATGATTTAATTATAAAAAATCAACTAAAAAATCTGATCCGACCCGACGAGTACTTGCGGGATCGGGTAGCCGAGGGGTGGGTACAAAATCAGGTTGGAAGATCGGGTACCCGACGGCCTGAAAAACCCGCACTGAGCCCACTCTTATTGGTAACTCACAAATATAATTTTCTATGCTCAACTAAACATGATTCTCATGTTCTATGGGAGGTCTTTTGTGCACCAAGATTCGTGCAATTTGAGTCATGGGTTAAAATATATTACTCTTTATGTCTAAATGCATTACATGTGATCCGTAAATGTATCACCATGTGCTTAAAATGCGTTACATGTACTGGGAAAGGTATTACAATACATTTTCCAGTACATATAATACATTTAAACATAAATGGTGATATCCAACTGGGATTGTACCATTCTACTGGTGCACATGAGACTTTGTCCATGTTCTATTGTTTTGGCACATTTATATTAGGGTCCGAACCCAAACTTTATAATAGTGAATGGATATGTCTGTTTGTGGATGGAGTAGGGCGTGGAAAATCTAGATGGAAAAAATTTTATTGTATGAATTTTAGATCTAATGTTACTTTTTGGGATAGAATGTGGTAAAGTTTATAAGATATCTCCACTACCTTTCGTCCTTTGGTTTTAGCTTCACCCGAAGAGTACTTTTGCCAGTCTTTAAGATGCTATATCAGGAGATATACACCATGTGTCTTATTCATCATAGATTTGTACAAATACATATGTGTGTGCGTGTGTAAATTTGTATATTTAGTGTAGATAAACTACATGATGTATATCTCCGAGTGTAGCAAGGCATAAATCGTTTTTGCTATAGGTGGCTTTTTTAAGTCCATTGTCCAGTATATATTTGTGTTGGAAACTACCAAGCTGCACACACACAAGTAATAGGGTTGGGAACTATTTGAACCTATTATTTCAGTGATCGAATAGAGTAAGATACATGTATAACATATTAGGCAAAAACTCGTATGTGACCGTCACACGGTGGTCACACGGAGTGACAGGAAAAAGTATCACTTTTTGTGATAAAAGTATCACGTTTATCTGTAAAAGTATCACTTTTTTTGAACAAAAAAAAAAATCATTTTTTATAGCAAAAGTATCACCTTTATCTGTAAAAGTATCAATGTAGTAAAAGTATCACATTTTCTTGTAAAAGTATCACTTTTTCCTGTAAAAGTATCAAGATTTTCTGTAAAAGTGCATTCCGTCACACGTGTGACCGTTCACACACAAGACTCACTCAACATATTATCCGTTTACCATATCCAATTATCCAACCTGCTTACCAATTACACAAATACCTCATTATAATTAATAATATGTCCAATATATAAGGTTAATAATATATATTATTTAACGTAAAATATTACATTTACCTATTATATGTAGTATTTATTTATTTGTTATATACTACATTAACCAAATTATCTAATTAGCATAGACAATCTAATGCGTCCGACATGTATTATTCGAACGCTACTCAAATAAACTAAACTAGAAAATTTCTTCGCACCGTATCCGATCCGTTTATATTCCTAGTTATTTTTACCTGTCATAACAAGTCGAGAACTAAAATAACAGCTTTTAAAAACATAGCGGTTTTGAAAATGTTTGTTTTCACACCGAACACTCACAAATAGCCTATTTTTTTGTAATATACAGAAACAATAATACATTACTAAATTAATTATTACTATCTTCGTCCCGCTCTAATTTACGTACTTTTCTTTTTTATTTGTCACAATTTAATTTGTTAGCTCATAAATGGCAAACTTCTCTCACAATCTTCATCCTTAAAATCTCCACCTTTGAAAATATCAAAGATTTCATAAAATCTATTTTTCTTTAACCTTCGTGTTCGGCCAAGATAGGTAAATTAAATCGAGACAGAGGGAGTATAATTTTATAAATATTCGGTTATTATATTAAAAATTTGGCATTTTATTTGTTGGCCTGTTATGGGAATATGTACCTCGCATCCAATCAAGATGTACAGCCAAATAATTGAAAAGCATCGTCACGTGCATTGTCCCTCCCCCACATGCTATCTGTCCTATATTTAATTGGCACCGGTATTAGTTATCACAAGAAAAAAAAAAAAAAAAATGTCACCATTATTGTGTCAATAAATCCTATTTCACATCCAATACTAATCCATCATGAAATAATCTATCGTCGTAGCGTGACAATTTAGATGGTTCGATTTGGTCAAGTTCTGTTCATCAAATCAACATAATATATTGGATTAGATTAGATCGGTCTGAAGTGTTATTGGGCAAAAATTATCTATTCTGACCAAGTCCATCTCCTTAAATATTTAGATTTTTGAGTTGATTCAGAGGCCATCGATCTATTAGCATACCGAGTCGGAATTGTTGGGCCTATATTTCTATTGTCAGCTCTATTTGTACGTCTATTCTCACTACTTGTTAAGTTAATTTATAGATTTACCGATCTAATAGGAGACGAAGCGATTTAATTTAAATAATTTTATTAACTATTAATAATTGTTTGGTTTTCGGGTATAAAACCGCCAAGAACTTAATATTTACAATTTGATACAAAAACAAGATTGAAGGACTTAGATAATTAAAATAAAAGAAATCTTGCACCATGCTTGTGTTCAAATATAAAACATCAAGTGATAAAATCAATCCGAATCGATGAATCTGTCCAGTTCATTTGACATTTAAATTGAATTATAAACGAATTAGTTAAGGATTATTGGGTCCAATAGGCTCATCTGAAGTGCTAATGATGCACATACTGATTCCATAAGTTACCGAGGGGATGTGATAGATTGAACACCCTCAATTTCTCGTTCGACAAAAGTCTAAAGCAGTCCAACATAGCTCGTTATATTGCATTGGCCCTGACGGTATGAATTGTCACATCTATTAGAGGTGGCAAAATTGTCTAGCCCGATATTTAAAATGAGTCGGGTCACATAAATCTTGACCCAAAGTATTATTTGGTTCGATCGGATCGGCCTAGTAATCCAAAAGCCTCACGAATTGTAGGTCGGTACAATAACCCTAGTATATTATAGGGAATATGTTGAACCGGACTAATTAAGTTTAGGTCTAATCAAATTTAGTTCATGTCCTCTCTCTCGACCCGACATATGATGTGGACCCATCAAGAACGACACGTTCGAATTGTCACCTTTAACCTGTACACGTACAAGATAAGGTAACTATACATAATGGATCCGAATGATGAAACACTAATCACCACTTTAATGTACTTTATTCGTTTGATCTTCAAAATGAAAAAAAACAAAAATAAATAAAGATCACCATTTTATAAAATAAAATAAAATAAAATAAATAAAGATCGGTTAGTTGAATTAAATTGCGCGTTAGCTTAAGCGCACCAATTTATTAGTCAAAAGTGGGCGACAACTATTGACTTCTAGAAATGATTTTCATACTATGATGTTATATTATTTCCTCCGTCTCGACAAATTTGCATGCTCCGACGCGTATGTTAAGGAAAAAATATATTCTTATTTTTTAATTAATTTTTTAAAAGTGAAGATTGAGAGTGAAGATCATAAAAGAAATTTCTTTTTTAAAGATGTGTAAATTAGTGTGGAACGGATCGAAAAGAAAAGTGTACAAATTAAAATAAAATGGAAGGCATATTATTTTATTTATTTAATTGTTTATTCAATTACCTTTGTAAATATTTTTTTATATATATATATATATATTATCTTTTCTTTTACATTTTTTCAGTACTATCTCTGTATAATTGGAAATAGAACAATTTAAAAGTAAATTGGAGTACTTTTAGGAATTTTACGAGGGATAGAAAATTAACAGATAACTTATTTCTCTATTTCCACATACTTTTTAGTTTTCGTATCCTAAACTAAAATAACAACTTAAAAAATGATTATTGCTACAACAAAATATATATTCATGAATAAGAACTCTACTGGACGAAGTTGGATAACTCAAGTGGCAGAACATCTACTACCTAGACCTTTGATCCTGGTTCGAATCACTCTGAAAGAGGGGAAGATTTTTCTTTCTTCTTAGATTAGAAGAAAAATTAAAAAAAAAAAAAAATAAGAACTCTAATGTTGGAGAACTGCGGGGAAAAAAACTTTCTAACATATATCCATTGAAGTAGATTTTTTCTTAGATCCATCAAATCTTTTTCCGAAATCGTACAAGTTTCTTCCAATGACCTCATTTTCATCATCGGGTCCAGGAAATTCTTTGGACGGCCTATGTTGGAGGGATATCGATCTAATCCGAAAGACCAAAGTTTACTCGTGGATGTCTCAAAACACAGCAGAATCTATGTGAATCATCATTTAACGGGTAAAAATAAATATTTATAGAAAACTCATAAAAGTTAAAATTATAACTAAAAGAAACATATATTTTTTCTTTTTTTCATTTTTCTAATTGGCAGATACTATAATATTAAACTTTTCCCCGGGCCCACAGCAATACTTTCACAGTGCACGTGGCACATATTCCTCCACCATGCAACACCAATCAACAAAAAGACAAAACTGCCCTTCGGTATCACCGTCCTCCGGTGCCGGTGGAAGGTCCTTACAGTAATTTCATGTTTTCAAACAGCATTACCACCATAATAATCATTTCTTCTTCTTCCTACTACAATAATATAACCACACTGCACAGTTCTAGAGAGAGAAAGTGTCGGCTGCATTACCATTTCTTTTTGACAACTTGCAACAGATTTCAAGCACAAACTATAACAGTAAGTTCTGTTCAATCCTTTGTTTTATCTCTCCAAGAAAATATAGAATTATTGTTGTTTTTGTCAGCTAAATTGTGTAGTTATATACTCATTCTCGTGAATTTCTGTGTGTTTTTTTATATATTTTATGTTTAGTTAGTTGATTTTTTCTGGGTTCTTAGATGCCAGAAAAATCTGCAGATTTTGCTTTGGTTTTTGGGGGCGAAAACCCCCATAGTTCATGGTTCAAGATTCTGTTCATTTTAACTCTCCAAGAAAACATAGATTTATACAGATAGTTCGCTTCGAATTAGTGTTTTTTGTCAGCTCAAAATCACTTATTCTGTAGTTTTACTCTCATTTTCCTGAATTTCTGTGTGTTTTTATCCAGAAAAATATGCTAATGGTTTTGGGGGCGAAAACCCCCATAGTTCATTCATGGTTCAAGATTCTGTTCATTTTAACTCTCCAAGAAAACATAGATTTATACAGATATCTTGCTTCGGATTAGTGTTTTTTGTCAGCTTAAAATCACTAATTCTGTAGTTTTACACTCATTTTCCTGAATTTCTGTGAGTATTTTTTATCCAGAAAAATCTGCAGATTTTGCATTGGTTTTGGGGGCGAAAACCCCATAGTTCATTCAAGGATACAGAGAATTATGTCAATAGTTTGCTTCGAATTAGTGGTTTTTTTTCAGCTCAAAATCACTAATTCTATAGTTTTACACTTATTTTCTTGAATTTCTATGTTTATATATTTATATAATTTCTAGAAAGTATGCCAGAAAAATCTGCATTGGTTTTGGGGGCAAAAACCCCCCATAGTTCATTCAAGAAAACAGAATAATAACAATATTTTGCTTCGATTTTATTTCTTTGTCAGCTGAAAATCACTAATTGTGTAGTTGTACACTCACATTCGTTTATTTCTTTGTGTTTTTTTAATTGATTTTTCTTGATTCTCATATGCCAGAAAAATCTGCAAATTTTGCATTGGTTTTGGCCTTTGGGGGCGAAAACCCCCATAGCTCATTCATGGTTCAAGATTTTGTTCATTTTATCTCTCCAAGAAAACATAGAATTGTACACATATTTTGCTAAAAATCAGTAATTCTGTAGTTATATACTCATTTTTCACGAATTTCTGTATGTGTTTTTCATATGCTTAATTTCTAGTAACTAATTGAATTTTCTTGGTTTTCAGATGCCAGAAAAATCTGCAAATCTTGCATGGGTTTTGGGGGCGAAAACCCCCATAGTTCATTCCTGGTTCAAGATTCTGTTCATGTGTGTATTTCTTGGAATCTTGATCATTTGGTCAATTGATGGCTTAAATATGAACTCTTTCCACAAAGATTCCACCTTTAGAAATCTTCCAATTCAAGAAAAAATCATCCAGATTGATTTTAATTTCACAAACCAAATTTTAGCCCAAACCCACCAAAATCTTGACCCGCCCCGCAAAAATCCCAGCCCGAATCCCCTCAATTTGAGCCAAAATCGAACCCACAATGCCTCCATTTTACTCCAAACCCACCAAAATCTCAGCTCGGATCACCTCAATTCGGGCCTAACCCGAACACATAATGTCTCGATTTTGAACCCACCAAGGATTCTGCAGTGGATTACAGCTGATTTGGAGTCGAATTATTCGTCGAATCTTCTCGCAAAGTGGCTGGCACCAGGGGGGGAGCCTTGTAAGGATTCAAGGACAGTGGATATCAGTTTGGATGATAGTGAAATGACGGAATTAGCCTCGGGTGAGATCCATGAGTTTGGTTTTCAGGCAGTGGATGAGTTAGGGGAGCCTCGTTGTGTAGGAGGGGACTATTTCGAAACTGATCTTTCGGGCGAAAAATGGAGGTCTAGGCCCCCCATTAGAGACTTAGGCAATGGGACTTACACATTTGCCCTTCAAGTTCATCCTGATTTTGCTGGTGATTATAACTTGACTGTGATTCTCTTGTTTCGTCATTACGAAGGGTTGAAGTTTTCGCCTGCGAAGTTTGCCTTCGATAGGGTTCTTCGTGTTATCCCCATCAAGTTCGTCTCATCATCCTCGTCCTCATCATTGTCCGGTTTGGAGTTAAGACAATGCGAGAAGAGTGATTACACTAGGGAGGTGTGGTCGGGTAGGTGGACCCGACACGCTAACAACAAGAGCTGCCAGATCAGCAAAGACGGTAGGTATAGGTGTCAAGATGCGAGCTTTCCATGTCAGCATCCGTGGTGTGACGGGGAGTTAGGTAAGCTGGAGAGCAACGGGTGGGTCTACTCGACCCATTGCTCGTTTAAGTTGTTGTCAAGTGAAGAAGCGTGGAAGTGTTTGAATAACCGTTGGATCTTTTGGTGGGGCGATTCGAACCATTGTGATACGATTCGAAACATCCTCCACTTTATCTTGGATGTGCATGATATCGCGACCGTTCCAAGGATTTTCGATATGAACATCACAAACCCGAGGAACCGGGCCCAAACAGTCCGGTTCACGAGCATTTTCAACGGGCACCCGAACCATACAGGCAACTACCAAGGCTTGAACTCGTTGATCGACGAAGGGTATAGAAACACGTTAAAGAGTTACTTTTCAGGTAGTATAGTTCCAGATACTATCATCATGAATTCTGGCTTACACGATGGGATATTCTGGTCGAGTATCCGAAGATTCATCGAGGGTGCAGATTACGCAGCCCGGTTTTGGGCCGATGTGATGGAGGGTGTTTCAAGAAACGGGCTTTCTCGGCCCGTGATTATATACCGGACGACTGTGACTACGGGTGGCTATGCTAGGTCTATGGGGTTCAACCCTTCAAAAATGGAGGCCTTCAATGGGGTAGTATTGGATAAAATGCGACAATATGGGGTTCTTGATCGAGTTATCGATGACTTCGATATGACCTATCCGTGGCACTACGATAACCGGTGCAACGACGGGGTTCACTACGGTCGGGCCCCGTTGAAGGCGCGGTGGCGAGACGGGCAAATCGGGCACCAATATTTCGTTGATCTAATGCTCGGTCATGTCTTGATTAACACATTATGTGTTGGATGAGAAATTATGATTTTATATTTTTTGAAGAAATTTTTTTAGGAATTATTGTTGTGTACAAAGATATATAAAAGGGGTGGGGGTCTGATGTAACATATAGTGATATGATTTTTTGTAGCATATTGATATTTTGTATTTTTTATAAGTGTGTACACATTAGTACAGGTGATTACCACTATAAAGAAAGTCCAAATCATAATTAAATTTTTACTTATTGAGTAAAATTGATTTTTATTTTTATGATGTTGCACTTGTGAAGTTAGATGATGGATGATGTATTTTAGACATATATTTTAGTTTAGGGTTAATATCATTTTTCGATTCATAACTTTTTGTTCGTTTGACTATTGTTGTAGATTTTACTGTTTTTCCAATTTCGTTTTGTAATTGGAGATATTGCTTGCACTAGAATTAATTTTTGCCATCAATGAATAAATTGGAGGGGAAACCACACGTGTTTTTTTTTTCTTGAAGAATTCTTTAGGCATTATTATTGTATATAGAGATGTATAAAAGTAGTCTTGTGTGTGACGGTCTCACGGGGTAACGGAGTATGACTGAACGTATTTTACAACAAAAAAGTTATACTTTTACAAATAAAGTGTACTTTCAGTATAAAAGTGACATTTTTCTTGTCCAAAAAAGTGATACTTAAATAATTATAAACAAAAGTGATATTTTTAAAATAAAAGATAATATTTTTATCCTATCACACGATCGTCATATCGTACCACAACCTCACACGAGTTTTAGAGCAACTTACACCTATCTAATGAAGATGAAGGTCATTGTAATTTATTTTGACCTTTGCATTTATAGCTAAATAATTAGTTTGTACTACTTTCGTCCGCTTTAACTTTTTTTTTAATCTTAATTTAACTTGCTAACTCATAAATTACAAATTTCTCTCACAATTTTCACTTTCAATCTCTATTTTTTAAAAAATCAAAGATTCTACAAAATCTGTTTTTCTTTAACCTCCGTGTCTGATCAAAATATGAAAGTTAGGCCGGGACGGAGGAAGTATTATTTTGGGAGGTCTTTTTAAATCTCTTCTTTGCTTTATGTTTTTAATTCTAGTACAATTAGGTTATCTCTATATATGATAATCGACAAACTTTCTAGCTCATCATTTAACTTAGTTTATTTTGTTTTTGGAGTTTCTATATATGCCGGAATCACTTGAACATATTAATATTAACGAGTGAGTTGATTTTTCTCTAAAAAAGAAGGGTGAACAAATTAATGTACAAATAAGTATAAACAAAAAGATATTAAATTAGTTGCCTAATAAGAAAGTAAACTTAAAAAGGAAAGAAAAATGTAATAGAAATAGAGCATAAATATAAAACACTATCACAGAAATATCAAAATTTTACTCTCCACATTCTAAACAAAAATCTACCACACTAAATAGAATAGTTTTTTTCTATGCCAATTGTACGAATTATAGAACTGTACAATTCGGAGTTGGGTAGTTTTTCATTATAAGAAATTAATATTTGTTTGAGTCGAAACATATTGTTTTTTCTTAAGAAATGATTATGTCGAAAAGGGAATAGTGCCCATACTCAAAGATATTACTTCATCTTTCCCGACTTATTTTGTTCACTTTTCATTTTCGGTCGTTCCTACTTATTTTGCACACCCCTAAAATATAAACTAATTTCTATAATTTCCACTCTTAAAATCTCAACCATGAATACCTTTGAAAATTCAAAGAAAAAATAAAATTTGTTTTTTCGTAAATGGACACATTGGTGCAAAATAAACCGGGACGGAGAGAGTGATTATTTTGATACCTTTATTCAAAATAAGTGATGCATTTCAGTATAAATAGTTATATATATTTCATGGGAATTGCGCGGCACCCAAATTGCATTGCATGTCGAGCTGGCAAAATCGGCTTGGCCCAATGGGCTGGCTCAACCCGCCTGATATTTTAGGTAAATTGGGCCACATAAATTGAGGCTCGCAGGATCATCGAGCCCAATAAGCTCGACCGAATGAGCCAAAAGCCGGACTGACCACGAACAATCCGAAAATCTTTGAATTTAAGAGGGATGGATTGGATTGGGCCCAATAATTGTTGGCTCGATGGGTTTTGGGGCCCACCCAACCGGAGCCGACATATAATTTTGATTTAATGAATTGGGATGGGCTGAACGGACCAAATTGCCATTTCTAATTGTATGGATCTAATATCCCAACAACTAGTTAACGTGAGAATTAATACACTAATAATTTTGTTATTTTACCCAATAATAAAATATAAAAAAGTATCTTTCTTGAAATACTTTTGTTTGAAGACTATTATTCCCTTATTTTTTAGCTCTATTGTAAAAATCTCGACTAGCTCCGATTAATTCCGTGTAGGCGTTAAGTTTTTATTGGTCGCTTACGTTTATTTTTCGATTTCTCCTCACTTAACTACGTCTATACCTTTATTTGTCCCATCCATACTCCGACTAATCGCTATATCCCACTTCATCGTTTGATTAGCGTCTAACGGTTCTTACAACCTTGTGTTTTAGAAGCAATCTATTTCCGTTAATCGCGTGACATTTGGAGCAAGAAGAATGGAGGGCAGTTTCGACATTTTACCAGGAATGCTATCTGGAATTGCGGTACCTCAAATTCAAAGAAACAACCACACCTTCAAACCAAAGCAAACAAATTTAAAGAAAAGAAAAAAAAGTAGAAATCTGAAAAAAAAAATATACCGCCTGAAAAATCACTTTTACCACCCAATTAAACGGGCTCAGGCCCGATCTCCATGATTTGGGTGGTGAAAGGTTGATAATTTTTGGATCTCAATTCAATCTGCATTTTTGGGGGGAAAACATTTAAGGCGGCGAAGAAGACGATTGGCGCGAGAAATTCTTACATTTCGCTCCACGTTTGATTAAAATGGCGTTCAGAGTCACTTGGATTTCTTTTCTTAGGTTTTTGTTGCTTTCATTGCTGCTCGCTGCCATTGTAATTGCTTGCTTCACTCTTCCTGTGGAACAGGTTCGATTTTTTTACAATTATTGTTTGTTTGGCTGTTTCCTTGAACGATTTTGGTATTGTGCTACGTTGTTTTTTGTTTGGATGGTTCGAATTGATAAAATGTTGAAGGATTTTGTTTGAATTAAATTTAGGATTGGTTCGTGTTCTTATTATAAATTACGCAATTTTGATTATCTATGTATTTCAGCAGGGTGATTAATTAGGTTTTGTGTTATGTATTAGAAGAATGTTGAATAATTCGGGAACCTTTCCTTACCTCCGACCGCAGGGCTGTTAATGAGTCGAGTTGAGCCAATTGTTCAAGCTTGTTTGAAATATTATCGAGCTTCTAATTGAGTCGAAATTGAACGAGCTATAATGAAGCCGAACACGAGTAGTTAGACATCTTTACGCTTGTTTTAGCTTTTTTACTTATCGAGCTTTAGCTTTAGGTTTTATAAAACGTAAAAGAATGTTCAAACTTGTTTGATATCATTAATCAAATATAGTCCAAACAAGCTTTTCGGCGAAAGATCTTGAATCGAGTACTAATTGAATGTATTCTTGTTCAAGCTTATTTGAAATATTATCGAGCTTCTAGTATTATGTTCGAGTTTCTCTAATTATTAATTGAATTTGAGATTGAACGAGCTCTGATTGAGCCGAACGGGTGTCGAGCTCGATATCTTTATGCTTGTTTTAGTATTTTTTACTAATCGATTATCAAGTAACTTGTTTTGATTTTAAGTGAAGTAGTGAACTGAAGGTTGTTACCATGCACTTTTTGTCTTGATTCTAAATAGTGTTCTTTTGCAGATGCTGAAGGATTTCTTAATATGGATAGATGAAGATCTTGGTCCTTGGGGTCCTCTAGTGCTGTAAGTACAGTTTAATGGCTTGTTAAGTTTCTATGATGGTGTCGGGATTTGCTGCACATCTGTATGCCAGAAAATGCATGTCAAATATGAATGTAGCTTGGTATTATCTTATAGATATGCTTAGCCAAACACCCTCTTGGAAACTGAGTAGTAACAATTCATATGCTTGAAATGGCTGCTACTTTCATATAAGTTGGTTAGCCGAATTGAATTATGGTAGGTAGAGATAGTAATTGTTAGATAAGAGTATCATTTCGGCAAGAAGTTGAAGGGCATGTATGGAAATTCAGAAAATTCAAATGTTCCTCTTCTGCAGTGTCTGCAGATTTACTTCTTTGACTCTAAAATAAACGGATGGCTTGTTTTGGCTTTTCGTTTGCTTCATGATCATGGTTCCTGCGAAGTTGTGACCTTAAAGATGCATTATTTTGGCTTATTCGCTGAAATGTGAAACATAGAAACCGTTGCTTGTTCAATGTCAATGGACTTTATTTCCAATCGGGAAAAACTAGTGTTGGAAGTGTGAATAGTGGTTGCTTGTGCGTCGAGGGATTTGAAATGCATGGATTTCAAATGATCAAAATTAGTGGTTGTGAAGTTGTGACCTTAAACATGCATTATTTCGAGCTGAAATGTGAAACACAGAAAGCATAGCTTGTTCAGTGTTGATTGACCTATTTCCATTCGGGAATAAATAGTGTTGGAAGTGTGAATAGTGGTTGCGTTTGCATTGAGGGAGTTTGAAATGCATGGATTTCAAATGATCGAAATTAGAGAGGTTCCATATCCACCCAAATCCAACAACCACTTATGGGTTTTGCCCACTATGAATTTTAAAATACATCATTGTTTATATTTGTACAAAACATTACCAGTTAAGTTGGTTAATCAGTACTTGCAAATATCGTTCCTTCTTTGTGACGTCGCTTGTGAACCTGCAGAGCTGTGGCATACATTCCTTTAACAATATTGGCGGTACCAGCTTCAATTCTAACTGTAAGGATTTCACCCGACCTCAAAAAATAGAAGCAATGGCTTTAGCTCGTAGTTCTTTTTTTCATTGTCAATGGCTTTAGCTCGTGTTTCCTTTTTTAAAGTAATTTAAAAAAATGGCTTGAGGGCTTGCATCTAACGTTTCAGCTCGGAGGCGGCTATCTCTTTGGCTTGCCTTTGGGTTTTATTGCTGATTCGGTTGGTGCTACAATAGGTGCTGGAGCTGCATTTCTTCTTGGGAGAACTGTAAGTTATTTTACTTTGTAACTTTTTTCGACCCTATCCGTTTCAAAATTTTGACTTAATTACCATGGCAGATAGGGAAGCCATTTGTCATGTCCAAGCTAAAAGACTACCCACAATTTCGTGCAGTTGCAATCGCAATTCAGAGGTCCGGGTTTAAGGTATGTTCGTCTTCTGAATCTAAGTCACTGTTTTGTTCTTGATATTTGAAGTATTGTGATCTTTATATTTCTCATGTCTTCGAACAGATTGTGTTGTTGCTTCGTCTTGTTCCCTTACTTCCATTCAACATGCTGAACTACCTCCTATCCGTGACTCCAATCCCGATTGTCCCGTATATGCTCGCTTCGTGGTTGGGCATGATGGTATATGTCCCTGATCTGAGTGAACATTATATCTATGCCTTTGATGCCAATTACAACATTTTAACTCTCAAAATCTGTTTATTAAACTAGTCAATTCGAGAAATGATTCGATACGATGTAATTTAACTGACACATTCTTTTTGCAGCCAATTACTCTTGCCTTGGTGTACGTAGGGACAACTTTGAAGGATCTTTCAGATGTTACCCATGGTTGGGGCGAGTTTTCTACAACCCGTTTGGTAAGGGTTTTTTCTTCTATTATTTTGTTAAGAGCCCATTTTTTCGCTCCACTTCGAGTACACTAATGATGCTACATGTGTATATGAGATTTTAGAAATGAAATGTGATTTCTTTTCGTGGAGTGTTGAACATCCTTATGTTGTATAAGAATTTTACGTCTTTGCTGACGTTATCCTTTTCTCTGATGCAGGCTTTTATCGCGCTGAGCCTCACAGTGTCTGGTAAGTCTCGAGAGGCTATTCTGGTTTTTGATTGTTTCACTTTACTGTCCCATATTGCATTCCTCGTGGCGTTGTTAGTAGATTCGAACCCCTTAGCATTTCATTCACGTTCATTTTCAATTGTTTGCATCCTGTAACATATGAATAGAGGTGACAATTTGTGCCGCCTGGCCCGGGCCAACACCATATGCCGGGCTGGACTGGCCGGAAATTCTATTTGGCTGCAAAATTGGTGACCGGAGCCTAACCCAAAGATTGTTGGACTGGGCTGCGGTCCGTTGGACGTGATGGTACTTCTGGCGATTCCTATATCCCAGTCAATCTAAAATCTTTGGCCGGCCGGGCAGGCCAGGGCGGCTATTGGGTTATGCCAATTTTTTCCTATTGATGAAAATTAAAGGAAAACTGTCACGAAATAGCCACTTAGCATTTCATTCCCATTATTTGCATCATATAACATATACGTAGTGGTGGCAATTTGTGCCTGGCCCGTTCCGGCCCAGCCCAGCCCAATCTGCTTGGGCAACACCATATGCTGGGTCAGGCTGGCCTGAAATTCTATTGGGCTGCGAAATTGCCGACCCCAGTCCTAAAATATGCTAAGATTGTTGGGTTGGGCAGTCGTGTGTTAGACATGATGGAACTTCGGGTGATTCCTACGGCCCAGTCAATCTAAATTGTTGGACGGGCTGGACAGGTTTTCGGGTTGTCCTAGTTTTGCAACCTTTACGTATACGTATTGATGAGTTAAAAGGAAAACTCACGAAACAGTCACTTAGCATTTCGTTCATGTTTATTTTCGATTGTTTTACAACATATATGTAGAGGTGGCAATTTGTGCCTTCTGGCCCGGCCCTACCCAATCTGCATGGCCAACACCATATGATGGGTTAGGCTGGCCGGAAATTCTATTGGGCTGTGAAATTGGTCGCCCAAAATACCGGGCCTCGGCCTGTTGAACGTGATGGTACTTTGGGCGATTCCTTCAGCCAGTCAGTCTAAAATGTTGGACGGGCCATTGGGTTGTGTCAATTTTGCCACCTCTACGTAAGTTTCATGAAACAGCCATAAGAGAACATGAAGTGAACTGAAAAATCGACGTTCTCTCACTGTATTTGCTTGCAGTGGTACTAATGATCGTAGTCACACGAATCGCGAAGTCTGCATTAGATAAAGCGCTGGCCGAAAATCAAGATATAGAGAGTGACATCGTCCGGCAAGAATCACCAGAAGTGGCCGATTCAACCGTAGATATCCACCAGCCACTCTTAATCAAGACTCAAGATTAGTTTTCCTGTCTGTGCTGTGTAAATTCTACTGCTGCTGTCTGCTGCCTACATAGCGCTACATTTTGTAGCGCTACGTTTGTGGAGCGTCTTTAAATCGACGCTCCATATTTGTTCTGTATAGTCTGCAATATTTAGCAATGGTAGAAATAGGTGTAATTTATTGCGTGTACTTAGATGGTTCTGTGCAAGTGTAATGCAGTATGCAAAATGTACTATCAATTTAAGTGCTTATTGTTACTGCAGTTTGTACTGGTTTTGCAGGGGCATTATTATTTATTTTTTATTTTTTCTAGGGCATATTTGAAAGGGTTCGACTAAACGACTAGAATCTGATCGGCCAGAATTTTCCGAATTTTTTTTTATATGGTAAATTACCCTTAGGCCCCTAAGTAGTCTTCGATTTCATTTAATGTAATTAACCCGTTTATGTAAAACGAACAACAATTATATACACTTACGAAGAGGACGAAGAAAGAAAAAATATAAATTTGCAGGTTCGTTTTTCTGCAATTTTATATTTTTTCTTCTTCGTCCTCTTCGTAAGTGTATATAATTGTTGTTCGTTTTGCCTTCTCTGAGTTCGCTTTTGGGTTGAGATGAATAATTGCATTGTAATATCCATGGATCTTCCTTCTTCCCGATTTGGTAGCGATTCTGTTTCCTTTGAAATTAGCTGCTTAAGGACGTGGGTCTATTGGATTTCTGTTGGTGAGAGTCGTTAATTGACGTTTCTCCTGCATTAGTAAACGCTCTCTCTCTTAAATGACGTGTCAATCATCTATGGTATGCAACAGGAGATGTAATACAAATCTGTAATAGGAGATCCGAAGTGGGGAGATTTATCCAATTTCCCTCTACATCCGCCCCTGTCAAGGAGATTTATCCAATTTCGAATTATGATCCAATATTAACCTTATAAAGAGATTAGAACAAACCTCTCTTCTCGACCATAATGTTTATGAGCGAGGCTCGTTTCCTCCTAAGTCCACGCTATATCACTTATGCAAAATTCATATAAACACATCATTTATTTTCTAAAATTATTACAATGATCATACTAAAAATTGATGTCACAATATTTTTGTTTTGTCTGATTGTCCTGTATGTGGGTGGGGGACCACAAGAGCATCATGAATAGGGGCATGAGAGTTCTGCAACTAATTTAAGGGTATAGGGTAGGGTAAATTTCAGAATTATTTGATTCATTATTGTCCAAAATTATTACATCTGATTTCCAGAGTTACACATGCACTGGGTCACACCCATCAAGTACACTCCTATCTATAGACTTCAAATGTAAAATTCCAACATGGTCCAGTGGGTTTATGATGGTATCGTCTTTCCTAACTTCAGTCGGGATAACAATATGATTTGGTTGTATTTTTTACGTGCAAGAATGTACTCGTAACTCTACTCTTCTTCGTAATTCACAACTGTATTTAGAGGTGGTGAATCTGGTCGACCTGATTTAGCTTGAATAGTTTGACATTTTGCTCGGGTTGGGCCGTAAGAATTTGAGCCTGAAGCATCATTGACATGGTCAGATATAGTGTATTTTCCGGAAAGTGACCCACAATAAAATCACAGTTTTTGGCCAGACTTAATTTTGGATGGGGCCGTCCCGGTCCAACATATACCGTTGGCACTGGGCCAAAGCTATATGTTAAATGAGGCCAGAGGTGACAATTTAAGCCGCTTGAAATGATCCAACTCTACTGAACCAATGGCATAAGTTGGTTCAAGTTGGGACTTGGGCCGGCTCGAACTTTTGTTGGGCCGAAAATTGGCGAGTGCAACATAGCTTTATCATCTTAAAATACATTAAGATTTGTTGAGTAGATCGTAGGCCATTGGCCCATAAGATCGGGCATGGTGCATCCGAGGTATTTCAGGCTAAGATTTTTATAGTCTAACTTGTCTAAAATGTTGGACCGACTGAAATTCCTGCAGTCCATTTAAAATATTGGACGAATTGTGTCAACCAGGTCCAACATATACTATTGGGCGACGTGCTTGCGGCGGGCCAAAACTATATGTTAAATGAGTTCAGAAGTGGCAATTCAGGCTACCCCACTTGACTCAAGTCTACCAAACCAATGGCAAAGTTAGGGTTGGGCTAAAAGTTTTTGGACCGGAAATTGGTAAATCCAGCGTAGCTTATCACCTTAAAATACACTAAAATTTGTCGAGCGAGTCTGTGAATCATCGGTCAATAAAGTCGGGTATGGTGCGTCCGAGGTACTTCAGGCTAAGATTCTTATAATCTAATCTATCTAAAATATTGAACAAACATAAATTTCTATAGTTCAACTTCAATTCATCTAAAATGTCGAATGGATTGAATCGGCCTATCGTCTACTGGTTTATAAGCCTGACCGACCGAGACTCAAGTTTATCATAAGTTCAGCATACCTATTTGTCTATGTATCAACATCTATAAATTCTTTGCAGATAAACTGCAAAAATTCAATAACAAATTTACTTGTATTTATTTTAATATAATTGAAAATGCTGCAGCTATTGTTTGTATTTCTTTCTCCCAAAAAAATATAAAAATTGAAAAGCCCACAATAAAGGACTTGAGGACAATCTTTTGGAGTGAATAGTAAGCAAAATAATATGCTCTCCTAATTACAAAATAAAAGTCACATTTTCAAAAGGAAATATATTATCCCATAAAAAGTATACCAAAATCAATGTCTTATTTATTTGTCTGAATAAAAATTAGAAAATTTTAGTTTTAGGAAAAAAGTTAAAAGTGATTGAATATGTAAAATCAACAAATAAATGGAAAAGTTGTATAGCAGATGTTTAAGGTGTGCTCACTTAAAATGTAAACATATTATATATATAGACACATATATGGATAATTAAATAGTTTTTTTTAGGTTTTTTTCATTTTATTTTTATTTTTTTAATTTAAGGACATTATCTTTGGTCATTTTGAGTTTGGTTCTTTAACTTTTGAAATTCGACGAATTTGTCCATTTTAACTTTAAATTCAACAAATTGATCATGTCACTACTATGCAGATAATTTTAAATTTGTCGAATTTCGAAAGTTAAATGACCAAAGTCGAATTTTAACTAAAGAACAAAAATTAATGACTAAAAATAATTTTCTTAAATTAAAAAAACTAAAAAAACTATTTGTCATATATAAGAATAAAAATGAAGAATTTGGTAAATGTGATAACAAAGCAAGAATTACTCCCTCTGTTCCGCTTAAAACTGCCTACTTGTCTTTCGAACCGTCCCAAATAAAGTTGTTACCCAAAAAAAGAAACTAATCCCACAATCTTCACCCTCAAAATTTCAACCCTTAATCTCAACCTTTAAAAAAATCAAAGAACTATTTTTTCTTAACATCTGTGTCCGACCAAAATAGCAACTTTAATCGGGACGGAGGGAGCATTATAGTTAGAATGACAAGTTGTTTGAAGTTTGTTTTAAGCCAATTGACATTTCCTTTATGGCGAAAAGGGGCCCCTCTCTTTCCCCTTACACAAAAATTCAAACCAAAGAACAAGGACAAAGGCACAAGGGTTTCATCATTGTTTAGCCTTTTAAGGAGGACAATATTTATTACTTGCTTATTTTTCACAAAAGAATTCAAAGTCATTACTCCCACTTAAAAAGGTGACAATTTGGGAGGTTCGATTTGCTCAGATTCAGTTTATCGGATCAATATTATATATCGAGAAATTTTTATTGGGTCAAAAGTTATCGAGCTCAGCCTAATTTATTTTTCTTTAATATACTAAGATTTTTGTGTTAAGCCGTTTGACGTTTAGCTTGTCGAGTCGGACCTGTTGGGTCCAATAGTACTTTGAGTTTACATTTCTATTGTCGGTCAGTCAATCTAAAATGTCGAATAGACTAGGTTGGTCTAACGAGTCAGGTCGATTTTGCTAGATGTACTCCTGTTGTCCTAAAGATAGTTCAATATTCATTTCATCTGTCCAAAATTATAGTTGTTGTCTCTTATAAATGTTACTCCACTCATTTCATAAAAAGTGTCATGTTTCATAATAATTTATTTTCTCAAAAAAGAAATTATGTTCAAATGTCAATGTCACGTTTTCTTAGTTAAAGTAAAAGGCTTAGACTTTTTTTATTTCACTTACGAATAATTTAATATGTCAAATAAAAAAAAGTGTTTGTGTGGAAAATAGTATAATCTAAATTAGGGGTGTGCACAATACGGTGTGGATCGAATATTTGAAAATATCAAGATCTATATTAAACCTCAGTTATTTAAAAAATGAGTATCTATTACCGACCTAAAAAAATGGGACGGTGCAGTGCGGTTATATTTTTTTTTTTTTTTGGACAATTCGATTCAGAATTTTGAATCTAACGAAATGGTTCAATTCGGTTTAGATAACTTAAGATTTTTTATTCTTTGAATAAAAATTCAATTTGAACAAAATATATTTACGTCTAACTAATATAAATAATATTATTACATCAAATTTGTTTCTAACTCACTAACTTGTGTTTTTTAAATTACATAATAATTAAATATAGGATTCTTTTATGTTAAATATAACTAGTTAAAAAATTATGAATAATTTAATCTTTAATACTTATCAAACTTAATCTTTTAGGGATATTATATTTTTAAATTTATAATTTGTTATTTTATTCTGATATTTGGTTCAATACGATTTAGTACGATTAAGTACAGTTTTCTGATCGAAAATTTGAGAAATGCCCAAATTTGTACCAAAAAGATAATCAGTTCAATTCGGTTCAGAAAAAAGCCAATAATCAACAGACTTTTTCAAGTCGGAACTTATTCGGTCTGAGTTATGATTCAATTTCGATAATCTCCAAGCTCCATACACCACCTTAATCCAAATTAGTCACTTTAAATCCTTACACAATTGTTTTCTAAAACCATTAAAGATGTATTTTTATTTGGGTTAATTACCAAAAAAACCACGACATTTAGTCCAATTTTCTGTTGCAACATGATTTTTAAAACTTATCAATGTTGGTCACCAACTATAACTTTTTTTTTCAATTACAACATCGGCAAAAAAAATTGACACCTAATCGTGTCTCCATCACCACCATAAGATGCGTCTGTACAAGATCTTCATTTACCCTCGATCAATTTCACAATCTGCCAATTCCCCTGTCATTGAGAGTCGAAAAAGTAACACAATAACTTCAATCATCGATTAACAACAATGAAAATGACGGATCGTGAAATTGATCGAGGGTTAATGAAGGTCTTGTCCAAGTGCATCTAACAGTGGTGATGGTGACACAATCATGTATCATAAAATCTAGCCGATGTTGTAATTGAAAAAAAATTATAGTTGATGACCAGCATTGATAAGTTTTAAAAGTCGTGTTGCAATTAAAAATTGTACCAAATGTCCCTCCGTCCCACTTAAATTTACATACTTTTCTTTTCGGTTCGTCCCACTTAACTTTGCACACTCTTAAAAAGAAAAATTGTCTCACAATCTATACCCTTAATTTTCACCACTGAAGAAGTCAAAAAATTTCAAAATCTATTTCTTTTAACATTCGTCCGGTCAATTGTACAAAATTAGCTGGGACGAAGGGAGTAATTTTTTTTTTTTATTTTAGAAGGGGAGAATATTTATATGCAATAAATAAATAAGTAAATGAATTGTTACCAAGTTTTTACAGCTTCCTTTGCCTATACCTAGGTTGCCTATATAGAACTAAGAGTAACATGTGACTTTAACAAATGTGGTGGCATTTATTGGAATTAACTAACCCTTTACAATTATGGGCTTCAAAATTCTTACACTCTTTTCCTTTTTCTTTCTCTCACTTTTTTTTATTTATTTATTTTTTTTATTTGCATTTATTGAGTGTGTGAAAATGATGTTTATTGGGAGGTGGGGTCTTGTATTTTGTGTTGTATTTATAGTTAATTAGTTATTGATTCCGTTTCGGTCTGAAATATTCTAGTCTGATCATGAAAACAATATGTTATAATAGTGATTTCGTTTTGTCTAGCTTATCATTTATTTCGGTGTTGAACGATGAAAATGAAACTGAGATTACCGAAAATTTAGAATGCCGGGAATGAAATATTTCATTCTGAGCATGGAAACAATATGTTATAACAACCATTTTGTTTTGACCAATGATAAAGCGCAATCTGGTAACCACACAATTTGAACAATAATCTACGCACACAGAATGTAAAAACACAGGAATTACGTGGTTCGATCCGGAGATCTACGTCCACGGGCAAAAAATCACTCTTGCCGAGGTGTTTCTTTTTCTAGAATGTTGAGTTTACACGGAGTAATTCAGTACACAGAGTGCGAACCCCTAAATCAGGATTCTCTCCTCCTATTTATACTATCAAATCAAAACCCTAACTAAATCCCTATAATCTGGCCCACAAAATCTGCATGGCAGTTGGGAATGGGCCTTGAGTCGCGGAACAGGCCATAAGTTGGGCCAGCGTATGCTACTGGACCGACGCGTGCTTTCGGACCTGCTGGGCCTACGCGTGCTGGGCCGGTCAGTGGGCCAAAGTATGAGTCCGACCCGAAGTGATCGGGTTATCCCTATTAGATGCCCCCCCCAGCCGAAGTGAGGAGGGAGCTTCGGTTGTCACCGGGGTGGAATCGTAAGTAGGAGGAACCGTGGTCGCTGGCGGGCCGAAGTGTTCATGGAGGACTAAGTCTATCCGCGTCCCTGGGCACTCCGCGGAACAGTCTGTAGACTCGGAGTCGAGCTGAGCCGAAGTGGACAAGACATATAGCCGAGATACCGAGTAATAGCCTGGCCGAGATGGAGAATACACCGGAGTGTAGTATTATGACCGAGGTAAAGAGAACACCGGAGTGCAGTAGTCTGGCCAAAATGAAAGGAACACCGGAGTGTGATTTAAATCTTCCTGGCGAAGAGTAAGGTTGATGTGATTGGCGACGCCATAAACCGGACTGAGCCCATATTATTCGGGCGATTCGGTTGTAACCTGGGTGGAGCTGTAGGAAAGATGAGTCGTGGTCGCTGGCGAGCCACAGTGTTTTTGGATGTTCAGAGTCTGTGGAGGCTGAATCGAACTAGAATGAATGCCACCGAAGTGATAGCGAGACCGCGATCTCCTCAAAAGCAATAAAGTGTAACGGAAGAAGATAGTAGTCTGGCCGAGGTAAAGGGGGGATGATGTGCTTGATGCTGCCCCGGTGGAGAATCCGGAGGCCGAGGTAAAAGGATCACCGGAGTGTAATAGTCTGGCCGAGGTCTACTCCGCAGCCGAGTCGTTGGGCTCGCTAAATCTCAACGCCGGAGCGCCGAATATTGGCTCGGAGGCCGTAAATAATTAACCAGAAATAAGAACTTCTTTATCGGGTGTTCGGGAACACGACATGGACATTGCCACAGTGGATCTCCCCGGACGGATCGCGGGAGAGAATTGATTGTCCGAAGACGGAGGTTTAATTGTCCGGAGACGAGACGCGAATCTCCCCGGACGGATCGGGGGAGAGATTTGATTGTCCGAAGACGGAGGTTTAGTTGTCCGGAGACGAGACGCGAATCTCCCCGGACGGATCGGGTGAGAGAATTGATTGTCCGAAGACGGAGGTTTAGTTGTCCGGAGACGAGACGCGAATCTCCCCGGACGGATCGGGGGAGAGAATTGATTGTCCGAAGACGGAGGTTTAGTTGTCCGGAGACGAGACGCGAATCTCCCCGGACGGATCGGGGGAGAGATTTGATTGTCCGAAGACGGAGGTTTAGTTGTCCGGAGACGAGACGCGAATCTCCCCGGACGGATCGGGGGAGAGAATTGATTGTCCGAAGACGGAGGTTTAGTTGTCCGGAGACGAGACGCGAATCTCCCCGGACGGATCGGGGGAGAGATTTGATTGTCCGAAGACGGAGGTTTAATTGTCCGGAGACGAGACGCGAATCTCCCCGGACGGATCGGGGGAGAGATTTGATTGTCCGAAGACGGAGGTTTAGTTGTCCGGAGACGAGACGCGAATCTCCCCGGACGGATCGGGGGAGAGATTTGATTGTCCGAAGACGGAGGTTTAATTGTCCGGAGACGAGACGCGAATCTCCCCGGACGGATCGGGGGAGAGATTTGATTGTCCGAAGACGCGAATAACCTCTTCAATTGGTGTTTGGGAAATGATTATGACACGGCCGTGTTCTAAGGCTGACACGGCCGCGTTGCTGTTGAACCAAAAATTGGTTCCTCAGCATGATTTTGACGCGGCCGTGTCGTTTGTGTGACACGGCCGTGTTGCAATCCAGCATGGTTTCTCGTTTTGAGAAACTTATTGACGCGGCCGTGTCGTTTGTGTGACACGGCCGTGTTGCTGTTTGAACCAAAAACTTACATGGCGGTGATGATGCCGAGGCAGCGGAGGGCGGCCTGGCGGCGGCGGTGATGATGCCGAGGCAGCGGAGGACGGCCTGGCGGCGGCGATGATGATGCCGAGACGGCGGAGGGCGGCCTGGCGGCGGCGATGATGATGCCGAGACGGCGGAGGGCGGCCTGGCGGCGGCGGTTATGATGCCGAGACGGCGGAGGATCGGTTCCCACAGACGGCGCCAATTTGATAAAGCGCAATCCGGTAACCACCCAATTCAACCTAAATTAACGCAGAAAATATAAAAACACACACAATATACGTGGTTCGATCCGGAGATCTACGTCCACGGGCAGAAAACGGCAATCGCCGGAGTGTTTCTTTTACTAGAATGTTGAGTTTACACGGAGTAATTCAGTACACAGAGTGCGAACCCCTAAATCAGGATTCTCTCCTCCTATTTATACTATCAAATCAAAACCCTAACTAAATCCCTATAATCTGGCCCACAAAATCTGCATGGCAGTTGGGAATGGGCCTTGAGTCGCGGAACAGGTTGAAATGAAACTGAAATGACCGAAATTTCCAAAATTCTTGGAATGACTTCTTTTTTTGTAATTTAGTTCCTTTTTTCTCTCACACACACATATTAAAATAAAAGGTCTGAAATATAATACTCCCATCGTTCACAAATAAGTGTCATAATAGGAAAAACTATATTTTCACAAAAAGTGTCATTCCAGCACTTTTTGTATATTTATTCCAATATTGTCCTTAGTTAGATCTAAGGAAATTTTCACACAAATCTTTATATTATTAAATAAAGTATGAAGAAATTTATGGCAATAAAAAATTGATGGAGAGAAAAATAGAGGGGTGAGTTGTCCATTTCATAATTTCTTAAATTCCACCTGAAAGTCTAAATAAAACTTATTTGTGAACGAAGGGAGTATAATATAATCTCATATAAATCTTTTTTTAAAGTTAATTTAACCTTGAAAATTAAATTACATCCTTGGGTGTACCATGTGCACAATAGTGTTATGGTGCAATGCTCATACAGTATTTTTTTCGTGCACTTAAGGTATAATTAATTTACTCATACAGTATGATTAATTTGTTAATAAAGTATTATGATGCACAAAAAATCTATTATGCACCTTGTGCACATAAGTTTTTACCAAATAAATAAGGTCAATATAATTATTTGGACGTGATATTTAGTACCATGTGTATCAATAAAATAAATACCAAAATCAATAATATTATTTTTTTAAGAATCTGAGAATATTCAGGGAGGTATCATTATAGACATTAACTAAGGGCAGTGCAAATGGTTACATTCATTATGTCTCTCAAATGGTATGATATCTCCATAAAGGTGCTGTCCATATTTTCTTCGATTCGAGATCATTTATTAAAAGTTGTTCGAATTATATTTGATTGAAAATATTAATATTAGACATTTTTTTATATTTGATAAGATCTAAAGTTTGACTCGACATCGATTTAGTAGATATAAATGTTGTAACAAGTATAATACTATCAAATTACTAGAAACTTAGCTCATGTTCGACTTGGTTAAAGATCGTTCAAACTCAATTTAATTATTAATTGAATGAGTTTAAATATAATATTAGAAGCTTGATGAAATTAACAATATGTTCGACCTTCTGTAATCGAAACCATTTTATCGGTAAACTGTGATGAGTGTTTAGACTACGTTCTAAAAATCTTTGTCTAGCTATATCTAGGCACTAGATTGTCCTCAATCACTTACAATTTTTCCACGATGTTTTCCATTTAATCCCTCCTAAACCCGGCTTAGTTTCGCCTAAGCTACAACTAGGCGCTAGACTCCAATCTATCCCCCAAGTAACATTTCCTAAGAACTCTGGTATTTACAATTAAAACAAAAAATATAAAATTAATAATTAACTTCATGAAAAAAAGAAAAACCCTAAAAATAAATAACCAATCACATTACAAATATACTCCCTTCGTCCCACTTGAAATTGCACATTTTCATTTTCGATACGTCACACAACAATTTGCAAATCATTAAAAATGAAACTCATCTCACAATCTCCACGTCAAAAAAATCAACAATAAAACAATTTTATTTTTTTTAAAAATGTGCAACTTCAAGTGGAACAGAGGGAGTATTATTTACCAAAACAATGTCCCATCACAAAATCTAGGCATAACGGATAAAGGGCATAATAGTAATCTGACAATATATGAATGAATGCCCAACTGCAGCAATCTGTACAGTACAGAATGTACTATCATTTTCTATTTATTTTCAATAAATAGAAATAAACCACAATAAAATATTTATTGCATCAACCTACTTTTGAATGGGTAAAATCTGACTCCTGTAATAAATATACAGATATTTCACCAGATTTTGTTTTCATCTAACCATGGTTAAGTCACCTAACCATCACAGTTAAGCCAAGCAAGGCCAAGCCGAGTGGAGCCGAGCCAAGCCGTTGTTTTCTTGAAAGCCCAAAATTATGCCATTATCTAGGAAAGTGGAAAATATTATTTAAAAGTTGCCTTCTCAGCAATAAATTAATACTTTTCCTGAAAAAAAGAAAAGAAAAAAGGCGATAAATTAATATCCCTCAAGTTATTAACTTTTAATATGTAATCTACAATATTTTTATTTTTGCACAATTTAATAAAGGTATAATTCGATACAAATTACTAGTTCATATTTATACATTTTTTTACTTGACATAAAACTATTAGTTCATAATTACACATTATTTTTTTTTATTTGACATGGAGTGCAACTATAGTATTAAAACATTCAATTTCTTTAATACAGTCTACAAAAATACTGTCAGTTGGAATCGACCCAACACTCATAAAACATAAAAATAAGGTGTTTAAATACATTATCTAACTTTTCGAAGCATGTTCGACTGATATAACCGAATTCTCCTATATTTTTTTGGAAGAAGCATTAAAAAAAAATTATGTTGCGTATTTAGAGGAAGTAGGGGTCTTAATAGTTCTGACACCCATATATAAATTAGTACAAACTAATAAAATAAGATAGTCATTTAAAAAAAAAAACTCTCATTTTGAGATCAATTTTATTTTTCACATGATATTTATTATAGAACGTCCGGAGTACAATATATGTACTCAAAAGTTTCGTTTATCTCTGATTACGTTTCATCTAGGTTGTAGACTGTCCTTGATCGTCTACTTTTTCTATCCGAATATATCCACTCTAAAAGTCCTATCTAGTTTCGATTACACCTCATCTGGGTACTAGATTGTTTTCAATCAACTATGCTTTTTACCCGACTATTTTTTACTTAATCTCACATTTAAATTAATCGCTAGAACTTAGTGTACCGTTCTGTTCAAATTTGTATACTTTCCTTTACGGTTCATCCCACTCAGATTTGCACACTCTTAAAAAGAAAATTTCCTCAATAATCTCCACCCTCAAAATGTCCATCTTCACATTTGAAAAAGTCCATCAAAAAGTAAAAATCAGTTTTCTCTTAACCTTCGTAACCGGTCTTATGTGTAAATTTGAGCGGGACGGAGGTAGTGTTATAATTCCAACACTTAATTAAGAAAAGGGATTTATAATTATACCCATAAATAAAGCCCAAAAGCAGGAGAAGTGAGAGTGTTTTCTCCCTTCCTCTCTCTCCTCTCTTTCTCTCTCATCTTCTTCCTCAAAACTCTGAAATAGAGGTAACCAGAACTCACCACTGAAGATAAATGTGGTTCACACACACGCCCTGACCACTTTCTCTCTCTTCTTCCCTCTCTGCATTCCCTCTCTTCCTTCAGATCTATTTCTCTTTCCATTTCACCACATTACACCGTTTCCAATTCCGTCGATTTTCTGCGAAATATGAGCAAGGAAGAGTTTTTGAAGATCCAGGTAATTTCTGATAAATGCTGTGTGTTTCTGTGTGAGAGAGCTAGAAAGAGGTGGTGTTGCGTAGTTTCATGGCGTTTTCCTGATTTTCGGTGTTTTTGTGTTAATTACCTTTTTACCCCCTCTCTCTCTAGAGATTTACACTGTCTCTTTGCTTGTGGTTGCAGACTTGTGTTCTTAAAGTCAATATACACTGTGATGGCTGTAAGCATAAAGTGAAGAAAATCCTGCAGAAGATTGAGGGTAATTCAGTCATTCTTCGCCTTCTTCTTTCCCCATTTTCGTAAACGAGTCCAGTCGAGCCAAACATACTCTTCTCCATTTTTGCAAACGAGTCGAGTCGTACTTTCAATATTTTGTTTGAGTTTGTTTGATTATAAAATCAGTCAAGCTTGAATGAACTTCAATTAAGCCGAGCACAAGTTGAGCTCGAGTTATTTGATGTTTCTATGCTTGTTTGGCAAGTTTTTTATTTTATCAAACGTAAAAGTTTGTTTAAGCTTATATATTTTTAATCAAACGAGCTTTTAATGAACGAAATTGAGAAAAATACAATTTTAGTCCTTTATGTTTGGTATGGTTGCGTTTTTTGTACTCACCAAATTGCCTTTTGCAATTTTAGTCATCTAACATTTAATTATTCACAATTTCATGACTTTTTTCACCGGAATTTGTTGGCCTCGTTGGAGAACCACATGCGCTTCACAAATTCCGGCGAGATATAAAAATTCCGGTAAAAAAAGTTCTTAAATTGCAAAAAATGAAATGTTAAAGGACTAAAACTGCAAAAAAATTAATCGGAAGGGGACTAAAATTGCATTTTTAGCAATAGATATTCTCCAATTTCAATATTTTTCATTTTGGTGATTAATTTTAATTAATTTTAATAGGTGTATACACTACCAAAATTGACTCGGAGCAAGGCAAGGTCACAGTTTCTGGAAATGTTGACTCAGCAACACTGATAAAAAAGCTTTGCAAAAATGGCAAACATGCTGAGTTATGGGGGTCTGCGCCCCCCAAGGGCAATAATAATAATAATAACAATAATAATAATAAAAATAATAATCAGAACCAGCTTAACAACCAGTTCAAGAATATGCAGATTGACAATGGCAAAGGTGGTAATAAGGGGCAGGTGCAGGGGCAAAAGGGGAACAACAATAACCAGCAGAAGGGGGGCCAAAACCCCCAGATGAAAGGGTTTCAAGCTATGAAGGATATGAAGGTGGGGCCCATGAAGGACCAAAATGCAAAATCTGTGAAGTTCAAGTTGCCGGAGGATGAAGATATGAGTGATGATGAGTTTGATGATTATGATGATGATGATGATTTCGATGACGACGAGCTTGATGACGATTTTGATGATGCGCCGATGAAGCCGATGAAGATTGGTGGTGGTCATGGTGGTGGCCAAATGATGCCGAAGATAGTGATGCCGAATATGATGCCTAATATGAAGAATGGTGGTGGGAATGGAAATGGAGGTGGAAATGGAAAGAAAGGTGGCGGCGGTGGTGGTGCTGGTGGCGGCAATGGGAATATTCCGGTTCAGATGAACCATGGTGGCGGTGGCGCTGGTGGTGGTAATGGTGGCAAGAAAGGTGGGAATGGGAATGGCAATGGCAATAACAATGGTGGAAACCAAAATCAAGGTGGTGGAAAGGGTGGAAAAAACGGTGGCGCAGGCGGTGCCAATGGCGGTGGAAAGAACGGCGGCGGTGGTTTTCCGGCGAATGCGCCGAAGAAAGTAAGTGGGATGAATGATGGGCATAATGGCATGCCAAACATGATGGCAATGAATGGTGGGGGTGGAGTGGGTCAGATGGGGAGTAGGCCCATGGGCCCTATGGGCAATCTACCAATGGGCCAAATGAACAATCTTGCGGCGGTGCAAGGGCTGCCGGCCGGTGGTGCAGGTGGTGGTGCCGGGTATTTCCCTGGCGGTCCACCCGAGCACATGCCTGGAAACCCCTACTATCAGCAACAACTCGCGTCAATGATGATGAATCAGCAACGGGCGCAAGGGAACGAGAGGTTTCAGCCGATGATGTACGCTCGGCCGCCACCGGCCGTTAATTACATGCCGGCGCCCTACCCGCCGTACCCGTACCCGCCTCCGCCGGGCGACCGGGCGGATCAGTATGCAATGTTTAGTGATGAAAACACCTCTAGTTGTAATGTGATGTAAGAAGGATAAACATAAGCCAGCCAATGATCCGGGCCGGGCTGGGTCGGGTCGTACGATTTGAACCCAGCCCGGATTATTTGCTGATTGTAGTGTTGATGCTATAGTACACATGAAATGGTTTTACTTGGATTTGCATTATGTTTTTTTTTTCTTTAATTTTGAATCCTAAGTTTAGATTAGTGTTTCATGATAGGGAGTATTAATTTGATAGATAATATGTTATGTTTATGAGAATGTTTATATTATGCTTATATGTTGAAAAACAGAAATAAATGTTAGAATGGCATTTTAAAAAACAAGAAGAACCCATTATTTTATTATATACTACCTCCATTCTCCTCTAATTTGTCTACCTTTGTTTTTTTGTTTGTTTCAATTTAACTTATCAGCACATAAATGATAAATTTCATTCACAATCTCCATCCTCAAAATCTTCACATTTAATCTTTACCTTTAAAAAAGTCAAAGATTTTATAAAATCTATTTTTTCTTAACCTTGTGCCTGTCAAAGTAGACAAGTTAGGCCGGGACGGAGGGAGTCATTTTGTTAAGATATGACCTTTTTTCATTATTTTATATTTTTATACTTGAAATGAAATTTATATTATTAATTCAATGATAAATCACTTTCAGACCACAATAGTATCATTTATCACACAACAATTTTGGAAGTTTCTATTACAGAAATCTTTGCGAATATTGTCTGACATTTGAATATTGGCATCACATTTATAATTTGAACAGAAATTATTTGAAATATTATTGTGTGTTAACTGTAAAAAAATTATGACTTTTACCTTTTTTTAATTTAATAATTTCTTTTTTAACGTTATAAGCAAATCTTTTTGTAAAATTTTACAATTTAATGCATTAATAGTTGTTTCGATAAAATTCTCAATGATGTGACTATCGGAGCTTGAATAACTTTGCCATATTAGGCACCACATCAAATAGAACTTCATAAAAAACTCAAATATTTATCCCAATTATCAAGTTTTAAGAAAGTAATAAGATTTAATTTTCAACGAGACGACGTCATCTGAGCAACATTTGTCACCTACTTTTCAATATTTTATTTACTCAAGTCAACAGTATTTCAGTATTCCTCGGCCTCAAACGAACACACCATAATTAGATTACAAAAAGTAATAAAAGTTTGTTATAAATCACAAGAATGATCCATGTATTATGTGAACACCTTAACTCATTACTTATCTTAAAAGTGGGTCAGAAGTACGATAACCAAAAGCTCGACGATGCCAGAAGTGCTACAGTGCCTGAAAAAAAACGATGCCAGAAGCATGACAATGCAAGCACAACAGTGCAAAAAATATGAAACTACGAAAATACGATAGTACCAAAAATACGACAATATAAAAGGACAACGATACAAAAGCACGACAATATAACAGGAGAATACAAACACGACAATGCCTTCGTAAATTTTTTTAACCATATTACCCGTACAAAAGTATGACAAGGACGAGCTACCAACTTGTCAAATAGATAGATGAGATATCAAATCCAACGGCGTCGAGACGTGACAAGTGTAGCAGGTGTATTGGTCCAGTCTTATCCGGTGTGGGAGACCCCACCATTTCCTTTCATGCTGCCCTATTCTGATTGGCTGATTTATCCATGTTCCGAGATAGGAGAACACACTCTGTGGGGCCCAACTCACTTGTCTAATCACCCAGTAGCTGCGGGTCCCGCTCTTGTACTTTATACCAAAAGTACAACAATGTATTTGCTTGGGTTTTTTATAAGTTTGCATTTAGAGGTGGCAAAATCTCGACTCAATATATGGATTCAAAAGGCTCGATATTTTAGATAAGTTAGGCAATAGAAATATTAGTTTAAAGTATTATTTGACTCGATCGAATCAGTTTGATGGATAAAAAGTCAGACGGTCCCGAATCGACTCAAAAATCTGAGTATATTATAGGGGAATATTCGGGGCCGACTAATTGTAGGGCTGATCAAATTTTGACCCGACTTGACTCGAAATATGATGTTCGCTCAATCGAATCAGACCACTCGAATTGTCATTTTTACCTGTACCTAGCTTAAGAGACTCGTTGAGCATAGGATTATGATCTTTTTTCTCCTTGAAACATTGATATACGTTTGATAAGGGGTGATGTATTTAGGTGATAAAATTGATTCAGTTTGATACGTCGGTCCAATTCCTCCAACATTTTAGGTAATTTGGACATAGGGACTTTTGATGGATTCGTCTCTGATAAGTATAATGGGTCATGCCTGGAGCTAGACTAAACTCACAAATTTTTAGCCTGATAAAATTTCAGATCAACCTATACTGAATCGGTCCACCTCTGGTTATATAGGCATTATTTCTCCTAAATGTGATGATGATGTGTCTACTGCTAGTGTGTGTGAAAAATCGAAAAGTGTGTAATCACAAATTTTGATGGTTACAAAGCAAGAGACATTTTGATAGGCATCCAAATTATAACCATAATTTAGTAATTTCACTACAAATGCTAGCTCAAGCGTGGATGTTTGATCCCCCAACTTGGATACCAATTTATAACTATTTGTAGTTTTATTGTGGGATCGTATTATTCACAGACCCCTCGACAAGCGCAATATCTGTGGGTAGTAATAAGTAGCAATATTGTATGAAAAACTTCAGAATATATATCATATTGACACAAAATATTTATGTAGTTATATAATTTATAAATTGGTTGAAATGTGTTAATTTGTATAAATTTTAAGAAAAATAATTAGGTTTAGAGTCCAACTTAAGCGCAACCGTTGCACCCGTACAATAAATTAGTTTGAACAAACTGTAAAATATCATGTTAATTTTCAAACTTTCACTACATTTTCCATCATTTAAAAAAAAAAGAAAATACATTGATACTTTTACTAATACAAATATTTCTGTAAAACTAAAATACCAACATTTTTCTAAAAATCGATTTTTTTTTTCGTTCTGTCACATATAAGCATTACAACCAATTTCAGATCTTGTGACACTTTAGGAGATGTTTTTTTTTTTAGCACATATGGATTTGAGAGCTAAAATACTCATTTTTTGTTTATTTTGAAGTTTAAATTTAATTTTTTTAATTCAATAAAATCTTATCCAATAAGACCTACTTATAATATTACATCACTATCTACAATATAATATTACATCCACTAATATTTTTCAGCACTGATTTTACATTTACTGTACAATCCAACTCTATTCAATCTCAATATAACATTCTCCCTCCGTCCCGGCCTAATCGGCCCACTTTCCATTTTTGTTTGTCCCAACTTAATTGACTTAGCCCATAAATGACAAATTTCTCTCACAATCTACACCCTCAAAATCTCCACTCTTAATTTCCACATTTGAAAAAGTCAAAGATTACACAAAAATCTGTTTTTCCTTAGTCTCCGTGCTCGAGTAGACCAATTAGGCCGGGACGAAGAGAGTACAATTTTACTATTCACCCTTATTTCTAAATTTTAAATTTTCAATAATAGAATTTCCCCCGACCCACTTAATAACACCAAAAAATTCACTTGGGTCCGTTTGCTTAAGATTGGGGAGTGTTGAGCCAAATCTGACCGAGAAAGTTAATAAATTTACTTTATTAAAATTCGATCCTTTAAATCTATTAAGCCAAGTGTTAAGCAAACGGACCCTTAGTTTCTTATTTTTGAGAAAATAATTAAAAAAAAGAAAAGAATAAATTAGTGAAGTAGTAATTAAAGTGCAGTTGGTCACGTGGTGTTAGTACAACATGAGAGACACGAATCATGGCTACGACAACCATTTTATTGATCAAAGTTATTAGCTTCAAATCTGGTACAACAATTTAATCATTGCATGTCTACCACTTTTCTCTCTCTTTTATGGATCCGGATCTTCTGTAGTTGAGGATTGTGCATTTCGATGTACTTTTCTCACATTTTTTCTTTATAATGTAATTATTTGCATTCTCTTTAAACGAAGTTACTCACACTGTAACGATAGAATGTGAGAGAATTACATCGAAATATACAACATCAACTACGGAAGATTCAGATTCCTCTTTTTTCTTTATTTCTTTTTCTTTCTTTCTTCTTCTTCAAACTTTTTAAATGTCACTGTACTAAAGTCCTTTTTTGGTATATATGATGTCAAAAACAATTTTCAATCCAACACAAATAATGGATTATTTTAATTTGGGGCTTGCTGAGTGGCAGATTTTGTTTGTTAAACTTAATTTTTTACTCGTCTTTTAATTAAAATTACAAATATAATTGTAACTATCACAAGACGAAAATTGAATGTTAGGTATCATTACGAAGCACTCTTAAAAAATTAGCGTCTTTTTTTTTTTTTTTTTTTTCTTTTTGAACTTTAATCAAGTATTAATGTTAAAAATTCAATTATCACCTTAGCACATTACACAAGAAAATGTTTTTACCTTATACTCTCGACTTTCTAGTTGTTAGAGAAGGAAAAATCGGTCCGCTCGAACTCGCCTGACATTTTGAGTAAATTAGATTAGGTCGTTAGATCTATGGCCCGAAATATTATTGACTCATTAAGCCCAACACGATATGTTATCAGTCCAACCAATTCGATAAACAACGGGCCGATCAACTAAATTTAAGCGTATTATAAGAAATGAGCTAAATCCGCATTGATAGAATTTCGTTCTGATCTGACCTGACAAATGGCATTGGCATTGGCTGGAGTCGAGTGGCCTGAATAGGCGCCTCTACAAGTAACTCTTTATTTCTATCGAACCATTGAAAATAAAAATGTGTCTATTTTCTACGCTACATTATGAAAAAAAATAATATTCTAAAATACGTTAGACGGTAGTTAAACGATAGAAATGGATAATCGGAATCTAGGTTGGATAAAGTAGGAAGAAGTTGAAAAGAAATTAGACGAACGATGATATTTAAACGCTTAGGCAGAACTTAATTAAAGGTAGACGAAATTTTTAGAATGACCGATAAAATTGAACATATTAAAACCACTTGAACAACATAAGGTCAAAAGTGTCCATACAAAAATAGGATCAACACATTAAAAGTGCAACATGAAATACACAGTACCTTTTGAGAAAGTGGGGTGGGTAGACAATAATTGATCAAATTAAATTTCCATAAATCATATATCATTGAATTTCTTATGAAAAAAGAAAAACTCTTTCATTTATGTTTGTCAAAAAATAGAAATATGTCACATCAAAATTATTAACTACCCTTCAGATTACAAAAAAAATCGTTTTCCAAATTAAATAAGACTTATGTTTTGAAAGTCATAGTCTCCTGTTATTAATTAAAATTTTAAATTTCACGAATTAATTAGATATGACTGAATTACTAAGTTAAATATAAAATAAAATAAGTCGTATAAGATCAAATTGATGTTTTGTTAGAGTTTCACGTTCATCAAACTGGCTGATTGTATATTTCCAAACATGGATTTCATTATGAACGTAGAAAGTACATATTATAATATGATGTTTATGACGCTCAATCAACACTACAAACATGTAGAAATAGAATCGAGGCGTGATCTCACTTCACAAGACCAAAATACACCACGGTCAATGCTCGAGGTTTATACAACAGTGTAATATTAGAACTTGTGTTTGTGTGCAATGTTCGTACGTAGTACAACTTGATAAGGAAAATGAACAAAATACTAAGTAGGTATGCTAAGTTCTTAGAAAGTAAGGATATAAATAAGACGGTAGTATCAAGAATATGAATAAAGATTCGAACAAGAATCCATCTTCCTCTCAGACCTCTTTTATTAGTGAAAGTGTTGCGCACAAATACAGTTTAGACTCACAAACTTCAAGACTCCCTCTTAAGTTACCAACCTTATACACACTCCCCCTAACTACTTGATTAGCCTCTTGATCCCTCTGTCGAACTTGATGCACGGAATCTCTTCGGTTGCACAATGAGATCTCCAATCTCGTTTAACAATATTCTCCCAAAATTGTCCTAACAACTAGTCGATGTTCTTATACGGGAACAACTTCGATCTACTGATTATTTCTCTCTCTCTCTCACTTAATGATGATCGCTCAAATCCGATTATCTAGTTACAATTCATCTCTCTTGACACACATTAAATAGCACAACTTCTCTAGTCTTCTCTTGTGTCAGCCTTGATTATCTTTTCATCTTGGTTCTTGATGAATCTTTGTTCAAGAGGTAAGTTTGACATTATACCCTTGATCCTTATGTTGGCTCTTCTTATGGAATGATTTTATGCAAGATCTTCATTAGTTATCTTTCTTGTCAATCTTGCCATAAAATCATCAATCATCTTCTAAGTTAAACCTGCCAAACACAGCATGCTCTAAAAAAAGGTATTTTTAAATTTTAAATGTCACTCATATACAAAGTTAGAAAAAATTCTCGATTTAACAAACAATACCACAAAAATATTCGTAAGAAGTGACACATTTGCATAAAGAAGTAACAAATCAACCAATTTTTGCACCTTACATGTGTGTGAAACACACAAGTTATCTTTGGCATAGGATAGGGTTTCAAGCTCTATTTTACAACCACACGAGGATTTCACACATTTGGGAAGTACGCGGAGAAATTATGTAATATTACAAACCATGAGAGAGTTGTGTGCAAATAACCCTTTTTCTACTAATATTGCAAATAACCCCTTCACAATCACACGCTTGGTTATATAATATTGGTTGTAAGCAATTAATTTCGTGTATTAATTTTTCACTCACCGAAAACATTCAATATACTATGATAATCTATTTGAAAGATAGATTAATCCATATAATTTAATTCCTTCTAACTAAATATTAAATTACATTTTTTTTTATCATAGTCAGGTACTTACATACGCTCATCTGCGATTATGAATATTTGTATACATCACAAAAATGGATGACTTCAGTGGTGGTAATTCTTTACCCAACACGACAACATGAGCTCGATCCAATCCAAATTTACTTAGAGAAAGGTTATTCATTCATCTTAAAATATAACAATCCAATGTTTCAAATAATTTTTAGTGTATAAGCCGAGTCCACCTAAATTCACGCACAAAATTTATACAATAATCCGAATTGTCACCCTGACTCTCATGTGATCTTGAGCTTGCTTGATTGAGTTGGCAGACCGAACCCTCGTGACGACGGGCTTGAGCCGGGCAGCTCGATTTGTCATGTACACATGACACACTATTATAAACAAGCACATATATTCAGAAATTTTAAAAAATTAAAGATTAAATTAATGATTTAAAATTTCGCTAAGTTCTATGTAAACAAGACGAATTTATGAATTGAAATTCGAAATTCAACTCTTCCGACAAATAGTAACATTAGTCTAAGTATATAGTACTAATTTTGTCCTTTATGTTAGGGTTTATGCAAACTTCATTATAAAATATTTAATTTATGAATCCTATATATTTTAATTTTAAAATTCTTAATAATTAATTAAATTAAATTCCAATTCGTACCATTACACATGTGAAAGAATCAATTGGAATAAGCAAAGAATGCATATTTCACAAAATTTGTGCCCTACTACTCTACCCTACTTGTCTAATATAAGTTATTAATTAAATAAATAAAATATTTTGCTCAGAAGAATCAAGGAATAATTTTCTCATTAATTATTATAATTAATTAAGAACCAACAACCCTTTTTTTTTGGTTGTTAGGGAAACATATTTTAATGTTATAATTAACTAGTAATTGTATCTTAAATGAATGCTTCTTATTGTAATATCACTTTTAAATAGGTCATATGTGTAATATTGAGGCTTTATTGGACCCTAGAGATGGTATAAATAGTGTGTAGTGTTAAATAATACTCCCTCCGTCCCAAATGAACTTGCACAGAGTGGTCGGCACACATATTAAGAAAAAGTTGATTTTGGAATTTTTGTTGACTTTTCAAAGGTTAATTGAGGGTAGCGATTTTGAAGATGGAGATTGTGTTATAACTTTTTCTTTTTAAGAATGTTCAAGTTTGATTGAAACGGACGAAAACGAAATGTGTTCAAGTTCATTCGGGACGGAAGGAGTATAATAATACTTTCTAATCCTAAATACTAGTCATTTTAGAAAGAATAAAAATCATTTAGTTTAGATATCATCGTCTTTTTTCCCTCATCCTCCAATTATAAGAGGATGAGGAACACTTTTAACATGCTATTGATTATTTATTTTGGTTTTGTTTTGTTTCGTCTTAGTTTTTGTCTGTTTTCTTCTCTCCTCAGGTTTGTCTTTGTGAGATTTTTCTTTGCCTTTCCGTATCTTTCCACGCCTTGTGCAGCATCCGATCTCTGTTGTCAGATGAGTCTTCCTCCTAGTCTTCTCCGATTTTCTATAGATTTTTCGGCAATGAAACTGAGCGGATTTACAGATTCCTTGCCTGCTGTACATGCAGTCAAGGACCAAGTGGATTCTTTGAATTATTATGAAATTACTGTGGATGAGATTTAGAGGCTCATGTATGAGTATTTAAACCATTTCTCATATGTTTAGAGATTGTTATGGTGTTGGTGCATTGTTTGGTGTCTATTTCGGGTGAGATAATATTACAGATTAAGTATATGTGTCTATTTCAAAAGTTTGTAAATTCTATTTAGAGTCTAAAACGACTAGTATTTGGTATTAATGGGATCGGTAAACTAGTATACATGAATAAATGATTGTTAATCTATACTTGTAATAATAATCATATTTAATAAGCAACAATCAACCTTTTTCTTAAATTAAGAAACAACTCTTTTTTTAATATAATAATAAAAAAAAAAAATCAAATCATTCAATTTATGTGACATAATTAGTGATTGAATCTGTTAATTTTTCGTCACAATATTCTTTTCCCAAATTATGAACTATTTTGCGTAAAAGGATTAACAACCCCACCTTGTAATGAACGAAATCATTTTTAGACACGCAATTAATCAATTTTATCATTATAATTTATTGCTTTTAAATTCAGAAATATGTTGCAGTGAAGAATCAAGAACACGTTTGACAAGCAACAAGATCTATTTATCAGATTCAATATTCTTATGATCATTAGATAAAATTAATGGATTCATGTGTATGTATTTACGGTTCGGATTTTCTACAATATTTGGTACAATATCTTTTACAATTAGGGACGGACTCAGAACTAATGGTTAGGGGAGGTCGACAAAAAAAAAAAAAAAAAACTTTCCAACCAACATTAATGTACACGTGATAATAAATACTTCCTCCGTCCCGAATGAACTTGCATACTTCCCTAATCGAGGTGTCCCATCCCTTTTGCACACTTTCAATTTCATAAAATAAAATTTTACATCTCTACCCCACATTAATCACATAATTACAAATCTGTCATCACATAAAGGTAAAAACGAATTTGACTAAGTCAACATTTATCAAAAAACAACTTTTCTTAATATGTGTGCCAGGGGGCCAGTACAAGTTCATTCGGGACGGAGGGAGTATTAAATATAATATATTTATTATTTAAATAGAATATCAACAATATTTATCATTGTATATGTTGAAATATATCACTAGTTATCTATATATTAAAACTTAGAGTCAAGGGCGGATCCAGGATTTATAAATGGGGTGGTCTGAGACATTAAAAATTTATCAGTGTTCGGTGAAGTTGCGACTTAAATGGGATGAGCTTAGTTAAAATTTAGAGTACTAAATAAAAATAATAAAAATTATACATTTAAAATTATGGTTCCACAAATTTTGCACTAGGCTGGAGCCCCGTACGGGCCGACCGTAGCTATGCCCCTGCTTAGAGTATATTTATTGTATATAATGGAAATTTTCTAAGTATATCTTAGTATTTTATAATTTTAAGGGGAGGTCAAACACTCATTTTCTTCAAAACAAATACACAATATACATATTATACACGTTTTAGATATAAAAATAGTGGAGTGTAGGTCGGAGTTTTGGGGGGGGGGGGAGGGGGTTGGCGGGCAGGGCCACCCCACCCATAAGCGTGTGTCCGACCCTGTCTACAACATGTTATATTAATCATGCTGCATAATCATTCATGATATCTTTGTGATGTTATCATATACACGTGTCATGTGAGGATTGAAATATAGTAGAAGATGTTGTATTGTGTGGAGTAGATGATCCAAAATGATGTATTTTAGGGGTGTTTGTAATCGATTTTGCTTTAAAAAATGGAATTGAAATTAGAGATCTTGAAAGAATTGCTTATAGAAAAAATAGATAGTGTTTGAAGAAAAAAGTTATTTCAAATAAATATGAGTAGAGAGAAGCAACCAAATTCCTCTCGGAAATTTTGCCCTGGAAGTATTTATTTTAAAGTTAAAGTTGACTTTGCAAATTGCAACACTCCAAAACAATTTTTTCAAGTTACATGCTGAAAAGTATTTGAGAAAAGTAATTGCTAACACCTCCTTAAGTTGTTACTTGCATGCCCCAGTAATACTGCATTGTTAGATGTACGATACGTGGACAGTGAAAATCGAAAAGTTGTTCTTTGACAACATATCTTGCATCCAACAAGGTGCAAACAATACTGATAGGGCTGATAAGAAATTCATACTTATTGGAAGAAAAAAAGAGGATTTATTTCTCGTATTTTGGCAGTATTACTACGGATATTCTCTCTTTGTGTTCTCGTTTTTCTTGTGTTTGTTTTAGTTGGGTTAGGCGAACTGCAAATGTTACTACGGATATACTACGAATATTCTCTCTTGTGTTCTCGGTTGTCGAGTAATACAAGCTTTATGTTCTCATTTCTAAAAAAATAGATGTTCTTACCACTAATCAAATCATGTTTTTTTGACGGAATCAAATTATGTTTACTACTACTATTACTATTGTTGGTGCTACTATTTCTACTATGTTGTGGGAACTTGCAACCGCAATCGCATACACTACAAAAATTAACATATTGGATATGTAATTTATAGATAACATCTGTTACCAAAAACAATAGAACATAATCTAAATAACAACATAAAGTGATATAATTTTTTACATTATGAGTGTTAAATGAACGATAAATTAACAACCGAATATTAGGAACTAACATTACTCCATCCGTATCTTTGTTGGTAACTTACTCTCAATTTTCAGAGACAATGAAATTTGATAACTAAATTTAAAGACCATACTCTAAATTTTAGCAACCACCATTTTAGTAATATATTACTCGCCTTAAATGTGTATCTAAAATAGCTAATGGTACCAGCTCATTTGGTTTATAGGACAATCTTATCGATATTTGCATGTGATGATATTATGGGAAGTTCTTCCTCCTTCTACCGATATTGTCTGCATTTCACTGAATACAGATATATAGATAAAAGAAAGAATAAAAGTTACTTTTTGTACACGTGTCGCTCCAATAATAAGCACACAATGCTGATAGGGATAGAGAAGAATTTAGGATGATTGAATCTAACATGAATGTGTGTCCAATCAACTCTCAAGAACTAATTTAGTGGTGAGGTCTCGTGACTTAATTTTACTTATTATAAAAACAAGTTAATTTATTAATATTTTTTATGAAGTGTATAATTTTTTAATGTTGATTGATATAAGTCAAAATAAGTGGGGTTAGGAGGGATAATTCCAAGGGGGTTCTTCATTCAAAGCCCAGATTTCAAGGTATTCTTTAGCAGAATATCACATGATGAGGGGTGGGTGGATTGGGTGGGGACGTTGATGAGGGGTGGGTGGACTTGATTGAGCTTTTGGTCCATCGAGTTAGCCCTTCGAGCTTGATTGTATGTCGGAGTAATATTTATATAGTTTAATTTATTGGGTGTTTGTAAATGCTTAAATTAAATACTTTGAATTTTTAGCTTAAAATAAGCTAAAAATAATACTCTCTCCGTCTTACCTTATTTTGCATAGGGGGGTTAACATAAGTATTAAGAAATTGAGGGTGAAGATTTTAAGGATGGAGATTGTATTATAACTTTCATTTTAAAAGGGTATAGAGTTCGTCTGAGACGTACGAAAACAAAAAATGTACAAAACAAGATGAGACGGAGGAAGTATCTATCAAGAAAATTGATTTGGGACAAAACTACAAGATGAAAATTGTTGATCTTCAGAATCACTTGTTTTAATTATTTCTCAAAAGAAGCAGCAATTGGAAAAACCCCACTAAAATACCGGGTGGGATAGGCAAGTTCGTTAGGTTGGGTTGATTTTTCCAAATCTATTTATCCCTGCTTAAAATAATTAAAAACTGTAATATTAATTTTGTGAAAAAGATAAAATGGGCCGAATACAAAACTATGGTATATATCGTCATTCATCAAATAAAACATGATATTAAGTTCATATATTGCACCAACTTCATATTTTAATTTGAATACATTAGAGATAAGAATTAAACAAATATTCCCTTATTCCCGGCCTAACTTACCTACTTTGATCAGACACGGAGGTTAAGAAAATACATATTTTGTGGAATTTTTACTTTTTTAAAGGTCGAAATTGAGGGTGAAAATTTTGAAGGTGGAGATTATGAGGAATTTTTTTTTTTTATTTATGGACTAAGAAATTAAATTGAGACAAATAAAAAAGAAAAGTAGACAAGTTAGAATGAGACGAACTTAGTATCAAATAGCAAGAAAATATTAAAAATGGTTACCACCAATAACAGCGGCGGTATGACCCACCACCATCATCCGAAATTTCAGTAATGGGTCCTCATTTTTTTTTCTTGATATTTATATAATAATATAGAGAAAGTGTATTTTCAAATTAAATTCTAAACTCTTTTTTTTTTTCGTGCAAATAGACGCTAGAATTTCTTTTAAATAGAAAAATTACACCCTAAACTTTTAAATTCATGACAAATTGGATATTAAAATAACTAAATAAATTTAAAAAGTATTTAATAACTTATAGATTTGGTATTTTTTTTTTCCTTTAAAAATTTCCTACATCTATATTAACTATTTATTAATATTTTTCTTAATCTTATATACATTTTTCATTTAATTTGTTACTTGCAGATTTATCAAATATTTTTCAAATGCATCTAGTTAATTTACTTTTCAGGAAGGCTCTATTTGTCTCGAATTTAAATGTTCAAAGGCTCATTTAGCATATTTAAAAAGTTAAAGAGGTTTTGGACAAAATAAACAGTTAAGGATCCAATTTATACTTTAAACTTGGTATAAATTGATGAGCCAATTTGTATATTTTTTAATGGTAAATCTACTTGGCTAGAATCTATCTAGCTAGAAACACTAAAATAATTCTAACTTCTCTTCGTTTATTAGTTCGTTCATCTCTGACTCTGTAACTTGAAATTCAGAATTAGAAACTCATATTCTTATTATTATTTTATTGTTGAATGCACATAATAATGAAGGATGCAAACCCATAAATCCTAGTGGAAATATTTCTGATAGTTTTGTCTTTCATCCGAAACTATCGAAATAAGCTATTTCTAATTCGTTGAACATTTGATATGTCTCATCTTCATAATCTTCCAAAGTTTTTTCCTTATTTTTCTTTAAGAAAGTTGATGGAACTTGACTTCATAATTTTTTTTATGAAAATTTTTATGGAAATGAGTTTATTTTAAATTTTTCTTTTTTTCTGTCTAGATAGATTCTAGTGATATAGCAACTTCAATTTTTTTTTTAAATAAAATGGCATTGTTATTTAATGGGAGTATTAAATATGATCATGACACTCATGATAATAAGAATTTTATGCACATGAAATTTATCAAAGTTAGAACAATTTAAGTAATATTTTTTGTTTTAATTATAGCATTTGAAATTTAATTTTGATTGTTTTGTGGGCTTGACTTTTGAGACCTTAAAACTTGGACAAAAGGTACTAAGTGCAATATGTACGTTTTCCATGCAATTGAAAGCTTCAAGAATAACCATTTCCGCACCTTGTCTTCCGTTCTAGATTTTTGTTACGATATATCGTACCGAAATATTGTACTTTCTCCGTCCCGTTCAATTTTAAATATAAGGAAGGATATGTATATAAAGAAAATTTTGAAGGTGAAAATTGTAAGAGAAATTTTTCTTTCTAAGAATGTACAAAATTGAGTTGGATGGACCAAAATAAAAAGTGTGCAAAGCTGAGCGGGACTAAGGGAGTATATAGAAATTTCAATGTACTGAAATTCGATACAATTATTAATAAATATCAATCTTTAAAAAAATTGCGGTATGACAAATATTATGTTGGTATACGTAAAATATTGTGACTTACGGTTAATTTTAGTATGTTGTACCAAAATGTCTTGGGATAAAACTACAAATTTTGGTATACCAAAGTATAAAAGCACCTAATTTATCTGGCAAAATAACTTATTTTTTTTAATTCTAATATCATTACCATAGTAAAAAAAATCCCATACGTTATCATACAATATCGAAAATTATAGTGTGAAAAAATTTCCTTTACGACTATATATATTATGGTACAAAAAGAATTAAAATGGGTAATAATTGTATATGTAGCGATATGGCTGAAAATCAAATCAAGCTACCTATAGACGATTTTGAGATTCTTCGCTGAAAGTTCGTCTGATACTATTAAACTGCTTTGAAAATATTTTAACGTTTGATAAAATCTAAAGTTCGACTTGAATTCGAGCTCGATAAACTAAACCCTGTTAAAACAAGTGTAAAAATGTCAAACTACTTGAACTCTACTTGTGTTTGACTTGATTACAGTTCGTTCAAACACAATTTGATAAATAATCAAACAACTCAATAAAAATATTAAAAGCTCAATAATATTTTAAATAAATAAAATAACAATATATCTGCCCCGACTCGGGTTATTTACTAACGATAATTCATGCTAAATCCATGTTTGATGGAACAATGAATCGTATTACCTTTCATCATGATACTTTTACCCATCATAGGTAATACTTTTAGACATAAAAAATAATACTTTTTAATCCATGATTTGAATTGCACAGATCTAAGATTCGTACAATTGATGCACAAGAGACCTCCCCTTTAATATTTTCGATATCTATACATAGTAGATTTTAGTTATTTTTCGAAATAATACTACTTTAAAATCATTTTCGCCTTATATTGAACAAAAAATATTCTTGGGAAAAAAAATATTAAAATGAATAGAATAGAGCACGTGGGTACATTGTTTCTCTTCATTATTTTTATCGATTTTTTTTATTAAAATATTCAACCTGTTGAATATTAAATGGAAAAATTGAAAAAAGATTCTAAGTTTAACTATTACTCCAACCTCCCACAAAAATTAACATCTTGTCATTATCCCTTTTCCACTGTTTTCCTCTTATTTATTTATTTTATATTTTATATTTATCTTTTTCTTTAAAGTTGTGAAAGTCGTTCGACGCTAATTAAACAATGGAATGAGACATAATGATTAGTTAGGGCTTACTGATTAGGATATAAGCGTTGTTAACAAAAAAGAATCGAAAAATAAACATAGACGGTCAATAAAAACCTAGAGCCTATGTGGGAATTAATCGAAGTTAATCGAGATTTTTACGATAGAGTTTTCTTCCTCCTTTTTTTTCTTGGGGAGATCTTTAGGACACCAGTTATATCCGTGCAATCCGAGTCACTGATTAAAATGTGTTACTTTTTATTCTTAAATGTATAATGATTAAAAGATATCACAAATTATGCTTAAAGTGTCACATGTTCTTTAAGTATAAATCGTGATATCCATCCTAAATTGCACCGTACAGGTGGTGAACAATTTCCTTCTAATTTTAAAAGAAAAGTAAAGTTAGCCGACAGCGAGCCGATTAGCCGCCGCCGAATAGCACTAACTAATAAAGTGAGAGCTGCCTAACCATGCGTTGGAAAGAGAGAGAAGATGGCGGGAATCATTAACGGATGACGGAAGATCACTAACGGTCATCATTCTCCGTTAGCTTACCGGTTCTCATCAATAATTAATAGAGGTGGCAAAATCTGTTCGATCCAACATTTTACATTGGTCAATGTCATAAAAATTTTAGTTCGAAGTGCTATTTGGCATGACAACCCCTGTCGATGGGATGAAGTCCAACAAATTGCGAACCAACCTGATAAACTTAGTATATTGCAAGGGAATATACTGGGCCAAACTGACTAATTTTATGTTCGATTAAATTTTTGCCGGCTCGACCAAATCTGAAATATTACGTTGGTCCAACAATTTAGGTTCTGCCAGATCGGATTCCTCGAATTACTACCTCTAATAATAATAACAATTATATAATAGATGAATTTTCATATAAAAAGATGTAGATGTATTTGATGCTCATTTATAAATAATAATGGAGTTGTTCAATATTTAATTATTCAATTTAAGACTTGAGAAACCTTTACCGGTTTTCATCAATACCAAATAATAACAATAATAATAATAATAATAATAATAATAATAATATATGAATTTTAATATAAAAATAAAAAATAGATAAATTCGATACTCATTTGTGAATAATGGAGTTGTTCAATATTTTTTTATACAATTTAAGACTTCGGAAACCATTAATTCAAATACACTTCTATAAAGTTAAATCGGAAGTAATGTCCTCATGACCTTTAATTTTTATATTGATATAATTCTGTCCAAAAAAAAATTATACTATATAATCTTGTCTGTTTTGAACTTTTAGATCGTATTTATATTATTTTGTTTAGATTTTTTCTCAAAGAACCTGATACTAATGGTAATTATTTATTAATTTTACTAAATATCATAAGAATTCGCTCATCTGTAATTAACGTGAGACTTTTTTTAATAAATCGGCAACCAAAGGTCACTGAAACTTCGCTCCTGCGGGCTGCAGCTACCCATCTTCACTCTACTACCGAGAATACTTGATGTGAAGTCTATGTTTTAATGGTTCGCCATCATACTAAAATTCACTCTTCCAGTCGACTAACCATCTCATTCATATTTAGGTGAAGTCCGTGATTTTGATTTCCCTACAAAGATTGCACAATTGAGTCAACTATCTATCTTCAATGCGATGCTCCGCATTCCTTGCCTGTAATACATGTTGTCCCGTCGTTGAAAATTCACTTCACTAGCCATCTCTATCGCGTTTAGGTACGCCTTTGTCGTAAAATCAATAGTTCACCACCACAAAGAGCCGATTATACTCAATAACACTTTATTTTATCTTTAGAGTTTGGTGTTATTGTTCGATAACAAAAAATATCAAACTTGAGAATAAATAGCCTGATGTTTATTCTTAATTCACTCTTTGTATAAGTAACCTCTCTAAAAATTAGTAAGAGTGAATTTGTGACTTAAATGATGTGGACATGCTTTGAAAAAAGAACAAATAATTCCAAACTTTACTCTCTCCGTCACGAATGAACTTGCACTGGCAAGTGAACATACATATTAAAAAGAAAAAATTATTTTTCGGATTATGTTGACTTTTTAAACCTATCTTTTATGTTATTTGGTAAATAAAGGTGTATTGTGGAGTAAAATTTGTGAGATTTGTTTCGTTTTTTAAGAAAATGTACAAATTGCTTTGGACGAATCGAAATAGAAAGTATGCAAGTTCATTCGAGAAAGAGAGAGTATTAATGAATACTACATCCGTCCGCTCTAACTTGCCTACTTTCCTTTTCGGTTTATCCCAATCTAATTTGTCAGTCCATAAATAATAAATTTCTCTCAAAATCTCCACCTTCAATCTTCACCTTTAAAAAAATAAAAAATTCCATAAATTTTCTCTTTTTAATATTCGTCCCCGATCAAGATAGGCAAATTAGCAGAGGGAGTACTCAACTACTACTATTACCATATGATTAACAATTGTGATGTCACGTGCAGGGGATGATGCCAATTCTCATACGCACTCCGACCATTCTTGTCAGTGGGAAGGAGGGCAGTTCTGAAACATAACTTGCATGTTTCTTGTGAATATTAGTCAAAGTCAAACCCCTTTTTTGTCTTTTTGCCTTGTCCACTCCACTATTCTATTAACAACGAAATTAAAAATAATATTATTCACATTAATATCAACAAATAATTACTCCACCTTTTCATAAAACCATCTATACCGTTATACCAAAAATAGTGAAAATTCATATTGTTATTGTATCGGAAATTTCAATTTAGGACAATATAAGTAAATATTGGTACCATACCTAAATTTTGATATATTAAATTTTATATCGGTATCGATATATACCGTTATTTACTAATAATTTTGATATACTAAATTTTTTCGGTATTGTTAGAAATTTAGTACACCAAAATATCGAAAAAACTTCAATGTACTATATACCAATATACTGGGCATATACCGAAATACCAAAAGTTTCAAATTCTCACCCATTATTGTACTGAAAAATTTTCGTATGATACTATACCGTACAGAAAATTTGATAAACAAATCTTTTTGCTATTTTCGGTAATTTTTGGGTATAATATGTGCGGTATTTTTCATATTACGTTTTTCTTTTTCTACTCCTAGATAACCTCCTTCTAAACTTCATGCAAATGAAGAAATGTATTTCTTGAGCTTAAGATTTCATGCTATACCTTTAATTAAAAATATAATGTAATATAAATGATTTGTTCAAATGAAAAATGCATTTAATATACTCTTTAAATGGAAAAGTTAACATCGTTTTAGAACATCCAAGAAAGAACAAGATCATATTTCTATAAGACGAAGAGAGTATTATAAGTCTTGCTCTCGTATAACAATACATAAATTATATAAAATATGTAAAACGTGCTAGAAAAATTCTGCATGATAGATTCAACCTCAGAGGTGAATCCAAGATTTAATGTTATGATCTACCAGAATAGTAAAATTACTCATTGAAGTTGTATCTTACATTACTTTAAAAACAAATGTTCATCATTGATACAACCTTTATATATATTGTTAACAAATCTTGTCCAATCTAGAGAGCTTTAATTTTTTTCTTTTAATAATTGAGAAATGGCAGAGGTTGTTAATATATAAGTTTGAATCAAAATTTTGGGTTTGATTTGGGTTCATTAAATATTACTCCCTCCGATTCAAAATAGATGATGTTTTAACTTCTTAATCATTTTCCAAAATAATTGATGTTTTAGGTTTTTTTTTACCATTTCTCTCTATTTTGCCCCCCTACGCAAATCCAAAAATATTCTTTGACTTTTCAACCTCCCACTCACATTTAATTTCATTAAATCTTATCTCCACAAATTTTAGGGGTATATTTGGTAATATATTTGTTTCTTAACTTTCTCTTTTTTTTCTTTCTAAAACATTATCTATTTAGGAATGGAGGGAGTATATAAGTAGAGGTAGTAATTTGGGTGGCCTGCCGATCTGACCAACATCAATATTTTGGGCCAGGTCAGCCCGTTCAACTTTTGACCCATCGAATTAGACCACGACTAGATAGAACTATCGATCGAGATTCTTATTGCCAAATCATCTAAAATATGATAGGTCGACCCTATTTTATCACCTCTATATAAGTGGACTAGAGGCTAAAATGCGGGCAATCAAATTAAATAGGGTGGACTTTGAAATTGTGGATCGACTAATAATTAAAACATGAAAAATCATTTTCTTAAATTAAAAAATAAAAAATAAAAAAAATTCAAAGTACTGAAAATGGGCCGAATTTTTTTATCTCAGATGAGAGAGAAGTATTAAAGCACACGTATTGGGCCGAGATAGAGGATTATGTACACTTATGATTTGGGCCTGGGCCATGTTTACAGCCTAATTGGGCATGGAGCCAGCCCAATTATTTACAACTGAATTTTGTGTGTTAAGCTTTTACAGCCATATTTCGAAAATTCCTTGGACCTTAGTTAGAATCCATTACTTCCTCCGTCCTTCGGGAGTTGCACGTTTGATCGAACACGTATATTAATTTTTTTTTTTTACTTTTTAATTAATTTTTTTATTGTGAGAGAAATTCCTTGTTTAAGAGTGCAAAAGGGTGTGAGACGCACCAATAAGAAAAGTGTGCAAATTTAGGTGTGACGAAGGGGTATAAAATTGCCAATAATCAGAGAAAAAACAATCCAGCTGTATGGGAGATACAATTATTAGCTTTTTTCTTTTTTGTCAGTTAAATAAAAGTACAATCTTCTAAAAACTATAACTTTCATTTATATCACTACCTTTATTTGTTAGTTTTTATTACTTGTTTATAAAATTTAAATATTTATGTTTTTTTTTAAATAATAAATCAAGACACGTTCCTATAATTTTTTTTTTATTATTAAAAAGTCACCCATAGATATGCAATTTTGCAAATCAAACATATAGCATTAATATATTAATGACATTCTTAGAAATGGTGAGCACCACTTAAATATTCACGATACACATTCACGTAAACTGAACAACGAATTCAAACAAAAATCGAACACGAATCAAGTTTGAACAAACATAATCGAGCTTGAACAAAGCTCTAATTAAATGAATGGACAACAAACCAAAAAAATCACAATCAGATATACTTAATTTTGTAAAGTTTCAAAAGATAAAAGAGACACTTAGCCCAATCCAATAAGAATACAACCACTGAATAAATTTTTTTTAGTCCCATAATTTTTTATTCGTTGGAACTTTGTTCCAAATTTTGTTTTTTACTTAATTTCATCATATAATTAAAAAAATTGTTAATATTTGGACCGACTTTTAGCTGCCGATAAACAAATCGAACTGAAACTTTCAAGTGTCATCAGCATCGAAAATCTGTCTAAATACTATCAGGTTGTGTTTGGATCGAGTGATTTGAAATTGATGGATTTCAAATCCACGTTAGTTAGAAGGATTTCAAATCCACTCAAATCCTTCAAAAAATAGCTCAAAATGAAATCATGAATTTAGAAATTCATAGTAATCCAATCCACAATAATGAATTTGAGACTAAGAATCGCAAATTCATCCTCAAATGCTTCCATTCAAATTCAACCTTAATTTCTTTAGTTATGAGACGAGATTAAAAAATAAGTAAATAAATAAAAATTTAAGAGGAAAAAATTACGAAATAAAAAATAATTTTAGCCCATTAATATACCAAAAAACAAATATCAAAATATAATTTTGAATGGTTTCTTCTATTTCCATCTCAAAAAAAAAAAAAAAAAAAAAAAAAAATTCCTATTAATAATATTTTCCTTAATTATTAACTTCCCATAATGCAAAAAGAAAATTAACATCTTCCCACCAAAACAGAAAAAAAAAAGAAAAAAATATATCTTCATCTTCTTCTTCTTCTTCATCCATCAATGGATTTTTTCTCCCTCTCCTCCCCCACAATCGTAATCCCTCTATGCACCCTCATTGCCCTCTACTTCATCGTCCGTCCCAAGCCAATCGACATCCCAATCGCCACCCGCCACGTGTTCATCACGGGCGGGTCGAGCGGGATCGGCCTCGCCCTGGCCCGCCTCTGCGCTGCCGAGGGCGCTGACGTCACGCTCCTCGCCCGCAATGTCGCCAAGCTTGATGAAGCAAAGCAATCCATCAAGCAGGCGACGGGGCGTGACGTCAGCGTTGTCAGCGCTGACGTCAGAGATTACGATGACGTCAGGCGGGTGGTCGACGAGGCGGCGCCTATCGACGTGCTTGTGTGTAATCACGGTGTGTTTTGGCCGCGGGAATTGGCGGAGCAGGAAACGGAGGAGATTAAATTCATGGTGGATGTTAATTTGATGGGGACTTTTTATGTTATTAAGGCTGCCTTGCCGAAGATGAAGATGGATCGGGCGGGTCGGGGCCCCGGTTCAATTGCTATCATGTCATCTCAGGCGGGTCAGGTAATAATTTGACCATAATGTTCTAAAAAATGTTAAGCGTTGGTGGATCACAAATTAGGGTGTAATGCCTAATTGAAATATAAGCGGGTCTTAGCGGGATAAGTAGAAAAGAGTCGGGAAAAAATTATAGGCGGTCAAGAACCGTCTAGCATCTAGACGGATATAGTTGGAGGTAGACGGAGATTTATAGAATTGAGTCCACAGGTGGTATTTCGGGTGACCCGGTCCGGTCGGGCTCATGCTATCAAGCCAACATCATAAGTAGGGCCGCGTTGGTTGAGCTTAGTCAGTCCATTCCCTTAAATATATTATGATTTTAGGGTCGATCCGTGAACAGTAGGCCTTTTACCCATCGAGTTTTGTTGGACCCGATTGTAGTTCAGGTCTAAATTCCTACAATCCAGTCAATCTAAATATTGGGCGCACTGTATTAGTCCATCGAGCCAGATCGATTTTGTTAGCTCTCCTACTACCTGATTGATGCCAACAAGATCATCATATTACATGGAGTAATTAAGCGAAGGAAATTCCAATTCAATGGTTTCTTAATACATAAATTTTTATTCAGTTGATCGGTCAAATTGTTCATTAGAACTATCGAAGTAATCCAAATAGAACAGGGGAGCCACGTACAACAATTTGAGAGGGTGCCACACATGATATGATACTAAAAATAAATTATGCCGAACTGGTGCAAAACAACCGACTGCTAAAATCTATTCTCTCTAATCTTTTATCTAGAGAATGAAGGAACTAACAAATTTATGCATCCAATTATAATATATGAATATCAAACTCAATTCAAGAAATTAGTATGCATTACAAGACTCAATGATACAAAGTTGCTTATTTTTTGTTGTTAAATACTTTTGTAAAATTAGCCTTCAAACACATTTTCTCTTAGGGCCTTCATTGATTTTTTTCTTCTTCTTTTTTTGGTTAATTTGATGCAGGTTGGTATATATGGTTATACTGCATACTCCGCGAGTAAATTTGGACTCAAGGGTTTGGCTGAAGCGCTTCAACAAGAGCTTATAAATGACAACATTCATGTCTCCCTAATCTTTCCTCCCGACACTGAAACTCCCGGCTTTTTGGAAGGTTAGAAATCCTAGATGTGATCCTCTTTCTAATTGCATTTTATCCGGTATTTCATTACCTGTAACATATGTCATGTGTAATTAATGACATCATCAAACACATGTGGCATTAAGTAGTTGTTTTAGAATATCAGATGAAATGCTGAAATAGAGAATCTCATTTGCGAAAACCCAATATTTATACCTAGTACATAAATATCCGAACGATTATATCATTCTCTTTCTAAATGAAAAATTTCATTGGAAGACCTGAATTTTGAGAAATGTCTCATACAAGGTATGAATTTTGGAAGTTCACAATTCATCATATAAATTTTGAATTTTTTTCTCAGTTAGGAGACTATATTTCAATTTTATTCATGATTCAGGACTTACTTCTTGAAAAGTAAGAAACATTATTTGATTTGAGAAAGTTTCGGTCCAATATATACTCCATACTAAAAATTTCACTACTTTGTACCTAATCGTCCATACATTGGATAATGTTTCCTATTTTCAAGAAGCAAGTCTTGAATCGAGAATAAAATTAAAAATCCATGCCCCTAATTAAGAGAATCTCAAAATTCAGCCCCGAATTAAGAATTTCTAAAATCTAGACTTTCTCAAAACATTTTCTCAAATTCAGGCCTTCTAATTAAATTCACCCATCTTTAAATTGCAACTTCTGATAATAAACAATGGCAGAGAAGAAAAGAAGGCCGCAGCTCACCAACCTGATAGCATCCTCGTCTGGCGAAATGAAACCAGACGAAGTTGCCAAGAAGTCGTTGGCCGGAATTCAAAAAGGCCAGTTTCTCGTCCCTTGCAACAAAGAGGGGTTCATACTCTCTGTTGCAACGGCCGGTCTATCACCTCAGAGATCGTATTTGATAGCATGGGTTGAGGTGATGATTGCCGGTGTAGCTCGTCTCGTCGCCTTAATTTTCCAATGGAAATGGTACAGGATCATTGCGAAATGTACAACTGGTAGTGTGCCATAATTTGGTCTGCTCGTGGTGTTCTGAAAGGCCCCGTCTAGACTGATAGACTACCGTAGTCTACTGTCACCTTGGTATACGTATTAGGCTTCAGTCTATTGTCCAACTGAAACTATGCGCTTGTTGGGCACTGATTAGGGCCGTGGACAAGCGAAAGTTGGTTTTCTATTATAAGATGGTCTTAATTTTTTCTTCTTTTAGCATCATATTAGATACTCTAATTTATATTTAGTTGTTCGACAGGCTACATGTAGTGGTAGTCGAAAATGCTCTCTCATTTGGAGAGCACAAGTTAATTTGTCACCGTTAATTTGTAAAAATAGAAGAATTATGTTTTTTTTTTTTTTTTCCTAAAATGGCAGTTATTTTAAAATAATTTATCTTTTCTAAAACGACACTTATTTTAAAACGAAGAAGTAGTATTTATGTCAATTATAAACAGTTTTGCAAGTACTCTCATACTACCTCCGTCCCGCTCAAATTTGCACGTAGGGACGGGCACGGGGGTTAAGAAAAAGTTGTTTTTGTTTTTTTGTTGACTTTTTCAAAGGTGAAGATTGAAGATGGAGATTTTGAGGGTGGAGATTATTTAAAAAATTTCCTTTTTAAGGATGTGCAAATCTGAGTGGGACGGACCGAAAAGGAAAGTGTGCAATTTTGAGCGGGACGGAGGGAGTATTATAGAACTTCATGCCCATTTACTTTATTTTTTCTTTTTCCTTTTTTTGATTGGGATGTTGATACCAATTTTGAAGAAGCTACACCTAGAGAAATATATAATGCATTTTATTGAAATTAAATTATACACGCATGACGAATTATTAGATTAGAGCTCAGTTTGTAGATTTTTTTAATTCAAGTTATTAATAAAAGATCAAATTCTACTAATCCCTTCCGATCAGGATTGTACTTAAAATAAAAATTCATACACGCATGCATGCACATAAATTTCGGATGGAATTTTCTATTTCAAATCGTGTTCCATCTTATATTTTATAGCATCCATTACATGTCATGTGTATAAGATGACGTCATAAATATAGACGTGATAATTAGTGAAAGTTATGGAATATAAAATAGAATACGGTTTGAAATAGAGGGTCTCAAGTGCACAAATTTACATATTCATGTAAATAAATGTTGGTAGGTAAATGAAATTGATAAATGCGTAGTATTCCCGGACTGGATGCTCTAAATAATATGTCATTTAATATTCCAACTATGTCAATCAGTGACGGAGCCAGAATTTTTAGTCAGGGGGGCCCAATTATAATGTTAAATAAAATAATATATCAATTCTAAAATTTTAAATATAAAAAAATATTATTTATGTAAATTTAATTAAAATAAATATAGGTTACTACATTCACATACCTAGATAATCAATTATATAATAAGAAAATTGAAATAAATAACTCTTACTCAATCCCTTTAGCTAAAAATAAGAAATTATTACTCCATAATTTTAATTGTGGCTACTAATAGTAAAAAAAAAAAAAAGATGTAAAAACTCAATATAGAAAAATAAGTAATGAAACATTAGTTATAAAGAAAAATTACAAATAGTTTTCCAAGTACTTTTCCCTCTAAGTTTAATATATTACATTTTATATTTTTCAGTAGAAATGCTCATAAAAATTACTTAGAAATAAATAATTCTATTTTCTAGAGGCTATGTCTATGTATTTGGTAATTGTGCACGTAAGTTGTATATAAATTCTAACGTAGTTAAATTCAAATAAGACACACTAATTTAATCTAATATAAAAATTAGTTATTTTTTTAGGATGGGGTTTTTATTTTTATTTAAATAAAATAAATATTTTAAAATTACGAAAAATACCCCTACGTAATTATTAAGATTTGAGGGGGGCCCAACGATCCCGTTGGCCCCCCTCTAGCTCCGTCCTTGATGTCAATACACATCACATGTATAAAATAATATTATGGTGACATTTATGAATTAAATTAGAATAGAGGATGGAATACTATTTAGAATAGATTATCTTGTATGTGGTAATTCATATATATATAATATATTTTCTTGGGCTTTGTACGAGGTTAAGAGGAAATATAAGGTGTAATTACAATTACAGGGCCCATTGCATGTCTGGTCTAATTCAAGCCCAATAAAAATAAAGAGAGCAACGAATAAAAAATTATGTTTGTTTATTAACTAGTCCGTCCCGACAAATTTAATTTTAATAATTATATTAGTTATAATTTATTTATTTTATTTATTTTGACCACTTTTGGAGCATTAGATAATATTTGAAAAATGTTATCACATTCTCTTTAAAAACAAACACCAAATTTAGAATTTATATAGTAAAAGTTTTTTGGATAAATTTGCCAAAACCTCTATATTCATAACACAAACATACCCTAAATAAATAAAAAAAACAGTTATTCTATTACAACTTATTTTATTCAAGTACTACCCAATTTTAATATAAAGATATATAGGATATCGTACCAAAAATCTTGCAAAACGACACAACTCATATTGTGCTCTACTGAAATTCATGCTACATACCATATCATACAATGGCAGAGCATCTACTACCTAGACCTTTGGTCCTGGGTTCGAGTCACCGTGGGGGGAGGGGAGGGTTTTTCTTTCTTTCTTAGATTATGAGAAAAAAATTTAGTGTATTTTTATTAGGATTGAGTAATTTCAATAAATTGAGGGCAATTTAAAACAAACACATTCTTAGTTTTGGAAAAATTTTAGGTATGCATATATGTCCCTATTATCCATCACAAGTAGGACTAGCGAAGATTACCCTATTTTATTCGTATCAATATATTGATACTATGTCGAAATTTTTTGGGAATTTTCAATACATTACTACTAACGTGAATTATAAGATGCTCAATCAATTGAGCTACAATTAATTTTCAATACATCCTCTTGATATGCTAAAAGTTAGATTTATTCCCTATTTATGAGTATAGTAAGTAAATTATATTAAATTTTCAGTATTTCTTTTGCAACTACTTGTACTATCAAGCAAATTTCACAATATTTATTAGATCATATAATGGAGGGCTGAAGGTAGATTCAAAAGTTGTTGGGATGCTATATAAACACTCAATTACATGACTACACACAATTTGGTTCTCTTACAACGATTGATGCAACATTTTCTACAACAATTACACCAAATATAACATATAATTATTGATTATATATTGTTCATGTCATACTATACGCTCAATTCATGGACATAATTGCTGCATGAGATGGTGCACCTATTGTTGTAAAGATCTACTATGGACTACTCGAAGTTTAAAGCTCTTGCTGCATTATGTAGGTGTTCTCCTAGAAACAATGTTACGTTTAAGCTTAATTTTATTAAGAGGTAAGCTAATAGAGCTGCCGATGCATTACTCAAGTCGGCTCTCCAGAATGCTTGTTTTTGTTTTTCTACTATGGTGCCTGCTTATTTAGGTACTATCTTAAATTATGATTATATCGATGTGACTATTTTATAATAGAGTTTCTTGGGTTCGGCCTATAAAATAAAAGAAAAATAATAAAGAATAAAAGAAGGAAGGATATGACAGTCTAATAGATACTACATCTGTAGAATTACACCAAGTATCTTACACTATCGATTTGCACTAAAATCAATCCATGCAGTGTATGTGAACATGTGTAGAATCCAACGTGAATTCTTACATACCCTTATCGACATTGCTTGTATTTCACTGAATATTCAACACATGAGCAAAAATTAATAAAAAAATGTTATTCTTTTGTACACATGTCTCGAATCTAATGAAATGCAGACAATGCGCAAGAAAAGAGACGAATTCCATCGATTTACAACAATACTTGAGGGAGTGCTTAAATATGTATAAAATTACATCAAATATTCAGTACATCATAAAAATCCCAACCGATAAAAGTTACGTGTAACTTTTACATTTAAATAGTAAATAAATCACATGGTATAACCGAGCAAAGGAATAAACGGAAATGACTCGTTCCTTCTATCAGAAGACAACAAATTGTATAACGCGATTTTGGCTCTCCCCCTTTCTACAGAAGTGAACCACATTTCTCATCCCCAGTACACAAACAAGCATCATCAACTGCAGAATAGCTATGTCGTCTTCACTATTGCTGAAGCGAACGGCGCTGATGAAGTCAATGGTCAACGGACTCCACGCATCAAGGGCGTACGCGTCGGTTGCAGTGGGCTCGGATTTGATATCGGCCGCACCGGATGTTTCCCTCCAGAAAGCTCGCTCTTGGGATGAGGGCGTTTCGTCCAAATTCGCCACTACTTCTCTCAAAGACATTTTCAAGGTCCATAGTTAAGGATGAATTTTGAATTTTGCATTTTTGATTTAATTTTTAGGGTTTTTTGGGCGTATTTACTATCTTTTGTTGTTGCATTTCTGAGGATAAGAAGCTTGTCATGAATTTTGAATTTCGCATTTTTGGATTTGATTTGTAGGTTTTATTTGGGGATATTTACTGTGTTCTGTTGTGATTTCTCAGGATAAGAAGGTTGTCATCTTTGGCCTACCTGTAAGTAATTTGAATTGTTCATTGTTGTTTCATTTTTTATGTATTAATATCTTCATATTTCATTGGTGATTTTTTTTATTGAGACGTGGATTGTGAATTTGTGACTTTGAAATGGTGTCTTATTTTCAATGAGTGGTTCTGTTATATGATTAAAATTGTAATGACGGTAGACACTAGTCGGACTGTAGATTGGGGTTGGGGTCTTGCAGCTAGTTAGGGCTTAGGTAGACTTAAGTGGGGTTCAGATCAGATTAAGCGGGGAGAAGTCGTATACTGCATTTGGTGCACGTCTCTTGCTACAATAACATCAATGCATGACGCATAATCATTGATGATGTTTTACTTATGTTATATTGTACACATGTCATGCATTGATACAGTTGGAGTAGAAAGTGTTGCACTTAGTGTAGTAGAAGATCCGGAATGGAAAAATGTAGGCGGCTAAGGAAAGTTTTGTAACCATGCGGGACCTAGTCGGAGCTAAGCAGGGCCTTTTAGAACATATGCTATAATATTATCAATTTTGTTTTTTGGTTGTATTTGGATGGAATGATTTAGAATTTTGAGTAGGATTTCCAGAAACATTTAAATCTTTCACGGAAAGAAGTTAAGTTATTGCACCATGGTATCGAGCAATTCTGATTGAGAGTTATATTCCAGTTAAATACATGATCAAATTATTTTCTTTCGTTTATGATTGATCAACGTGATAACTTGTATGCCAATTGTGTCGAAAATCTCTTCTTTGGTCAACAAATTAGGTACAACAGGATCAAAATTTGCTGCATCGAGTCCTTTATTTTTCTGCAAACAAACATTGTTCACCCATTTCCCCACTAAATCTCTTTTCTGAACTTGGTTTTACATACCTAGGGAGCATACACTGGAGTTTGTTCGATGCAACACGTTCCTAGCTACAAAAACAACGTCAACAAGTTCAAGTCGAAAGGCGTTGATTCAGTGATATGCGTAGCTGTCAATGATCCCTATGTAATGAATGGCTGGGCTGAAAAACTTCAAGCTAATGACGCTGTAAGTCGCCCATTTTATCCTTTCTTACTTAATTGCGATAAGCATTTTCAGACGAAATTTGGATGTAACCCAAATGTGTCTTTCCAACTGCATCATATGTTGTTGCAGATCGAATTTTATGGTGATTTTGACGGGAGTTTCCACAAAAAACTAGACTTGACGATAGATCTATCAGCTGCTCTACTTGGACCTCGATCCCACAGGTACGTTTCTCGATTCGTCCTATCCATTAATCACAATCTATCCATTTCACAAAATTGTCAAGTTGTTAATGCATAGGTGGTCAGCATATGTGGTTGATGGCAAGATTAAAGTTCTCAATGTGGAAAAAGCGCCTTCTGAATTTGAGGTTTCCGGAGCAGATGTCATTCTCGGACAGATCTAAAAGCACTTTTTCTTACACGCTTATCGTTCTGTTACTTTAGGCATGAGGTTTTGCCTGTCTGTTGATGCTTTTAGCCTATATTTTGAATTGGAAATTTGCATGTTTTATGAATAAGTGTAGGCTTTGATGGCAAATAACAGAGTATGGTTTTCTTGGGTTAGTTTGAATTCAATATTTGAATCAGTTTTGTTACTGATTTTGCCATAAATGAACTTTGCAGCTTGTTAGTTGTGTGGATATACTGCATATTGTTAAATTGGGAAATTTGGATCAGTTATTGCAAAGTGGTATTTTTTCATGACTAAATGTATCAGAATGTATTACTAAAATGTGGCAAAATCGGTCCAGTTCGATACGATGGTCTAGCCTACTCGATAATTTAGCTGGAAGTACCATTGGGTCCTATATGCCTGGCTCAGTGGACCAATGGCTGGATAGGTTTGTTAAGAATTAAGGTGGAATTACTGAGAATTTAATAAGAACGAAAATTAAAGAACACAAATTTGTTATCCCTGTACGTCAAGAATGACTACATCTGTGAAACTATCAAGTCAGGAGATTTACTAATAATTTCGGTGATCACAAATATCAAGAATCAATGGGTTAAATATAACCCAAGTTGTGTCGTTGTTTTAAAAGCTCATTCATCCAGAATATTGTCCAATAATCGTAATGTATTTTAGGGATTTATGTTGGGATGTGTCCATCAATTTTCTCTCAGATGGAATTTGAGTCCAAGCTAGCCTGGTGTTGGCCCATTGGGCTGGGCTAGGCTGGGCAGTTCATATTGTCACCTCCGTGTATCACGTGCAATGAAATACAAAATGTAACAAGATGTAACACGATTTCTTAATAAAAGATTTGGGCTTTAATTTGTAAATCCTCAATTAGGACATGCTTAGATTTTGTTATCAATGTGTAAAACTAAAAGCTTAGTAACCTATCACTTGAATACAGTTAGTAGATTTTTTAATTTTTTTAATATTTTTTATTTTTTTTGGAGTCACACGTGCGAAACTCGTTTCTTTGATAACCAGTTTTTTTCATGGTTGCTAGAACAACTAAATCTGAATTACAGCTCAAAGTCTCCCTCTTCATAAATAAAACCTCCAATTATTTAAGTAGTATTATACTACTTTTTAATATGAATATATTTGCTTTTTCATATCTTAATAATATTTCTTTAAAAAAAGTTGCAACAAATTTCAACATATTCACACATCCCATATAAATAGTCTCTTACTGGTCGATTACGCTTCACCAACACTGAACTCTAATTCAGTGCAAAATTTACAGAATCCTATTTTTAGTTGTATAATATTTATTATTTTAATTATTATTCACTCTAAGTTTTATGTAAGTCCACCCTTATATCACTTTATTGTTCACACATTAATCTCTAATGAACATAAAAATGATCCATACTCAAAATATTATCTAATTATTTCGTTGCAAATCCATCTATTAATTATTTTAGTAATTTTTTTCTTTTGAAAAAAGAAAGAAATCTTCTATGTAGACTCTATTATTAATGATTTTTATTTTTTTTAAAGCCTATAGTAGGCAACTTCATTGAACTTAATTTTATGTATATGAATTTCGATGTAGCTTACCTTATTACTAAATTCTGGATCTGTCCCTGGTCGTTTAATAAATTAATAAAATGTAAAACTGGCAATTATCATTATCCAGTAAATCCTGAATCTGCTCCTGATCGTTTGATAAATTAATAAAATGTAAAACTGACATCATCCGTTTATAAAGAATTGTACTTCAATTAAGTTGACAAAAGATAAAAAGTTGTATATCCATCAAACACAACTCCTTTTATAAAACAGTAGGAATACTACTTCTATTTTAAGAAACTAAAAAAAAGTTGCAATAAATTTAAATCATTTAACAAAATTGCACATACTTTCTTTGCCGACATAAAAGTTATCGTTAGTCTTTATTATGTGAGTTTAGTAGAAAGCGTTGGAGTGAATTTAATTAAATAAATTTGGGCCTATCTTTTATTTTATTTAAAAAAATTAAGTTTGGATAATATAAGATTCCGTCAGTATTTTTAATTAATAGACCCAATTTTTTTCCTTTTCTTGTTCCACTTATCCGAGTTCCAAACCTTATTTATTCTTATTTTTTAGGAAAACGTAAGCGAAAAAGGAATATGTGAGAAATAAAAAATACACCTACTAAGAGAGCAAAAGGAATATATCGAGTTCCAAATTCTTCTCCCAATTTTTCTTTTCCTATTAGTATTCCTAATAATAGAGGAATAGAAGAAATTTTTGTTCTATTATTATTCTAAGTAATAGAGAGAGGTAGTTACCTCCTTTTCTAGTGCAGTAAGGTTCCAAGACAAAGAAGATTTTATGAACTGTTTTATTAACAGGACTGAATATTGCTTACACACTTTAAACAGAGTCACAAAACTTACACAATTTAAACAGAGTCACAAAATGTCTTAAAATTGAGCGGCTTAGTGTGCGACTCAATCTAAAAATCAGTAATTTCGTTCCTTTATGTTCGTGCAGCAAAAGAAACTTAGGTAAATTAGTTTATTTTACTATTGTATTAATATTAACTGTGGTGAATTTTAAGTCGGCGACCTCAACAAAAAAGTAGATTTCGAAAGTGACATGTTAACGAAACGACATCGCAACGATCATCACATTCATATAACCCCTGGATTTCTACATTCAGCTGCTCATAGCAAATCAATGGCATCTCTACAACACCTCCTCCTTCTCTCTCTACTGTTCCACGTCATCGTCTTCATCAACTGCGACGGTAATTTCTCAACTACTTTTCACAATCACTACATTTTTTCTCATCAGATCTTGCATTTTCGTTCATATTGCTCTGTTCGAAGATTTCGAGCGATTAGTAATTTCTGAACTATTTTTTACAATTGCTGCATTTTTCAATTTTCGTAAGATCTATTGGCTTGCATTTTTGTTTATATTACTGTGTTTGTTACTCCTTATTGGAAGATTTCGAGCGATTATGAAGAACGGAAGTAAAATGTGAGATTTCTGTGTTTTGAGCTGAATTCTGATCCAGAATGACGATATAAATATATATTTCGTTCATATTGCTCAGTTCGAAGGTTTCGAGCGATTAGGAACTTCTGAACTGTTTCTTACAATCGCTACATTTTTCAATTTTCGTAAGATCTATCTGGCTTGCATTTTAGTTCATTTTCCTCTGTTTGTTCCTCCTTATATGAAGATTTCGAGCTATAATGAAGAATGGGAAGTAAAATCTGAGATTTCTGTGTTTTGAGCTGAAATCTTATCCGGAATGATGATATATACATGTTTCCTATTTTTTAGAATATGTATAGATTTTGTTTACGTTAATTGTTAAATTGATTTCGTTTTGAGCTTAATTGTGTTTTGCTCCTTTAATTTCGCCTTTTAATTTTCCAATTTTGGATTTGAATTATAAAGTAAGGTTGAGTAAAAGGAAATATGGTAAATCTTAATTAAATGATCGTATCATCAGGTTTAAGATGTAGCATTTTTACATATTTCACTATTTTCTCTCTCTAAATTCAGCTTGCAAACTTCAATTACTACATTTTTTGTTTTCAATTTTCGTTCATATTGCTCTGTTCGAAGATTTCAAGCGATTGGTAATTTCTGAACTATTTTCTACAATTGCTACATTTTTCAAGTTTTGTAAGATCTATCTGGCTTGCATTTGAGTTCATTTTGCTCTGTTTGTTCCTCCTTATCTGGAGATTTTCGAGCGGTTATGAAGAATGGGTAGAAAAATCTGAGATTTCTGTGTTTTGAGCTGAAATCTGATCCGGAATATATATATAGATTTTGTTCTTTAATTGTTAAATTCGTTGATTTCGATTTGAGCTTAATTGGTTATGCTGCTTTGATTTATCTATCCAATTTTGGATTCGAATTATTAAGGTCGAGTAGAAGGAAATATGGCAAATCTGAATTTAATGATCTTATCATCAGGTTTAAGATCTAGCATTTTTAAATATTTCACTATTTTCTCTCTATAAATTCATCTCGCAGACTTCAATTACTACATTTTTTTTCCAATTTTCGTAAGATCTTCTATTTGGCTTCCATTTCTGTTCATATTGCTCTGTGCATCACTCTTTATCTGAAGATTTTGAGTGATTATAGTGTGAGATTTCTGTGTTTTGAGCTGAAATTTATTCTGGAATGATGAAATATTTGATCTGCATGTTTCACTATTTTCTCTTTCTAAATTCTGCATTGTAGACTTCAATTTGAAGTTGGGTATATTCCCAACAAATATATTGCTTTATTCGGAAGTCATTTGGATGTTAGATGAGTTAGATCTTCTCTTTCTTCAAACGGAATCTATACTTCACATTCAAGTAAAGATTTGAAACTATTGTTACATACTCTTTTCGTTCATGAATAAGTGTCATTCTAAGAAAAATAATTTTTTCGCAACAGAATGTCATTTTAGAAATTCTTGTCTATTTCTTCCAACGTTGCGCTTAGCTAAATCTTAGGAAATTTCAACACAAATCTTATAATATTACTCCCTCTGTTTCAAAAAGACGGTCGCTTTACCTTGTTTGAAAATATTAAGGATGGATAAAAAGGCAAATATATTTGTACAGAATTCATTTACTATGGAAATGTTTTGTGGAATAAACAAATATTCAACTAAATAAAGTAGGTTGTTCAGAGTAATATTGGAAGGATTGTGATATTTTTGCTAAAGCAACATTTATAGTGAAATTTTCTACGTTCTTGAAAGGGACACTTATTTTGAAACTAAGTGTTCCTTCCGTCCCGCGAGAGTTTGCACGTTTGATCGAGCACATATATTAAGGAAAATTTATTTTTTGTTTTTTGGTTGAATTTTTCAAAGGTGGAGATTGAGGGTGGAGATTTTGATGGTGGAAATTGGGAGAGAAATTTCATTTTTAAGAGTGTGCAAATTGTTGTGCGACGTACTAACAAGGAAAGTGTGCAAATTCGGGTGGGACGAAAGGTAGTAGATAGTATGGAGAAAAGATTGGAGAAATTTATGGCAATAGAAAGTTTGATGGAGAGAAAAATTGAGGGATGTTATTGTCCATTATATAATCTCATAAATTATACCTAAAAATCTAAAATGACACTTACTCATGGTCGGAGAGAATAATTTATTTAAAATATGTCATAAATAACTTGATCTATTTACAGAATTTGGAATTGCATTAAGCTTGTTCAATAATGAAGTAGGAGTTTTAATTGAATCTAGCCCTCTAATATTGTTCGTCTTTTCCTCCTCGGCTACAGAGACATAGTTACCAAATTGGAGAAAATTGCATTTTTTAGTCTTGTAAATTAGGATCACTTGCAATTTCAGTTTTATCTGCAGCTTTGCAATTTCTTTTTCTTTTATTTGGTCGGAAAATTGTAAACCTGTTGGAGAACACCATGCGACTCTTACGTTAGTACACCAAATGTGAATCTTCGTTGTTGATGGTGACATGTCGCAATCTAAATTGATCCCTTGCCTAATAAATACAAATCAGATTGCAATACATCACCACCAGCAAACGAAGATTCCCATTTTGTGAACTCATGTGAGAGTCTAGTTTTTTTCGGTAGATTACAACAGGGACTAACTTAACTTAAAAAAGACTATTTAGACAGGGACTAAAATTGCAAGTGACCCTATACAGAACTAACATGTTAAAAATATGATAATGTTTCCAATGTGGATATATAGTTGAGAATAAGCGGAGATGGATGTGAATTTCGTGAACCTCTAGTGATTTTTAGATGTGGCAAAATCTGTCTAACCCGCTGAGTATATTTTAGAGGAATAAACCCGATTGGGCTTTATTATTTTAGCCTATTATAATATTCACCCGATCTGGCTTGACCTGACATATGGCATTGCCTAATAGGCTCGGGCCCCGTGGCCAGAATTGAGTTGAGTTAAGTCGAGACGATCATACTAGTGATCAAGCTTTTTTGGAATGTTGTCGAACTTTTATTTCATGTTTGAGCTTGCTTGGTTAGCGATCGAGTCGAACTTGAACGAACTTTAATCAAACCGAACAACAACCTCGATTTTACTATTTTTACACTTTATTTTGAAAAGTTATATTTTTGAGCTCGAGTTTGTGACGAGCTTTAGATTATATCAAGCGTTATAATATGTTGAAGTTTGTCTGCGTCAAACAAATTTGAAACAGACTTTTGGCTAAAAAAGAAACTTTCTAGTTTTTACACATACCAATGGCCTAGAAACTGAAAGTACACACCTCTTCAATCTCTTTGCCTTCTTATTCTCTTGTTAGATATTGATGGTTATGCAATGTACTGTTTATCTTCACTATAAAGCTGTATTAAATGATCACCCACTTATTTTATCGTCTTTGAGATGCTACACAAAAATATACACTAGGACCTTATCGGCAGTAGGTGCGTGTGTGAATGTGTGTATTTAGGTCGTAGAGTTTATATCTTTAGGTGTAGCACGAATAAACCGTGCTTTATCTCCATAAGAATTTAATATTATTATGTATTTACATTATGCACTAAAAATTGCACAATTTCATGAATGCAGAGGAAGACACACTTCTTCAAGGAATCAACCAATACAGAACATCCTTAAACTTACCAGCCCTCACCGAGAACGATAGAGCAGATTGCCTTGCAGGTGAAATCGCCGACCAGTTCAAGAACCAACCCTGCACCAACTCCACAGGCTCCAACACCGTACCTGGTACCGAACCGCAGTACGCCGACTATCCCAACATTCTTAGAAAGTGTCATTTAAATGTCACCACTACCAGAGATGGCCAGATAATGCCTTCTTGTGTCCCTAACCTTGATCGAGGGCTTGTACTGACCAATTTCACAAAGTCGCAATACTCGGGTTATCTAAATGATACCAAGTTTACTGGGATTGGGATTGGCTCGGAGGATAACTGGATCGTTGTTGTTTTGACTACGAACACACCAGAGGGAAACTACTCACCCGGTACTAATAAGGACAATGGGGCGTCGAGTTTTGGCCCAGTTTGTACGATTGTGTTCATGCTTGTTGGTTTTTTCATGTTGATGTAGAGTATATACCTCGACTCGTTTTGTTTTCTGGAATCGAACATTCTTTCACATGTAGTTATGGATATGGAATATTTCAAAACTTCGACTACTGTGTATTCAATCTTGAAAGTGAAACATTGCGCGGAATGATGTGTATTAGAGATGATAGTGTATTGGATCATGCCTTTCAATTTATTTTCTTCTCACAAGAGCCCTATATTAGAACATGCTGAATTTCCATATTAGTTATTTAGTGTAACTATAACTAGTAAAGTGAAGGTGCAAGACACCTAAATACTTGAAATTTATTATCTTTTTATTTATCAAAATATATTATCTTTTTATTTATCATGTTTAATATTTATACCGTCGATTTTACAAAAGTTGTGATACAGAAAATAGAGAATTAGAAGCTATACACCTTTACAAAAAATTTATTGAATACATAAACACTACAACTCTATTAATACTAATGATTTATTATATATATGGTAAGATGGAAAAAAAATCTACACAAAAATGAGTCCCTATGCATAACTTTAAGTGCCTAAAATATTTCATTTTCACCGAAAGTATTTAAAAGTCATAAATAAAACGGAATTCGAATTGTACGATTAGCTAAAAAACAACTATTTTCCAAACACTAGCATTATTTAAGAGTCATATATAAAACGGAATATGAATTGTACGATTAGCTAAAAAACAACTATTTCCCAAACACTAGCATTATTTCGCATACGTATAAATCTGTCACCAAAATCCTTAAATCTACTTAGAATTAAATTATTTGATTTGAATTAGTAGCCAATAAACAATCAAACGGAGCCTAAAAATATTAAGTGGTTAAAAAATACTGGGCAATCTCTTATATGTACATTCTCTTCTTTATTACATTATATCTCAGTGACAAAAGCCCGTCCCTGTAAATAACTTTGAGTGCCCTAAAAAAATTTATTTTCACAAGAAATGTTTAAGAATGAGATAGAAAAAATATAGGTTCGTTCTTTTCAATGTTTCCCGCTCTCGTTTATTATCTAAAAATAAAAGAACTAGTAAAGGTGGTAAAATTTTATAATAAAATTATGCAGCTGAAAAATAATTTATTTATATCTAAAAATACAATAATTTTGTAAAAGAAGGGATATACTAGTAATAGTTAAGTAAGTTTTCTAGGATAAGTCGAAGTGAGGAACAAAACCGTTAAAGTGGTATAAAATCGAAAAATAATTAACAGACAAAAGAATAGATTCTTAATTAAGGAAATTTTCAATAACTCTAGTGTCCTAAAAAGATTTAAGAGTGTCCTAAAATATTTTATTTTCACAATAAAGATTTAAGAGGTGAGAAAAAATATAGGGTTATTTGTTTCAGCTTTTCCTCTCTCAAAATGCTAAATGTAATTCGAAATTCAATTAGAATACGAATTTGAGTAGATTCGAATTTGGAATTTGAATTTGAATAGATTCGAATTTGGAATTCGAATGTGATTGCTAGCAATGTGTTGCCGGTGGAAGTGCTAGTTGAGAGAAGTAAAATTCGAAATTTAATTGGAATTGTAATTTAAGTTTGATTTGGTGGATATAACTGCTCACAACATGTCGTCTTGTAATACTTATAATTTCAGTAGGGCAGCAATTACTTTTGAGCTGGTGGAGCTAGTGGACGCTTGCGGGATAGTGTTGAGCCTGGGTTGTTCCGTCGGAACAGTGACTACTTTGCATTTGAGCCGGTAGAAGGCAATTGCTGCTTTGGATGATACTGTTCGAGATTGGTTTTGTGCCAATGAGGCAATGGCTACTTTGAGCCGGTGGGAATAGTGATTGGGTGCATTCGAGTCTGGTTTGGTGCCGCCGGTGGCAATGACTACTTCGAGTCGGTGGCGGACAATGCTGGCGGTTTGGTGCCGCATGGAGTGGCTATTTTGTACTGTTAAATGTCAGGGTTGGTTTAGTGTTAGTCATTAGTAAAGTGCAAATTTTATAATTCATATTTTCTTTTTATTAATTATTATAAAAATATTGTGTATAATTTATATAATACTTTCTTTTTTTTCAAAAGTCGTGATATAGAAAATATTGAATAAAAAACTATATAATTTTCCTACAAAATTCTTGAATATATATATATATATATATATATATATATATATATATAATCACTCCAACTCAATTGTATAAATTGAGTTAATTACATGCACAATAGAAATTCAACTCTATTTAGATGGTGTTTGCAAACTCAAGTGCACATCCAAAATCAATTCTCGCAATCATTTTTCGTAAATTGTGGTGTTTGCAAACCATCTTTTAGGTCTGAAAAACAATTTTCTACTGGACTTTTGAGAATCTAATTATGCCGCTAACATGCTGACTTTTTTGTAATTAAATTGAATATTTTTTTATTTTAGTTATGCTTTAAGAATTTACTTTATTTCATTTTTACTTTACTAGAAGAGAATTCAAAAAATTTACTGAAGGTTCAGAAGGCTAAGAAAAAACAAACTTCTAAATGCTAAATTCATATCTCAATTTATGCTCCATATATTTTGTTTCTCATTATCATAAAATGGAAACGACTCAACTTTATGTTGATTTATCAGTGTATTATTATTTGGCAGTTTCTAATGTTAATGCACACTTGCATTTAACCATTTTTTTAAAAGGGCGAATATGTCAATCGATTTGCATCAGTACTAAAAGAATATTTATGTATATTGTTAGTAAAAAGTGATTTTTTGTTTGCAAACAACCACTTTAATAAAAGCACTTATAATTGCTTAAAATCATTTTATTTCCAAACATTATCAAATTCAAATTTTTTCACAAAAATTACTTTTAATCACTTTGTAGAAGTACAATTGTTTGCAAACACCTTCTTATACTAAGCAACTTATCACATGAATAATAGAAATTCAAGTCATCCTACAATAGAAACTTATTTCTTAGGTTTCGTTTAAATTTAAATCTAATAGGAAATATTTTGTAGCCAAACTCGTTAGATATTTTATACGATAATAAAGTTTTAGAAAATATAGTTTTTTTCCTATAATAAATTTTAATCAACGAACAGTACACAATCATACCATTTGAACTCCACTCATTATTAGAAAACTCTTGAAATATAATTTAACAATAATTAATTTAATTTTACTTTCAATATTTTTTTCTTTTGTATCAAACTTGGATTTTTAACTATCTCTAATTCTTTTTAGTTGTTGAGATTATAATATGTAACTTATTCACTAATTGCAAGTAATGAATTTAAATTACTTCACTGTCCTTATAACTTATACTCCCCTCGTGTCGGCCTAACTGGTTTACCTTTCTTTTTTGTTTGTCCCAACTTAATTGGCCTAGTTCATAAATGACAAAAAATTTCTCACAATTGCCACCCTCAAAATCTTCACCTTTGAAAAAGTCAAAAATTCCGCAAAATCTATTTTTTCTTAGTATCCGTACCCAGCCAAGGTATGCCAATTAGGTCGGGACGAAAAGAATAACTGATAATATAATATTTTAGCCACTATATTATGTAGTAATAAATGAGTTACACTTTTATAAATAGGAAGATGAGCATGCATAAATTAAGCCAATCGGAGAAAAAATAGAAAAATTACATATTATCATTGTATTCAACGTTGAACAAATAACTTAAATCTAATTCAGGAAAAAAAAAAGAGAAAAAGAAAACACTCACGTAAAAATTTACGAACTTTTAGTCGATTATCATTTGTAACATGACATTTTATCTGTAATGTTGTAAAAATACACTATCTTTATATTTTTTTCAACTCAACGCATCGAGCAAATTTTGCACTCTAATTGCTGACATGGAGTTCGATATTAGAGTTTAACCCCTAATAAATAAAACATCAAATCATAAAATCTAATCATTAAAAGTTATCACATTCATTTAGTTGGGGGCTCTAAATATTGTATGATTACAAGTTTATAATTGGAATAGCCAAAACCTCGATTTCGGGCTCCACATCTGCAATAAGAGCTAAAAAATTATTCAATGCTCCCAAACAAGTTTTGCCTACAATTACGTGGCACCTGAAATTGGAATTTCGATATGCCCAACTGCACATATATAATTGTACGAATTCTTTTAACCCCTAATTAAAATGTGATTACACATTTGTAGTTGGCTATCAAAAACCCCGATTTCGCCCCCTTGTCAGCAATAGAGCCAAAAAGTTCCTCAGATGCATAATACCTGAACTGAAAAAAATCGTAAAGGTGGTGTATCTTTATATTATATTTGAAAAATCATGCTGCAATGATATTTGACCAAAAGATCGTGAATTTTCACATACCGAGCGCAGCCCGACACGGCTTCACGAGCTCTTTAATTGGCTTCTGGTGAGAAGAACAAACCTTCTAACGGCAAGCAATAGGACCCATGTGGACTTTGTGATTTTCTCCTTTATCATTAGAAGCAGTGCTGAACTTAAGACAGTCTTCAGGATCTGTGCTTGTAAGCCTTTGAAGAAACCGAGAATCCCTTCTTTCTCGCAGATCGCGTACAGAGCGCCGGAAACTGTTTTACGGGATTTCAGTAGGGCTTTATCGGCCGTGTTTTCGTCGAGCTCGGCTGACTGGATCATCACTTTACACCTGATCAAACATTATCTGGAGTAAGTAAAGATGTAATAATTAAACCAAACTATTCAGATCTCAATTCGAAAAGTATTCATTAAGTATCGTTTGCCAATTTAAACGAGCCAAACTTGAGCTTATTAGTATTTGGTTCGTTAGCTCGCGAGCTTGTTCGCGAACTGCGGCTTGCGAGCTAGCTGTGAATATATATAGTTTTGAACTTTTGAATTAACTGTTCTGCTCGTTGTGGTGTTAATATAAGATATTATATATTTTTTAGTTAATATATTATGTTCTCATTTTTACTTGATAAATAATATATTTATGTGGTTTTGTTAGCCATATTTATATTGGCATAGAATGAGATTAACAAGCTCCCGGCCTCCAGCTCAATCGTATGCATAACAAATTCGATCTCAAGTTATGGCCATTTCATTTGTTGTCGAGTTTTTATTGAATCGAGCTTGAACTATTTGCGAGCTCGATATTTGTAAGACGAACCGAACTCGAACATAACTATAAAAACTCGAGCTTATGAGCCGAACTCGGGCCCTGCTGCACTATTCAAGCTTATTTCTAAAACTTCTAGGGGGTAGTTGTAAGAAAACACTTAAATCCTTAAGGCAAGCACATAAAGCGTCACGTTTTATGTAAAAAGTGTTGCTTTAAGGTGTTAATATTTATACAAAAGCCACATTTTTAGAAAAGTTAACGGTTTTTACGCCAAACATAACACTTTTTATAAGAAAATGACTCCAGTTTTACGGATGACATTCTTACACATAGGTGATACTCAAATTCAGCATTACCTTATAGCTGGATACGTTATACAGGTGGCGACACATTTGGAGACGGCGCCCAAAACGAAAGCAGAAAATGCAGAAAGAGCTTCTGGAGATGTTACATCACCACCGTTTTTCTTCATCTTCTCCTTCAGTAGTCTATTTTTTAACTGATCGAATGCGGTGTACTGCACATAATTTCATTACAATCAGATTAGTTTTATTGTTAACGCAGAACTTACAGTTGGCTTATTCTAGCAATGGCAAAAGTAACAGAAGCATTAACCTGAATGGAAGGATTCGCCGTGAGAAGAAGAGAGATGCCTAGACCATCGAATAATTCGCTCCAGGTGCTCTCTGAAAGGGATTTCCAGAGCCCTTTCGATTTGCCAAACTCGCTCGTTTGCATCTTCGAAGATGCTGTATCTAGAGGCTGAATTAAGACAAGAAAATGTCAATGCCAAGATTTAACAAATATTTCAGATTGATGAATTCAAAGGAATGAAGAACGTAGTGCTACCGACCTCCCACAAACAAAAAAGGAAATGGAAAAAAACACACACACAAAAAAAAAAAAAAAAAAAACAAATAAACACATTATGGACCTATAAGGGGTGTTTTACCCTACTTCTTCAAGCAGCTTTCGACTTCTAGCTTGAGAAAAGCTAATTTAAGTGTTTGACACATACAACTTGCGCTTAAGAAAAGGTTATTTTCTGCCAAAAGTAGAAAGCAGGTTTTTTAATGCTTTTTTTAACTTTTTAGGTTTTTTAGTAATTAGAACATACTTCTTCTCACTTTTAAGCTAAAAGCTATTGAAATCTCAAACACCATAACATTCAGATTTAACTAAACACACTGTTATACTCAAATACTACCTACTTTTGATAGCAAGAAAAACACCCCTTAAAAAGTTCTCAGTAGAGGTGGCAATTTAGGTCGTCCAGCGCAGTTCAATCTGACGAGCCAACACATATGTTTGGCCGAGCTGGACAGAATTCCATCTGACCAAAATCGGTGAGCACAGCCCAGCCCAACGCCGTAAAATACATTATGATTTTCGGGCCCGTCTGGCCATTGACCCATCGGTTTGGGCCAGTTGTGCCCGATGATACTTCGTGCTAATATTCCTATATCTCTAGCCCAATTTTGCTAATATTCCAATATCGCATACTTTAACATCCAACATGAACTGTAAATAAAGCCATAGCCTAATAGTCACAGTATTGGTTAAAATTATCACTTGCCTGCGTCGCTACAACTGTGCACGCACCAGCAGCAGCTGCTATGATCAAATTGGCTCTGGTTCCAATAGATTTAAATCCACTTTTCTTCAAGTAAAGTCTCTTCATAAAGCTGTATCCATAGAAATAGATAAACTGCGAAACAAAAGACTGGAAATTCTTCGTCCCCAGGCCCTGGTATAACGAAAGTACTTGACGGGTGGAAATTGCTTCCCACAGGACATCCGATATATTCCTGTACGAATAAAAGACAGTCGATTCAGACTTCCAGATTACACTCCAAAGTTTATATACAGTTACTAGATGACTACAAATAGTTATGGTAGCAGAAAAAAAGAAATGAAAGGAGACACAAAGCATCGGCTAAAGACACATTAGCAGTCCATAAGTACTTGTACTGGTTCAGACCCTGATTCTACACTTTACATACATCATCGAGCAACCTAAATTTCAAGATTAATATGGCTAGGTGTGCGATATTGTCAGAAAAGTTCCAAATATGAGTAAGATCAATTTATCAGCTAAGTCACTTGAGTTAGAGAAAATTGACAAAAGCTCTACTCGAGCTCGGACTCAATAACTATAAAATGTTAAAACAAGTGTAGAAAATGTTACACTATTCGAGCTCGAATCGTGTTCGCCTCGATTCGATTAATACCAAATAAGCTTAAACATAATACTAGAAGCTTGATGATATTTAAACCAAGCTTGTACAACAATACCTTCAGTTCGACTTGACTCATTTATAGTCCTACTCCCAAGGCTAGAAACAAGTATACAGAACAACCAAGCTGAATATTTACATCCTAATTTTAACTTTTCCGTGTTTTCAGCTTATTCACAACACCAAAAATGTAACACTACTGAGATACTACCCAACTCCATCTACCTACAAGCTACAACATCCACCAACCTTAATAACTCATCAGCATCCTTTAAAGACCAAACCACAAACTATAAATCAAACCAAGCTACTCAATAGAGATCGTTCGTTAAAAGTTCATTTGAACTATCTTTGATTAAAAATATCAAACAAGCTTGAATATTCTTTTACGTTTAATAAAATTTAAAGCTCGACTCAGCTCAAGCTCTATAATTTAAAAAATTGTTGAAACCATTACTTGAATTCGACTTGTGTTCAGCTCGATTAAAGCTCGTTCAAACACAATTCTATTAATAATCAAACAAACTCAAATAGAATTTCAGTAGTTTGACATACAAGCTTGAACAATATTACGTTCGTATCAACTCAACTCATTCACAGCCCTAATCAAACCGATAGCTCAATCACTGAGAAAAATTCAATCACAAAATCATCCATCAGTAGAATTATAAGCTTATTGTGATTATGTATCACAATAATATGTTACAATTCCCATCAATTCCTAATTGACTTTAACCTAAACTCATTCCTACATCTTGTTTAAATTCAACCACCACAACAAACCTTGTCAAAGTAAAATTACTCTATTCTGTTCACCTCTTACAACGAAGAACAGGAAGAATGGGGGTACCTGTATTTCTGATGCTGGTGAGCTCGATTTTCAGCTTAATATTTAGTTTTGCAGGTATCAAGTGGATACAAAATTACTTTTCAGAATCACTTAAAAGGTGATTCTCATAATAATAAGCTTATAGATTGTGAAGCACTTAAAAGGTGATTCTCATCAATTCCGTAATTGATTTTAACCTAAACTCATTTCCTACGTCTTGTTTAAATCAACCACCACAACAAACCGTGACAAAGTAAAATTACTCTATTCTGTTCACTTTTACAACGAAAAGTAGAGTGAATTGGGCGTACCTGTATTTCTGATGCTGGTGAGCTCGATTTTCAGCTTGATATTTAGTCTTGCAGGTATCAAGTGGGTACAGAATGGTGGTGCTGAGCAGTGAACCCACCGCGCCGGAAGTCGCCTCCACCAGAGATTCCATATCCGAATTTCTCAAAACTGCAGCGTTTTCATGCGGAAGAACGAAACTAAATTCGATTTTGGGCGGGTAGAAGAGAATTGGGGAAGGATTTGTTGTCTTTGGTAGAGCGCCGAAATTTTGGTGTGGATAATCGCGTTGGGAAACGTGCGAGGAATGGGCGGTTTTAGGCGTTTTACACGTTGGGATTGTGAATTCAGTGCGGAATCATGGGAAGAACATCATTTTTGAAAGGTAACAATAGTCCACCATGTGTTTCTGCTTAACTTTAAAAAATTGATTAAAAATAGAGATTGTGGTAAAATAATTTAAATTTAAAACAAAATTGGTTATATATAAAAATGTGATGTTTAATACTTCAGCAGCTTTTAGTTTATGAGAGAATAAAAAAAATTATTTATTTAACAAAATAAAAAAAATTGAAAACAATGTATTTTTTACTTTTAATTTTTGGCCTAAAATCACCTTTATTAAAGTTGAAACTGTTTTTTCAAACACTCGAAAATACTTTTTCCCAAATTATAACCTGAAAAACACTTGAAAAGAACAATTACAAATACTCCCTAGATCTGCTCGAGATTATTAACGTTCTCGGTTTCTATAAATACTAACTTTTTAGGCTATTTTTCTCGAATAGGTATAATTATGTATAACAAACTTATATTTTAGTGCTCTGGTATGTAGCCGAACATCTTATTTTCACGTTATATTCATGATATATTTCTTCGTAAGAAGTATACATTAACCATAAACACTAATAAATTTTCATAAAAATTGTACACAACTCAAATCGAGCGGATCTAACTAGTGTACACGTAATACCTTTACCCATAAACACTAAAATATATTACGATTTTCAAATAAGTCCGTGTTCTATTGAATCTTTTATCTATCTTGTTAGACCTATTCGATATGATGATACTTTTAAATTAAGATTTTATAACCCAATTCATCCAAAATATCAGGATGGTCGGACCGATTTTATAATATCTACCTGACGTAGGGATGTAATCAATTCAAACTATTCGGATCTTGGCTTGAAAAAGTATTCGTTCAGGATTGTCTGTTGACCTAAACAAACCAAGTGCGAGCCTAATTTCGAGCTCGTCAAAATTTCGAGTCTGCAAATATTTAGTTCTTAAGCTCACGAGCTAGTTCACGATCGAACTCATGTTCGATTATATATATTAATTCAAGAATATATGCTTGTGTCCGTTGTAAATCAAACATCGTGTTAATGAGCTCTCGAGCTCAAACTGTATTTATTTAATATGTAATCGAGTTTTTGTCGAACCGAACTCAGACCATTTATGAGCTTAGTAGTTATATTGTTAACGAACTCGAACTATATTCTTTTATTGCATTATTGAACTTTTATCGAATCAAGCTTAAACTATTCGTAAACTTAGCAATTATTAAACAAATTAAATTTAAACTATATTTAAACACACTGAAAAATCAAACGAGTCGAACTCAAGTTTATTATTTAACTTGATTTCGATTTGTTTGCGTCGACGTAACAAAATCCCACGTGTCATTTCGACTAACCAGTCAAAATATTAAACCTCGTTTGGACCGTGTCTTTGAAATGAGTGCTCCATCCACATTAGCCTTCATGAGGATGGCCCCACAGAGGTTGATGTATCCACAAAATATTTTTAATAATTGAATCTTTAAAAAATCATGAAAAAGGATGGTTGTAGGTAATTAATGTTCTAAACAATCCTAAACGTTGTGCTAGTCGGGCGATAGATTATGATCTAACATCTATTCTATTATAATCAACTCGAGGTTAATGGGTTTAGGCGAGGTTAAGTAATGGAGAAGTCGGAGAAAAATACAAGTGTCCAAGAATTATATAGCGTCTAGACGAAATATAGTTAAAACAGCAAAAAACTATCTAACGTATAGACGAGGTCTAGTCAAAAGTAGACGGTGACTTTTAAAATAACACACAGGTTGATGTATCATTATACTTCTTCCGTCCAAAATAATTAGGCTATGTTTGGTTGGGGTTGACCCAATCTCTAATGGCTTGACTCAACCCCTTCCTATGTTTGTTTATACAGGTTGGTCCAGCCACCTCAAATTTTAATACCACTTTAATCATTAAATTATTCATAATTAACAATCTTTTACACATATTACATCACATTTTACAATTAAAAATTATATTCAACACTACAACCACACCCAACCACCCAAACAAACATCATTTTTTTACTCTCTCAGCCACTAACTCCAGCCAACAGTACTCCAGTCACCCCAACCCCAACCAAACATGCCTTAACAATATTAAAAAATTTCACACGAATTATGAAACCTTATAAAAATAGTTCATATGACCTTATTCTAATTTTATTATTATATATCTTTACAATTTATTTTCTAAATTTATCGGACTTATTTATAATATGGTAACATTAAAGGTCAGTAGAAACTATTCCTTGAATTTCTAGATAATAATTAATTAAGATAAAATTCTTACATTATAGTAATAATCTCTACTATACATTAAACAACAGCCGCAAAAATTAAGGAAGAACCACGAGTCATAATGTCATAATTTCGAAAAAAAAATTCTCTTTGTTTTAATTAAATTGTCACACGTCATTAGAAACCTATGCATGCTTAAATAATTAATATTAATTAAGTAATGTTCCACATTGAAAATCAGCGGATAATATGTGTGCAATATAAGTGTCGCAACATCATAAATTATACCCAACACCTGGCACCAGAAGATTTCACATGAGGTCAATGGTAAATATTTTTTTATTAATATTAAATTTTCACTTTCCAATATCAACTGCAGAGCAGTTTTATTTAAAAAAATATATCCGAACAAAGATCATTGTTTACACAATGGCGGCCTTATCAGTAATATAGTTATCAGCGTATCCATAAAGCACCGGACTTTTATTCATTCAATCCCCAAATTATCCTACCACTAAGATTACCGTAATAGCAACTACATTTACAGCGAGGGAATATACACTACGAAAATGACTCATTTCTTTAGTTTAGTGCATGATGTGAACCCTTCCAAGACAATGTGAGCCATGCGACTCAGGCTTATATGTTATTACGGGGTGTCTGCATTCGGAGGAAACAGGCCAATATCAAGCAAGGAATTCATCTTTCACGATAAAAAAGTACACAAAACTTTTATACGTTATTCACATTTGCTTATTACCTGTTTTATCACATCTGCGCATTACCTGTTTTTCTTCAAAAGGCCAACCGGATCCCGCTACTGTGAAGGAGCCTGCAATGGCAGCATTCAACTTTCAATATGTGGAAGGGAATCTGTACGCAATAATGGATTTTATAGTGACAAAGAATCGCATGAAGTTTAAGACAACAGTTCACAAATTCAAAGTCATTTTTTTTCAAGAGAACAAGTATGCAACCGTTCTTTGATGAAGAATTTCAGAATTGCTTATTCAGTTTCAGATCGTTCAATGATTTTGAAACAAATAAGGAAATTGTTGAGTTTAACTTATTTGGTGAGAGTTCAGCCATCATTTTTTGTGTACATACCTACATTTTAAATTTAACTCTGTATCTAATTTTTCTTTACCGTTTAGATATCATTGGGAGGGTTGTTTCATACCAAGAGGCACCAGTTCAGACTGGAACTGAGATGAGGCTAGATTTCAGGATTGCAGACTTGGAGTACAATTCCAACAAAATATAATATGAAACATCTCATTTTACCATTAAATACTACTTGCATATGATCTTACAAAGGAAATTGTTGCATGATTACGGATAACATGTGATATGTTTATGCAATTTAGGGGAAAACATATGGTAGTTACACTATGGGACCAGTACGTTGAACAATTTCCACTCACAATAAAAAAAAGTCAACCAACTGTTGTTTTATAATACATTTGCTAGGGTTAACTTATATGCAGGTATATTTTATTATTTATGTTATTGTTATCAATCATTTAAACAAAATAATTGTTGTAATATACTCATTTTCTACAATGAATAGACAATGTACGCTTTTCGAATGCCTACAACACCTCAAAAATCATTGTTAATGGTGATGCATCAGAGTTTTCAATATTTTCATCAAATGTAATTACCTACTACATTAATATTGACATTATTTACTTTTTCACAAACATTCCATATTCATTTCATAATTTTCTATAACATTCTTATATCTATAGGCTCACTAAGAAGGGAGAAAAAGGGATAGCTATTAGTACCTTCACAGGAAGCGCATCTGGATCAATTGCCAACTCCTTCAAAACTGGTGATGCTTTGGTGAAAAAACTTGCAGAAGTTGCTGAATATGATCAGGTTAGTTAGTGAAAAATTATAATGATAAAATTATAAATAATTAATAGTTAACATCTTTATTTTCATATTGATCCATATGTTATGTTACATCATTCACAGGACATTGTCTTCTGGGTGTCTGCAACCACAGCTGATATTGAGAACATTGGGAATTAGTATTACCTAGCATGCAAACAATGATCAAGGAAGCTAATCACAGAGAACACCTACTTACTAAGCATGAAGTGTGGTATTAAAAACAATGATGGTGCGTACAAGTAATAGTTCAAAAAATAAAACAAAATTATAACTCTCATTTGTTAGAAAAAAATTATGTTAGTGAGTTTGAAGTTAATATTTTCCCAATATAAAAAAGGTACAAACTGGAAGTCAGAGTGGTGGATGAAACTGACAATGCACGCTTTGTGCTTTGGGATCGTGAATGCACTGAGTTGATTGGCCAAAGTGCAACATAGTTAAGGCAGATAATGTACATTTTTAGATCTATATTTTGCTTTATTTAATTATGTAATTTGCACAAAAAATTGAAAACTTACAATTAATCAATGATGTAACAGGTGACGCATATACAATTCCAAAAGCAATAGAGGAAACCCTTTCTGACAAAGAGACTGATCAGAAACGTTATTCAGTAAACTACAGCGTCATGCAGATGACAACTGATGACTTTGTGCTCACCACGTTCAAATCAAATTACATTGATAAGGTAATGCTAAAAAGCAGAAATAATTTTTAAAATTAATAAAATTGATAATAATTTTTAAATTGTCTGTCCTTCTCCTAAATTGATTTACTTATGTTATACAACCCAATGGGACAGCATCTGCCAAAGGCAAAAATATAGCGGCGATGACGAAGATGAGATTCTCAAAACAAAAACTCTGAAGAAAGGCAAGATGATAGTTGTTGATGATGAAGATGAGGTTCTAAGCATGAAAACTCTAAAGGTTGTTATGGCTGAACATGCTGGTGAAAAGAGGAAAATGAACCAATTGGAAGTACAAAATGTGATCAAGTAGATCGGTGACAGGATCAAAATACATGTTAGGATAGTTTAGTTATTTTAAGAAATTAAGTTTCTTTTAAGATTAGTGTGCTCTTGAAAGAGAATGTCAATTAATTGCTTATGTGTGATTCTAGTTATAATTATTTTAGGGCGGAGGGAGTTATAATTTAATAAATTTTATAAAAGAAATTTCGAAGTCCCACATATGTATCACACCGAATCATTCATATCATTATCATTCCAAAACTTTTGTATACCGATTTTTACTTTGATATCGGTATATATTGTTATTTACAATTGATTTTAGTATACTGAAATTTTGGTTTTTTGATATACCGATATAAGGAACTATCAAATTATAAAAAGAAAATCGGTATGCTGAAATACCAAATTACTAAAATATCGATTTTTTTTTTAGTATATACATTGAAATGAAAAAGAAATCGGTATTTTGGTACGAATTGTATTAGTCCTACGGTACCAAAAAAATTTTAGCAGGGCATGCTGTACCAAAAATTCAGTATACCACATTTCGATATTTTCAATAATAAGTATATTTCGGTATTTTTCTACATCCCTATTCAAATTGTTTGGATTGGGTGCTTGTGGGCCTGCAACTTTTCTTCATTTATTTGGATTAGCCACTTAAAATTTGGATCCAGTACAAGCCCAACCCAAGACGCCTCTTATGTAGGCCCAAAACACTAATTTTTTAAATGTTTTCGATTTCAATAAAATAATATATTTATGTATATATATATACCACAACGGCTAATTTTCATTCCTCAATACTTTCAAATTATTTGTGGGTACAAAAAGAAATACGAGAAACTATAGGGCCAAAAAATTATTCTCTTTATTTTATTTTTCAAACCCCCCTTTTCCCCCTCCTCTCTCATCTCCAAACTCCATGAACAGAGAGAAGGTGCAAAACCACGAAGAAGCCATAAATTCCCCACAAAAGCTCTGCTAAACTACATTTCAGCCACTCTGCCGATGCAGGACTTCATAGGCTCCGTTCGTCGATCTCTAGTTTTCAAACCCTCCGGTGAAGGAGGAATCGTGGAGAGGATCGGGTCGAGCATCCGGAATTCGAGAATCGGACTCTTCGCAAAGCCTCCGATTCACGCGCTGCCTCCGCCGCGGAGAAATTTTTCTAAGGCGGCGCCGATGGAGGAGGAGGAGGCGCTGCCGCCAATGGAAAAATGCGGTATGGAAGAGGAGAGTGTAGTTACAGAAAGAAATGCAGAAGTGCTAGTTTCGAAAGCTGAAGAATCTAGGAAGAAGGAGGTGGTGTTGCCGCCCCCAATCCGGTGGAGGAAGGGGGAATTGATTGGGTGCGGGGCGTTTGGGAGGGTTTATATGGGGATGAATCTGGATTCGGGTGAATTGCTAGCAGTTAAAGAGGTTTGTGTTGTTGATATATTCACTTCCATTTTGAATAATCATGTTTCCATTGAATTAAACAGAGTATTATCAAAATTAGAAGTTCTAATATCTCCTGTAGTGTTTGTTTGGATTCTCTTCTGTTTGATATGCTGATCAGTTTTGATTCCTCTTTCGTTTTTGTTGAGTACAGGTTGCAATATCAACCAACACTACCTCGAAGAAAACACAAGTAATTATAGTTATTCGCTGAGTAGTTTTATCTTTCTGCTTGCGCAGTTTTGTTAACTCCATGAATTTGTTCTGTTGTCAGGAATATATTAGGGAGCTTGAGAAAGAAGTGAACTTATTGAAAAATTTATCGCATCCTAACATTGTGGTAAGCCAAGATAAATTATATTGTTTAAAAGCATTTGCAGTCGACCTATGATCTGAAGGTATATTCTCCTACTGCTCAGAGATACTTGGGAACTGCTAGAGAGGACGACTCGCTGAATATATTGCTGGAATTTGTTCCAGGTGGTTCCATCTCATCGCTATTGGGGAAATTTGGGTCTTTTCCAGAATCTGTAAGTGATCAGCTTATGTTCTAGCTTGCCCTTGGAGATAATAAGTTTTTTAGCATATGGAATCAGTTATTGGAAATTTGTAATTGTTAATTGAAGACTGTGATATGTAATTTTTCTAAATCTATTATGTTTAGCAATTGGATTACAGCAACGCATACCAAATTGATTTGTTTTGAAGTCCAACATTGTGGAACCTCAGAGTGGTTTTGAAATCCTTGTAAACTTACATCACTGTTCTGTATTTCAGGTTATTAGAATGTATACAAAACAACTGTTGGTAGGGCTTGAATACCTGCATGAAAACAAAATTATGCACAGAGACATCAAGGTAATTTCTCTCTGTTCTAATGAATGTAATCAATTGAAGGCATTAGATGCTGACTCTCGATATTATAATTTGGAACACTTCTAGGGAGCCAATATTCTCGTTGATAATAAGGCGTGCATTAAACTTGCTGATTTTGGAGCGTCCAAAAAAGTTGAAGCGCTGGTATGTTCTTCTTCATTATTTGCAAGTTTTTGCTATTGCTCTCCACCAAATGCTCATAACTACATCTCAAATGCTGCTTCAGGCTACTGTCACTGGTGCTAAATCAATGAAGGGTACTCCGTATTGGATGGCTCCTGAAGTTATTGTTCAAAGCGGCCATAGCTAGTGAGTAGAAACATACATCTAAGTTCTTGTAGCTGATGAAATTATTATTTACTTGCTCGATTTTCACTTAAGTAGTACGCGCAGGATGATTCATTTGTTGAATTTTTATCTTTTTATATAGCTCCGTAATACAAAAGCTAAGCAATACTAACTTACGTGAAACTCTGTAGTTGAAATATTGTTGGAATTATAGTAAACCTCCATAAAATCTTCCCTTAGTTGACAATGCATGAAAAGGTGCATTGATCCCGAGCAAGAAAATAGTGAAACTTGCAACAAAATTATTGGTGCTGCTGGAAGTCCTGCTACAATCTGTATAAAACATGCAGTATTATCCCGCTTTGACCTATGTCGTTCTACTATGCAACCTACTGATTTGCTTTCTTTCCATACACTGCTACTCCCACCACCTGACTTGTTAAATTTTTCGATAAACATCTGCAGCTCTGCAGATATATGGAGTGTTGGATGCACTATAATCGAAATGGCTACTGGAAAGGCTCCTTGGAGTCAGCAATATCAGGAGGTATAACCATAATAATTTGTGCATACACTGGTTTCGATGGAACTGCTTTCTGTGCTATCATCGTCTAACAGTTCATGCCATTATAGGTTGCTGCTCTCTTTTACATCGGGACAACTAAATCTCATCCTCCAATACCAGAACATCTATCCGCCGAAGCAAAGGACTTCTTGTTGAAATGTTTACAGAAGTATGTGGCGTACATTTGCATTGTATTTTGCTTATATTTGTTTGAATGCTTAAAATGGACTCTAGCAGTTGATTAACATGAAGGTGTAAGTGACTCGTGTGCTTGTTATTCTTCCACTCTTACTTGAGTCTTCTTGCCTTCATGTTCAACTTCCTTAATCATTGCAGGGAACCAGACCTGAGGGCTACTGCATCGGAGTTGTTAAAGGTAGTGCCACGTTTAGGCATTTGTAGCTTTTCCACTGTACTAATGCCTTAAATACTCTTGTCAGGGAAACATGAAAGCAGTACAAGCTGCAATGGCCTTATAATTTTTGTAACTGTTTACTTAAATTATTATGTGGGGTCCTGGTATATAACATTTCTATTGTTATTTTCAGCACCCATTTGTCACTGGAAAATGTCGGGAATCCCATCTCATTCTCCGCCACTCAGTTGTGGTGAGTATATGCTTGTTCATACTTTGAAAATGCCGGGAATCCCATCTCATTCTCCGCTACTCAGTTGTGGTTAGTATATGCTTAGCTAGCTCTATAAGCATTTTTTTTTTACTAATAATTTGAATATTTGGACCAGCGGGATGGTTCTGGCAAACGGATGGCAGATCTTGGGCTTGAAACGAAGAAATCGTGAGTGTTTTGTGGTAGAAGGATTCTAATATGGTACTATAACTTGCTTGAATCTGATGTTTTAAGGGGTTTTATCATGTTGCAGAATGAATATAGATGCAAAGAGGTCCTGTAATGGTTTGAAGGATGTTAACGACTTTGGTGGAACCAGATGCTCAACTATTCATCCTGAGCTACTTTCAGGAGAATCCATGTGGCAACCTGCCCACTTTGATGATGACATGTGCCGAATCGATGATGATGATCTTGTGCTTGGTGCATCAATGAAATTTAAATCAACTATGGTTTCTAGAGATTGTAATCAGGTTAAGAAAGTAACAACTCAATTTTGTATCTTATATGATATATAATCTTGTAAGACCATCTACTAATTAAATTTATTGCAGAGTTTTAATCCAATGTCTGAGCCCAACGATGATTGGCAGTACAAGTTCGATGAAAGCCCAGAGCTGAATAAAAGCCGAACAGGGTCTTTTCTGGACCAAACAGCTGAATCTGGAAGCATATTTATCTCTTCTGGTGAGGTTGATTGCGGATTCACATCCCCAAAGGAGCAGTCATTAGGAGAAGATGATGATGAAGTAACTGAATCGAAGATTAGAGCATTTCTTGAAGAGAAGGTATTGACTTGGGAAAATGTTCCCTTTTGTCCTCCGAATTTAGTAACTCATATGTCCAGAAAAAATTAAAATCTTTACAGTTGTGTAAAAGAGTCGTCTAGAATCAGGGTCACTCTATTTCATGAACTTTTCACATGCTCTCTAGCAGAACTCATATAAACAAGTTCTGTTTTGGTTCTCTTCTTTATTCTCCATTCTCTTATCCTCGTTGAAATACGAAGCTGTCTCATGGATGCTTTGCTTTATTGCTTCCTTTTAGGCGTTTGAACTGAAGAAGCTGCAATCACCGTTGTATGCGTTCTACAATTCTTTGAACGTTGCTGGTCCACCAAGTCCTATTGGCTCTGGGAACAAGGAAAATATTTCAAATAATTTCAACTTACCTCCAAAAAGTAAGTCACCTAGTAGAGTGGGTTGTAGAAGATTTTCTACTGCCATTGAAGTGGGGTGCAGCTCAATTCCCAGGAGTCGTTCAAGACGTTCATCAAATATAGGTGATGTAAACATTCAAGCTTCTCAAGATGCAAAAGGGATTCTGCTTAATTCTCAGCGGGAGCCATTTCCAACAAGGTCGGGAAAATATATATTTTCGAACATATCTTCTTACTAAGGTTTTGATATCTTCTCTAACTTGATCTGGTGACCATTTCCTTGGCTGTAACTATAGGTTCAGTGAGATACAAAGGAAATGGAAAGAAGAACTCGATGAAGAGCTTGAAAGGACCAGAGGCAAGTGTTCCATTCTCTGGGCATAACATAGAATCGTAATGACTTGTTCTGTGTGCTGGTCCTCGATGTGTGTGCTCCTCTTTTTCCTCATGCTTTACTCCAAATTCCATTTGCACTCTTAGTCTGTTAGGATCATTTACATCAGTCTTAAACACTACACATAAGCTTCCGTTATACACTAATAGGCAGCTTGATCCTCTATAGTTTCTTAAAGATTGCTGTAGGTTTTCTCTCTCCTTCTTGGGGTACACATGGTCTTTTAAGCTGGTTCATTCTCGGTACATTTTTCGCCAAATAGAGGTGACTCGTTTACCTTTCATTAGAGTTCCATCCACATACTCCCTCCCCCACTCTCAGCAATGAAGGTTGGATAAAGTGTTTTATGAATGTTTCCGCACTGTAGTCCGTGAGTAGGTGTTGGCATCCTCTTGTGTTTATTGTATACTAGCCCACTCGGAGTATAACTGATGAACATCCCATTTAGCGATGGATACTCTTTTGCAAAATCCCTTTATAAGCTCCTAATCTTCTACGTTTTGGATTCTTGAGCCTTTGTGTTGTTTTGTTTCATTGTGCCCTTGAACTTTGGTACACGTTAAAGACCTTTGAAAGGATCAATGTGCATAGTGATAAAGTTCCAGGGCTTAATAGAAAAACACACGCATACATGATATTGACTTCAACAGATTCACTATAAACAAAAGAAGAATTAAAAAACAAAAGTTCAGGAATTCGATACAACAAACCTTTTACAAGGTCTCTGTAGAACGAAACGGAGAACAAAACAGAGAAGGGGGCTTAAAATGCAGTGTTCTGATATTCTTTTGGTGTTCATCTATGGCACAGCCTGTATTAGTTTGTGATACATTCACAAGGCATAGTCAACTACCGACTTTCTAACGGATATTAGTTTGCCACAGCTAGTATTCGTTGCTTCCTCGTGATTCATTAGTTCAGATTTTTCTGAAGCATGACATAAAACCATTTTCCTATTATTACAGAACTCATGCGGCAATCAGGTGGAGCGAAAACATCCTCTCCGAATGACAGAATCGTGAATCGACAAAGAGATCGGTTAAGGTTTGCATCTCCAGGGAACTAACAAAACCAAATGTATGTATTCCTAAAAGTGGCACATTTGCCCCTTCCAATATTTCTCCTCTTCCAAGTACATGAGCTGAATATACGAGCTCAGATTTTGATTGGATTTCGTTACCACTGGCCCGAATTTACCGAACAGGCCTGCTCGGTGAAGTTGTGCATAGATAGAGGTTTCAGCATGTATGAAGAAGAATCATATGGCTTCTCTCTCCTTGTGATATTGTGGTAAGTGCAAATTTGTGCCTGTTTTGAGAAGATGATATCACTGTAGTACTATACTTGTTCTTTATATTTCTCACCCATGAAGTAAATAGTATGTGATGTGTGTGGTTTGATCATTGATTGAATAAATGTGTTGATTACAAGGGCCCCCTTTTCAGTTAAAAAAAGATTATACTAAGATCCCTACTTTCAATTTTTTAGTTATTTATTTATTTATTTTAAATTGGGTTTGAATTACTTTTATTTTTATTTTTTTCTTCTGTAAGTCGAGTGACTCAACAGTGTTAAGTTGATGGAATAAATGTGTTGATTGTGAGGGGCCATTTCTTTTTTGGGTTTGAATTACTCTTATTTGTTTTTTTTGGAACGGATTCCTTATTCTTTTATTGCATACTATCTTGCTTTATTCAGTAAATCGAGTGGCTCAACAGTGTTTGAGATAAAATCACCTGACTTACTTAGCAAAGCAAGATAAATGTGCAAAAGAAGAATATGAAATCAATGAATCATAAATTGTGTCTTGAATGTGAATTACAATGCCGCCAAAAGGAATTCGATTTTTTTATTAAATTTGCTACATACTACCTCCATCCCAGGTTAACCTGCCTACTTGCCATTTTGGTTTGTCTCACTTTAACCTGCCAGCCCCATAAATGACAAATTTCTCTCACAATCTCCACCCTCAAAATTTCAATTCTCAATCTCCACCTTTAAAAAAGTCAAAGATTCCACAAAATCTGTTTTTTCTTAAGTTCCGTGCCCGGTCAACCTAGGCAGGTTAAGCCGGGACGGAGGGAGTATGTATTAATAATTTTTTTTTTTAAGTACAAATCCTGATTAGAGTATATGGTGGGTGAAAATCGAACTTTATTAACTGACTAAATTACAAAATGATCTACCAAGTGAGCTACAATTAATTTTCAATCTTTCCCAACTTATTATTTATGTGGTGAAAATATATTTAAAATAGATGATCTATAATAGTATATATAGTACGCTTTTCTCTCGTAAAGAAGAGTCATTTTAGACTTTAGGTGCAAATTATGAAATTGACAACAATATCCCTATAAAATCTATGCAAATAATCTTAATTTTCATTATTCTCTCCATTAATTTTTTATTACCATAAATTTCTCCATTTTTTTTCCATACTTTATTAATTTATCAGTTGGGAAATTTAGTAATTTAGGTAATAATAATATTATGATATTTGATTGAGATTTCTTTAGATTTAGTTGAGGACAATGTTGGAAGAAATAGATAAAAAAATATTAGAATAACATTTATTTATGAAAAAATCATTTTCCTAAAAAAAAATACTTATTTGTGAACTGAGAGAGTATAATTAGAGTTGACAATTCGGCGGCCCAGTCGGGCCAAGAGATAGTTCGGGTCGGGTTGGGCTGGGCCTAATTTATTTCGGGCTTAGAAATGCTAGCCCCAACTCGGCAGACCTTGGGGCATCGGGCCAAAAAAGCACAATGAATTTTTTCCTTTTTTTTTTTTTTTCCGTTTGTCTAGCCATGAAGAAGAATTATATATTGAGGCGAACTTCTACTCTTAAGAAAAAACCTAATGAAAAAATAATATGTTACTATTTGTTGCAATATGGAATCATATTCTATGGGGATGTCTCAAACCTCAAATATAACAACAACAACAATAATAATAATAAAGAAGGAATTGATGATGATATATAGTTAGTTCCTACACGTCATAGGTTATTTAATTTTCGTGTACGTACTATACTACCTGTTATTCAATTCTCCATTTCTCGACATATAATAATTAATGAGCATGCAGCTTGGGTCCAGTTCATTTTCCATCTTCGACTAATAAAATTGAAGAAATAGAGTATTAAATTAATCAAATGTTTTAATTTCTCAGTAAATAGATACATTTATGCTCTGCTAAAAAAAGAAAAAAGAAAAACTTGTTCAAATAGTACACAAAATATTACTTAATTCCTAAATTTTTCTTATTCTATTAGTGAGAGAAAAATAATTCAATTTCATCAGGCCGACCCTCTCCGACCCGCCAAAAAGAAGCTCGTGCGAAGCGAGTAAAAAGAAGCCCGAATTTTTTCGAAGCTCTAATATTCTCTTTATATTTTGGGAATGTTGCAAGCTCTGTATATTATATAACAAGGCTCCAACGAGGACACGTCGGTCAATAACATATAAAAATTTTGGTCAACGGATGCCGAATCCACACCCATTCCTCAATCATCTATTGATGTATAAAAAATATGAACCTTGTTATAAATAGAAGATTTCCTTGGCCATTGGATTATTGTCAATTCAATCATGTCACGTTTATCAATGGAAAACAAAACATACCTTTCCATTGAAGTGTCATCATTCATAGCATTAGTTTTTGTCTTCATAATCTTCCACAAATGCACCAAACTTAACAAAAGAACATCACACCCTCTTCCACCAGGTCCAACCCGCTATCCTTTCATTGGCTGCCTATTCGAAATGTTAAAAAATAGGCCCATATTCCGTTGGATACACAAACTCATGCAAGAACTCAATACAGAAATAACTTGTATCCGCCTCGGCAATGTCCACGTCATCCCTGTCGCCTCTCCTGAACTTGCACTAGAGTTCTTGAAGAAGCAAGACGCGATTTTTGCCTCCAGGCCTCATAGCATGTCGGCCAAACTTACGAGCAACGGGTACTTGTCTGCTGTCCTTTCGCCTATGGGTGATCAGTGGAAGAAAATGAGGAGAGTTATGGTGTCGGAAGTGCTGTCTAAGGACATGTTTCGATGGCAATACGAAAGGAGGTGCGAAGAAGCTGATCACCTTGTGACATATGTCCATAACAAATGCAAAAGCCCACTTAAAAATGGGCTTGTTAATGTGAGAGACGTGGCCCGACATTATTGTGGTAATGTGATCAGGAAAATGGTGTTTAGTAAGAGGCACTTCGGGCCGGGAATGGAGGACGGGGGCCCGGGATTAGAAGAGCGGGAACACGTGGATGGATTATTCACAATTGTGATGTACCTCTATGGGTTTGCGATTGGTGATTATTTACCATGGTTGCAGGTTTTTGACTTGGATGGACAAGAAAAGATTGTTAGAAATGCTATTGCCAGTCTCAAGAAATACCAAGATAGAGAAATTATGAAGAGGGTTGAGATGTGGAAAAAAGGTGTAAGAAACACAAAAGTAGATCTTCTTGATGTTTTAATTTGCCTCAAGGGCTCCAATGATGAACCATTGTTGTCACTTCAAGAGATTAAAGCACAAGTTAATGTAAGTTTAATCGAATTTGTATTTTTCGATGTTGTATATAGCAGTGCTTTATTGGATGACAATAATCAGTGATATAAGTGATGTTATATTAGACATGTGTCATCCAATAGAGCACTTTTTATAGAAGATGTTATACCATTGCACCAACCTCCTCTCTAAACTATGGTAAAGATTATACAAATTGACACTAATGTTGATTATATATATCTATCAATTACCAGGAAATATTCTTAGCGGCAATCGATAATCCATCAAATGCAGTTGAGTGGGCTATAGCGGAGATGATCAACCAACCAAATATTCTTGATAGGGCTCATCAAGAATTAGACAAGGTAGTAGGGAGGGGTAGGCTGGTGCAAGAATCAGATTTATCTAAATTAAACTATGTGAAAGCTTGTCTTAAAGAGGCATTTAGGTTGCACCCTGTCGCGCCATTCAACGTCCCACATGCATCGACCAAGGATACTGTTGTCAGTGGCTATTTCATACCGAAAGGTAGCCACGTGTTGTTGAGTCGGCTCGGCCTAGGGCGGAACCCTAGGGTTTGGGAAGACCCTTTAACATTCAAGCCAGAGCGACACATCATAGATGAAGACTCGGAGGTCACGCTTATGGATACACAACTGCATATGTTGTCATTTAGTATTGGAAGACGAGGGTGTCCAGCTGCTGTTCTTGGTTCCACCATGGCGACTATGCTTCTAGCTAGGCTTATCCAGGGGTTTAAATGGAGGCCCCCACCTAATGAGCCGATAATTGATTTGGTCGAGTCGGATGATGATTTGTCATTGGCTAAGCCGTTGATTGTTCGTGCAATGCCTCGATTGGAGACACGAGTTTATGAGAGACTTGACCAGGAAAAATAACTCAAAGTTTTGTTCGGTCTTAATTTACTTGGTTCAATTAGTTGTGCTACAAAATGTTTCTCTATTCTAAAATAAGAATCATGTTTCTATTTTAAGACGAAGAGTGCATGTAAGAGTTCTTGTAGTGTTATTAGCTCAAAATGCATATAGGTATACTTGGAAATCAGTATTAATTAGTGATATGAGGGCAACTTAGAGTTATCACATGAATTTAAAAGCTGAGAATTGGAGGGAATCCACTAAACGATGCCGTTCGGATCCGAACCGGGAGCAGTTGTTCATAACCTAACAAGCATTGCAGCAGTTATAACCGTTTTTTCAGTCTGTTAGCTTGGGAAGTGATATATCTTCTTGTTTTGCTCTTCTTCTTCAATACTGAACCGAGTAGAGAGAGAATACATATTCTTGAATATACTTTATAGCATTATGTAGCTAGAGAATACACGTTGATGGTGAGAGTGGGTGATTAATTGTATGATCTTGGAATAGATAGATAGATCAACTCTTGTCATTGTTGTATGTGGTTTCTTGTACTGCAAATCTTGATGATTAATGCGATTGGATGTGTTTTGAGCTCCATGAATGTAGGGTCAATTCATGATCTGAACCACGGAAATACTTGGGCGTTGATTTCCATTTATGTTCATTTAAATCAGTTTCTTCAAGATTACAAACACCATCTGTTTGATAAATTGTCAGGGAGTAGTTGAGGCTGATTTGTAAGTTTTGGGGTTAATTTCATAACAGTTCTTAATATACTTACAAGTTTTAATACACAATTTTAGTATTTCTTTATATAATTAATTGTTATGTATAAAAATACACAAATTCTTGAGCATCAATATGCACGTTCCAACAATGCTCGAGAGAATAAAACCCAAATCTTAACAGAATTGGATGGACACATTAAGTAAAACGTCCATTCATGCAGTCTGCTCCATACAAATAAGGCAAAAACTTTTATATATATATATACTAGCACTACGCACGTGCGTTGCACGTGGTTATAATTTTTTACTATTATTTAATAAAAAGAATTAATTCAAATATAGAATAATTGTACATTGTGATCACTGTAATATATATACATAATTCTTAGTCTTAATAAAATAAGTTATAATAATTAATGTTAATAGATTCGTAAAAAACGACATACCATGATATATTGTAGAAATATTTAGTCTTCCAAAATTTTCTATTATATATGTAAAGTTTGATTTATTCAAACTATGTTTACTTCTTATTATACACAGACTCGATCATCATTAATATATCTTGAATAAAGTTATACGATGATTGAAAAACTATATACGAAATAATGAGGCATATATTTTTATATTTTTCACCAAATCACTGACATTTGAAGAAAAACACATTTTTAATTGTCTCATTATATCACCAACTGACATTCATAAGTCAATTATTTGTTTATATACACACAAAATATTAGGTCTAACGTATTTTTCTATAATTCTCTAATAAATAATTTCGATTTCAATATATATTTGCATATGAAATTCTTTACGTATTTTAATGTGAGGAAAAACTTCCAACAACTTAGTATCAAGGTCCAACATTCAACTTTTGTCATGAAAGCTATTTTCTAATTTTTTATTATTATTAAGTATAACCCTCTTTAATGTAATTTACTTATTGATTTAAGATTGCTTATTCCAATTTTCTTTAATTATTTTCTCAATGTAACGTCGAAATTTAAAAATTATGCGTGATTTAAAATAAAAATTATACTATAGTATAATAACAAAATAAATAATATTTTTTATGGAAGGTTGGCTATATAAATAGTGTCTCACAATCTTCAATTAAGTCACATGCTACAATCTATATAAAATATAATAAATGTTTTACCTAATTTGTAATGTCTTTAATTCCTTATTTAGTTATAGTGAAATACTCCTAATTTTTCAAATATTGCACATACATTTAAAAGTCTTATATATACATGATTAAACCACACATTCCGATTTTATTTTTCTCATTTCATTTTTTATTTAGACTGTACCGTACTTTATTCGACGTAATTATTTTTCTAATCTATTGTCAAGTTAATATTAACATTCACATTTTACTTTCTTTATTTTTCAGCATGTTTTAATTTAATTATGTGATACTTATTCACATAGTACAATTGAATCATTCACAGTACAACTTAGTTCATTATTTCTTTATCGTTCTTTTTTATTCTTTATTGTATCCTATAATTTATATAGCATAGTACATTCATCTATCAAGTTATTACATATGCTTAAAATATATATATATTGTTGGAATTAGTTATTAATTAAAGTGTAGATAAGACACTTTAATTAAATAATTAAGTGGTCGGAAGTTTAATTTTGTAGGAATTAAACTTCACACGATTAATCTATGGAGAAAGTAGATGATCGTAGGATTTTAATTTACTCAAAACCGATATGTGGTGAGTGAGAAATTAATACATAAAGTTTACCACTTGATTATGTATTAAGTGTAGGATTAATAACTAAGAGTAGTTATTATCCCACATTGGTTTAAATGCTCTTTAAGTAAGTGTATATATATGAAAGCTCATTATTAAGGTATATCAATTATACATGTGAGGGAATCCAAAGGAAACCCACACGCGCGCTCGCTCGCTCGGCTCGGCACGGCCACGGCCACGCCACGCCTCGGGCTCGGGCCTTGGGGCGGCCGAGGCCCAAGTAACTTTTTGAAAGCTCAAAATCAACTTGGGTCCAAATTGGATTTGGGCTGACGGATGAGCTTTCAGGAGCCCATGGGTTTGAATTTAAATTCAAACTTGTAACAGCATGGGCTGTTAAAGAGTATTAAACATTGGGCTGTTACTAAGCCTGTAACTGCCAACAATTCAATGACAGAATTAATTTTGTTTTCCCTATAAATACATGCTCCCTGCATGCAAACAAAGACACAACATTTTCACCTGAACTTTATTCTCTGCATTTTCATTTTCTCCAGCTTCTGAACTCGAACATCTGAAGTTCGCCGGAGCCTTTTCTGTTACTGGTGCTACTACAGAAAAGGAGGTAAACCGTTATATCTTTGGGGTATATTACTTCTTTCCGTGAGCACTAGCCGGGAAGTAATTTATCTTAAGGACAGTGGGATTCCACGTCTCGGTTTTCTTTGTTTCTATATCATTCCTGATTTTCCAGAACCTTGAAAATAACATATATATATATATATATAATATTTTTATTGATTTAATAATTTATTTAATGTTAGATCTTAAATATTTAAAAGAATTGCAACTATTCATATCCACTAATTTTTTCGTTTGCCATTTTATTATTTCTCTTATTAGTACAATAAAATTTCACACCTCGCTCTAAACTCCAATTATTATAAACCTTGTGATTTTTATGTCTCTCTCCAATTTTCTAACATAACAGTTTTTTCTTTGGTCTACTAAAATTACATCAATTATTAAAAGTATTACATCAGTGAGTATATTTATGTAGGTGTGTAAGGTATGTGATTAAAAATGATGTTCTAACTTATAGACTTATTTGAATAAAATCAATCCATTGTATAGACCAATTGTACTTAAATTTACACAATATCACTACCGATGCATTTATAGTTTTTATATCTTCGTATATCTCTTTTACTGATTTCATATATAAGCTACTTTTATCGCTTTCCTCCATCTTTTTCATCTTATATATATATATATATATATATATATATGACTTTATCGTATACTTTTTTAATTCAATAAAATTCGTAAATCAATTATTATTTTTTCTTGTTGTAATGTTTATAAATGTTACTTATGAAATATATCGATTTCATTCTTCTAAATCATTGAAAATAAATATAATATATAATCTCATTTCCTACAAGTATAATAATTCGATATATATTTACTTAGTAATGCTCATACAAAGAAATTTAGCTTGTAAACATATATATTGCTAGTTTAATCTATATTTAAACAGTAAGGCTAAATGTATGCCTAGTTTAATCCAAATTTTGAAATACTACGTTGTAATAATTAACTTGTATGTACATCTACCTATAATATAGATATTTAATTTTTGTTTTTGTATACTTTTCTCATAGTATAATATGTCTAACTCTATCATATTAGTTTATCCTTTGATTTTTCTATTATATTACCTAGACTTGTCTATTATAATTTTTTTCATAATGAAAATTTACTTAGACTCTTTAATATTCATAATTTTTACGCTAGTTTTTTTTTTTTTATAATTTTGTTTATTATGTTAATAAAGTTAGATCTACTAATAATAAAGTCTATTCATAAGTTTGTGTTATCTTTCTTCACAATGCATTTTCTCACTTCTATTCATTTTATCATCATATAGTTCTTATTCAATTGTTTTGACATTATTTTCTATTGTTGGACTTTGATAAAGTGGTATATACAAAAATACATATAATTTTCTTACATGTCATTTTACTTACTCAAAAGTCAATTTTAAAATATAATCTTAGCAATTTCACATGCAAAGTCATTTTATTCTTTCATTTTAATACATGCTTCAAGTTTATATTATAATGAAGTTTAAGTTACTATGCTCTAACACTTGATCAATTCAATAGTTTACACTTTAGTCTAAATATTATATATTCAAATTTTATTTTTCATTAGATAATTTATATAAATTCTATTTTTGTTCCCCAGTGTTGTAATATTGATACTTCAATAATTTAGAAATTTAAGGAGATTATTGCAAGTAGCAAATTTATAATATTCAAATTTAGACAAATAAATTGTTACTATTAGATAAGTATTATTCTAATTTATATTTATAATAAGAGTTGGCTGTTTTATTTATGACCAAACACTATGTAAGAATTTGTTAATAATTTATACATAGTAATATAAATCATTGTGAATCATTTACATATTGTTCTGACGTATAATGTTTACATTTTTTAAATAGACTAAAAGATTTAATTTAATCTCATCTATTTTTTCAAAAAAAAAAATTAATGACATTTTTTAATTTAACTTTCAATCATTTTTATATAATAAAAAAATATAAGTACAATCATATGTCAACAATCTTGTGTCTATTATTCGACTATGACGCCAAACTTATAACTATTGAAATCATATTAAACTATTACAACATATTTTAAATATTTTATCATATAATTATTATTAATCTTGAGTCATTCATATATTGTGGTAAATTAAATATTATATAATACACTATCGTTGTCTTGTCAACATATTTTTTATTGTAGTTATTGGAATGAGTATATATATGTTATAGCTATGTACCATACCTAAATTAAAAAAATTAAATTAACTAAAAAATTATCTCCAAAAAATTAAAGATGATATATAAATTAAATCAATAAGAGTTTTCAAGATTATTCATTGTTCTGATTTTTATGTATATGGTTTTTTCTTCTTGTTGCTAATCCTAAAATCTAATAGTACTTTTTCGCCATGAAAACACAAAAAACTTAACATAACATTCAGTTTATTGTATAGCACTATTGCAAGTTAAGATTCTTGTAATTCCTAACAAAGAAGTCAAAGTTTGGAGCTATTAAACTCCTATTAAACTATGCTTAATTTTCTATAATTTTTTATACATATATAAATATCTTTTGTGTACATTTCAATTATTTAATATTTTGAGAACCATAAACTAAAGTACTTTAATATTCATAATATTTTATATTCTTATTCCTTTTTAGTAATATACATTATATTATTTTTTAATTTTTTAATATACTTTCTTCAGTTCTTCATAAATTTCATATAGTTCTTCTAATCGGATTCTTTTACAATTGTAGAGAAATAAGAAAGATCGATTCACAAAATTTAAGAGTAAATAAAAGACATATGATAAACTATAGTTGTCCTGTCAATTCTTTTTTTTTTTTTTTTGGTTATGGTTAGTAGAATGGATATATATATTATAACTACGTACCTAAATTAAAAATAAAAAGTAAACTAAAAATAAAAAATATCTCCAAAATGAAAAATGATAAATAAGAGCTTTCACTATTATTCAATTGTTCTAATTTTTATGTGTATAGTTTTTTTCTTATTGTTCCTAATCGTAAAACCTTTTAGTATTTTTTTCACCATGAGAACACCAAAACTTAATAGTTTTGCAAACATTTAATATCTAAATAACTCTAAAGTACCATTATTCGAAATTAAAAGTCTTGGAATCATTATCCTAGTAAAAAAGTCAAACTTTGAAGTTACTAAAGTCCTATAATATGTTTAAATTTCTATAATTTTCTTATAAATACATAAATATCTTTTGTGTAACTTCAATTATTCAATATCCTGAGAATCATATACTAAAGTAATTTTACTTATTGTATGTACCTTTGTGCTAATCGGCCTTTCTCATTTCTCTTCAATTATAGAAGAAACCAATTAGAAAAATTATTAGAAATTTATGAAGGATCGAATAAAATATAAACAAATAAAAAGAATATAATGTATTTTTACCAATAAATAATAATATATTATGAATATTTAGGTTCAGCTTATATCATCAGTCGAACAATATATTATATTAAATGTGATAGAAAATTTCATAAGTTGAGACTTGAGAGATGAATTTCAATTATAAAATGAATCTTACTAAATAAATAAAACTTTAAAAAATAAAGTTACTAAATTAGCCTTAAAATTTTGCTAATTAATGGTTTTTTTCCTTCTTATATAGTTTTTTTTTTACAATTATATAAACGAATCTCATTATAAAAGAGATAAAAAATTTATAAAGAAACTTAAAAATAATAATGTTATATATATTATTAAAATATATATATATATATAATATAATTAATATGTAGGTTTAACTTATGCCATTAGATGAATTACATATCATATCCATGATTTTTTAGGGTATCATATCTATGAATTGATAGATGAACTATATAGGGCTCTAACCAAATAAATAAAACTTTGAGAATATAGTTAATAAACTAACCTTAAAAACTAAAATTAATTAATAATATAATAGGCAAATCAAATTTTGTCTAACTATATATAAAAAAGATTCAAAGATATAGTTTATAAATAAAACTTTAAAATATAGTTACCAAACTAACCTTAAAAATTCAAATTCATTAAGGATATAATAGGCAAATCAAATTTTGTAAGAAACAACTCACACTTTTATAATAGAAGTAGATATATATATATATATATATATATATATATATATATATATATATATACATGTAGGGGTGGGAATTTGGTTTCGGATTTCGGGTACCCGACCTGACCCGCACGGGTTTTACCCAATAGAGTCGGGGTTTTTTAATGCATCGGGTATCGGATTAAGGTCGGGTCGGGTTGGGGCCGGGATTATGGTCGAGTCGGATGGTGATTTGTCATTGGTCAAGTTTATGAGGAGCCCGATCGAGTAAAATAAGAATTAATCATGTCACATTACATACGTGGTTTGAAGTTCGTCTTCATGTCTCAAAGTATTTCAATTAGTTGTGCTAGAAAGTGTTCCTTGTATATTAAAATAAGAATCTTGCCCAAGCCTTAGTAACCTAACGACATCGCCTCACCAATTTATGATTGAGATTAGAGGTTCGAACCTCATTTCTCCATCCCACAAGAAAAAATAAAAAGTAAAAAGAAAACAATCTTATTTTTATTTTACGAAAGAGAGGATATAGATATATGTAAGAGTTTTAAATGTCACTTACAAGTTTAAATAAACATAATAATTTCTTCGTTGCTAATATTGATTTATTGTTTATATAAACAAGTAACACATATTATTTGAGCATTAATATCCAATTTTTTTTTTTTTATTTTGAGGGAAAGCATTAATATCCATGTTCCAATAATTAATGCTCAAGAGCATAAAACTCAACATTGATTCGAACCACCCAACATTCCATCCGAGTTGGACCATAACACCATCGGGTACACCAGGCTCGTCTCGAAAGACCAATGGCCTCCTCCCCTCTCTCACCGGGAAATGAAGGCAGCCATACGCTTGATCAAACCCCTAGCTTTTTCACTCTCAGTATCAAAATAATGGAAGCAATGATCTTCTCCTTCAACCTCCACCACCTCCACGTCACCTCTCCACCCACTCTTCTTCACCTCCGCCGCGTAACGCCGCCCCCTCGCTGTCAATATATCCTTCTCCGCTAGAGAAACCATGATTCTCTCACATCCGAGCCCTGACAAACTCGGAGCTCCATCAACAAATGGGTTAATCCACGGGTCATCAATCCCACCCGACGGGTACGCGAAAATCCACATCCTGTGCATAGAAATAGAGATGTAAGCAAATCAAATACTTTTAATTTAGTTCATGATTCGAATTCAATTAAGATGATAATATTCGAAAACGAATATAATTGTATTATATTTGAATAATTCGAATATTCGGTCCGTTTATATACAATATATTAAAAAAAAAAATACATACAATATTAAATATATATATATATCTATATAATATTTTTATAGCTATATATTTAAAATAAATTTATATATATTATATATTATTAAAAATTGTAATTGAAAAAATAATAATATTTAAATATTTAAATCTAAAATTTAAAATAAACAAGAACTTTTGAATATCCAATCGAATATTTTTATTTCTTTCACGTATCAAATTCGAAACACCTTTAAAAATTCGATTAATATTAATTCGAATTCAAGTTTATATTTACTAATTCGAATGAAATTTCTTAATATTCGATTCAGTTAGATTCATTTACATTCCTACCTGTGCATGAGATTCTCCTCTCTATCTTCCTCCGGTTCGTTTCCGACCGGATCAGACCCCCAGAAATACGGATGTGATAGAATCGCACCGGTTAATTTCACGTTTCCGGGTAGAGGCTCCGACCCGGCCCGCATCGCGATATTATGAGCTATATTGCCGCCAGCGCTGTCGCCGGCGATGAAAATCCTAGAAAAATCGCCGTGATTAGCGATCCAATCGGAGGAATCGGGGGAGCAGATCCATCGGAGAGTGGACCAGGAGTCCTCGTACGCCGCCGGGAGGGGATGCTCCGGCGCGAGGCGGTACTCGACGGAGACGATTAGGGCTCCAGATTCGGCGGAGAGGAGGTTTAGATAGCGGAAGTCGAGGAGAGAGAAAGCGGAGCCGATGCAGAAGCCACCGCCATGGAAGTAGAGAAGGATGGGGAGCTTTTGCGAGGGGTTGGTGAGTTTTGGGAGGTGGAGTCTGACGGAGATGGTCGGAGAAATTGTGATGTCTTTGGAGGCAACGCCAGTGACGGGATCTTCTGGCGACGGAGGTACGTTGGGCGAAGGGACAAAGCGGTCGACAGTGCCGTCTGTGTAGAGTTTGATCAACGGAGAGAGGTCGGTAAGAAGCTCTCTGGTAGTGGCAGCCATGGCAGTTTCTGTGGTGGAGGCGGCGGACGGCGGAGTTGCGGTGGCTGACGAGTGACGGGGGTACTTGCTAAATATTGCTGACTACAGTATTTTATTGCTTGCGGTGATATTTCAAATATTTCAATAGTCACCGCATGCATTACAAGTTACAACAACTACCTAACCATTAAAAAAACAGCATAATTTTATATTTGAGTGAATTTTGTATATAACGGTTTTACGTATGATGAAATATTGTTTTATAGGAAATATTGATATTATTACGGGAAAAAATGATATTTTTGCAACAAAAAAGTGATATTCTTTTTTTGTTAAAAAAAAAATAAACTTTTTGCCCGTCACACCGTTTGACGGCCGTGTGACGGTCTCAGATAAATTTTTGCCTTTATAGTTTCTTTCATCTTGAGTGGGGCGTGATAAACTCGGACTGTGTAACTTTTAGGACGTATAAATTTAAATGATGGTATAAATTTTGTGTTTGTTATATATGTTATATATGATGTAATAAGGAAGAATTTATAAAAAGATGCGCCCCTGATAAGCTAAAACATGCTTAAGTAACAAATAATCAAGGTTTTATATTTGACAAAAATCAATTTCACTCTCAAGCATTGCTTACTTTTGATTTTAAGTAATTTTACCATAATCTCTACTGTTAATCGCTTCTTAAAAAGTTGAAACAAAGGAAGGGGTGTTTGCGATTGCTTTTACTTTTGAAAAAGTGATTAAAATTAGTGTTTGCAAAAAAAATGATTTCCAATAAAAGTAGAAGTTGGAGTGTTTGCTATAGAATCACTTATGTCTTTTAAAAAATATCATATTATTTACAGAATTGTCATTGAGCGGAGAAAAACATTAAATTTCTGCTTTTAACTTTTATATTGGAAGTACTTCTTTTAGAGCTGAAGTTGACTTTGCAAATACTACAAAATATTTTTTCTCAAGTTATAAGCTGAAAATCACTTTGAAAAAACAAATGCAAACACTCCCGAAAACACCCCCTTAAGCAACTTTTAGCTTATCAGTGAGAAAAAGGCTTTTGTTTATTTACCAAAATAACAAAAAGTTGGAAAAAACAACTATTTTCTATTTTTAACTTTTAGCCGTAAATCACTTTTATTAAAACTGAACTTATTCTTCCGAACATTCTAAAATAACTTTTCTCAAGTTATATGTTGGAAAATATTTGGGGAAAAGCAATTACAAACACTCTTAAGGAGGTGTTTTTCTTTGCTTTAACTTTTAAAGAAGTGATTAAAAATTGAGATTGTGGTAAAATTGTTTAAAATCAAAATAAGGTAGTTTTTTAGAAGAAAATTAATGTTAATCAAATAAAAGCTGGAGTTTTGATACTTAAGCAACTTTTATCTTATTACTGAGAAAAAATTCTATTTATTTACTAAAATGCCAAAAAAGTTGGAAAACAACTACTCCATCCGTCCCGGCTTATTTTGCAACTTTCCGTTTTCGACCATCTCAACTTATTTTGCACATCCCTAAAATAGAAACTAATTCCCATAATCTTCACCCTCAAAATCTCAACCATCAATCTTCATCTTTAAAAAAGTCAAGGAAAAAACAAAATCTATTTTTTTAACATTCGTGCCCTGTCAACTGTCCAAAATAAGTCGGAACGGAGGAAATATATTTTATTTTTCACATTTAACCTAAAATCAAAAGCTGAAGTTGTTTTCGAGACACTCCATAACAGCTTTTACCAATAATAAATTGAAAATTAAACTAGTTTCCAGTCATTTGTTATTATGATGTATGAACAAACTTCTTTAATGGTGTTTTAGTTTATACAGCAATAATTATTAGATGATTATATCTTGGATTATAAGGGATCTGCCATCTGATTACATGAACTATCGAATCAAAGATTTAATTGGATTATCATTTAGATCCTCCAAACATGTCATAATTTTGTGGGGTCTAAGATATATGTTGTTTTGCCTAATTTTGCATGATTAAAGGTTTATTTGTCTACAATCTACATTGCCAATCCTCCATAAATAAGACAATATTTTCAGATTAAATTATGTTTTTGTTTAAAATGGTACAGTTCCGCTCTGCTATTCACTGTAGGTATATATTAATGTGTCCATTAGCTGGTGTGTTAAAATCTCATACAAAAAAGTAAATTAGCTTATATGAAATTTAGTGATAAGATTTATACACATCATCGTTGGATACATCAACATATGTCCACGATGAGTGGGGGAACATCTTCGCGATCCCTCCGTTCCAATTATATAAGCTCATTGGATTTTTCACGGAGATAAAGAAAATGATGGAAAAAAGCAAATTACTCCTAAAGCCCACATTTAATGAGTTTAGTTTTTAGATTTTTTATGTGTAATAATTAATGAAGTGCCTTATTTATCCCAAGAATTAACAATATTTCATGATGAACATAGGTTTCGAGAAGTCAATAGGAGAAATGTTGAACAATTTATTTTTTCAAGACTAACTAATAGTGATATATTAATGAATGACTTGAATAAATTCTATCATATATAATAACTGAATTATATATTTCAGACATTTCAAAAAAAAAAAAAAAGCCTATATAATTAACGAAGAGAGTAATATTTTCTTTAATTTACGGTGATTTAGTACAATAAACAACCATACTAGTATCATACGCTATGAGGACGTTTGCAGACCTTTCTCAGCCCATGGGATCACCTGTTACACTTTGGTGTTACATTTTGTATTTCACTTATTCACTAACCGACACGTGTATGGTAATGATGTCACAAATTAACACGTGTCACCTAGTAAATTGAGTGTAATAGATGATGAAACACTTATTGTAACAGGGAATCCGAATTACTTTCTCAGGGTTTAAAATTACGTAGGAGTATTTGAGATTACTTTTACTTTTTAAAAAGCGATTTAAGGTATAAATTGTGTAAGAATACTTTTAAATAAAAGTGAGTAGTGTTGAGTTATAAGTGAAATGTAGAAAAAGTAGACGTTTGAGTGTTTGTTAAAAAATGTAATTTCATATTAATTGTCTTAATTAAAAAGCCAATAAGTTGAAAAAAATAGGGGCAACCTGTTTCTAGATTTCAGCTTAAAAGTAATTATTTAGCAAATACTCAATTTTCTTACTTTCTATCAAAATCACTTATATTTATCTTGTTTTTCTAAAAATATCAATTTAAATCACCTTCTTAAAAACATAATCAATTGCAAACAAAAGTAATCTTTAGTTACCATCCTAAAAAAACAAAAAACAAAAAATAAAAATCTCTAGTTACGGACATCAAATATTTATTCTGCAGAAATATAAGTTTCAACAAGATAGACCTCAGGGATATTTGAATTGAGATGTAGTTGAATGTGCCTCGTTTACTGGACCACATACACGGCAGGTCCATTCATAAAAATATTTTTGTTTAAGGATATAGTAGAGTACGATATGCACTGTGGATGTCAAATCAATAAGTTTTAGGTGATGTAAAAGTGTATTGAACTGTAAAAGATGTATAGAGAATTGTTAAATGTGATGTATGATGTTAGGTAATGATAAAAATGTGAATTGACAATTGTAAAAGGTGATGCACATAATGATTTGGGTAATATGAGATGGATGATGAGGGATTGATAATCCGAATGACAGAGTCATAAAGTGAATTAAAAACGAATTGGACCATTCTCAATCCAAATTATCCAATGTCAGTCCAAATATCCCAGGCAGTATAAATTGTTTTCACAGACTCTATTAGTCCATAGTGTCTTTAAAGTCCAATATTTTCATGGGCCTAGCCCAGGATATAAATGGATCCAGATCAAATTTTGTGGCCCGAGTATAATAACATGCAACTGTACATATTTCATCCATCTATTTTATTTCTTTTTTAAGTATTTGCTTTGCGTTTTGAAGAAGTAATAATTAAAATTATTATTTGTGCAAAACTCATTTACAATTAAAATTAGTAGTTTTTTTTTTTAGAATTAAGTAACTATGAAAAAAAATTAGAATTGAAGTATTTGATAAATAAGTACTTGTGAGTGGTGATCTATTATTAATACTACTTTGTTTGTCCGTTAATTTGGCTTATTTAATATTTGTAAATTATTTATGAAATTTAATTTTTAAACTTTTTATTTTAATTAATAAATTGATATATGAACTTTTTAAACATAACTCTTATCTTCGACAAACATAAAGAGAGGATTTCATCACAAGATGTAAACCTAGAAAAGAAAATCCAGTCAAATTTATCTTAAAATTATTAATAAGGTTAATTAAAAAAAATTCAACCTTTGATCTCTTTAATTACAACATGACTTTTTAAGGCTTATCAATATTGATCATCAATTATGAAGTTTTTTCAATTACAACATAACGAATTAGTTGTAGCTCAATTAGTAGAACATCTTTTAACCTCGCAATTAACCAGAGGTAAAAAAATATAGTAGATTTTGTACTTGATTTTTTTTTCATAGTTTATAATACTGCTAAGTTTTAAAAACCTTATTGTAATTAAAATTTGGACTAAAGGTTTGTGATTTTTTTATAACTAACCCTTATTATTAACATTATTATTTACTCCCCGTCCCAGTTAAAATTGTCACTTTGACCGAACACGGATGTTAATAAAATATAGTTGACTATTTTTTCTTTGATTTTTTTAAAGGTGAAGATTCAGGGTTTGAGATTTTGAGGATGATGATTGTGGGAATTAGTTTTCTTTTTTGTGGTTGCAAGTTTAATAGACATAACTCGAAAAGACATGTAGACAACTTTAACCGGACGGAGATAGTATTTATAGTATATTTATATTTATTGTAAGAAAAAAAAGATTTGGGGCTAAAAAGAAAAAGAAATTAGAAAATAAGCGACCATTTCAAAGCGGCCTTCTCGCAGAGGGTACACACACAGTCACACAGTATTGTTGGTTGGTATGGTTGGTTGCAATTCCAATTCCATTAAAATAATAAAAATGGGGTAATTTTCTCTCTCATCGATTTCAAGTGAGAGAAATCCACAGCAGTAACAGTCCGATGGAGAAGGCGATGCGCGTTACCAGCAGCAGCATTTTGATATCATCATCGTTGTTGAGTATTGCCATACTGATTCTTATGCTACTGCTCATCGTAATCCTCATCCTCATCGCTTGCAAGTTTAAACCATGGCGCCGCTTCCTATCCATCTCCTCCTCTTACGCTGCCGCTCGCCGCCGCTCTCCTGTCTCAATCAGGGTACGCTTTTCGGATTTGATTTATTTGCTAAATCAGTCACTCCTTTTAATTAGGTTTGAAATTGTTATTATGGCGATTGATTGTTTATTCCTTCGATTTGAGTTTCGTTGTTTTCGAATCTAGGAGTGCCTCATTCTGTTGAGCTGTCTCGATTATCGGAGTTGATATTGTTTATAACGTCCATGTATCAGTTAATAATCTAATCAATGTTGGTGGTTGTGATATTGTCTTGACTGAAATATTTTTAGCTCATTTGACTTATTTAGTAAGTGATTCCTTTTCCTTGAACAATGTGAGTATTAGAATGATTAGGTAATCACCTGTTTTTTAAGCTGAAATATCTCATTTATGAATGGCGATTGATTATTTGTTCTTTCTTTTGAGTTTCGTTGTTTCGACCGTGATCTAGGAGTGCCTCATTCTGTTGAGCTGTCTCGGTTGTCGGAGCTGAGATTGTATTGGTTGTTGGTTTATAACGTCCATATTTCCCTTAATAATCTAATCCATGTTGGTGGTTGTGATATTGTCTTGACTGAATCATTTTTAGCTCATTTGACTTATTTAGTAAATAATTCCTTTCCTTGAACAATGTGAGTATTAGAATGATTAGGTAATCACCTGTTTTTTAAGCTGAAATATCTCAGTTATTAAAGGTGGTTGATTAGTTGTTCTTTTGATTTGAGTTTCGTGTTTTCGACTATGATCTAGGAGTGCCTCATTCTGTTGAGCTGTCTTGGTTTCGAGTTGAGATTGTATTGGTTGTTGGTTGTTTATAACGTCCATATTTCATTTAATAATCTGACCCATTTGGTGGTTGTGATATTATCTTGACTGAACCATGTTAAGCTCATTTGACTTATTTAGTAAATGATTCCTTTTCCTTGAACAATGTGAGTATTAGAATGATTAGGTAATCACCTGTTTTTAAAGCAGAAATGTCTCAGTTATTAAAAACGGATGTTTGGCGAACTTTACTTGTGCTGAGGTTTGGGATACAAACGATAAACTTAACGATATATATTATTGCACAATGTATCCTAGTATCGTACGCCTGCAAAGTTGATGAACTGAGAAATTGAGGTATTTATCTAGTAAGCGACCTGCTACTGTATGCCTGACCTGACTCATTAGGTTTAATATGTTTAAAATATGAATTTAAGCAATTTTTTAACATTAATCAGCTTCCTGAAAATTGAATATGGAAGTCTCGAGTTTCATAGAATTATTTCCGTTGGTTAATTATAGGTTTGAACAGGGAACGCTTGCTAGAGATAAAAAGCTTGAACTGCCCTATCCTTTCTTGGCAATAGCCATGGGCACTAGATCCAATTAAAATGTCAATATCATATTTTTTGCTTATTGTTTGTTGCTTGATCTAAATTATTAGAGCCAGCCACTTCTTGGGAGCTCCTTTTTATCTATATCTAAATTTAGTAATTCTTTTATTGTTTTCGATAGTTGTAAGTGAAATTGTTGTTTTGTGCTGGGAACAGATTATCTGCATTGACCTGGAGTTTGACTTACCCGTTATAATTGTCAGTGACTTGTCATTTGTGTTATTTATACCTGTCCATGGTGGAAGGTTCGCAGTTTGCGTTCTTTGCACATTTTACTTTTCGTCTTCTTTTTTATTTTACATGCTGTAAGATATTAAATACAGGTTGATGACATTGAGAGGCCTCTTGTTTCTGGAGATCCTAGTATTGTTGAAAGTCAGCATGAATCTACATTAGGCAGCTCCGTTGATAAGGGTGGTCGTCAAGCTCAGGGGAAGTTCAATACAACATATTCTATTGCAGTAACACCTAAACAAAAGCCAGTGCCAGCGTCCTCCCAGTTGGCACACAGTAATAGATGCTACTGCTCTCTGTGAATATTGTTATTATCGTTTTATGTGAATCTATGTAAAACAAAATCTTACTATTGCTTGTTCCAGGTGATAGTTTTGTTCTTGACATTCCAAATACTTCGGAGGAATCTTTTTTTGGTCAGACACTTCAGAGTCCAGCTGCAGCAGATAAGTTTACCGAAGACCAGGTGTATGAGAAAAGAGGAGATATCAATTATAAAGACAATTACAGAGATAATATTCCCAGTCATACTTCAGATCAGGGTAGTTTTCTTCTCGTGAATTGCACAAATCCTGATGTTTTTGGCGTCAGTTGTTGGTTGAATGTGTGAACATGTGATCATGTTGTTCTCTTAGAAGTGCAGGAAGCATTCTCAAGCTGGAGGTAGTCTCTGGTCCTTCTCGTGGGATCCAGTTTACTGTACAGTCTACTAATACGTCCAAGCTTCCAGTAACAATTGGAAGAGTGTCGCCCGGTGATGTAATATTAAGGGATTCTGAGGTCTCTGGCAAGCATGCAATGATAAATTGGAACATTAATGTAAGCGTAGCTCCTTGATATTCGATTTATGTAATATTTATTTTATGCTTGTGCTTTGACAACCTCATATTGTTGCAGAAATTAAAATGGGAACTGGTTGACATGGGTAGCTTGAATGGTACAATGTTGAACTCTCAGGCAGTTCAGCCCCCTCAATCTGGAAGTAGACATTGGAGTGACCCAGTTGAGCTCTCAACCGGTGACACAGTAACTCTAGGCACAAGTTCTAAGATCTTGGTATGTAGGTGAAACCTTATCGAAAGTTCTGGTGCAGCCGGTTCCCCATTTTACGGCATTGTCTCTGTGTATGAATCTGCTAATACTGCGTTCATTCCCTGTGGCAGGTCAATATTACATCTCAAACAGAGTACAAGGTCCCATTTGGTATTGGTATAGCATCAGATCCCATGGCTTTGCGTCGAGGAGGAAAGAAATTGGCCATGGAAGATGTCTGCTATTACCAGTGGCCTCTCCCTGGAATCGATCAGGTTTTGAGTAAATTTCATGGTAGTGATCTAGGTGTATAGCTGAAATGGCTACTAGGTTTCTGATTTTCCACATTGCAGTTTGGTATTTTTGGGATATGTGACGGACATGGGGGAGCAGATGCAGCCACATCAGTGAGCAAGTCAGTAATTCCTGTCCTTCGACTTGAACTTGTCCCATTATTGACATTAACAACTCATTATAATCTTCATGCCCCAAGAGGCCTTGTTTGACTAATTTGGTCAACAGTCAGCATCTACAATTTTCTTTCTATATTTAGACGAAGGTTACTTGTTTATTGTCATATATAATAGTTCAGATCTATACAAACTTACCTGAGATTCTACTTTCTTACAACTGCTTTGTTGATAGCATATATTTTGAAAATTGAACATGAGATCAAGGTCTTCTGTTGAAAAGGGTTACAAATAACCATCCTGAAGGTTCTTAACCCAACTTTTCGTAAAAACAACTCAGTGGGAGAGCATCTGCTTGCAATCAAGTTTCTGCTCTTGAACTGTTTGTATTGGAAGAGCTATAAAGGATTATTTATTCTCTCTATATTGACCTACTACCACATATTTCATTTTAAGTCTTCTTATTGTGTTATTTAGAAGTTGTCACCAATTCTTATATAATGCTTACCCGATTTACGTTTATTATCCAGAATAATGCCTGAAGTAATTGCTGGAATCTTGTCAGATCCATTCAAAAGAGAGAAGGTTTTGTCTCGGTGTGATGCTTCTGATGTCCTTAAAGAAGCATTTTATCAAACAGAAGCACGCATTAACCACTACTACGAGGTTCGTATTCATCATTTCTTTTAATTCAACTTCTGCACAGCTTGTGGTGAACCTTAATTTGGAACTCATAATATTATGTGCTTGCTAGTGCTCCACGAGACTGAATCATAGGGTTCTTATCTAATACGCTTCCTGTTTAAAATCCCTCAATTCTTTAATTAGAAGTGTTGTGGAAACGCCAGATTATATATAATATTACGATTTGGGCTCAGCCTCACATATTCGGAAGTTAGATCAGAAACCATCAGATGTTTATGCTATTCTTTTCTGGCCCTATTTTTTGGCTTCTCAACATGTATAGATGACTGCTGCCAGAAGTAATTCTAAACTTATGATTAAGCATAAACATAAAAAAAATGTGATTGCAGACAGGGATCTTACTTCAATGTTGTTGCAATAAAAATGCAAAGCTGTTGCATGCAATGTGAACTGATAATTTCTTGGTCTTCATTTTGATTGCTGTCAATGTATGTAATCAAAATGGTGATGCTGTTGTATTTCTTCCATGTTATGGTGCATTGTCCTGTTTCCTTATGATGTTTCCGTAGCTAATGTATCACTTTTGATAATTGAAGGATGCACATTTTTGTTGTAATATTAATTATCTTTCAGGGTTGTACTGCAACAGTGCTTCTGGTTTGGGCCGATGGTGATGAAACTTTTTATGCTCAATGTGCAAATGTGGGAGACTCAGCTTGCATCGCAAAGTAGGTGTTGATATTTATCATGCTTACTTTATTGGAATTTTTCAGCACACCGTATGATGAAATTCTCAAAATCTCACTGTAGTTACACTTTTTAACATTCAGTTAACTTCTGCAGACTATACATGCTCATTTATATTTTTCATGACTGCATTGGTAATTTTATCATTTGATGTTCACTATAGAATGCAGTATATGCAGGCTTTATATTGTTGGTACATATTCTGTACTAGATCCTTGCAAATGCTTACAAGGTGATAATTTATGCCACAATATGGCAGTTGGGATGTGAGAAACCTGTTACTGAATTATTGGTATACCCAACTCTTTATATTATATGAAATCCTCACACCTGATCAAGTGTAAAGATAAACCATCATCATCCTTCCTCATGATCAACAAACTTCAAAATTTGGTTGATTTCGTAAAATATCTCCAATTTTTCATGATATCTTCAATTGGACTCTGACTTCGTACGTGGTGCTTCCAGATTTTAAATATGCTTTATGAACTGCTCAATTTGGGGAGGATGATAAAGTATCCTATTTGAACGGGTTGAATCCCATCCTCCTATGTTTATTATTTGGATCCACCAACGTTTTCTCGTTTCTTGATTTCTGGGTATCCTTGTGCCTCTCCGAAACTCCTTACATGGACAATTCAGCTTCTTGTACTATTTTTTTACCTAAAGCGAACTACTGGTTAGTTTTAGCTTCTCGCATGAATTGATGGTTGCTGTTATTTGCATAGATTTTTCCCCCACCTATCTAATGGTTAGTTTATGATAATTCCATTAATTAATACTGCGACATAATGTATTTTTTCATTGTTAAATATTCTGGTCCTTAGGTGTATTGAACGTCCCCATGATACATATCGCGTTTATTTCTTTATATTTTCTTTTAACTGATGGCAGCTGTTTATATAAAATTTAATTCTTTGATAACATATGATATGCTCATAACTGTCATTTGGGATCGTTAACGAGAAAACACACTATTTTAGTTGTCCTTGATGTTCTTCTTCCTTTTTATTAAAAATCATTTTTTTATATTCTACTTTTTTTTGGGGATTGGTGGGGACAGGGGTGGAGTTAATGCCTTATAGTTCCTTTGTGGAACAAGTGAACTCCTAAAGCAGTCAAGTTGCAGCGACAGCTTCCTCAAGAACTTTAAACCAATTAAGAATGAAATGGTTAGCCTTCATTGCGCCCTAGGAAAAGGGTCCTTAGGGAGTGTTCGAGTTGCTTTAACTTTTGAGATTATTGTAAAATTGCTAAAAATCAAAAGTGGGTGGCGTTTGATGAAAAAGTAATTGGCTTAAACTCTTGAGTTGTAGTGTTTGCTAAATAATCAATTTCCTAACATTTTTTTCTACTGAGAAGCAGCTCTTCCCTGCTTTAAGATTCTTAAATATGCTTAATTCCAGCAGAAGTAGAAGCACGCAAACACAAAAACTGCCTTAGGCTGCTTGAATTTGTGCCTTAGCCAAAATGCTGGAACTGGAAACTTAACAAGCTGGGGAATGTAAAAGCTTTAATGAATTTACCTTAATCATTTTTCTTGTGCATTTACCTGATTCAAACTTTGTTCTGGCAGCATTGGGGGAAAGCAGATAAAGATGACAGAAGACCACAGGATAACCAGTAATTCTGAGAGAATCCGTATTCAGGCATTAGGAGCACCTCTCAGAGACGGGGAAACTCGGATTTGCGGTGAGAGGTTTAGAATTTATGGAATTTCTCATTAAATATCAATTTATGTGCTTATCTGCTGGAAAATTTCTGTTCAGGTATAAACCTTGCCAGGATGCTCGGAGACAAGTTTCTGAAAGAACAGGATGCACGATTCAGTGCAGAACCTTATATAAGCGAAGTTGCATATATAGACCAATCAAGCAACGGTTTTGCTATGTTAGCTAGGTGAGTTTGCTTCAACTACTCTCTTCCAGAGCTAAAGTGTCCTGTCTTGAACCTTTACTTATGGTTTCACTTATAAATGATGTGATTTTAATTTTTTTTAATCGAACTTTTTGTCTCTTTTAGAAGGCCCTAAAATCTAATCACTTCTGCCTATAATCTGGATCTTTGACTTAAAAGTAGGATTCAGGAATAGCTCTGAAGTGCTAGTTGTAAGAGGGTGTTTTGCATTGCTTTTTATAAGGGACTTTCAGCTTTTTTTGAAGAAGTTGTTTTGGAGTGCTTGAAATGACAGCTTCTAGTTAACTAGAAGCTACTTAATGTCAAAATCTACAAGCTTGTCTGAGGTGCCTTTTTGCTGACTTAATGACTTGTCCGTAAATAAAATGAAGTTTCTTAAAAATGTTAGTTTTGGTTAAAGTTAATTTTATTTCCAAACACTACCTACTTTAGTCACAAGTGATTCTCCATCAATCTCTAATTTTAATCACTTTTCAAAAGTAAAAGCAATCAAAAACACCGCCAAATTCTAGTTTCTTTTTTACTTATAGTGTAAATTTATTGATGTTGAATGTAGTGATGGTTTTTGGGATGTTATCAATATCAAGAAGGCAGTTCAGCTTGTACATCAGGTAATAAATAAGAAAACCATCCTTTTCTTCACATTATATTATTTTATAGGGATAATTGGAAAAAATAAAACCTCGAGGTTCACCCTAATTACAGAAAACCCGATGGGGTTTGTTTCCTGCAAACAACCCTTAGAGGAGTGCTACAAACAGCCTGCTGAGGTTTACGAGCACCCTCGGGGTTCTTCATAACTAGGCTAAACCTCAACGGCAGTTTATGTAATTACCCTTAATTTTGAGTAATAATTACAAACAATGAGGTTTAACCTAATTACAGCAAACCAACTCGGGTTTGTATCATTACAAACTCGCCTGAAATGAGCATCAGAAGCAGCCGTTGAGGTTGTTTTTACGTTTCAAGCACCCTCTCAATTGGTGCAACTTGTAAATGAAGAAAACTTTGTGTGTTTCTTTATAATTAGTCTAAACCGCAAGCAGTTTATGTAATTACCCCAATTTTGAGTAATAATTACATAAACTACAATGAGGTTCAGCCTAATTACAGAAAACCAACTCGGGTTTTTTTCGTTACAAACACGCTTGAATGAGCATCAGAAGCAGCCGTTGGGGTTGTTTTTCTTTGGCGGGTTTCTTGGTAATTAGGCTAAACCTCAACGGCAGTTTATGTAATTACCAGTAATTTTGAGTGATAATTACATAAACTACAATGAGGATTAACCTAATTACAGAAAACCAACTCGGGTTTGTTTTGTTACAAACATGCCTGAAATGAGCATCAGAAGCAGCCATTGCGGTTGTTTTTACGTTTCAAGTGTAAATGAAGAGAACTTATTATTAGGATAAACCTCGAGCGTAGTTTATGAAATCCTCCCTATTTTTAGAACCCGAGACGATATCTTCTTTTGACAGGCGATGGAGAGAAATGCAGCAGACAGTGAAAATTCCGCGGAGAAGATAGCCAACTTCTTGTTGAGTGAGGCGAGAACTCTTCGCACCAAAGACAATACATCGATAATTTACTTAGATTTTAGCAGCAAAAGCCATTCTTGTAAACTTGATCCTTAGGAATGATTTTTCGATAGGTTTCGTTTCTATAGAAGCTCTATTGTTTTGTTTCTACCATTGTAACCATTTGCTGAGGATGGTTATGTTGCTGCTATTATAGTCATATATATATGATCATGTATAGAAATCTTGCCTTGGGATGATTTGACATCTCTCTCCTCTGTGTTTTGATCAAGAGGTACTGTTTATAGTGAAAGGGGAAAAAGTGCATATGTACTTCTATACTTTTCTTTTCTTGATCCATTAAAATCTCTCTCTCTAAATTTTGTTTTTGATTTTTTTTTTTGTTTTTGTTTTTGTTTGACTTTTGTATCTTTCCAAGTGAAATTGCTGTGGCAAATATAAGTAAAGGAAAATGATGTGTTGATGTGAAGTTGTGAACACTCAACTTCCAAGATGTAAATATTTCACCCGAGTCTAAATTTTAATCGTTTATAGGAGAAATTATACTACCTCCGTTCCAGTTAAATTTATCTACTTGCCTTATCGATCCGTCTCAGTTAATTTTGCAACTCCATAAATGGAAATTAATTTCTACAATTTCACTCTCAAAATCTCAACCCTCAATCACCACCTTTAAAAAATTCAAAGGAAAAATAAAATCTATTTTTCTTAACATCCGTACCCGATCAGAATTGTAAATTTAATCAGAACAGAGGGAGTAAGTATTTTTGTAGGGGACGGTAATGTATCTTTTTTCTCTTCAATTTTTTTTTCCTTACCTATAATTTTGCTCGATCTCATATTACAAACGGGTTAGTGTATATTGGAAGCAATTACAAAATTAGAAGACTTTTAGAAAGATTTCTTGAATATTTCCATAGATAATATGGGAAAAAGTATTGTCTTTTCGCTAAAGTGACTTAAAATAATTTTCCTTAAAACAATTAATATTTAGGATTGGAGGGAGTACAAAATTAAGAAAACAGAATTGGAGAAATATTTTGAGTGAATTAAATGCAGAAGGAATATGAGAATGGTCTTAAATATATAGATGACCAAAAATTCATTGGGGGCAACTCCATTGTAGTACCACACTTTTTTTTTTTTTTTTTGGGAATCAGAGTAGGGATGAGTCTAGAAGATCAATTTAAGTGTGATATCATTAAGTTACAAGATATTTTTTTTTCCTTTTTCTTTTTGAGGTGAAAGCTACAAGGTTTTTGGCCTATGAATTCTATTATTATTAAGAGACTAAGTAGTATTCCGTGCGATGCACGGTTTATAAGTGTGAATGAATAAATTAAATTTTTTTATATTTTTATATAATTTTAATATAATAAAATATTACAATTAATAAATAATAAGATATAAAAAATTATATGTTAATGAAAAAAGAGTGCAGTGAAAAGTATTAAAGATCAAAATATATATTAGTATGATATTTATTTTTCTTAGTGTATTAATATCTCTAGCATCCTTCCATAGGGATGCAAACGAACCGAATCAAAGCGAATATTAAGAGATTCGATTCGATTCGAATTTTTTTCCGAATATACTCGATTTGATTCGTGATTCGTAAGTTCAAAATTTTCAAAAAAAAATTGTTGTCATTTAGAAAATATTCGATTCGAAATCACATTTGTCTAGATTCGAAAATTAGAAACCCTATGTTTTACTAAGAGAATTTGTATATATTTACAATTAAATATATTCTTATTTATTATAATTATATTATATATTTAATATATTATTTATATATATATATATATCGAATCGAATCATCGAACTTGACGAATCGAATACATATATATTCGAATTCGATTCGAAATCTAAACGAATATAAAAAATGATTCGAATTCGAATTTTACCGAATCGAATCATCCTAAACGAATTCGAATCACGAATCGAATCAGTATAATTTGATTTGACTTGCATCCCTATCCTTCCATATAAATCATATTGATAATTGGGGCTGAAATTGCAATATGCGGTGACAAGGGATATGTTTGTAATGTTAAAAATTTAGTTACCGTCTTCATTAATAATACTAGTACTCAATAAATTTATATAAAAAAATAATTTTAAGAAAATATGTTTTTTTGGACCCGGGCGAAATCAGCCAAAATAGTTTTATCCTATTTATTTTAGGCTAATATATGACAAGTTATTACAAATAATTGTATTTTATATTGGGGTTGAATTTTATATACAAAAAATTGTGATTTTCAAAATTGGTAATAAATTTTGAACGAGAAAACTTCAAAGTTACTAATTTAGGCAGATTTTGTTATTATATTAAGTATAGATTTCTAAAAAAAACATGATAATTAGAAGTTAATGCCTCGTCCTAACTTTTTACTAAAGAAATAATAGTTTAGCAAATAAGTTATATATGATTAATTAAATTAATTTAAAAAAAAATAAGTCATATAAATAAAAATGAGTGACTTTAGTGAGTAGCACTTTTTAATTGAACCCAAGAACTAACCATGTTATGGTGAGATAATCTGAAGAGAAGATTCTTTTAGAAAAATCATGATACTTAATTTGGGAAAAAATTACTACTAATCCGAAAATATTATTTTTAAAAAAATTAATAGTTTTTATGGACCGAAAAATAGGAAATAATGTTTTTCTACAAGAATATGGGGTAGGGTTGTGCATTCGATTAACCGAAATTTCGATTGGCAAGTTTAGGAAATCGAAAATCGTACCGAACAACAACAATTGGGTTCGATTAAAATCGAAAATTTTGGGATTTTTTCGATTCCGATTTCGATTAACATTTTTTTTTTTTTAAACATCGATTAGAAATTCAGAAATCAAAGTACAACCTTTATTTGATTTAAAATTCATAATAAGATAAAATTGGGGAAAACAAACGCACCCCAAAATATCCCTTACCTAAAACTCCTATAACAGTTAAATACTCCGAGACTGAAAAACCCTAATTCATCCAGAACCCTAATTTCCTCAGAACCAGAGTGTTAGACATTGGCTACGAAACAGATGGGGAAGAAGGAAAAGAGAGAAAAAGCTCAAAACAGTATCAATCACGAAAATGGCGATGCCGAATCTAACGAAAAGCATCCCAGAAAGAAGAGGAAAAACAGAGACAAAGTAAAAGAACTGCAAAATGGCGATGCATCGCTAGCAACTGAAATACCTACGGTCACCGTTGCTATTCCTGGTTCTATTATTGACAATGCTCAGTCCACCGAACTCGCTACTCGTGTAATTTTTTCTCCCTTTCATATTTTTCTGATTGTTACGTATATATGTCGTGCAAAGATTTCGTTTTTAGGTTAAAATTGTTGCAGGTGGAGGCTAATATATTTGTATGTAAGTTTTCTGGTAACGTGAATAAGAGGATGTCCTGTTAAACTTATTTTAAACGTCTAATAAGTTTCAACATCTTATAAATTGTATTGCGAGCTTTAAAGATTTAATTTTTAAAGAGCTTATAAGTTAATAAAGTGTTTGGAGCTTCTAAGCTTAAATTAAATGGAGATTTGACTATGAATTTGAGGGACCAATTTGAAATCCACTGTCGAAGACATGTTTTAATCAGTGTGAGTGTGTATAGGATGTGTAATGTGTGTGTATTGTATGTATGTGTAGAATGTGTCATGTGTAGTATATGTAATTTAAGTGTGAATTATAAGATCTTTAGCTTATTTTTACATCTTATTTTGCCAAACACATAAGCTCTCGATGTTTTAGCAAAACACCTTTTAAAGAATATTGATGAAGCTCTAAATTTATTTTACTGTTTTTTTTTTTTTTTTTGGGGGGGGTTGTACCATTTACGGGGTATATATAGGGGTTGTTTGCAAATGCTTAAAATAAGTACTTTTGAGCTTTTACCTTTAAAAGAGCTGAAAAGAGTGTTTGCCTCATTTGGGCCAAAAGCTGCAAGTTAAAAATGGTTACTTTTTAAAATCACTTCTCCAAAAGTAGAAGCAATTGCAAACACCCCATAGAATTCCTTTGTTGCCTGTTGGTTAGACAATGTTTAGCTGACTATCGGAGAAGGATACAATTTGATCGATAATTTTTAAGTAAATATGTTCGTTTTGATGTAGTGATCTCAGAATTCATCTTCTGTCTTCATTTTAACTTCCTTACAGTTGGCTGGTCAGGTTGCCCGCGCTGCTACAATTTTCCGAATTGATGAGGTCGGTCTATGTCTCTGTTTTTGATATGACAGGTACTCTTTCATTAGGGCGAAACAGATGCTTGTGACTTTTATGATTAGAAAACAAATACTAAACTTTTCAGTAACAAACTCGTGTTAACATTGTTGAAGTTTTCTTTCTTATAATGGAAAATTAAACGGTAAAGATACAAGTGCTTTGTATAATTTTTAGACTTATAATTGAAATTGAAATTAGTCTTGTTTATTTCGTCTACCCCAAGAGTGTTGTGCTTATGCTTTTCCTGTAAATCAGGCTGTTATGATAACCAGATGGTTGGATTCTGTTTACAAGAAAACTGCGTGTCGATAAATTTGACAGACAATTTTGTGCCTGCCTTCTTAGACAAATGTAGCGTGTGATTTTCACCCCCAAGATTCTCTATCCAACACGGAAAGGATTTTTGTCATATTTGTTTTTAAACATTATGAGTTTGGGTGCATCATTAGATGAATGCTGCTCAACACTTTTCTGAAATAAGCATGTAGGTGTCAGATGTGATCAAAAGTTAACAATTGTTTTCGTATGCAGGTGGTTGTGTTTGATAGCGCTTCAACTGAAACAACAGAAGCTGATTTAGATCCAAATAATAGTGGCACTGCTTTTCTTTTGACAATCTTGAGGTATCTGGAGACGCCACAGTATCTTCGGAAGAGTCTTTTCCCAAAACATTACAGCTTAAGATTCGTGGTGGGTATTTGATTGCCATTACAATTGTGGAGAACAGTGATCTTCTGCAAATCTAATATGCATTTCTGCAGGGTCTGTTGCCCCCACTTGACGCCCCGCATCATTTACGCAAGCATGAATGGGGCTCATATAGGGAAGGTAACATCTTGGACCTCTACCATAATCTATTCTTATACACTGTTTGAGTCAGTGGAGTACTTTGGTACCATAATTGTGACAATTTTTTATAGCTATTTTAGTATTTCTAACTTATAATATTTGATGCGTCTGGATGTGCTTAGTCCTCTAATTGTCATATTAAATGTTATATTTTAGGACTTCTTCTTTGCCTCCATAAGATTTTCTTGAGTTTCCTTTTCTTCTCTTGCTTCGTACATCCATATGCACAAAAAATATTCCTGAGGTGTTCACCTCGGTGATTTTGTATCAGGAAAATTTCAGTTGAAGGCTTGGATTTTAAAAATTGTCTCAATTAGGGGCTTGAATTTAAGAGGTTCTCAATTCAGGGCCTGAGTTTTGAGTTTTCTTAATTAAGGGCCTAAATTTGGAATTTTATTCTCAATTCATGCTTATGCCTTGAATCCGATGTACACATCAGATAATGTGTCTTATTTTTCAAGATGTAAGCCCGAAGTAAGATTAAAATTCAAAATCGAGGTTCCTAATTGAGAAAAAAATTCAAAATTCAGGTCTAATTTGAGAAATCCTAAAATTCAGGCCCCGAATCGAGACATTTTCCAGGCCTTCTTGTGTAGTCTTTCCATTTGTATCTCATGGTTTAGTTCATGTATCAACTCACTTTGATAATATATACCGTTGACCTTATCTTCCTATATGTAGAGCTGATTTTGGAAATAATTACAAGACTATTATTAAAATATCAATACCCTCATTTGGTTGATTTGATAGAGCTGATTTTGGGAATAATTGCCTTTTCTTTACTATCAACACATTACTAGCTAACATAGGGGGAAATTAGGGATGTTCTTATTTTACAAATCGGCTGGTTGATGCTAATGATCATCCAGACCCGATATTTATATAATAACATACCTAATTTTCTGCCCGTAGGTTAGCTAGTAATAAACTGATAATACGGAAGCTAATTATTCCCAAAATTAGCTCCATCATATCCCCCGAATCAGCTTAATGGTACCTAATAATGATCTTATAATTATCGGAAAAATTAGATCCATTACTATTGCATGCTCTCTTCTGTGTTGTGCCTTTAAGGTAGCATACATTATTTATGATTTTCACAGTCCTCTAATTGGTTCTATATATGAACTATGGTAAATGTCTGAATGTGTATAAGACACAGGGCTCAACTAAGTTCTGGTTCTTCAAGTCGGTCATCTCTCTAGATATAAATAATTATAATTGTGCTGAGATTGTGCATACGATGCCTTACCCTTGATGACTGAATTTCGGGCAAGTTTCGTGTTGATATCTTGGACTGCTGATGCCCTTTACTTTGCACCTGTCTTAGTTGTTTGACCTTTAGATATGGACTTGTTTGATGGTTTGACCGTCCCAAGTCATGACCTTCCACTCGTTCTCATAACAAACTTCGTTGTATTTAGAAAGCCCCTATTAAGGCTCAAGACAACTGATCAGTGCTGAATGCTCTAGTGCAATCTTGTCTTAAACCCTTCTTTTCCATTTTACGCTACTATGTGTTCTTTTCTCATTCCTTCGATGGTCTTCTAGTCGACATTCTTATTAGAAAACGTCGGGATTTTTACCGGTTTTCTTCAGTATAAAGTTGTTCTTAGGCTACTTATATTTTATATATATGGAGGCATGTTGGTTATTCTTATTATTTAAAGGATGAGTCTGGGCACATGATGGCTTACACTTGATCGCTGAACTCCTCCAGGTAAGTTCATGTCGATAGCTAATTTTTGCTGATGCCCAAGGCCTTCTCTGGCCTATTAAAAAATTTCATTCGCCTTTTTGTCAGAGGCAAAAATATTGTCTCATCTACGTTTCCAATTTAGTTTTTAGAAAGTTCCCCTAGTCTTCTGCTATATGCTTATCTGGGGTTCATTCTTTGACTGCACTGAAAAATCAGCTTGCCAACATTAATAACCCTTTTCCTGAAGTTTGCAAAACCCTTTTTTTTTTTTTCTTTTCAGAAATTGTAGCACTAGTGGTGTTTTCTCGGAATTATGTCTGTCTCAATGTTCTACATACTAACACTTCAGTTAAGAAGTTATTTGGTCACATCTTGTTTAAAGAGCCTATGTAGAGTCATTGATGAGCATTGGTAGCCTTAGGATATATTGCCCATAAAATCTCAGCTTTCCCTGAACATACGTTGCTAGATATGATGCTGAACATTGCAAGTACCTTAGTTATATGTTTTATCTTCATCATTTGCGCTATGTATGAGAAGTGGCATCTATTATAGTTGGTGAGGACATTGAATATCTTCCTTTTAGGCATCACGCTGGAGAAAGTTGATCGGGATTCGACTGGGACGCTTGTTGATGTGGGTCTTACTAAGGTACACTGTTTACTTCTTAATCTTGTTTCAGGCATATGTTATAATCGCACATTTTCTTGTTCATTTTTTGTGATAGCTCCACTTTATAAATATATATGTTATCTGTATTCTTCTCATTAATCAGTTATTGTGATCATGCATTACTATTCGTACTGAAAGCAATATAGGCACGGAACTCAATCAACTGACCAGCTTGTTTCGATATGGATGACTATGACTGTAGAATTTGTAGTTCTTTAACAACTTTGTTTGTGAGTACCTTGATCCCGATTACTTGCATTAAAAGGCCTTAGACTGTGTTTGCGTTTGCTTATTTTTTTTTCTTGTTTTGACTTGAATTAATCAGAAAAATAGTGTTGCGTTTCTGCCTTTGCTGGAAATTAGCATATTTAAGTTAAAATTTTAATGCAGTGTTGGTGTTTGTAAGCTTCTCTAATTTCAATCACTTTCTCAAAAGTAAAAGCAACCACAAGCACTCCTTTATTATGCAGAATGTTATGGTTGATCAAGTTCTCGATCCCGGACAAAGAGTGACGGTAGAGATGGGAACAAATCGCAATCTTGAAACAGGTCAGTAAAAACATTTCTAATGATGATCATAACAAGCAACAACAACAACGAATCTATAGATCCCGAAATTTGCAGGCCCATCACGGAAAATTGTTTCATCTTCAAGGCCAAGGGAAGAGGGCATGTATTGGGGATATAAAGTGCGATATGCTCCAAACATTAGTTCTGTGTTCAAGAACTGCCCGTACCAGGTTTACACCATCTTCTGCTCCCTTTTGTCGCGTTAATCTTTCCGACGGGCTTTTCTAACCGAACTTTTTGTTACGTAAAACAGGGCGGGTATGATCATCGGATTGGTACATCTGAACATGGGCTAGTAATTAATTATTCGGAACTTACTATACCTTCTTTCAGGTATGTAATTAGCTAGTGATATATCTTTTTTGGTTATTAATGAAGGTTCTTTGTTCTCTACTGAGTTTGAATTCTATGGAAATATCTTTTTGTTTTTGAAACCGAACCGAACATGTCTTCCGAACTGAATCGATCCAAAGAAATTTTCAGTTTGGTTCGTGACATTTTGCAAGATGCTTCGTGACATTTCTTAACAAGTTTTATGCATTTTCTTGTAGAGTAATTTATAGTACTAGCCTTGATGACGTTGTTAAACTTCTGGTTTCTCATAATTTTTGGTTTCGAAACGGTTACCTACAGGCACCTTTTAATTGCATTTGGTGGGCTTTCGGGGCTGGAAGAATGCGTCGAAGAGGATGAAAATTTGAAGGTTTCTTGTTCATCTTTATCAGCCTCTTAATTTTCTGGGTAAAGTTAATAAATGCAGGCAAAATTAAACTGAAACATATTACAAATTTCAGGGCAAAAACGTACGCGAATTATTCGATTCCTATCTGAATACTTGTCCTCATCAAGGAAGCAGAACTATCCGCACAGAGGTAATGGTTCCGGTGGTATATGGGCTTTGAAATCGGGAAAATTTCACTAGAAGGCCTGGGTTTTGTAAAATGTCTCGATCGGGCCTGGATTTTGAGCTTTTCTCAATGGTTTATATTTGAATTTTATTCTGGAATAAGGACTTACGTCTTGAAAAATAAAAAAATTCTTTAAAATGTCGCAATTCGAGCATGGATTTTGAATTTTTTTTTTTTTTTATTTTTTTATTTTTTCAATTCATGGGAGAATCTTGAATTTTTCTCAAGTTGGGACCTAGATTTTGAATTTTATTCTCAGGGACGTCTTAAGAAAAAAGTAACATTATCTAATGTACAGAAGGTTCAATACGATTTATTGAAAATTTCAGTATATTTCATACTGAAAATTGCAATCTACTCTATATTGGATCTTCCGTATATCGAATAATGTTTGCTGTTTTTCAAAACGTAAGCCATGAGTTGAATATAAAATTCAAATTTCAAACCCTTAGTTGAAAAAAACTCAAAATTTAGGTCATAAATTGAAAATTTCGGAAACTCCGATCTTCCATGGAAATTTTCCCGATCTATATAGTATCAAATCCATTGGTAGTTTGGATTTGAAATTCTAATAACTGGACTGTTTTGAAATCAGGAAGCGATCTTTATCTCGCTCCAGTATTTTCAAGAGCCAATCAATCGTGTTTCACGAAAATATGAACCTGCGAGCCAATAGCGCGAATCAAGAAATACGATAGAGGTACCTTTGATCATGTGAGATCACCTGTTACATTATCGTGCTTCACGGTGTTCGTCAAACGACATATATATTAGATGATGTCTAAAACATGTGTTAAACCCAGTGTAACAGAAGATGAAACATTTAGTGTAAGAGAATTGAACCGAAGATTGTGTACTAATGTTATCTTATCAATGGAAGGTCTTAAGCTTTAGATGGCTGGATATTTTTTGCTTTTGTTGTCTTTTCTTTAATCCTTTAATTAATTTGCAGATTGTGATTATTAGTTTTCTCCAGCTTCTGATTCCTAAACTTTTCAATTTTCATTGCATATGAACATTCTTCAACGACATTATTTTCATCACTTACAAGAGTCAAAACTAAAGTCCTCGTGCACATACGCTATAGGAGGTCTGCAGATCGGTCGTTGTCGTCGTCGTCTTTGTGAATACGTGATACTTTAAGTAGGACTGAAAATTATAAATAGAGGTTATAAGGCTGTATTTGTGAGATCACTTATCCACAACCCCATAATTTGGTGTAGAGGGTGATTGATGGTGTAAAAGTGGTAAAAAGTGGTCGAGCCTAAAATAAGATCTAATTTATATTTTGCAAGAATATAGCCCAAATCGGTTGTTAATTTAAACAAAGTGATTTCTTTGCTTGCACAATTCTTCTCTCGTATATAAGTGTTGCACTCAAGATTACAACAGACGTTTACAATGAGTACATGAGGGGTATTTATAGGAGTGTTTATGCCCTTGCATGGTCGGCACGTGGCTGTCAGGTGGTTGGTCAATGTGACACATGTATGCCATCTGACCTGATTTTGTTGAGGTGGATCTCATGTGTCCTCCATGTGGCAGGAACATGGGAGTGACTACTAGGTGAAGGCGGTCAGATGACGAGGTGGTGGCGAACGTTCTTTATCCTTCAACCTCCTGGAATAAGGGCGATCTGCGGTCTTGATATGCTGCGGTCTCCCGTTTGTAAGAGTGATGTTCTTTCTTAGTCAATATTGGCACTCGAGTCTGTAAGACCTTGAGATATAGGACCTTGGGTAGTCAGTGGTTTCAGAGATGGTGTATGATTTAGATTTTGGGGGTCAGGGGGCGTACATCCACAATTATTATTATTATTATGGAAATAGTATGACGAGTCAGACTAATTTTAGAAGTAACATATTTTTGGTAGAAAAATATAACTGGCCGACAATATTACTCTTTAATGATAAAATTGTCAATATAGTATCTGATACTTTTAATCAATTAAGTGATATCTTTTACCACCTTATTAAACGATAAAAAAAAGCACTAATAAAATAATGTAAAAATTTCTGAGTCCAGAAAAAGCTAAATAAAAAGAAACATAAAAATTTTGGAGTCCATTTCTTCAGCGCTTGATTACGTTTACCTAAAGTAATAATTTTCGAAGTAAAACTAAAGGTTTTAAAGAAAAATGTGTGCTTCTGCTTAGAAAAATACATGTAGTAGAAAAAAAAACTATATTTAGAAGTTTTTAAAAAATTATATTATTTATTAATTAACTCAACAAATAAAAAAGTTATAATATAGTTCACTAGTAATCAATAGCGTGCAATATAAGATAGTCTTATAGTTTTCGTCTATCAAACATAAAATATAAGCTGCAAGCCTATATTACGGTACATGGTAATATATATATATATATATATATATATATATATATATATATATATATATATATAAAATGTAGTTGCACATAGAGTCGTATATATGCATAGTAATATTATTTTATGTGTGTGTGTTAATTACTTTAACAATTAGACAAATCATAATCTTATGCATAATATTCTAATATCCAAATTGAAATAGTTTTCAAAGTTCATTCATTTTTCAATATTCATTGAAGATAATTATATAAGATACAACTTTATAAGATTACATATAAAAAGTCAGCGAGTAGGGAGGTGATTGTTAAAGTAATTAATGTATATACACACACAACAATAATGTTACTATGCATATATTCGACACATCATTATCTTATTATCTTATACACCGTATTCTTATCTCCAAATTGAAATAGTTTTCAAAGTTCATCCATTTTTCAATATTCATCGAAGATAATTATATGAGTTGCAATTTTACAAGATGACATATAACACAGTCAGCCAGTAAGAAGGGCAGGCCAAAACCATCAAAGCCCACTATTTGACGAGACATAATGTTAAAATGACGGGCTACTAAAACCTTAACCCAACCCATATATTAAGGTTTATTATGTAAATCGAATTTATATGTTATGTATACCAATATCCATAGAAATATAGGTTAAAAAAAAATGATTTGGTCAATATTTACATAACTTAGGCAGTTATGTTGTCTTGTTAAGCAAGAAACCCAACTCTTATAAAGTGGCAAAATTTCATTTTTAGTCCCCATGTTAGGTCTTGTTTAGTAAAAATTTTGTATGTTAGAAAATTTTAATTTTGGTCCTGTATGTTTCAAAAATTTCTAATTTAAGGACACTGACCATCACCGACGATCAATTTAGCCGGAATTAGACTAATAAATTTAGGGTTTTCGAGTGCTAATGCTTATGTGTCAAGTATTTGTCCAGATAACATGTCAAATCATTAAATTACTTTAGTAGCTAGCCTAGAAAAGAAAAGAAAAAGTTAAACCCTAATTCTCGTATGAGGTGCATTTCATTTTATTTTTCTTTCTTTCTTCATCTTTCTCAAATTTATTAGTCACGTGCGTCGCACGTGATTAATTGCGGCCAAATTGATCATTTATGATGGTCAGTGTCCTTAAATTGAAGAATTTTGAAATATACAAAAAATTAAAAAATTTCAACATACAAATTTTTTACTAAACAAGACCTAATATACAGGACTAAAAATATTCCCCCTTAAATATGACTAAAACCTCATGTCTTAACTTAGAGTTGTTAGCTATCCTCAAGTAAATTATTATTGGAGGATTAATTTATTGGAGGGCAGTGACCGTCTTCCATTTTTTTAATATTTTTTTGTGGTTATTTTTAAATTTGAGTTTTTCTAAATTTCGATTCACAATTAACATTTCGATTTTCAATTGCAACAAGTTATGATTTTATTTGTCCATTCTTAATATATAAATAATAAACGGTGATAAGTGCTAACACGATGTATAGAATCTGATACCTGCCCGATGTTGGAAGGTCGGAAGGAGAAATCTTAGTTGCTTTGAATGAAAACCCAGTAAATAGTGACAGTAACTCTAAATGTCTTATATATATATATGGTAGTGAAATTCCTTGTCGTATAATGATCACAGGTATTTTTACGTGTTATTTGGGCTCATTTACATGTAAAAGATCCATATAGAAGCATGTAAAAATAAGCTCGTATGCGTTTATTTTCTATTTTGTGTTAATTTTATGTATTTGTCTATTTTGTAGTGTTTTTATGTATTTTTAGGTAGAAATGTATTAATAAGGAATCCCGTAGAAGAAAGGAGCGAGAAGCAGAGCAAAATGGAATTTCACTGCGCGGTTGTAGGAGAATAAATGCAAGAAGTCGGTATTATATGATTCTTAATTTTTTGGAAAGTTAAGAGAGATTTACAACTTCTATGTCAATGATTTTTTTTTTTTTTTTTAATTCTTTCTGCAAATTAGCAGAAATTTCAAAGAAAGTCAAAGTTGCACAGAAACGTTGCAATTGGTGATATGACACACCTCTAGGATTTTATTCACATCTTGAGTTTAAACATCTAATCAAGGTGAAACTAGTAACATTGGAAAGCTTACTATACGCATATTTTCGGCCTAAGCCCGTTTTAACCTAATTTTCAGTCTGTTACATCTTCCTATATATACACCTACACCTACACCATGAATATAGAGAATTGAATAGGTTAGACCAAATTATAATACATTATAATATACTAGAAAATATACCGAGAGTCAATATAGAGGGTCGAGGGAGATAGTAGAGGAAGGCATAAAGCAGCCTGATACAAAGGACCGAGGGAGGTAGTATAGGAAGGCACGGAGCAACCCCGTGTCAAGCATCACAACCACCATTATTTCGGTTCTATTTTCCTTTTATCTTTATAGAAACAATGTTATTCTATTACTACTTTTACTAGTTAATTTCATGTAGTATATTTTTTGTACTTATTCATTTTATCTTTGTAGAAACAATGTTATTTATTTATATCATTGCTACTTTTACTACTTTCATGGAGTAAATTTTGTTATTCCAGGATTAGAGAGAATGTTATTTTTTATTATGTGATGATCAATTAATTATTCTAGTTGTTCCTTATCTGTTATTTATGTGGTTACATTATGATTGATGTATGATTATCTGATAAATTATTTGTGTGCACATGAATTAACTGTTCAAGATGAGAGAGATGTGAACGCTCAATGATCAAATAAATACATAATATAATTATACAATAGATCGAGAGATTGGGACTATTGACCACTAGGAGTTGTATGTTGCATGCCAGACAAGGATGTCGACTTATGCATACAAAAAATCCACACGTCAATTGTTCTGGAAAGAGAATCGAGATTCTTTAGCGAAACCTCGTAGCTTGTTTAATGAGGGATACGATTAGGTAATTGGTTCGGAGTTGCATAAGAAGAAATAACTGAAATCGATTAATACCTAAAATAGTTATTGATAATTGATTCAATCCAGTGTTGTTAATGGTCTATTTTCGTTTAGTTTCTTGTTCTCTTTATTGGTAGTAGAATTAGGATGTTATAAATCATCAAATTCGGTCGTTTAGATAAAGTTAGACTTAGATAACTATAGTATTCAATATGTTTTATACTGATCTTGTGGAATAGAACTTTGCTTACTATAAACTATTAATTATATCGTGCACTTAAAGTTAGTGGATACAAAATAAAGCGAACGACTTGTACGAATGATGTATCAACTGTCTCGATCTCTCTTTAAAAATATCATAAATTTTTATGTAATTAAGCTTTTTTTTTTTTTTTTGTCACAAGTAAAATATTCGTACGTCTAGCAATTGGACTAGGTTGTTGCTTCGATCCAAACAGGAAATGGATTATCTATGTCGGAATTTTTCAATCACAAAAAAATAATAATAAATGTGAGCCACAAAATTGGCCCAAAACTTCATACCCACTATTCCCAGGTTTTTATTTTTCTTTCCTTAAAAACATGTTTTTTAATTTAATTTTCATTGGCCACAATAAATTGCCTTCTCAATCAACCAACTCAACTAGATATCAAGTCACCGACAATGTTGTAGTCTCGTGCAAAAATTCTCGACTAGTTATGAATAGACGATTAAATGTTCATTGATTGTCTATATTATAAGTTAATTAGTAATAAAAAATTAGTTTACTCATAAGAATATTATAATTATAAACGATTTAATATATGAACCATTAAATAATCAATCTATTTTTTTCGCTTGAGAAAGGATTTAGAATTAGAATTAAATGGTTTATTTGGTTCACGAGGTATTCCACGAAAATTAAAAGTACAATTTAATTGTTTAAATAATTAATTAGGTTAATTACTTCATTAAAATGAAATATTCCTATTTTTTTCTTATACATTATTAATCTCATATTCGTTTTGTATTGATTTCGACTTGCATTTAAATTCAATAAACATTTATATAAATTTTTCGACACAGTCCACTAATTTTTGTTATAAAATGTACGCCCAAAAGGTGTTCTTTTAATTTTTGTTTGTCTTAATTATTTAATGATAAGAAAACTAATTTATTAATCGTAACATTATTTTCATAATAGGTATGACATGATTTCTATTAGATATAACACAAATTTTTGTCTAGAAAATATATTGCATTAATGTACTTATGTCCCTTTTTTCCTTTTTAAGTCTAAAAGATATTGATAATTGATTCGCCAATAAAAATGAGTTATTCCATTAGTTTCGTATTATTAAATAGTATACAATATGGATGCTAACAATACCATTATTTTAATTATAAAAATTAAATATGTACTCCCTCCATCTTACTTTATTGGAAAAAAATGATTATGGTGACTTCCACTAAATATCCCACAACTTTCTTTTTTAATTTCGTCCCATATATCCTGAGATTATCGTCCCAAAATTCAAATTTAAGCCGGAAAATGCACGTGCCGATCAAAATTTGGGGATTTTTTGCCACGTGGCGTCGGGAAAAAATCATATGTCCACTAAATATCGCATAACTTTCTGCTTTTCTAATTTCGTCCCATATGTCTTGAGATTATCGAATTTTCGTCCCAAAATTTAAATTTAAGCCGAAAAATGCATGTGCCGGATACGTGCCGGCCAAAATTTAGGGGTTTTTTGCCACGTGGCGTCGGAATTCTGGGCTAGATTTGAATTTACATTTTTCTTTTTCTTTTTCTTGCCACATTTTTCTTTTTCTTTTTCCTGTAGCTGTTCTTCTCCTACAACTTCGTCCACCGCCACTCTTCCCCGACAGACACCGCCAACAACCCCCACCCTCTGCCGGCGTTCATTTTGTGCCGGCAGAACTGCCCTCCTCCTGTCGCTCCATTCCGGCGTAGACAATTCTCTTCTGCAGATTCTGGTGAAGGTGCAACTAGCCTCAACCCGACCTCCACCCGCCACCCTCACGGTGGCGGAAATCTCCCTCCCCCCGCCTCTCACGACGGCGGCCCAAATCCCTATATCCTCTGTCACTTCATCGCTGTCGAGCACTATGGCTTGCCATCCATACACTTCATCTTCATCACCCCATCTTTCCTCTATTTCGACCCTGCTTCTGAGACGGCTCGCACCCTCCTTCCATCACCGGCATGCCGACCGCTACTGTTAGCGCCGCCGCGAGCTCCATAGGATATCTCAACCCTAGTTGTACAAGAAAAATACAAATTAGAAGGGGGTAAAATTTTAGATTATATGGCAAGAAAAAGAAAAAGAAAAATGTAAATTCAAATCTAGCTCAAAATTCCGACGCCACGTGGCAAAAAAATCCCAAATTTTGGCCTGCACGTGCATTTTCCGGCTTAAATTTGAATTTTGGGACGAAAATTGGATAATCTCATGACATATGTGACAAAATTAGAAAAACAGAAAGTTGTGGGATATTTAGTGGACATATGATTTTTTCTTGACGCCACGTGGCAAACACCCCCCACCCCCCAATTTTTGGCCGGCACGTGCATTTTTCGGCTTAAATTTGAATTTTGGGACGAAAATTGGATAATCTCAGGACATATGGGACGAAATTAAAAAAACAGAAAGTTGTGGGATATTTAGTGGAAGCGACTAATTATTGGACGATTTATGATTTTTTCCCCCACTTTATCTTGCATAGGGGGTTGACACAAGTATTAAGAAAAGTTGTTTTCTGGGATTTTGTTGACTTTTCAAATGTGGATTGAGGGTGGAGATTTTTTAAGGGTGGAGATTGTGTTGTAACTTTTCTTTTTAAGAAATGTGCAAATTTGCCTGGAACGAATGAAAACGAAAAGTGTACAAGATAAGGTGGAACGGAGCGAGTATTTTTTTTTGTAAAAGTAATTGAATATTATAATTATTTTTAGCCTTCTATACGAGTATAGGGATAAAACGAGTTGATAAGACACACATGATAAACATGATACAATGATACAAATTGATAACATAAATTTGAAATTATGTGAATATTATCCGTATTGTATGTTGATACTAAAATAAACATATAATTCAAGCACGAACTAAAAATACTAGCTCTTTGTTGTTTCTTTAAGGGATTAAATATGAATGTAACCATGTTAATATTATTAATTTAATATATGTGACTTAATTAATAATAATAATTATTATTAAAAAATTCTTAACATTGTTTTGACATATATGACAATATACTAGTTAAACATGCATCAACTAAAACATTATACTAATACTAAATAGGAAATTTTCATTTTTAGTCCTGTATATTAAGGCTTGTCCAGTAAAAGTTCTGTATGTTAGAAAATTTCAATTTTAGTCCTGTATGTTTCAAAAATTGTCCAATTTATGGACATTGACCATCACAAATGGTTAATTTAGCCGCAACTAATCACGTGCGACACACGTGACTAATAAATTTGAGAAAGAGGAAGAGAGAAAGAAAAATAAAACAAAAAATGAAATTAAATGTACCTCATACGGTAATTAAGGTTTAACTTTTTCTTTTCTTTTTTGTACGAACTACTAAAGTAATTTAATGATTTAACATGTTATCTGGACAAATACTTGACACATAAGCATGAGCGCTCGAAAACCCTAAATTTATTAATCTAATTCCGACTAAATTGATCGTCGGTGATGATCAGTGTTCTTAAATTGGATAACTTTTGGAACATATATCCAAGACTAAAATTGAAATTTTATAACATACAGGACTTTTACTAGACAAGGCCTAACATACAGGACTAAAAATGAAAATTTTTCAATACTAAATATTCCTCGATTGAAGGTAAACTTTTGAATCCAAACGAGGCGTTGCATGCGCAAGTAGTGGCTTGGCTAAAGCCAAGTCATGCTCTGACTCAGCCAAGCCAACACTTGTCGAGCCGAGTGGTGGCGTCCAGTCGAAACCCTGAAGCAGTCTACCTAACATGATTGTCGATAATGTGGAACCAAGCACAATCCCTGGACAACCCCGTCTCCCAGTACTGAACGAAAAAACGTTCAATTTATGATCGGCAAGCATAACTTCGGAGCTCTCTTCCATGATGTGACGTTCGGGTTTGTACCTGAGAGGGTCTTCCCAAATCCTAGGGTTCCGCCCTAGTCCCGGCCGACTCAATACCACATGGCTACCTTTCGGGATGAAGTAACCACCGATAACGGTGTCGTTAGCCGCTACATGTGGGAGGTTGAACGGTGCTACAGGGTGCAACCGAAATGACTCTTTTATACAAGCTTTTATGTAGTTTAGTTCAGGTAAATCTGATTCTTGGATTAATCTGTCTTTTCCGACTATCCGATCTAGTTCTTCATGAGCCTTGATAAGAATCTCGGGTTGATTGATCATCTCTGCAATAGCCCACTCTACTGCATTTGATGGATTATCTACTGTCGCGATCATTATTTCCTGCATATATATGTAGAGTGAGTCTTGTGTGTGAACGATCACACGTGTGATGAAATGCACTTTTACAGAAAATATTAATACTTTTACAGGAAAAAGTGATACTTTTACAGAAAAAAATGATACTTTTATTACATTGATACTTTTACAGATAAATGTGATACTTTTGCTACAAAAACTGTTACTCCCTCCGTCCCACCTTATCTTGCACACTTTACTTAAATGGTCGTCCCATCTTATCTTGCACAGCCTAAAAAAGGAAAGTTATAACATAATCTCCACCCTCAATCTACCTTTGAAAAGTAAACAAACAACCAAAAATTAACTTTTTTTAATACCCGTGCCGACCTCTCCTGTGCAAGATAAGTCGGGACGGAGGGAGTACTTTTTGTTAAAAAAAAGTGATACTTTTACAGATAAACGTGATACTTTTATCACTTTTTCCGTCACACCGTGTTACGGTCACATACAAGTTTTTGCAATTTATGTATACGTATATCATTTAATTAGGTGTTGGAACTAATGTACTCCCTCGATCTCATAATGCGAAATTTGTTTTAAAAGATAATACTTTTTTCGAACAGGGATCTCATTATGGGACGGAGAAAGTATTTAAATAACTAAAGTGCATGCAATTCAAATACTTACAAGAACTTGTGCTTTGATCTCTTGAATTGACAACAATGGATTATTTTCTGAATTCTTGAGGTTAATCAAAACATCAAGAATGTCCTCTTTTGTGTTTCTCATACCTTTTTCCCACATCTCAATCCTCTTTGTAATTTCTGGATCTTGATATTTTCTTACATTATTAATGGCAATGGTAATGATCTTTTTATGTCCATCGAAACCGAAAATCTCCAACCATGGATAATAATCACCAATGGAAAAACCATAAAGATGTGATAGGATAGTGAATAATCCATCCACATATTCTCTCTCTTCGAATCCCGAGCCTCCGTCCTCCATCCCGGGCCCGAAAAACCTCTTAGCAAACACCATTTTCCTAATCACATTCCCACAATAATGCCGGGCCACATCTCTCACATTAACAAGCCCGTTTATTGTCGTGCTTCGGCACTGATCGTACACATATGTCACAAGGTGATCAGCTTCTTCGCGCCTTTTTTCATGGAGCCATTGGTGCATGGCTGGTGAAAGCACTTCCGACACAACAACTCTCTTCATTTTCCTCCATTGATTGCCGATAGGCGAAACAGCTGCTGTCAAGTAGCCATCGCTAGTAAGTTTAGCCGATTTCACATCGGGTCTGGAGGCGAAAACCGCGTCGTGCTTTTTCAAGAACTCTCGAGCAAGTTCTGGAGAGGTAACGGGGATGACGTGGACATTGCCGAGGCGGATACACGCTATTTCTGTGTTGTATTCTTGCATGAGTTGGTGTATCCAGCGAAATGCGGGCTTATTTTTTAGCATTTCGGGTAGGCAGCCGATGAGAGGATAGCCGGTTGGACCGGGTGGAAGAGGAGCTGATGCTACTCTTCTGTTTAGCCTTTTGTAAATGATTATGGCAGCAAAAGCTAATAAAATTGCAAATTCAGTGCATAGGCTTGTTTTGATTTCCATGGGTTTAGTGTGTGTGTGTGTGTGTGTTTTTAGAGAAAGTGAGAGAGATTTTGAGTGGAAATGTTTAGGATTGTGCATTGCCTTTTATAAAGGGGAAAACGGTACCACCTCCGTCCTACTTAAATTTGCACACTTGTCTTTTCCCGTTCGTCCCACCTAACTTTGCACACTTTTCAAAAGAATTTTTTTTTCACAATTTCCACCTTTCTCTACCCTCAATCTACATCTTTGATAAAGTCAACTTAAAAGCGAAAATAACTTTTTCTTAACATATATATTCGATGAACTCCGTAAAATTAAGTGGGACGGAGGAGGAAGTAATTTTATCTTATTCCTATTCAAACTACGTAATACAGATAATTGTTTGCCTTTATAAAAAGTCGTCTGAAACGGAAGAGAATTGGATAACTCTTGGGGGGGTAATTTTATTACTAGGAATTTAGGATAACGCAAAACTCTTTATTTTGATTAAATAAATGCTATTTGTAATTTAAAATTTGGGATTTGGACGGAAATTGACACATGGCTCACCTATGTCACGTGAGCTTAATTTCCGACCCAGTTAATTGTTAGGAATTTTGCCTTGAAGCGAACTAATTTGGGTCGACGTTTGTGTCAAGGTGAAAGAAAATATTGAAGCAGATTTGGATGCGCCGGAAAGCAACGCGTCAAATAGTGCCTGGAATATTGATTTGGCGCTATGGAGTTAGCGCGGCCGCGGCGAAAAGTGGGAGGGGGCGCGAAGGCTGGTCACGACTGCGACTGGTTGGACGGCGTAGAAGATGGGCCAACGTGAATTTGTGCCCAGTTTGATTTCTGTAGTGTTTAGGATAAAAGAAGACAATAAAACAAGAATTTCTTGAACAATGACCCCGACGTAGGTGTAAACTATTATATTGATATAACTATACACACATATATATTGGTATATAAATAGATCTTAAATAGGTTGATCGGTTAGGCTCGGAAGACCTTATAAGTTCAAGTTAGACCTTGTTTGTTATTAAATAGGTCATAGTATAAAAGAAACTTTCCTTCGACTCACTTACTAAGTAAGCTAGGTCGAACTAGGCCCAACGTAGGCTAGTTCTTGTTGAATATCTTGATCAACTTGGAAGTAAGTTATTTGCTTTTCATTTTAAATGATAAAATTATCCCATCTAAATAAAGTTATCTTAAAACAAAAAAAAAGAGTCCGAGGTAGAAAGATCGTAGCAAAACTAATTAGGGAAATCTAATCTAGCCTAACTAAAATTTAGAAATCCTTTCACACGTAAAGAGGATAATGAAAAGTAAAAACCCAATATAGAAAGGTATCTCTTATAAAATAACAAAAGATAAAAAAATATAATTTTTAAAGATTAGAGCACGTGCAGCAAAATTTTACTATACTAAGAACACGAGCTCATAAAACAAAATGGGCCCCACACGTTCGACAATTTAGATAGATTGGATTATAGAAATAGTGGTCCTAAGTACTATGATTTTATAAAAAAAAAATTAATTTTGAAATTTTTGATAAAAATATATTATTATTTAATTATTTATTTTATGTGCAGAAAGTAAGATTTACGGTTGAAGAATTATGGATAAGGATTGCAAAACATATAGAAGATATGGAAGATTTGGAAGAAGATTACTTTCTTATCCAGAAATATGTTACTTGGAGAGAAAGTTGTGATTAGTTACTAAACTCCGTTATTTATATGAGTGAGTCATTTATTCAGTGCGTATCAAATTCGTGATTATATTTCAGAGAAGTAGATTAGTATCTTAGTATTCGATAATGTTATTTTTATTGAGTCAAGAGTTGATTTTCAGTGTGTTATAACGTAGTCTTCGAGTTGTAATAGTTTATCAGTCTTAGTGTGTCGAGTAGAAATGTCTTTGGGAGAAGCTACTTCAAAACGGGCTTGGGAGAGTTCGTTTGACCTTTGGTGGTGTGCCAGGTCAGTTTCGAAGAAGTCGATGGAAGTCGTCGGGCATTGTTGATAATACAATAGGTTAGGTATAAAAGAGTGAGGTCTTCTTGTAAAACATAGTCTATTTATTATTGCATTACCTTCAGCAGCAAGATCGCGTCCTTCATTACAATATTATTAATAGCATAAAGTTTGAGGGGTTTGAGAGATTCAGCCCCCCGTTTATATCGTGGTGTTTCATATCCTATTTTATTTTTTTCGTTTTGAGTGTTATAACATTGGAGTGCAGTTCGTAGGAATTTCAATTGGTATCAAAGCGGGTCTATTTTCTTATACGGCTGATCCTGGAGAACTGCGCCACTATGGATCTTCGAGGGTATATGATGAAAAAGTTTCAATTAGGTGAAAATAATAATGCTGTAAATATTAATTTATCTTCAAGTTCTACAGGTACAAAGACGGATAAAATACGTTGTAGAGAATGCAGTGGCTGGGGACATGTTCGGAAATAATGTGCCACGTTTCTAAAGAGGCAAAATAAGTCTTTTGCAGCAACATGGAGTGATGAGTCGGAAGAAGAAGAGATATCTAAAGGTGAAAATAATCACTCAAGCAATCTTGCAGCTACCACCTCATATGTCTGTCTTTTGGGCGACGTTCATACGGAAGATCCAAATTCAGATGAAGTGTTAGGTCTATTAGAACATGCATTACCAAATTATTGTGAAACTGATACGTCTGATGAAGAAGCAGGTCCAACCATAGAAGAGATGCAGAAGATGTACAAGAAATTGTCACTTGAATGCATTTGTGGAATTAAGGCAATCAAAAGGTTGGAATGTCAACTTCCAGAATCACAAACGGAGATTGAAAGATTGAAGGCAGAAACTGAAGAAAAGGATCGTGTCATAACTGATCTGATCAAGGAAATTGAAACAGGTCAGAAATATATAGAAGTTGTTGTTGCTGTTCAAGAAGCAAAGCCAGTGTTACAACACACACTAGCAGACAAAGAAAGAGAAATAACATCTTTGCAGATGGAACTTCAGAAGATTCAGAATGATCTGAATATGTGCAGAGATTGTTTGATGGTAAAAAATCAAACCATCGAAAGGCTGATCTCAGAGTTAGAACAATCGAAACAGGTTTTTAAATGTTTAAACTCTGGTAAGGCTTCTCTAATTGAACTCATAAGTCTAGGAAAGAATCATGGGGATTTATCTGGTCTTGGATATGCACGGGAGTCATCTAACGCTGATCAGTGTGTTTTTGTGCAGTCAGATAATAATGTTATAACACAAGTTGAGCATAGGAAATTTGATGAACAGTCTGGAAATATTTCCAGATACTCTCGATCTGCTGGACAGAATGAAAATGTCTAGAAGACTGCGTGGAGAAAAGGTCACCAACCCACTAGGCAGGGTTTTGAAAATAACACTCCATTCATCCCAATGTGTCACTACTGTGGTATTATAGGTCATCTTCGGCCTAATTGTTATAAAATGAAGACTGACTATCTTTTGTCGTGCACAGATTGAAACTACGGAAATAATCAATGAAGGAAACCTCGGAAAAAATGTGGTAACAACATTAATAAATATTTAAAACTAACTAACATGCATTTTAAATAACTACTTAACACAGACTAAGAAAATAACTAAATTTATAAATTTACTTAAATCAAGAAAACAATTAAATTCCTAAATCTATATAAATTATAAAAACAATAAGAATAAAAAACTATTAAAGAAGACATACCTCAAAAGAGTTCATACTTTACTATAACTCCTCAAAACACCGGCCCGAGCATTGTCGAAAATAAACTGATAATGACCTCCTAGTTAAAGAAAATTCAATATAATATATATATATATATGTATATTATTTTACTTATTTTGTTATGTTTCTCTAAGAAGTTATTTAACTTCTTTTTATATATGAAATTTGTAAGAAATTTTGCAAAATACTTTCGATGTGGGATATAGCGACGTTCACAACCACAAAAGCCATGACAAAGGTTGGGTGTCTTCTTCAAATGTTGCTATTATGGGGACTTGATACTTTGATACTTGGTTAACATAGAACCGATTGTCAATGAATTTGTTACTTTTGGTGATGGGGGTTAGAAGTAGTATAATTGGAAAGGGTACACTTAATTTAAGCGGATTTCCTAGATTGCATTATGTTTTGTTAGTTGAAAAGTTGAAAAGTTGAAAACTAATCTCATTAGCATTAGTCATTTATGTGATCAAGGTTTGCATGTTAAATTTACCAAAGACCAGTGCTTAGTTTATGATGATGAGAAAAAATGTGTCTTAACCGGTTATAGATCTGCTAATCTTCTTTAAATGTTGAACATGAATATAAGAGCTACAAAGAGGCAGAGTGTATAGCCACCGGGGGCTGTTGCATGCAACCCGTAATGATGAATCATAAGTAGTCAGTCATATGGTGTTGAGGTAAGTGTTCCCAATCTTTTTTGTGACAATACCAGTGCTAATACCTTTACGAAAAGTCTGGTCCTACATTCTCGAATAAAGCACATGGATATTAGACACCACCATTTTCGGGAACTAATAGAAGAAGGAACCACTATCAATCATGTTCCAATTAAAGATCAATTAGTGGATATATATTTTAAGGCCCTAGATTTCAGTGATTTGTTACAGTCAAAAAGTTAATAGGTCTTTACTTTCCAAAAAAAAAGCAAAATATATATATATATATATATATATATATATATATATATATATATTATGTTAACATGCACCTAAGATCTGCATTAGACATTCTTTTTATACATCCTCGTGTCATACACCACATATGAAGGGTAATTAACAATTATTATCCCGATCAATTCAACCTTTAAAACGAATGCTATGTATTAGGAAACGGTCACATTTATATGCAAGACCCCCTCTCGGAGCGAATTACATGTTGATTATATAGGATTAATCGTCGTCTCCAGATGATTAATCAAATACAACTCCCAATCGATCCTAAGACCAAAGTTCCCACAATTAGCTCAAATCTTTCGGATCTATTGTTTAATCATGTCATTAATGTGATCTCGGATTAAATCTCCCCCTCTCGGTTCCAATTTAATCTCCAATAAAATTACTAAACAATTGGTCAAATCATTTAAAAAGCATTATAAACAATTAATCAACTAATAACATAATACGAGATTAAATTAATCGGGTAAAAATTCCTAATCACCCATAATCTACTTTCTAAACCTAGATTAAGAAAATTTAGCCAACCATGATCATAATAAGAGATAAAAATAAATATATAGACATAATCATGTTCATACAAATATTAAATGAAAATGGAAAGATAAAACCTATTTCAATGTTAATCTTGATCTTCATGTTCAATTCCTTTTTTTTGCTCTCTAATTTCTCTCTCTAGAAACTATACAAATGATGAATGATACCCTAAAACTGAAGTGGTAGGGTTTCTATACACATTTGGAGGCTTTTTTAAGGTATTGGGCTAAAAAATCACATAAATTAGCTAAAGCCCATCCAATTCCGGAGGTCTTGCACGGTCCGTGCAAGGTGCACGATCATGAACGTGCAAGACCAAAAAATTAGTGGATTTTCTGTTCTATTGCACGGGTCATGCAAGGCCAAAACAGCACCTGTAGTCCAACTTTAAAGCCATTTTTCGATGTCTTTTGGACCGAATTTGGATTTTCCTCTCTCAGGTAAAGTTGTAGCTCTTTGAGTTGGCTTTCCAATGTCGCTAATTGCACCTCCATTGGATATGTATATCTCAAAATATGCCCAAAATACGAAAGGTGTGTCAGTTTGGACTTTTGCACTCTCGCCTCTTTCGCCTGATATTCTTGTCCCTTGCTCTTTCACCATCGTTTCTTTGACTCCTTTATGTTGTGCATCGTACTTTTAACCTATTTTACCTAAAAATACTCAAAAACCAATTTTTTTCGATGAAAGAAATAAAATACGAATTATATGACAAACGAGAGCTTAGAATACATAAATATATGATAAAATCTCTATTCTAAACGTGTTTGCATAATAAAAAACCCCGTTTGGCAATCTTGCACTTTTACTTCAAAGGTATATCAACTAACTGATCTTGGGCAACATGCAGTTATTGGGAACTTGCAATTTGGTCTAGTGTATAGGATTAAGTATCTTTGTGAATTTCTTCCTTAAAAATAGATATTGGGAGAGTAGAATCAACACCTTTAGGGTAATTAATACCATAAGGAAACATTGTATCAAGAAACACCTCCCTAGATATTAACACCTTATGTTATGTGTTTCTATGATTGTATGCCTTTTGGCCAGGTGGATACCCTACCATGATACACTTATTAGCTCTGTTGGAGAACTTATGTCTGTCAGGAGATACATTAGTAACATAACAAAGACATCCAGAAGGCTTAAAAATTTCATAAGTTGGTGGCTTGCCAAACATGATTTCATATGGGAAGTCTATTGATGAGATAGGCAACAATAAGCATTGAATAAAGCCATAGATACTCTTTCCGTTCCGCGAGAGTTTGCACGGATGACCCAGCACGTAGATTAAGAAAAAATTGTTTTTGCTTTTTGGTTGACTTTTTTAATGGTGTAGATTGAGGATGGAGATTTTAAGAGTGGAGATTGTGAGAGAACTTTCCTTTTTAAGGGTGTGCAAATTGGTACGGGACGTACCAAAAAAGAAAGTGTACAAATTCGGATGGGACGAAGGGAGTAGTTAGGAACTGTAGATTCAATCGTGATAGGCCTAGCTACTTCAAGTAGGGGTCTATGTTTTCTTTCAACAACTGTTTCTTCCGTTCACTGCCACAGTAGGAGCCCTAATACAACTATAGCCCCTTTCACTAGCGTACCAAATTTTATACTCCCTTCGTCCCATCTAATTTTGCATGGTTGATACGAATGTTAAGAAAAACAAATTCTTTAGAATCTTTGAATTTTTCAAAGGTGGAGATTTTGAGGATGGAGATTGTGAAAGACATTTCTTTTTTAAGAATGTGTAAAATTAAGTGGGATATATCGAAAAATAAATTATGCAAATTTAAGTGCGACGGAGGAAGTATATCGCTATCTTGTCATATCAAGAAATGAGTATGTTCTTAAAATATCATCATGAATTATATCTAGTTATATGTCAACTAAACTCCTTTCATAACTTGTGGCAATAGAACTAGGTTATTACTTCCAAACAAGAAAGGGATTATTATTATATTTTTTTTTTTGGAATTTTCTAATAACAGAAAAATAATAATAAATGTGAGCCACAAAATCGGCCCAAAACTTCATACCCACAATTCCCATGTTTTTATCATCGATTATTTGTTTCATGAATGAACTTAGCCAAGTATATCTATTAGATCTTTTACTTTAAAAAACGTTTTTAATTTAATTTTCACTTGCCAAAACTGTCTGGACTAAGGGTGGGCATTTTGGCTTCAGGTTTCGGGGTACCCGATCCGCACCCGCACAGGTTTTACCCGATAGATTCGGGTTTTTTAGTGCCACGGGTATCGAGTTAAGATCGGGTCGGGATTTTGTAGGATCAGTTTTTCTCCAGATACCCTATTATAACAAAATCAATCATAAGTCTACACCCCCTTCAACAACCTTAAAGAAACAAAAGATGATTCAATCATAAAAAATCAACTTAAAAAAACCCCGACCTGACTCAATGGGTACCCCCGGGATTGAGTAGCGGCAAAATCGGGTTGAAAGATCAAGTTTTTTTATTGAATACCTACCACTAACTTGGCAACTAAAATCGCCTTAATCTCAATCAACCAGCTCAACTGCCTCAATCTGTAGTGAAAATTCCTGACTGATTATAATTAAGGATCCGCTTAGTTGCAAATCATCAATGACAATGACAATGAGTATGAATGAGGGATCAATCATATTATGGAATGAAATGGGATAAATTGTTAATAAAATGGGTAATGATTAACTTATTTATTATGTACCAAGCACCATAAATGGAAATTGATCTCCATTCATTCTCATTCCTTACTCCTAAACCCCCAATTAAGCGGACCCTAAATATCGCAAGAACGTTAAATTTCTATTGGTCGTCGAAGCCCTCCCTCCAGATTCAACCTCGCCGAACCATGCTTGTACCATGGCTAGGTCTTGACCAGCAGGTCGGTAGACAATAATAATCATCCGACTAGCAACTCACGCTCGGGGAAAGGATCCTCTATCCCAATATCACTACAAAAAAAATTCATATTAGAGACGGAAAATAGTAACAGATGATATTGGTCACAAAATAAAAATAAAATATAGATAGAATAGTGATGGAACGTGACAAAAAATCATTAGTATCCGATTAGTGACGAACTAGCAACCGAAGATTTAAAAGGGACATAATCCGTCTCTATTTTCGGTAGGTAATTCGGTCTCTAATTCCATAATAGAGAGGGAAATTCCGTCACTAAATTTAGGGGCGGAATAAAATCGGTCTCTAAAATTTAGAGACCAACATTATAGAGACCAACCACTTGGTCTCTAATCCATCACGACTTTGATTTAGAAACCGATATCATGTAATTAGAGACGAATTTTTCCGTCTCTAATTTGTTTTTTTCTAGTAGTGTATTACCCTATCCCAACCTTATCTCACTCCAAAATTGAGCCATACAACATAAATCGTGAACTCCGAACACATGAATCATGAACCCTAAACTACGATCTATTAAATATAAACACTAAACCATTAAATCATGAACCATGAACCGTGAATAGTGATATCGTAAGTTTATAACAGAAAATATACCCTAGTCCAAGAAAGTCGAATCCTAGACTTTAAACATGAAATCTAAACACGAATCCTGAATCCTGAACCTAAGTAATGAACTTTAAATTCATAAATTGCCAAAAAATAATTATAATTGGCTCGATTTTAAAATAAGACATGAATGAGACAGGGTAAAAGTGGACTAGAGGATCCTAAGTGCCTCGAGCACTTGACAACATTGGTTAGTCGTAACGCATGATGCTTTATGTATTAGATGAGAATTTTCATTGGTTTAATATAACATAAAAATACACGATCTTTTGTCAATTATTAAATATAACACGATCATTTAATTTTAACATATAAATACACCATCTTTTAATTTTTTTCAATTTAATACACATGCACTAATTTTCGGTTACAATTGCTGACATGGAGCCCGAAAATAAATTTTAGGTCATATTTTATGACTTGGAATTATATTATTTTTTCTTAATTTGAAACCAAATTTTACTGATACGTAGCGGACAAATTTATATAAGAGTTTGGGTGTGAATCCTTCTCATCATAGGGGGAATCTTATATCTTCTCAAAAGAATTTCTTGTACATCTGATGTTCTCTTCTTCTCTGTTCTAACATGTCGTGGTGCGAACCCATGGTGTTGCAAATGAAATGCGATTTCCAGTTCCCCACCAACCTCTGCTAGAACAACAAACGTCCTCTGCGGCATCATTTTTGGGTTCTCTTCTCCATGGATCTCCACTAGCCTCAGCGAAATACTGATTAATTGGATCTCGAAATATAGTTGGCGAGATTCTGGTAAGAGAATTTCATTAACTAGACCACTCGAACCATCTCGTCCTTACCTCCAATGTAAAAATATATTGACAACTTCCTATGATATTTTAGTAGAACAAAAGTAAAAATCCACATCATAAAATATGGCACAAAATTTTAGTTTCAGGCTCCATCTCAGCAATTTACGACCAAAATTAGCCCGTGTGTATTAATTTGAAAAAAAATGAAAGGTGGTGTATTTATATATTAAAATTAAAAGGTCATGTTACATTTGATAATTGATTAAAATATCGTGTATATTTACGCTATTAAGCCTATTTTTAATTGCTTGTTGATTCGACTCTGGTGTACTAAATAAGTTTGCTAGCTTCGGATGATCATAAAGGAACTTATTTTTTTAAATTTGACACAAAAAAAAAAAAAAAAAAAAAGGATTCAGTATGATATACTGTACCGAATTATTATCATTATTGTAACGAAAAATTTTATATATTAAAAATCCATACAGCTACTGTACTGAAAGTTTCGGTATACCAAATATTTTGGTATACAGAATTTTCCTTGTTTTTACAGATTTAAAACTATATTTTCAACTGTGTGGTGCAAATGGAAGTTTTTCTTTTAAATTAATATTGTAATAATTTGAATATTTTAAAAGGATAAATAAGTTTTGCCCATCCAAAAAGAAAATATATTGTGATATTTTTATTTTTTTTAGTAAAATACAAAAATCAAACTATATAATAGTGAAAATAATAATAATAAAATTATCTTAAACTTAAAATTAATATTTTAACTATATGTATGCATCATTGATGTCAAATCGAGGATCGTAAAAAGTATATTAATTTAATATATTTGTCATTTGTCATCGAAAATGGAGTTGGGATAAAATCGTAAGACCTCTAAATATCTAGATGAAAAGATGAGAAAAAGAAAACAATTTTTTCACTAGTAGTTAAAAAATATCAACCCACTAACGTATAGTGCACGTGTGTATTAGATAGGCAGTTAAATTTATTAAAAAATTAATTTCTATTTAAATTTATTTTATACAGATTTTAATTACAATTTTGAATTAATTACATTCATAAGAAAAATTTATAGACGGACACGTGTCTTTAGACTGTACTGCTTTTATATTAAGGATGATTGTATAATTTTCTCTACAAATGCAATGCACTACTAGAAATCAAATAATATTTTTTGTATCATAATTTTGGTATTGGAAAAATGTTAGTAACTTACTGATATTAGTTCCTTAGTACAGTACGTCCTTTCCGAATAATGTAATTAATTAATTTATTTATTTATTTTACAGGAAATAATGATAGAGACAGTAGATAATTTTTCAAATACAATTGAGTGGGCTATAGCAGAGATGATCAATAAATCAGAGATTCTTGACGAAGTTGGATAGCTCAAGTGGCAGAACATCTACTACCTAAGCTTTTGGTCCTGTGTTCGAGTCACCGTGAAGGGAGGAGAGATTTTTTCTTTGTTCTTAGATTAGGAGAAAAAAAAATTAATCAACCAGAGATTCTTAGGGACGAGCTGTTTTTTGCTTTTTGGTTGACTTTTTGATAGGTGGAGATTGAAAATGGAGATTTTGAGAGTGGAGATTATTTGAGAAATTTCCTTTTTAAGAGTGTGCAAATCTGAGTGGGACGGACCGAAAAGAAAAGTGTGCAAATCTGAACGGAACGGAGGGAGTAATACAAATATAGTATATATATATATATAAGGAGTATAATATATGGTGTAAAAATAATAAGTGATGTTTCACACATTAATTAGTTCATAAAATTTCTCAAGTTAATTATTTAATTCAAAATGGAATAGAATGTACAAATGTGTGTATCATGCATACGTTGCTAGGAGCTTATAAGCTCTTGCAAAATGTTTGGTAAAAAAAGATATTTCGGAACTGATAAGACACAAAAATAAGCTCTAAGCGCTTATATGATCTAAGAAAAATAAGTTGCTATATTTCATCTTATTTTTTAAGATCTTAATTATTACACTCAAATTTCGTACTCAATACACACACTTACACCCACCACACATAATTCACACACTACACGCACTTCATACACTACACACACTACACATATTTCACACACTACACACTTCACACATTTCACACACTACACACACTTCACACACGTCACACACAACACTCACACTTCACACACTACACACTACACATATCACACACACTACACACTTCACACATTACACACATTTCACACACTAATCAAAATGTGTGTTTAATATTAACTTTAAATTAGATCCCAAATTTAAAGCTAGATCATTATATTTAATTGCAAGCTTATAAGCTCTTTTTCAAACACTTTGTTAACTTATAAGTTCCTTAAAAATTACATCTTATAAACTTTTAAAACAACTTATAAGATATCGAAATTTATAAAATGTTTAAAATAAACTTCGCGGATTACTCTCTTAGTCATAATGCTTCGGTTGCATTCTCATCAACTATTTATGTTGTTGCAATGTGATGCAAAGAATACACCAAGTTCACTTCCTAAACCTCACAAACAAAACTCTATTCACTATTGAATGCAATATGAATTGATCACTCACAAACACAAGAAATTAAACTAGAACACACAAGAATTACGTGGTTCGGCAAAATGCCTACATCCACGGATCAAGGAGAGAGATTTCACTAATAAGATCAAAGAAGTTTTTACAAGTTACAAAATGAATCCAAGAGCTTGAATCAACTTAATAAGCTCTATTCTATTGTAACCGCCTTCTAGAAGGAAAGCCTAACCAACCATGTGCTATATTGTCAGTTATAACCATCTTCCTAACTTGCTGAAACCGAAAATGAGAAGTTACAACAGAAAATCCCCAAAATATCACAAATAACCCACTTTCTGTATAAGCAAAACGACAACACAGAATAGACAACGGTTGCTTCTCTTAAAGACAACGGTTTTGACGGTTAAGTTAGTTAAAACCGTTGTCTTATATTTGAAACCAGTTTTCCAATTTCTTGAGCTGAAATTACTTTGCTTCTGAGATTGATTTGCTTCCAAACTTCTATCAGATTATTTTCCATGATTGTTGAGGACACTTCTACATACTTCACATATGTTATACATGATCGACGTTTCATCTCTGCCTTTTTGTATATCAGAAATTCCATTAATTCAAAACTTTATTTATATTATTTAGTTCTAAATTAGTTTTCTCTATTAATTATTCGTGTGATCTACTACCTTCGTCCCGGTTAATCTTGTACACTTTTCGTTTTCGTTCGTCCTAGGTAAATTTGTACACCCTTTAAAAAGAAAAGTTATAACACAATCTCTATCCTCAAAATCTCCACCCTCAATTCACCTTTGAAAAGTCAACAAAATCCCAGAAAATAATTTTTCTTAATATTTATGTCAATCCTCCCAGTACAAAATTAGTCGGAACGAAGGTAGTAATAAACATCTGTATTTTATAATATAGGCCACCATTGATTAGATGCACGAGTTGGATTCCTTCGTAGTAGTAATACAATATTTTAGCTCGTATTTGAATATGTAAGATTAGGGTTCATGTATAAATATATTGTTGTACATAAAATCAATTGTAGGAGAGAGATTTTTTTTTTTTAAACAAAAAAATTTAAGTATTTTAGTCTATGTATTGATTAGAGATGGCAAGATCGATTCGGTCTGTTCGATATTTTAGATGGAAGTACCATCGGCTGGTCAAAAGTCTGACAAGTTGTAGATCGGTCCGAAAATCATAGTATATTTGAGGGGGACGACCCAGGCTTTGCCACTAAGTTTTATCTAATGAAATTTTGGACCGCCTCGAATCGGCATATGAGATTGGCGCGACGAGCCAGGCTGCCCGAATCACCACATTTGCTAATGAGTTGGTATGAAGAGAATAGGTAAAAAGTTTTCTTAATCCATTAAATTTCACAAATTTATATTTAAGGACATTATCTTTGGTCATTTTCATTTTGATTTTTTCTTTAGAAAATAAAACATCATTAAATTGATGAAATCAACTAGCTAATTGGCAAGAAGATACAACCAAAACAACGTAAATATATATATGAAAAAATTGAAGCACAAAATTACTAGATCGAAACCTATACAAATATAAATCTACTAAATTAAACAAATCGCTATTAGACTGGACAAATCATGCACCAAAATACTTGATATCAATCTCGAATTTGTCACTGATATTCGGGTGAAAGGTCCAAGAAATGAATAAATCAATATTGAAAAGCTCAAGGACGACTGAATCTTCAAAACGAACACAATGAACACCATGAATAACAAATCTTCCATTATTTTGGAAACTAATAATTCCATTTATTGAGGGGAGACAAAAACTCTCATGAATGGAGATAAACAAGAAAACAAAGCGAAAACCAAAGATTGGACCCTTCCTATCCTCCCATGTGGAAGACGATGGAGGAAGAAGACGGGTAAAATTCGACGAATTCGAAAAATTTAACATTACCTGATATAGTTGGTGACAGAATAAATTTGTCGAATTTCAAAAGTTAAAGTATCAATTATACAATTTAAAAAGTCAAATGACCAAAATTAAAATAACTAAAGATAATATTGGTAAATAAAAAATTGTGAAATTTAGGGTGTGTTTTCCTTTGCTTAACTCTTGAATAAAAAAAAAGTAGGTAGTGTTTGAGAATAAAAGTGATTTTGGTCAAATATAAAAGTTGTAGTGCGTGATACTTAAGCAACTTTTAGCTTATGAGTGAGAGAAATTCTTTTACTTATCTACAAAAATATCAAGAAGTTGATAAAAACAACTATTTTCTACTTATAGTTTTTTTTTTTTTTACCTAAAATCACTTTTGTTAAAGTTGAAGTTGTTTCCTCAAACTAAGGAGGTTTTTTTTCCTTTGCTTAACTTTTGAAGAAATGATTAAAATTAGAGATTGTGATAAAATTACTTAAAATAAAAAAAGTAGGTAATGTTTGAGAATAAAAGTGATTTTTGTCAAATATAAAACCTAGAATGTTTTATACTTACGCAGTTTTTAGCTTATGAGTTAGAGAAAAAAACTTTCATTTGTTTACTAAATACCAAAAAGTTGGGAAGACAACAATTTATACTTTTAATTTTTGGGCTAAAATCACTTCTATTAAAGTTAAAAGTTGTTTTCTCAAACACTCCAAAACAATTTTTCTCAAACTATAAGCTAAAAATGACTTGCGAAAAGCTCAAACCACTCCTAAAATAATTTTTCTCAAACTATAAGTTTAAAAACACTTAAAAAATTAATTGCAAACCCCACTTAAAAAAAAATAAAAAAATAGAAAAGATATTACTCTCTTCGTCCCCTTTAATTTGCCTACTTTCCTTTTTTATTTGTCTCAATCTAATTTATCAGCCCATAAATGACAATTTTTTCTTACAATCTCCACCCTCAAAATCTCCACATTCAATCTTCACCTTTAAAAAAATTATAAATTTTACATAATTTTTTTTTTTAATCTCAGTGCTCGACTAAGGTAGGGAAATTGAAACGAGACGGAGGGAGTATATTATTCAACTCCTACAGCCCAACTGATTGAGAATTGAGGGGTTGAATCTGCGGCCCCCCTGAAAGACCTAGTCTGATTCTGTGTTTAATGGCCTTTTCTCTCCCGCGTTTACTCAAAACATTTTGATTCTTTATTCTTTCCTCGTTAACAACTTCATCTCTTTCTTGCACAATTCACCTAACTACTGACCCCTTCAACTCCACCTCTCCCTCATCAACTCCATTTCAACTCTCTCTCTCTCTCTCTCTAAAACTTAAATTCTCTCTCCATCTCTCTCTCTCTCATGTCTCTTTGTGACCACTTCTCACCACGATGATCACCCCTATCCTCTTGCTCTTTCTCCAGTTTTCAATTTCCTTCTCTCAGCCCCTCAGAGGTAATTCACTAACACAGATTCCTTTTTCTATGATTCTGAAGATGGGTTTTTATTATCCTGCCTAAATTTAATCTGGGTTTGCAATTTTCTTATTAAAGATTGAATCTTTGGCGCTTTCTTTACGTTTCCAAGTGTTGTTTTATTGATTACAAATATGGGTTTTCATTATCCTGCCTAAATTTAATCTGGGGTTGAGCTTTTACTGTTAAAATTTTTAATCTTTAGTGCTTTTTTTATATTTTTAAGTGTTCTTTCATTGATTGTACTGGTGTAATTTTACGTTAATGTATTCTAGAGTGTAATTTTGGTGGTGTATATAGAATTGCCCTTATGGGGGTGTGCAAAGAATTATGCTTTTGGAGAAGTGATTTAATTTAGTGATTGTGGGGAATCGTTAAGTGTGAGGAGGTGTTTGCGATTGATTGTGATTTTAAAGAAGTGATTTGAATTAATTTTGATAGTAAAAGCAGAAGTAAGCAGTGTTTGAGATTATTTCGTTCTTCTGTTTTTTTTTACCTGGATTCTTGAATGATTCCAAAGTTTGGGTTTTTCAAAATCCTGCCAAAATCTAGGGGGTGTTTGCAATTGATTGTGCTTTTGAATAGGAGATTTGAATTACTTTTGTGCCAGAATTAGAATTAGGTAGTATTTGAAAATATAAGTTATTTCGGTCTATAATCTACTTGAAGTTGGGTGATAATAGCTTCACATGATCAGCTTTTAAGTGATGCGATAATCTGTTTTCAGTTCTTACAAATACTTCAAAACCACTTTTTTCAAACAAAAGTGATTTGGAGCCCCCAAAATAGTTTGCAAACAACCCCCCTTAATCTGGGCTTGTGCATTTTCTATTAAAAATCAAATCTTTAGTGCTTTTCTTTACCTTTCCAAGCGTTCTTCCATTGATTGTACTGTTGTGTATTGTGTTTCTTTGCAGGTGTTTTCATTGATTGTGGTGCTGATGTGGCGTCCACGGTCAATGGCCTGTACTGGCTGCCGGACAACGCCTACATAACCGCCGGCACACCCAAGATCGTCGCACAAGAAGGGCTTATCTCGACACTTGCCACTGTACGAACATTCCCTTTGCAAAACAATGTTTTCAAGAAGTTCTGCTATGAAATTCCAGTTGATAGGACGAAGAAGTACTTAATTAGGACAACGTATTACTACGGTGGGGTGAATGGGAACGTTAGCCCCCCGGTTTTTGATCAGATAATTGATGGCACTTTTTGGACTGTGGTGAATACGACCGAAGACTATGTGAGAGGGGATTCGAGTTACTATGAGGCTGTGTTTATGCCTACAGGGAAGAATCTGAGTGTGTGTGTGGCTGCGAATACGTATACAGATTCCGACCCATTTATTTCTGCTCTTGAGGTTGTGCTTTTGTGGGATCAGCTGTATAATTCGACAGATTTTAAGGCTCATGGTTTGAGCTTGATGGCTAGGCACAGTTTCGGGCATGTTGGACCGGTTATTGGGTGAGTTTTCGTGTTCTTTTCGCTTTTATTTGTCGAATTCCGGCTAATTTGTGGCTTTGAAGTGTTGGATTCGAAGTTTTTCTGTAGATGTTTCTAGCTTGGTTTTAATTGGTTCAGAATTATCTTGGGTTGCGTTTGGACTGAGTAGATTTGGAAATCAGGGTGATTTCAAATGAGTTGGTTTAAAATTATTTCTATTTGAAAATCTACTCATTTCAAATCCCTTCTTTGGACGTTTAAATTTAAATTAGTGGATTTAAATTATTTGATTTCTTTTCGTAATTGGTGTATCTTAGTGTGTGAAGTATGTGTAGTGTATGTAATGTGTTTAGAGTGTATGAAGTGTGTGAATTATATGTAGTGCGTCTGAAGAAAGTGTGTGTAGTTTGAGTATGACGTCTAAAATCTTAAGAATAAGATCGACTCAGGAAACCTACTTTTTTAGAGCTTATAAGCTTTACGAGCATATTTTTACATGTTTAACCTCTTACTTTGCTGAACACAGACCTTATAACCTTCCAAACATCTTATAAGATGTTTCAAGGAGCTTATAAACTTAGCCAAACACTCCCCTAGAACAAGAAACACGAGACTTATTGTATAATGCTTGAAGTTATACTTTACGTGCAGATACCCCGACGATCAATTCAATCGCTATTGGGAAGCATCCGGAGTAGACGCGTTCCCCCAATCGACTACGCGCGACCTATCAGTTTCCGGTATCTGGAACCTTCCTCCTCCGAAGGTGTTCCAGACTCGTCTGGCCAAAAGCCTAGTCGAGCCTCTATCGTTACTTTGGCCACCAGGCCCTCTCCCGAGCGGAGATTCTTACTACATTGCTCTTTACTTCTCCGACAATCAAGCGCGCGGCTCAGGGGACTCGAGAAAAATGGACATTACCATAAACGGCGTTACGTATTACAGTAACTTGACTGCAACTCCGGCTGGTGTTGTTGTGTTCGCGAACGAGTGGCCTCTTGCTGGAATTACGAACCTGACCTTGGCTCCGGCTCCTGGGTCGACTCTCGGCCCTTTGATCAATGCCGGAGAGGTTTTCCGAGTGCTTCCTGCTGGCAACAAGACTCTCTCGCGTGACGGTATGATTTTGTTCTATATAATGTTCGATAAGTTGGTACTTTAACTTGGGACTATATAGGGGGTATTTTCCTTTGCTTTAACTTGTGAAGAAGTGATTAAAAGTAGAGATTGTGGTAAAATTGTTTAAAATCAAAATTAGTAGTGTTTGAGGATAAAAGTGATTTTGTTCAAATATAAAAGCTGGAGTGTTTGATAAGCAGCTTTTAGCTTATTAGTGAGAGAAAAACCCTCTATTTATTTATCAAAATACCAAAAAGTTGGAAAAAACAATTATTTTCTACTTTTAACTTTTGGCCTAAAATCACTTTTATTAAAGATGAAGTTGTTTTCCCAAACACTTCAAAACAGTTTTCCCAAGGTATAAGCTGAAAAGCGCTTGAAAAAAGTAATTGCAAACACCCCCATAGTACATGTAGGTTTAATGACATTAAAATTCACGATCTTTTGATAAATTATTTTTTCAATTCACGATCTTTTCGATTCAATTCACCCTCGCAAGTTTTGGCCTCTATCTGCTGACGGGAGCCCAAAGTCGGGTTTTTGGTCAGCTAGCTTCAGACGTGTTATTGGTCGATGTTCTTAAACCCGTAATTAAATGAAAACAACAACATTTTAATAATAAAACGTTGTCTTTTTCATTTAGTAACAGGTTAAATGAGTTTGTACAGTTACATGTCTACAATCGAGCGGACCAAAATTCCAATTTTGAGCTCAAAGTTAGCCATTGGAACTCAAAATTTGTTTACGTCTGTATCAAAAAGAAAATATCTAAACGTGGTGCATTTTTATGTTAAAAATGTCCTGTTGTAAATTATAATTGACCAAATGTTAGGTGAATTTTGGTAATGCGACTCAACTTTTCTCCAATTCCGTTTTTGCAGTAATTTCTATGATAAAGTTGAGACGAAGCTTCCCGAACCATCCAGCTGATTGGAAGGGTGATCCATGTTTACCTAGACAATATTCGTGGACTGGAGTCTCTTGTTCCGAAGGGCCCCGGATACGTATAGTCTCATTGTGAGTCGAAATTTTCTGTATATACAAATTGTATTTCGTCTCTAGCTGTTGATTTCGAAACTTACGAGCTTTTTTTCTCAGGGATCTGACAAGCATGGGTCTCTATGGATCAATTTCACCAAGTATTTCTAGGATGACTGCATTAACTAGCATGTAAGTGATTCTTGAATTTATGGCTTCTTAGGCTGTGTTTGGGTACGGAAGTATAAGCTTTAGGTCGATATATATCTCTATCTGCTGACAAAGTGTTTGATACGGAAGTATGAGCTTTAGATCGATATATATCTCTATCTGTTGACGAAGCAAGAAGAATAATTGACGAATTTGAAATGCAAATGCGCCCAAATTCCTCAATAATTAGTTTAAAATAGATATGATGGATTTCAAATCCATATTAATCCGTGAAAATTGCAAAAGTAGTCGCCTTGGTCGTTTGCAATTTCAGTCCCACAAAATTAAATGTTGCAATGAAGTCCATGGCAATATCAATGTCAAGGATTTGATCCTAATTTGAGGGGAATTTGGGATTTTTTTCTTTGAAAATCGATATGTGCATTGCATGAGTTCAGTTTCTGCTTCCAATTTGCAAAAATCACGAATTTTAGGCCATGAAAAAGGCATTCACAAATTGTGAGCCGCATGTGAGATCGGTTGGGCAATGGCCGCATGTAGATTCATTATATCGGAAACTGACGTAGGTGAGCCGCGTACGTCCATTTCCGGTCAAGTTACAATATCACCCTCAAAATTAGGACCAAATCCACGAAATTGAATTTATTACGTGACTTAATTGCAAATTTTAGTTTACGTGGGACTGAAACTGTTAATATATTAAAGGAAAATAGGTTGGGTTGGGCTCAATAATATTTGGTCCGGTGGAATTCTGGGTCACCCTGACTTATAATATTGGCCCGATGGGCTAGGGCCCGACTGGGCCACCCCAATTGCCACATCTACCTATTTGTTACTATGAATTTCAAATCAATGCTCAAATCCTTCCATCCAAACGCAACCTTACTATTCATTTTCGAAAAACAGCTTGCTCGGAAATAACAGCTTATCAGGAACTATTCCGGACCTCACTTCACTGAAGGGGCTGCAGATTCTGTAAGTGACGATGAACTGTTCGAAATTACTATCTTTTCCTCCAGGATTGCAATAATTTACTGAAATGCATTCGTTTTCAGGCATCTGCAAGACAATCAGCTGGGCGGATCGATTCCTCAATCGCTCGGAAACTTACAAAATCTACGCGAAGTGTAAGTGTTAATCGTAGATGAACGAATCTAACCGTCTTACAAATACCTTTCCGTAGGACAGAATCTAATACGGTCTTCTGTTTTCAGTTTTGTGCAAAACAACAATCTGACAGGCCAAGTACCGGACAACCTTCGTGCAAAACCCGGGTTGACGCTGAGGTAAATTTCAGTTGAGCATGTATACCCGTCATTTCTAGAGATGACAATTCGGGCTGTCTTGCCTGGTGGGTCAATGCCGTATTTTGGGCTGGCTGAGATCTATCAAGCTGAAACTTGGTGAACCTAGCCCAGTCCAGACCCTAAAATACGCTAAGGATGTTAGGCCGGTTCAAGTGACAATTTGGGCCGACCTACGGATCTATATTGGGCCCGCCCAAACTTATATCGGGCCGAAAAATTGGTGAACCTAACCCAACCCCCCTAAAATACACTAAAGGAGTGGGTGTGTTTGGAGTGTAAGCTTCTGCTATAATTAATCAACCTGAAAGCTAAAAGTAAATTAAACACTCCCTAAGATTTTTTATCTGGCTAGTGGCCCGATGGTACTTCAGGCTAAAATTTATATAGCTGTGCGCGTTTAAAATGTTGGGTGGACTGAGTTGGCTCATTGTTCCGGGTCGATGTTGTCACCTCTAGTCATTTTATCGAATTTGAATGATTAGATGACCTATAATTATTCTCTTGTCCAGGTATACTCCAGGGAATCCATTATTAACTCCTCCGCGGGAAAGTTAAAATGACAGAAAAGTCCTTTTTTTGCGCATATATATATAGATTTGTTGTCTTTGATCAGATTAAGTGTACATTTTTTTTGTTTCAATTCATTTTTGTTTATACAGGCAAATATATTTTTGACACATACTATTGTGTGTACTGTGTGTTTTGACGTAGGATGGTATAATATGTATAGAGCAAATACAGTTGTGATCAGCATGTAAAGTTAATATCTGAACACTTTTTATCTCTTGATCATTGTTTATTGATTTCTACATTTGTTTATTGTTGCGGTGAAAAATGCTCATGTATCCTTCGTAGATAGTCGTACGTAAACGAATCGAGTCAAGTTAAGTATTGGCTGGTTTTAGACCGAACTTGACCAACAAACTCAAGGCTCGAACATGACCGAGTTAATTTTTTTTTTAAACACGAGCTTGGTTTGGTTTAACTTCGTTGATCTCGCGCAAGATCGACTTGACTTGACACTATTAATATTAAAAAAAAAAATGAATATTGAAAATGAAAATGTTAATTACACTACAAAGTGTTACTTAAAATAAATAGGACCTTTGTTTATTTTAGAAATAAGATACTTTCTCCGTCCCAAATAAACTTGCACAAGGAGTCGACACACATTAAGAAAAGTTGTTTTGGGGGATTTTGTTGACTGTTTTCAAAGGTAAAATAGAGGGTGGAGATTTTGAAGGTGGATATTATGTTACAATTTTCTTTATTAAAAAGTGTGCAAATTTGTTTGGGATGAACGAAAACGGAAAGTGTACAAGTACATTCGAGGCGAAGGGAGTACATTTTATAATTATGTCATTGTCAACTGTAAAGAGTAAATTAGTACTACCCCCGTCCCTCTCTAACTTTCCTACTTTCCTTTTCGGTTTGTCCCAACTTAACTTTCCAGTCCATAAATGATAATTTTCTCTCACAATCTCTACCCTCAAAATCTCCACTCTCAATCTCCACCTCTAAAAAAGTCAAAGATTCCACAAAATTTGTTTTTTCTTAACCTCTGTGCCCAGTCAAAGTAGGAAAGTTAAGTCGGAACGGAGGGAGTAATATTACGCTCGATTAAGCTTATGAGCCTATCGAGTCGAGTATCACTGAGCTCGAACTCGAGTTTTACTCGAGCAACTCAGACTCAACTGATTTACCTCAAATTAATTTCAATCTTTTTGTGAGTCTATTCCAAATTATTCACGAATATCTCGACTCACTTCCACTCCCGGGCAACAATGTTTTTAGTGATCCGGCCGACAATTATAATGTGTATCTTTCTAACAAAGCGAAGGTACAACCTTGTTTTAAGTCCTTATTTTATTTGTACGATCTTATCAATTGTAAAGTACAACTTGTTTTAAGTCATTATTTTATGCTTATGTCTATTCATTTGATTGTTGGTTTGATTTTTTCAATCACATTCGACTTAAATTATTATTATAATAAATGTATTAATGAAATTTCGACTAATAAGTTAATTCGACTTTTAAAATATTAATTTTGACTTTTATAATATGGCTGATATTTCGGACGAAAATTTCCAGTAAGATTTTTTTTTGGATGGAAGAAGTAATATGATCTAAAAATGTTTTACTCCCTCCATCCCGCTCAGTTTTACATGTAGGATCGGACACGTATATTAAGAAAAAAAATTATTTTTTGGTTAACTTTTTCAAAGATAGAGATTGTAAGAAAAATAAAATTCTAAGGGTGTACAAAACTGAGCGGAATGGGACCGAAATGAAAAGTGTGCAAAGCTGAACGGGATGGAGGGAGTCCCGTTTAAATTTGCAGGACTGATTGAGCAAAGATGTTAAAAAATAACACATTTTGTTTTTCCTTTGACTTTTTTAAAGGTGGAGATTAAGAGTTGAGATTTTGAGGGTGAAGATTGTGAGAATTACTTTCTATTTTAAGGGTATGCAAAATTAAGTGGGACATATCGATAAGGTAAATGTACAAATTTAACTGAGATGAAGGTAGTATAAATAACCTCAAAAAAACAAAAACAAAATATAATAATGTAAATGGGCTATAAAAGTGTTTTAGGCTATTTTTGGGTTGGATGGATCCACCGAATGGGAATAGGTGAATCTAATATTCCCTTCGTCCCGGTTTAACTTGCATACTTTGACCGGAAACGAAGATTAAGGAAAAACAAATTTATTGGGATCTTTAATTTTTTTTAAATGTGAAGATTGAAAATGAAGATTGTGAGAAAAAATTGTCATTTATGGGCTGACAAGTTAAATTGGGACAAATCGAAAAGAAAATTAGGCAAGTTAGAGCGGGACGGAGGTAGTATTTATTAAATGGTAATTCACTAAAATCTTACATAAATTAAAAATTTCATCTAGGTTCCACAACAATTTTATTTTTTATAGAATTAGTCCATATTTTCAGCTCATGTGTTAAGTTTTCGCCTCCAATTTGCAAGAATCACGAATTCTAGCCCACACACTAAACACTTACGATTCTTGAACCGCACGCAAAATTAATTCGATAAAAAACTAAGCTCGGGTGACACAAGTGAGTCGATGCGTCAATTCCGGCCAAATTCTAAACTTCTCCTAAAATTATAACTAGATCAATGAAAATGAAATTGTCATGTGCAAGAACCGTAAATACTTGGCCACGGAAACAACATTCACAAATCTTGACCGGACGCAAAATTAACTGGATAAAAAACTAAGCTCGGGTGATATGGGTGAGTTGACATGTCAACTCTCGGCTAAATTCCAAATTTTCTCTCAAAATTACGATCAGATTCGCAAAAATGAAATTGTATTAAGACTTTATTTCAAAATTTAATTTATATAAAACTAAAATTGTAACCAAATTTATTATTACAGGACTAATTTTTCAAAATTTTGAATGTTTCATCATTGATTATAACAATGGCAACTGCAGTTTTTTAATTAAAAATAATAATGGCAACAATAGTAAAAAACTAGAGAGTTGATGTCATAAAATAAGACCACATTATGTGGATCTTGTTTCCCAACGTCTACCTGTAAATTAAACCAGATAATAATTAATAAAAAATAATTAATCATTTAAACAGCTATTAAAATAATTATTTTCTGATAGCATCTAGCAGAAAGAACAAAGTCACCATCTACATAAATGTTCACCAGATTTACCAATGTCACGTAATTTTCCGCTCGTTCGATTTTATCTAGGTGTTTTTGTAATTTCTTCTCATACGTAAAGAAATTGATTGCATCCGTACTAATTTCTGCAGCCGATAAACAAATAGGTCCAAAAATCACACATGATTGCAGCGTGAAATCACTTATTGTCCTATAATTTTTTGTTCTTCAATTTTGTTCAATTAATTTCATCTCATAATTGAAAAAATTGATTGTATTTGTACCAATTTTCGCAGCTCATGAACAATAGGCCAAAAAAGCGCCTATGATTGTCACATGGAAACTATTTTACGTCCCATAACTTTTTGCTTGTTCAATTTACGTCCCACAAAAAGGTCAGCGATTGTGCCAAACAATTAAAATCATCTGTCACATGACAAATACGTGTTTTTCAGCCTATTTGTATATTGACGGCGAAAATTAGTCCAAATTTAAATAATTTCTTTAATTATAAGATGAAATTTAAAAGAAAACAAATAAAGTAAATTTTGAAATGAAAATTGAACCAACAAAACATTGTAGGAAGAAAAGAAATTCGGTCAATTTATTTATCGGCGATAAAAATTGGTCAAAATACGAGTAATTTTTATAATAAATGAATTAGAAAAAACTATTAATTTTAATTAAAAATCGAACAGACGAAAAATTATAGGACCAAAAATAAATTTATGCCGATTTACCTTGTAACAACAAGCTCACTACAACACCAAGAAAAAAAACTTGACAATATATTTTTTTCCAAAAAAATAAAAAAAAAATATGCATATCTACACTCAGCTCTCCGATCGCCGTCTCCTAATCGGAAAAAGCGGCGGCAGCGACGGATTCTTCGCCGGCGTACAAATCGGAACGTTAATCATCGGCCGTATCCGTATACTCGCCGATCGCGTTCTCTCCAGAACCTTCTTAACCCTACTCTTCTCTCTCTCATCTCCCCCTTTCTTCCTCTCACAATTTTCCGACGATGACGAGGACGACGAAGACGAAGAAGACGACGGCGACAGAGTCGACGGCCGCCGCTGTTTCTTCAACCTCAACAACTCCTTCCATAAAACCGTACACGTAGGCGGCCTAGGCGAAGGATCATCGTCCAGAAACCAGCTGATCCTTTTCTCTTCTTCAGTGGTCCCCACTTCCTGAGCAGTCTGCATCTGCGTATGCAGACGCAGACTGCTCGGAGTGTCTGCAGAAAAGTAGTGCGGAGAATTCGTCAGAATGTCGGCTTTCCAGAATGGTAACAGTTTGCCTTCGCTGAAGAGTTCGTCGGCGGTTACGATTTTGGTTAAGTGGTCGCCGGAGAGGAATTCGAAATCGACGGTTCTGGATGATCCTGGTTTTTCGATCTGGTGGTTGGGAGAGATGGAGATGAAGTTGTTGTCGTCGAGGAAGTCGGCGGAGAATGAGATGCGGGCCGGGCTTGATGACGGGTCGGGTTTGGGTTCGGGTTGAGGAGGTGGTTCTGGTGATACCATTTTTGTGGTGAATGTGAGAAAATGGATTTTGTGTGTGTTTTTGCGTTGGCTGGTGTGTGTAGTGTGTGTTTTGGAAAGAAGTATGCATGAATTTATAGAGTATAGAAGGGAGGGGATGCAAGGAGGCAAGTGGGGGCCGCTGCCCCCAAATCTTTTCCAAATGCTATGCAACATGAATAGGGATTGAGTCGGGATTTCATAATAGGGGGAGAAATAATTCTTTTGAAATATTTATCAAAAAAATTGAAATTTGAGAATACAATATATATATATATATATATATGCAGAACTTTAATTGAAAATTTTGAGGGACGGCTGTCGCCGTGAGCCCCCCCCTCGCCTCGCCTGCATCATAAGTTGTGGTGACACAATATATTTATGCATATACAAAGTGACATCATTAATATATTACAAATGTACGTACTTTTGTATTCATATAATTCTAATAGGAGATGTAGCATCAATATTTTTTTTGTATATTTACCGTATTTATGCAAAAAGATGAATACTCGTAGAAATTTATTTGTTAATATGTTATTGATATAGAAAAAATATTAATATATACGAAAAAATTCAGGGTGCAATAATTGAAAGAAAAATGTGTTTTCTAAGAAATTATTATTAAATATCTTGGGTTAATTACGTAAAAGTTTACGACATTTTATTCAATTATTATTAATTTAGATAACTTTTTTACTATAACATAGAAATGCATCATTTTTTTCAAAATAATTCACTCAATCGGGTTAATTAAGATTTTGACGTCTGCAGTTGGGATAGCCAGAATTCCGATTTTGGACTCCATTGTCAGCAATTGGAGCCAAAACTTGCTTTGTGCATCAAATTGAAAAAAATAAAGATAATGCATTTATATGTTGTATTTGAAAAGTTATGATGTCAATTAAAACGTGACCGAATAATTGTAAGGGTCCGGTTGATTGCAAATCATCAATGGCAATGGTAATGAATATGAATGAGAGGTCAATCATATTATGGAATGAAATGGGGGGAATTATTAATAAAAGAGGGTAATGATTAACTTATTTATTATGTACCAAATATCATAAATGGGAATGAGTCTTCATTCATTCTCATTCCTTACCGCTAAACTCGCCAACCAAGCGAGCCCTAAATTTTACATAATTAACCTAAAAAATTATTGTTAAATATATTTTTATTCGTGCGACAGTCCTCTAAGTTAAATTCTTGTGTCCATTAAGAAGATTTTCTTTTTTTTCCTTCTATTTTATTTTATATTTTTAAATTTATAATTTTTAGTGTGATAGTTTTGATCGAAGGTTTTCGTCCTCTAGTTAAATTTCTGCATCCGTCACTGAAAAGATGCATTGTTTTCTTTCTTTTTTTATTATTATTCCCTCCATCCTAAATGAATTTGTACATTTATATTTCGATTCATCCAAATCAATTTGCTCACTTTCTCAAAAAGGAAACAAATTACACTAATTCTACTTCACAATACACCTTAATTTTCAAATAAATCAAAGAGATAGATTTAAAAAATCAACATAACCAAGAAAATAAATTTTCTTAATATATGTGTTCACTTACCAGTTATCAGTACAAATTCAGTGGGAACGGAGAGAATATTTGTTTTATAGTTGAAGGGGTAATGAACTAATGATGATTTTGATCCAAGGTTTTGGCGTAATGTTGTAAATATGTTTTGGACGGTGAGAATATTAATCGGAATGGTCTGCTTAATCAGAAACACAAGAGGTATCGTTGCTCATGCTGTTTAGAACACCACGTGGACACCTTTCGAGATTTAAAAAAATAAAAAAACAAACCTTTTTATGACTCATTAATGGATTTTCTGCTCACTGGTTTATTAAACATGATGGCAATTCATGCTGGCCCGGTTAGTGGTCGCAATTCGGAGCGGCCTGGTCCGATCGGATCTAGTCAATTGGATCAATGTTATGTTTAGACTTGGGTCTAATTGGATCGAAATTCGATTGAGCTAATATTAGTCAGTTCGTTCAGTTTATCTCTTTATAAGATACTAATATTATCGGGGCAACATGTGGCCAGTCAAGCTTTTGGCTATCGGGTCAGGCCTGTCAGGCCAAATAGAACATCGGACTAAGAGTTTTATAATTTAATCCATCTAAAATATCGATTTTGCCACCTCTAGAACTGGCCCAACCCATTGGCCAACATCATATGTTAGGTCGGGTTGGACTGACCCAACATTTTATCAGTCTTAATATTTTTGAGTCCAAGTCAGTCCAACCTTCTTAGATATACTAAGATTTTTAGATCAGTCCGTATACAATCGAACTTCCAGTCTATTGGATCGGACCTGTTGGACTCGATGATACTTTCCATTTAAAGTGTTGTAGTGGATAGGGTTAGCTCATCAGGCCATACCAATTTTACTAATTCGAGCTTGGTCTATATTTACTTTGTAAGAGCTTATAAGTCAATTTTTCTGTTTAAATTAGGATAAACACGATTAAAGTATTTAAGGCTTACATAATTCTGATTAAGCCCATTAATTGCATATAAATAACCACGCTCTAAATCATTAAATAAAAATTAGAATAAAAACTTCTATCTGGATTTTTTTGGTCTAGATTAATATAAATTACAAAAAATAAAATATGCAATTTCACCATCCCATAAAACATGCACGTATAGTATGACATGAATAATACATCATTAATTATTATATCATACATTATGCTATTATATTAGAAGATGTTCGAGTCGATTGTAATACTTCCTTCGCTTCAAATATATAAGTAAATATTTCTTTTTTGTATGTCTCAAATATATAGTTCAGTTTTTATATAAGCATTTATTTAGCTCATTTATCAATATACCTCTATTTATATGGTCATTAAATATGAACATATTAAAAATTGATTATATATTTATCATTTTCAATGTTTTTCCTTAATACTTGTGAAAGAACTAATAAGCCTTTACGTATGAGACGGAACCAAATTTGAATAATAGTAAAATAGTGTTTGTATTGAGGTAAAGTACGGTAAGATGTGTATTATAAAATACAATAAAAGTATAATTTTGGGCAATAAATCTAAATCTACACAAATTCGAATTGGTCCCGTAATTTCAGGCTTCTCTAACATTCCTAGCCCAAACATCTTATAGGGACGAGAATTCCCCTTGGGAGTGTAGGGGAATTAGAGCCGACGAAATCACTCCGGCCCGATCAGCTACTTTAGTTTGTTGGATATTTAGATAGATTCGACCATAAAAATTTAGGCCTGCAAGATCATGGAGCCCAATAAAACCCACCCAATTGGCCAAAAGCCGATGCGCAACAGACCAAATCGAAAGCTTTAAGGGGGTGAGATTGGTGAGTTCAATAATTATTAACCCGATAAAATGTCAGCTCAATTAAGCTGGACTCAATATATGATCTTGACCCGATAGACGCGTCGGGTTGCCACTAGGAGTGGGGAAAAAATCGAAATACCGTACATACTGTATCAAAAAATTATAAAAAATATCGAATTTTTCGGTATACCATATTTTCGATACAGTATGATACCGTACCAGTAATGGTATGATAATCTAAAAATTTTGGTATTTTGGTATATACTGAAATCGGTATTCGATATATATCGGTATACCGAATTTTTTTCGATATTTTGACAGTTCGATATATTAAATTTCCAACGATATACCATAAATGTTCGTTCTGTATGAATCGATATATACCGATATTAATCCAAAATTCGGTATACCGAATTTTCGATACGATATCGATATCTACTGATATCATATCAAATTTTTGGAATGTCGAATTTCGATACATCAAAATTTTCGATATAATAACGATATATATGTTTTACGTACCAAAAATTTAAGTACGATAACAATATGGGCAATTCGGTACGACATATCGTACCGAACCACCACCCCTAGTTGCCACCAAGGGGGGTGCATCATGCATGGGGTATTTACTAGTAGTAAGATCTTCTCGAAAGAGGTGAAATAGATTTGGTGGGAAAAAGAAAAAAGTGAAAGACAATAAAGTGATTAGTTAGGCTATGGTTTCCCAAGTCAATGTAAATAATTAGGCCCCCACACACTTTAAATGCTGGACCTGCATGGACATTAGGGCCCTAATTACTATTTAATATCATTAGACTACCTCTTAGTTCTAATTAATAATACACATAAACTTTGGGAACTTATTTCATACATGCAACCATGGTGCACCTAGACGAGAATTAGACGATGGATTGGAGTCTAGCAACTAGTCGAAGTAGATTGGTGGATATGAGTGGTTAAGTAGGGAGAAATCGAAAAAAAAACATAGGTGGCCAATGAAAGTCTAATACCTAGACGAAAATTAATCGAAAGTTAGTCGGAATTTTTGCAACATATATAGTACTGACACATAGGTAAAAAAATAGAAAAAGTTGCTTTTTATGTACATTCATGAATCAAATAGAATGCAGATAATACCGATAGGGATTGAGAATAATTTATCATAAGCTTTAGCCTCTGCCACTTTATTGTCTTTATGTATAAACCCTCGTCTAAAAAAGATAATCGTCTTTCAAAATTCACATAAATTAAGAAATTCATTTATTATACACTTTTATTTTATCATCCGTTTAGGAAATAATAATTTACGATGATCTATTTGTTGGTACAATTAATGAGATTACACGAGTGAGTGTTACAACTCATAAAACATCTTAATCTTTGTTTTTCCTCGACCATACTTCCTACAATATAAGTGTTTAAAAAAAAAAAAAAAACTGCAAGGGATTAGTGATGATAATTAGAATAATTAGTAATTCCATGTGAGAAACACACTTTTGTAAGCCAAACCGATGATCAATTTCAGAATTGTGTTTCATCTCGAGTTTTATTGGTCGGTGCATAACTTTGTCCTAAAAAATTTCGTCCATTTTCGATTAAATCATACCTAAATGTTAGATTGTTCTTGATCGTCTACATTTTTCTCTCACTCATTCTTGCTTAATCATGTCTAAGTCCCAACTAAGTATTAGACTCCAATTTACCGACGCCTAGCGTCTTTATAACATTGGTGGATATATGTAAAACAAATATTACTACTTTTACACACCATCACTTATATTAATACAACAATATTTTTATATAAACAAGAGTAGAATTATGTAACAGATATAAATCGATTGTAACTCAGTTAGTTGAGTTATTGTAGCATAGATTGGCGGTCAAAGATTAATTTCCACCGGCGCCTCTCTCTGCAAGATTTGTACTTAAAATCATTGTTCTAAAAGTTCCAGTCTAGCTTCGATAATACCCTGTCTATTCTTAGCCGCTTATATTTTTTCTCGACTCCTTCCCGCCTAACTCCGTTTAGACCCAGTTAATCCACCTAAGCACCAATTAAGCGATACACTCTAATATGCAGCCCGACTAGTGCCTAACATCTTTCATAGCCTTACTTAAAACAAAACAAAACAAAAAAATAAAAAAATAAAAAAATCCAAAAAAAAAAGGAAATTATTTTGTAAAGAGGACCCAATTGTCATTACCTTATTAAGGTTATGTAATTAATTGTTTTTTGGTTAGTGGCAAATGAATTATTAGTATAGGATTAGTGAGACAGAAAGAAAAGATTAGTTTTCTTCAACTAAACAGAGATCATAATAACATGGGAGAGGTCCTAACCATGTGATCACGTGAAACTAATTACATCCCATGTGAGATCTCAATTTACATTATTGCCCTTAGCTAGGTAGGGTTCACTCTTTTTGTTACCAATTCGGATTCTCTATTACATTAGATGTTTCATCCTCTGTTACACTCAATTCACTACGTGATACATATTAATTTGTGATATCATATCATACACGTATCGATTAGTAAATATAGTAATATGTAACAGAAGAGTACAACAGATGATCGCATGGCTTTTGTTACATCCCATATTTTGCATGTTTTTTATATTTTTTTTTTATAACAGAAATTTTAGGCTTGCGTATGATTATATTTCGGGAGTTAGCTTCAGTCTTTCAGAAATCGTCCCATGTAAATTATAGGATGTGACTGCATCTTGTATATTCCAGGTTCACCCTGCCTTTATAGTGCACAAAGGCCGCCGTCCAAATGATTGCTTCATGCTTTCGGTTGCAGGTTTCCGCTAAGAACGGATTCAGAATTTGATGATGGGGTCGATTAGAGCGTAAAAATTCAACTGCATTAACATTGAAAAAAGAGTCTTATAATATTTTAGAATGATAAAATTATTAGTAATAAAATCTACAAGAAATTTAATTTTTCTAATGAAAATTTACATAAAAAATTCATAGATTAATTTAAAGTGAAATAACTGGACAATATTCTAATTTGGTTTGAGATGTTTATATATTTGTGGGATAAAGACAAGAATGTAAACAAAAGAATTAGGCTGAGTTAGTAAAAATAATAGCTAAAATAATTAAAAAAAAATGTAGTTCTACAAATTTTGCAACGAGTTGAAGCTCGGTATTTGTCTTACTAGATTTGCCCATGGTTCCCACCAAATTCGAGCTCCTATATGGCTGTTTTGTAGCATTTTGTTATATTGATTGTTCAACTATTCGAGATATGTCCGAAAACTGGAACCATTATTAGGGGCATTTTTGTCATTTCATGACGTTTAGAAGTTGAAGATATCATCACTTAGCTGTTCTTGAAAGAGGCTGCATTAAGAATTAGAGAAGTCTAATATACTCTAGACAGCTAATCAAACATTGGATAAGTCTTCATAAATATGATTTAGCAAATCCTTGTTTTTTTTATTTTTTATTATTGTTCTATTTTTATTTTATCTTTACACTAAAGAGCTTAGATTATAAAGAAAATAGCCCCTCCGTCTCACTTAACTTGTCACACTTTTCATTTCGATTCGTCCCACTTAACTTTTCACATTCATAAATGAAAATTTCTCTCACAATGTCCACCCTCAAAATCTCCACATTCAATCTCTACCTTTAAAAAAATCAAACAAAAAAACAAAATTTGTTTTTCCTTAACATCCATGTCCGGTCAACTGTAACAAGTTAAGTGGGACGGAGGGAGTATTATATATGACCCATCCTAAGTGTGTGTTAGATAGAACTGGCAAAATTCCAGTCTGTCCGATATTTTAGGTGGGCTGAATCATAGAAATATAGATCTGAATTACCGTCGAGCCCTATATACCCGACTCAATGTATTAAAAGTCTGACAGATCACAGGCCAGTTCAAAAAGGCTCCGCTTAGTTGGGGGGTTTAAGGGTAAGGAATGAGAATGAATGATGACTTATTCTCATTTATGGTGTTTGATACATAATAAATAAGTTAATCATTACCCCATTTTATTTCATAGTATTATTGACCTTTCATTCATATCCATTGTCATTGTCATTGATAATTTGCAATCAAGCAGACCCTTAGTATATTTGAGGGAGATAGACTAGCAGGGCTCGATAATCTTAGACCCGATGAATTCTCGGGCCGACCCTCCAACATGTGATGATGGTCCGATGAACTGGGCTCGACCGATTGTACCATCCAAATTACCGGCTTTAATGTTAGCCCTGACAATAAGTCCAATTGTAAGAACTTCATGCGGATGTAGTCTACTACTATATTTGATATATATTGCATCTTAGTCATATTTTATTTTTCTTATACACATTATGTATGTAAACTGATGAGTGTAACATGGCTTCGTTGCATCGTGGCAATTCTGGTCGTCCAGTCCAATCCAACTCGTTTGAGTTCATCGGGTCAAAGCATATGTGGTCAAGTTGTCGGCCCGAAATTCGTTGTGCTAGAAAAGTGAAAATTTCAAACCATCTCCTCAAAATATATAAAAAATTATTAGGCACGTCGAACCATTAACTTATCAAATCGGTCTTAATGAGTCCGATAATATTCTATAATTCCAAGTTAAGATTCTTATTATTCGACCTATCTAAAATATCGGACGATCTGTATTAGCCCTCACCGAGCCTTAGTGTAGGAAAAAATTTGTTGACCCCATTTTAGTTATATAATTTTTATGATTCTGTCATCTTTACAATCATTCAATATAATCTCTATGAAAGTCAACTTTCTCTACATTGAACAAAATGTGTTAATATATAAATATACTTCCTCTGTCTCAGCTAACTTGTTTTACTTTTTATTTCGATCCGTCACACTTAACTTTTCACACCTTTAAAAAGAAAATTTCTCTCACAATCTTCACCCTCAAAATTTTCATACTCAATCTCCACCTTTAAAAGTAAAAAAAAAAAAAACAAAATCTGCTTTTTCTTAACATCCATGCCCGATCAACTGTGAAAAGTTAGTTAGAACGAAGGGAGTAAATTTTATAACTGACGATTTTTAATTTTGACGTCCCACAAAAATCGTCATAAATAAATTCTATCTCTAAATTTTGGATGAGTCATCCTCAAAAAATTAAAAAACAAAAAATAGAAAACTGGATGAGTCCCTACTTTTGCGCCGATATATATTTACATTTTATTATCTGTCCAATTATGATATCCCAATCGTGTCTTACACATAAAATTATATTGTTTTGATTTAACAAAAAAAAAAAGCACATTATGCTTCATGTTTCTCAAAACAACATCGTCTTATATATGGACACGGTTGACATCGTAGTTAGGATAGAGGATCTCAACTGAAGCTTTAATAGGTTTCTTGTTGTTGGAATCGCTTATGATTGTGTTGATGATCGACCTGTTCAGATGAAGACGGATCGATCCTATTTGAATAACATTAGTATATAACTTTTTATAAATTTTGATCAATTTTACAATATATAAGTTGATGATACTACCTCCGTCCCGCTCTAACCTGCCTACTTTTCTTTTCGGTTTATCCCAACTTAACTTGTCAGTCTATAAATGACAAATTTCTCTCATAATTTTCATCCTCAATCTCTACCCTCAATTTTCACCTTTAAAAAAATAAAAAAAAATTCACAAAATTTATTTTCTTTTAACTTTCGTGTCCGATTAAAATAAATAAATTAGACCAAGACGGAGAGAATATTAAATTTTGATGTATTTTATTTAAACAGACAACTTTATTGATGTTTTTTTAGTACTTATTTTTAGCTTTCATGTACACTACTTTTTGAGTTTGATGTTTTTCCAAAAGTATATATGACCCAGCTTTTGAAGCTTCTACACCATAATTTAAACACTGCCATGCCAGTAAAAGTTAAGACATTAATGATTGTATTCATCCTATTTCTAGATACCATCTAGGTGGTAATTCGGGTGATTCAATTTTACCGGACTCAGTATATCGAGTCAACACTATATGCGAATTGAGTTGGGTCAGGTTAAAATTTTATCGGACAAAAATTTATCGAGGCCGGTCCAGCTTATATCTTGAAATATATTAAGATTGTTGGGCCAACTGTGCTTTTAACCCATTGACTTGGGCTTATTGGGTCTGATCATACTTTAAGTCTACATTTATATAACTCAATCTATCTAAAATATCGGGCGGACTTAAGTAGCCCTTCATACCGAGTCAATTTTGTCAACTCAATCAAATATATACACATTTCATTTTTAAATTTACCAGTTGAAAGTTTATGTCCCAACCATGGCCTCTCCATTGTTTGTTCACCAATTTCATTTTAGGTGTGGACGGTATGAATAAGTTCGGATGTATTGTAGTGAACTAGTAATCTATAACCATCCTAACAACATATTGCATTTTAATATCAACTATTAAAAAGATATTCAACATTAACATCAGTTATCTAGTTAATTTTAATAGAAAGCAAAAATAATATCATTAAAATAAAATAAAACAAAAAAAAGGATCACTTTGTTTTTTATTAAAATGTGGCTTAAACTAGTGATTATCACTCTATTTGTACTCATATTGGGCTTATGGGTTCTCAAAATAAGAATTTGACTTATTAAAGGAAAGTCCAACTTCATATTAAAATTATTTTATAGAATAATTTTAGATTTAAAATTGTATAAATTTTTATTCGGTTATCGATTCAATACAATTCGATATAATTTAGTACTCCCTCTATCCTGATTTAATTTGTCTACCTTGACCGGGTACGGAGATTGAGAAAAACAGATTTTGTAAAATCTTTGACTGTTTTAAAGGTAGAGATTGAATGTGGAGATTGTGCGAAAAAATTGTCATTTATTGGCTGACAAATTAGATTGGGACAAATTAAAAAAGAAAGTAAGCAAACTAGAACGGGACGAAGGGAGTACGATTTAAAATAAATTTTCGTTTAGAAAATTGATCAGTACCAAAATAATTATCGATTCAGTTAAATTCGAAAAAATTTAAAAAGTCAACAAATTTGTTCGGTTGACTTTTCCGTATCAAATTTTGACCTGATTTCGATAATCACCAGACTCCGTGGACAGTCCTAATTCTGTTATTGATAAAATGGAAAATATATAGATTTTTTTCCAACTCTGGGGTTGGAATTTGGGCCAATACAATATATACTTAATATAATAACAAAATTCGTCGAAATTAGTAACTTTGAAGTTTTCCCGCCCAAATTTTATTACCAATTATGAAAATTACAATTTTTGGTATATAAAAATCAATCTCAATATATGACACAATTATTGGCAATAACTTACCCTATATTAGCCTAAAATAAATAGAATAAAGCTATTTGGGCTGATTCCGTCTAGGCCGAAAGAAACATATTTTGTTAAAATTAATTTTGTTTTATAAATTTATTGAATATTATTAATGAAAAATTATTTATGAAGACGGTAACTAAATTTTTAACATGACAAATATATTATCTGTCAACCGCATATTGCAATTCTAGCCCCAATCAATCATCAATATAATTTCTATGGAAGGATGTTAGAGAATTCATACTTAAGAAAAATAAATATCCATACTAATATATATTTTAGTCTTAATACTTTTCACTGCGCTCTTTTTTTATTAACATATGATTTTTCATATCTTATTATTTATTGATTGTAATATTTTATTATATTAAAATTATATAAAAATATAAAAAAAATAATTTATTTATTTACACTTACAAACCGTGCATTGTACGGGGATACTACTAGTAATGCTAAAAAGAAATGCAGGTAAATTATTTGTAATATAATAAATAATTGGGGTAGAGAATAACACAATTTGTATGGAAAAGATAATTAAATGATTATTAATAATAAAATGAATAGAATTGACTAATTTAAAATAATTGGACTACTAATTAATCTGTCCAATAAAGTAAAATAGTTAATAATATAAATTAGATTCAAAGTTATAACTAAACCTCAAATCCTAAAATTATTACACGAAACGAAAGCCGTTATGTTGAATATAATTCGCGAAATAGTCCCTAAATATCAAGGTCGTAAAAGTTACTAGGCGCTAGTTAGATGGTGAATTGGGACCTAACGAGTAGTTGTGGTCTGGACGGGACTAATTGGCGCATAAATATAGTTAGGCAGGGAGAAATCGGAAAATAAACATAGACGGCCAGCCTAACGCCTAGGTGGGAATTAATCGGAGCTAGTTGAAGAATTTTAACATAGATAAATATAATAGCAAAAGAAATGTGTCAAGTGGTAAACAATAAATATTAATAGGGAAATGATAAAAAGAACAAATAATAGTTATAATCATAGAAACACTATAATATTTAAGGCTACATAAACCTAAAATCATAGTAACAAAATTCTCCGAATTCTTTTCTCTCGTATTTATTCTATATTTTTGAATAAAAGTAAAAAATACAATTAATACTTGAGATTTTCAAAATATATTCATATATACGGATATATCGCGAATAATATCCCTATGATTCCCGATAAATGTGAGGCTTTTTTAGTACTTTTATTTTATTTTTTGTATATTTTTTTCAAATTTTCAATTTAAAATTAATATGTTCTAAAAATTCATCGAAATAAGGATACAACTTAGGATTATAAATTTATTAAATAATACAAGTTTCAATAAACTTTACGACTAATCAATAGTGATATATGTAGATCATAACAAAAATTCACCATTTATGGGCTCAAAATATGTTTTCTAAGATAAAGAAAACATAAGCAGTATATAATAACTAATAAGTAATTAAAAAACATGGTATAATAAGAATACAGTCCAAGACATTTTAACAATAAATTACAATACTTATAAAGATTTTTATACCATTTATGTTTGAGATTATTTCATTTAATGAACTTAATGTAAATAACACAAAATCACAACAAAAAACATGTTCAGTAATTGATAAAACCCGAAAATTAATAGAATTAACACCTAAAAATAAGATAAAAAATAAAATTAAGAAAGATATTCAAGATTACGGAAATTTTAATTTAACATATTAAATTCGATTTATTCTCGAATAATGCGTTGAATTTGATCGATTAAACGCTATTTTTCACGAACGAAATTCGAACTACGAATAACTGACAGTACTAAATAATACTCGTATTCGGATTATGTTACTTGCCTAAAACTAGAGAATAGAATTACAAAATTATGATCGCATAAGTTACTAATTTATTGAAAAGGCAAGTTTATCTAATCATAATTTCTTACCCTAAAAAGAAATCATTATTATGTTAATATCTTTTTTCTCTTTTAGAATTCCACTAATTTTTCTTTGAATTGCAATATAATATTTAATACTCCCTTCGTTTCAAAAAAAATATCATTTTAGCTATTTTTGAAGAAATTAAGGATTGATATTTAATTGGTATATTTTGTGAAATAAGAAAATAATCAACTAAATTAAGTAGGTTGTTTACGATAATATTGAAAGAATTATAGTTTTTTAGTAAAATAACACTTATTATGAAATTTTTCAAAATGTCTAAAATGACATTCTTTTTAAAACGGAGGGAGTAGCATTTAATTTGTCACCTTAAATTCTTTAGTAGTGCAAACTCTATAAAAGAAAAAAATCTAGCATACATAATTTAAGTTTCCAAACAATGTCTTATCACTCAATGAAAATTCTCCTCCCATATTTTTGTTTATTATTCGTCATGCTCTGTTCACCTGCTCATGGATGTTTTGGAATATCGCACGAAGTTGAGGTTTATAATTATCTTCCTCCGAATTCTGCAGAATTACGATTGCATTGTTTTTCGGGAGATGACGATCTTGGATATCGTACAATCCCAATCAATCAAAGCTTTCATTGGTTTTTCTGCGAGAATGTAATTCCCAATACTTTATTTGCATGTCACATGTGGTGGGGATCGAAACAAAGAGAATTTGTTGCTTTTAAACAGAAGTTTGGGATTTCACCTGGAGATAGTTTGTGGGCAGCAAAGAGTGACGGCATCTATTATTCACAAAAGGGGTTAGACAACTTAGTTAAGAAATATGATTGGATGTAAATATGTAACTTACATTTGTTTCTGTTTTAGTGAAAATAATTTAATTAATTCCAACTTCAGGCTTTTATTTTTTCATTTATTTTCTTAGATCAATTGAATATGGTAACTGGCATAATTGGCCCGATTTGATGGCCCGACTCAGTGCATCCAACATTTAAAATAAGTTGGACCATATAAATTTAGGCATGAAATACTATCGGACCTAATAGGCCCATCTTAATAGGTTAAAATCTCGATGAATCATGGGCTGACTCTAAAATTTTAGTATATTTAAGGAAATGGGCTTTCTTGGGCTCAATATTTTTTGTTTGATAAAATTTTGTGTTGACCTGACTCAACCTGACATATGATATTGACTCGATTGATGATGTTGGGCCGTCTGAACTACTACCTCTTGTCTATGTTTGTATAATCTCAAAGTATAAATAATGGAAGGATACGAAGGACAAATTAAGTAATTCTATATATGAAAGTTTTTTTCCTTTTTTTCATTTTGAAGGAGGGTAATTCTATGAATACTCGTTTTATTTTCGAAGTTGAATAGGTTAAGCGGCGAGAGCATCTACTATTTAAACTTTTAATTCTGAGTTCGAATCATTTTTTGTCCAGAATTCGAATCATCTTGAAGTGATAGAAGAGTTTTTTATTTGCGTTTAGGTTAAGAGAAAGGAAAAAAAATATTAATAAATAAGAAAAACACGTTTGAAATGTTATAGATATGCATATACATATCTACTAGATTTGCTAAAAAAATCATAAAGAGATTATAAAAGGCTTAATTGCTAAAAAAAAAACACGAACTTTCATCAAATTGTAGATTTAACATGAGTTTTCAAATTTTGCAAAATAAATCATGAACTTAATATATTTTTGTAATAAAATCATCAGTCAAATTCGAGCCAAAAAATACTTACGTGTCCGACGATTTACGTCACATAGACTGCCATGCGGCTGCTAGGCCAGAAATAAATAAAATACATAATATTATATATTAGAAGAATTATTAATCAAAAACTTGAAAAACTTGATCCCAACATACGTGATATAATCTCAAGGCCAAGCAGGTTCAACTTCTACCTTAACCTCTCTCTTGTTTATTGCCACAAATTGCAAGTTGGTTTTACTTAGGGCTCGCTTGGTTGGAGGTTTAGGGGTAAGGAATGGGAATAAATGAGGACTTATTCCCGTGCTTGATACATAATAAATAAGTTAATCATTACCCCATTTTATTAACAATTCCCCCATTTCATTCCTTGGTATGATTAACTCTTCGTTCATACCCATTACCATTGTCATTCATGATTTGCAACCAAGCGGGCCCTTAGTTAATCATCAGTTGGAAATCATATCTTAGAGCATAAACAAATCTTTTTTGCAGGAATCAATTTTGTTGTATGTAGTTTCTTCTACAACACGCTATCAGTGCGACAATGGACAACAGGTGAACATCATCTCAATATTTTATTGCTTTCGTTGCTACTGATTAGGGTTGTTAACGAACAAAGTATTTGGTACAAAGCTCGTGTTCGAGCTTGGTTAGCGCTTGTTCGAACACATTTATTTTTGTTCGTTAATTAATAAACGTAGCTCGAACACTGAAGGGCTCGTTCGTTAAAGGCTCGTGAACATGAATTAGGCTTGTATAAAATGATAATAATAAAATTAATAATACTAATAATATTTTTATATTATTTATGCAACTCATTTATTTAAAATGCCCATGAATTTATTGTTAACAGAATAAAAAACAAGATTTATTTTTTTTGGTGTGGAACTAGAATAATATATAACATTCGCATTTACGAACACAAAATGTTAATAAACTTGGTGTTCGTTAACGTTCGCGAACATTAACAAACACCAAATTAACAGGCTCGGCTCGAGCTCGGTTCGCTTAAAAATTAGCAAATACTACTCGAACAATCCAAGGATCGATTCGGCTCGATTCGTTAACAGCCCTACTACTAATTGGTTATTGGTTTCATTTGAATGGCATATTTGGTCAGGGATTTGTTATACATAAATTAATTTGATAATCTCTATACAATCTGGAAATCAATGGAGTGATGTGCATATAACTGCTTCATACCTATTCCACATAATGCTGAAATTAAGAAAATTCTCGAGTTTTTTTGGAGGCTATAACTGGATTGATATCATTTCAACTTGTGGTATTTTTGAATTGCGGAGATGTTTTTTCCATTTTTTATTTCCACATTGTTGTTGACTGGTAGTGAAATGATGTACTCCCTCCGTTCTGGCGTAATTGTTCAACCTTGGTCGGGCACGGAGACTAAGAAAAAATAGATTTTATGGAATCTTTGACTTTTTCAAAGGTGGAGAACTACTAAAAACAAGGTTTTTTGCCACTACAAAATGTAGTTACAAAAGATGGAGATTAGTTACAAAAATATTTTTAGTAACTAAATATCTAAAAACAGTTACTATAGGGTAGTCACTTATAATAAGTTGCAAAAAAAAATTTGTAACTACTTTGTGGTTACTAATGTATTTGTAACTATTTTTTGCAACTACTTTGTAGTTACTAATATATTTGTAACTACAAGTAACTACTTTGTAGTTGCAAAAAACTAGTGACAAATACCCTCTTTTTTTTGTAGTGGAGATTAAAAGTAGAGATTTTGATGGTGGAGATTGTGAGAAAATTTGTCATTTATGGACTTGGACAATTAGCTTAGGACAAACAAATATGATAAGTTGGACAATTAAATTGGGACGGAGAGAGTATGTTGGAGGTGGAATAACAGGTAGGCATGAAATTGATGTTGATAGGTTTGGTTATTTGGACTTAGAAGAAGAAGTGATGAAACTATTGTTTAAAATCCCGGTAGGTGAAGGCAGAGATGAATATAAGAATTTGCATGATGATCTTGGGGTTATGGAAATGATTGACATATGTAGAATGTGGACAAAAGATAATGCAGAACCCCGGGGTCGTTCTCAGGGGTAGATCCTCCGATGCTTAAGTTAGTCTCTGACGGCAGTTTAGTGAGGGTAGGGTAAAAAGTATATCACCTCTGCTATTTTTTGCTTACCCCTACCTTACTTTGGACCTCGGCCCTAGGCTAACACCTCAGTCCCAGGGTCTGGACTGAGAGACCTTGGACCTCAGCCCTAGCACAACACCTCAGATGGTATCTTCATATTACGTCCACTAGTAGTTCATGTGTCGCAATTGTATGTTGCCACGTGTCAACATATATAATTACTGAATTATCCCTAGTCAAGAAACACGCAGTTTTAAATGGCCATGACATCCAATTTATGAGAAGTAACAATAATCAAGTGTTGATAGAGAAGGCAGGTTTGTATTCCTTTTGGGTGAAAATTATGTTTTTAAGTGTTTCTTCATAGGATTTAGTGCTCTCAAGAAGGGATTCTTGATTGGATGCAGACCTATTATCGGGTTTGATGGATGTTTTCTAAAGACATTTTTAGGTGGGGCTTTACTGTGTGCCACTGGGAAGGACGGAAATAACCAAATGTTTCCAATTACGTGGTGTCTTTTGTTGATGAAAATAGGGGCTTATGAATACTGATTTTGATAGTTGGTAGATATTGGGTTGTCTATATGATACTACCTCCGACCCGCTCTAACTTTCCTACTTTCCTTTTTGGTTTGTCCCAACTTAACTTTCCAGCCCATAAATGACAATTTTTTCTCACAATCTTCACCCTCAATCTTCACCTTTAAAAAAGTCAAAGACGCCATAAAATCTGTTTTTTCTTAACCTCCGTACCCGATTAAAATAGGAAAATTAAATCGGGACGGAGAAAGTATAATATTTTTTTACCTCTACAGGCTGGACAAGGTATTGGTGTTAGAATCATAGAAGAAACTGGAAACATTTACGTTGGTACATACAGATTCAAACTTTACTTTTAGTAATAAAATGAAGGGTCAATTATCAAAATCAACCTGTATTATGAGCCTTTTTCAGTTTTGCAACCTAAATTTTTTAGTTTTTTTTATGACAACCTGTATTAATTATTTTTTTTCAATTTGCAACCTCCGGCTATATTTCCGGCTATATAGGCCATGTGACTTGCACATGTTCTTTTCTGGACCAATAAGATGGCGACACGTGGCGGCTAATAAAATATTTAAAAAAATATTAATAAATATTTTAAAAATTTCAGAAATTTCATTAATAACTCTAGAAAATACAAAAAAAAAAATCTGAAATTCTTTTAGAAATTCTAAAAATTTATTTAAAATTTAAACAAAATATTTAAAATTTTAAAAAACTATTTATAATCGAAAAAATAAAATAAAATAATTTTGTAATTAATTAAAAATTTCTGAAAATTCATTAATAAATCTAGAAAATTAAAAAAAAATCTAAAATTCTTTTAGAAATTCTAAAAATTTATTTAAAATTTTAAAAAAATATTTAAAATTTTAAAAAATTATTCATAATCGAAAAAATAAAATAAAATAAGTTTGTAATTAATTAAAAATTTCTGAAAATTCATTAATAAATCTAGAAAATTAAAAAAAATATATAAAATTCTTTTAGAAATTCAAAAAATTTATTTAAAATTTAAAAAAAATATTTAAAATTTTAAAAAATTATTTATAATCGAAAAAATAAAATAAAATAATTTTGTAATTAATTAAAAATTTCTGAAAATTCATTAATAAATCTAGAAAATTAAAAAAAAAATCAAAAATTCTTTTAGAAATTCTAAAAATTTATTTAAAATTTAAAAAAAATATTTAAAATTTAAAAAAATTATTTATAATCGAAAAATAAAATAATTTTGTAATTAATTAAAAATTTCAGAAATTTCATTATAAATTCCGAAAAAAAATTATTTCTAAAATTAATTTGAAATTCTAAAAATTTATTTAAAATTAAGAAAAATCATTTAAAATCAAAAAAATAATTTTAGAAACAGAAAATAAAAAATAATAAAAAAAATTTTTATACCGGAATATACGAAGTTCCCTCTCTTTTATACTAATTTTCTACAATTTATAATTATTTTTTAGTATTTAAAAATTAATTTCTAAAATAATTTTTTTTTTATTTTCTAAATTTTAAAATTAGCTATCTGATTTTAAATGATTTTCCTTAATTTTAAATAAATTTTTATTATTTTTTATTTTTTGTTTTTAAAATTATTTTTTTGATTTTAAATGATTTTTCGTAATTTTAAATAAATTTTTAGAATTTCAAATTAATTTTAGAAATAATTTTTTTTTCAGAATTTATAATGAAATTTCTGAAATTTTTAATTAATTACAAAATTATTTTATTTTATTTTTTGATTATAAATTATTTTTTAAAATTTTAATTATTTTTTTTAAATTTTAAATAAATTTTTAGAATTTCTAAAAGTATTTCAGATTTTTTTTTAATTTTCTAGATTTATTAATGCATTTTCAGAAATTTTTAATTAATTACAAAATTATTTTATTTTATTTTTTCGATTATAAATAATTTTTTTAAATTTTAAATAATTTTTTTAAATTTTAGATAAATTTTTAGAATTTCTAGAAGAATTTCAGATTTTTTTTTTTTAATTTTCTAGATTTATTAATGAAATTTCTGAAAATTTTAAAATATTTATTAATATTTTTTAAAATATTTTATTAGCCGCCACGTGTCGCCATCTTATTGGTCCAAAAAAGAACATGTGCAAGTCACATGGCCTATATAGCCGGAAATATAGGCGGAGGTTGCAAATTGAAAAAAAATAATTAATACAGGTTGTTATCGGAAAAACTAAAAAGTTTAGGTTGCAAAACTGAAAAAGGCTCCTAATACAGGTTGCTTTTGGTAATTGACCCTAAAATGAATGGAATTCACTAACTTAAAATTAATTAATCTGTCCAATAAATTAGAATAGCTAATAATATAAATTAGATTCAAAGTTATAACTAAATCTCAAATCCTAAAATTATTACACGAAACGAAAGCACTGATGTTGTTGAATATAATTCACGAAAGTTAATCCCTAATTATCAAGGTTATAAAAGTCGTTAGACGCTAGTTAGGTGATGAATTGGGATCTAGCGATTAATCGGAATTTGAACGGAATTAATCGGAGCTAGTTGAAATTTTTTACAACAGTGCTAAATATAATAGCAAAAGAAATTTGTCAAGTGGTAAACAATAAATGTTAATAGGGAAATGATAAAAAGAACAAATAATAGTTATAATCATAGAAACACTATAGTATTTGGGCTACACAAACCTAAAACCATAAGAATTCTCCGAATTCTTTAATTTCTCTAGTATTTATCCTGTATTTTTTAATAAAAGTAAAAAATGCGATTAATATTCGAGATTTTCAAAATATAGTCATATATACGAATATATCGTGAATAAATTTCGTATAATTTCGATAAATGTAAGCTTTTTTAGTACTTTTATTTTATTTTTCGTATATTTTTTTTCAAATTTTCAATTTAAAAGTAATATGATTTAAAAATTCATAGAAATAAGAATACAACTTATAATTATAAATTTATTAAATTATACAAGTTTCAAGAAACTTTAAGGAGTGAGTCTTGTGTGTGACAATCTCACGTGTAACAGAATACATTTTTACAAGAAAGATTGATAGGAAAAAATTATACTTTTACAGATAAAAGAGATACTTTTGCTACAATGCTACTTTTACAGATAAAAGTGATATTTTTTGTTTGTTAAAAAAAAGAGATACTTTTACATATAAACGTGATACTTTTACTACAAAAGGTAATTTTTTTTTCCGTCATACCGTGTGACGGTCTCATATAAGTTTTTATCAACCTAAGATTAATCAATAGTAATATATCTAGATCATAAGAAAAGTTCACAATTTATGAATTCAAAATATAATTTTTTAAATTCAGAAAACACAAGCAATATATAATAATAAGTAATTAAAAAAATGATAATAAGAACATAGTCCAAGACATTCAATTCTAACAATAAATTACAATACTTATAAAGATTTTTATACTAGTTATGTTTGAAATTATTTCATTTAATGAACTTAATGTAAATAACACAAAATCACAACAAAAAATGTGCTCAGTAATTGATAAAACCTGAAAATTAATAAAATTAACACCTAAAAATATGATAAAAAATAAAGTTAAGAAAGATATCCAAGATTACAAAAAATTTAATATAACATATTAAACTCGATTTATTCTCGAATAATGCGTCGAATTCGATCGATTAGACGCTATTATTCACGAATGAAACCCGAACCGAATAATTGACGGTGCTACATAATATCCGTATGCCTAAAACTAAAGAATAGAATTACAAAATTATAATCGCATACGTTACTAATTTATTGAAAATGCACGTTTATCTAATCATAATTTCTTGCCATATAAAGAAATCACTATTTCATTAATGTTAATATTTTTTTTTTCTCTTTTAGAATTCCACTAATTTTTCTGTGATTGCAATATTAATATTTAATACTCCCTACGTTACAAACAAATGTCATTTTTTAAAACGGAGGGAGTAACATTTAATTTCTCACCTTAAATTCTTTAGTAGTGCAAACTCTATAAAAGAAAAAATTCTAGCATACATAATTTAAGTTTCCAAACAATGTCTTATCACTCACTGAAAATTCTCCTCCCATATTTTTGTTTATTATTCGTCATGCTCCGTTCACCTGCTCGTGGATGTTTTGGTGTGTTGCACGAAGTCGAGGTTTATAACTATCTTCCTCCGAATTCTGCGAAATTACTATTGCATTGTTTTTCGGGAAATGACGATCTTGGATATCGTACAATCCCAATCAATCAAAACTTTCATTGGTTTTTCTGCGAGAATTTAATTCCCAATACTTTATTTGCATGTCACATGTGGTGGGGATCGAAACAAAGAGAATTTGTTGCTTTTAAACAGGGGTTTTGGAGTTCACCTGGAGATAGTTTGTGGGTAGCAAAAAGTGACGGCATCTATTTTTCAGACAAGGGGTTAGACAAATTAGTTAAGAAATATGATTGGATGTAAATATGCTAACTTACATTTTGTTTCTATTTTAGTGAAATAATTTAATCAATTCCACTTCAGGCTTTTATTTTTTCATTTTTTTTCTTGATCAAATGAATATGTGGTAGCTGGCATAATCGGCCCGATTCGATGGCCTTATTCGATGCATCCAACGTTTGAAATGAGTTGGACCATAGAAATTTAGGCATGAAGTACTATCGGACCTAATAAACTCGTCTTAATAGGTTAAAATCCCGATGAATCATGGGCTGACTCGAAAATTTTAGTATATTTAAGGTAATGGGCTCTGTTAGACTCAATATTTTTTGTTTGATGGAATTTTGTGCTGGCCTGATCCAGCCCTACATATGATATAGGGTGGAGATTTTGAGAGTGAAAATTGTATTATAATTTTTTCTTTTAAGAAATGTGCAAATTCATTTGAACAGACGAAAACGAAAAGTATGCAAGATAAGGCGGGAGGAAACATGTGCTTTGACTAATTTGGGGATAAGCAAACCTAAAACTAGAAAGAAATTACAAAATTATAATCCCCTACGTTACTAATTTATTTAATTATTATATAGAGCAAGTTTCTATTAATCTGATCATCATTTCATCTATGTTATTTCCATAAAATCTTCTTGAATTGCCAGATTAATGACGTTTTATTATATTTATTGCATATTCTCTTTATCGGATTTTGGTCCCTTTAGATTTTTTTTTATCCTCTGTTCTAATTATGTTGTTCCAATAGTATATCATATATGAAATTACGTCATTTTGAGAAGAAAGTAAAATAATATGTTTTTAAGGTAGAATTAAAACGGCGTAGTTTTATGTGTGGGATACAATTAGGCTTTGCCCCAACTACGATGTCTCAACCATGTCTCATAAATGAAATTAAATCATTTATGGATACACATTCTCAAGGTTGAATTAGAACGACGAAGTCTTATGTATGAGACATGATTGACATACCGTAATTAGGAAGTGTTAAACTTAATTGGGATCCTTTATCCTTACTACATTCCAATCGTTATTAGGTAGAGTGTAAAACACAAATGAGATCCTCTATCCTAACTAGAGTCCAATCGTGTTCCACATATGAAATCACGTCGTTTATGTAACGATTGGGTTTAAAGGTTTACGAACTTTCTTTTTAGTACATTTGTTAGTTGAAGTGGGGTTAGTGAGAATTGATCTCTGGTCAATTGATTAGGTTACAAGATGCTCTGAGTTACAAGCATTTCCCGAATTTAACAACTTATGGATAATAATTATTTGCAACATAACATTTTAAGTGTAACGTAGAAATGTACTATGTTGACAAATTTTCCAATTCAATGCGTCCAAGCAAAATTTGGATTATAATTAATGACGTGAAACCCGAAATTAAGTTTTGACCCGCTCAATAATGTGCCTATACAAATTCTTTTAACCTTAATTACATCAAAATGATATTGTTTTATCATTAAACTTCATCACTCCATTTAATTAGAAATTAGAAATAAATATCATATGATTGCACTTGTGTAGCTCGGATAGCCAAAACTCCAATTTCAGTCTCCACATCAGCAATTGAGCAAAAACTTGCCCGTGAGCGTCAAATTGAAAAAACCATAAAAGTGATACATTTCTAGATTATATACTTAAGAAGTTATGCTGTAAATAATAATTGACCTAAAAATCGTGAACTCCCGTATTAACCCTTACTAAAATAAGCAACATTTTCTCCCCAAAAAAACAAGAAACAAAAATCCTTTTTCTAATAATACAGAATGGATAAATTAATCCAGTACAAAAAACCAAACGCAGGATATTAATACCTAAGCCCTTTAGCAACCTCAAAGAAATGAGCAACATTTTCCTCAGGTGTCCCTACAACAATCCCATGTCCAAGGTTCAAAATATGCTTCCCTTTCCCAGCTTTTCTAACAGTATCCTTAATCCTCTCTGTAATGAACTCTTTCGACCCGAACAGCACGCCGGGGTCGACGTTACCTTGCACAGCCACGTTGGAGCCGAGCCTCCGTCTCCCTTCAGCCATGTCGACTGTCCAGTCCAAGCTCACAACGTCCACGCCTGTCAATGGAAGCCTCTCTATTAGCCCCCCCGACCCGCTTGCGTAGAGGATTAATGGGAGGGTTGGGTGGGTGCGTTTCACGGTGTCTACGATTTGTTTCAGGTATGGGAGGCTGAACTCCTCGAAGTCGACTGGGCTGAGCTCCGTCGCCCAGGAGTCGAAGATCTGGACGGCTTGCGCGCCTTTGTCGGCTTGGTATTGGATGTACTTGGCCATTGAGGTTGTGAACTTTTGGAGGAGGGCGTGGAGGACCTGGACGACACAGGAAGGAGAAGATTTGTTCGTCAATCCGCTCGTAAAATGAGTCTTGTTTCAAAATCATTTCTTATCCCATAGAACGGGTCGATTTTCAAAAGTCAGTGTCTCAAAAAAGTTAAAACTTTTTTAATCTCTGGAATAATAAGTTACATATGGTTGAATAAGTAAAAAAATTCAACAAATAAAAAAGGTCGTATAAATTAAAATTTATAACCTTTAGAAGATGGTACCTTCATCAAATTGGCTAAAAGTGAAAAGTCGTACCTTCGTAAAAAAAAATGACTCTTTGTGAGACAGAGGGAGTAGATGTTTTGCCTACTTACGCGAGGGAGTCAATCAGTTCTTTTTCAAAAATTACAAATACCACCTTCCTATTTATTTATTTCGTTTCACAAATTGCACCTGTTAAGTACGGTGTCTCCCTCCGTCGTATAAGAAATCATGTTTGAAAAGGTACAACTTTTTTTTTTATTATTAATTTGATCGAGGTACAACTCTCTGAAATGAGACATTAACTTTTGAAGTAGAACTCTCATCTTGTGCAAAAAATGTTTTGAAACAGGACTCTCACTATCTCTATTTATGGTGGAAACTAGCATTTTGAAACTTACCTTTGGCTCTGAGAAAGCTAATCTCTTTATCTTGGAGAAGTGTTTCGACGAACCTCCTTCGACAACGTAAGAAGCGAGGGTGAAAGGCGCGCCAACAAAACCTAGTACTGCTGCTTCATTGTTTACCTGATAAGGATCAGATTGAGTCGATAAAACAAAGACACAACAGAACATAACTAAATTACAAATGTATTGAATTGTGCAAATGCAAAACGGATGTCCATACAATGATTACAAGAGTTCAACAGAGGTTGAGGTGGCAAAATAGGCCCGGAGCCATAGGAATCCTAACCCAAAGTATCATTAGGCCCGACCCAATGTCCCAATGGCCTAATGGCCACTGGCTGGCTCAACAAATCTTAGTGTATTTTTAGAGGATAGACCGGGCTTAGCTCAATATATTTTGGCCCTCATTGTATTTTTCAGTCCGGCCCGCCTTGGCCCCACGGGCTCGGCCGGGCAACCGGAACTTCCACTTAGGAAATCACTTAAAGACAGGTCAACCTTAAATTCATAAACTTAATTTTGCGAATTACGAAGGGTATACAAAACATGTCACTCATGCATCAAATCTCAGGTGCAACACTATTCTGCCTATCTAAAATGAGAAATCATGCCACATAATATTGAAAAAATCAAGGTCAAGTTGGAGTAAGCGAACCTCCTTGCGCAAGATTGTTAAAGCTTCTCCAACATATGGAACGAACTCGTCAGGAGTGAATTCTCTCACTTTCTCAACATCAGCAGCGGTGCGTATGGGATCAAATATGATAGGACCCTTCCCTTTCACGATGTCGAAAGGTATGTTCATGCCAGATAAAGGTGTAAGAATATCAGAGAATAAGATCACCTGAAATACAGAAAAGTTTCAAGCTCATGACCTTTGATATTAACGGTGACCTTCGATATATCTTCGGTATGCTAATGACCTTCGATATAAAACAGTTAATTAAAGCCAATGTTGTCTTTTTAAGGGGAAGTGGCTAAAAGAACATCTACCCTCATAGAATTTGGCTAAAAACACCGAACAGGATATAAACATATTAATTCTTACCCCATCAGGTTTAAATACTTTCCACGGCTGAAGAGAGATTTCCACCACAAGATCTACGTTTTCCGATCTTTCGCGGAAGGAGGGGTGCTTCTCACAGAGGGTTTGGTAACTCTATCAAAAGCAGTTCAAAGGTGCAGTTTCAGTATGACAATAAATAATCAAACAAGAACTCAGAGAAAAAGAACAATGAAAGTAATGAAAAAAAGATCAACTAATACCGTGAATTCAGTCTAGATGGAGGGTTTCGATTAACAAATTGCCTCAAGAACTGACTCGCCTAACTAGTTTTACAAGAATATAAATGTAATTTACAACATCGAGCAAGTTTTCTATCAAATAAACAGCAAAAATATCTTAAATCCCTACTCAATATTAAAAGACAGACGCTAAAACCACGTGTCTCTGAGAACATTCAGCCCAGTTCCATTTTAATTTTTATTTGATAAAACACACGTCAAATTTTCATTTATCAAATCTCCCTTGCATAATAAACGAATGGATTCAGCAGTTTCCAATCCATTTCACAGATGAGAAACTATTTCAAAGATTTGTACCATCCTCACTCTCCCTTTTCCTCGTCTTTTGAAATACAACAGAAGCTACATACATAATTGCATATTACAATCTTATTACCAGTTACACTTTGATATTCTATCTTAAGAGTCTATGATACTAGAGAAAAAAATGCATGGGATTCGGCTACTACAAATGCTGTATGTAGATACAGTATTATGATATGAGATCATAATGTCACAGTAGTGCCAAATTTGTTTTCAACATCAAAGATTTTGGCTACTGGAAAGACACGGAGGATTAACCAAAGGTTGTGTTTGGAGTAAGGGAATTGAAAGGCAAGGATTTGCAATCAATGGACTTCAAATCCATCCAAATCCTTCAATTATTAGTTCAAAATGAAAGTGATGGATTTCAAATTTATCCTCATTACCTTCAAACCAAACGCAACGCAAATGACAAAAGTGGGGAAACTAGAACTACAAGTTAGATTCCTACCTTCTTTTAGTATTTGCCTTAAGGAGTGTCTCGCCGAGTTCATAAGCTCCTCAAAATTTTCATAATATGTTTGAGAGCTTATTTTTATAAAAATTTTGAGAGCCTATAAGCTCCAAAAACGTGAGTACCTCTACTCCATCTTATTTTCTTGAAATTTATAAGTCATGCTCACACACTACCCACACAATACACACACACAAGCACCACACACACTACGACTAAATCTCTTCATTGAATTGTAAGCTCATAAACTCCATTATAAGCTCTTGAGATATTACATTTGATAACCTCTTAAAACAACTTATAAGATAAGCTAGCCAAACGCCCCCTTAGTTTCCAACTACACGTAGGTCATGTATATGCTTCATAGAGTTGAATTAAGCCAAGCTAGCTATATTCTCATACATTGTACTTAACACAGCATTCAACTTCAAAAAAATGGAAAGAAAAACAACTTGAAAGCTGAATTCTCATGAAGAAATGAGATAAGAAAAACAAGAGTTCAAGTCTGCATATAAACCTGCCTTCATGTACCTCCCTGCTTGTCTCATAAGCCAAACTGGAGGTCTCTCGACATCTTTCCCGCGTGCAGCATTAAGTAACAAAGGCTCTGCAGTTACAGTTTTTGGCTCTGCAACAGCTCCTATAACACAACACGAATTCGAGCTAGCTTATCTACTATACGCATTTGAATATAGCACCGAAAACTATCAAATAATCACACAAAAATGCACCCAGCTTATCAAGTTTCCGTATGGGACATCAGTGGAAAACGATAATGAGAGGTTAAATTAGGTAAAAAGAAACAAAATTTCTGCTAGTAGAGTAATGCCTCCCAAAGTGAAGGCAATGCAAGACATTTTAACAAACACCATATGTGCACTCATCAATTCATACCAATTAACATAAAATGCGAATTTTAGGCATGCCTTACACCAATTATGTACGTCCAAAAATAGATAACGTCAACGACTTTCATCAATCATATCTTCAACATCATTGATAGCAGTCAACAACAATTTAAGAAAAAAAGAATCTAGTATAGCTAATTCTTACTTCTCATCCAAAAATAGCACATCATAGCTCAACGCGAAACCTAATAAAGGAAAATTGAGTACCTCCGAGAGAGCAGAAGAACCTCGGTTTGTGATTAGAGGGAGAAGCGAAATTCAATTTAAGAGAAATTGAAGAAACTGAGCTGCTATAAATGCACGCCATTTTTAGCCTCGGAAGATGAAAATGGAATTCGTTGACTCCCTAAATGGTAAGTTCCATGGAAGAAAATAGAAGGGGAAGAAGAAGATAAGGGCACGCAATCTGGAAATCTAATCTCATTTCAGTATTTCAGATCACTTTCCTCTGCTCTTGTCCCCATAGACGAGTCATGGGTCCCCACTTTTCTCTTTTTTCTTTCTTTTTATCTTAAGGTAGAAGTATGGCCATGAATCGAGTCGAGCCTCGAATTGTTCGAATAATAATTACTGAATTTTGGAAGATGAACTAAGTTCTAACTGAGCAAGTTAATTTTGTGTTCCTTGGTGTTTGCAAGTCGTTCATAAATATTAAGAAACATCAAGTTTATTAATATTCTTGTATTCGCGGATGTGAGTGAATATTAATATAATTCTAATTTTGCGCATAAAACTCTATTGGATTTCTTTTTTAACAATAAATTTATGGGCATGGCTTTCAATCGAATGAACAAAGGTATGAACATTCTAAAGAGTAAGTAACGTAAATAATATGATATTATTATTATTATTATTATTATTAAACGCGAGCATTTTTATCAAACATTTTGTTTTAACAATCATACATAAAAATACCCTGTAATAGAGTTGACATAGTTTTTTTTTTTTTTTGAAATTTTATTTTGATCATGTAATGGAATTGGAAATGCAGATGTAGAGAAATGCTTCTTTTTATTATTTATTTGAAGTTTTATTTAGAGGTGACAATGCGGTCCGCATAGCTCAGCCCGGCTCAACCTGTCAGGCCAGACCATATGCCAGGTTCGGCCAAACTGAAATACCATATGGTCAACAATTATTGAGTCATCCAACTCCCCTTAACGACTTTCAGGCCGGCCAATGGCCCGTTAGGCTTTAAGCCCATCGAGTCTGGCCTATTAGGTTCAATGGTCTCACGAGCCTAAATTTTTATGACTCAATCCATCTAAAATGTCAAGTAGTTGGGTTAGCCCATTCGACCGGCCGATTTTATCTGCTATATGAGAGTCCTCTCTAAAATATACAATTTTTTTTTGTTAACTATACAAAGTTACAACTCTTTGAAAGCTACAAATTTACATCTACACAGCTTATTTTTTAGTTCGGGAAAAATTTGCACCGACCCAACCCAACGTATGATGTTAGCCCATTAGATTGAACCGGGCTTGGCCGCCCAAATTGAACCTTTACTATCCTACACGGAAACAAACTTGTCCTGAGAAAATTGTAACTTTGTGTATGGGCCTAAGCAATAGATTATCCGGGCTGGAAGCCCAACGTATGAATTTGTACTGGCCCATGTCTACAAATGTTGGGCCTTTTAACAAGTCCGAAGCTAAAAGAAAAATTGTTCTCTTTAATATTATTCTTGCTAGCTCAAAGGTATTGACTATTTTAGTTAGTACTCCCTTCGTCTCACAAAACGAGTCACTGAAAAATATACAACTTTATATTTGTAAACAATTTGATACACTATTGAAATCGAGCAACACACTTACGCAAATTTTAAGTTTTTGTTTCACTTATTCAATCATATCTAACTAATTTGTAAAATATTTTTTTTTTTTAGCTTTTACTTAAACTAGTAAAACGAGACATTGATTTCTAAAACACGACTCTTATTTTAGGATGAAAAAAGTTTTCAAACAAGACTTATTTATGAGACAGGATCGTATAGCTATTGATTTTTGAAACATGACTCTTCTTTTAGGATAAAAACAGTTTTTCAAGCAAGACATTTTTTTATGAGATGGAGGGAGTATAAAGTTAGGACATCTCGGGGAATTATTTTGCGATAAATTATACTCCCTCTGTCCCACTTAATGTTGCCGGGCTGACCGGACACGCATGTTAAGAAAAAAATTATTTTGCTTTTAAGTTGACTTTATCAAAGGTGTAGATTGAGTGTGGAAACTTTGAGAGTGGAGATTGTGAAAAAAAATTCTTTTTAAGAATGTACAAAGTTAAATGAGACGGACGAAAAATGTAAGTGTGCAATTTAAATGGGATGGAGAAAGTATGTGATATATTGAAGGTTATTACTAAGAATCAACATGACATATTTTTGTTCATTTGGTACACCTTAAAAATATCTCCAATCACTATATATATTCTATGATTCTTTTGGTTACTCCCTCCGACCCACCTTATCTTGCACAGGGGAGGTTGACACAAGTATTAAGAAAAATTACTTTTTAAGATTTTGTTGATTTTTCAAAGGTTGATTGATGGTGGAAATTTTGAGGGTGGAGATTGTGTTATAACTTTCATTTTTAAAGAGTGCAAGTTCGTTTGGGACGGACGAAAACAGAAAATGTGCAAGATAAGGTGGGACGGAGGGAATACTATTAAACTATTTTCCCCAACAAAAATAAAATTAAATATTTACAATTAACGTCAAGACATAATTTAATTTTCTTTTTTATCGCTAAAATATCAAAACCCTATTCTAAAACCATAACATACGAAATTTAAGAGTCCAACTTGAATATCACTGTAGTATCAATACCATAGTGAGAGAAGAGTACATATGTATTTAAATATGAGGAACTTACTAAATTATAGTATAATTTTATTTTTATCACACAGTGATACCGATACCACAATAATACCATAGAATCATCCGAGATTTAAATATGCCAAAATTTAATGGGACCACTTTATATATAATTTCCATTTTTTATATTAATACAATATGTCACTTTACCAACTGCCATACCAACTATAGGTAGCAAATCATTATCAATCGCTGCATGTTACGTGTCGTCTTCACCCTATACATGTGGAAGATACTGCTCTTTTTATTAGAGTTGGTAATGGTAATTCGAACAGCCCGACACAATTCGTCGGATCAGCATTATATGTTAGGTCAGATTGAACTGGATCAAAATACTAATCAAGTTAAAAGTTAGTGAGTAAAATTCGACTTATTTTCCTAAAATATATTATAAATATTGGACTGACATGCGACCTAAGGAACTTTTGGCCCATCGAATTGGTATGTTGAGTCAGATAGTACATCGAGTCAAAAATCTAGCCCGTTTAAGTTATTTGGTGGTTTGGGCCTAGTCGATTTTGCCACATTTATTTTTTATGCAAGGAACATAAATATAGCCCATAAAAGTTGGAGAGAATGACTATTGATGACAGATAAACCTAAGTAGAATACGCTTTCATATCAGATACTACCTCCGTCCCAACTTAATCTGCCTACTTGTCATTTTGATTTGTCCCATCTTAACCTGACAGTCCCATAAATGGAAAATTTCTTTCACAATCTCCACCCTCAAAATCTTCATTCTCAATCTCTACCTTTAAAAAAGTCAAAGATTCCACAAAATCTGTTTTTTCTTAACCTCCGTGCCCGATCACCCTAGGCAGGTTAAGTCGGGACGGAGGGAGTATAACACTGTCCTTGGATAAATGAGGGAAAATACACCTCCTCTGTTGATTACTATTTTCGTCCCAGCTAATTTTGTACATATGAAGGGGAACGTATATTAAGAAAAATCTATTTGTTTCCTTTTTAGTTAACTTTTTCTAATGTAGAGATTGTGATAAAAAAAATCCTTTTGAAAAATGTGCAAAATTATATGAGACGAATCAACGAGAAAATATTTTATGATAAAGTTAGTCTCACTTTCCTCTGAATCCACGCTGCATGACTTTTTCATGTCAATTCAAGTGTAAATTTCACATTTTGTCGTGATATAATATGAAAATACATTAATTTAGTTGTATAGATCAGTATCACTTTTACACTGAAAGGTGTTACGTGTTTTGAGAAAATATATTACTTTTCAGTATGATAAATTCTTCAGAACAAATAATATTGTGTATGGGTTGCAATTCGGTCCGCCTGACCTGGTCCAATTCATCGCGTCAAGATCATATGTTGGGATGTGACGACCCAAAATTCCATTGTACCTATAATTATTGAGCTAGCCCAGTCCAGTCCAATTCATCCCTCTTAAATGTATGCAAATTTTCAAACCAGCCCGTAAACCATCGAGTGGGGGCTATTGGGGCCCATGGTTATGGGGTCTATGTCACGCAGGCTGGCCTGGCCTGGCCCATTATGTCGGGCCAATTTTACCCGCTCTATCCGTGTGTAACAAAATGAAGTCATTTAATTGGAATTTTAGTTGCTATATCATATCAACTAATCAAGCACACATGATTGAATACTTGATTAAATTTTGCACACAATTTATTTTAGCATTCAATGTTGTTGATCATAGGTTGGATTGGAAGTCAAGCAAATAAATAAATGTACATCTTATCTTATACGTTACCTCACAAAATTCAAATTTTATTGTATCTATATTATTTTAAATAAAATTGCATATGTAAAATCTTTTTATATGCTATTTCAATTTCTTTTTGAGTAATAGAGTTTGGTATGTTCGATATAGAAAACATAAATTATTTGCATGTGTTAACTAATGATCAGTATTCTAATAAAAATGCTCAAAATAAGTTATGAAACAATTTAAATATATTTTCAAAGACCTATAAAGGGTTAGGCCCATCAACCAATCAATCAGGTCGAGATTTGACCCAACAGGTCAACTTCTCCCGACTATCATCAACCGTTAATCAAGTATTGATATCGTGTGTTGACCACATGTGGAGCACACGTGACACAACACTATAGACACCTTCCCAATCATTTTACGTGACATATTAGTATTATATACTTGATTTATTGCTATGTATTGTCTAATGTCGATTATTATTCACAGTACATCAAATTGACTTTAGTTAGAGGGTCTTAGTTATGGACTACCAATATCTTGCAGGTTAGGTCAAACATCGAACGTTTAGTGTCGAACAAATCACAAACAGTTAACAAAAAGGTTGACCCGAACTCTAAAGGTTGACCCTAATTACATCAAATAGTAAGCCCCAAATACATATGGTAAAATTTTACTAGATGGCATGAATTTAAAAAAAAAAATACTTAATCCAGAGCCTGAATTTTGGAAATTCACAATTCGGTGTGTAGATTTTGAGTTTATCTCAACTAGGAGCCTAGATTTGAACTCTATTCTTAATTCAAGCTTATGTCTTGAATATAAGAAATGTAATATGATGTACTCCCTCCGTTTCATATTAATTGACATTTTAGGATGTTCTTATCTTTTTTAATTAATTGACGGTTTACATATTTTTCACTAATTCTACCAATGTTGTCCCTAGACTCAATCGTAAAATATCTCTATTTTTCAATTTATCATAGATATTTTGATTTGGTCAATAGCTGAGGTATATCTATCAAAATATTTAATCCTTAATTCTTTCCTTCTTCCTAAAACGTCAATTAATATGGAACGGAGGGAGTACAATATACCAAAGTTTTATTGAATATTTCATACTGGAAAATTTCAATCCATTTTATACTGAATATTTCCTACATAAAATAATGTCTCATATTTTTCAAAACAAGCCGTGTATTGAAAATAAAATTTAATATATATGTCCTAATTCCAAAAAAGAAAGAAAACTGAAAATTCAAATCCCAAATAAAAACTTGCAAAAATTAGGTTCCAAACTAAAATATTTTTCAAAATTCAGATTTTCCTATCACATAAGTGGAGGTACCACGACTAGTACATGTTTATAATTGCACTTGCTATTTCAATTTGTTACCATTATTATGAATAGGCATAACTAACATAACTACTTCTTCCGTCCCATCATAATTTGCACATTTTTCTTTCAGCTTCGTCTCACACTAATTTACACATTTTTAAAAAGGAAATTTTTTTCACAATCTTTATCTTTGAAAGAATCAACTGAAAACCAAAAAATATTTTTTTCTTAATATACACATCGGAGCAGGTGTTCAAATTAGGTCAGGGACGGAGAGAGTAATAAACATCATATTTTTATTTTTATGTGTCAACCATAGGCCCTAAATTAAATATTGTCGCACCGAAAACGGCCCCAAGCGACGTCGTATTCACATCTGTCAAAGGCCCATCGCCGCTGTATGTAGGGCTTCTTTAAGCTACGTCTTGTCTTTGTAGACCAACTTACACTGTACAAACTTTTCTAGACGTTATTCGGACAGTAGAAGATGATCAGACGTCTAATTGAAGTTTAGATTAAAGATGACAATTTCAAGTCCAATCTAACCTGAAAGAAACATAAAATTAATCTGACACGAACATGATTAAATTTTAACTTGAATCAACGCGAGATCAATAATTTATTTTAAAATATACTTTATCCGTTCCATAATAATTGACGTTCTACTTAGTTATTCTTTTTTCAACTTAATTGACGTTTTATATACTTACATAAATTCTACCAATTTTGTCCCTGGGTTCAATCATAAAATATCTCTATTTTTTAACATATTACACATTTGGTCAAATATTTTATCCCCTAAAATAAATATTAGCTAAAGATATATTTGTCAAGTTATTTAATTCTTAATTCTTCTCTTTTATCTTAGAACGTCAATTATTATGAAATGTAAGGAGTAATAATGATGTGTATGCTTAATTTTAGGTTTAGTCCATTATAAAAGACTTGTTTCGGTTAGATTAGGCCCCCCAATAAATCTGTATTTTCTTGCAAGGGTCTATAAACTTGTTTTCCTACCTAGAATATGATAACGATGATTAAATTGAAGAGTTTAATAGGCCACAACTTGATTAATAGTACCTATAAACATAAGGGGAAGGAAGGTAATAAAATACTACGCTTCTCCAGCATTATTGTGTGTATTGTTTTATTCTTAGTGATACAACATTATATAAGAACAATATATTTCAAATGACTTGTGATATATAATCTAGAATGACCCGCCATCCAACACGAACTAACCTGATAATCTGACTTGATACCCTAGTTTATAAGATTAATCGAGCGTAAACAACGTTGAATGAAGAAGAATTTGAGAGCACATAATAATCGAGAATTATCTAGCACTTAGACCGGGTATAGACAAAGTTACGCAGAGATATTTTGATACACAACAAACAAAGATCTGTCATTGGGTATCTATCACAGAATTTAAGGCCCATTCATGAATTAAGTGGACTGATTGACAAAGGACTATAGCCCTATTATTGTAGGACAGTCCCTAATTATTTGCATGGTGGTCCATTCAAATTTTTAATATTACTTGGTTGGTCTTTCCGCAGACTATTACTTAATGCTCAAGTTAAATGCAAAAATATCATCATCAATTTAGATAGATTCAAAAAAAAAAAAAAAAAGACAAAGTCTTATGTGCACCAGTCGTACGGTACAATTGAGGGTGAATATCATAATTTATGCTTAAGAATATTATATACTTTGGATAAAGATATTATAACACATTTACTCAGGATAAGTGATACATTTAAACATATTTCGTGATACATTTAGTCATATTATGTAATATATTTAAGCATAAATAGTAATATATTTTGACTCATGACCTGAATTGCACGGATCCAGTGCATAAGAGACCTTCCCTTGAATAATAAATAAATAAACAAATAATAGAAGAACGAGTTTCAACATAAATTAGTTGTATTCTAGGTATTCTAGAAGTTCCCATATAGTTGCGATTAGATTTTGCTTAAATGTGTATATGAAAACCAAAAATAATAATAATTTTTTTTTAATAGAATACTAGGTAATTATTTATTAAAGTATAGAAAAAGTATATCAAATTCATAAGTTATTAAATATTTTCTAAAATATTTAAATTATTTAGATTCATTTTAGGTTATTATTTTGTTTTATGTTATTAATTTCTTGAAATTGTAAATAGTTTTTGTATTTACTATATAGTTATAAATTATATTTAGTTATTTTCATATTTCCGATGATCATATATGTCTTAAATTTAAAATTTCAAGAATGTACTTATTTTATTTAAAAAGTTTAAATGTTTATTTGGACGAAAAAGTAATCTAAGATTCAATATCAACCTGAAGCATGAATTCAGGGATAAATTTGTATAAATTTCCGGTGAAAGAAACACCTAAATATGTAATTTTCGTTAGATAACTCAATAAATAAATGAGTAAAAATATCATGTAATTGTATGCGTAAAATACAGTACTCTGATCATCAATAATTGAAGTGTGCTTCAAGTAAAAAAAATTGTTACATTTACCTAAATTAAATTGGAGTGAGTCTTGTGTGTGACGGAATACATTTTTATAGGAAAAATTGATACTTTTACAGAAAAAAAGATGATAATTTTACAAATAAAAGTGATATTTTTGCTACAAAAAATTAGATTAAAAACAAAGTGATACGTTTACAAATAAACATGATACTTTTATTATAAAAAGTGATATTTTTTTTTCCATTATACTGTGTGTCAGGTTCATATTAATTTTTTGTCGTTAAATTGGGGTGTTAAATCTATTTAAAGCGATACCTAATTAATGCCATAAATATTTCTTATATTTCACGAATTGACTCATTTACCCAGATTAACGAGTTAAGTTGGGGGTTGAATTAAGTCAAAGCAAGATCTAATAATGTCAAAATACTTATAATTGTGTCTTTTGTACACCAATCAAATTCGTACAACTTAGATCATGATAATTTTTCACGAAAATATATTAGTGTTTATGTTTAAGGATATTACTTATTTTGAATAAATATTCATGCTGAAAGGTATTAACGTTTATGTTTAAAAATATCACTATACTTTTATCCAGAACAAGTAATACAGTTGGATTTAATGTTAGGAATTTGTGCCTTGAATTTGATTTGGTTTGAATCGACGTTCGCATCAAGATGGAAGCTTGGATTTGGACGTCGTTGGAATTGGGCGCGTCGGAGGATCCGGCCACGACCCACGACCAAATGTGTCAAGAAATTGAAGATTGACGCTGGAAAAGGAAGTATGCTGCTGGAAGGGTGTCTCGGCCGAGGCGAGGTAGACTCGGCCGAGTCTACTTAGACGGGGCAATTTTTTGGGCCTACTCGGATTAGGTTCAATTGAATTCCTTTCTAGTTTAGGATTAGGTTTGGGGGCTTATAAATAGACATATTGTCTTTGAAATTTGTATTGGTTGATTGATTGAATAGATTGATTGATCAGTCATTGAATTTGATTTGAGAGACAAGAGAGAGGTTGTCTGTTGGTTGGGATATTCTAAAATTGGTATTTTTTTAGTATTTGGTACTCTTTTGGTCCAAAATATTCAATTTGATTTTGGGACTCTATTTCTGGGTTTAGAGTTGTTTGATCATAGAGTGTGGAGAGTTTAATTTTGGTCGAGTCTCAATTGATTGATACTCGAGTTTGTCTCCGTTTGTTATGATGAAGTCTTTGTCCTATGTTGTAAGCACTCTTATGAATTTGATTGGTTCCTCTCGTTTGACTGTGGACGTAGCTAACAAATTGTTAGTGAACCACGTTAATATTAGTGTATTTGTTTAGGATTTGTCGATACTTCTCGTTTATTGTTTATTATTCGTTTGTTCGTTTATTTCCCAACATTTAAGTCATTTCCACAACCTAAACTTTTAAAATTCATCCTCACTATCTCATATATAATATTATTTCGGAATCATTAGTTGGCCTAAACAAACTGAGCCCGAGCATAATTTCGAGCTCTGGAAAAAATTTCAAGCCGAACTCGAATCTGCAGGTATTTGGTTCGTAAGCTCACGAGCTTGTTCACGAACCCAGGCGTGAGCTTAGCTCAAGTACATATATTGATTCAAAAAATATATACTTTGTGTTTAGTGTGATTCAAACGCTAGACCAACAAGGACCAACATATTTCACGAATTCGAACTCGAACTACATAATCGAGCTTTTCCGAACCGAGCTCAAACTACGAGCTCGAGTTAGAACTATGTTCGTTTATTACATTGTCGACCTTTTACCTAACCGAGCTCGAACTATTCACGAGCATATTAATTACAAAACAAATCGAACTCAAACATAATTTTAGAAGTTCGAGTCGAACTCGAACACATTATAAATTCAAACGAATTGAACCCGAGCCTTGCACTGTTCGACTTAGTTTGACTCGTTTAATCTCTACTTATAAAATCTCGAATAATTTACAAGATGTTAGAACTTATAAGATGTTTGAAATGTGCTGACCAAACACCCACTAAGTCATAATGACACAATTAATTAAAATTAAATTCTAAAGAGATCTAGTCAAATTTTGGAATTGATGCACAAAGTACAAACACTAGGGACCAGCACAAGTATTGAATTAATGCTTCAAAATGTGCATCACACAATAAATGTTACTACACAGCTGCCACATAAAGCTGAAACTACATTAATTTCAATCTCAATGCACATGTAAGATTCTTCCCTAAATCAGTAAATTTTAATTCATCTCAGAATTTTCTAGATCACACTCAATTTTTGGATTTCACTGTCACTCTCTGCAGTAAAAATTAAATAAGTACACATATTATCAGGGGCGTTCTCAAGATATAAGGTTAGGGGGACCGACAAATAACGAACCCCTGACCAATATTAAGTTATCAACATATACTACTTTCGTCCCGTTTTAACTTGTCTACTTTTTTTTTTTGTTTGTCCCAACTTAATTTGTCAGCCCATAAATGACAAATTTCTCTCACAATTTCCACCCTTAAAATCTCCATCTTTCAAAAAGTCAAAGATTCCACAAAATCTATTTTTTCTTAACCTACATGCCCGCCAAGTAGACAAGTTAGGCCGGGACGGAGGGAATACGTAATAATAAATATAAAATATTTATATTTATTATTTAAATAGAATATCAGTAATATTTATTATTAAATATGTCGAAATTTAGCATTAGTTATCTATATATTAAAACTTAGAGCATTTTTATTATATGTTATGAAAATTATCTGAACTTATCATAATATTTCATAATATTGAGGGAGACCGACATACACATATTATTGAAAATGAGTACACAATTTACATATTATATATTTTTTAAATATAAAATTAGTGAAGTAGGGGCGGGATTGGGGGTAGGTTCGTCCCTGCATATTATCAGGATTTCAGTTATATATTTTAATAAAAAATCTCTGATTAATTTTCACTGGACGAGAAAAATATTGAAATATCGAGATATCGTACTTAATGTACCGAAAATTTATCTAAAATGTGGAGATTTCAACATACGGACTTTTGATGCGGTAACAATATAAAAAATTCGTTATTTTGGTATTTATGAAAAATGAATTGAAATTTTGGAACTGGCCCACTTAGAATCATTAATTTTTCTATCACCAAATCAAGTGTTTCATCCAACTTGTTCCATCATCATAAATTATAGCACTGACCATTATATTTGTTTTAGTTAAAGTTACCGTCTTAAATACTAGTCGTTTTGGAAAAAGAAAATGACTTGCTGCAAAAAGAAAAGTTACAAAGAATGTTGTAGTACACATAAAAAAATAACATTTATGTAAAAATTTCTTAATTTTGTCACTTGTTCTAATATTACACCGATCCACTATATTCAGAGATAGAGCGAAAAAACAAAATTATAGGTAAGGAAAGATTTTCGTGAAGGTAAAAGAGAATTAGAACGAGATATATTACGTATGAGTATATTTGTTGAGAAGTTCTTGAAAAAGTCTTAAGCTACTATTATTTAGAATCGAATGGAGTATATTTATAAATGTACATAATATATATACATATATATCACAAATATCACTAGCATCAATATTTTGAAAGACGATAACCGCTTATCGGACTATAAACTGAGCTCTAGTGTCTAGGCTGGAAGAAATATAGATAGCCGAAGATAGTCCAGTCTAGCTAGCGAGGAAGCCGGAATACCTCACTGAAGAGAACAAAATATTTTTCTTCGAATATTTATGAAAAAATTAAAATTTAAGAGTGGTGAAGTTCTTTATTTTATTTTAATTACATTATATACGTATAGACGTAGTAATTTTGTCGAAATTTTTGAAAAGAGTGGTGCCACCACCACCTCTCTACTCCTAGCTCCGTCTTTAATTTTAACGGCTAGGTAGAACATAGTCATAGTTAGACGGGAAGTTGCATTATTTAAATCTGGCCAAAAGAGTAACGTTACACTGCAAACTGTCAGCATTTTTTGAAGTCACAAGATAGCACAATAATTAAAAAAAAAAAAACTCTGACAACAATAACTTTTTAATAATTTCATGCATCAAACATAGGGAAAATTCCAAAATATCAAAGTCCACATGCAGCCCACAAATTAAGTTAATTAATTAATCAACATTAAATGTTAATTCATCAATATCAGTCAATTAATTTCTACATCAAACATTTTTTTAATCAAATTTCATTACTGACCAAAATAGCCTTATTCTGAAGCATTGAATTCTTACAATGCAAAATTGCACCTTGAATTGCATTTTGTAGCTCCTCCATTGACGACGCATCCGACCCGATCCGACCCGTCTCGGCGGATCCGGACACGAATCCGGATCTGCCGTGGCTGGGTGATGAACCCATGGATGAAGGGCAGCTTGAAAAGCAACTTCTTCCTCTAGGGTACCTTAAATTTCCCGAAAACGAATGCGATATCAACGTAAGGGTATTTTCGTCATTTTGACAGTTTGTCGGCGACGGCGACGGCGGAGGCGGAGAAACAGATACTTTCTGTTTTTGGGAGAGCTTTTCATATAAAGGTTTGACTTTCTTCAAGTACTTACATATCACATCCTTGGCGCTTGAGCTCACGCGCTTTACGCCGCCAGCGTTGCTGGCGGCAATGCTGGCGGCGGATTTCTGATCTTTCCGGAAGAATTTCGGAAGGGAGAAGTACTTGAGAGATTTTTTTGACTGCATGCTATGTGCTTCTTCGGTAAGGGAGAAGTATCTGAGAGATTTTTTTGACTGCATGCTATGTTCTTGGGAAACATTGTTGAGAGATTTTTTTGACTGCATGCTATTACAGCTGCGGGGTATGTTGGACGTGAGGCGTTTGAGTTCATCGTCGGTGGCGGAGGAGGGGCGGGAGGAGTCGCAGTCGGCGGAGGAGGAGGAAGTGGAGTCACGGGAGGCGGTGGTGGTGGTGTCGGAAGAGGAGGTGGAGGAGGAGGAGAGGAGGAGAGTACGGACCATCGAGAGACGGGGGGAGGGGTGGAGGGGGAGGAGTTGGCCTTTGTAGAAAAGGTCGTCGGCGGGGCAGAGATCGGCGGCGGAGGATTTCCGTGGCGAGGCGGCGATGGTGAACTCGAAGTCGGAGGAGGAGGAGGAGTGGGTGGGGGAGGAGGGGAGGGTGTGGGATTTGGGGGATAGGCGGTGGTGGCGCTTTTGGGTGCGGTGGCCCATGGTGGTGGCGCGGCGGCAGTGCGGCGAGATGCGGTGGAGGGAGGTGGCTACATCATATGGAGAGGGTTTTTTTTTTTCTTTTTTAAATCTTGTTATGGAAATGGTTGCATGAATTTATATATATGGGCATGAAGAGGAAAATTAGTGGAGTATAAAATAATTAAATATTTAACTAACCCTAGTGATTTAGATTTGAAGGAACTTATTGTTTATTTATTAGTGCAATGATCTAGTAGTTTCCCATTAAGTGGACACTAACCTATATAGGCTATGCCGGTAAACAAAAATTCATATGTAACGTATTTCATTTCATGTGATGGGTTAATATATGTATAATATAAAATAAAATGAATAAATAAGACTTCGTCTTTATTTCTTGATTTGAGTAAATGTGGTCCTGCACACGAAATAAAAGTTATATAACCGCCACGCACAAGGCTCACTCATGATTATTTATTGATTTATCTGTCAAAACGAGATAAGACAATCTAATTCAGATAACGTTATTACTTATAAAGAAAAAAAATTAGTGTACATTTTTCATACCGCACTTCATTGGTAAATAAATAAAGATGGTTAGAGGTCGGGATATAATTAAATTAAACTATTGACGAACTACTTGGATCGGAAAAATATTTGCTTGGGATTATTCGCTAATTTAAATGAGCCATGCTCGAGTTTAATTTTGAACTAGAACATTTCTCCTAGTCAAACTTGAATCTATTAGTATTGGGTTAGTACACTCGTGAGGTTGTTCTTAAACTCCGACATGAGCGAACTCAAATTTTATATAGTTTTTAGAATTTGTATTAAGTTGATTTTCTAGTTTTGGTGTTAATATAACATAATTTAAATTTCTTATAATTACTTAATATATTTTGTTCTTATTTTCTTATTTCTAAATAGCTCTGTTATAAAAATTTCAGAGTAGCTCCGATTAATTCTCGCCTAGGCGCTAGGTTTTCATTGGCCGCCTACGTTTATTTCTCGATTCCTCGCTGCCTAATAATGTCTATGCCCCCAATGTTCCGTCCAGACCCCAGCTAATCGCTAGACCTCAATCCATCGCCTAACTAACGACTTTTACAACCTTGATAAATGGAATGTCCGTGTGATGGTTGTTAGGCATATTTTTGCTACCATAAATAACTTATCGAGCTTCGATTTTTTACTCCAGCTTAGATACATGTAGGGGTGTTCACTATTCGGTTGAAACCGAAAAATCGCCCGAACCGAATCGAAATGTAAAATTCAGTTCGGTTTTTCTCTTTATCAGTTCGGCTTCGGTTTTATATATAACAATAATTCGGTTTTCGGTTCGGTTCGGTTTTTTCAATAAAAACCGCAATAGAAACCGAAAAACCGAATTAAGTACCCCTTAAATTAAAACTCCCCTCCTCATTTGTCTTTCATTTGCATTTTAATTTCATTTCATTTAAATTTCATTTTATATCTAACAAGTAACAACAAGGGGCAAATAAAACCTAATTTACATCATCGTAGTTTGTTGCTTTCTCACGTCCATTCTGATTAGCATTTTGTACTCTTTAAGATAACAAGAAAAGTTGATTCTTCGACCAACTCATTTTTATATCAAGAATTTTTATTCAAATGTATTTAATATTCAAAGTTTGATTTTAGTGAAAAACTTAAAAATTAGTGTAAAAATTCGGTTTTCGGTTTTGACCGCAACCGAACCGAAATATTTCGGTTCGGTTGATTTCGGTTTTTGATAATTTTCGGTTCGGTTTCGGTTAGCAATTTTTAAGGATTTCGGTTTTCGATTTTGTTAATTCGGTTCGGTTTCTGACCGATGAACACCCCTAGATACATGTACAAACAACTCGAGTTTGAATTACTCGTGAGCTCAGTATTTTAAGAAAAATTGAACTCATAAATAACTATAATAACTCTTAGCCAGACATAAATTCTTCGAAAATTAAACCAGCCAAATTCAAATAATGTATTACCCGTTCGATTCGTTTACATTCCTACTTAAAATAAATTAAATTAGGTCGTTGTACGCAAATCAATAAGGTCAAACAACACGCGCTGAACATTTATTAGATTTTATTTGACTGTTGAGTTTTCAATAATTTGTAGGTCATAGGAAATGAAGTCTCAACAAATTTTGAGTTTTAGTTGTTTGTTTATAAATATATGGATTGAGTAGGCTGAACATAAAAAAATTGATCTTATAAATTATAAATTTATTATTTATTTTAGGATAAAATATGATAAAATTTATAAGATATTATAAAATTATTCTTAGACAAGTATTCATAAAATTATTAATAAATTATTTGAATTAGATTGTCATATATTCCATTCTGATGAGCAAATCTATAAATATTCATAAACGATTTTTTATGTTCTTTAAAATAATTTTTATTTTCGATTCCTTTTTGTCTAACCACGTCACTACTCAATTCCATGTAGGGCCTACTAGGGTTGGCAATGGAGCAAGGAATCCCCATTCCCCGCGGGGATTCCCCATTATCTTCCCCCGGTGGGGCGGGGACGGGGAAGATTTTTGTCCCGATCGCGGGGACGGGGATAGGGTTCCCCGCCCCGCGGGGATCCCCGCCCCGTTCCCCGCGGGGTCCCGCTATATAGTTTTTTTTTTCCTAATATATATAGTGGGAATCCAATTATATTATGTAATTCTATATATTTGTTTAGAAAAAATATATTTTATTTTTATTATATAACTATTATTGTAATATTAAAATGGACTAAATATATTATATCCTATTTTTTTTGTCGAACTTTGTTAAATTTAAGTCTATTAATTATTTCTAAATTTATTTTATTTTAAATTTTATTAGTAGATATATTAAATAAAATTAAAAAAAATTAAAATATACGGGGAGGGGGAATCCCCGCGGGGATGGGGATCCCCGTGGGGATGGGGATAAAAAAATCCCCGCCAGTTTCGCGGGGACGGGGACGGGGAATCCCCGGGAACGCGGGGACGAGGACGGGGACTTGGCCCCCGGCCCCGCCCCGCCCCGTTGCCAACCCTTGGGCCTACTGAACTTTCGACTAGTAGCTAGCGACTTTAACAACATTACTATAACCTGTTCAATTTAAAATATTAAAAAACAAACAAGCAAACAAATATAATCATGATAATTGGCAAACTATCAACCACCCAATTATATTTATATACATATATATATATATATCATATCCTAGCTAATTATTTTAGGATAATTTCATTTAAAAAATTAATCAAATGTAGCTAGTAAATATTAATTATAACTTCAATTAGTTGACCACCTTATTATTCAGAACAATAGTCAGAGATCGTTTTTCACTACCCTTACTAGAATTTTTGAAATAAAAGAAATGCAGCGAGTATTTCAATATTAATCAAAATGAAGACGACATTATTGAATTCATTTTCTCTTTTCTTATTTAGAACTAGATGTAGTAGAATTGACCTAATTCATGAACTATCTAATCCGCCCAATATTTTAGACTAACTAATCCGATCATATAAATGTTGGCCCGAATTAACATCAGGCGAACAAGTCGTACCCAATAAGCTAAGAGCTCAATGGGATCTTAGACGGATGAGCCCGAATAAGCTCGATTGCTCAAATTACCGTCTATCAGAAAATGATCCTCTATCCCACAATTATCTTGTCACAACCCTATCTCACTTCAAAATCGAGTCATACAATATAAATCGTTAACCACGAACACATGAATCATGAGCCCTAAACTATGATCTATTGAATTATAAACACTAAACCATTAAATCGTGAACCACGAACCGTGAATCGTAACATCATAAGTTTACAATAGAAAATATATACTAATTCACAATAAACTTTAAACATGAAATATAAACATGAATCCTGAATCTAAATAAATTATAATTAACTTAATTTTAAAGTAAAACATGAATGAGACAGGATAAAAGTGGACGAGAGGATTCTAGGTGCTTTCAAAAGATTCAAAAACCTTGATCATTTATTCTGGAAAGTCCAGAATGCCCTCGATGAACAGGATATTAGAAGGGGAAATGACGTTCCTAGCCTCATGTGGGTTCTTTTTCTTTAATATTTTATTCCACCAAAAAAGAAGTTGAAATGACTAAAAAGACCTCAGGTAGTTACTATGATTGTTGAAGGTCCCATCACATGCATGGCGTTCCAGTTTTCTATTTTCCTTCCATACGTTCCTTTTTAATCACGTGTTCGTGACAGCTGGCAGTGTGGCTGTGGTTAGGTACCACGTGGACCATATCTGCTACTAGCCCTTTGGGCCAATCTTTTGGAAATGTTTGCAAAAACAGTACTTATCAATTTAGTTTGAGAAAAAAAATTGAGATGTTTTGAACAAAACAACTTTTAAAAAAGAAAAGAAAAAGAAGAGATGATCCATATTAAAAGTTAAAAACTGAATTTTAATGTTTTTCTATAATTTATTATTTTAATCACTTTTTTTCTTCAAAGATTATCCATTTTTTTTAGGTGGTTTTTAAAAAATCTCTAATTCAATCACTTCTCTAAAACAAAAGCAACGCAAATAAACTAGTATGATACTATCCGCTTTGTACCAGATCCTCACGTAGTTGTTTTTGGGTGTTGCCAAAAATGAGTCATAGAGAAGCATTTTTAGTCAGGGATGGGGGAAAATACCCGCACATGCCGTATCGAAAATACCAAAATTTTCGGTACGGTAACGATGTGATAATCTAAAAATTTCGGTATTTCGGTGTATACTGAAATATCGAAAAAAGTTAGGTATTTTCGGTAATATATAAATATACAGAATTTTTTTCGGTATTTTGGTAGTTCGGTATTTCAGTATACCAAATTCCTAACGGTATATCGTAAATTTTCGGTATACCGAAATTTCGGTATACCAAAATCAAGGGTATGGATTGGTATATACCGATACCGATACAAAATTCGGTATACTAAATTTCGGTACGGTATCGATATTTACCGATATCATACTGAATTTTCGGTATGCCGAATTTTGGTATACCGAAATTTTCGGTACGGTAACGGTATGAATTTTCGACGTACCGAAAATTTCGTACGATAACGCTATGGGCGATTCGATACGGTATACCGTACCGCAACCATCCCTATTTTTAATTTAATATGTCCATGATCTTTCCCGTATTCAATCGATTTGAGACTTTAATTGACAGACCAAAGCCCTAACAATCCTTTCCTCAAACAAAGCACCAACAAGTCAGTCATCCAATGTTTGCCCAAGTCTAACGTACATTTGGTATCATGCTCAATTCGTGCACAAGTTGCAAAATTAACGTACACCTTGTCCCAACCTCAATTCATGCCAAAGTTGTACTAACTTCAATTTGTGTCAAAGTTGTACTGTGTTTTGTACGCTTGGGGATCCCCTTCACTCAACTGCACAAGTGGGTTGCAACAATCGATTTATGTAGCATCAAAACTAAGTCTGCCAAGTTCTACTGGACCGAACCATAAAATCAAACTGATTTCGCCACATCTAATCTAAAAGTTTAGTAATGCCTTACTTTTATGTTTCAACTTTCTATTTTCTTTTTCTGAGTGCAGCTACAGTGAATCTTTGAATTTAATCAATCATAAAAACATGTTTAAATTTATTTGTCAGATTGGCCCTATCTGCGATGCCCATCAGGCCATTAATCTATCTGAGTTAGGTTTAGTAGTTCCAACGATACTTGAACTACGATTTCTACTGTTCATACCACCTTAAATGTCGGGCAGCCGAGTTTCCCACCTCCATGGGGTGGAGAAAAATATCAAGATGCTGAAATACTAAAATATCGCACTTATCGTTCAAAAAATTGCCAAGAATACCAAATTTTTTAGCATATCAGATTTCCGGCAAGGAACAGTATCGTAATGAATAATTTCGTTATGGTATGATATTATAATTGATTTCTCTTTGGTATTTTAGTATACATCAAATAAGGAAAAAAGTTAAGTATTTCGGTATACCGATTTTTTTTATATTGTGATATTTCGGTATATATTAGTATACTTATTTTTTTAATATTTAAATTATTCGGAATACTAAATTTCTAACGATATGAATTTTCCATATATTAATTGATCATTTTTTTCACATATAATAGACACGCCTTTTCGTTGCTTTTTCAAATTCGTTGCTTGTTGTGCATGCAGTCACGAGACAAGAATCAGGTCTTACTGCTATTGGGCTTCTTGTGGATGATATTAACATATGCTTTTAACGGATTATTTAATATAGTTGTTCATAGACTTGCACGTCTTTTGTTTCAGCCGATCAAATTATGTGAATGAGTCTTGATTTTTCTGATTGAATTGAAATTCTCGATTTAAAAAAAAAAATAGACACACCTTTTCTTTTTCATTCCTTTCTTCTTGGGCGCGTTGATGAAATTATGAAGATTATGCATGCTTACTTTCCTAATAATTTTTAAATTATTGCTTTAACCAGAATAAATAATTAAATTTGCAATTTTTAAATTATTGCTTTAAGCAGAATAAATAATTAAATATGCAATTTTTTAATTATTGCTTTAACCAGAATAAATAATTAAATATGCATGGATTAGTCATAATAATAATTAATAATTAAACAAAAGTAAGCTCGTGATAATGACTCTGCCTGCAATTAGTATGAGCAATGATTTCTGTTAATAATATACTCTATTATAATCACATATTGTGTTTAATAAATATTTATAAAATATTGGGTCAAAAAAAATAATATTTATAAAATATATATGGGCCTAAACTGCTAGCTGTTTTGGGCTCAAAAGCCTGACTACTTTTTATGGCCAGATTTGCATATTAATAAAGTAAATTGCATACTATTTTATGCTAACACATACTCCCTCCGTCTCGGTTCAATTTACTTATCTTGATCGAACACGAAGATTACAAAAAACAAATTTGTGAAATCCTTAACTTTTTCAAATGTAAAGATTTTGAGGGTGGAGATTGTGAGAAAAATTTGTCATTTATGGGCAGACAAATTAGATTGGGACAAACCGAAAAGGAAAGTAGGCAAAATAGAGCGGGACGGAGGAATACATAAATAAATAAACATTTCCTCATTGTAATTAGACCATATATATACATGAGTTGACAAAATCAGTCTGATCCAATGAACCGTTTCAGTCCGTCAATTTTAGATAGGCTGAACCATAGAAATCTAGGCATGTAGTATTATCGGGGTCAATACCCAATCCGATGGGCCAAAGTCCGACAGACTACGAGACGCCCGAAAATATTTGTATATTAAGAGGGATGGGCTGAATGGGCTCAATAATCGTTAGTCCAATAAAATTTTGACCCAACTTCATATTTTATCTTGGCTCAATAGGCTAGGTTAAGACGAGCGGATCAAGTTACCACCTCTATATATATATATTTTATTTAAATAAGTTTTTGATATTTCGAAATGGGCCAGGTTGACAATAGACATTTCAAATAATTGGTTATGTTGTTGGTGTGTGTAATATGTGTGAAGTGTGTGGAATGTGTATGATTACGTGGTTATATTTTATATGTGTACGAGATAGTAGATATATATTTAAAGTAATTAGGTCGTAGAAAACATTTCAAATGCATTCAATTTGAACTAAATATTTAGAAGGGATTTTATTAATTTGTTTTATTTGTCCGATAAGTCAATTTAATTGTGATATTTAAAATGAAAACATCAGTAAGAATGGTTCGATATGATATATCATATTGAATTTATCAAACATTTCGTCGTATCAAAATTTTCGAACCATTATCATATTGAAAATTCGGTTGATTGTGATTTCATGATTTTCATCTAATCTAGTTTAGTACATCGTTGATTGTGATTCCTAGCTTGGAATCGGTAGTCGTGTCACGTGCAAGTGAAGCATGATTTTAAGGTAGCCTTTGACACTTTGTCCCCAAACACGGTTTAATCATATGTGCAAATCTCAATGATAATTAATACTTTCTCGTCCCACGTAATTTTGTATGGTTGATAGAATACGAATGTTAAGAAAAAGTTGATTTTGGAAAATTTTTTACTTTTTTAAAAGTGAGGATTGTGAGTGAATTGTTCTTTTTAAAGTATGCAAAATTAAGTGGGACGAACTGAAAAGAAAAATATGCAAATTTAAGTGGGACGGAGGGAGTAATATAGTAATTAAAAACAACTGATTCTTCTAGGGTGTGAAAAATACCGAAATGTGAAATATCGTACTTATCGTATTGAAAATTGACCAAAAACATCAAAATTTTCAGTATTCTGGTTTTCGTTACAATATGGTAATTCGGTATTTCGTCATATGTCGGTATACCAATTTTTTTTTATATTTTGTTACTCCCTCCGTCCCATCCGAATTTGCAAACTTTCCTTTTCGGTATGTCCCACACCAATTTGAACACCCTTAAAAAAAAAAAGTTCTCTCACAATTTTCATCCTTAAAATCTCCATCTTTAAAAAAGTCAACCAAAAAGCAAAAACAGTTTTTTCTTAATATACGTGTCGGGTCAACTGTGCAAACTCCTATGGGACAAAGGGAGTAGTTCGGCATTTCGGAATACAACGTTAAATCTCGATATATCAAAACCAACGGTAAATGACAATATATATACAATACCAACTTAGAGTTCGGTATACAGAACTTTCAGTATGATATTCATAAACCAATTTTTTTTATATTTTGTTAGTTTGATATTTCGGAATACAAAGTTAAATTTTGATATATCAAAATCAACGGTAAATCGATAAATCAAAATTTCAATAAGATATTGGTATTTATTAATACCGTACCAAAATGTATATGAAAATTTAATACGATATCGATATAGATTTATCAAACACATAAAATTCTAATACGATAACGGTATTGATGATTCGATACAATACACTATATTAAACCACCTCTATTAATAATGATATAAATTGTCCAAAAGTCAGTTTTAGTCCTGCCTAAACATGATTAGACGGGAATAAATTGAAAGAAAAACGGATACGATAAATGTTAGTCTAACATCTAAAAAAAACTATATAGAATTAGACGAAATTTTTCGCAATAGAGTATTTAGCTAAGTGTGAGAGAAAATAAGGGGAATATGTCCTAATTGCAAAAACAAATCACATTGTTTTAGAAAATTGCAATTTAACCCTCATTTTTTTTTCTTAAAAAATATAGTAAAAGAAAACAACTCTCTCACAATCTCAATTGAGTGAGTTTTGTGCGGGATCACACGTGTGATGAAATACATTTTTATATGAAAAGATGATATTTTTACGGATAAAAAAGATACACTTGCTACAATGATACTTTGACAAATAAAAATAAAAGTGAAACATTTACTGATAAAAGTGATATTTTATTTGAATTGCAATATTGAATATTGACGTATTCCATTTACAAATTGAAAAAGTAAAACTTAAATTATACTTCCTCAATCCCGGTCTAATTGGCCTACCTTGGTCAGGTACGGAGATTAAGGAAAATCAGATTTTGTGGAATCTTTGACTTTTTCAAAGGTAGAGATTAAGGGAGGAGATTTTGAGGATGAAGATTGTGAGAGAGATTTATCATTTATGAACTGTGTCAATTAGATTGAGACAAACAAAAATAAAAGGTCAGTCAATTAGGTCGGGACGGAGTAGTTAATTTAGAAATTAGTGATTGTTTTCTGCAATTTATGATTTTATGCAAGTTGGGCCCATTTGGATAAAATGATTATGGAGGCCCAGTGCAATTGTAGAGCAGCATCACATATTTGAGAATGCGGCCCACTACCTATACCTATATATAAAGTGAATAGAAAAACGGGCGCATAAATATTATCGGAAGAGAGGTCTTTTCTATAGATATACAGAGTAGGAGATCATATATACATATGAAACGACTAAATTATCTCTTAATTAATTGTTTTTTTATGAAAGCACATTAATGTGTTTTTTCGTTAACAATATGTATACACTATATATTATTCGCTCCGTCCCGTTCAGTTTTGCACACTTTCTATTTCGGTCAATCTCATTTAATTTTGCACACGCTTAAAATGAAATTTATTTTACAATCCTTACCTTCAAAATCTCAACCCTCAATCTCCACATTTTAAAAAAGTCAACCGAAAAGGAAAAAATAGTTTTTCTTAATATACGTGTTCGTCCCTATGTACAAAATTGAGCGGAACGAAGAGAGTATTATAAAAGTATGTTAAGTTTCCGTTAATGTTCGTTTGTCGTATTTCAACTCTTTCTAGTTAATTTTCGTTTGCCCTATTCAATGGTTATTTAAGTATTTTCCTTCATAGTTTAATATAATATTATTACATCAACATACTAAATAATTCATTATGGATCACAATATTCACCAACTTGTCAAATATTTTATTACTCACTCCGTCCCGAATGAACTTGCACTGGTCCCCCGGCACACGTATTAAGAAAATTTGCTTTTTGATAGATGTTGACTGAGCCAAATCTGTTTTTACCTTTATGTGATGGTAAAATTGCAATTATGTAATTAATGTGGGGTAGAGATGTAAAGTTTTATTTCCTGAAATGAAAAGTGTGCAAAAGAGATGGACACCCCGATTAGAAAAGCATGCAAGTTCATTCGGGACGGAGGGAGTACTACATATCACACCATTCACCCATACGAACATAAACCAGCACCATAGGACCAATTTTGGTTTGCGGTATTTTAACCCGTTCAAACTATTTATTCAAGGGTTAATTAAGTAATATTCCTTAATAGGTTAATTTAATCTTATTACATTCAAGGGTAAAAATATCGATTTTTACGGAAACAAATTTTGAGATTTCGGAAAAATTTCGATATTGATTTGAAATATCAGTGCAATTTTTTTAAAAAATACTGAAAAATATATCAAAACATATAATTTATCATGATATTTTATAGATTGTTATAAACTAACTTAAATTTAAATATTTAAACTAAAATTAAAACAACATAATTAAATTCAAATATTTTATAGATTATAATATAAATGAGCAGAATTAAAACAGCAAGACAACAATATAAATGAGCCCTAAAATTAAAACTAAAAGCCGAATTTATTCGTAAAAATTGTGGAAATTGAGAACAGAAACCTGCGAACAATCTATTTCAACAACTTCTTCTACGGCTTCACGGTTTCGCAGGAAGAAGGGCTTTGATTTCCGGCGGTGGGATTGCAACTTACGGTAAGAAAAATAAAACGAAAAATTCAAGAAATTCACCGAAAAATCAGCGAATTTTTCACGAAATCCTGAACAAATTCCACTGCAGTTTGTCCGAGAAGATAGATCCCCGACATTTCCGCCGAGAACTCGGCAATATCTCGGCGAAATTCAGACATAAATGAGTTGCAGGATTTATTCATCTCGTTGGATGGGTTTTAGCGAGATTTACGTCCTTTATTACATCTATGATAAAAGAATTTTCAAATAGTTAATTATGTAAGTTAAATATAATTTTATTACATCTATAATAAATGTAGTATTAATAATTAATAATTATTTATTATACATCACAATATTCACTAGCATATCAAATATTTTACTATTACATATAACAACATTCACTCATACGAATATTTAATCAGTAAGACACTCATAAGAGCCTTCTTTCTTCCACTTCCAACTAACACCTAACTTTAAACGAGATCAGATGAATATATAATTATTAATTAGACAATTAAGACTTTTCTAGATATTAAAATAACTCGTTACAATTTGAAAACTACCACCACTGTTTGACATAGCTAAACTTTAAAGTTAATCATACAAATGTATTTAAATAATTAAGTTATAAGAACAAATAATTTAAAAATTATTTGATAATTTAAATAGATAAAAGCAGTTGAGATTTCGAGTTTAGCTATAAAAACTATTTAAATAAAATATAAAATTTATGTTTTAACTATAAACATTCTTTTATATATCATTCGGGATTGTTTTAACTATAAGAAATATTCAATGATTTCATATATATATATATGTATATATATATATATATAATATTCAATTATAGGTGCCATTGATAACCAAAACATAATTATGTCTTCGAAATTTTGCACTTGGAAATATATTTCAGAGATACATTATATCATACTTTAATTTCCAACAAAATATATAAATACTCAACTTCAATTCAAACTTCATCATATAATTTCATACGAGAATAGACATATCATAATTCTTTGTCTACGTGTAAAAAATATTCTAAAATTTATACTACGTCATATACTCACCTATTACTTTTTTTTTTTTTTTGTAAATACTTTGTTGCAAATCTATTTTACCGTCACAAAAGTCTTTCCTTCACACAACGTGTGTGTAATATATATCAAAAATATTTTTGATGATGTTTTAATGTTAATATTTAATTTTGTGATTACTTGTTGTAATTAATATTTCTGCCTTTCAATTTTAAAGAACTTCAATTTTTTTTTTTTTTGTATGAATTCGTATATTACATAGACATTATACTAGTTTGAAATCAAAATAATACTCCGTCCCAAGAAAATGGTTTTGTTAGATCAAGAAATAATGCTTTCTATTAATTAGATGAATGTACACTTTTCTAAAATCATGAATTCTTATTTATACAGATTCACTTATTTGTTAATTAATATATTCGACAATAATTTGTAAAATTAGAATTTAAAATTCTACTTTAACTAATAAAATGTGACAATGATTTTTCAAGTTAACCAACTATTTCATTAATCAACAGAAAGAGGATGAGATATTTCACTTTTGCATATATATATATAGTATATAGATTAGATATAGGTAACTTTTCATTTTTCACGAAGTGGAATAGTTCAAGTGGCAGAAAATTTACTACCTAGACCTTTGATCACCGTGAAGGGAGGGGAGATTTTTTTTTTTTGTTCTTAAATTAGGAAAAAAATAAAATAAAAGAGAAAATGATCAGACGTAGTACCTCATAACTTTTATATAAAATCTAACAGATTTGTAAAAAAACTATGGAAACTAGCACATTTTGTCTTTTTGCCCTACAACTCCCCATTATACATTTTACTTTTTTCTTTCCCCTCCCCTCTCTTCATTTTACACAAAGAATCCCTTATGATAATTTATTCTTCATTTTCATTTTCAAGTTTTGAAGTTTCTCTTTTTAATTTTCTCTCTTTGTAGCGCCCCAATCCCATTAGCTCGGGATTAAAGTGCTACTAAATTTTCTTTTCTTTTGATTAAATAATAAATCAGAAAATGTGCGAAAGCGTGACTTAAAATGCTTATTGGATAAAAGTAGAAATTTTATTGACAATATGATACTGCCAAAATATATTTACACTAGTGGTGCCAAAGTTTCTAAGAAAATGCAAATCCCGGATTTGCATACACACAAACTTATTAATATACACAGAAGTGGCAAAAATATCTTTGAGTTGCGGGTAAAAGAAGGAACCCGGTGACCTTTGCCGCAACAGGCCCGCCACCTTGCTCAATTAACCTGAAGATTTGTAATTATGGGCATGAGTATAAACTCAGTGGAAACTTTGTAAGCAGTTATACTAACGAAGGTGCACAATAATAAACATATCCTTGACTTAGGAGCCCATCTTATGACTCAAAAGCCATATTGCTGGACTAGGGAGCCAATCTTACGACTCCCAAGTCCCACTCAAAAGCCAATCTTACGACTTAAGAGGTATCATATCATTAGCCCGAAGGCAAACATATTTATCAAGTATAAGTTCAGTAGCATAATATACTTACAAATAGCCCAGTCACCCACCTTGTTTGCTTGCTTTAAAAACTAAAGGTAGGTCGCAAATGTCCCAAGGCCCGATCCGCACTACACCAAGCACATGTTGTTTGTTTAATTAGTATTACTTATCGTGGGATTGGGGCGCTACACTCTTAATCTCACATTCTTCGGTGAATTAATTGGCTGAGATGAATCGTTTGTATGAAGGAGTGACATGATATATTTAATACGTCACGATTGATTCAGTACGAATACAACCAGTTAGAATGAGGTATTGGCAGTTGGCACAAACATGAGACTAAGTTGTGGCATGAATATGTGGGATGAAATATTTAACACGATTTATTCCGCACTAATACAATTAGTCAAAACATATTTAACGTGACACGAGTTATTCTGCACTAATATAACCAGGCAAAACGAATTGCTAGCACGATGTGAGACAAATTGTTGGCACGACATGTAAACGTCTAGGCACGAAGGATCATTTAGTTCTTCCCACGTAATGTAATTTTGCACAACATTCACAGCAAATGAAAAAAATAGATCAACATAGTTGAATTATAAATTGATGGAAAAGGGAGCTACAAACAAAAAATACAGTATTTTGGCACTAAAACAACAAAGTTGTCAACAAAAATCCATTAGTGTCGTGGGTTCGACACTCCCAGCAGCCAAAAAGAGGAACCTCCATAGCCGACGTCTGACGCTAAACGCCTCCGACTAAGGGACCGCCTCCTGTTGGGCACATTTGTTGCCACCCTTTTCAGTAGCATCAGCTCCAACGACCGTTCTCTCCACCACGCCGTCAACAACTTGTTTACTAGAACCCGCCACGACTCATTTCCTCTCTAGCCATCAAATGCTTTCTCCATCTCCCTAACACAAAATTATCTCCCAAATGTACCGTGATAGAAGCTCTGTACAAATGGAGCAAATTTGAACTGGTAAAAATGATGGTTTTTAGGGGGAGGATTTTTGAATTTGGAGAGAGAAAGTGAGAGTGAAAATGAGGGTAAAAGGGGGAGGGGTGGGGGTGGTGCACTGACAAGAATTGACAAGGGGGTGGGGAGTTGGGAAAGGAGGTGTGTATATGATTGAAAGACCTAATGCTACTTTTAATATATTTTTTAAAATGTTAACAGATTCTATATTTTAGTTGCACTTAAAATATCACCAACTATAGTTTGATAGAGTTTCGTGGCATTCGTCTTGTCCATAAATGCCTGAGCAACTCCAAGAACATTAGTTTCGACTTCCATAATTGTAAGTCTTTGTTATTCTATGAATTTCAACCCCCAAATAATTTTGTTCCGTCGAATCAATATGTGACTCAAGGTTTCTACCCAAAACAAACATCACGACATTCCCGAATGTCAAAATCCAAGCTCGCCATACTCGACCTAGCCACAAAGGAAGCATCATAATTAAATTTGATACCTCAATCAAGACGCACCAACCACCACATTTTCGTCCTCATTTTCACTGCTCTTAAATGGTTATGTACTTTAAATTCCTCTAGAAATCAATCCTCAACAAACTTTGTGAAATAAATTTTGGAGATCTGCATGGCCAACTATGCACCAATCACTTACGATCATTCCATATTTCCTACAACAACACACTAAACCGACCCATGGACTGTAAACCGCAATCATTTTTAACGTGCGCAAGACAATCACCTAATGAAATAAATGATGGAATCCATTTGTCGCCCAAACAAGAAGGTTGATAAAGTCTATCGTGCCCAATTACATCACAAAAATACACACATCTCCGTTTCCTACTAAACCTTGCAGCACGGGCACACTGTATCACAAGCTCATGCTTAACAATTAATTGTTTCCGCTAAAAAATACGTTTTAGTACAATTCCTAACATTATACATATCAGCTTTACTTTTACTTGTTCAATGACTAAAATGACTTCTATAAGTATGAACTTAGTTCTTATATTTCAAATATATACTATCTTTATAGATTTTATTTTTGAGAAATCTTTGTAGATTTGTTATTTATATAAAAATATTATATAAATAAAAAATATAAAACTAAATAATGCGTAATAAATAATTTCGTGTACAATTTACCTAACTCAACACATTGCGTTTACTTTAACGTACGTAAAAAGAATAAATTCTCTCTCACCCCTCTCTCTTCTCCAACTTTTCCTTTTATTCTGTTCTGTAACCCTAATCTAAAGCAGACCATCAACAATCAACAATATCATAAATCTCAAATTCGAAATTCACGAGCGATTACTTCTTCGATCGTCGGCCTGTACCTCGTTTTTTAGGTAAAATTGAATCTGTTTCCTTCGTTAATTTTCACGATTGATGATATAGGTACCTGTTATTGTTTCTCAATGTTTTCTGTTACGCCTTCTACAAGAGTTTAATTTGACTCAGTTGTGGAAGATTTCGTTTGGAATTACGGTGGATTTTGTTTGTTACTCATCTGATTGTTTTGAATATTATTTCCTGAATTTCTGGTTTTGGTGAATTATATGGTATTAGATTTATATCAGGGAGATTTTATGAATCTGTCCTGCTCAATGAGCTAATATTCGATTGGTAGGAATATGGTTGTTTCTGATCGGTTTGAAGATTTGTTAGGCCGCAGTTTTTGGGACTTTCTACGTAATTGAGCAAATATGATATCCACTTGTGTAAGGTTAGTATAATTGGCAATGAAAAATGTACCTGGTTTCTTATACCTGAATTTATTCTACTTTTGTTGTTTTCTTCGGGTATTTTGTTGCGGGGTTGGCTGTTTGACTGAATCTGTTTCTTATACACCTAGCATCAATTGATCAGTAGTTTGTTATTATGTTATATCAATGTCGCTTATGTGTATCTCACTTATGTGTCTTCACTTTCAGGAATAGGACAGAAATAATGTCTCTTGCACGGCCTTACCGGTTACGAGGTGGTCAGCTTCGCAGTGATGGTAAGCCAACATATGGTAGAAACCATAGCATGGGCATGACAGCGACAGCAGCTGTTGACAACTACAACTGGAACCATGATAGTTTGCCCTATAATCCAAACTTTTATATGAAGAATCATGGTACTTCCTTTGATTTCTCTCGAAACTTGATGTTAGATGGACCTAGTTCTGACCATCTTTGGCCTGAAGCTATGCATTCTTCAAAGAGGAGAAAGGTCTCAGATTTGTCTTACGAAAGCACTGTCAGACCCTATCAACCACCATTCACATACATCAATGGTGGTGAAAATGCTGCTGACATGTGGCAAGATGTACCTGCGCAATTCTTCAATGCTTACTGTAGTGCACCATTAGCCTGCAACAACAGTACAACTGTAACAGCCGCAACCGGCTCTGACGTCAATGCCAGTGCCCATGCTTCTATTACCTCCAAACGGGATCGGTCAAAGTTTGAGGATGATGAGGAAGTGGTTTTTATGTCGCGAGATGAGATAGAAAAGTGCTCTCCCTCTAGAAAAGACGGTATAGATGTGCTGCACGAGACACATCTGCGATACTCGTACTGTGCCTTTCTTCAGACTCTTGGAGTTCGGCTTGATCTGTAAGCTATATACTTGCAAGTTATTACGTGGAGTTAGCTTTCAATTATTATTGTGCTACATTCTATTTCTTCTTATTCCTAATACGTGCTTTTAGGTAACATTTTTTTTTTTTTCAATTGCAGGCCACAGACCACTATCGGAACTGCCATGGTTTTGTGCCATCGTTTCTTTGTTCGCCGCTCTCACGCCTCTCATGATAGATTTGTGAGTATCTATTTTGTGAACCTGTCAATCTTTTTTTCAGAAATGAGATTAACTATGAATATATAGATTTTCATGTCTCGAGAAACTTCGGCAGAAATACCAAGGAATTATTGAAATTGGGTTGCTCTGTCAATTCAATAGCTAATCAGTTGATCTGTTTCTATCTGCAGTTAATAGCTACCGCCGCGCTTTTCCTTGCCTCTAAATCTGAGGAGTCGGCGAGGCCTCTGAATGATGTACTGAGAGTGTCGTGTGAAGTTTCCCACAAGCAGGACTTCACTGTTCTCTCTTGCTTGCTCCCTATTGTGAGTATCCACTCTCATTATCTTCTCTCTGCTCTATGTATGTAACCCATTAGAATAACATAAATTTATTAGAGCATTCTAGTAGTCTCTGAGTTGAGCACACGAACATTTGTCATTGGCTCATTATTCTACCGAAATCAAGCTTTGAGGAATATGTCATTATTTCTTCTGCAGAATTAATTATCTATATGGTAAAACAAACGACATGTTTCCTCTTCTGCTCAGGAGAACACATAATTTTTTGCAGTCTTAGTCTTGTGTTGAAATCTTTATTTGTAACTGATTCTCCGGAGCTTAATTCTCAATCTTGTATAGTCATGAAATATGTATCATAGTTACCTAATTTGCTGTCCCCTGAGTACTGCGTTCCGGAATGTGCATTTCAATTCGAGGTTCTCCGTCGCACTAGGAAGGCTCGGGATTGTGTACTGTAACTTGATAAGATGATTTGAAATAGAAACCACGTTCAAGCTGCCGGCAAAGTTTTGCAGGTAAAGAAGCCGATGGGAAAATCGGGGTGGGGCATCCAGGTGGTTTAGATGCGGCCGCGGGATCTGTGTTTCTTTTTTTGTTGAATCCCCTAGTATGAAGATAGAATATTAGGGTTAGGTTTCTACATGCTTTTTCAATTTTGGGCTGGGCTCTTACGTTATGGGCTTAGATTTTTACGCAAGCTTTTTATTTTTATATTTAATTACTTCTTGGGCTAAACCTTTTTAAGTATATCGAGGGAAGTTATGAACTCTTTTTTTCCTACTTTATGGTATTTATTTCTAGGTGCTAGGTAAAAGAATAATATTAAAGTGAAATTTAATAATAACACTAATATAGTTCACATACCGCATTCCTTAATAGCGTACCAACTACCAACTCTGCCTATCCCTAAGGTACCAAAAAAAGTAAAAATTGTGTACCACGATCCCTTTTACTTACTGCGAACCGGAATGTACCGCGTTCTAGGTAACTATGATTTGTATCCTTAACTTGTGTCATATGCAACTACTAGAATTTCAGATGCCACTTGAAAGAAAATAAAGTTATTCCTTTGCATTCTTGCAGTGATCAAAATATCTAGCAACATGTAATGATAATGATAGATTTTAATCTATGACATGATTTTTTAGAAAACTTAACGTAACTAAGGAATAAAAATCACATCAAGCAATAAGATTTAATGCATCATCTTTTTTCCTCCTACTCTAGTGAAATAAATTGTGCCGTTGATGTATTTCCTAATTCGTTTGCTCTTGACAGGATTGGTTTGAGCAATATCGTGAACGGATTATAGAGGCTGAACAATTGATTTTGACAACCTTAGACTTTGAGCTAGGCGTGGAGCATCCATATGAATCTCTGACATCCACTCTTGAAAATTTGGGGTTTTCACAATCCATTTTGGTGAATCTGGCATTGGGCTTGGTTAGTGAAGGGTAAGTCCACTGCTTTTCGTGTTTTCATTCAAGATTCTAATTGTAGTGGAAATATGCTTTAGGAAATTTATGAGTTTGATTGAGTACTCAGCATACATAATAATGTTATGACTCAGTACGTTGATTGCCGTTTTCTTGTTCAAAATTTGATTACTCCAATTATACTTGATTTACCTACCAATTGGAGCCAACACTTGCAATAATTGGAGATGGAACGAGTGGTTAAGTTTTTGACGTCTTCAGTTCTTTGTTTTAACATGGTACTTTTTAAGCTATTTTTCTCTCGCTTTCCTTGTTCTCATCCTAGTATGTGATGTTAATGTTTCAGATTGGCGTATAATTGCAGGGTCTATAGAGGATTAGCATGCTCCCTTATGATTTTTATAGCAGGCGGTTGATGTGCTGTTCATCAAATAAATGTTTTACATCTGAAGTTGAAATAGAGATATCTAGCGGATGCATTTTCCATGCTGACACCTTAAGACTTGCTCATTGGCTATAGAAGATCATGGATGAGTCAAACTAATTTTGCCATTTGGACATCTTGGTCTGTCTTTGAAATTCCTATGTGGACCTTGTGTTTCCTATTCGCTCTATTCCACATAGGATGCCTAATTGCCTATGATCAGGCTGAGGAACTTTTGCAGATGTTATCAACTATTTCCTGCCGTCAGTGCTTGTGCTGTCTGTCCATGAGCTGCCCATGTGATCCAACTGGCTTTCTTTCATCACTTCTTGAAATGACTTGCTGTCATCTTACAAGTTTTCACTTACTGTTCTCCACCCCGGCACACCCGTCGCCTACATTAAAGATCTTTTCTAGTTTGCCGAATTTTCTCAGGCAACCTTCCATTATTCCCTTTTCCTTTAACTATGTTTCAACTCGAAGCCTCCACCCTCACTCCCCACACCCCAAGAAAATTAAAAACAGAATACAAAAGAAGCTCCTGATTCTTGACAGTTCCAAGCTTGCCTCTGGGGAATATTTTTTTGCACAGTACTTGTCCTTTATAGGTAGGCATCTAAAGTAAGATCTTATATCATTTACATTAAAATAGCTTAAATCCTCGCCCTGCTCTAGAGAAAAGGAAACCTAATTGCTTGCATTTGCAGAAAGAGAGGGGGAGGGGGAGGTTCAAGTTGATTCGAAGTGCATTGGTACTTTATATTGCATTATGTGATGAGTCTGAAACTTGAACCAAGGTTAATCAATGCATAAAAACACTCATCCATGATAAGATCTCAATGTTTTCTCCGTTTCTCTTGGACAACTATCCCTCCTTTCCTCTCTCCCTCTTCATAAAAAAAATGGCATGTTAAAATAGCAGGAGGAGATTCTTTGTATTCTTTTTCTTTCTCTTTTCTTGGTTGCCCTTTTGTGGTCGTCCTCTTGATTAGAAAAGAGTATCTTGTAATGATCAATGCACTATTTTATTACGTATATGGTCACAAGGTTGTTTGACAATGCAGAGCAGTACATTAAGGCCAAACCTATTTTCAACTTAAGTACATTAACAACCTTAAATTTTTCATATCGTACACCTTGTGACCTAGTAGTTTTCAATTGATATTTCTCGTGTTCTGTTATTAGTCCTGTATGTGACATATAGTCTCCTTTTAACATTTAGGTTATCGGATGCAGAAATATAATGCTAAACTTTTTACGAATTTTATTGCTGCCTTATTGTCTTGTTCACAATTATTTCCTGCTTGTTCTCATAGTATTAATTTAGTTAGGGATCTTACCCGGCAAGAAAATTAGCTCCTCTGGGTGCTCGACGCGTCAACCTTCCTATTTGGTGGTTATATAAGTTCTCCTTAGATAATGAAAATGGTAATGGCACAAAGAAATAAGTGATGTTTAACTGTTATTCTTCACGAGGCTGATACGGGATTCTTTATAGTTGGCTAATTATAATACTTAATCACGTTTTTTCTGTTATAAGTGTATTATATGCTTTAGTATTCAGGATGTTTATTAGTTCCACTTTTTGACACTTTACAAGTTAGAACTTCCTTAATAGGTGAAGTTCTAAACAAAATTAGATGCCATGGCTTGTTGCCCCAGTGGTTAGTACAGTTGGTTGGGAGGTGACAAAGGGACCTTAATGTCCTGGGTTCTAATCCCCGCGACTGTGGCTCCTCCTGATGCCTGGCGGGGCTAAGCATCGGGGCACACGTGGTTAGTTGGAGTTTCAGCTGTGGGCCCGAAGGACCCTGCCACAGTCGGTTATTAAAAAAGAAGCATGGCTTGTTGATACATAGATACAGTAGGTGGTAGATCTGCATCAAACAACAGTCTTATTTTATCAGATTGCATCTTTGATTTTACTTTTGATTGGCCATTTAGTATGTAGATGCATCTCCCTTTTAACATTTTTTTTTTGTTTCTTATCTTTTTGGTCTCTAGTTTTATTTGGTGATAGACGGATGAGGCTTTTCCGTTATAGTACTTCACCTTTATTCCAGATATGTTAATATTTTTTATTACACCAGAATCATCATAGTACATTCCACTACTTTATAATTTTTGGCACTTGTTTAACACTATTTGAGTCCTGGACCTATTCCTAGTATGGATCTTACTATTGTATAATTATTTTTATGTCCACATAATACTACCAATGGCAGACATCTCATTTATGTCGTTAACTTGAAAGACATGTAAGATAAATTTTTGTATTATGAGTAATCATCAAAGGTACTAGCTATTGAGTTCGTGCCATTTTTTTACTAAGATGGTGTTGGTGTTTGCAAATGAAACAGATTGGAGCTTATTAAAACTTCTGACTCAAGGGACTGGAGATAGCAACTTTTGAATTGATATACTGATTAATAGGAATCAACTACATGTTAAAACAATATGGTCAAAGAAGTGAAAGAACATTGAATTCAACTTGGAGTATCTAGTTAGGTTTTGCAAATTTCATTTTCTTAGTCAATTGCCTACATTACTGTTACTCTTTTGAACAATAGAGTACGTGTTGTTTTCTGTTGTTAGAAGAGCACTTTTGTAAGATCCAACAAATTACTTTGTGCAGTTAAACAAACTAAGACATTTTATATAGTTATATATAATTTTTCAGTTTTCATATATATATATATATGAATAAATATAGTATATATAAATATTTTTGCATGTATCTTCTTTATATGCCATCTCCGTAATAGGGTGTTCATCACCCAAACTAGTATGTGAAGTACGATATTTCAATGGCTGAAAGATATGACGGGCATCATATTGCAAATAGCAATTGCAATAAGTCTAAAGATTTTCATGTTGCAAGCCTTTGCCTACTCAAAATATGAGGAATTTGGCTTCGTCCGGGAGGTGTATCATTGAACATGTGTCCCTACACCTGCATGCCCATTTAAATCAACACGGTGTTGGTATATTTGCCAGCAAAGGTGGGACTTGAACTCAATAAATCTGTAGGCGGTGTAACATATTCTCTATATTAGGCTACTCATTCAACACATTGCTGAAGAATCATGGATTTTTCCATCTCAGTTGCAGATTTATTCGTTGGTAAGGGAAAATTGTTTTGGCTCTCTCACTGACTTTCATTACATGAAATGCTATAACGATTATTCAATAGCTATTCTGTGATTGTTGCAAATATATTCAACCAGCATAGGTTTTTGGTGTTGCTTCAAACTGGTTTGTTTTTCTTATCTGTTTTTACTTAGATGTGATGGTGATTATTTTTGACGCATATCTGAAGTCGACTTCCCTTTTCTCAGGCTTAGAAGCTCGTTATGGCTTCAGTTCAAGCCTCATCAGATAGCTGCAGGTGCTGCATACCTTGCTGCCAAATTTCTAAATATGAATCTCGCTTCATGCCATAATGTTTGGCAACAGTTCCATACGCCGCCGTCTGTCCTTAGAGGTAAGCACCGTATGCTTCTCGATGTATTTACATTTGTTTCAGCAATGTATTTCAAGTAATTGTTTCTGTGATATATAACCTGCTCTTTCGTTTTCTTTTCTTATTGGGGTTTTCTTATAAGCTGCTTTTTGATGTGTCAAGTATCATTGACCGGTTATATTTTGGATGAAATCATGTACTCTTTCTGTCTCGCAAAGATTAAGAATTTCATTTGATACAAATGGGAAATTCCTGCTATACCCTTGTTTAATATAATGAATTAAACGAATGTTGCATATAAATGGTAATTTTAGTGAATCATTTAGTAGGGGTAAATTAGGAGAAGCATTAATACACCCTTAAAAGGAAACGGACTATCTTTCCGAATCATCCCAAAAAGGAAAAGGGAACTATCCTTGTAAGTCAGAGCCTCGGAGGGTAGTATATGTAACATAATTTTGGTACAGTTATTTGGAGATTAACCTTTTGACTGCCATCATTTTGTTAAAAAATGAACAAGATATGCACCGAAGGTCTGAAAGAAAGTCGTATTTGGAATCTGTTTTAAGGACTTAAAATCACCTGTTTGCAACAAATGTGATTTTGAAGTGTGTGTACTGATTATCACCACTTAGAATCTGATTCTGAGAAGTTCTTATGACCCAACTTCAAGCAGATTCAAGGCCAAAATCACCTTAGTTTCAAGTACTACCTAATTATAATTTTCCCAAAAAATCAATTCAAGTAACTTCTTTAAAAGCACAATTATCTGCAAATACTCAATAGTTTTTTACGAACACGTTGCATCTGTACACGATCTTCTCATACTCTGATACTTGCTTACGCAGATGTAGCTCACCAGCTCATGGAACTATTTTAGACCAGTTCCAAATGCAGAAGTTTGCAGGACCTACCGTTGATCGGTCTGTGCTCGTTTTCCGGAGTAAACCCCAATTGTTCTAGCTGAGGATGAAGAACAGGCTTCCATATGTTGTAGATTAAGATGGATTACATGAAAAATGTCAGGTGTAAATGTTATACTGACTCCCTTTGTGTGTGATGAATTGGATCCTTGTTGATATTGGAATCTCAACACTGATTTAGGCAGTGTTTGAGAAACTTTAAAATAGTGCTTCTGTGTTTTTATTTGATAGATCAAATTTAAATGCGACGTGGACTTTAAAACTTATTAATGTTGATCAACAACTATCATTTTTGTCAGATTATAATATCAATTACTTTTTTGGTATCTCATTGTGTCGCATTCACCATCTTTAAATAACGAGATCTTTATTTATCGCTCTTTCAATTTCATAATTTGTCGCTTTTATTGTTGTATATGTTGAGAGTGAAATACGTGACATTAATTAAAAAAGTTCGATTTAACATGATTACGGTAATGAATAATAAAAGAGGTTATAAACGTAAGAAAATTTCGTCAGTCAGTGGAGGCGACGTAATTAGATGTCAAAATATACGGCTGATGTTCTAATAGGAAAAAAATCATAGTTGGTGAGTAATATTGATATATTTTAAAGGTCATGTTGTTAAAGTGTGTGGTCCTGATTTTTTATTATCTAAGCATGATATCATTACCCATCACATGTAATATTTTTAGGTACAAATAATAATATCTTTTGACCCATAATTCGAATTGCATCGAACTTATGATGCACAAGAGACTTCCCCTAAGAAAAACGTTCAGTCATTTTATCCGAACACTTATAGTCATGTTCAGCTGGTAGGTCTGAACACCTCATTTTTACGTCCAGGAAAAGAGGCATGAAATATATTTTGAGAATTTGGGATGTTAATAGCTGCACTCTCAAAGCGAAAAAAAAAAAAAAAAAAAACTTAAGGCCCGCTTAGTTGCAAGTCATCAATGACAATGATAATGAGTATGAATGAGGGGTCAATCATATTATGAAATGAATTAGAGGAATTGTTAATAAAATGAGGTAATGATTAATTTTTTTATTATGTACCAAACATCATAAATAGAAATGAATCATCATTCATTCACATTCTTTACCCCTAAACCCTCGACCAAACGGGCCCTTAAATGATTTATTTAAAGAAAACTTTAATAAATTATCTGTATTGGAAAGTAAACATTATGGGCGTACGTGTTATCATAGTGTTGATCTACGAGTGACCCACTAATAGCGGACCAAATTGCTTGGAACATAATAAGTCAAATTAATATTAATATTCCCCTGAAAAAGAAATATATGTATATTACTATTAATATTAATTTCATTAAATTAAAAATAAATAACCAAAGCGTTACTTTTTAGTACATTTTTTATTGGGAAAGGGTTTGGTGATATCGATATATGAGCTGTATTACAAAGTGCTCTACCAACTGAATTAAAATCGAATCCTAATACGAAAAGTTATTGAAATGTGTATTATCATCTCAATTTGTATATTATTGTTATTGATTATGAATTTCATTTTTGTAATAACGGGATACGAGAAAGATAAAAAAAAAAAAAAGAATAAATGAACACAGAATTTACGTGGTTCACTAACAATATGTTAGCTACGTCCGGTAGAAGTAATGAAACGTATATTATGTGATCAGGATGTGTTACAGAGTTCAGAATAACCATAAGTCAAATAATTAGGTTATTTATAATTCCCTAACCGATTGTGCCTCAAAATAGGTCCAAAATACAAAATTAACCCGATAGTAACATACGACGAGGCCTTCAACCAACTCGCAATAGGGTTCAAAGTATTTCAAAAACTTTAAGAGTCACAAATTACATCATGGATTGAAAATAACAAATTGTATCCTACACCGTAATTGATAGGTAGATACCAATCTTTTTTTATATAAAATTAATTAATCGTTTTCTTACCACAATTTTGGGTTTGATATATGATTTTCAAGAGATAGGGCAAATATTTTCTTAGATCATTAATTTATTTTTATATAGTTAATGGTATTATCTTTTTATCATTTTGATTTTCGTCCTTTAATTATAAAATTCGATAAATTGATTTTTCAACTTTGGAGATTTGATAAATTTGTCATATCACTGCCTATAACAAATAATGTTCAATTTGTCAAAGTTTTCGAATCTCGAATTTAAATCACCAATTTGTCAATTTTTAAAAGTTAAATGACCAAAATTAAAATATTTAAAATAATATTCTTAAATAAAAAACATAGAATTATTACTTTTTATTAGGTGAATACTAATCTAAACAAAATTGAGATTGTAGAAGGCATGGTCTATAATATCATTGAGCCCTTTTAGTCCGATCAGATGGTTTGATAGCCGATCAGATGGTGATAATAAAATATTTTAGGAGTAGGATTCAGCTGAATTTACCTTTTTCCCAGCCAACAAAATATCGACCCAACTTAACATATGAGTCTATGACATTGTCCAGAGTCCCAACTGCTCGGGTTGAGTCAAGCAACCGAAATTACTACCTCTAATAATACTAAAACATATACAAAAAATTGAGCACACTTATTTTAATTAATAAAATTTATCGAAGAAACAAGGTAAAAAAAGAGTCGCCTTTCATTCGCTGCTAAGCAATCACATCTCTCTATCAACCGCTGAGAAAATAATTTCTTTTTATGTAAAATTATTTACTCAATTTCACAATTAATTCTTCCATTACTACGTAGTTGCTGAATCTCTAAACCTTCTCCGAATTGATCGGTTTTTTAACCGTAGCATTCTCTGGAGATTCCGCGAAGTTCTAGTTTTTGGAAACAATTAGGGTTTTAATTTGATCCAGTGAGAATTTACCTTTGATTACATAAGCTAATATTTCTTCTGCCAATTTAGGTAATCCTCGGAAATTCTGATTGGAATTTGTAGGCTTGATGAGGATTTGGATTTGATCGAGTTAGTTACTACCTTAGATACAGTTTTAACTATATAGGGAGAGAGTAGAGAGGGAGAGGGAGAGGGAGAGGGAGAGAGATGTTGTCGAATCACTTGCAGAATGGAGTGGAGACGGCGCAGCTGATGTGGTCACGGCTGCCGAAGTCGGAGTCGGAAGCAGATGGGGCTGCTGTTGATGAAGTTGGGCAGTATAAAAAGAGGGATGGGAGCACTGTTGAAAGCCTTGATTATGAGGTCATTGAGAATTACGCCTACAGACAAGAACAGGTGCTGAATCACACATACTCCTTTGTGGAAGTTTCATATTTTTGCATGTACTTATGAGTTGTATCAGTGATTTTGGATTTCTTTAATTTGCTATTCTGGATTTAGATGTTTGTGACTGATCTGTGCGGTAGTCAGCTGGGTTTGTTTTTGATATTGGATAAATTATACATAATTAAGGAGAACTTATGAAAAAGAATTGCAGCATGATCTATAGGAGCTTTCTTGAACGGTTGTCAGTGTATTGACTTACTTAAATTGTAGTGTGTTTACCTTTTTGCTATCGATCTTCTCGTTACTGCAGGGTGTTGATTGAGTTTACCTTTTCTTGTTGCTGTCCTCCTCCTTAACCCCTCTTTCTTTTGGTCTCGTTCGAATTACTGTAATATTGAAAAAACCGGGCATTGACACCGGTCAGAAACCTGAATGAACTATATATGTGAAAGCAAGTAGTGTTCATGAATTGGCAGCTCGGAAATAGATTATAAACACATATGGATGTGAAACGGAATAGCAGCTCACCCTTTTTATTTTTTTGACACAATCTTGTCTTACCATCATAATGGTCTAGTTGTTATTTCATCACAGGCAAAAAGGGGGAAGCTTTATATGGCTTACAGTGTGGCGGTAAAATGGCTCTTTGCATTGCTTATTGGGATTGGTAAGATTCGAGTTTTCTTTTCTGGTGTATGGATGATATACTCATACAGGCATCTGTATGTATGACACAGACCTTCTGATTTTTTTAATCTCTTTTTGTTTGCTTACTAAAAAATTAGTTGAATCATTTTGCGTATAACTTTATGTGTTTATGGATTTGACGCTCATGGATCCAAATAAAGTTCTGAACTCAATGATATTCCCAAGAAGAAATTCTGATTCTCCACTGTCTTGATAATTACCTTCAGGCACTGCACTAGCTGCTGTTTTTATCAATATTTCTGTTGAGAATTTCGCCGGATGGAAGTACTCGTTGACATTCAATATAATTCAGAAGTCATATTTTGCCGGATTTTTGGTCTATACGCTAATCAACTTGGCTCTAGTGTTATCTTCCGTATATATCATCACACAATTTGCACCAGCAGCTGCAGGATCGGGAATCCCTGAAATAAAGGGTTATTTAAATGGTAATTGTAGTTGAAATATCCATGAATCGATAGATAATTTGAACGTTTTCTTTTTGAAGCTCATGTGAATGTCTTTAACATGCAGGAATTGACACACATGGTATACTTCTGTTCAGAACTCTAGTAGGGAAGGTCTGATGCATTTTCTTTGTTTCTTTGATTCTATACTTGTATTATTCTTCTGCAAAGGTTTACAATGTTTTACATCGTGTTATAGATTTTTGGTAGCATAGGGTCTGTCGGAGGTGGCTTAGCACTTGGTAAAGAAGGTCCACTTGTACACATTGGTGCTTGTATTGCTTCGTTGCTTGGACAAGTAAGTGCCTAATTGTGTTAAGGTCTATTTGCTCGAATTAGTTATCATCTATATGCTTGCAGGCTAAGTTACAGTTTAAGAGGTTTTTCTGCTATAGCTGAATTCTTGTGTTAACCAGTCAAGAAAATTAACCTGTTATGTTTTGCTAAACAATTGTTTTGGGAAAATTAGTTGCAATGACCATGACTCCCCCGCAAATCTGTAGTGCTGTGTTGTTATCCAACCTCATTCTCTCTTAAATGTACCTCTTGTTAATAACTACAGGGTGGATCCACAAAATATCATTTGCGTTCGAGATGGCTACAGATTTTTACGAGTGAACGAGATCGCCGTGACCTTGTGAGTAATATGTTTAAACTTTGAAATGTGCATGGGATGCTGAATTTTGTTTGTAACTTGTATCAATATCTTGTGTTTTTATCCCTTTTGTTTTTGAACTTCTGCATATCGGAGATAATTAGTAAAATTTTCTGCAGCTCCTTTTAGATGTTTTTGCTGATTAAATGCTAGTATAGTCTCCTTGACTACTCTTACTTCATATTCACTTGCAAATTTGGTTTGATTTACTTTTTAGCTTTTGTTTGTATTGTATCATGCAGCATTTCATTATATTGGAACATTGCTTGGGTCTGCCCTGGTTCATCCAGTTATCATGATAAGCAAACCCATGCTACCATTTAAATATTTCTTTTTAGTGTTCTTTGTTTGAAAAGATCAACTGAGAATCTGCCATGTTTGTGGCTTTTGCATGGCTTCCCATGCCTTGAATTGTGTCCAAATCTTCTACACAAATATAGTGGTTCATTTGAAATTATTGGGAATGGGTGTTCTTTGTTTGATGAAAGAGGTGTTAATACCTCTATGGGTTGCTCATCTTGTACTGTTTTAATGTTTTGAACAAAGGTCACCTGTGGATGTGCAGCAGGCGTGGCTGCTGCCTTTAGAGCTCCGGTTGGTGGTGTATTATTTGCACTAGAAGAAGTAACGTCATGGTAATTTTCTCTCATTCATGTTACCAAATATTTTTATCTATGATTATGGGTTACATCTCCTCAGCTGGTAGTACTTTGTTTTGGGCTATTTCTTTTCAATTGTCCACTGGATCCCAAGGTTCTGCTCAAGGCACCACTAAGTAATATATAAGATGCTACTTAAGTCAGCATATCAGGGAAAATTAACCACTACAATCCATGTTTACGAAGATATGGAAACTTCAATTATGGAGAAAATGTGATGATGTGTGGCAGAGTGGGATAGTCTTCTAACTAGTTGAAATTTTCACTTATCAAATCAGTTGAGTGCAATGTTGTCTTTCTTCTTTCAGGTGGAGGAGTCAGCTTATGTGGCGTGTGTTCTTTACATCTGCCATTGTGGGTGTCGTTGTTCGGACAGCAATGGCATGGTGTAGGAGTGGAAAGTGTGGACATTTTGGTTCTGGAGGTTTCATTATATGGGACATTTCGGGGTGATGATCTGAAACCTTTACTTGATTATTTGCTTCTTTTATGATCTTTCATCTTGACATCTATAGCAAGACCTAACCTAAATTCTTTTTAGTGGTCAAGAAGATTACTCATTTCAAGAGTTATTGCCAATGGCAGTTATCGGTGTCATCGGGGGCCTTCTTGGTATGTGTGATCTTGCAAGTAATTGAAGATTTGTCTTACTGTGATCCCTTTGTAATATCAGTTTGCTTGGATCTTTTTCTTTGCAGGAGCACTTTTTAATCAGCTTACCTTTTACATCGCTTACTGGCGTCGAAATTATTTGCACAAGAGAGGGAACCGTGTCAAAGTAAGTTGCTGAAGTTAGATAAATAATCATGCTTTGGCTGTCTTTGTAGACTATAATTGACCCTTGTTTTTTGCTGCTGCAGGTAATTGAAGTATGTATTGTATCTTTGATAACCTCAACTATCTCATTTGGATTACCACTTTTTAGAAAATGCACCCCTTGTCCAGAAGCAGATGCTAATTCTGGTATTGAATGTCCACGCCGCCCAGGGATGTATGGGAATTATGTCAATGTAAGATCTCTTCATCTTTGCTCCCTCTTTCTGTCTTGGATGGTTTAGTTTGACCTCTTTTATGTGCAAACGCTGATTACTCCAAGTGGGATGTTGAAATTGGGAGAGTATTAGAAATTACTGTCTGGTGCAGTTTGCATTTTAGTGTAATGCCAGACATTAGCAACAAACTTTTTATCTCCAGTACAAATCCTTTTTCTACCCACATACTTACAATCATATTTAGCGGTTATTTCCCATAAGCTAGACATAAATCTGCACTCCGTCCATTGAAATATTGAAGGAGGTATCAAAACTCTTTATGCTCAAGACTAATGAAATTAAAAATGATATAATACCCAAGCATTCTCTTCGAAAGCGCATCAAATTGTATTTGACTTATTGAAAGGCACAACTTCTCCTAAAGTTATCATTTTCAGTTTCTACTGTTTTCTTGTACTAGTATTGTTTTGCAATACGCAATTTGCAGTTTGCAGTATGTAGCTCCATGTTCCATTTTTTCTGTATAATGCCATTACGTACACTCATGAATAACCTTAAAGGCGGAAGGAACTTGAGAATTACATTGTTTCTTGAGATGAACTGTATGTTATTCAGTTGGGAAACCTCTTCCCACTGCAATTTTCTGATAATTAATAAAATTGTTTCTTATAAAAAAAAATTGGAAAAGGTTTTAAGAATTTTATTATGAGAGGGAAATAATATTTCTAAATTAATAGTTGTTTTTTCTGCAAATTATATATGTAAAGTAAAAACTATGTTATTCAGAGTTTTCAAGAAATCTGAGGTCTGTTACAGAAGTCCTATATTTTTTCTCTCTCTCTCTCACTCTTTCTCTCTCTCTCTCTCTCTAACTATAATAAATGACATCTAAATGCTAGTATCTTACTCTGGATCCTGCAAGATATTCCTGATTCATCAGTAACTCTAGAATGATTACTTGTACTCTTTCTCCAGTCTTAAAACATACTTTTCTTTTTTAATATATTTGCCATTATGCTTTATCTTCTATATTGTTACAGTTTTATTGTGGCGAGAAGGAATACAATGACCTTGCAACTATATTCTTCAACACTCAGGTCATCTGAAGTTCGACGAATTTTATTTTTGCTGTGGTGGCTATAATGTGGTCTCTGCTAATGCATTCAATGTATGCTTGCAGGATGATGCCATCAGAAATTTGTTCAGTGCAAAAACAATTCATGAATTTAGCGCTCAGAGTCTGCTAACATTCTTTGTACTGCACTACTTTTCTGATTAATGTTTTATTATGAGCACTAATACGGCTTTCCTTCACACCACACACGCTAAAAATCTATATGATGATTTTACTGCATGAATGCAATTATATGTATTGTTCTTTTCAGGTTATGTTTTACTCTTTAGCAGTAGTCACATTTGGGACGGCTGTTCCAGCTGGTCAATTTGTTCCTGGTATAATGATTGGCTCAACTTATGGGCGACTTGTTGGCATGTTTGTTGTCAGCTTTTACCAGAAACTGAATATTGAAGAAGGAACGTGAGTCCCATTTATCACTCTTTCTTAATCTATTAGTTGTTCCTATTTCCTTGAAATCTGGAACCGCTGAAGCTACCTTTAAATGAAATATAGTTGGGAACAAGTATATTAATAAAAAATTACGCCCTTTTTGAAATCAATGAGCCATAAATCTTCGTACATTTTAAAATTGCTTGTGTTTTACGTGTCAGCAGAGTCCCACTTATCTGTTGCCTGTTGGTTGGTTTTCCTGTGATCCTTCGTCACATACGTTTTTTTGCATCGATAATAGCATGAATTGTCGTTACCGCTATTAGAATAACTTGAACTTTAAATGCTAGTGGTATATCAAGTTGCACATGGCAATATACACTGCATGCACCTTGAACTTCTGAATATATACGCTCTCTAAAAAATCTGATAACACTGCATGTCTGCTCGAATTTTAGATATGCTCTTTTGGGGGCTGCTTCTTTTCTTGGAGGGTCGATGAGAATGACCGTTTCCCTTTGTGTAATTATGGTCGAGATCTCAAATAACTTGAAGTTTCTGCCGCTCATCATGCTTGTTCTTCTGATATCAAAGGTGCAATCCTCTTAAAGCCTGTATTTCTACATTTTTAGGACTAGGCTATTGAGAAAATATGGTCCTTTTGTGAAGGTCTTAACTTATGCCACATCCACAGGAAGTGAGATATGTTGTTAATTCACAATTGTTTCTCCGTCAGCATGTCTATGGTCTCCCCCCCACCCCCATGCATGATGCATGTAAAATGTTGTGGTAGGAGTTCTGGAAACTTTTAAAATAACACTATAGTTCACCTTTTTATTTTATTTTATTTTTTATTGAAGAAAGGCAGTAAAGCTAAGGCATCGTGTGTGTAGAAGTTTCAGAATCTATTTATTTTCTCCTATTTTAACTTTAGCAGAGTTTCTGCAGGCTGTTGGTGATGCTTTTAATGAAGGCCTGTACGAGGAGCAGGCTCGATTAAGGGGCATTCCTTTACTGGAATCAAGACCAAAATACCAAATGCGGAATATGACAGCAAAGGAGGCTTCTGGAAATCAACAGGTTGGTGGTACTGCCAAATTGCTTTATTTTTTACCAATTGGGGAAGGTCAAAGTCTGACACAAGGCTTCGCCTTTTGATTGTTCAATGATGAACAAACAAAATGCTTGTTCCTTTTTGCATGTGGAGATAAAAAATCTTAAGACCTCGCTTTGTTCATGAATTGTTGTATGATACTATGAATTCATCGAAAATGTGCCATGGATCTGAACAAGGTCCCGTTCAGTAACAATATAGATCTTGTCGAGCTCATGTTGGCATTGGCCTTTTGGTTCCTACTTACAATATGGTTACTCTTTCAGCCTTTAGTGGTATTCAATTCACTGAATTTCATCCTATATACTGTAGGTTGTCTATTTCCCTCGTTGTGTGAAGGTTTTGGATGTCATTTCCATCTTGAGGAGCAACAATCACAATGGTTTTCCTGTAAGTTGGTGCACTCTGTCGCTATGTTTCTTATCCTCTTGGATCTTTGTTCAATATTTTCGTTCCTGTGTTCTAGGTAATCGATCACACAAGAAGTGGAGAGACGCTTGTTATTGGCCTCATATTGAGAAGGTTGGATTTAATAGATTTTACTATCTTGCTTGGAAAGATGGGCATGATGTCTTGATTTTTGTCAGAAAAATTTGGATGTTGGTCAAAATGAAAACCGTCTTTTTCACCTTTTTGCAGTCACTTGCTAGTACTTCTACAGTCAAAAGTTGATTTTCAGCACAGTCCGTTGCCCTCAAGAGATGGACCTCTGCCAGTCAGGTGAAGAAATATTAAATTGCCTGCTTATTCATTCTGTGAGGTGAAAAAAAAAAACAAAAACACTGGATGTTTATTGGTTGTCGGTATTGCAGGCACAATCTCACAGAATTTGTGAAGCCCGTTTCTAGTAAGGGGATCACAATAGATGACATCCACTTAACCCCCGATGATCTGGAAATGTACATTGACCTTGCTCCGTTTCTGAATCCTTCTCCTTATGTTGTTCCTGAAGACATGTCATTGACAAAGGTAAGATATTTTAGCTCGCCCTGTTACCATTTTCGATTCAATATATCACGTAGTTCTATGAAAATGGGGTTCAAATAATTACCTTACGATGCGTTGCATGATGATGATTCAGGTATATAATCTATTCCGGCAATTAGGTTTAAGACATATACTTGTTGTTCCACGCGCTTCTCGTGTTATTGGAATGATCACAAGGAAGGATTTATTGATCGAGGTACTTCACTTAAACAGTTTTCCGTAGGTGGTTGTGTGATAATGCACTGTATTGATTATAAATATTTGCACTCTTTGTAGGATAATGAAGATACAACGGGCGTAGAGCTTCAATCTACTAGTGTAAGGTCTCTATCCTGCTTTACTCATATTGCTCCATTTCACAGCATCTTATAAATATTTTTTTTGAGAGAACATCTTAAGAATAATTAGTTATTCCATTTTGATTGGATGCTACGGCAGTTAGAGGTGGCAATTCGGGCTGATTGGCCCAAACCACCCTATTGGGGCAATGCATGAATCAAGCCAGAAATTGGTGAGCCTAGCTAACTCCCTAAAATACACTAAGATTGTCGGGCCGGTCCATTGGGCTGGGCCTGTTGGGCTCGATGGTACTTTGGGCGGGCTTGGCGGGCTGATTTGCCACCTCTACCTGCAATTTCAGTTTTGCGGCTGATTTTCACTTGCAAAATTGGATTTGACCAAGATTTTATGGGCTGTAATGGAAATCTTTGGTTGAATTTCCCTCTTAGGCTCCGTTTACCTTAGCAAACAGAGATAAGTTAAGTATCTAGGTTAACGAGATAACTCAATTGGATAATATATAAATTGTTATCCACTTTCAATGTTACTATAACATATAATATCCTGGATAAGGATATTAATTATTGTTACCCGCCTTTTACTATGTGATATCTGGAGGTTTGGATAAGGGTGATATTACCTAGATGTCCCTTTTAAAAATTAAGTTTGCAAAACAAAGTAGTAAGAGATAGAAATGTGATTTTGCTAATGTAATCTTGGGTGAACTATCTTAGGGAGAGAACCTAAATTATTATCTCAGGTTTTATCCGGATTTAGCATTTTATCCCGGGTCGAAAGGATAACCCGGCTTTTTATTTCCACCAAGGTAAACGTTAGATGAAGCTATATAAAATGTTACTATCTTAGATTATCTACCAAAGTAAACGGAGCGTTACTATAACAATGAATCCAGTACTTGAGTTAATGAGTGGTGGAAAGTGGCTCCTGCTTTTCGACCTCAATACTTAAAAAGACTTCTTTATCCTTTATGGTTGGGCAGGGATCGACGAGATGACAGACGATTGTCTCGGAGGAAAGATGCTGAACAACCGCTCCTCGATGGTCTTCTCGCTTAATTTCCACAACTCACGTTGCATCGATCTTCCGTCTGGCGACAAGGTTTATCTGCGCTTCCTCTATTCTTTCAACAAGAGTACTTACAATTGCTTATTATCTTAAATTCATTATAGGATTTAGGAACTGTGTAGTGTGTTATTCTTTATCCTCTTTCTGGGGAAATATATATAGAATAAGTGCAAGGGAACTGTTTTATGTCATTCTTTATGAGGTAGAGTTAGAGTGAATTTTAGTGATAAGCTTAGGTCTTGTATATTAAGATGGGAATTGTTCAAGGTGATTTTCCTTGTTCTCTGTAAGAGAGATTGTAAGTTCGATCCTAAATACTTGTCGTTTTGAGTTCTTGAGTAGAGCAATAGTGTGAATGCAATATGCGTTGGAAATATTTCTCATGTGATTATTAGCATCATTATCCCATCCTCGGGAAATTCTTACCTGTCCCCACACCTCGTACATGGGTAGAAAATTAACTTCTTTTTATCTTTTCTGTACCTGTTTCGTGTATCTAGTGGGGTGGGGTTAATACCTCTACGGGTAGATAATAAATTCCCCCATCCAAGAAAGTCCATTTTGGAACTACATGTGATGACTGACTGAAAAGATGTTTGTCAATCTTTAAAATGAAGGCAATACAAGAGTACTTATGTTTGGGTTGGCTTGTGCCGTGAGATGACCGTCGTTCGTCTCGTATAAATATTTGGTTTGGGTTGTAGATGAGGATGGATCATATTCATCCTTTCATCTCAAAATAATCTATTGATTTGTCAATTACAATCTACACGCTTGCAACTAATATATTGATTTGAGATTCATATTCATCATTTCATCTCAGATAATCTATTGATTTGACAGTTACCGTCTACACACTTGCAACTAATATATTGATTTGAAACATACCGTACTCATCCTTCATTGTAAATGTGTTCCGGATATCTACAACTTATTTTCTACTATTCAAATGGACGTACTTCTAAATGTGTTTTGGATATCTACAACTTAACCCAAACATCGTATAGATATGAAAATCACATGGTAAGACAAATTATTAAAATCCACAATCCAAAATCAGGGTTAAGCCCAATAATATAATTAAATCAATTGGCCCGTAAAAGAGCTTGGCCATGGCCAGTTCATTCATGTTGCCATATCAGTAATAAGGGTTTCGAATCATTTGTCTCCAACGGTGTTACGAGGTGATAATTTGGACCGCTCGCTCAGTTTGAGCCCATTGGGCCAATTGTCTATTCAGCCGGGCCAGTCTAGCCAAAAACAACCGCAGGAAAAGAATAGATAGTTCAATTCAGTTCCGTAAAAGTACCTTAAGATTTTGTCGGTCTAGCTCGCTGGGCTTGCTTGGCTAATGACATATAGGATTGGACCTATTGATAATTTGAGTCAAGATTCTTTTGGTTCAGGTTGTTGGATCAAATAGATAAAAGGTTTATGGTCTAATTCATCGGGTCGGATAGATTTTGCAACCGTAGTCATTTGGTTGTCCCCTGTTCATTTATATGTTACTACTCAACCTTATTTCCTTCAATTTTATTATGATTGATTTTTACTTGTAAAAATTTCTTTTATTGTGAATTTTTGTTAGGTCAAAAATCACTTAAAAGTTATAGCAAGTCAAAAGGAAATATTTAGCTAGTATTTTCTGAACCGAAAATTTCCTAACAGTTGCAAGTTATAAATTACAGCACATATAAAAAAGTACAGTCCCATTGTCCAATTATTTGGACTCAGCATATTCAAAACTAAGACAATCCAAACACACACACCATCTGTAGCACCACCAGCAGCCATGCCACCTTGCCGAGAGCCACCTCCGGAGCCGCAATTGTCGGAGGTGGAGCCGGCACTGGCAGAACTACCAGAGCTGGAGACGGAAATCCGGAAGGAGAAGCTGCGACCGAGGGTGCGCGAAGGATGTTGAAATGTCTCGATCGATGATTCTGCTACCAGTTAATTCTGATATGCTTCAAAACTACGATGAGCACCTTGTGAGCATCTAGTAACATGTTAATAGTGTAGCATAATTGAAAAGTGCCACATAAGAAGGTGTTCACTGTAGTGCAGCATATCAATATTCAACAGTTACAACTAAAAACACATCCACTTATCATCATCGGGCTAAAGTCACTTTTCGTCTTATAACTTTTCGCTTGTTTGATTTACGTTCCAAAATTTGTTATTTCTTCAACTTCGTCGATAATCTAAGAAATTGCTCGCATTTGGACCAATTTCTGCCACCATAAGCAAATCGGCTAGGAAAGCCCCTGTAACAATCGATTTTAATCGACGTGGCACCGACGCTGACCTTCCTTTTTTGGGACGAAAATCGAAGATGCGGAAAGTTATGAGACGAAAAGTAATTTTGCGTGACAGTTACATGTGCTTTTTTGACTGAAATAAATTGATCCAAATACGAACAATTTCTTTAAGTATAGGATGAAATAAAGAAAAATCAATAACTTTTAAAACAAAAATCGAACGAACGAAAAATTATGAAACAAAGAACTATCCATCTAAAACTTGCTTACAAAAGCATGGTTTCACATACAAGAAGAAGTACAATCCAATTATTTCTTATCAACATATTCTAAACTAATCCAAACACACACACTATCTGCAGCACCACAAGCAGCCATGCCAACTTGCCGAAAGCCACCTCCGGAGCATCACCGGTCGGAGGTGGCGTCGGCATTGTTAGGACTACCGGAGCTGGAGAAGCGAATCCGGACGGAGAGGCTGCGACCGAGGGAGCGCGAAGGACGTTGATGTCGACTCTCTGTCCGGCCTGGCAGTGGCCGGGCACGCCACAGATGAAGAAGTGGTGGCCGGGAGTGTCGATGAGGACGGAGTCGTTTCCGGTTGTTCGGGTCGTGATCGGGGTAGAGGCGTTGCATGACCTGTACTCGGCGTGGGTCACTTGCATCACGTTGTGGAATTGAGGGTTGTACTCGAAAACTGATGTAGTAAACACATGATGTGAGATAAGCTTATAAGTAGGGTGGTAAGTGAGTCGAGGCGAATTGCGAAAATATCAAAATTCACTCAAGATAAACAAGTTCGAGCTATTTGGATTGAACTTCAGTTAAAACTTGAGCTCAGTGATACTCGACTCGATAGACTAGCGAGCTCAATAGAGCTTGAATTGAGCTCAAGCTTGCCAATACTTGGTCTGGCTCAACTCATTTGCATCTCTACTTATGATTGTAATCGACGAATTGAATTTAAATATAAAGTGGTATCAACGATACATCACGAATATATTGAATTACTAATCATACGAGAAAATTCATTGTGGTCCATACTGCCATATATTTGCGGCTTCTTGTATGGGAAGATACTCCTAATTAAATGTTCTAAAAAAAATTCACTGATATTCTTTCAAAGCAGATGAGATCCTCTATTCAGAATATTATATTCATATGATATTTTAAAATAATTACTACTACATGTTATGTATTAATTAATCATGTCGTTGAACACGTGTGGCTTGTGATGATTGCTCTGAAATATGAAATATAATCTAAAATAAAGGATCTCATCTGCTCCTCAAATGTACAATGATTTGCTGTTGATACACACTATTAAAATGACTCACCCTTTGTAGCGTCTAAAATAGAGGATCATATCTGCTCGCCAAGCCCGACTACTATTTAAATCCAATCACTAATATTTGTGAGACCGAACCGGTCTTGCTATTGGTTCACGGTTAAACCAGTCTGATCGGTTCAATCAGTGGTTCGATCATAAATGATAATTAATTAGATTTTAAAATTATGTTATATTATATTTTCGTAAAACATGATATATATTGTATTTGGAAAAAATGACATAAAGATTTAAAGGACCATTAAATATATTTTATAATAAACTAAAATATGAGGCAAAACAAAATATTTAATATTATATAGTTATTATTTTAAAAATGAAATTTTAAGAGTAGAAAATGACTTTTCCTGTTCAACCGGTCCACTTCTATCCTTTTTTTTAACGGTTTTGACCGATTTAAAAATATTTCTTGTTTTGTACCGTTACTAAACTGAGCCACTTGCTAATTTGAAGTTAACCGTCCGATTCGATTCCACAAATAATGTTAGTCACAAGTGAAGTATAGTCCAAATTTTCATCTTTATATCTCTTGCACCTTTTCCATCTACAACATTTATTTCAAGATACCCAAATTAAATATTTTCTGGAGAAAGAAAATGATTTTACCAAAAGAAACAATGAAAAGAACTTCTATATTTCTCCATAAACCTCATAGTATCTATTATTTTTAGTTGTGATTTTAGATTTTGTAAAATATTTACTATATATCTTTAGCATTTTTTTCATATTTCTTCTAATATTGTCCCTTAACCTCGGAAAGAGAGATAACATATGAAACAAAGAGTAGAGTAATTTTAAGATTTGAGGGAAAAGATAAAAAGTAATTGATGATTCATTCGTTAATTTCACCTGCTCTTTAATTTTGTTAATCCTAAGCTAAAACTACAACTATAAAAAACGAGAGCTAGTATTTCCCGGGAGATAGAGAGAGCAATTAGGATCATCCATATCAACTATAGTTAGGGCCGAAAATCAAACCAACCTACTCGATACTTGATTTGAGATCGTTCACTAAAAGCTTGTTTTGAACTATGTTCGAATAAAGATATCAAACGAGTTTAAACATACTTCTACGTTTGATAAAATCTAAAGATCGAGCTCGATAAGTTAAAAATGTTGAAACAAGTCTAAAAATGTCAAACAACCCAAACCCTGCTCGTGTTTGGCTTGGTTCAAGTTCGATCCGATCAATATCTAAACATGCTCAACATAATATTAGCAGTTCAATAATGTTTCTAACAAACTTGTATGTTCATCTCGACTCGACTCACTTACAGCTCTAACTATAGTATCTCAATCATGTCCTACATATAAAACCACGTCATTCTAATCCAACATATAAACCTTACGATTCTTATCAACTTCACAAAACAACTTAATTTTATACATGAAACATGATTGAAATACCATAGTTGAAACAGAAGATCCGAACTCAACAGAGAGAAGGAGAAGAGAGAAAAACCTATAGTATCACCAATTTGAAAGCTTTTAGAAAGAGCCCATTTCTTGTAATCAACATTGCCAATAATGGTCCATCCATCTGATTCTCCAACCTTGTGAACAATTCCTCTTGACCCTTCAAACATCAATAATAACAAAACTGCCACTGCCATGGATACCATTTTTTCTCTCTCTAACCTTTGAGAAGTACACAAAAAGACTCTTGCTTTTGTTCTTCAATTTTTTGTCAGTTTTATAGTGTAATAAAATTTGGTGTAAAGTGGACCCCACACAGGCATTTTTCCCACCTTGCTTTTTGTGGGCAAGTACATTTATTTTTCCAAGATAACAAACATTTAAATAAGATTATCTTACGGATTCTTTTCCGTCTAACGTATTGTGAAAGTTGTTACGCGCTAGTTAGGATCGTATTTAGAAATATTTAGGTCTAAGTTGAGTTTATTACATGAGTCCATATTTTTTTAGTTTTCAAACTTAAAGAAAAATATTAAAAAATTGGAGCATTTGCAGCACTCTATATATTTATTTTATTATATGAAATAAAAAAACAGAGAGTTTTTTAAATGAGTGCATAATCTTTTTCCATCTGCTAGTGTACAAGCTTAAAAAAAGTTGAACCTTGGCTTTAAATTGTAAAAAAGTTCACTAGTTATAGGATGGTATCTATTAATTGTTTATAGAAGAACATCTAAATATTTCTAAATATTATATATAGGTAGCTAAAATAAATTTGGATCCTTAAAATATTATAATTTTTTTGAACCCGAGGCGACGGACTCTCCCAATTAAGGGGAGGTACGGCCGCGACGCTAGTCCAACAACATATTAGGCCTAACATAGCCGAGGCTAATGGGCATATACGTTGTGAGGCAGAGAAAAATGGACAAAAAATAATTTATAGTGGATAACTAGAGTTTAGCGCTTATGCGGAGACTAGTAAGAGCTAGTCGGAGAATTTTGGAACAGAGAACGGAAACAAAAAACGTGTTACTTTTGATGTAAAATTGTTACTTTAGGTGTTCACCTTTGTATAAAAGCAACAACAATTTTCAAAAAGTAACATTTTTTACGTCAAAATTAACATTTCTTATAATAAAAGTAATTTTTATCTTACAAAAAACGATCTTACACAAATATTACTCTTTCGAGATTAAGTAGTGAAACAAATAGCTTTCTATTTCAAATAGTATCACAAACACTAGCACAAATTGATAGTATAAAAATGAGAAGTGAAATACTATTTCGAATGTAACATACATACCATGTAGTGAATATGGTATAGATTTTACCAAATGCAGATAATTAAATAAGATCAAAAATATTTTTTTCTCATAAGATATGAGTTATATTTATTATAAAGATGTTACTTTTTAATATAAAAATTGTTACTTTGAGCATTAACCTTTGTATAAAGCAATAATTTTAAATAAATACGGAGTAGTAATTTTCTATAAAAAAAATATTTTCTATGATAAAAATAATACTTCCTCCGATTCAAAAAAAATAGTCATTTTAGCAAAAAAAATAAATAATAATTCTTCCAATGTTTCCCCTAGACACATCCCAACAAAAAGAGATAGACTGTATATGGATATTTGTCAATTCCAATAATTTTTTTCGTATAAAAGTCTAAAATAATATTTATTTTAAACTGAAGAAAATATTTTTTATGATAAAGAAAAAACTCTCGTCTTATGAAAGAGAGTGGTGCATAAGTGTTACTCTTTTATGATTGATGTCCATGTAATCAACTTGGAGTACACTTGAATTCTCATGCTATGCAAACAAAAAATTTATATTTAATTTATTATTTTTTTAACTTAAGTGTAGATCTTCCAATTATTTATTTATTTATTTAAAGCAAGTTGTAATTTAAATTTATTCACCAAGTAATTTCTGCAAAAGGAATAAATATCTAATTGTGGTAAAGGTTTTACATCTTAGCTGTTACACTAATTAACATAAGAACAATACTTGAAAGACTTTAAAGCAAAGAATATGTCTAAGTATTATTAATTGAGTTGGTTACAAATTGCACTGTATAAAGAAAGTGTGCCATTATGATGTTAGTTGTATAATTGCTTTTTCTATGAAGAAAGAGATGTTTCTCTTTTCTTGTTATTTAATCGAGATTTCAGGCTTGCGTCTGACTAATTCTCGAGAGTCAGTGGAAATTGTTCCATGGATTCACCTTCCAAGAAATTGATTTGTGCCTACATGGCCACTGAGACAATGGTATATGCTATCAAGATTCGAATCCCATGTTACCGCTTTGTAGCATGTTGTTATGTTGATTGTTTGACCGTCTGAGATTTGATTTGCAAGACTAGCACTTATGCCTCTAGAGACATGAAAGTATCTTTTCATTATCACTAGGGCAAATGCTCATTGTAAATTAGTTTTTTCTTGCTCATAAGCCAACGAAATACGGTAAATAATATCAATGTTATAAAAGACGTTGGACACTAGTTAGACGATAGATTTGGGTCTAGCGTCATATCGGAGCTCAAGTGAGATGAAGCGGGATTTTGGTAGAATTAAGCAGTAAAGAGTCAGCTAGAAAATATAGGAAGTCGATGACAGTTTAGTGTCTAGACGGGACCTAGTCGAAACAAGACGAGGATTTTTAGTACAGAGCTAAATATTATAATCCAGCAAATGTAAAGTATGGAACAACCCCTGAAAGGTGTATACGTTAACCATATCTCATATAATATTGTTAGCATATACAATTTATATGCTAGGCATTAACAAACATAGTTGTGTTCTCTATATAAATTTTCTTTTTAAAAAAAAAAAAAATCATTAGTGGTTTCGATTTTATACCGTCATTTTTTCCTCCGATCCCTTAATCACGACAATTCATCTCATACGGCGAGTTAGTCTCAGCTGGTTTACAGTTTGGAAAGTGGTCGATCCGAAACCAAACACTAGCTTGTCCAATTCTGGGTTCGAAATTGGGTCAACAGTTTTTGAACCGTGGACCAGTAATTCGACCCCCACTGGTTTAGGGTTAACCGTTTGGGCACCTCCAGGTACACAAGTTGTCATGTCATGGGGTCATTGTCTTAAAATCAATCCTAAGAAAAGTAGCTGGAAATAAATTCTTAACATTCTAATACCAAAAATCTTGACATAAACCACAACAAAGAAACGCCCAGATTTCATGTTAAATTGCTAAACTGCTCAGAACAAATATCTGACAAATTTCTTCTATTCTTTTTGTACAAATTTCAAATGGCTGACTTAACAAATGCATCTTGCTCATCAGGGGTTCGACAGTGACCGTATATTCGTCACAACCCCGAAATCTAATCAGGAAAACAAAAATACTGTATTGAAGCGCGAAGGTTCTAGAAAGAAGGTCATCTTAACGAAGGATCAGGGCCGTCAGATTGTTTTGGCGATTTGTTCTTCAAAGCAGCGATTGCGTTGTCTTGCTGCTTCTTTAAGTGCTGCTGAGCAGTTGAGTTCACAATCTTGACGAAAAAGTTCATTAGCATAATCCAAACAACAGTGTTCCAAATAAACGCGGGCGAAAAGTCCCATTTCTTCCCCTGAGAAAAGGAAAAAGAACTGTGAGTACAGAGGATTAAAGGGGTGTTTGTGAATTGCGATTGATTGTGCTTTTGATAAAGTGATCCATTCTAGAATAAATCAAAGTAGGAGTGTCGGAAAAAATCAAAAGTAGGTACTTTTAATCAGTTTGAAGCAGGTCTTTTGCTGCTTCTGAAAATCAGCTAAACTAATTCTGACAACTAGTTTTTAGTGTTTATGAACACTTTAAAATCACTTTTGTTGCAAAAATGATTATAAGTCCTAAATAGGCTTTGCAAACACCCCCTAAGAAGGTGTTTGTGTTTGCATTTGCTATTTTTAAGCAAATATTAGATTCTAGCTTAATTAATGTTAAAATGGGATGTTTGGGGGACCTGGCTTCAACTACAAGTAATCGGTTGGAAGCTAAAAGTCATAAGCAGCAAAATGCTGCTTTTACCAACTTATCTAGTAAATTAAGAGACCACAAGTCTTTACTTATTACACTTCAATTTTAATTTTTTTGGTCAAAATCACTTAATTCTCAAACACTACTCACTTAATTATAAGTGAATTTTTGCACAAATCCTGAGTTTAATTACTTCTTCATAATGAAAAGCAAAGGATAACAGTCCCTAATAAGTATAAAATTGGGCACTATCACTGTAAGAAAAAGCAGGTCGTGTTTGAGATAAGAAGTATTTTACTAAGATACCCCTAAAGTGACGAAAAGAATTGAGTTCAGAATTGTCATAGATAGTTCACCATAGTCGCACAAAAAAAGGGAAAACTAAAAGTGAAGCAGTTTGAAGCCAGGATAACTTGCTTCAAGATTTTGGCTTGAAAGTGCTTTTTCAGACAAAGGTAGGCAGATCAGACATTCAAAATGGCCATCTTTGAGCGAAAAGCATAAAATTGCTTTAATGAAGCAACGTCAAGCATTTGATAAACACAGATTGCGCGTGTTTAGTGAGAGTGAGAGAGAGAGAGAGAGACCTTGAAATTTGTGGGAACGTGAGGTTTCGCGGCCAAGTACTTGTCTTTCATGGAATGAAGCTTGGGGACGAGGTTGGATAGGATGGAGTCGAATCCCGGTACAAAGCTCAGCATCCAGATTAATTCGTTTTCCACCCAGAGAAGAAGTTGATTGTTGCACACGGAAATGATAAATAGTGTCTGCAGATTATTGAAATTCAATGAGAAAAATATCATCTCAAACTAGGCGAATGATTCGGTTTTAAGTTAACCTGTATGTGCGTCTTGACTATTGCTTTGCCTATAACCGTAGCCAGAAAAAACTCCCAGAAAGGAATTCCGAATTGCCCACACATAATACCCGCAAGATCAAATAATGGATTTGGCACCTACAACAAAGTTTCAGCTGTAATGATGCGATAACTCAAAAAACGGAGACTTCTAAGGATATAACTCATCGTTAAGAGGAAAAATGAACAGCCCGGTGCTCTTTGTATAAATTAGTAAGTATGTGAAGAAGCTAACCGAAGCAAGAATTAAAATTGTGAAGAAGTTAAGATACTGGGCATGTGAGAGGAACCAGCGCTTGATTTGATTTAGACGAGAAGATTTGATCTCGTCGTCTCCTGCTGACGAAGCATCCAATTCTTCCATGGCGTCTACTGTACTGCCTGATAAGCTTGCTGTGAAAAAAAAGGGTAACATATAAGTTAGTGAAACAAAAAAACTCACCTTTGAAGTATCCATCGACGTGAAATTACAATTTCAACCTTAATCTGGAAACAGGCAATGTACGTTATCGAAAAATAAGCCCAATAGTGTTTTAAAGCAAAATATAGCATTGTAAAGGCAATGATCGACAATTTTTATGAAGTAGATCAACACATTTGATCCGTGAAACGGTTTTTATCTGTCTATGACAGTTTTTTTTCGAATGGCAAAGGTAATAAAACCATTCCCTTAGGTGCGTAAGGATTTAAATTCCATAGTAACGAATTTGTCGATGGTTGTTTGGTTTGATGTGAAAGAAAGCCATATCCCATTTTGAACAGATTCTTTAAGGCATTTCAGTGGATTCAAAACCGACTGTAATTTGAGTGAAATTGAAATCCATTTGTTTCAAATACTTGCATTTCAAATTCTCAGTCCAAACACAACCTTAAAGAAAACTAACGGTGTGCATCTGTGTGAAAGTACATACCTGCCCTCGAAATAAAATAAGGGGGAAGCTCGCCGAGTGCAGTCCCAAGGCCCCACAAAATTGCTTCCAACTGGACCTGAGGCAATATGCTACTAATCGGAATCCGTACGCCTTCTGAAGATGGAAACATAGGGGGCCCAAATTCAGCACAATCCTTGCCAAGCCATGAAGGACTTCGTTTTAGTTGTATTGTATCGTACAGAGCACTTTTAATGTCTACTCGACCACATTCCACTGCCTTCATGGTGAACAATGTAATATGAGGCCCTAGATAGAGTACAAACGTGTGCAGTCCAGAACCTATGAAAGTACATAACGAATAAAAAGTTCAGATAATCATCCACGGAGATCGACTCGAACAGTAAACATAACACCTTGTCTCCACGTTGAGTCGTATAGATTACTAATGGGCTTTCAAGAGACGGTTCGGGGGTACCCGACCTGACCTGTGTGGGTTTTACCCGATCAGTTAGGTATTGTCTAGTCCGGTAACCCGTACCTGACGCATTTCTCAAGTGTTAAGTCGGGATACTCTATTTTACCAATATCAAAAATAATTCTACAGATCTTTCAAAGTAAAAACAAATTCAATCCCATAAAGTCGCTTGAGAAAAGCCCGACCTGCCAGGTTAGTACCCGCGGGAGCACCGTACCCGCAAGATCGGGTACCCGATGTGGCGGGTATTCAATCCGACTATCCGAAACCTGCAAAAAGCCGCCCGAACCCACCCTTTCTTATAGATGGAGCAAAATGTCTACGATTTCTGAGTCTCCTTTTGGGGTAGAATAGAACGCAAATGCTCTCATCACAATTTTACTTCCATTGAATTCTTTTCGTATCAGAACAAAGATATTTTAAATGATATTAGCTACGCCTGTGTGTACTATCAGTCGTTTCATAGCGAATGTGATCCAACAATTTTTTCAGACACTATAAAAATCCGTTAATTTCACAATGTTCTACTAACAAAATCATTACATAAGTTCTTTGATCTCACCTTATGTATACTTAAGGATTCTAAAAATTGCTTGAGTTCTTTTTTTCGCCTTAAAACTCATAAGTAGTGGGTGAGCCTCAATATGGATTGAAATAACTGTTATTCATCTTATAGATTTTTTACGTATCATTATTGAATGGTAGTTAATTTGGATCAATTCAACATGAACCAATGATTAATCGTCACTACGTCAAGACAAGAACATCAAGAAATAGAACGGAAATCCTCGTCAAGATTTTGCTTACCCAGTCCGATGGAGGACGCAACCCCAAGAGCCACCCACCATAATCCAAATCGTAAATAATTTAGAACTTCCTCAATGTGCTGCATTTGTCATTGAAACGAGAAATCAAAATTAGGACATTAAAGAACTATTTGCTGCTTATCTAAACTTGAATCAACAAGAAATACACTCTACTGATTTTGGACGACAAAATAAATTACCTTCTCATGAGGACCATCAACAATAACAAGAAGTGCCCCAGCTATCGCAACAACGACACTTAGAAGCATAAGAAAACCACCATGAGACAATAGATATTGGGATGATCGTCTAAGATATTCTACGACAGCAAGAATGAAAAGCTTTGTTGTCTTGACCGGCTGTGAGGCCAGACTTAGATTTTGTAACTCTTGCTGGTGCTTTAGACGAATTCCTGCAATGTACAAGAATAAACAACCGAATAATGATAACAAAATAAGCAATGTACTTAAATCAAATTATACTCTCTTCCCCTGTGGAAGCATGTATACAACTCAAGCTCGTCACACACGAAACAAAATTTAATGCCCGCCTATAACAGAACAAATTGGCTCCGTGTGAATTTCTTTTTAATCAAACAAAAGCCTTCCTTCCTTGACTCGAAGGATACAAGACGACAAGGAAGAACAATGCACCTCAAGCTTACTCGACTCAATATTTCCGCGTGGATCCTTAACATACATTCTGTTATTTTCAACAATATTCAAAGCACTCAGCCATTTAACATAACAAGTTCTCCACTGGTTTAGGCCTCATCAACATCTCTCGCCTCTCTCTCTCTCTCTCTCTCTCCACACGCACACACATTAACTACAGAACGTCCACGACTATACTGTAGGTGGTTTCCGAACCCCCTCATCCCGGCCCCCTCCCAACACAAAATATAACTACTAAACCTGTTTGAAAAGAAATGTACTTTTAGAAAAGTGATTAAATTGATTTTTGTGATAAAATCGAAATTTGGTAGTTTTGGAAATATAGTGATTTTTAGAATCAGCTAATCCAAATCTAGGTCTTTTTAAGCTTCTCAAAATCAGCTTTTTATCACTTTTGAAAAGTGAACCAAGTATAACATTGCAAACACCACATTCAATCAGAATTGCTTCTCAAAAGTGATTTTAATGGCTTAATTGTGTTTGCAAACACCCTCCTAATAAGAGCAATGCCCCAATTAATAAAATATCCGTACAGATTAAACAAGCATAATAGTTCATGTAACAAAATTAGTCAACAACCTTTTCATCTCTTGATTCACAACAGTTTCTATTATCCAATCCAGATAATAACAGCAAAAAACTAAGATACATCTTATATTTACAGCAAAAAATTGAAATTGCAGAATCACAAAATCCAAAATTACGAAACACAACATCACATATCAATATTAAATCCTCAAAATCCATTAACTTGCCTGAGATCGGCGAGCCACTGTCGCGAGGACTTAGGGTTGAATTCGAATTTTCCATTGCCCCCATTGCGCTATGTTCTTTCACATGCCATGTACACACGCTCACACTTTTTTGTGCGTGTAATTAACGTTTGCCTGCGAATATCAATCGGTACTGTTGAATTGAAAAGGAATCAAAAAATGGTAAATCAAACAACAAAAGAAGGGATTTTTCGAAAGAGATCTGAAGAAGCGAACGTGTGCAAGAAAAAAACACCTGATTTTGGCGTGCTTGAATTGCATGTTTGAGCTTTTATCTCATTTTCTCTCTCACACACTACACGCAATAGCTAGGGAATCGAATTTGATTCTCCAGTTGCAGAATTTGTTCTCTTCTCCATTATTGTTTTACATAAAAAAGCTTGTGATAGTATTTTTATAATCTGAATCTAATTAATCTTGAATAATGTAATTAATTAATTCTCGGTCTAAAAAATAAATTCAAAATTACAAAATTTGTCCTCTAATTTATGACCGGTTTGAAAACTACTCCCTCTGTCCCGACTTAACTTAACTACTTTGATCGAGCACGAAGATTAAGGGTGAAGATTGTGGGAAAAATTTGTCATTTACATGGACAAACCGAAAAAAAAAGTAAGCAAATTATAGCGAGACGGAGGTAGTATTTATTTATCTTTTTAATTATCAAAATTTGATAAATTTTATTGAATATAATACATGTGCAGCGTATATGACCTCGTTAAATTAAGGACTTATAGCCGTTGAGTGAAATTTGTCGTTCTGTGGTCAATTTTAGTAAAATATTTTTGTCACTTTATTTATTACGATAGTGCAATTTACGTTATTTATAATGCTGGAAATTGGAAGTGTTGATTTAACTCCGTCATTTGAGATTTATGTACAATTATTCAACGAAAATTCAAGTTTTGGCTAGAAAATAACACATATTCGAGAAGCTAAGACTGGAAATGACGAAATTGTAAAAATATGAAAATAAATGACTAATTTTGGGGCGCCACGTAAATTGCAAGATTAGTTTTACGATTTACTTAAAAAATAAAAGAATAATGTGATTCTCAAAATAAATGTTGGACAAATTAATTTTCAAGATCTGCTTAATCATGAATAATGTAATTCTCAAAATGTTGACAAATTAATTTTCAAGATTTGATTTTATATTTGTCACACCTAATAAGTTGGAGATTGTGTACGTTTCCTTTTATGGGCCAAGATATTGACATGTATAATATTATTATTAATTAAATAGTGTAAGCATATCCCATAAATATTTATCATTAATATCACTTTTGACTTTTAAGAGATAGAAGTCAACAAAATTGGTATATTTTGTTGGAGTAATTTATTTCAAGGAGAAAAAATGAAAGGTGTGCTATTTTTTTCTTAAAAAAAGTTAATTATAAAAGCGATCACGGCCTTAGTTCAATTTCAAGTACAACGTAACTTTAAAACTTATTAATAGTAGTCATCGATTATAAATTTTCCAATTACAACATTGACTGTACTTTCTAATTTTTAATTGTGTCACCATCACTATTGTCGTGATAGGATTTTGCAAAATCTATACACTTTGGATCTCATCTTCCATACAATGCAACATTTTCTACTACATTTTTGTGTACGCCAGACATATGTATAAAATGACATTGCAAATACATCATAAATCATTATGTGTATGGGGTGAGAAAAAATCGATTTTCCGGTGATTGAACCGAATTTAATTAGTGAAACTGAAATCCGAATCAAATTAAAAAATATAAACCGAAAACCAAACTAGTATTTAAAAAATTGAACCGCAACCGAACCGAATTTATTCGGTTGGATCGGTTTGATTTTCGGTTAAACCAAAATAATCTTTATTCAATATTTTCTATTATTCATTACTCAACACTCCCCCAATCATAGTAAATACACCCATAATTAATGTTGCAATTGAAAAAAATTATAGTTGGTAATCAGCATAGTTTAAAGCATACATTGCAATTAAAAATTTGTCTAAATGTCGAGATATTACTTTAAGTAATTAACTCGTTCAAAAATAAATACATTACAAACCAAATTAACATTAACAAAATAAATAAAAGGTCAAGTTGTTATCATTTAACAAAATTTTATATCTATTTTGTTTTAGTTTATAGATATAAATATATCTACTTCCTCAAGTCCTCGTAAGAACAAAGTTAAAGTCTCATGTGCACCAGTTCACAATGCAATTTGGATTGGGTGTTACGATTTATGATTAAAGATATTATATATTCTGAGTAATACCTTTACCAATAATATGCAATACCTTTAAGTATAAATCGTGATACATTTTCACCATGATACCTTTATACATCACATGTTATACCTTTAGACATAAATAGTAATACTTTTTGATCCATAATTTGAATTATATGGATTTAAAATTCGTGCAATTGATGCACAAGAGACCTCACAAAAAACAAATAGAAAATTAAAACACCTTTTTAAACCAAATTAAAACACTTTTTCGGAACAAATTAAAACACTTTGGGAATCTTGATTTGTCAATTTTTGGTAAAATTTATATTATTAGTCAAACATTTAGGTCAGCTGCCAAATCATTACAATTCGTTAAATATATTGCTGACTGGATTTTCTTCTTGTTTTTATAACACATTGCTGACTAGATTTCAAATTTTGTTCTTATCATGAGGTTGGAATTTGACCCGTCCAATCCGACCAGTATATCGGGTTAAGATCATAAATCGAATTGAATTTGTTAAGATCTTGTGAGCCAATAATTATTGAGCTTAGTCTAATCCATTACTTTTTAATATACAAAGATTTTTGAATCGATCTGTGATCTGTCGAGTTTTTAGCCTTTCGAGTCGAAGTTGTTAGGCCGATGGTTTTGTGAGCTAGATTTTTATGATCCAGTCTATTTAAAATATTAAGCGGAGTAAACCAGCCCATCGGGCCGAACCAATTTTACGAGCTCTGCTTATCACACAACACATTCTCCTTGATTGACTACGAGCCCATGCACAAGTTTTGTCCATCACATGAGAGGTGGCCTAATAAGTTCCATTATTTTAGGCTAGATGGAGTTATATATCTGAAGTATCATCGAGCTTAACAAACTTAATTCAATGTACCTCAAAGCGACTCAAGAAATTTTAGTAAAGTTCAGATCGGATCAGACGACCTGAATTACCATCTCTGTATCCGTTGCACGAAGATAACTTAATAACGAAGTGTTTACAATTGGTTCATTTAAGCAACTACATGGTTTTTCATTTGAAAATATCGTTTGAGGTGTTTGCGAAATCTACTCTTGCATTAAAAAATCACTTAAAAGTCAAAATTCAAAAGCAAGTTTCGACTTATTCATATTTAACTATACTTTCTTTTTATCTTCTTTTTTAGTAAAATTACTTCTATTTGAAACACTACACACGTGTGTAGTGTTTTAGGGTTTAGGGTTTAGGGTTTAGGGTTTAGGGTTTAGGGTTCAGAGTTTAGGGTTTAGGGTTTAGGGTTTAGGGTTTAGGGTTTAGGTTTAGGTTTAGTAAAATCTCTACCGTCAATCTCCATCTTTGAAAAAGTTCAGAAGTTCACAAAATCTGTTTTTTTTTTTAATCTTTGTGCCCGATCGGAGTAGACAAATTAAGCCGAGACGAAATTACTAACTCTTAATTTGTGTTGTTGTTATTTAACTGACAAAAGCGGAAGGGTCAGTAGGGCCAATTATTCTACTACCTCCGTCCCACTCTAACTTTCCTACTTTTTTTTTTGTTTGTCCCAATTTAACTTGTCAGCCCATAAATGACAAATTTCTCTCACAATCTCCACCCTCAATCTTCACATCTAAAAAACTCAAAAATTCCACAAAATTTATTTATTCTTAACCTCCGTACCTGATCAAAATAAAAAAATTAGGCCGAAAGGGAGGGATAAATCTTTGGGTCAGAACAAATCATAATTGGGTCGAAAATAACTTAGGCCCACAGTAAGGTGCAAATGGGCCATTACTGCTACCACTGAACAGAATAAAGGAAACGTAGATATTACCTTCGTCCTATACAAAGAGTTATGTTTAAAAAATATAATAATATTTTATTTCTTAATTAATTTGGATATAATTATCTGGAGTTCGTTCATAAACACTTAAATGACTTATTTTTTATTTGACCAATTCAAAATATCTAAGTAATTTGTAAAATAAGATAATTAATTTTTCTTTAAACTAGTAAAACAAAACACAAAGTTCTAAAACATAACTTTTACTTTGGGTAGGGACATATAGACAAATCAAATCTAGTCAAACAGTGCACGTTTCAAGTTCGATTTGTTTGACTTTTCAATATGCTCAGCTCTATTCGAGTTTGACTTGAACTTTTATAGTTTTGTTCGAGTTCAATTTGTCTTACGAATATTGAGCTCGCAAATAAGTTAAACTCGATTCAACAGAAACCCGACATCAAACTAAACAAACATAGTTCGAGTTCAAGTTCTTTAAGCGTACAATTAAACCCGAGCTCGAGATCAAGAGCTCGTTAAGCTCATTTAATGGTAACATAAATATGACTAACAAAATCACTTGAACATATTACTTATCAATTTAAATTAGCACATAACATATTGATTAAAAAATTGTAAAAAATCTTGTATTAACATCGAAATGAGCAGAAACAACGCAATTCAAAAGTCCAAAACTATATATAGTCCCAGTTGGCTAGTGAGCCAACGTTCATGAACAAGCTTGCGAGCTAACGAACCAAATAGTGATAAGCTTGAGTTCGATTCAAAAATCATTTTAAGCTCGTTCAAATTAACGAATACTTTTTTGAATCGAAATTCGAATAGTTTGCTAATAGTATAATCCGGTTACATCCCAAATTTTTAGACGAAAAAATATTTTCAAAAAAGACTTTTTATCTTTATCATATATGGTTGCAATTTTTATCCTGTTTGGGGTTTATTTTGTGGTGATATGTTTCATGAACTATCGGTGCATATGTAAAACTAAAGGAAAATGAGTAGGGATCAAATCAAGTTACTTGATACTTAATTTAACATTATTCGATAAACGTTTTTTAAAATTATATTCGATTAAAAATATTAAATAAGCTAGAAAGTATGAAATCTAACTCGACTCAATCTCAATAAATGATTTTTTAAACAAGTGTAAAAACATCAACTACTCCATCTCAGTTCATGATAAAAGCTTGATCCAGTTAATAATCAAACTAACTCAAACATAATATTATAAGTTCGATAATATTTTAAATATATTTAAAGAACACTATGTTCAACTCGATTCGACTCGTTTACAATCCTAGAATCACCAGAACTCAAGATTAAATGAATGAAAGATAATGAACAGAAGCATCATAATACTACACGCTGATCCTACAAGTTCTTCCTCAACTCTATCAACATTGTCTGCATTCCACTGAATATAACATCGTTTGACGTATTAACAGAAAAACATAGAAAAAATTATTTTTTCTGCATGCATGCTACGAATCCAATAGAATGCAGACAATATCGTAGAGGTACGGAATATTTTCTCGAAAATTAGATCAAAGATCCCAAAGAATAAAAGAAACAAATAATCATCAACAATCGATCAAGAACCAAATCAAAATCTATTCATTCTTCCAAGCATACAAAACTAAACAAAATCCATTCCCTCCCAATTTCGATTCCTTCAAGCTCTCCGAGCAGAACAAGCTAGACGAGTCAGGGCTTGAACCACCAACCCGAAACATGAACACCGCATTACCCAAACCCGACCCGAACAACCAATTATGCACATCCCAAAACACCTCAACCGGTGTCCCATCAATCAAGACGGTCCAATTTCCCCTGAACTTCCACTGCAGATGATCAACTTGCATAACCACTCCCCCATCCACCCGAATCACAAGAACCGGGTCATTGCCACAACTCGTGTCACATTCAATCCTCACATCATGGGCCGGGTGTACACCCGGCCCCAAACGGGTCCCAAAAGCCCGTTTCCCACAAACATGTTCTCTCCTAGTAACAAGTACAGATTCATAAAGGGAAAAACTTGCTCCTGTTTTTCTAGAAGCTTCTTCAACCAAATCTCCGACCAACAAAACCAATTCTTTCCCACACACAATCCCTACATAATACGACGCTACAGGCTCCGGTCCAGACCCAAACTGGGCCCGGGACAGATCCCAAAACACCTCGAATCTAGCGATTTTGCCAGAATCGAGGTGTAAAAACTTGCACCCTTTTCTTTTCGAGAAAATTGAGGGCTTAACATCGATTTTCGAGACGAAGGTATGAGATTCATCATCTATTTCAACAGTAAGGCATTGGCCCATCAAATTCTTGCTCCAAACAAGGGTAATTAAGCAAGATTTATCGAATAATTTACATTTATAGATTAAAGTGACAGAATTCTGAGAAGATTTACTCACGATTGCACTTGAGTTTGAAGAATCTGCAACTTGAACTCCACTTTCACCAAAACAAGATGGGAAATCCCTCATTTTGCAGAAAATTGCAAAAAAGAAGGGATTTTTATGATTCTTGTGAAAAAGAGGAATTCCAGAAATGGAAATAATATGGTGAAGACATACCCAGAAGAAAAAGGGAGTCTTTCGAAGAGGGATTCGGTTATATATATATACTTTTTCCGTCCAGGCTAACTTTTTCTACTTTTCATCGATCCGTCCCGCTTAATTTTTTACATTTTTAAAAATAAATTTTCTCTTACAACCTCCACCCTCAAAATCGCTTCACTTAATCTTTATCTTTAAAAAAATCAAAAGAAAAGTAAAATTTATTTTTCTTAACATTCATTACCATCGATTAACTGTGAAAAATTAGTTTAGACGGAGAGAGTGTATATATATATATTCTGTGGGCGGAGGTTCAAATAGTGATGTAGGAATTTTTTGGAGTTAAGTGATAAATGGTCAAGGGAATCGTGAGTTTTTAAGGTAAGGACAAGTGAAGTTGTTTTGGATGGACTAGGACCAGAGGAGGGGACTAGCGTGTTAATTTGATGATCGGGTCGGGTTTGTATTCGATTTCGGATTAATTTGGATTATTTATAAAAAAATTGGATTAACTGAGTTTTTATTGGGTTGATTTCGTATTTCTCTCATTAAATTTAAGTCAGATTAGGAATAGAGACATTGGGTCAAGTTCGTGTGCGATTTAGAGTCAATTTGGATTATGTATGAAAAATTGGGTTAATCAAGTTTGTGTCGAGTTGGTTACGGATTTCTCTTAGTAAATTTGAGTTGGTTGGTCGGGTTTAGGCGCGGATCTAGCTTTGGCCAACATCAAACTCCAGCCTAGTGCAAATTTTGTAGGATTTCATTTTTAGTAGTATAATTCTTATTATTAGGACGATCACGTTGGACGTCCCAAAGGCTACGAGGTTACTGTTGGGCAGTTAGCTTCCCATCGGATGTCGGGTACCGCCTCTAGACCGTATAAGTGATTGAGGCATACGTCTCGAGGCCTCGTTAACTGACTCGTAAGCATTGCCTATGGGTTCTAGGCATGCCGCGAGGGACCGTTGGCTTGAGACCTGCGATTGCATGGCAACACCGCATCGCTGGTAGAATTGTGGGCAAGTGTCGGAAGGTAATGCCGAGTGTCGGGAGAACACTGTCGGGCACATATGTGTTGATGGCGCATTATCTAAGCCAAGGTTTGAGATGTCCGTCTCGGGCGAGGCACTTACGAGGGGCCTTAGGTACAACACCTAGGATACTTCGAGTGAGTGATGAGCAAGAGGAATTGCGTTGTGGGCCTACGAGCGACCCTTAGCGTCGAGAAGAAGCGCGAGAGCTTCGATGCCATCACGAGGGGGCCGAAAGGACCTGGTATGGTCGGCGATGCATAGCTAGTGTGCTAGCTAGGTGTAGGCAAAGGCCGAGACATGCAAGACGTGCTACCCGACAGCCCTCGGCGAAGGTGATCATTGAGGATAGGCGAGTGCCAGCGCAAGGCGCGGCGCAGGGATGCGTTCCAATACTTATACTAGTGTGCACGCTGTGCGACAACCGAGCAATGGGTCATCATGAGACTCGATGAAGGTAGAAGACCAGACGAAGGCTGCGGGAGCCTTTGTGGCCGCACGGGTACTCTCGAAATTTTAGCTAAGTCCACCACATTTAGTTTTATTCTTCACACTCTAGTCTCTGATGTTGATATAAAAAATAATATATATTCATGCTCATTTATTTCTTTTCAAATTCATCTATTGGTTGTTTTAGTGAATATTCTAGAAAAAGGAAAAAAAAAAAATCTATGTAGAATCTATCACTATTTTATTTTATTTTATTTTTCTTTAAAGTTTATAGCAAGTAGTAAGTTTGTTGAACTCTAACATCTCTTCAATTAATTTTTTATGTTTTAACCTACTCCATTATTAAATTCTCGATCTGCCCATGATCAGGTTAGATATTATCACCTCTAAGTAGGATTAGACTCTCTCTTCTCGACTCTCTCCAGTTGAAAGTTAAAACCGACAAAGGACGAATGCTTGGAATATACACTATCTTCGCGAAAACACAAATTCTAACAAATTGATTTAATTGTTTGATGAATGAAAATCAAGGTAGACAAGTATTTATGGGAAAATAATTAAAAAGAAAAAAATCCTAAAGTGAGAAGTAAAGCAAAAGGAAAGATCATAAATTAAAAAGGAAAATAAATCTTAAATTGAAAATGAAAAATAGTTGTTAGTAAAATATAGAATGACACATTTCTGACAGCAAAATAATTAAACTTAAATAAAATATTTTAGGACGGTTGCACACTCTTCTTTTTGGTCTGTCCCATATTAATTTGCACACTTTTAAAAAGAAAATTTCTCTTACAATCTTCATCCTTAAATTCTTCACCCTCAATCTTCACGTTTGAAAAGTTAACTAAAAAGAAAAAAATAATTTTTTCTTAATATACGCGCTGAAACAGATGTGCAAATTAGATTGGGGCGGAGAAAGTATATTTTTATATTAAATATGAAGTGAAATTTTATTGTCAGTTTATATCTCTTTGCGGATATTAATTCTTTCGTTAATTTAGAATGTACGTGATTATTGTTCATCAATTTGTCAAGAATGTATCTGTCCAAAAAAAAAATATAAAATGCTGCATGCAATTACTATGCAATAAATAGTACATGTGTATAATTCAATGAATCAACGAACTGAAAGTCACATACTAATATATACTTGTATTTAATTCTTTGTCAGATTCTCACATAAATAGTCCATGTGTGCCTCCGTTGCAAAACTTTCCAACTAATTCCACTTAATTTTTAGTTGGACGTTAAATTTTCATTGATTATTTACGTTTATTTCTCGATTTCTTCTCGTCTAATCACACATATATCCCAATTAGGTCCCGACTAATCACTAGACCTTAATCTACCGCCTAACAGGTACCTAGCGATTTCTACGACCTTGTGTATGCCATTGTAAGGAAATACTACTATCTCCGTTCCAGCTAATCTTGCACACTTTCTGTTTTCGTCCGTCCCAGCTAATCTTGCACACCTCTTAAAAAGGAAAATTATAATACAATCTTCACCCTCAATCTCCAACCTCAATCCACATTTGAAAAGTCAACAAACACTTAAAAAACAATTTTTCTTAATACTTGTGCCAACTTCCTCTGTGCAAGATTAGTCGAGACGGAGGTAGTATTTTTTTGATTATTTTTGTGGAATATTAATTAAAAAGTAAAAAGAAAATGTAGAACCTACATTCCGTTTATAATGACTATGATGCGTGTTAATAACACAAAGCAAAAGCGTGACACAACAAAATTAATTAGAACAAAATGTGAAAAAGTAGGATCCAAGGAAAAAGATTTTCATTGAGGCCTTTGAGTGAAATTTGGTACTTATAGAAAGTGGATGGTGGATGACCTAGTCGGTAGAGGTGGCAAAATTGGTTTGATGCGACGGATCGGTCCAGTAAGTTCGATATTTTAGATGGGTGGGGTCATAGAAATGTATGCTCGAACTCTATTTGATTCAATCGAGCCGGCCGATGGATCAAAAGGATCAAAAGCCCAACGGACTCCGGATCGATCCGGTAATCTTAGTATATTATAGGGGAATATCCTAGACCGGACCGACTAATTTTAGGTCCGATTATTTTTTGGCCCGACTCGAAATATAACGTTGGCCCTGGCCCGCCCGAATTGCCACATCTACTAGTTGTAGTACTTAATATTAGAAGTGATAACGTCCAGGTCGGTTCATTGCATTATTGACCCGAAGTATCACGAGGTCCCAACAATTTGACCCAATTAATCAATGAACCGATGGGTCACGATTTGGTTCGAAAATTGTAGTAATTTTTAGGAAGATAGGTTAGACAGACTTTAATTATCAGCATGATTGAATTCTGGATCAGCCCAGTTCGATCCAACATATAATATTGACCTGACGGACTGATTTGGACCGCCCAAATTAGATAAAAGCCAAGAAATGGTTTGTGTCTGTGTGTTGTGATGGTTTATGGTTATATAACTCGGATTATTGAAATTTCTCTGCTACTCACAGGTAGTACAGGTTAATATATTGAGTACTGATGTGTAAATATTTTATCCTTTAATTTTAAATAAGAAAATTAACTTTCTTTATGTGATTCTTGACAGTGAGTAGGGGAGCTGACTGCTCGGGTTATACATGCATATAACAATAATACAAAATTAAACTTGCAAGTTAAAAATGTTGGAAAATAGCCCTTTTGGGCAACTCGGTTCTAGGCAAATTTCAAGTGGGACCCAGTAACAGCAAGTGTAAGTTTAAGGTACCATCGTCCTCTCATTCGAAAGATGTTCGAGACGGTATATTGTTTGCCTAAATCCGTCGTTGGGTGAATGAGAAATTGAAGCTCAAAGTAGAGTATTTGAAGATGATTTAAGACTTCATCCCACATTAAAAGAGTAGAACAAATTTGGCTCGTATATATACTCCATCCGATCACAAAAGACATTTTTGGCTTTTATGTGCAAATTAAGAAATGAACAAAAACACTCAGGAAAAATTTACGTGAAAACACATAATTTAGGCAATGATAATATTATGAGATATTTAGGAAGAAATATGGAAACTTTGCTAAAATAACTTGTTTTTTATGTAAAAAACATTTTTCCTAAAATGACGTTCTTTTATAAACGGACAGTATAATTTTCGTTTACGAAATATAAGAATATTTAGCATAGAAACTCTTTTTCACGTCCGTCAATATAAAATGCAAATCAATAATCGATTTAAACCTCAAATCAAGAGACTTGTGTGCGAGCTCGACATGTATTTCATGCATATTTGTTTTACATCAGACAAAACATGCCCAGCAAGAATGAAATCTCATGGATTATCATACCCAACACAATCATGTCATCATACACTTTATAAAAAAATTAAATATTAATTTATTCATTTCCCATTTGTTTTTGTTATTACTCCCTTCGTCCCGTTCTAATTTGCTTATTTTTCTATTTGGTTTGTCCCAATTTAATTTGTCAATCCATAAATGACAAATTTCTCTCACAATTTCCATCCTCAAAATCTTCATATTTAATCTTCACCTTTGAAAAAATCAAAGATTCCACAAAATATGTTTTTTTTAATCTCCGTGTCCGATTAAGGTAGACAAATTAGACCGGGACGGAAGGAGTATTTTATTTGTTGGCCAGCCAAGAAAGTATGAAATGAAAGCTGTTTTGCAAGAAAAAGTCACAAGCTTTACAGCCCTTTTGCCCTGTGCTTATTACCACTTTATATCCAAAAATTTATTTACATCATTTTATTATTTTCCCTCCAATATTTCAAATTTTAATTTTTTTTACAATTAATTTATTTTTTGAAAAAGAAAGAAAAAATGATTCTAATTTGACTTTGAACAATTTTTTTGTCCAAATAAACCTTAGCCTTTTAAAATTAGTAATATAAGCCCCTAAACTCTAAATGTGAGACAAATTGTACCATCACGAATATTAAAGTGATTAAATTAATTTGATTCTTTTAACTAAATCCATGAAGTAACAAATCAAATCATAAATATATAGAACTAAATTAATAACTTAACAAATAAAATTGAGTAATTAGGTAATTATTTATTACTACCCCCGTCCCGGCTTATCTTGCACAGGAGGAGTCGGCATGGGTATTAAGAAAAATTGTTTTTTTATTGTTTGTTGACTTTTCAAAGATGGATTGAGGGTGAAGATTTTGAGGGTGGAGATTGTGAGAGAAATTTGCCATTTTTGGGCTGGGTCATACATTGGGGCAAACAAAAACGGAAGGTAGGCCAATTAGGTTGGGAAGGGAGTATCATTTTAACAAAAAAATTATAATTCTTCCAATATTACCCTAAACAACCTACTTAATTTAATGGGTTTTTATTGGTGAAGGACCCGAAAGATAGGTCAACTATCAATTCAGGCTCTGAAAGATAATTTATATCAATCCATGGCCTAAAAAATTTGAAACTATCAATGGAAGATCCATAAATTCAAAATCATTATAGAGCATGTTTGGAAGATTGCAAAACCCAAAAATAAACTTATGTTGAAGTGATAAGTAGGGAAATATACGTCAAAAGTCTTTCACGTACTACATTTTTTTTTTCGTAAATTATCGTGATATATCTAAAAGAATTAAATAATTTCAATGTTTTTTAAAATATACAAATTAAAAAAAAAGAATTATTTACATAAGAAAACATACATTCAAGTGAAATATGTTTACATAAATTTAAATATTATGAACTAAAAAATGATTTTACAGATTTAAAAAAAAAAAAGAATTTGTTTTCCCGCGTATGACTTAAAATAGAAATTACAGATGTTAAAAAAATAAATTAAAAAGGAACTAACAATTTCAAATATGAAACTACAAAAATTTCAAAAAAATAACAAATTTTAAAAAAATGTCGTGCAAGACTTTGACGTATATGTCCACTGCTTATCACTTCAAAATTTTATTTTTTGGAATTTTATTTATTGGGTTTTACAATTTTCCAAACAGGTCCTCTAATGATTTTAAACTTATGGGTCTTCCATTGATAGTTTCAGATTTTTTAGGCCTTAAATTAATAGAAATTATCTTTCATGACCTGAATTGATAGTTGACCTATCTTTCAGGTCCTTGACAAATAATAACTCTAATTTAATTGATTATTTTTTTATTACACAAAACATACCAAATTAAGTGGATATTGTATGGATATATTTGTCATTTTATTCAATCCTTATTTTTTACAAAAATGGTTAAAATGACACTTATTTTAAAACAGAGGAAGTATATTATCTATCTCTCAAAAATAATTTCCTTCCCTTTTTAGATATTTTTAAAACATATGTGTCTCCTTTTTTATTTAAGATTATCAAATAGTTCTTTTCCTAAATGATTCATTAAAATTATCATTTGGTTATAACACTTTATTCGCAGTATTAAATAAGGATGTCGTAGTAACTTACACGTGTAATAGTTAAGCGGATCAGGTGCTGCGAGCATCAGCACAACAAACTATACGGTGCGCTAAACGATGTCGTTCTGTTTATCTTCTCCGTAAATATTACTCTTTGTTTCAAACATTTCAAATACCAACTGGTTAAATACATTTCATGTTATCTCTTTTTCTCTTTTTCTTTGAAACCTTCTAATTTATTGTTGTAGACATATTTTGGTTTTAATTTTAATTGATCAATAAGTACAAAGTCAAGCCACCACCACACGAATTAATGTCAAAATTCGTACCAAAAGCAATTAATCGGTTAGTTCTATTTAGAAAAAGTCAAATGGTCAACGGATGTTTTTAATTCAGAGCTTGCTTGGTACATGTTTCGATAATCTCCTTGCTATGTGCACAAACCTAATAACAAATAAATTGCACAGCCTTGAAGGCCTTTTTTGATGAAAATTCACATGTTGCAAATGATTAGCAATTACTCAAACTTTGTGCTAGATTTGTCGAAAATATGATATATTGGGATATATTTGTATTATTTTGCATTAATATTTTTCTGAATAAATATTGCCACGTGGGTCTTCTTTGCCACGTAGACTAATTTAGACGAAAATTTACACGGAGGCTATAATTTTTGCAATATTGATAGATTATGATTTAACCATCAATATGCATTGTGCTAAATTTGTTAAAATCGTGAAATATTAATATGTATTTTATATTTTCCCAAAACTAACTATATAATATTAATAGGGCGACGACTATTTGTAGCCCACAAAATTTCTTAATGCAACCCACTAATTTTATTAATTAAAATATTATTATAAATTAACTATATTACCCTTAATGATAACAAAATATAAATAATTTAAAACATTAAATATATTTAATTTATAAAATTAAAAAGAAAAAAAATCTCCTTCACTGTCATCATCACCCGATGCATTCTATCATTATCTATAAACCCTAATTTTGTCAAGGTTTCTTTAATGAAGGATCTAATTAACTGTGATAAAATCAGTTAATAGGGACAAAGTAAACAGACTTATTGTGGTCACCATTCAATTACACGGGGCTAAATACAGTGTATTGTGTTCGATTTTAACGACACGACACATATTCAACCAATAAAATTGAACAAAATTATAGATACGAGTTACGACTTTTATGATGGACTTTTCAGTCGACTTTGCATTCACAATTTTCTTTTTTAACGAAATTGATGTGCCGATAATCAATTCCACATGAAAATTGCTTGCGAAATGGTGATCAAAATGTTTTGTGTTTATTCAAGTAATTTTTTTTTTCCATATTTTAATTAATATTTTTAATATTGATTTTAAATAATATAATTTAATAAAAAAGAGTATAATTGATAATGAGTGGACTGTATTAAGAATTGTTTTACTTATTTTTAAAATATAAGTAGGTTACATTAAGGAGTGGGCTGCGTTAAAAAATTTTGTGGGATGCGAATAGTCGCCGCCTATTTATTTTATCAAGCAACAAATCACAGCACCGGATCCCTTTCCATTAAGAAGGAAACCCTTTTCTCTCTCTCTCGTCTCGCTCCCGCCGCCCCTCGCCGCTGCTCGCCGCCGCGTTCGCAGTCCCTGCTGCTCCCTCGCTGCTGTTCGCCGCCGATCGCTGCTGCTCGCCGCCAGTCCCTCAGGAGTTGTAGCCAAGACCTGCTTCCTGCAGGTTGCACTAACGTCTAACAGGTAACAACAAATAAAATTATTTTTTAAGAATATTATCATCATAATCTTCAATTTGAGTATACTGCTGCTAGGAATAAGTAATTAAGCATAACAGGCTGCATATTAGAAAAAGAGGGAAGAAAATATTCAATAATTCTGATTAGTATCCTTCGAGTATTGAGCTTTGGAATCTGTGGAGATTGAGAAAACAATAATTTGAGAGATTGACATGAATAGCGATTGCAAATGATACGGGTTATTATCTTAAGAGAATTGTTTATTGGATGGGCCATTTTGGCCCGAATTGCCAGCTCGAACTGTGTATGCGTTGCCAGTTCTGGACATTCAATCATGTCTATCAAGGCTTTATTAGAGGGGAGCAGAAACATAACTGTCCTAAATATCTGCAGTCTATCAAGGCAAACAAGAGTTTATACATCGGCATAGGCCACAATTTAAGAACTAATCAGTAAATTAAAAAAGATTATCATTTCCTTTGTGCCATCAGTCTAGCTGATCTTCTCCTTCCTTCCTTTTGTGGTTCTGTACGTATGGTGGTGCATGTTTGTAGTTCAGCTGGAAAGAAGAACTCACTTGCTTCCTTTTGTGGTTCTGCACGTATAGTGGTCCTTACTTGTAGTTCAGCTGGAAAGGAGAACACACCGATTATAGTGACGAAATCCATAGGCTGTGTTTCAATACAAAACTTGAAAGTTTTGATCTTCAATAAACAAGGAAGGCAATAGGCTGAAATCACGCTCATATCAGTATTCTTTTTCCACATATCGTTCTCTTTTTATCTTTTCGCAAAATTTGGTAAGCTCATTCCTACATGCAACGATATCACAATAGTATACATTTAGGACCATGTGAGTATCTTGGTAAGCTCTTTCACAGATGCAGAACATACAATCCCGAGCGTTTGAGATATCAGGTGTTTGCAAGTTTTCCGTTTCAAGAATTGATGGCTCTGGATAACTGTAAGACCACGACGGACGATCTATTAGATCCTCCTCAAAGCCGCCAGGAATATGAAATATGAAATGCCAATTTAGGGATAAAAAATATATCGCCCACCTCTCCAATTTTTTGAAAGCGTGCACGAGAAGAGTTACCGATTTTTGAAAGCGTGCACGAGAAGAGTTACCGCCATAAAACCGCCGTGATTTCCATCTGAATTCCTGACTAAAATCAAGAGTATACATACGAACATCAACTGTTTGGACAATAAGAACTGATTTACCATGAAATGTCCAATATATGATCTCACAAGCATGTTGGTTGCGAGGATTAAGTTCACGGGTAATAGAGGGAATAATTCGGGCAGCTTCTGGCATATATGTGTAGCAGGATCAAATAATTCGAAATCGCAATACTTATCACCAAGAGGAGAATCGATCATGGACGAAGTTATCAAAATTTTATCCCCGGTAGGAAGTGTAGTGGCAAAAGGTTCATTTTTAGCCATTCATAGAGCAAACCTTCACCAACATACTTTTTTCTAATACCAAAACAGAATCAGAAACGTCGGACGGAAACTCATAATTGTATACAAATTTCGCTTTGGATTTACTATGACGGCTGCAATAACGGTAACCATCAAACACATATAGAGTGGATCCTAACAGAGTGCAACAGACGGATTTGAAATAATCACCAACAAGTCGAACCCTAGGCTCCAATCTGATTTCATTGCTGCTGGACTGCTGGATGAAATCAATATCTCTGTGGTGGATGTGAAGTCTGATGACAGCAGCAGCAATGAAATCAAATTGGAATCAAATTGGTGCCTAGGGTTCGACTTGTTGGTGAGTACTTCCGATCCGCCTGTTGGTCTCTGTTAGGATCCACCCTATGTGTGTTTTATGGTTACTGTTGTAGCAACCGTCATAAATCCAAAGCGAAATTTGTATACAGTTATGAGTTTCCGTCGGAAGTTTCTGATTCTGTTTTGGTATTAAAAATAAGTATGTTGGTGAAGGTTTGCTCTATGAATGGCTATAAGTATCAATCTTTTGTCACTGCACTTTCTACCGGGGATAAAATTTTGGTAACTTCATCCTTTATCGATTCTCCTATTGGTGTTAATTATTGCGATTTCGAATTATTTGATCCGACGTAAATGCCAGAAGCTGCCTGAATTATTCCCTCTATTATATCCCCGTCCTCGCCGTGCTTGTGAGATCGTGTATTGGACATTTGTTGGTAAATCAATTGTTATCATCCAAACCGTTGATGGTCGTACGTACACTCTTGATCTAGTCAGGAATCCGGCTGGAAATATCTGTGGTTTTCTGGCTGTGACCCCTTTCAAATAATTGGAGAGAGCGATATTTGTTTGACCCCTAATTTGACATTTCATATTCCTGGTGGCTTTGAGGTGGATCTGATAGATTATCCGCCGTCGTGGCTTTACAGATTTCCAGAGTTATTAATTCTTGAAAGTAAAAAGATGCTAACACCTGATATCATACTCCTTGATAAATCAAACCCTCGGGATTGTAGGTTCTGCATGTCTCATAGAGCTTACGAAGAAACTCACATGTTCCTGGATGTATACAGTTGTGATGTGGTTGAATGTAGGAATGATGTTACCAAACTTAGCCAACAAATCAAAGAAAAAGATATGTGGATAAGGAATCCTGATATGACCGAGACTCCACTCTATTTCCTTCCTCACACATCGAAGATCAAGACTTTCAAGTTTTATATTGAAACATAGCGTTCGGATTACGTCACCATAATCACTAGGTTCTCCTTTCCAGTTGAATTACAAACAAGCACCACCGTACATGCAAAACCACATAAGGAAGAAAGGAGAAGATCTTCTCCACTGGGAAGATTAGCTCGACTGATGGCACAAAGGAAATGATGATGGTTTACATTTTATGTTTATGACTTTATATTCTGCAAAGTTTGGTTTTTGAAGTAGTTTATTGTTATCTTATTTTCATAAACATGAGAACAGTCAATTTAACGTTTATCCTTTTCCTCCCATGTTCTGGAATTATTATTGTGCAAGGAACCTTTCTGATGATGTATTAGTTGGAGGAATGAAAGTAAATAAGTTTGTATTTGTTGATGAAAATTAGACCGTCTTGCTGCTGGCATTATATTTGTCTCACTTTTGCCTAAAAATTTGTTACTTTTGCAAAACTCAGGCAAAAGCAATCGATTTTGGTTCGTTCTTGCATTTTTTTTCCTATAAAAAAGGAAGAAAAAGAAAAAAAAACGTTGGTAGCGTCAGTCCTTTCCCATGAATGAGGAGAGGTCAACAAATGGTATTCAATTTGACATTAATTACGTATACACCATGCACTTAAAAAGTTTTATAAAGATCAAATAATTGCAGGGAAAAAAAGGAATAAGGTTGGAGACTAAGTTGGTGTATAGAAGTGAAATTGGATCTGAAGATCGCCCTGTGGCTTCACCGTTGGTTCAAACAGATTCACGACTAGAAGAATGAGAATGCCACAAAAATGTCAATCTTGAAACTGGGGAAGAGCTTGTTGGGCTGGAAAACTTAGCATGTGTCGAAGAAAATGTTGTTGAAACTGATTCTGCTACAACTGACCAAGGAAATGTTGCCGTAAGTTGATTGTGGTCCAATTTTCTAGAGATGTAGTACTACCTCCGTCCAAGCTTAACCTGCCTACTTGCCATTTTGGTTTGTCCCACCGTAATCTGTCAGTCCAATAAACGGCAAATTTCTCTCACAATCTCCACCCTCAAAATCTCCATTCTCAATCTCCACCTTTATAAAAATTAAAAATTTCACAAAATTTATTTTTTCTTAACCTCCATGTCCGATCAACCTAGACAGGTTAAGCCGGGACGGAGGGAGTAATACATATCTTTTGATTTCCAGTACTCAGAGAAATGCTCATTGCAAATCTTTCTTTAAACAGGTCACATCAGAAGTACCATTTTGTGCGCTACCTAATAGAGATGTGGTTTGCATACGACAAATGGATGGCTTCCAATCGACTTCGAATAAGATCCATTCGACATATTGTTTGGGAATAAAAAATTTAAAATGTATATAAAGATATTATCGACGATTTTTTGTTTATGTGAAGGGGGAAAAAATGAAATCTGGAATATCGAAGGAATGAATAAGAATGAGTTTGATCGAATGAAGATATAAAAAAAATGGAATGACGAAAAAATGAAGAAATTTTGATTTTGGATCGAGATGAATTTGCAGAAGGAAAGAAAGGGGAAGATGAAAACGATGAAGAAGATAATAATAAATCATGATTTGGGAGATATTATTGTAAGTAATCAATGCCAAATACTCCCTCCGTCCCGGCTTAAGTTTCCTACTTTGACCGGGCACGGAGGTTAAGAAAAAACAGATTTTGTGGAATCTTTGACTTTTTTAAAGGTGGAGATTGAGGATGAAGATTTTGAGGGTGGAGATTGTGAGAGAAGTTTGCCATTTATGAGGTGGAAAATTAAGTTGGGACAAACAAAAAAGGAAAGTAGGAAAATTAGAGTGGGATGGAAGTAGTAATTATTTAGTGTTAATAATTTTATGTGAAACCTGTTGAATAGGTAACAAGTACAAGGAGAGGGAGTATAGTTCTGATCCAACGGTTGGATTACTATTTGTTTAAATCTGATGGCTTAAAATAATCTAGGTGCACAGTGTTCTAGGTGCACCAAAGTTGTACTCAATTATTTAATACAAAAAAGTGGTTGAGACTTGGGGATTTATTATGTTTCTTATAGTTTTAATTTTTTTATTCCTTGCTTTATTTTAATTATTTAAGGTATTTTGGGTTTTACTAGATCTATTAAATATTCTTTTAACTCTTTTCTTTTACTTCCAATTATGAAATACTTTTAAATTTACGTTTTCAAAATTTCTTAATTTGTTTAAAGTTTTTTTTTTTTTTTTTTGTGATATAAAGAAGTGTGTTTTTTTATATTAGAACAGGTCATATAAATTTGTTTAAAAGTTAAAATTCATTAATTTATCAAGATGCCTTTTAATTGAGAAAAATATTTTTTTATGAACCCAATGGTAAAAATTTGGGTATTGGGCCTATTTTGGGTACAAGAAACATTATTCTAGAAAATTGGGCCTACATGAAAGAACTTATGAGTTTTCTCTCGGGCCCAATTCTAAAGCGGCCCAATAAAATAAGTCATACTACCTCCGTCCTAGCACAATTTGCCTATCTTGGCCGGACACGGAGGTTAAGAAAAACAGATTTTGTGGAATCTTTGACTTTTTCAAATATGGAGATTGAGAGTGGAGATTTTGAGGGTGAAGATTGTGAGAAAAATTTGCTATTTATGGACTGACAAATTAGATTAGGACAAACCAAAAAAAAAAAGTAGCAAATTAGAGCGGGACGAAGGGAGTGTATTTTTTTATTGGGCCTAATTGCAAACTCGCCCTTTATGGTTTTGAACTCTTTATTTTTCTTGGGAATTTATTTTCGCTAATTTTTAGGGTTTTTATTTTTTTCTTCTTAATTATTTTCAGATTTATTGAATTATTTTGGGTTTTTTCTTGTGAATTTTTTAGGATTTAAGATGCAATGTGAACTTGAGGAGAAGCGAGCATAACCCCGATTGGAAACTAGTGTCGAAAATAGAGTTTTGTTCAGATCCTTATATTTGAAGACAACATTTTCTCGTAACTCGATGTGAAATGTACCTTCTCCTTAGAACTCAATGTGGGACACCTTTTCGTTAAGCTTACCAGCACCAGAGAGTCCTTCTCTCTGGCTTCCATGATCAAGTTTTAGTGTTTTTTTTGTAGTATACATATTTTACTTCTTACGAGCAGTGAGAAGTTTGAATCTAAAAGTTATATGAGACATACTGCTAGCTGATTATGGATAACTTTACTTTGAAATTATCTTTTTCCGCAGACATTTTACTACCAACTATTGCTCTTATTCATTTTTCATCAAAATAGATTTTGTGGAATTTTTAACTTTTTTAAAGGGGAAGATTGAGGGTGGAGATTGTGAGATAAATTTGTCATTTATAGACTGACAAATTAAATTGAGACAAATCTGAAAAAAAAAAGGACAAATTATGCCGAGACGTGACTAGTATTCAATTACTTCTCAAAAAGCATATTTTTTTATAAACAACCCTAACTATTTTTACCATTTTTTTTGGGTATTCTATTACCACATGATTATCAACCCAAGTGAAACTTGTACAAACTAAAACTTCCAAACAAGAACCAAAGATCTATAAAAGAAAAAAGAAAAAAGAAAAAAGAAAAAGATAAAAACGAGACATACACACGTGCACACAACAATTATCACAACAATAATCAAAAGTAGACATATACTAGAATACAAGGAAAATGATTTTTTTTTGTTAACTACTACCTCCGTCCCACTTTAATTTTCCTATTTTTTCTTTTTTTTGTCCCAACTTAATTTTTCAGCCCATAAATGATAAATTTCTCTCAAAATCTTCACCCTCAAAATCTCCGCCCTCAAAATCTCTACCCTCAATCTCCACCTTTAAAAAAATCAAAGATTCCACAAAATCTACTTTTTTTTTAACCTCCGTCTCCGATCAAAATAGGAAAGTTAGGCTGGAACGGAGGGAGTATAAGATAGAGTACGTAGACAAAATTTATAGTTAAGGATAACGAACTTCGAGGAAGTTAGGAAAAAATCATTGTATGTTCTAAGTATGAAAAAAATTAAACAAAATTATATATATAAAAAAAAAATCCTGTAATTTGAATGTGGTGGGAAACCAATACCCGGTTCAAGGACGCCAATAACCATAGCATTATATTAGTTGTATCGCCGAACTAGTTATAAACGAACAGGGTCGGACCTAGACATGCTTGGACCTAAGTCAAATTTTTATAATGGGCCCATAAAGAACATTCTTAATTTAAATCTTTCCTCTCCTTTTATATTTTATTATTTTAATTTTTTCGAATTTCTTTTAGCTACAAGTTTAAGTTATTTATCCACGCACGTTTATGTTCTTAGTCATAGTCAGTTGACTCATTTTGAATACAATAATCCTTTTATTAAAAACAAAACAAAAAGAAAGAGAGAAATGATGGGCTAACATCCGATAATAAAGAATACAGGCCCAACATGACAAACATAGAAGATAATAGAATGACAACAAATATTACGGAGGCAAGATTCGTAGGCATATTTGCAAAAAACTAGTGACATGTTTCAACCACCAGACTACACATATTACATTTTTCATAAATTTTATATATTAAATATATAGGTACATAGGAATATCCTGGGCCCCTAAAAAATTACAATATTCTTGGGCTTGAGTCGACGGACTCGTTGGCCTTATGCAAGGTCCGGCTACGTAAACTAAACGTGATGAAAAATAAATTAATTGTGACATATATCCATGTCCTTCAATCTTGTCACTTCAAACGTTGATTATATTTGATGTTGTGTTTCATATATCCTTATATTGGTAAAAGTAAATGTAAAATCCCAAAAATAAAGCAAATAATTTTTGGGAAAAATTACTAAGTATAATGCATAATATTTATCCTGGCATTGAGATCAAGAAAGATCAACCAATAACTAGTAATGAGAGCTTTCTATTGGTATAATTTAGAATTACAAAATACTCTTTATTAATCAAAATCGTTGAGAGACTGACATATGTCCACGATTGATGAGTCGTGGAGCTACAATGGAGATGAGCCCACCTAGAGGAGGCCTCATCTTTGACCTATAGACCATCTCATCATACGGTTGTCGATAAAATCTCAAAAAAGGTACGAATAATTCATGCGTCCTCTCGCCTTTACTCAATTGATAGTCTTTTCGAAAGAACAACCCCGGTGATTGGAGAAATGACGGGTTCGGGGTTCTTGAATGTTGGATCGCCGCTGGTCCGAAGTTTTGAGTTTTTTCTGGCATCGGCGTTGATGGGAAAAAGCCCTTTCTGACGACTTTGATGTTGGCATGTTGCAACCGATCGATAGGCGACGCAAAGGAGAATGACCTAGCATTGAGGGGAGAGATCTTAGGGCCATAAAGAATGGCCGGGTCCAATTTAGGTCGTGATGCGTCCTTCAAAGACAGATACCATGGTTTTAGTGAATCAAATTGCTGTGAGACGGTAAATGCGAATCTTGACGAAGAACATGACCCGAGTTTGCTTGCCGATGATATAGATGAGGGATTAAAGCGTCGCGATGAGGCTCGAGAGTATGATGTCCAGTCATCAAATCTAAGTGATTCTTCAAAATCGAGAGATGATATAGTTATGATCAACGGCGAGAGCTCCACAAATGGCCTCACTCCCTACAATCATAAACATTTACAAATGTAATTATGCAATTATTAAATGAAATCGTACACGACACAAATGCTACGCCCAAAAGAGTACACCATATATACCATGCACTTCGGACTTACACACAACCACGCGCACATATACATTGATACATGTTCAGTTAATGGTAAATATATTACACAAGGTGCACTCTTTCAGATGTCGTACAATCACCAAGGTTGTAGAAGTCGCTAGACACTAGCTAGACAGTGGACTGGGGCCTAGCGACTAATCGGGATTTAGGCGGGGCTAATCGGGCCATAGGCGTAGTTAGACGGAGAGGAATTAGAAAATAAACGTAGGCAGACAATGAGAGCCTAGCAACTAGACGGGAATTAATCGAAAATAGTTGGGGAATTTTGCATCCGAGATAATCACATAATGCACTCAATAATTATGAATAGTAACAACTTTTAAATGTACCTTCCAAAGGTATGAGAAAAGTGAGGGAGGATCAATGACAAAAGCCTTGTGAAGCCTTTGAGGGTAATAATCTGCTACAATCTTGAGTGTTGCAACTAATATGTTCATAAAGCCTGATGCAGATCTGAAAAGGCCTGAAAATTCATATAAAGAAAATGAATTTAAATGTAACTAGGGGTACGTAAATCATCATTATCATTATCCATCAAAATTTTTGTTATAGAAAAATCCACCGTACTTAAAATTCCGTAACTAGAGGTACCTACGCGGTATCGAATCATTATTATCATTACCTATCAAAATTTTCGTTTTAGGAAAATTCATACTATTATCGTACTTAAAATTTCGTAACTAGGGGTACATACACCGTATCGAATCATCATTATCATTATCCATCAAAATTTTTGTTATATAGAAAAATTCATACTATTCTCGTACTTAAATTTTCGATATAGAAAAATTCGGTACAAACAAAAAATTTAGTGTATTGAATTTTGTATTAATATCAATGTAATACTGTTATTTACCATTGATTTTGGTATACCAACCAAAATTTCTCAGCATACGGTTAGAAAATTTGGTATGCTCCACACCAAACTAGCAAAATATGAATAAAACATTCAGCATACTAGCATATACCAAAACGCCGAACTTCATACTCATTGTTATCGTATTGAAAATTTAGATATACCAAAATTTCTCAGCATACCGTTAGAAAATTTGGTATGCTTCACACCAAACTAGCAAAATATCAATAAAAAGTTTAGTATAGTAGCATATACCAAAACGCCGAACTTCATATTAATATTGTTGTCGTATGAAAAAATTCGAAATACCAAAATATTTCGTTATTTTCGATTATTTTTCAATACGGCAAGTGCAGTGTATCGACTTTCCATATTTTCCATGTCCCTAAAAAGTAAGTCCTAAAAAAATGAGATTTATTAATTTTCTCAAAAAATGGGCACTTTAAAAAAAGAGAAAAAAAAGGTCAGGGAAATTCAAATCACTGTTGAGCCTGAGTATGACAGAGAGAAAAGGAGAATTATGGACACTTTTGCTTTTGCAATGAAAATGACATGTGTACCCCTACACCTACAAACTTGACCGTGACACATCAAGGGTATTTCCGACAAATTTGTTGATTATTATGGTATATTCTTCTTGATTTAATTAATTAATTAGTTATTTATTGCAAGCGTGACATTGGGAAGATTAAAAATGACTACAAAAAGGCATTTTTGAAGGCATTGGAAATAGTAAATAATGGAATTTATATTAATTACATTTCCAACTTATGTAAAAAGCTGTCTTTTGAAGATATTCCAAGAGAAAATGTCATTTTAATGTAGGAATTGACCCAAATTAAATACTCATTTTGTCCCGAACGAACTGTACTATGACTTTCTTTTTTAAGGAGTGTATAAATTTAATTGGTCAGACGAAAAAAGAAAGTGTGCAAGTTCATTCGGGATTGAGAGAGTACTATCTATGTTTATTTTAGTTGTAATTTTAGATTTTGTTGATTTTTTTTTTTCTTTCTTTTTTCATTCTTCTAATACTACCCCTATATAATTGAAATGATATCTAGAAAGATCGAAAATAATTTATGAATTTAAGGAGAGAGTATGTTAAAATATATTCTTGGAAATTTTAATTCTCTCCTTTAAATTAATTCGAATAAAAATATTTCGACATGGTTCATTGGCACAGGGCGATACGATCTAGATAAGAAAGGCAAACACTTAAATAAGATTGTTTTATGGACCCTTATCTGTAAAACAAGAATTACTTCTATTATATTAAATATTACTTTTTTATATAAAAAGTACTATTTTAAGCGTTATATTTTATAAGGAAACAACAATTTTGGAAGGTAATAGTTTTTATGATTAAAATAATATATATATATATATATATATATATATATATTATGCTAGAAGTAAAATGTTTTTATGAAAAATAATCGTACACAAGTATTACTCGGTATGTAAAACTTACTTGCATCAAAGAGGAGAACAAATTGTTCAACATTTTTAGCCATAGTTTGGATTGCCACTTCAAGGGTAAACACTAGCAACCGAAGAAACCTACTCCAAAAAAATAAAAATAAAATTGCACAAAATTAAAAATAAGAAAATAAATTAGAACATTGATGATAGAAAAAACGAGATAAAGATTCATTTCCGAAAATATATAATTTGATGTAAATTTATTTTTTAAATAATTCTATATACTTACTGTTTCTGTGAACGATTTTTCTGGTACTCTTGCTTAATTCGAAAAACCTGCACTTTATCATTAGCATTTAGCACCATATATGAATAATGAAATTTAATTACTACTATAAGAAAATTACTTGTCCAAATGCAATAATCCCTCCGATCCTAAATACCAATTGTTTAAAAAGAAAATAGTTTGTTACAGATAAAATAAATACATTATTCTAGCAAAAAGATCACTCCTCGTCCAACATTAGTCATAAATACATCTAGCAAATCTTCTAAAAATATTTATAATATTATACGAATCCATTATAGTACAATAGGAGGAGCCGCAAAATTATAGGTAATGAAAGATTTTTTAGGAGGAAAAAATAGACATTTAAGATAAGAGAGACAAATTACATAGGGGTATACGAGTCTACAGGGATGGGCCCAAGATTTGGTGACGAGGGTGCTAGAAATAATAACACAAAAAATATGATTTAACAAATTTCAACATAAGTTAGGAGCCCGATATTTGCATTACATAGATCGATCCATAAGTGTCCATGCAAGGAGTTCTTGATTGTAAAATGATTAGTATTTAGAATCGAACGAAGTAATAAGTAATTAAAAAATTACCATGACCGGTCTAAGTTGATCATCATGGCCAGCCACGTAAGCCATTCCTTCAGCCAGCTCAGCAGAGAATTCATCAGCCATCAAATGGTCTTGCAAATTCAAATAATTCACAAAAAAAAAAAAATTATTATTTTTTTAAATATATTTTTTTTAATAAAAAGACAAAACTAACTATTTTTTCTTGTCCTTAGCTACTAATGTTACTTTCAAAACCATAAAAAGTAAGATTCTTAAATAGAACTAAGAAACAAACAAGGAGTTGCATAAATAAAGGAGATGTTGACAAAATTAGGTGGTGAAATTAAATTTCAAACTAAATGTAGGAAACAAACAAAATGTCTAAAATAAATTTAATAATATATATTTTTTTAAATTTGTAATTTAACACATGATTTTTTTAGGGTAAATAATTTTTTTAGTCAAATAAGTTTCATTATTTTTTATTTAAGAATATTATTTTTGGTCATTTTGATTTTTGTCTTTTAAATTTTCAAAATTTGACAAATTAGTCATGTTAGCGTCGGCAGGTAGTGTCGGATTTTTTAAATTTCGAAAGTTAAGGATTAGTTTATCGAATTTCAAAAATTAAAGGACCAAAATCGAAATGACTAAAATACTATTTGTCTTTTCTTTTTTCTTTTGTTATTTTACGCACGACCATAAATTTTCAATGAGACCTTGATGCTTTGATACCCAAAGCTCGATATTTGCTCCCTTGGTGAATACCACATCAGTTAGCTAAGGGAAAACTTGTCTCAAATCTTTAAATACAACATTTGTGAGCTAAATTTAATACATGTTAAATTTTAGAAAATGATTTATATTGCATTAACCGCGGCGGCAAATTGGAGTTCTAGGAAAAATGTCTTAAATATATATCCATCTGAAAGTCACATTGTGTATTGAATTATAAAACTTTTTAACAAAATAATTTAATAAAAAATATGATTAAATGCAAAAGGTGTTAAAAGTCATGTATTTTTGCTATTATTCCAAAAATAAAAAAATAAAATAGAATTAATTACCAATGCCAAAAGAGTCTCTCCAAGAAAGACAATTTCTAAGGTGCTTAGCTGCTTTTTTCACACTATCTCCTTTGGCTTTCAGAAACCTCTCCACACAACCATTGTTGCAAAACTTCTCCTGTCACAATTTCAAATTCAATAAAATTAAAGAGTCGAACTTCGTTACCACTGTGGTACCGATATTACTGTAAGAGAATAATACATATGTATATAAAATATAAAGGACATACTAAATTATATAATTTTATTTTTATCTCACATGATATCGGTACCACAGTGATACTATAGAATCACCTTAAATTTAATATATATATATATATATATATTATTAGAATATATTGAGAAATTACAGAGAGAGAATGATTATTTTATAAAGTAAATAATTTTTTAATTCATTAAGTTTCGTCATTTTTTATTTCAGGGCATTATCTTTGATCATTTCGATTTTGGTCCTTTAATTTTCAAAATTCGACAAATTGGTCCTTTAACTTTTGAAATTCGACAACTTGGTCATGTTATCGCCTACGGCGGGTAATGTTCAATTTATTGAATTTGTCGAATTTCAAAAATTAAAAGACTAATATATCAAATTTCGAAAATTAAATGACCAAAATTAAAATAATCAAAAGATAATGACCTTAAATAAAAAACAATGAAACTTAATAAAATAAAATAATTTAAAAAAATATGATGTTTGAGGCGTGATTTTGTATTTTTTTCCACTGTTTCTTGTGATGTGGAAGAAGAATATATATTTATAATTATTGAAGAAACATAACAGAAAAGATGCGTATGTAATTTAACGTCTCTTTATGAGCAGACACCAAATGGATAGACACAACTTTTCCGAAATTATTATTATATGAATTTGGAAAATTTAAGGTTGTAAAAGTCGCTAAGCAGTACTTAGACGATAGACAGGGGCCTAACGACGGAATCTAAACGAAGGCTGATTGGTATACAAGTATGATTATCCAGGGAGGATCAGAAAATAACATAAACAGCCAACATGAACCTAGCACCTAGAAGAGAATTAGTCGGAGCAACATACGAACTTTCCAACATATATATATACATACACTCACACATAGACACACAGTAAAAGGTGAAAGTGTGTGAGATAATTACCTGTTTGGGAGTGAGTGGAGCTTGTTTTCTGAGCAGGTGAAGAACAGATTGGAGTCTCTCTTCATCTTTCTTCCCCATTTTAGAGAGAGAAACAAACGTGCGTCTAGTACGTGAAATGTATGTCGTGCGTAAATGAAATCGTGAATCTCTCAAGTGAAGTAAAATGGCAAATATATACCACTGTTCTTTCACGTAAACATTTTCAAACTCGATGAATTTCTTTTTCCAGCTAGACAAATAGTAGGTTTCTAAGGGCGTGTTTGGGTGAGTAATATTGGAAAATGGCCGTATTTATAGGCGTGACTGAACTGAAGCTTGGGATGTTCAACGAAACCGTTTATTGGTCGCAATCGGACTATCCAATTATACTTTCTCTCTCTTCTTTTTTTCAAAAAGGAAAATAATGCCTCACAGTTTCAAAATACGATATCGTCGGTATTTGAGATGCTACACTTCGAGATATGAGTGGTCTTTCTACTCTATGGTTTGGGACACGACCGGACTCGAGTGGATTTCACTATAAAAAAAAAATCATATTAGATACGGATATTAGTAACGGATAACATCGATCACAAATGAAAACATAATAGAAATATAATAGTGACGGAAAGTGACAAAAAATCGTTAATACACGATTAGTGATGAATTAGGAACTGAATATTAGAGACGGATATAGTCGGTAAGTAATTTGGTCTCTAATTTCATAATAGAGAGAGAGAGAGAAAAAAATTTCGTCACTAAATTTAGAGACGGAGTAAAATCAGTCTAAAATTTTAGAGACCAACAATTTTGTCTCTAATCCGTCACTACTTTAGTTTAAAAACCGATATCATGTAATTAGAGACCGATTTTTCCGTCGAGTTTTTCTTGTAGAATTTTATCTGATTGAGATGGCTGTTTTTTAGTCCACAGGTATCGGGATTATGTCGGATTGAATTTTTTCGGGTACCTTATTTTAACAAAATCAATCATAATTCTACACATATTTTAATAATCTCAAAGAAGCGAAAAAAGATTCATTAATTGGAAAATTAAATTTGAAAAAATCCGACAAGTACCCGCAAGATCGGGTACTTTTATCGTGCATCTGATTTGTCAAATACGCCACTTGAAAAGATCAAAACTGGAAAATCTGACCAAATCCCACCCCTACCTGGAGATATACATTGTGTGTCTAATTCATCATAATTACACTAATATATATGTGGGTATGTGTGTATTTAGATGGTGAATTATTTTTTTTGTGTACATCTTTGAGTATAGCATAAAATAAATCGAGTCTACATTCGTTTTTTTAGATGCAGTTTATGTTTTATGATTTATATATATACATATATATATGTATATAAAGTTTTTTTCCCCACACTTCTCCAAAAGTATCCTTATAAATTAATGGAAACAAATAATATACGAGGAATAGTGGGAAAAAATTAAGATATTTAAAGAAAAAGATAGAACTTATTTATTCACTCACCATACCCCTTAGATCTCTTGCCCTAATATAAAGCTACTAAAATGCAATTAACTTCACAAAACATATGCTTCTAAAATAGATTTTGTATCAATATTTGTCCTTTTTACCCGGCCTCAATTTTTTCAGAAAAGATTAAAGCGACATTTTTTTTGGAACAAAGGGAATATCATTTTAGCAAAAACCAACCGTTCCTCCAGTGTTATCTTTAAACATATCCCTACAAATCTTCTTAAAAATCTCATAATTTTGATGTTACCTTAATTAAGAATTGAAAAAAATTGCAAAACTTGCCCATTAACTAAGAGACGGTTGTCTTTCCTACCATCTTGTTAGAACGTTGCAATTTTCACCCATCGTATTGAGAGTGTTCAATTTCGCCGGAAAATTCAAAATGGCTCGTGAAACATGCCGGCTACTTAAATCATTTATGGCGAGAATCACTTATGTGGAGCTTATGTGGAATTTATTTATAATTTAAATAATTTTATGGAAAAATTACAGAACTTTGTCATCAAATAATGGGGTTACATTTCCTGCCCATCTTGTTAAAACACATTAATCATTTCAAAGAAAAAAAATTGAAGAGCCCTACTCCAAAATCTAAACTAAGCAAGTATATTGCTTCTCCCTACAATAATAAAACCCTTCAAATTTGTCCAAGTCAATACAACAGTGAGGATAACAAGTATCAGCAGGGGCATCCTTTTGAAGCGCTTGCATCTTGTAGTTCCTCATTTGCAAAGTCCTATTATTTGCTTCAAGATTATCTATCCTTCTAATCAAGCTAGATATGATAATCATAGCCCTCTTACATAGTGGAGGATCCCCGCACATGAAGAAATCACACCCTCCTCGATATTTGTCAAAAGAAAACCAGAGAAAAAAAGATATTAAAAAATTGCAGAATGTAATGGCCCAAGATGTGGGAATGACAGCCCTACTTCTACAATGGCAACTAAGATATTCCTCGGAGTGAGACATTTTTCAATTTTAGGAAACTTACTAAAGAAATCCGGAGCCTATGCTTTTGTAGGTTAGGATTCTTGAGGAAATGGAAGAAAGACAATGTTTGCCATTTATAACCAAAAAAAAAAAATTGTCAAGTTGTTCTATTCTTTAAAAAAAAAAAAAAAAAACTTCTACTAATTTAAGATCAAAGAAAAAACCCTCCCTTACACCTAAGGTGACTCGAACTTAGGACCAAAGGTCTAAGCAGTAAATGCTCTCGCTAGTTTCCACCAAATTCGTCTTATTTGTCAGATAAATTCCCCCCAAAAGTAACAAGCATTTCCACCTCAGGGGTCACATATAAACCCTCGCCAGAAACCACTTAAAAAATCGGCATGTGATATATCGTGCCATTTTGATTTTTCAGATGAAATTTGGTCAGAAATTGAACACCCCCTCAATACGATTGGTAAAAATTACGATGGTCTGACAAGATAAGCAGGAAAGTCAACCTTTTAAAGTTGATTTTATTTCCTTATTTTTCACACACGTAGCCTAGAGGTGCCAATTCGAGTGTTCCGACCAAGTCAGGTCAACACTATATTTCCGGTCAGGATTAGCAAAAATTTGGTCGGGCCTAAAATTAATCTATCCAACCCAACCTATCATCTTAGAATATACTTCAGATTTCGAACTGACACGCGCGGACCGTCGAACTTTCGACCCATTAAATTGAACCTATCAGATCCATCTAAAATATGAAACTGACTTGACCGGATCGATTTTGCCACGTCTACCGCGCCCTCACCAAATCCTCATCCACATCTTTGAAAGTACTAATATCTGAGTGAAGGTGAAGTATTTGTAATGATGATGTTTAATGGAGAAAATAAAACCCGTGAGGCTATGAAAAGTTTGACCTGCTTATTTTATACGTTTCAAAGACATAGTACTGTTTCTTTCTGTTCTATTTTGATTATTCTGAACATAATTTACTGTTTCTTCTCTGCTCTACTTTGGAATGTTGCTGCTTTTCTGTCTTAACTCTTTTGTCTTTCTCTTTCCTCCTATCTTTCTCTTTGTTATATATAAGCAACATACTCCCTCCGTCCTCGTTAAAGTTGCCACTTTGATGAAACATGAATGTTAAGAAAAAACAGTTCTTTGATCTTTTTAAAGATGGAGATTGAGGGTTGAGGTTTTAAAGGTGAAAATTGTGGGATTAGTTTTTCTTTTGAGTGACAACTTTAGTTAAGAAAGACCGAAAAGACAAGTAGGCAGTTGAAAGTGAGACGGAAGGAGTATATACTACCTTCGTTTCGAATGAAGTTGCACTTCTAAGGGTGCACACATATTAAAAAAACGTGTTTTTTACTTTTTTAGTTGATTTTTTAAAGGTGGAACAAGGGTAGAGATTTTGAGGGTGAAAATTGTGAACTTGCACAAGGGGGTCGGTACATATATTAAGAATAAGTTGCTTTTTGGGATTTTGTTGACTTTTCAAAGGGTGATTGATAGTGGAGATTTTGAGGATGGAGATTTTATCATAACTTTCCTTATTAAGAAGTGTGCAAATTTACTTAAAATGAATAAAAATGAACAGTGTACAAATTCATTCGGGACGGAGAGAGTAATTTCTATTGTTCCTTCCTAAAATACTTTTTTTGCCAGCAAACTCTATACATAGAATCGAAGTTGTGTTTGTTCGTGGATTAATTGCTTAATGAGCACCAAAAACGATTGTGACTCATTTTTTAGACTTGCATTCTGTATCTAATAATAAATTTCGTCCCAAAATACTCTATAAATTATTTAAAATATTTTTCAGATTTTTCAAGAAATAATTAGCTGCAAAAAATACTGAATAAATATTTGAGTTAACTTTTATCATCTCAAATGATATTATTTACAATTAGGTTATTGACTAATTAGTGACGGTACATTGTTTCTAATAATGCAGTTATGACAAATACTTTATTATTTGGGATAATTTTTCGTTGCTTAAATACCTTTTCCCTTACCAAGAATCTTGTAGTTGATGGGGTCACTCTAGGCTTGTAACCAAGAGTTCTAGACCTATTCCCGACCCTAATTTATACTCAAAATATTACTTTTCTTGTAGTAGGTGACGGACCTATTCAATCAATAATTTTTTTAATAATTACCTAATTTCTTAATGTATTTTGATCACTTTTAAGCATGATTTGATAATATTTTATAAATTTTATCATCCTTTATGTCCATAAACAAACAAACCCTTATGTTTTATAAGGTGTGAGAATTTCGTGCACTAATTGTTATCTTGCATGAAATTGTAGCGCACTTAATCGGAGCCACATATTTGGTAATCGTATTTAGAACCACCCGACATGTAGTGTTGTAAATAAGTCGAGTTAAATCGAATGTGTTGTTGTTCTAAATTAAATGTATTGTTGTTCAAATTTGTTTAAAATACTATTGAAATTTTACTATTATATTATTTGAATTTGTTTGATTATTAATTGAATCGAGCTTGAAATTTACTATTATATTATTTGAGCTTGTTTAACTATTAATCGAATCGAGTTTGAACGAACTTTAATCGCGTTTGAGATCTCGAGTCGAGCTTTAAATCTTATCAGAAGTAAAAGTATGTTCAAGCTTGTTCGATATTTTTAATCGAATATAGTTTAAATGAACTTTTAACTAATAATCTCGAATTAAGTATCGAATATCTTAATTTGATTTTCAACACTACCGATACTTGGTGTAGCATTTGAAAGACTAACGGTCCGCTTGGTTGCAAATCATCAATGACAATAGTAATATGTACGATTGATGGGTCAATCATACTATGAAATGAAATGGGGGGAATTGTTAATAAAAAAGGGTAATGATTAACTTACTTATTACTCCCTCCGTCCCGGCCTCGTCCTACTTGTCTTATTTGTTTATCCCAAGCTAATTGTCCTACCCCATAAATGACAAATTCTTCCACCTTTAAAAAAATCAAAGAATCCACAAAATTTGTTTTTTTTTAGTCTCCGTGTTAGGTCAAGGTAGGACAATTAGCTTGGGACGAAGGGAGTATATACCAAGCACCATAAATGAAAATAAATTTTCATTCATTTTCATTCCATACTCTTAAACCCCCGACCAAGCGAGCCCTAGAGAGTATTAGAACAATACAATTGAACCTTTACCTACCCTTAGATTACATGAAAATTTCAAATTTTGAACTTCAAGTCCCACATAGCACATGGCCTCTAACTAAATATTTTCATCATATCATGTTATCATCATTCATTTTATTTTTATTTTTTTCAAATTTCCACTATTTAAGTGATGTATTAATCATTAGTTCATTGTTCACTTAGTGGGCTTGTGGGGTACAACGAAAAATGTCAAATCTTAGATTCAAAATGAACACAAAATGTATTGATTAAAAAATGACAATCACAAGTCAATACTGGTCAGGTGGGACATTGAAATTTGGTCATTTTGTGATAGTCTTTTAGGATGAAATACAAAAAAAAAAAAGAGGCATCGATATTAAAGCACCCACAATCCACTTCTACTTAGATTGAAATCATTGCTCTAAAGACACCAACCGCTAATCGAATAGTAGATTGAGGTCTATCAGTTAATTAGAACTTAGACGAGGCTAAGTGAGATCGAGACAGTTCTAAATACACTAGCCGCTAGTCAAATAGTAGATTGAGGTCTATCAGTTGATTGGTACTTAGACGAGACTAAGTGAGATCGAGGCAGCTCTAAACACACTAGATGCTAGTCGCATAGAATATTGGGGTCTATCAGTTAATTAGGACTTAGACGAGGCTAAGTGAGATCGAGGCAGCTCTAAACACACTAAACGCTTGGCGGATAGTAGATTGGGGTTTATCAGTTAATTAGTACTTAGACGAAGCTAAGTGAGATCGAGGCAGAATAAAGCGAGAAGAAATTAGGTAAAAAACGTGGGCGTGGAATAGCAATCTAGCACTTAGGCAGGACCTAATCGAAGGTAAGAGGGACTTTTGAACTGTGGAAAAAACTAATTTTAAGTTGTGAGTTTAACTTAGAGGTGGTCGGTTGATCTTATTTCAAAGATCTTATAAGTTGTTTAAAAGTGTTTATATATGTAATTTATCAAAAACTTATAAGTAAATAAAGATGTTTGGATAATGGAACTTATAAGCTTGCAACTGAGTGAAGAGATTTAATTATTAATTTAAGAGACGAAGGTGATATCCACTATCACACACACATTTGACTAGTTTGTGTGGTGTTTGTGCAACGTGTGAAATAGTGTGTTTTGTTGTATGAAATATGTATATTGTGTATATATTGTAGCATTTTTTAATTATGTAATATTTTTAAAAATTTATATTTTTTGTTTTTACAGTGTATAGACAATTAATTATAGCATGTGGTTTCTCAGGAAATAATTATATAGTTCATAATGTTTTATTATATATACATACACACACCTATATATCTCTTCTATCTATAGAAGTTGTAGTCTTCTTGAAAGCTCTTTTGAGCCAGACTGCAACTTATTTCTTATAATTTAATATAGTGACTATCCTTGCATAAAATCATTGGTACGAGGACAATGAAGTAATTTGATAATTGTATAACTTAAAATCAATGATTAAGTTAATATCATAACCTCAATAAATAAAAAACTAAAAAGAATTAGAGATGAGAATTGATAGTAGCTCAGTTGGTTGAGCACCTTATAACTTTGGTCAGGAATCAAATTCCACCGACCCACTCCTGACTCCTCCCAAGATTTGTACTAAGAAAAATAAAAAAAATTAGACATGGTATAAATCCAAGTTTGAATAAAATAAGGCAGGTAACTTAAATTAATTACTTTTAAATTATTCAAGAGTTCTCTAATAACACTATTATAAACATATACTCTCTCATTTTTATGACAAGAGTCGTGTTTTAAAAGGTACTATCTCCATTCCGGCTAATTTTGTATTGAGAGGGTTGGCACAAATAAAAAAATTATTTTTTGAAATTTTGTTGACTTTTTAAAGGTAAATTGGGGGTGGAGATTGTGTTATAACTTTTTTTTTTTAAGGGGTGTGCAAGTTCACCTGGGACGGATGAAAACGAAAAATGTACAAGATTAGCCGGGACGGAGGTAGTATTACTTTGTATTGCATCGACTTAATTTGATGAAGATATAACTTTTTAAGAATCATCAATTTGTAGTTATACAACTTATTTTATTTTATTATTTGACTTAATAATATCTGTATTAAGATTTTTCTAGTAATATATAATAAATGTGTGGAGATATAAAGGAAACAAAAAAACTATACATTCTAAAAATAAATATTGTGTAAAATATCTTATGAGTTTGCCTAGAAAATATTTCCTATTAGAAATATATATTTTTAAGAAAACTAGGAAAAAAAATTATACATTAAGATAAATTGAATCTCTATAGTTCATTTAATGAACTCATTAATATAAATAAAGTTGAATTTCTATTGTAGATGTGATGATCTCATTCGTATAAATAGACTTGTAGTGTTTATATATAGGAAATATGTCTAGTTCTTAAAAAAAAAAAAAAAACACACACACACACACATATATATATATATATTTTAAATAAAAAAAGAAAAAAAAATAAAATAAAAGTCTAGCAAGCGTTCAAGGAAAAAAAAATTATCAACAGTAACTATAAATAAATAAAAAATGCAAAAAGTAAATATCGAACACAAACACCTCAAAAATAACAAAAATGTGATATAACATAGAAATAAAACACAAACATGTAGCAATGTAATAATGGACCACTGATCGTGATCTGAAGCAGACCAAGTATAACAAATTAAAATAACGAAAATGAAATAGATCGGTCAAGCAGCTCAGAGTCAGGCTCAACAAATTACTCGGGCCTCAGTAGTAGCAATATATCAGGACCAATTCCAAGTGTAAGCTTAGTGAAATACGAGCAAGCTAAGCCTAAACCCAGCAAATTAAAAATAACAAAATGATAATAAAAGCGGAAAATTGATCCCGAATCTTAAAAATAACAAAATGGTAATATAGCAGAAAATTGATCCGGACCTGCGGTGGTAGTGATCCCTTTCTAGCCGCATACAACACTTTTTAATATTTTGGAAAAAAATGTATGTATATTTTATGTGTGTATGTATAGGTACAAAAATTACCATAGACAGCCTAAAAATTACAATTTTTCGATCCTAAATCAACGGATTTTTTCCTTCTAGCGAACCCTGCTCTACCGGCTCTCCCAACTAATGTTTTTTTTTTTAAAGAAGGAAATTGTTTTATTATTTTAGTAGTGTTTGTTATTGTCGGACAATAGACTTTTCTATTGTAACTAGTTTTATTATTATTATTACTATTACTATTACTACTATTACTAATCATAATATTATTATTATTATTATTATTTTGAGAAGGGAGTGGTTTTATTATTTAATTGTCGTTTGGATTTGTTTTTTCTTTTTTTTTTCTCATGCTCAATAATCCACCTATTTAAAATTTATTAAATTTAAAGAGGGAAATAATGATAATTAATTTGTCTTATTTTTTACATTTTTTCTTATATATAATCTCCTATTAGTTCCGGCCTAGTCGATAGGCTGCAAAAATATGTCTATGTTCTTTTCTCGATTCTTCCACGCCTAGCAATGCATATGTCTAGTTTACTAGTTCCGTCTAAGTCCCAACTACTCAAGCGCTTGACTAGTTCCTAGCGACTTCTACAAACTTCTACAAGATTGATATAAGGGATTATCTTAAGTAAAATTGGTATTATCTTATTCTATTAACAAAGCAACTAATAGGGATTGTCCCTTTTTTATAATTAGATATAGTCATCCATAGCAGACAAGATAATACTCTATCCATCCTTATCTATAATTCAATCTACTCCCACCGTTTCATAAATAATGTCATTTTAACTATTTTTTGAGAAATTAAGAATTAGTATTTAATTGGTATGTTTTGCAAATAAAGAAATAATCAACTAAATTAAGTATGTTATTTAAGATAATATTGGAAGAATAGTAGTTTTTTTTTGGTAAAATGACACTTATTGTGAAATTTTTCAGAGTGTCTAAAGTGACATTATTTATGAAACGGAGGGAGTATTATGTAAATTGGAAAGAAAATACACCCTTATTATTTTTTCACATTTTAATTGAGAAATGGTCGCATTACATATATATGTGTGTGTAAAGTTAAATAGAGGTTATTTTGTAATTTCATTTTCTCCTCGTATTTTTTACACCATAATTTAGTACATTATTGTATATTTGGAAAGTTTTAAATTTTGTTTCAATTTTTTTTAAATACTAATTATAACTTTTTTATTTCTAATATGTTTTTTATGCATGACATAGATAAATGGAAAGAAAGATAATATAAATGAGATAAATTTAAGGAATTTGTGGGGTGAGATAAAATTTAGTAGAGGTTTTTTTTACTGTGTCCATTCCTCATGTATTTTATTTCTCTTATCAAAACCTAGAACTGTATCTAAGAAACAACATCAATAGTAGGTTATTGTACATTTTGTAAAACTCAAAACTTAATTTTAACTTTTTAAATTACAAATAACATTTTCATTTCTAATATATATTTATGTATAATATATCAAATTAAACTTTTTTTTTTGAAGATTTTTAATTTGACATCCATATCATATTTATTATAATGAGATATTTAATCTGAAATATTATATCGTTTGTTTGTTGATTAATTAAATTAAATTTGAACGTTTATTGTGGATTGTATTATGGCCTGAGTCTCGAAAAAAACTAAAAAGTTAATTAAATAGTTTTCTTATAAAAAAATAATTTTCTTGATTATTTTATCAAAAGCACAACTAAAAAATTTATTTTAATTTTCTAACATTTTCTTCATTTACTATGTCAGGAGAAAAATAATTGTTGAAATAATTGATCATATACTTTATTAAATCAAACACAAAGTTAATGTATAATTTAATAATAGACTTACTAAATTATTAACTTTGCAATTACTAATTTGTTATAATAATAATTTTCGTTTGATTGATCACGGATCAATGACTTCTACACATATTTATATATGATAATTAATTTTTTTTTTATTATTACTCATTCACTTTTTTCTTCATATTTTATATTTATTAATATTATTTTTTAACAAAAAAAATACACTTTGTAACCTAAACTATGAGATTTTAAATGTGTTGTAATTATATTTCTTTTTAAAATATAAAATTAAACCAGCCTGAACTTTATATATTTTTAGAGTATGCGACCTAAACAATACTACTTGTCGCATTAATGGACCTCAATTGTATCTATTTCCCACATTTTGCAACCTAGCAATTTTTTTTAACATTAATCAATTTGATGTTAAAATAATTTTATAAGCTCTCGAAAAATTACATCTTATAATCTTTTGAAACAACTTATAAGGTCTTGAAGAATTACATCTTATAAGCTTATTTGAAACAACTTGTAAGATATTGAAACTTATAAGATATTTGAAATAAACTTAGCTAAACACTCTCTAAATCTTCAGCAATGACTTGTATGATTACAATGAAGTACTAAATTTAATTATGCAATTTATTAGATTATGTGAAACTTATGATGTTAGTTTAAAATGTTAGCATGCTAAGTGATTTAAATTGTTGAGGTTATATGTGAAACTTTGTTTATTATGCAAATTAGGATTAGAGAGTGAAATACGCTACAACATAAGAGTAAAAGGAAATAGGTTGATTTACAGAAGAATTGACTTAGTAATAATTCCAATATTAAACTTAGAATGACAATAAGGCTCGCAACGTTAGAAAATGATAGAGTAGTTGTGGTAGTTAGTAGTAGTAGTAATAATTTTTCGGGGATATGTGCTCTATCTAAGATATTCCCTCTACAGCTCTATCCCTAGGTCCCCTACAACGTACTCTAGAGGCCCTTAGCGGATGTTTTTCCTCGCTTCAACTTTTAAATAAGTGATTAAAAGTAATAATTATGTTAAAACTGCTTATAATTAAAAGTAGGTAATGTTTGAAAATGTAAGTGATTCTTTTAAAGTTAAACGTAAAATGTGTTTGATATTTAAGTAGCGTTTAGCTTAAAAGCGAGATAAAAAGCGTAATTTATTTACCAAAATACCAAGAAGTTGAAAAAACAACTTTTCGTAGCTTGAAGCTGCTTTTACTAAAACAGAAATTGTACCTTAAAAACACTCAAAATAGCTTCTTTTAAGTTAAAATCTAAAAAACACTCGAGAAAAGCAACAGAAAACACCCCCTTACTCCTTAGTGAAAAGTGCTTTTTCTGCTTAATTTTCAGACACCAGAAATGATTTAAGCAGACAACTCTCGAGGGTAAAAACCAGTTCTTGAAATTATTTTCATCCAAGTAAATGTAAACATTCCATAATAAATGGCTAATCAGATTCAACATTACAACGACACTAAATAAATGGCAATTAAGGCTGACCTGTCGTCTAATGCTTGAAAAATTCATAAAGAATTCCATCCAGAACCTTCTAGAAATCGGAAGCCTAAAGAAAATAGAATATAAGTCAGGAGAGTTCAACTTCGGTACCACTGTGGTACCGATACTACTGTGAAAGAAGAATACATATGTATTTAAATATAAGGGACCTACTAAATTATATAATTTCATTTTTATCTCACAGTGCTACCATAGAATCACCCGAGTCAGGAAATGAACATAAGGCATGATCAGTAAATCCTAGTTTAGAGCATAATAAACTAAGGTATACAGATTTCATATTGAAGGAGAAGAATTAATAGTTTTGTCTTTGTCCTATACTTATATGTGTACACCATATGCATGGATATTTTTATGTACGACAGGTCAGATCAATTCTAGAAGTATCGTTTTTTGGTAAAAAATATCACTTAATTGGTCAAAAGTATTAGTACTGATACTTTATTGCCAATTCTATAAGATTAAAGTAATAGTTTTTACTAATTAAATGATACTTTTCACCACCATATTGAGCGGACCTCAAAAAAGACGCTCAATAAATAAATATATAAGAACTTGGAACCCGTGGACTCCAAGAAAAACGCTAAATAAAAGAACTTAAAAGTTTTAGAGTCAATCCATTTTTCAGTGATTGATATTTTTTGGAGAAAACGTGATGCTTTTTAAGAAACAATACTTTTCAGGAAAAACTTATACTTTTTATAGAAATGGTGTGTTTTCGTTGCAGAAAAACACATGAAGTATCGCATTTTTCTAAAAAGTGTCACTTGATCTTTTTCTTTTTCTAGCCGAAATTAATGTGGGCGAACCAGGGACGGAACCAGGATTTCATAACGGAGGCGAATAATTTTTTTGAGATATATATCAAAGATTTTGGAATTTTAGGGTGGTGAAATCCGTCCTTTAACTACAATTACATATATACAGTAGTTCGCTGGGAAAATTTGAGGGGGGTGGCCGCGGCCACCAGCCCTCTGGCTCTGGGTCAAACCGAGTCAACTCTTTGTATATAAGAAGATCCATGCATATGTTGTATATAAGTTTTTTTTTTGCCGAAAATGCTTTGCAATTGTGTTTCTGTTTATTCTTTTGGTAGCTACTAACATCCTAGTGATAACAAATCAGACATGGACCAGGTAAGAACTGAACATTTCTGAAATGTAAACTGATTTCTGTAAATGGTATGAAATCACCTGTTCCACGTTCTTCCTGTTCCACTTTACAAAAATTATAAACAATTTGGTTAGGATTCATAATTCAATGTTCTAGTCCATAATTCATAGTTCATGAGTTTATCATTCAAATTCAAATTTATGGTCTAGTGTTTATACTTTCCTATTAGATTATATTTGTATTTCATACTTCATGGATTCATGATTAATGAATTCACGGATCATGATTCATTATATTAGCGGATTCAAGATTAATGATTCGTGAGGTTTAAGGTTCGCAATTCATGATGTAGTTGTTTAATATTGGCCTGAAATACAGAGCGCAACACCGTAGTGGAACAGATAATTTGATCCCTCTGTAAATGTGCCAAGAAAGAGCCACAGTAAAACTGGATTACCTTGCACAGGATCAGATTTCTCAATCTCTCTGATCTTATTAGTGATCCATGGTGTTATGTCCTACGCTAGAACTACTTAAGACATATTTCAGGCAAACAATTGTAACCTTTTAATGATAAATATGGTTTTGAATAGAACTAAATCAAGATTTGAATTCGAATGTACTAAATCCTTTTTATAAGAAACGAGTTCATAGCGTTATATCCTACACTCGAACTACTTAAGACATATTCCAGGCAAATGATTAACTTTTAAATGATAAATATGGTTTCAAACAGAACTAAGTCAAGATTTGAATTCGAAGGTACAAAATCAATGGCGTATAATCACGACCTGATTCAAATCGCTTAAAGAAATGGGAAGAACTTACGTCTTCACAAGGCAGAAGAGAAGCCATCAGCCACACCGGACAACCACTGTTTATAGTATGAGTTGCTATTCATGTCCGCAGGAGACAAAGCGCCCAAAGGAGTGACAGTTATCTGCAAAAAGTAAAAAATTAGTTCGCAGACCTGCACGACTCTTAACTATATATAACAGCGAATTGACTAGAGTATTGGACGTACATATCCTTTTTGAAGGCAACAGTAGTCTGTGTCATCATCGTCCATATGTGAGCCCCTTACCTAGATAATGACACATGTAATTCGGGTTAGAACATAAATTGTCGTAATATGCAAATACATCCGAGGACATGACATAATATTTCTTGTTCCAAAAACAGTGGCAGTTTCCTTTTTTAATTTGAGGAACAGTGGCAGAATAAATTACACTAACAGTTAAGGTGTAAACGATAGAATGTTGAACCAAAATGAACTAAGAGCGACGTGTAAGGAGCAATTTAATTAATAAACATCACGTATAAAATGTTATATAGCAAGATTATTGTGTGAACGACCGAACTACAAGAATCAGCAATTGAAGGAATCAGTTGATAGAATTTTGAGAAAATAAAACAAGATTATAATGCAATACATTGACTAATTTAACTTCAAAATATTTCAATAGTAATGTAGCAGTATGCAAATAAACAGACCAAAATTATGATTTCTGTAATTAGGGATTGACACCCCGAGACGGAATAAAAATAGTGGGCATGTACAATTAGATAAATATATAATAATGTGTATAGATGTAACCCAGAGAGTCGCAAGTCCAGAAATCAAACACCAGAAATTATTATGGAAACTTTTAGCCAGCATTTGAAAAACTCTGCATTTAATGAAAATGTCTTCCATGAGAAGGCCATTAAGAAATGCATTAAATCAGATAAAAGAGGATGAGACGTACTTCTCTCTTGAATATAAGATGATCATGTTTTGCATCCAAAGACTCTGATTCAGAATTTGACGACGAATCTGTCTCCATCGTCATTGTTGACAGCATTTTCCCTCCTTGAGCATCAGAAGTAACTGGTACCCACCCCATTTTCACAATACTCTTGCTCTGACTGGTGAGTCGATAACCCTGTTTAGAACAAAGGAACCACCCACCCATCCTTCTTTATCAATCAAGTCATGTAATATACTTACCAATTTCTACAAACTTTAGAAGACAAGTGAGAAGAAATTGGAGCAACAGAAATACTATAGCAGAGCATCATTCTTCAGACAAAACAATATTTTTTTATAAGAAACCAAATTTATTCAAGAAAGGAGGATTACAAAGTACAAAACCAGAGCAAAGGCACTTGAGTCTTCAGAAAAACAATATTACGGACATATCAAATTTGTCGAGAAATACCAGTTGTTCACTATTTCATGTATCTAGAGTAAACCAGGGTCAAGACCTTGATGTCATAATCATTCAAGTGAATGAAGGTGATGCATTTATAGCAACACAGAAATTACCTTATTATTCACAACATCTGTTGGCATATCTACATTCAGAAAACAGTTCTGAGGATAAATTTGCTTCTTGATTTCGGCCAGCATGGCACATATTATGGGCAAGGAGGCCTCTGCTGCAAGTGTAAAATCATTGGCATTGCTCCTCCCTGCTACCCTGCAAACGAGGAGTAGTGTAAATAACATAATTAAATTCTCCAGCCATGAGATGCAATAGCAGATGGATGAAAATCTGAAAAGTGATTGCTCTATCAACTATAAAGCAATAATAGTAATTCATCTTACATTGAAGAAGTCCACCATAACAACCATCAGACAATATAAACAGTGCAAGAAATGTGTTCTATACATACCAATCATATGATAAAGAGACAGCAGGTATTCCGTTAAAAAAGGCTTCTCGAGCCCCCGCCACGGTCCCTGAATAAACACTGCATTGATAAAGATAAAAGTCACTACTTTACTGCCACTATTTCTAAATTCATGAAATCATAGAGCTAGACTTCTATGTTATAGATAAAATTGATAAGCCCTTCCTCATGGTTAGATGGCATGCATAGGCTTTGTGGCACCTTGTCAATTGAAACATTTGAAACACTTGAGACTATTCCTCAAACAAAGGCAAGAAAGCAAGATAACAGTAGTTCACATTAGTGTGTGCTAAATAAAAACAAAGACACACAGAATAACCCTTTAACTTCAAAATAATGCACCTATACATAAATCTAAGAAGAGAATTTCAGCGATCTCTAAACACAAAACTCATCACTGAAAAGGATCCAAAAGTCAAATACAGAAAATGCTACTAACATGTGATAACCGCAGTTGCTTCCCTTATTGATGCCACTGACTACCTGCACAAATAAAAGGGAATGTAGTATTATATAAGCAACTCTTCTTAGTTAAATTTTTCCCACACCAAGACTTAATAAAGCACTGTAGTTCATATAAATTAGGAATTACCACTTCATGCGGATGATAGCGAAGAGATGGTTGTTCTTATTAAAATGTATACATATATACTTGTGTGTTACTATGTGCATGTGTGTGTAGAGAGAGAGGGGGAGAGAGAGAGAGAGAGTAATATATTCATTCTACGAGAATGAAGATATGTCCATGTGTTGGGTCATTTTGCAGGAGAGAACATATAATTGAAGTTGAGGGAAGATGCCGCAAATAAAATAAGAAAAGCACACTTTAAAATGTTAGACAAGATATCAGAAAGTAAGTACCAGATCAGGGATTGACGGGAACAGAACTTTGGAAATTCCCAAAGATGTACAGTCAGCAGGAGTGCCTGAAAGATATGGCATCACATAAAATCACAATATATTTCACCCTCGCTAGAAAACTAATAAAAAGACACAGGCCACAGACACACACACACACACACACACACACACACACACACACCCACACCCCAATCAACTCCAGAAAGTGTCCATCACAAAAGCAATTCATTGTATAATCTTGTTTACAAAATCACGGAAGAAATGCAGTACCAGGGCATTGGATGTGTTAATAATTTGTCTCTCAGTGATATATAGCATCTTAAACTGTGCAATTCTGAGTTCAGAATAAGAATGATGTGAAGGATAGATTCAAAAGTTGGTGAAACATATATTTATGGCCATCGGCATTTAATGTATAGTGGAAATTCATCAGTCACCACTCAAACATGCACAGTACTTCAAAAGTTGTATGGTCGGAAAGTCTGAAGTGCAATTAAAAAGGTAATCAAGATGAAAGCATAATAAGCCACAAATGATATTCCTAAGATAAAGATGCCAACCACAATATACAACATATTAATCACCATTCATGGGGTTGATTTATGACTTAGTTTCAGCTGATTCAAATGGAGTGCTTATCTCCAGATAATTGTTCTCCGACAAAATACTGGTGATACTGTAATTCAGGAGAACGAAAATCTTAAATCTCCTTTTGGTAATTTAATTTATAGATGCAGGCCAAGCAACTGAGCTACATAGTCCTTTCTGGCTTTCTCTAGTTAATTCTACAAGATAATAAATTCTCTTCCGTTTTTCATAGATATAATTATAAAGAACGTCGCAACTGACCAGAAACTGCAAATGCAATTGCTCCACTAATTTCGACGGGCTTGGCGGAGATGGGATTTCGCCAAGTGATACTATGACTAACTGCAGACTTTTCGCTGAAAAGTATGAAATGTAAGAATTAGAGATGATCATATCTAATGAATTTCTTTCTGCAGAAAACTGGATTGCGAACTCATCAGCGTCGAGTATTAAAATAATTGTTTCACATGATTGCAACAACATTAAGAAAATATAATAAAAAGGATAAAAGATTAAGAAATTGAGAAATTATTCACTTTTCTCACAATTAAAAATTTGTCATATTCTTCACTAAATTCAACCATAACAATTAGCTAACATCATATTCATAACATTAATGCTGAACAGAAAATCGGAAAAACAGAAATACACGCAATGTCAGTGCATGCGAGGAAGTTTCAGTTAAGCCATCAGAACAGCAACGGAACCTGAAAAGCACAAACATGCGAACACATATTGTGTACTTATCTTCCAACCTAAGATTGGCATTTGAAGTATGTAATTCAAGATCAAACCGACATCTACCTGAAATAGTATTAATTCTACAATCGAGCTCAAATGAACTTTTTAGCAACTCTATCAGTAGAATATCAAGTAATTAAACAATTCCACGCATATTTTTTCCTCGTGATTACAAGTGCAGTGAAGATATTGCATAAAACACTAACAAAATAATAGTTCAAAATTATTAACATCGTTAATCAACAGCACATATAATTCTTCATTATATTTACCAAATCGAGCTCAAATGAGCTTTTCAGCAACTCTCTCAGTAGACTATCAAGTACTCAAACAATTCCAGGCATATTTTTCCTCGTGATTACAAGTTCAGTGAATATATTGCAAAAAATAATAACAAAGAAAAAAGTTGAAAATTATCATTAATCAACCGCAAACATAATTTTTGAAACATAAAAATTACAAAAAGGCATCTCTCTATCTACACACACACTGAAACGTACGAGTCAGGAGCGCAAACTAGGATATTGAACCGATTGGAGGCGACGAGAACACGAACGAGAGCTCTGAGTCCGGGAGCATCGATTCCGTCGTCGTTAGTAACCATCACCGTCGGACGATCGCCGCCGCCGTCGCTCATTGTGCAATTGTTCTGTAGTGGATTTTCCCCCTTTTTCCTTTCCTTCTTTGCCCGGCAAATTCAGATATTAATTATTATTATTATATTTAATTCAGGTCAGTGTACTGTCCACTGAGAAAGTGAAGCATAAATAAAGAACATTCATGCTACGATGCGTTTGCTTACGCATGAAAATAAATTCAATTGGAATAAATAAAAAAAAATGGAGGTGGCAATTCTGTCCCGACCGTCCAATTTACTAAGCCAATATCGTATATTGAGTCGGGCTGAATCAATCCAAAAAAATTATGAAATTTAAAATTAGTAATTTTAATTCAGTTCATTTGCCTATAATATATTATTTCTTTTTGGCCGCCTTGTAGTTTTAGGTCTATAGACCGTCGTGCCTAATAGTATTTCGGGTCAATATTCTTATGGTCCAACGCATTTAAAATATTATGCCGGATCGATTTGTTACTTCTAGTTTGCAAAAAAATTGTTTGCTTAAATCACTTAATTTCCAGAAGGTTAATCGAATTCTCATAAGTTATCAACACTCAATTCATCCGGCTTTTTATTTTCAAAACACTATTAAATTTTGATTTTTTCACATAAAACATTTCAAATCACTTTTTTAAGAACAAAATTATTTGCAAACGCCAACATGTGCTCTAGCGACATGGCAATTACGATTATGAGGTCGGTTCATATATGCTTTTAGGTGAATTTAGATTATACATCGAAAGTTACTTGAAACAAGTATTAGCACGTTTTAAGATATATTATAAATTTCAGATTAATTCAGATCATAATTGAGTTAACCGTGTTCATGTTAAATTGATTTTAGGTACTTCTCAAGAAATTTGAATCGGATCAATATCGTATTATCGTTTTCAATGATAACCACCCTATCAAGAAGTGTTTTCAAATATTCAACTTCATAAAAAGTAGAAAGAAAAATTGTATTAAAAGAAGAAACTTGAATGTCTTATAAGACACTGTACGGTGCAATTCAGTTGGGTATCACCGTTTATGCTTAATGGTATTATATGTTCTTGGTAAATATATTGTGTATCTTACAAAGTCTCATGTACACTAGTTGCACGGTGTAATCCGGTCGGGTATCACCATTTATGTTTTACATGTTCTGAGTAAAGATATTACAACACATTTACCAAGAATGTGTAGCATAACTAAGCATAAATGGTGATACATTTTTATGATGGTATCTGTACCCATCACATGTAATACCTTTAAACATAATTAGTAATACTTTTTGACCCAGCACTGATCTTAAATCCGTGCAATTAGTGCACAAGAAACCTCTCCGTCTTATAAAGTAACTTCAGGTTGTAAATAGTAATTAACCCTTATTTTTAGTTTAACCGCGATTAAGAAAAATAATAATCTAATTAGATCAAGAAATATCCACGAAAATAGATTAGCCCACTAACTAGTAGAAAATTGGGCCTATCATGAGGGCCGAATTAGGCCCGTTTACTTATTTATTTTCAGCCTATCCTTTGTCATTTGGCCCACTTCTGTAAGAATTATACTCCCATCATCCGTCTTGATTTATTTTGCACAGTTGATCGAACACGAATATTAAAAATGAAAAGTAGATTTTTTTAAAGGTGGAGATTGAGGGTTGAGATTTTGAAAGTGAAGATTGTGGGAATTAGTTTTCAAATCAGGGGTGTGCAAAATAAGTTGGGACGGTCGAAAACGAAAAGTGTGCAAAATAAGGAGGGACAAAGGGAATATTAGGTTACTATTAAATTGAAGAATTATACAAATTAAGTTAACACAAAAATTTCTATGATATTCAGAGAAATTTGAAGGTGCCAAGTAAATAAAGCAAACTGATACTTCAATATTCTAGATTAAGAGGGTGTTTGGCTAAATTTATAAACTCATCGAAATATTTTATAAAATGTTTAAGAGTTTATTAGCTCTTCAAATGTATTTGGCGAAATATAAATGTTAAATAACTTATAAGATTTAAAAATAAGCTTTTATAGTTTATAAGTTCCAAAATAAATAAATTTCTCTAGTCCATCTTGTATTTTAAGATCTTAATATTATATTCAAATTTCACATGCTACACGCACTTCACACACACTAAACGCACTACACACATATTACACACAATTCACACACACACAACACTTCTCACACACCACACACTTCCCGCACTAGTCAAAATGTGTATTTGATAGTAGTTTTCGAATTAATCTCTAAAATTCATGCTAAATCACTCCACTCAACTGCAATCTTATAATTTATTTTATTTAAACACTTTATTAACTTATAAGCTCTTAGGGGATTACATCTTATAAGCTCTTGAAACAACTAATATTGTATTGGAGCTTATAAGATGTTCAGAATAAGTTTAGCCGAACTCCCTCTAAAACTGCTAGATTTATACGGTCCTAATAGAATTATAAGCTTTCAAAACCTCTTATAAAAAGTTTAAAAACTTGTAAGCTCGGCTCATTTAACATACTAATTATTTGTCGGGCTGACTATGGCCCGCTGAATTATTGGACTTGGTGGCCACGACGAAATGTCAGTTAAGATTTATATGGCTAAGCCCATCCAAAAAATTGGCTGGCTGAATTTGCCATAGTATTGCACAAGCCTAAAGAAGGTAATTTTTGGGGGATTGGGATATGAACCCCTGTCCTCAACAATAAACGGGTGATAAACAAACTGAATCGAGTCGAATAGTGCAATGCTCGAGTTCGCCTTATTTGACTTGAGTTCTGCTCCAGCTTTTATAGTTAGTTTCGAGTTCAGTGATTCGTCTTACAAATATTGAGCTTGCAAATAATTAGAGTTCGATTTGCAAAAACTCCATAACATATTAAGCGAGTATTGTTCGAGTTCGAGTTCGAGTTCGCATGCATACAATTAAGCTCAAGCTTTGGATCGGGAGCTTGTTAAGCTCATTATATGGCTACATAAATATGTCTACAAAATCATATTACGTTATGTTAATCAATTAGGAAATTAGAACATAACATGCATGTTAATTAAAATGCAAGTGTGCTTTGCCTTGTAAAACATTGAGATTGGTACCCAACCTTGAGTCTGAATACAATGGAAACTTAAATTATAAAAAAATTAAAATTTTCCACAAGTGTTAAATAACTTGTGGGAGCTTTTAGGACGAAACATCTCACTATAACTCGGTGAATTACCAAAAAATTCAGAATATGAATCGAGACAGATTTCGATTCACACTTCTCGAATCCTAACGTCTCAAAGGACGATTAAACACAGTTTAGAGTACAAAACACAACAGTAAAACAGACTAGCACTCATCACTTGTATATTTGATTATTTTCTGTTGGACGTTGGAGCTCCATTTATAGGCCATCACAAAGCTTTGACAGACTCTAGAATAACCACCACTCCTTTCAGTTAAGGACGTTGTTGGTTTGGCCAACGACCTCGAAACTTAGGGTGGTTTAAGCTTGGACTCGGTCTTTTCGAGGATGACTTAGTCTTCGGCCAACTCCTCCCACATTTTCCTCAACCGATTTTAGAATAGATTTCCAACACTTTCATAATTGATCCCATGTCCCAGTAATTGAACTTACCAATTCGGCACAGATAACACACAAGTGTATAAAAGAAAATACAATTAAAAATGAGGATTTTAATCAACAGTTTGAACATTCAAACTCCAACAACATCTTATATTAAAAATGAAGAGAGCATATACAACTTTATTCAAAACTTCAAAACTATATGTAATTTCAGGTAATTTGCAAGTTCGGCCCGCGAGTCATCGCAAGCTAATGAATCAAAGATCAAGTTCGATTTGAAAATAATTTCGACCTTCGAGATCGAAACTAGGCTCAAGCTCGCCTTGTTCAAATTAGCGAATAATCATAATAATTTTTTTCAGAACCAAGATCCGAATAGTAGCGAAATGTAATCTTGTTACATCTCTAGTTGATGCCAAATAGTCTAGACATTTCAGCATCTTAGGAGAAAAACAAGCATGTTCAATAAATAGCTTAAATGCCTTTCAATTTTTCTTTTTTATAAAATATCAATGTCTGATGCGTCACGCTGGGCTCATGTGCACCCATGTGACCTTGCATGTGCATATTTCACTATTGTGCGCGCCCCCACAATGATTATTATTTTTTGTTTTGATACATATACACATACCAAAATAAGACCCTATGATTAGAGTGGAAAAATACCGCAATGTCGAAATATTGTACATATCGAATTGAAAAGTTATCGAGATTTTTGAGATTTTTATTATGATAACGGTATGATAATTTAAAAAGTATTTCGATATATATCGTATTTTTAGAGCCGATTTTTAAGGAGACAATGCAGCGCCGTCGCTCCAGGCCCCGTCGGCAAGGGCTCCAATTCTTTTCTTTTTTCTATTTTCTGTATAAATTTGTATTTTAGTTTATATATTTAACATATGCTAAGCTTAACATAAATTAATGTAGCTGAAGTGGAGATTAGAGAGGTTTTTTACATACTTAATGATGTGATGGACCTATTATTTTGAGGCCCATTTTTAGTTGATTAAATTATTTTCGAAACAACAATATTAATATTGTAAGGGGTCCATTTTTAGTTGATTGAAATTATTTTCAAAATAACAAAATTAATATTTTAAGGAGCTCAATTTTTTTTCCGTACTGGACTCTTCGAAAGATTAGACCGGCTCTGAGTATTTTGGTAATTTGGTATTTCGGTAGATGTCGATATACTAATTTGATAGTTCGGTATTTTAGTATACCAAAATTTTAACAGTGTACCGAAATTTCAATATATCAAAATCAACGATATGAATCTTTATATACCCATCAATATAATATTATATATAGCTACCTAATTATAAAGAAAAATACATATAAATCATCCAACATTTTTTATTTGGGTCAAACTAATCATACCATGCAAGATATGCAACTAAACACCTAATTATAAATTGCACTTCCATATTCAATTAAGGAACAATAATTCCCAACGGTAATATCAGTTCTTTTAAGATGGAAGTGCAATTTACAATTTAATAAAAATACATGTTGACACGAAACAACCCTAAAAAATAGCACGTAAGTAACACATGATAGAAACCAGCTAAGAAAAAGGCTAGAATTAAAATTTATTGGTTTAATTACATATCACACATAGTATAATTTTTTCAGCGCAGAGAAAAAAATTCATTGATTTATGTCCAATTTTCGTCATTGTTTGATAGTTATACTACAACTAATGTTGTAAAAGTCGTTAGGCGCTAGTCGGACGGTAGACTAGAGCTTACTCAGCGTTTAGATGAAATAAGCGGGACATATGTATTGTTAGGTGGAGAATAATTAGGATAAAAACTTTAGCGATTAGTTAGAGTCTAGCGTCTAGATAGGGACTAATCGAAACTAGTCGGGATTACAGAAAAGCCACTAAATCTATTCTTCTAGAAGCAAAAGTTTGCATTTACGAGTAGCTTATGCACAGCACCCTATAGTCAAAGCAATGTCTAATTAATTATATAAAATAGACTTCCTAAGTTGTACTTCCTCCGTCTCATCTTATCTTGTACATTTTTCATTTTTCTTTGTCTAAGACGAATTTTTACATTCCTTAAAAGAAAAGTTATAACACAATCTGTACTTTCAATTTTCACCTTCAATCAACCTTTGAAAAGTCAACAAAATCTCAAAAACATAATTTTTCTTAATATTTATGTCAACTCCTCCTGTGCAAGATAAGATGGGACGGGAGCATTAAATAAAACTAAAACAAGACAAGGAAAATATCTGAAGATAATTCAACCAAGATAATTGTCAATATTAATTATAATAAAACTGTAAAAGAGGTAATGATGACATACTGTACGTAAAAGTACACAACTTTATATGATTTTCTTTTTGTTATTTACATTTAAAAAATAATAATATGGTTGGAAAGATTTAGTTTGTAGTCAATAAAGCCTAAACCCCACCATTGAAATTGATTACTTTAAATAATTTGTAGTGGGGTAGGTAAAGTAATTTAAAATTATTTAATTTTGATTTTGCAAATCTCATAATTTGACTTGATCAAGGCACATTTCACCTTGTTTACCTAAACTAAAATTAAAAATACAAAATTCAACATATCTTCTAAATATGCATATTTACTGGGTGTACGGATCTTAGATTTGCAAAATACTATTACGGGGGAATTCGCAAGTTATATAACTTTTTTATTAATGCATTAGTGTTTACAAGAGAACAACTCTATTTTCTATTATATCTACTTTTTATTATTCATGCTGTATAAGTTAGTTGCATAAATAATACTCCTTTCGTTTCATATGTCGTTTAGAAAAAATAAAGTTTTAAAGATGAAATATTTTGACATACATACCATTCAACTAATATTAGGGGATAAAGATTTGACAAAATAAAATATATGCGATAGGTTGAAATATAGAGATATTGTAGGATTTGACCAAAAAAAAAAATTGATAGAATTCGTGAAAAATATCTAAAACTTCAATTAATGGAAAAAATGAAAAAGTAACTAGCACAACAATTAATATGAAAGAAAACGAGTTCATATTTAATCTCTTCTATCACTGTCTTAATTATATTGCGGATTACTTAAAAGAATAAGTAATGCATTCGTAATGTCCAAGTCTTGATAGTCTAATAACGTTACATCACCTTCTAATGGTGAAGGTCAATGATTGAACCTCCCAACAATAAAGTAAAGTAATGATACTATTTTGGGGAAAAAATATAATATTTGTTTATAAATAATGTAAATTTTTTTGGAACCTTAATAATTCATGTGTCTTTTTAATAAATTATGTATTCTAATCAGGTTTATATAATATTTTTTCAATGTTAAGATTTATATAAGTGTTATTTTTTTACTCTTTCAATCACTAACTACCGCTATTATCATCAGTTAACAGTACCTCAGCAACTCCCAACCTCAACCAGATGCATTTGTTTTCGAAAAATGTGATACGTTTCTAAAAAAAGGCAGAACGTTGTTGGAAAAAAAGTAAATTTTACTTTTACCTTCATTGTAGTAGTAACTTTTTTTTATAAAACTTAATAGTTATTGTGTTTTCTTGTCTTTATCTATTCTTATGAAGTTTTATACTATAAATTTCCATCATCAAATTTATATGAAAATACATTATCTATTACCCTCATTTATAATCTCATACTGATATTCATCACCTGATTTACCTTTTATGAAAAATAGTACGTATTTTAAACATAACTCAATTTATACGAAGGAGTAGTACTGTTAGGATTTGAATCCTCTAAAATTTAGAGTAACTCAACTATGAATTTCGAGAAGAGCCACATAAAATGTTTTACTTTCTCCCCGAAATTCACGGTGGAGTATGGTACAGAAGATCTCATTTCTAATTTGTTCCAATCTCGGTGGACAGGGCTATTCGGGCGGCTCAGCCCATCGAACCATCATATATCGTGTCTGGTCGGACATGGTCAAAAATTCATCGGGCTTAAAAATTAATCAGTCCAACTCAATCCACCCCTTAATATACTAAAATTTTCGTAACGGCCCGTGATTCTTCGGACTTTTGGTCATTCTAGTCAGGCTAATCGGGCCAAATAGCATTTCGAGTCATGATTTTTATAACCTAATCCACCTAAAATACGGGACGAGTTGGACCGGCCCGATTTTGAAAAAAAACTATGTTACCCTATGAGGTAGTGCAGTAATCCCATTAGATATGAGATATGTGACAAAGTAGTTGCAATCGGGAAAAATATGAGCATTAAACTTTTATCACGTACTACCTCCATTTTTTTTTAGTTATCATTCTAGTTTTTTTGTTTTGTTTGTAAATAGTTGTCATCCTAACTTTTTTACCCTTTTTTTTTCAATATTAACCCTATGATTATGAAAAGTGTTAATAATAATAAGGAAATGAGAAAAAAATGAAGGGGTTTAAGGAAATTAGTTGATGACTAATGACAACTAAAAAAACGAAAATAATAATATACAATATACAACTATACATCCAACGAACTAGTGCACTCCATCACGAGCTTTGGCACCCGAATCTCCGGTAACCATTTGTGTAACTGCCAAATGCCACATACTTAAAAGAACTACAATAATTAATTAAACAGTACTAGTAAATTAGTAATCAATCTGCATTGTTGGTCCCCTTCTGTCAAGCTGTTTCAGACCTGTCTCTCTTGAAAAACTTTCATACATAAATCTATACATACACACACCTGTATCTATCTATCTATCACACCCATTGAACATCTACCAAAAAAAATTCGAACTGTGGGCAATCAATCTGTTTGTTTTGCAGCTCCTGATTTGATCAAAAGTGGAAAAATAGAGAGAGAAAGTTAGAGAGAGAAAGAAGCTTTAACTTTTGATTGAATCTTCAATGTCACAAAAATCATTGATGTCATTACCATTTTAGCACAGTGGATCCTTTGATTGAAGAGGAGATTCATCATTTCTAGAGAGAGAAAATAGGATGAACGGTGTCGTTTTGGATGCAGATGATTCTGAGTTTGTTGAAGTTGATCCTACTGGAAGATATGGAAGGGTATGTATGTCTTTTTAATCTGTAATTTCATTTCTTTTTCTTTTTCTTTTCTTGTTAATTTGAAGCTTATACTTCCTCTGTCCCGAGATAATTTGCACACCTCTCCCTGGAATAAGAAAGTGTTGTTTTTGGCGTTTTAGTTGATTTTTTCAAATGTGGAGATTTTAAGAGTAGAGATTGTAAGAGAAATTTGGGTGTACAAATTATTTTGGGACGTTTCGAAAAGGAAAATGTACAAATTATCTCGGAACGGAGGGAGTAAGTTATAATCAATGAATTTGAGTTTTTTTTTTTTTTTTAATTTTGTTTTGCTTTTCTGGTTGCAGTATAATGAGATTCTGGGAAAAGGGTCTTCAAAGACAGTGTATGTATCTATCTACATTAGCCTTTTTCGAAAAATTGATCTGTTTCTATAAGAAATTATGTACAGTAATGTTACGTTGGATGATAGTCGGACGTTAGACTAGGGTCCAGTACTTAGTTGAACCTCAGGCAAGATTAAGCAAGGTCCGGTTAGGTTTGGGTGGGGAGGAGTTGGTAAAAATATAGACGGTCGAGAACAATGTAACGTCGCGACTAAATTGGAGTTGCACATGAACTTTTAGAACAAAAAAATTGTACTGCACTGTATGCAGTGTTTGTTAAAAACGTTACATGTTAGTCGCGCAACAAACTAGGATCTAACGTTCAGTCGAAATTCAAACAGGATTAAGTGGAATTTAGATGAAATTGAAAGGGTAGAGGTCGGGGAAATCGTAGATAGTCGAGGTCTCGAGGATAGTCTAGCGCCTGGCTTTTAGAACAAAAATTATATACTGAATTATATGCAATATTTCATAAGATAGTGTTTGCATTTGCTATTTTTAAGAAATTATTACATTTTAGCTCAATTTAAGTTAAATTGAGGTATTTAGGTGGCTTAGTTTATGCTATAATTAATTAGTCGGAAATTAAAATCACAACAACAAAGTATTGCTTTTACCTACTTATTTAGTAAATTAAGAGTCAATAAATAATTGTTTATTAAACAATTTAATTTTAAAATTTTGGTCAAAATTACTTAATTATCAAACACTACTCACTTTTAATTATAAGTGATTTTTGCATGAATTTTAATTCTAGTCACTTTTTAAAAGTAAAAGCAAAGGAAAATACTCCTCAACGATGCTAGACGCCACCTCATTAGTGTCTAGCCGGGGCTCAGGTGGGTTAGGCAGGTGGAATTAAGCGGAAGAAGTTGGAAAAAAGATATTCTGACGCATAGTCGGAGCTAGACACTGACTTTCGTCTAATGTTAGCAGGTATAGAGGTTTTGACGAGTATGAAGGGATAGAAGTAGCGTGGAACCAGGTGAAACTTAATGATTTTTTGCGCAGTCGAGAGGATTTTGAGAGGCTGTATTGTGAAATTCATCTACTCAAAACGTTGAACCACAAAAATATTATGAAGTTGTCTACTTATTGGGTTGATATGGCTAATAGGAACCTCAATTTTGTCACAGAATTCTTCACTTCTGGTACACTTAGACAGTAAGTACTCGCTCTCTTTTATCGTTCGTGTTTGCAAATGCTTAATTTAAGTACTTTTGAACTTTTAGCTTAAAATAAGCTGAAAAGAGTATTCCTTCAAAAACAGTAGCAATTGCAAAGACTCCCTAAATATTAAGGTAAATAGTTTTGTTAATCCATTAATTTTCACCATTTTTTATTTAAGAACATTATCTTTGGTCATTTCGACTTTAGTCCTTTAACTATTAAAATTTAACAAATTAATCCTTTAATTTTCAAATTCGACAAACGATCATGTTGCCGCAGATAATGTTCAATTTATTGAATTTATCAAATTTCGAAAGTTAAAGGACCAATTTGTCAAATTTCAAAAGTTAAAGAACCAAAATCAAATGACCAAAAATAATGTATTAAATAAAAAATCATGAAACTTAATAGACTAAAAAAATATTTACCCAATTAGAACCAACATGATCTTTATTTTTTTTATTTTTTTTTTTCTCCATTTAGTACTTCACCATAAAAATGTCTCCGATCGCTACCTGCACTTTACGATTTTTGTCATTTACTACTTAAGGTATACAACTACGTTATATTTTAATCTAATTTCTATTTTTACCTCCAAATCATTAGAACCCTGAACTAATGTGGCAGAAGTTGGAGGCATCGAGCCTTGATACATCCTCGACAAGACAACATTTTGTGAGATAAATAGGATAATATAGTGCTCGTGAGGCACAATCTATTTTTTTTCCATTATTTCAGGGTTTTAATAATTTAGGGATAATAGAAATTAGCTTAAATTTTTACCTTGATAGCAATTTTTTGTTTTGTTTTTGCCGGAAATAAATAGTTTAGCTAGCAACGACAAAAATCGTAAAGTACAAACAATAATCGGAGATGTTTTTAAATCAGGTACCAAGGTAAAGATCAGGTTGATTTTTTATATTAACCCTAATTAATAGCACCAATTATCTTAAATTAATTGATTTTCCCTCCGTCCCACTTTATCTTGCACATTTTTCGTTTTCGTCCGTCCCAAACGAACTTGCACAACCCTTAAAAAGGAAAGTTATAACACAAGCTTCACCCTCAAAATCTCCAGCCTCAATCCACCTTTGAAAAGTCAACAAAATCCCGGAAAACAATTTTTCTTAATACTTGTGTCGACCCCCTGTGCAAGATAAGGTGGGACGGAGGAGTTATTTGTTTTTTGTTCTTAATTTATCATTATTATCTATGTTTAAAGGTATAGGATGAAGCATAAGAGGGTGAACATTAGAGCAATAAAGCATTGGTGCAGACAAATATTGCAAGGTCTTCTTTATCTCCATAGCCATGATCCTCCTGTGATTCATAGAGACCTCAAATGTGATAACATTTTTATCAATGGTAACCACGGCGAGGTCAAGATCGGTGATCTTGGCCTCGCCGCAATTCTCCAGAAATCCGGCGCTGCTCTTTGTGTAGGTAAACTTTTGAATCATTGAAGCATAACATGTCTGTTAATATCAAAAATCAACCTGATCTTTTAGTGTTTGTTGTTTTTCGGGAAAATTTTACATGGTCTGAATTCTGAAAAATGTCTTAAGTTGGGCCTGAATTTTGAGATTTTCTCAATTAGGAGCTTAGATTATGAATTTTATTTTTAATTCAGGACTTACATCTTGAAAAATAAGACACGTTATCCGATGTATGAAAGGTTCAATTCATATATTGAAACTTTCAATATATTCCGTGCTCAATCTTCCCTACATCGCCTTATGTTTCTTATTTTTCAAGACGTAAGTCCTGAATTGAAATGAAACTCAAAATATATTGAAAAAAACTCAAAATTCAGGCCTCTAATTAAGACATTTTCCACAACTCAGGCCTTCTAGTGGAATTTTCGCGACGCGGCTTAAAAATTTGTACTTTATGATGTTTGTCAGTTGCTACCTGTTTTTCGAAAAAAAAACGAAACAAGAAACTAGAATTGAGGCCACAATTTAGCGTAATTACTATTTTTTACTCTTAAGACATTAAAATGCTATGCTATTTGAGGATTAATTCTGAAGGCTTTAAATAGACCAATGTAGTGCGTGTGAGGCACGTCGTTTCGTTCCATTAGTTTAGCGTTTTAATGTGTTGGGAGTAAAAATAGAAATTATACTAAATTTTGGCCTCAATTATAGTTTCTTTTTTTTTTTTTCCTCAAAAAATAATAGTTTAAGTAGCAACTGACAAATATGTAAAGTGCAGACATCAATCGGAGATGTTTTTTAGTTGAAGCAACCCATAAAAGAAACAAAACACTAAAGATCAAGTTGATTCTTGATATTGATCCTATTCTCGGAGCCTTTCGATTTATTGGTACTTAATTTAATCAGGGACACCCGAGTTCATGGCTCCGGAGGTGTACGAAGAGGAGTACAATGAACTAGTCGATATTTATTCATTCGGAATGTGCATTTTGGAAATGGTGACATTCGAGTATCCATATAGCGAATGCAGCCTTCCAGCTGAAATTTACAAGAAAGTGATCTCTGTGAGAATTCAAATAAAAAAATCTATGAGTCTGATCCAAAACATAGTCTCGTAATATCATGATGATATATATACAGTGTGTTGTTCTGTTGTTTTAGGGAAAGAAACCGGACGCTCTATACAAAGTTAAGGATCCTGAGGTTCGTAGATTCGTTGAGAAGTGTCTGGCGACCGCCTCAGATAGGCTGTCGGCATGGGAGCTTCTCAACGATCAGTTTCTTCAGACGGATGAGTACGGCTTCTATTTGAGGCCGTTGAGTGACTACGATGAGCTAGGCACGCGTTATCATAGCACGGCTAGTTCTGTTGTCAATGGTTATAATAGTTTTCTGGTTGGTTACGAACAGGAGAATGATTTTGATTGCCACTCCGACGAGTATTATGAAGCGAATGAAGTTGATTTGTTCGGGGATCAGAATGAGGAGCACTTGGAGAACGTTGATATAACGATTAGAGGGAGGAAGACGGAGGATGATCGTATCTTTTTGCGACTCAGGATCGCTGACAAGGAAGGTAATTCGTTTCCTCATCGTGATGATCCTCTCTTTAAGAGAAAAATCATAATTAGTCCCGTAACTCTTTATTTCCGGCAAGTATATTACTTGCTCAATTTTAACCTTTTTGCCGGGAATTGAGAAATTGATCGGAATTAGTCACATAACGGCACATTAAGGATGTTAGATAACATGGACAAGGTTAAAGATATATTGCGAAGATGGGAAAATTAGGTTCTTGGGTTCTTCACTCAAGGGAGGGAAAAATTAGGAATAAGCGCCACGTCAATTTACTCGTCGTTTTATCCCTATTTTTGCCGGTTACATGATTAATTCCAACCAATTTCTCAATTGGACTAAAATTGAGCAATTAATTGAGTTACGGGATGAAATTGAAAAAAAAAATGGTACCTAATTTGTAAAAGTAATAAAATATTGGACCAATTATGATATTTTCCTTCTTTTGATAAATGTTGTAAAAGTCATTATGCGCTAGTTGAACGGTAAACTAGAGTCCAACGACTAATCAGGGCCTAAGTGGGGCATAAGCGTGTTTAGGCGGGCAAAAATCACTTTTTGTCTCATAACTTTCCACTTGTTTGATTTTCGACGCAAAATTTATTGTGTTTTTTTTTTTCGTCCCCACTTAGTTCTAGCGGAAAAGCGCGAATATCCAAGAGTATAATATTATAGGATGAAAAGTGAATTTAGCTATAAAAAAATAACAACTATAGGCAACGCCTATACATAACTAGTCGGAAATCTTTGCAATAGAGATTTTAATTAGTTATTTCTTTCAAAATTCCAGGTCCGACACGCAACATCCATTTCCCTTTCGACATTGACACCGACACAGCTCTGAGCGTCGCAGCCGAAATGGTGGCGGAGTTGGAAATCCAGGACCAAGAAGTTACGAAAATAGCCGAAATGATCGACGACCAGATAGCCTCTCTGGTGCCGGAATGGAGGCACATCGAGAACAACGGCCCCCACAATGCCGATCATTGCTTTCACGGCCGTTTTGAAGTCGACCAATTTGAAGAACTAGCCGAGCAGTGTGTCAATGACACACTGCTCCAGGCGCCCATTTGTTCGAGCCAATCCAATGGTGGATACGCCGATATATGGGCCCAAATCCACGGTGAAAAGACAAGAAACGAGAGTGCAGTAACTGGTCATGAGAATACGCGTAGTAATCCTCCATCGGGTTCGACGGAGGATTCCGACGACGAAATAAGGCAAGAGATAAGATGGATCAAAGCAAAGTATGAGATGAAGATAAGGGAGTTTAGTGATAAACTTCATAGGGCAACTTCTCTGCCAGTTGATGCAACAGATATATAAAGGATTTGTGATTTAAATGTGTTAAAACATATAAAACTTCAAGGGTATATGTGTAAATTCACCTACGGTGACCATTTTTTGGATTCGTGATTGGAATGAAATATTTCGGTACCAGAGTATTTTGGAGTTTCATTTCTAACTATTTCGATTTTTTGTGTGTATAATTGTAAGGGTAAATAGTTTTTTTGTCAATTAAGTTTCATCATTTTTAATTTAAGGACATCGGTTTTTATTATTAAATTTTGATCCTTTTAACTTCGATTAAATGAATTGGTCATTTAATTTTAAATTCGAACAAATTAGACATTACTAGCGGAAGGAGTGAATGATTACATTGCCAAATTTCAAAAGTTAAAGGATTAAAATCTAAATAACCAAAGATCGTGTCCTAAAAAAAGTAACGGTAAAATTTAATAGACTACAAAAAACTATTTACCCTTAAATGTATTAAAACGCTTATACAAAATTCAAGAGTATGTGTAAATTCGGTTACTATAATAATTTTTTGGATTCGTCATTGCAATGAGATGTTTTCGATAACAGAGTAGTTTGGAGTTTTATTTCTAATTATTAGATTTCTTATGTGTATATTTTTAAAATAGTAGTAATATTTTGTGAATTGCAAAATACTTTCAAGTGAAATATTCGAGACATTTTCACTCATTCCACAAAAAAAAAAAAAAGTGAGTCTTGTATGTGACGAGATACATTTTTATAGGAAAAAAAATAATACTTTTGCTACAGTGATATTTTTACAGATAAAAGTGATATTTTTTCTACAAAAATTGACAATTTTTTTGTTAAAAAAAAAATAATACTTTCACAGATAAACGGAATACTTTTACTACGAAAAAATAATATTTTTTTCCGTCACATCGTATAACGATCATGTGACGATCTCATATAAATTTTCGTCAACAAAAAAATACTTCACATTTCAAAATAAAATTTGGGTATGCTAAGATTAAATATGATAATAGTATTGAAATGAAGAAACTAATCTTTAATATTTAATTCTTAGACTTTAACAAATATTCTCATATTAGTCAACACACTAATTTAGAACTTCTTTTACTGCTGATTTTTTAAAGCTTAATCATTCTCTTCGTTTATAAAAGAAAGTTATTGTAGACAAAAAAAAAAAAAAATCGTAAAAGCAAAGTCATTCTAGTAATATTTCTCTCTTTCTTCCAATATTATTCTTACATAACTTTCTCCATACAGATCTCAAAATATTATCATTACCTAAATTATGCGTTTTCTCTATTAATAAATTTGTGGTAATGAAAGATTTGTTGAATAGAAAAATAAAATTAAAGACTACAAGAAAGTATTTTGTAGAGATGTTCTTATCCATTTCACATTTTTTTAATTTCCACCTAAAAGTTTAAAATGATTTTATTTTGTGAAAGATGAAGTATTATTCATTAACTCTCTTAAATCTTCTAAATAGGGAAAATGTACAATTTTGTCTATAAATCTATACTTCAAATTTGAATGAGACCTTTACTATTTTTCAGATAAAATGAACGCTTAAACTTTTTAAATCTGGTGAATACACCCCTGAACTTTTAAATTCAAGACGAATAGAATCGTCTAAAATATTAAAGTAAAAAAATTATCAGTTACAAAAAAAAAAAAAAAAAAAAAATTAAAATCAATAAATGAACAATATAAATATTTAAGAAAATTTAATAACTTGAAATAAACCTAACACCATTTTAAAAAATTAGGAAATATTTAATAACTAATGAATTTTGTATAATTTGTTTTCCTTACTTTATTTAAATAATTTTCTATAATTATATTTAAATGAATTTTAATATGTTTCTTATTTTTTCATAAATATATTTTTAATTTAATTTATCACTTTTAAATTTATTATATATTTTCAAATGAATTTAGTTATTTTGATATTTATTAAGTTTGTAGTTGTCTCAAATTTAAAAGTTCAAGGGTTTATTTGGCTTGTTTAAAAAGCTCAAGTGTCTATTTAGACAATAACAATTTTTTTTTTGTCTAATTTTAACTTGGGATATAAATTGAGCGGCAAATTTGTATTCTCAATAACTAGAAAAAAATGTGATACTCTATTACAATTTTTATTACTACTTTCGTTACTACAAAGACATGTCACGGACTATATTAAGCATATATTAAGAGGAGGTATCTCGTGCACTAGTTGATCCGTGTAATTTGAGTTATGGGCAAAAATTATTAGTATTTATATTTAGGGGTATTACATATTCCGAGTAAATGTATCGTTGTGAAAATGTATCAATGTTTATGTTTAAATGTATCACTTGTAAATCGTAATACTCAAATCGAATTTCTCTGTGCAACCGATGCACATGAAAGTTTTCCTATTATTAATTTGTCTTGATCTTTCACATCAATCCAATGTATATATAGAATCAAAACAGGGTTGAAGTTTAATATATAAACTATTACCTCCGTTCCGCTTTAACTTATTTGATTTTTTTTTTCGGTGTGTTCCAACTTAATTTGTCAATCCATAAATGACAAATTTCTCTCATAATCTCCACCCTCAATCTCCAACTATAAAAGAATCAAAGATTTTACAAATCTACTTTTTCTTAATCCTGTGACCGATCAAAGAAGGTAAGTTAGGTCAGGATCGAGGGTGTATATTAACTAGGTTAAAATTTAATATAGAAATTATATTAACTACCATTTTTAATCGATGTTAAATAGCTTGATTGCAATTTTTTGTAAAAAAAGTATCATCCGTTTTAGTTAAATGTGTTTTATACTTATCTTAAATTATATCGTATAATTGGTGTACACGAGACTTTATGATAGTACATATATAATATTTCAACACAGAAAGCCAATTGCAAATTGCAATTCTCTCTCTAGTTCCTCTCTCTAATTCTATTTTCCTCTCTCAGTTGTTTCGGCGGAAAACAACATTAAGCCAGAATTTACCGATTATACTCTCATCGCAAGGTAAAGAGAATCACTAATTCGGTTAATAATTGACTATTGTTAAGCGCGACGAATTCTTTTGCTTCAGATCTGGTAATTAATTCTGGATTGCGAAATTGAGAAAAGAAGATGCGTTTGCTGGTGAGTTTCGGTTGAATTTCATGTGAATTTATTGGAATTCGAGGGTTTCTTTACCGAATATGAGAATGGAAGGGAGTGTAGGATCAGGAGTGTTAAAGAAGAAAAATTCGTCTGGGTGTTTGATCATAAAAAAGCCAGGTTTGAATAAGAATCCGGGAGGATTAGGAGGTTTGAGTGATAGATTAGTTGAAAGCAGTTCGAGTTCGAGTGATGATGATGAGTGCTTGGAGATTATGAGAAGAAGAGTGACTGATAAGAGATTGAAGAATGGGTGTAAGAGGAATGAGGTAGAAAATAGAGAGGATGATAGGGATAGTGATGGAAATGAGGATAGTGGTGAGCGAAAGAGAGGTAGAATGGATTTGTTTGAGTTCGATGAGTACGATGAATTTGATGAGAGAAATGGTTTTTTGGGTAGTATGTTTAAGAGGAGTGTGAAGATGAGGGAATCTGGTGTTAGTTCGAGTAGGAAGCGTAAACAGGGCTCAGGTTTTGATGGTTCTAAAAGTGGGAAGAATAAGGGGAAAGGGTTGGAGGATGATGAAGCACACATGCCGATTTCATTGTTGAAGTTGAAGTGTCAGGAGGCAGCTGGTGAGTCGATTAGGTTGCAGGGGAAGAATGGGGTGCTTAAGGTTATGGTCAATAAGAAGAAGAAAATGGAATTGTCAGATAAGTTAGAGAATTGTGAACCTAAGGAAGATAAAGAAAGAAAGCGTTCGAGGGGTGATGATGTTGTTAAGAAGGACTTGTCTGAGCCATTGCGTGGTCGTTCGGAATTGAAGACGTCTGAGAAGCGAGACAAGGAGAGAAGTGTTGAGAATAAGAAAAAAGGGAAAAATGTGGAGAAGGTGACACCAAGATCAGAAGTTTCTAGCTCAAAGAAAAGGGTAAAGACGGAGGCGGAAGGATCACCTGAAATGTTGCCGCCTGTTAAAGGCAAAGAAAGTAAAGAAGGGAGTGCTAAGCGTGGTGGAAGTACTGAAAAGCAAAAGTTGCGTGAGAAGATAAGAGCAATGTTACTTGATTCTGGGTGGACTATCGATTATAGACCAAGACGAAACAGAGACTATTTAGATGCTGTGTATATTAGCCCTAGTGGAACAGCTTACTGGTCAATTGTTAAGGCGTATGATGCATTCAAGAAACATTTGGAGGAAGATGATGATGAAGTTAAAGTGAATGTTGGGTCTCCCTCATTTGCTCCTCTATCTGAAGATCTGATAAATAAACTTACGAGACAAACGAAAAAGAAAATTGCAGAAGAAATGAAAAGGAAGAGAAAAGAAGATTCTGTAAGTAAGAGTAGTAAGAGGTCTGCTGTAAGAGAGGTTGCAGAGAGCTCAGATAGTGATCAGAGTGGGGAGCGGCTGAGTTCCTATATTAAACAGGTGCAGAAGTCACGAGGCAGATTGTCTAAAGTGGATCGAGATAGTGATCATGATTTAAGTGATGGTTCACCCATAAGGAAACCCAAGAAATTTAGAGTTGAGAAGCCTTCTACTGCCTCAAACTCTAATGTCATACATGGAAGAACAAGTAAAGTAACGGGGAGATGCACCCTCCTGGTCCGTGGTTCTGACAGGGGTGAAAACTCTGACTTTGATGGATATGTTCCATATAAGGGAAAAAGGACTCTGTTGGCCTGGCTAATTGATTCTGGGAAAGCGAAGTTAAGCGAAAAGGTGCAGTACATGAACCGTAGGAGGAGTCGGGTAATGTTAGAAGGTTGGATCACTAGAGATGGGATCCATTGTGGTTGCTGTAGTAAAATCCTTACAGTTTCAAAGTTTGAGCTGCATGCTGGAAGCAAGTTACGTCAGCCTTTCCAAAATATATTTCTGGAATCTGGGTCCTCCCTTTTGCAATGCCTAATTGATGCCTGGAATCATCAAGAAGAGTCTGAGCGTAAGGATTTTTTCACCATTGATGTTGATGGAGATGATCCAGATGATGATACGTGTGGTATTTGTGGTGATGGAGGTGATTTGATCTGTTGTGATAGTTGCCCATCCACTTTTCATCAGTTCTGTTTAGGAATAAAGGTACTTATTACATACGTTTTTCTTCTGATATATGCTTAATTAGTTAACTTACTACTATGATTGATGATATATTCAGCATTACTTGTGTAGGATGTAAGTTGGTTTATTTAAGGCTAACTACATGGACCTTCGTATAAAGACAGCACAATCTTATTGTTAAATATGATAGATGATTGTTGCTTTCTCATTGAGATGGTTCCCTCAAAATCTTGATTCCTTATTGTATGGGCGGTGATGCATGCTTAATGGATTGTCTTTTAATATCAATTGTGTGTTATACTTATATCTTTTTGGGTGTTCAGGTTCTTATTATATTTCTCATATTGCAGATGCTTCCTTCAGGTGATTGGTACTGCGCAAATTGTACATGCAAATTTTGTGGGCTTGTCAGTGGAAATGCGGATGAAGAAATTAACAATGCTGGTGATGAAATTAACAGATGCCATTTCTGCGAGAAAAAATGTAATTATTTTTGCAGTGGTGGAGTTCTTTTGGAGACCCCTCCTCACCTACACTCACAAAAGCCACACTTTGTTTTCGATATGATTATGCTTAAATCTTTTTGTCTCTGTTTTCATGTAGATCACATATCATGTAGTGAGAGGGCTCGTGCAACACCCATGAGTTCAAATGGTGCATCTTTCTGTGGGCCAAAGTGCCAAGAGGTACTATTTTAGGTTTCCGTCTGGAAACCAATGACTGCATCATGACGATTTTGTATTTATGTTTCTGCATCATTCCAAAAGCCTTGGATCTGAATATGCAAATATTGACTTGCATGAGGAAGATGCAGTCTGGTTACTTCATGCATGTTGATATTCTGCGAATGCAGTATCTGTTGATTCAGCAAAAGTGGATTGATAAATTAGTAAACTATAACTGAAAAAAGCGAGGCAAAAGATTAATAACTTTTGACCATTCTCCTGGGGTGCCATGTATCTTTCTCACGCTAGCTGCAATTTTTTAAGATTTCAGAAGATCGGCATCATGTCACTTCACTTGTTCTGTATATAGTTCTAGTTCTTTTCTGATACCGAAACATAATGACCCTAATTCCTTTGATATTGGAACACCAACATAGCCTCTCTATCAGAGATGTGGTCAGGGTTTCAGATCCTACAGCCCCACTACTTCCCATTTATAAAAGGTTCAAACAATTTTTTTATTTAACTTATAAAGGGATTTGGATTTGGAACTTAAGGACCCTAACTAAAAAAATGTATATTCTGTCTTGTACACAAGCAAGTATGCACAGCTAATTTCTCATCTAGAAGCTGTATCCCTTGAGCTAAAGAAATAAATTGAGAAAAAAAAAGCTTATACACCAAAGACTGAATTCATTATCTTTTATTTGTTCATGTTTTTGGTCCTTCGATATGATCCTGCATTCTTAAATATGTATTGAGACATGGTGAGAGGAGGAGATGGCCCTTCATTCTATCATCCTCTTCTTAAAATGGGTGGAGGAACACAATGTTAAGAATTTCTACTTCACAGACAAATTAGATTTAGATAATCAAATGAAGTTCCATGAAAAAGTGCTGCATGCAGGGGCAACACTAGAAATCTAGTGTTTTCTTTTTACCTCTTAGGGATCCTCTGTCATAACTCACAAAGTCCAGAGCTCTATAGGATCTGATTTGCATGGTCGAACAATTAACTGCAATTGCGGAACTATTACTAATACTGAAAGCAGTCCTTCATCTGTAGTTCTTTTATCCCTTTTAGACAATCAAAAGAATCATATGTCCCTTGATCAACAATCTCAGGATATTCGACTTGCAAGTACAATGCCTTCATGGAAATTTGTGGCCTTACACTATATCATGTCTAACATATTGTGTTTCTTTTTTATATTATTGTTTCCTACAGAATAAACGATAAGTTCCCCTCATGCTTCTTTCTTTCGGTTCTGCAGATTTATGATCATTTAGAGAAGATTATTGGGATCAAACATGAACTGGATGCTGGAATATCATGGTCTCTAATTCAGCGTAAAGATGTGTCTGATGCCTCACAACGTGGATTTCCGTTAAGAGTGGAATGCAACGCTAAGCTAGCTGTTGCATTGTCCGTAATGGATGAGTGTTTTTTGCCTATCATTGACAGAAGAAGTGGGATAAACATGACACATAATGTTGTCTATAATTGTGGGTAAGTTATCTTAACTAATGCCTGAGAGAAGAGTGTCCTGATATTTATGGGAATCGTGCATGTAATAGTTAAAATCATTGGAGAGCGCATAAATTTCTTTTGCAGCTGCAAATTATGGGTATTGTTGTCTCATCCTGTTACAAAGTAGGATTATGCCCTTCTTCGTAAGCATCTTCTCTTTGTTACAGGAGGACTATCCTCCTCTTTCTAAGTATCTTTTCCTTTTTAAGTTTGGTCTACTTTGTTTTATCTAATTAACCAGAGCGTTAACTGACGAAGTAACATTCAATTTCTTAGAAATAAAATGTTAATGTTCTTTCTTTAATAGTTGTTTCATATGTTGTGCTCTCTCTCTCTCTTGCGTGATGTTTCTTTTATTATTCATTCCCCAGTCCCTCTTGATGGCATGAACAATCACAAGAAGTATTATACACCCTGAAGCTTGTTCTTGGAAACAGTATAACAATGATTCTTTATTTTTATCTTGCAGGTCAAATTTTAACAGGCTGAATTTTGATCGCTTTTATACAGCAGTATTAGAACGGGGAGATGAAATAATATCTGCAGCATCTATCAGGTAATAGAGCAATAACTGACATGTCTCTGACTTTGGTGATAATAAGTGAATCATATCCTGTGCTTGGGTATCCTGATTACTTTGATGTATTCTCTTTCAAATATGCTTAGCAATGTACAAATATTGTTTTTGTCATTTTGTGTACTCAAATTAATTGTTTTACATTGTTAATCTAGTGGAACTTTAGATTGTTAATCTAGTCCAATGACCAGCGTTCTTTACTTTTTCCGTTTCAGGAGAAATTACTGAAATATGTTGTGTTTCTGTTTAATAGTGTTCCTCTGTTTTTATTCTCTCGTTCTCTGTAATAGGTAAATTACAAGATTTAATTGATATTTCTTCCGTAATAGGTTATTAATAACACTAAATTGTTCACTCCTTAGATTAAGTCAAGACTACACTCTTGTAATAAGAGGCAAGAACTTCTTAGCATAGATCATATTGCTAAAAATTTACAGCATTGGGACTACCTGCAATGATGAATTTGAACATATCTTTCCATTCAAATCTTCACTCTTTTACTGATCTCCCTGCCCCACCAAAAAAAAAAACTACTGTTCATCCATGATCTGCCCCTGCATGTGTAATGGTCGTCATATTAATTTCTTTTGAGGTGAAAACCTGTTTAAAAGGGGGTGGGTGGTTGTGGTGTGGAGTGAGCTCAATTATCCCTTTGTAATATCCAGGCAATACTTGAAAGCATCAAAGGCTTATCATTATGCAATAATTCCTTCCATTCTTAATTTCAACAAATGGCATCTTTGCCTTGCACTCTTATCCGCTGCAACAACTTTTGTTATAATGCGATGAGCAATTTTGGGCGCTTTCTAGCTTTACTTTTTTTTTGGGGGCGGTGCTGATAATTTTAAGGGCACCGATACGTTCTCTTTTTTTTATCTTTGTTTTTCAACTGCATGTATATTTGCAAGATAAATCAGGCAGATAGTTAGATGTTTTCTTGTCTTCCTGTTAGGCTTCACGGTGATCGTCTTGCCGAGATGCCATTTATCGGGACTCGTGAGATCTATAGGCGGCAAGGGATGTGCCGGCGCCTTTTATCTGCAATTGAAACTGTAAGAATGATAACTTGCTGTTGTGCATCTACAACCATTATTAATACATCAATTTCTGCTTTGTGGATAATTTTATGCCCACAAATCACTTAGGTTGTGTTTGTTTTAAGCTTGAGTAGGTTGGGCGAAATCCTGCCTTTGAAATTCTAGAACTGAGAAATAAAGACGAATAGTGAAATTTTATGTTTGTTTTGAGACTGTGTTGGGTAGGATTGTATTGTAAATGTCAATTTACTGCTGAAAATGTTAGTGGGTGTAATATTGTATTATAGGTAATGGGTATAATATTTTAGGTAGATTTTATAGCATATGATTTTATTAGATTGAGAAATTTGAGTTTGGATCTCAAAACAAACAGGAGTCGAGAATTTTAACATCCGAAATCAATCCGTGCTAAGTGAAACACAAACATCCCTCTTAATGCTTTTGCTCACCAAACTCACGCTATGTCGGGTCAGGACCTCTTCTACTTTGCGTCTTTAAAAAGTGTTCGAAAACACACACACAATGTACTTTGTACTTTTCCTCAGGTGGTGACCTCTTTACTGGGGATAATGTCAGTGTTTTGAATCTCCTCCCCCGGCATCCCGTCTAGGGTTTGAAAACACACACACACACACACAACTAAGTTGTGCCGTTGGCTCTTTGCTCAGTTTTCTCACTTGCATTTGTTCTTAGGAGCTTCGTTCTCTCAAGGTTGGACAATTAATTATACCTGCCATATCTGAGCATATGAACACGTGGACTACCATTTTCGATTTCCATGAACTTGAGGATGCACACAAGAAGGAAATCAAGTCCTTGAATATGTTGGTATTTCCAGGGACAGATATGCTGCAGAAGCAGTTAGTGAAGCAACAAAATACTGATGGTAAACTATTTATTTCGTCCAATTTTAATGTATTATTACGTCTAACTAGTTGTGGGAATTTGGACAGCCCGGCTCTCCAACACCATATGTTGGGCTTGACTGGGCCGAAATTTCATCGGCCCAAATATCGGTGACCACAGCCCATTCTCCCTAGAATACACTAAGACTGTCGAGCCATTAGCTCATCGGATCTATTGGGCCCGATTGGAATCTTAGCCTGATCGTATAGGGACCCAATTTAAATAAAATTCGGAAGTACAAGGACTTGATCCATATGAAAGTCAAAGTATAAGGGTTGAATTCAAACAAATTGGAAGTACAAACACTTAAGGAGTGTTTTTCATTGCTTTTGATTTTAGATAAGTGATTAAATTTAGAGATTGTGGGGTAAACCACTTTCATGTAGAAGTAGATAGTGGTTGAGATAAAAGTGATTGTGGGGAAAAACAAGTCGCAGCTGCTTTTTTTTAAGCAGATTTTCAATTAGCAAACACCTCTTATAGCTTTTGCAAAGCTAAAAGCAGTGGTGTTTTAAGCAATGGAAAACACCCCTTTAATCTCTTAATAGAGAAGTCAATTTAAATAATATTGAAAGTACAGATACTCAAGCCCCTTCCCAGTTTTAGGGGCCTTGTGCCGTAAACCCCCTACGGGCGGTTGTCCGTAGCTAAGTTATTTTTGCTTCTATTTTGACTTTAGCTTTTTAATGGCAGGCTCAAAGGTCTCTGAATTAACCAATAATCAGCCCCCACTGCCTATTTCGGTTGAGAAATCTGATGTTAATTCATCTTCGGAGCAAAACAAACAGGCGAGTAGTGATTCTGAGGGACGCCTTGAGGTCAAAACTAAAGACGAAGTGGACGCTCCAGATTCGTGTTCTGATGGTTCAAAAGCTGTTTGTGAATCTGATATTCATACTGGAGCTAATCCTGAGGCGGACAACAAGCAAAACCCGAAGCACTTGCGCGCCCCTGCTGAAAAGGATAACAGCACTGACGACAAACGCATATTTCTAGAACCTTCTGTGGAGTTTGATGGTGAAGATGCATGCAAAAATGAATCCCCTTGTCTGGAAACAATTCAAGAATCTCTGGAACAGAGTTCAAAATGTACTGTTCGGGTTTCTGAAAATGCTGACAACGAAAGATCTCTAAGCAATGGTTTTGTGGAATCTCGTCCTGGTTCTGTTAGTGAAACTTCTTTGGAGGATGCAATTGGGAAAACCAACCAGAATCGAAGTTCTACCAATTTTTCTTCGCTTCCCGGTGATGAAGCAAGTAATGTGAGACCCAATGCTAACCTGGACAATACAGCAGATGTCCAGGCCGTTGATCTCACTGAAACCGGTGAATTGGATGGAGAAAACGGGACTCTTGATCTTCCGGAGACTGAAAAACTGGATGGAGAAAATGGGACCCTAGACCGTCACCACGAGACAGATAAACCCAATGGAGAAAATGGGACCGTAGATTGTCGTCATGAGACTGATAGACCAAACGGAGAAATTGATACCGCTGATCGTCCTGAGACTGAAAAACCCAAGACCGTTGATTGTCCTGAACCCGACAGAAAAACAGAGACCGTTGATCATCAAACTGGTAAACCCGGTGGAGAAATTGAGACCGTTGATCGCCCTGAAACTGAAAAACCCAAGATCGTTGATTGTCCTGAAACCGATGAACCTGATGGAGAAACAGAGACCGTTGATCGTCCTGAAACTGAAAATCCCAAGATAGTTGATTGTCCTGAAACCGATGAACCCAATGGAGAAACAGAGACCGTTGATCATCAAACCGGTAAACCCGGTGGAGAAACCGAGACTGTTGATCGTCGTCAAACTGATGATCAGGTAGGAGATAATAAGAAGCCTGGTTTTGTTTCTTCTGTAGAGGCAAAATTATGATTGAATGTTAGAAGAAAGAAATAGGTTGAAATTGTAGTGGCAACAAATTTTGTGAGAATTCACAATGGTGTGTGTATATAGGTGTAGAAGATCGTAGAATAGCCATTTTTTTCTGCATTTTGTACTGTGATTTGCAGATATAAATTAAAAAAACTACTGAGGTGAATTTTTTTTTTCAAAATCGTATATGTTTGAAATTACAAATTGTTTACTTGAGAATCCTTGAGGCTGGTATTGATTGTTATATAGAGGTGTCCAAACAGTTTCGAAAATTGTAAACCGGTGCGGTTCGAATAATTGGCCAACGGTTCAAAAACCGTTGAAACCAGATAAAGTTCGGTTTCGGTTTGACTCATCTCCAACTGTAAAATAATGGTTTCTAACGGACGGTTGGACCGATTTACAGTTAATTAATTTGAAATTAATATGTGGACAGTCGAGTTTAAGTGGCTGTTTAAGATGGATGATTGCGATTAAGTGATTGTTGCTGAAACCGACTCAAATTCTGCCTTAAAAACATTATATATATATATATATTGAATAAATTATCACAGATTAACATTCATTCTTACCATAATCTAGTTTTAATTAGTATAAGATTTATAGTTAAGTTTCAATCTTAAATATTATAGAGAAACTTGAATTTAAAGATTATAACTTTTTTTTTAATAATTTTAAATATTATAAGTTTGCTACACTAAACATTAGAATTTATTTAAATGCATCTTATAAATTCGATACAGACATACACTAAAGATTAGAATGCATATAAATATATTTTAGATTTTAAGAATTGCGTTCTTAAATTTTTTATCTTGAATTTGGGATATTTTTCTTTACTTTAACTTTTGAAGAAGTAGTTAAAAGTAGAGATTATGTGAAATTATTTAAAATTAAAAGTAGGTAGTGTTTGAAAATAAAAATAATTTTTGTCAAATAAAAAAGTTGGAATGTTTGATATCTAAGCAGCTTTTAGCTTATAAGAGAGAAAAAAACGATATAACGAAAAAGTTAAAAAAACAACTAAATTTTACTTTTCGCTTTTAGCCTAAAATCACGTTTATTAGAGCTGGTTATTTTCTCAAATACTCCAAAACAGTTTTTCACAAGTTATAAGCTGAAAACACTTCGAAAAAACACTTGTAAACACCCCCACTTGGAAAAAGCACTTGCGAGGCAAATTTAACAAAATATTGCACTGTTCATAAACTGGTTAATAAATTAAGTATGTTTGCATTAAGTCGCTCATGCCATGAGCAACTCTCAATTTTTTCTCATTTTTATTTAGAGCCGCCCCTCGCAGGGACAACATTCATTAAAATTTTATTTTATTTTATATTTAAACAAAAGTCGACTGTGACAGAGGCTATTATTTTTTTTAAGAAAGTCACCCCTAACAGGAACGACATTCATATTTTTTTTTAATCAAAGTCCCTCATATACAACAACGGTATAAAGCATGGAAAAGCAGTCAATGCTGCTAAATTAAAGCATTCCTGCATGCATAAATTAGAGCATGCAACACTATTTATATCGTGGAGAATGAATTGTCAAATCACTTCAATGTTATTTTGTTTTCTTTTAACTTCATTCTTTACATTTCAACCGAGCTCTCTCGATTATAAATCAAATGAGCTCCAGAAAATTATTACTCACTCTTCAGTCTTCATGCTCCTTATCAGATTTAGAAGTTGAGCAATATGCACGCGGTATTGCATTGATTCTACTTGAGTTCCAATATGTGCCCAGACAAGTTAAGAAGATATGGATCGCTGTTGTACTTGACTGAATTGGAAGATATTTTCGGTTGCTACGAATACAGTTGGGATAATGCCATATTGAGTTTTTTGTACCACTAGTTATGTGGTGCAACACATAGAGGTCGTAAAACTATTGGTGAGACTATGCAATTTCATCGTCTTATCATAGTTTGCTTGTTCATACCAATTTATTTTGATTCCTTCATCATTATATTTTTTAACTTTCTTACAGATTTGGGCACGGTCACGTATAAAATTTCTGGGGCCTAGAAATGTTGGGAGTCGTTTCGGTACAGGTCCAATTGATGGTGTAGCCGGTAAACTTTCTATTGCCCCATATAGAGCTAAATGGTTGAAATATCATAATTTTACGCACAGTCTCAACAACAACGTGAAAACTATCAGGATGTACATCGATAGACAAACCGTGAATGAGGTATAAGCTTCTTTTTTCTCTTAGTACTTTCTGAAATAAAATTAATGTACATATATATTGATTTGTTTTAATATGCAGTTTACTTGGCGATCTTATGAGCCAATCTCAATAACAGTGCAATCATATATTGTTGACAAAATTATTACACTATTTATCAATATATGATTGGATTGTTGTTGTATAGTGACCTCTCATATGAGCGACTACGAGTGACTTTGATTAAATTTAAACAGATAATTTAACTGTCGGAAGCTAAATGACGACTACAGCTTAGGAGCAAAACGGCGAAGTATACCGCAACAATACCTAGTGGCGGCTAGTTCCTGCTCCGCCACGCTCCGCCGTGACTCAGCTCATCTTCCTCCGCGTATGGAGCTTTCAATTCCTCAGCGTTCAATCATCCACTCATTTTTACCTCAATCGCGTCTTTGTAACTCATCAATTCATCTCTCGCAGCGCCTTCAATTTCCTCGGCAGCTCTTCTCCGCAGCTCCTTCAATGGCCTCCGATAACAATGGCTGCCCCGCGGGTGAACTAGTTGCGAACTTAATTTATGTCTCACATTTTTGGTTTTCCTGGTGTGCCTTTGCTAATTGCCGGTTATTGTAGGGGGAAGAATCGGAGAAGTGAAGAGAGTTACGAAGGAGACGAATGTGAATGTGAAGATTAATCTGGATGGTGATGGTGTTGCTGAAAATGATACGGGGATTCCTTTCCTTGATCACATGTTAGATGTAAGGTTTTTATTTAATCGGTTACATTTTTCCCCATTTTTGCTGATTTTCTGTTGATATCGTAGATATGGCTGAAAATCTAACAAACATCATAATACTCGATTCGATGTTGTTCTTAAGACCTTGTGTGAACTATGTTTTATTAAAAATATGAAGACGAGCGTGAACATTCTTTTATTTTGATGGAATCTAAAGCTCGATTGGAGCTCAATAAGTAAAAATGTTATAACAAGTGTAAAAATGTCTAACTGACTCGATTAAAGCTCGTTTCAATGTTGATGCACTTCATAACCAAACAAGCTTGGCTTGATAATATTTCAAACAATTTCGAACAACTGTATGTTCTGCTTAATTCGACTCATTTACAAATTATGGCCCAGGCTAACTGTAGATTTTTCCTTGCTCTCATGTTAGATGGAAGGTTTTTGTTTAATCATTTACATTTTTTCGATTTTTTGCTGATTTTCTGTTGATACCGTAATAGTGCTTAAAATCAAATTAACCTACTAATACTTGATTCGAGATTGTTCTTTAAAATCTAGCTTGAACTATGTTTTATTAAAAATTTCTTGAACATATTTTTATGTTTGATAAAATTTGAAGCTCGACTGGAACTCAATAAGTAAAAAATGTAAAAATTTCAAATTACTCGAACTCGACTCGATTGAAGCTCGTTCAAACGCTGATCCATTAATTAATAAAAAGAAAAGCTCAACTAGATAATAAAACAATCTTAAACAACAATGTGTCCAACTTGATTCGACTCATTTCCAAATTACTGCCCTCGGCTAATTGTAGATTTTTGTTGAATTGAAATTTGAGCTGCTTATACTTATTGTACTTGAACTTGAATCTTTTTGGCCACAATCTGTGTATGTTGTTATTGTTAATTGTAAAACATAGCAGTCGCTAACATTAAAAATATATGATTCCACTTCAGCCTTTTAGTTTAACTGATCACATACTTTCTCTTCCTTTCTGCTTTTCATTAGGAATTAGGCTAATCTGACATGAACATCATCTTTTTTACTTTCATAATTGTTCGTACGTGTGAGGCAGATTGTGCGATCGGCAATGAATGTTAATGATTTTCCTCTGTTTTCGTCCACTTTTTCTTCGTACTTGTTTCAGCAACTTGCGTCGCATGGACTGTTTGGTGTGCATGTGAAGGCCTCTGGGGATATTCATATTGATGATCATCACACAAATGAAGATGTTGCCCTAGCCATTGGGACAGTAAGTTTCCAAGATTCGTCGAACAATTATTTAATGTACTTTTATGGTCTTCTGATATCTAGACTGTTCTTTTGTCCCATGTGCCGTTTGTTCAAAACGATATGAATTCTGTTTGGTATTAGCAGTTGATTTCGTTGGATTTGGAATTGTATAGTCCGGAAATCAGCTACAGTTACACTGATTGTTCGTGCAGGCTTTGTTGCAAGCACTTGGCGATAGGAGAGGAATCAACCGGTTTGGTGACTTCTCAGCTCCTCTTGATGAAGCACTTGTACATGTTTCTCTGGTATGATACCGAATGGATACTTATTTACTTTTGGAAGCACTATCTAGAAAGCTCATTGCAGCTGCGCAGTGAGCACATAGCGAACTATATAGAAAGCTCATTATTTATCCATGAAATTTATCGTCAATTTATGGGGACAAAGAGCCATAAACCTTACGTTTATGTCGAAATGTCTCTACTGAGTTGTCGCTGTAGTCTGTGACGTAATGAGCTGCTTTAGAGATGGTGGTGGATAATTTAACGAGGAATAGATCTAACGAAACTACTATTTCTGGATTGGCTAGGCTAGACAAAACCCTTCGTGCGTGAAGATGGCTTAACAGATCATCACTAGCGTGTCGTTTTTCTTAACGCCATAGAAATTGGTGTATGCTTTTCAATCGTAGCTCAGCTAAGCATTGTTCGGGTAAATAGATAAACGTTTTTTTTTCTCTTTCTCCTTTTTTTCGGGGGGAGGGGACAAGTTGTTATAGGTGTACCAAGTAAAGCTAATAGCAGCGGAGGCTAAAGTTTATTTAGTTTTTGCCCTTACAGGAAACGTCAGCATCCTAAAATATCTTCCCTGTGAATTCGTATTGTAGGATTTATCTGGAAGGCCACATTTGAGTTATGATTTGCGCATACCAACAGAGAGAGTAGGAACTTACGACACACAGGTACTCCGCCCTCTCCCTACGTACACGCTTATACTCATTTTTGTCTTGTGTTTAATACTCATGCCTTTGCTTTGTCAAATAATATATCGTCTGTATTAAACACGGCTCAAATTTTCTTCTGAATTGAAGTCCTCTTACGTATGCTCGACTCTGGTGAACATTTTGTTGGTTTCAGCTGGTGGAGCACTTCTTTCAGTCCTTGGTCAATACCTCTGGAATGACACTGCACATACGCCAGGTACTCTTCTCAATTTTTCGTATATGTATTGCTTTTCGTACGTTTCACGACAAGCTCAAGAAAGCTGAATACGATGATGGTTGTCCTTGCATTTGCCATATTAGCCAAAGCATTGAACATTAGTTTCACATCTGATACGAAACCTACAGTGTTGAATAAACATGCCACTTAGAAGTAGCGGTAGCCTGGCCCAACCCAGCCCCTAGAATATGCTTAGATTTTTGGGCCAGACCATCGGGTCGGGCCGGGTTAATTTTACCACCTCTACTTAGGAGGTGTTTAGTAAGCTTGTCCAAAATATCTGATTGTACTCTTACATCTTGTAAGATGTTTTCCGAATCTCTTTCCATTGTTAAGACTTTTTAATTTAAACGAAAACAGCTTGCTGGGAAAAATTCTCACCACATTATTGAGGCAACCTTCAAGGCCTTTGCAAGGGCTCTTAGGCAGGCAACAGAATATGATCCTCGCCGTCTTGGAAGTGTTCCGAGGTATGTATTTTAAGTAAGTTTTATCGCGAAACAAACAAGTTGAAATGCTCACTTGCAAATGTGTGCTCACTGTCATGAACTCGACATACATTTTTCTGTGTGTAGCTCGAAAGGCGTCCTCTCCCGTACGTGACACTTCACCTATCGCTCTGCCCCTGAAGGCCGATGCCTCAGTATCCATTATTTTAACGAATCGGCTACAAGGTTTGTGGTTTGCACTGTATGTATCTCATCTTTGAGCTTTTCTTATGCATTGAAGCATCATTGTTTGTTGTAATATATGTTTTAGCATTGAGGTTTTCAGTTACATGTATGTTTTGAGTTAAAATCTATATAGATATGGTGATATAATAAAGTTGTTAAAATATTTGTAGATGTTGATTTTGATATAATAGGTTACCCAAAAAAACCCGACCTAAACCCGATACTTGATGGGCTATAAAATGCCCCACCAATCTGATAAAACCCGCAGAAGTTAGGTTGGGTACCCGAACTTGCATGCAGAAATCCCACCCCTATGGTTGGGAGTCTTGGGACTTGGGGGTAGAGGTGGCAATTTGGGCCGCTTGGTCAAGCTGAAGCCCGTTGTGCCACTGCCATATTTTTGGTTGGGCTTGTTTGGAATTCCATTGTGCAGAAAATTTGAGAGTCCAACCCGATCTATTCACAATGTACAAGAAAAATTTCAAGCTACTGGCTCATTGGATCCGTTGATATTTTAGACCAAAATTTATATGCTCCATTCCGCTTCAACGTTTGAAAAAGCTGAATTGATTCATCAAACTAGACCGATTTTGCCACCAGTTACAAGCATTTATTTGGAGTAAGGTGGCATGTCACCTTATTCAAGGATTATTATATGTTTAGTTTGGTTGGCAGAATTTAATGTTAAAATGATAGGTCAAGTTAGTCTCGAATATTAATTGATGTTCTTTTGTCAAATCCAGAAGCTTGTAGCAAGGAAGAAAGGTCAGACTTTGGATGCAAAATGATACTTCCTCTGTTTCGAGTGAACTTACACACTTTTCGTTTTCGTCCGTCTCAAGTAAACTTACACGCCCTTAAAAAGGAAAGTTATAACACTCTCCATCCTCAATCAACCTTTGAAATGTCAACAAAATTTTAAAAAGCAATTTTTTCTTAATATGTGTGCTGATTCTTCTGTGCAAATTCATTTGAGACGGGGGAGTACTTTAGAGCAAATTATGCAGTAGCCAAACACGCCCTTTAGCTATGTTGGTTCATTGGACATGGTTAAATTAGGGTTGTCATTGTCACAACTCACTGCAATAATTGTTGCAAGATATGATTGAGCTGAGGAAATTAAAATTGGAAATTTGAGCTCATTTGTCCGTCGCTATCGATATATATATATAATATGTATGTATATATACGCATCCTGATGCAAAACTTTCCGACTATCTTAAATTAGTTCTCGTCTTAGTATTAAGGGTGAAAACGAATTGAGTCAAGTCGAGTATTGACATACCCGAGCTCGACTACAATATTCTAAGCTCAAGCTCTTTTTTTTTAGACTCGAGTTCGGCCCTGTAAAAACTTGTTCAATTCGAGATTGACTCGACTCAATTGATACAAAATAAAATTTAAAAAATATAAAAATATGGTAAAATTGCAAACGATAATTATACTACAAATGACTGCTGATGGGGACTTTAATGTTTCACCTTATTTAATTTAGAATTAAGAAATATCTATAATTATGTCAACTATAAAGGGTAAATTAGTAGTTTAACACAATCTTGATTAATCTAATGAGTCTGTTGAACTGAGTATCAATGAGCTCGAATTTGAACTCGACACCTACTCGAGTAACTCGAGCTCGACTCTTTTATATCGATTCGATTTCAATCTTTTTATGAATCGATTCCAAGTAACTTGAAAGTTATCTCGACTGACTTACATTCCTACTAAGCGCTAGAGTCTTCTCCGAATAACAAGGTCTGTGTCCGCCTAAACCCGTCTAAGTGCTATATTTTAGTGTGCCGCTCAACCGGCGGCTAAATATTGTATACGCATATGGACATATACTTTTGAATTGTATAATCTTACACTTTTATTTTTATATCATAATATGCCAAGTAAACAAATTATCATAAAAATATTAAGAAAATGATATCATAAATACTCATTAATTCCTACTTATACAATTTCTATTTTTCTTTTAACTTATTTAATCAGATTAACTTATTTGTGAAATCATGATTTATATTTTTATTTTCGTTAATACAATGAACCATTACTTTTATATTTTTTTAAGTATGATTATGATTATTTGAGAAAAAAATATTTTTTAAAGGCTATATAGGATAGAGGAAGAGATAAATAAAATATACTCCCCGGCACAATCTAATTTACACATTTTTCTTTTCGATTCGTCTCACACTAATGTGCACACTCTTAAAAAGAAAAATTCTCTTAAAATCTCCACCTTTAAAAAAATAAGTTAAAAAGCAAAAAAATAAAAGAAATTTTCAATATACGCATCGGAGTAGGTGTACAAATTAGGTCGAAATGGAAGAGTAATAGTTTGATGTATCATGTATGAGTATGACATAGATTTGCATTAACAAAAAAAATAATAATGACTGTGGATAAGAAATTGACTTAAAGGTAGAGTAAGGTCAAGAATGGTGAACCTAGAATATATAGGTATAAGACAAAAGAGTCCTATAAGTAAGATATTTTAAATAGGAGTAGTAATCTTCCAAAAAATAATTACTTAAATAACTCATCTTAGGATAAGATTAATCATTTCATTATTGACTTAAATGACCCTTATAGTTTAAATTTTCTTCTATATCTTGTGAATTAAGTGATTATTATTGAAAGGAATAAGCTTGAAGTACTACCTCCGCCTCATTCGAATTTGCACATTTTTCTTATTAGTACGTTGCATTATAATTTGTGTATTTTTAATAAAGAAATTTCTCTCACAATCTTCGCCCTCGAAATCTCCACCTTCAATCTTCACCTTTAACAAACCAAAAACAAAAAATCATTTTTTCTTAATATTTGTGCAACCTCATCTGTGTAGACTTTCGTGGGACGGAGGGAGTAGTTTGATAACAATGTGAGGTGAAATTTAATGAATACGGGATGTTTGGATAATGGTGGATATATCTGAATGTAGGATATCCTCATTCAAAAGGTATATTTCTATCGTGATGTAATAAAGTAGGATATGTACTGTAAATATCAAATCAAGATTGGTGAATTTTGGTTTATATTATTATATTTAATTAATAGTAACATTTTATTGGGATTGATAAGTTTAGATTATTATATTGTAAAAAGTGGTATAGATATTACAAATAAATTGCCATTTTTAAAACCTTGGTTAGGATTTCAAAACCCGAAACAAGAAAACAAAAAAAATCACTATAAAAGAAAGCAAAATAAATGGAAGAATTAGAAAATGAAGAAATTATGTAAGGACTTGAGGGGTTTCAATTTCTAGAATCTTGTCCCTTTTTTATCAAGGTCGTACAAATTTATTTTAGGTCACTTAACGTGAGATCCTAAATAAGATATTAATGTACCTAAATAAATTGTACAATGACTTAAATGTGTCAAGTACAAGCATATAAAAGTAATTGAATGATATAAATAATTTGTAGACAATTTTCTTTAAACATTTAGTCACACAATTTTCACAATCATAATATTTGATCTAATTTTCAGTTGCAACATAATTTTTAAAACTTATTGATAGTGGTCACCAACTACAAAGTCTTTTCAATTACAATATCGACTATATATTTTTAAATCTAATTGTGTTGTCAATGTCGTTGTTAGATGCACTTTGACGAAGGCTTCATTTATCCTCCATTAATTTTACAATATGTCACTTACACTTGATTAACTCAGAGTGGAAAACGTGACAAAAACTCCAATCATGGATTCACTATTGTTGTTAGTAATTGATGCGAAAATATGTTATAAAACGTAGGACAATCCCGACATCCCTTTTTTTATAGTTGGTGGTTAATATTGCTAAATTTTAAAGGTCACATTGCAACTGAAAATTAGATCAAATATGAGTAATTTTTGGTAATCAACTCTAAATAATAGATCCCGGTAAATCCACTAATTGATTATTTGTAGTTGTATACACAAGTCCAATAATCTTGTGAGACTTTGGGCCATTTATTTAGCATCTAGCAAGGGCGGTAAATGAGTCGAGGCGAGTCGAACATACTATTGTTTAGATTTGTTCGAAATATTATTGAGCTTTTAATACTATGTTTGAGCTTACTTGATTATTGATCGAATTAAACTTGAACGAGCTTTAACCGAATCAAACACGAATCGAACTCGGGTAGTTTGACATTTTAACACTTGTTTCAACATTTTTAATTTATCGAGTTCAAACTCGAATCAAACTTTAAATTTTATCAAAAAGTATGTCCAAACTTGTTTGATATCCTTACTCAAACATGGTTCAAACGACCTTTTAACAAACGATCTCAAATTAAGTATCGAGTAAATTGACTCGATTTTTCAGCCATATCTACTAAACATATTTTGCAAATCAAATCAAAAAAAATAACCCAAATTAGATATCATCAAAACCCTAAATCCTAAAAGGTTTATAGCTCCCTAATCTTTATCATTACATCCACTAATTATGTAAATGAGGCCAGAAAAATGGAAGAAAAAGCACGTGCGACAGGCACGTGCCATGAGAGCAAGTCAGTTGAAAGCATCCAAAGTAAGATTCCACCATTTATGTAACTGTGTCTCTGAGTGCACTTTACTATACACACATTTACACACGCATATATGAATAAAGATGCTTGGTCTGATTCTGTCCGGATCGGAAAAAAAAATCTTAAAATTATTTTTTCTATAAATGCATGAAATATCACTAATGAAAAATTATTTGGGAAGACAATAACTAAATTTTTAACATTGACATTCCAATACGTGTCAAAAAAGAATAAAAAAATACGCCAAGATTTTTAAAGCATTCCAAAATGATAATTAACATTTAAATTTCACCTAAATGATAGTTCTCAATTATATTTGTAATTTTAACTAGAAGATAGTCCCACAATTTTTTTTTTTTTTAAGAAAATACTACATCTGTCCCGCTCTAATTTATCTGCTTTCCTTTTTTGTTTGTCTCAACCTAATTTGTTAGCTCATAAATAACAAATTTCGCTCACAATCTTCACCCTCAATCTCCACATTTGAAAAAATCAAAGATTTCATAAAATCTGTTTTTTTTAACATGCGTGCCCAACCAAAGTAGGCAAATTAGACTGTAACAGGGAGAGTATTTTTTTCGGCCCGGATTGAATCTGGCCAAATAGCAGCTTCCTATATACTCCCTCCGTCCCGCTCTAATTTGTCTATTTTCTTTTTCGGTTGGTCCAATCTAATTTGTCAGCCCATAAATGACAAATTTTTCTCACAATCTTCACTCTCAAAATTTTCACATTCAATCTAAACCTTTGACAAAGTTAAAGATTCCACAGAATTTTTTTCTTTTTAATCTTCATAGATAAATTGGGTCGAGACGAAGAGAGTATATAATTGTGTCTATGAGTGCACTTTACTATACACACATTGACACACAGATATACATATATATATATATATGAGATCAGATTTTGCAGGTGCGCATGCATTGATCATGTCCCTTTTTCTAAGTTAAGTCACCTAAATGGATATATTATGGATTGTGAGAATTATTACATCAGCACTTGTTTTGTTGTGGAATGAATAGACTATGGATAATTGTCTCCATGTCGTGGAATCAGAAGACTATCGACAAGTGTCATATTAGGTGTGTCTAGGAATCGGAGTGGTTCAGTACGGTATACAAAATATTCATTCTATTATAGTACCGAAATTTTCAATGTATTGAATTTTGAGGGTAAAGTTGTTTAAGGCTGGAAAGTGGTGGCCAAATTTAACTGAGTGAATTAATGAGTGTACTTTATTAAAATTTGGTCTCTTAAATTTAGTCGGATAAGCCATAAACAAACATACCCAAAGTATATTGAAAACTTTGATAAATATTCCCGTAGGCCAAAATTTTAATATATTGAATTTTATATCGTTATAATACAGTTGTTACTATTGATTTTGGTATGTTAAAATTTCAGTATAGCAATTTTTTTGGTATATCATCGTAAATTTCGGTATATCGAAATATCAAATTATTAAAGTACCGAAAAATTCTTGTATAACGATTCGATATTTCAGTATATGTCAAAATACGAAAATTTTGAATTCTCATATTGTTATTGTACTGAAATTTTGGATAAAATGTCATACCAAATCTCACTATACCAGGAATTCCTGTATTTCCATTATTTTTCAGTGCAATAATGATTGAGTCTGCCCAATATTTAGGCGGTTTGTACCATTGAATTCTTGGCCCGAAGTATTATGGGGTTCAACAAGCCCAACTTAATAGGTTAATGGTGCGACGTGCCAACTCTGGGGACGGCTCACCAAATCATAGTATTTTTAATGGGATATGTTGGTCTCTCCAATCTTCGACAAGACGAAATTTTGGAACTGATCCATTTGAATTGACGGAGGGCATTGGATCGATGAGCTCGATAACTTAGATCAGATAACCTGAATTACCACCTCTACTCGTACCAAATTTGAAACTTTTTTTTAGGCACACGTCAAAGAAAACGAAAAAGAAATGGAAATGCACATAACATATTGCTAATTTGGAGGGAAAATCTTAATTGAAGGTCTTAGTTTTGAAAAATGTGTTAATTATCTTGAATTTTGGAGGTTCTCAATTTAGAACTTAAAATTTGAGTTTTTTCTCAATTAGGGTCAAATTAAGAGCTTATGCTTTTATAAATAGGAAATATTATTCGATCTATGAAATATTTAGTATGGAGTATATTATTGGAATATTGAGTTGAATGAAAAATGTTCACATGTGAGTTGTCGCACATTGATAAAATACTATAAATGAGAATCCCTAATAAGCCTGGTGAGTCACTCCGCCTATCGCCAATTGATTTTTGGGATGAAATCTCACTTGGCAGCTGAAGGACTATCTGTATATTAGCACACCTCACGGTGTGGGATCGTATCGGGCACCCCATGGTATTAGAGTGGGCCCCATGCTCGGTCGAGCTGGGTGATCCTGTATCAAAGCGGGTCCCAAGGACTCACACATGAGTGGAGCATGTTGGAATGTTGAATTGAATGATAAATAATGTTCAGACTACTCACACATGAGTGAGGCGTGTTGGAATATTGAATTGAATGATAAATAATTTTCAGACGGGAGTTGTCTCATATTGATAAAATACTAGAAGCTTGGATGTGAATATTAAATTGAATGATAAATAATGTTTAGATGTATGTTTTCTCATATTGATAAAAATACTTGAAGTGAGTTGTCCCACATTATTATAATACTAGAAGTGAGTTATCCCACATTGATAAAATACTGAAAGTGAGAACCCCTCACTAATTGATTTTAGTATGAAAGCTTGCTAAGGATCTCTCTGTATATTGGAACGCTTGATGGTGTGGGATCATGCCCGATAAATAATGTTCAGATATGAGTTGTCTCACATTGATAAAATACTAGAAGTGAGAATCCCTCACCAATTGGTTTTAGCATGGAAGTTCGTTAAGAATCTCTCCATATATTGACACGCTCCACTGAAATTTTCAGTATAGAGTACATTGTATTTTTTTTTTTGTATCGTTCTTAACATTTTGCACAACATATAATGTGTTTATCTTTCAAGACGTGAGCTCAAAATTAAGAATAAAATCCAAAAACCTTAACCCTAATTAAGAAAAATCATTTAGACCCCAAATCAAGAAAAAAATTAAAATTCAGACCTCGAATTTAAACATTTTCCAAAATTTAAGTTTTAATTGAATTTTCTCTTTAAAATATTGAGGTATATTAATTTCATATTAATAATTGAGGAATAGATGGATAAATAAATAGGGGTTGTTTGGGAGGTGGGTATGGTACCTATGATGAGCTATATAAGGCCGGCAAGAGTGTTTACTTTATCTGACTGCAGCCATGTGGTGTGGACCCCACCACCATTTCTCCAGCTTTTCAGCCTTTTATACTTTTCTATCTTTGGTTTCTGTGAAAGCCCATCTTAACCTTTCTTTTTCTATTTTCTCATCCAAACATTCCCTTATCTTACCCATTTTACATTTTAACATTGTCCTATGGAAATAAATATGATCTGGAAAAATAACCTGTTTATGCCATAAAAATCATCCATCCATATTATGTGCTCTATCCAAAAACTCTATGGGGATATTTGGTTTGGGATATAGTGGCATGTGTCACGTTCGATGAGGCATATTCACGAACGAAATATTCAAAAAAGTATTTTAGTTTAAGTATATAATAAGGTAGGATGTGTGTTGGAATTTGTAAAAGATGTATTGCAAATTGTAACATGTGTGTTGAAAATTGTAAAATGTGATGTAGGCAATAGGATGATGATGTGAAGAAAAATACGTTGAGAATTATTCATGTCACATCCAAATGAGAACATCCCAAAATAAATATTCCCTACGTCTAACTCCAACTAAGTTCCGCTTCGACGTTAAATCGTTATCAATAGTTTATACTTTTTCCCTAGAAAGAGCATAAATGAGTTGAGCGTAAACTTAAGTTCGATTAGAAAACTTGAGGCTAAGCTCGAGTTGGGCTCGATCCAATTCTTTTTTTTTTCAAATTTGAGCTTAAATTGATAGAAATTCGTTGAACTCGAAATTGACTCGGCTCAATTAATACAAAGATAATTTAAAAAATATATAAAATACTTTAAAATTAAAAATATTAATAAACCTACAAAGGGTTTCACCTTATTTAATTTAGAATTAGGATATATTTCTAATTATGTCAATTATAAAAAGTAAAGTAATAATTTAATTAACACAAGCTCAATTAAGCTCGCGAGCTTGCCAAGCCGATTATCAAACTCGACTCATTTATCTTAAGTCGATTTCGATCTTTCCGCGAATCGATTATGAGTGGCTCTCGAGTTGTCTCGAATCATTTACACTCATACCCTACGTACTGTTTTTCGTTGATCTCAGCTAGATCCAGCTTAACTTCATCTAATTCTTACCTAGGGATTAAATCACAGTATGTTGGCTGCTGAATTATCACCTAAGGTCTATTAGAACATTAACTACAGAACTATAGAATATCATGATGTAAGTGGATCAAGTAGAGCATGTGTATGCTACATACCCTACTATGTTGGGTAAAGGTAGGATCGCACCAGATAATCAGATGCTCCGATTAATATAAAAAAAACAAATAACTTATATATAATACGTATAAGTATAACATTTAATGTGATGAAATAAATTATAATATAGCATATATGTTCAATTACATATTATGACGTAAATGGATCGGGTAAATGATGCGCATGACTCTACATACCCAATTTTGTTTGGTATCATTGGGGTTCAGATATGCACGTTCAACACTCATATCACACGCTACATAATCAGGTGGCTCGACCAATAGCTTAAGAAACAAATTATATATAACATATCTATTATATGTTTAATAAATATTTTATTATATATAATATATTAAATATACTGATAATTGTATAACACATGACATAAATCATAATATATATTTTGTAATAAGTAGGCAAGTAGAGTAATCGTGTATTTTTCAAAATTCATACTATATCGAACTATTAAAATATCGTATTTTAATAATGCCCAATCCTATTATCCAATTACCCGAATTGGATAATACGTTCATTTTATCTTTCATATACTTTCTATTTTTTTCTTGTCTAGCTCAAGCTCAATAAATGTAATAAAACGAAATGCATGCCTAAATTTTTTTTTTTTTATATATATATATATATATATATACCGAGTTTATATAACAAAAAATAATATTTTGAAATGATAAATCATTGGGTCAAATAACAAGTGTTTATCACAATTACACAATTAAAAGTAACTTGTCCATTAATTAGTAATATGGATAATCATATCGTAAATAATGTTATTTAAAACGATGAAAAAATACTTTTTGTAACTATTGTCTCTAAAATAGTAAACATTGACCCTAAATAATACTCATTACTCCTTTCGTTTCAAGGTAATTTACACACTTTCTTTTTCAGGGTGTCCCGAGATAATTTGTATACCCTTAAAAATGAAATTTCTCTTACAATCTCCACAGTCAGTCTCCATCTTTAAAAAAATCAACTAAAAAGTAAAAGACATCTCTTTCTTATTCCATGTACCGTGAGGAGTGTGCAAATCATCTCGGAACGGAGACAGTAATATAGAGCCCGTCAGATAAATTTATTATTAGAAACAACAATTTTAGTCTAAAAAATTGTGTCATAATTTTTTAATTTTTTGTTGCCGTGAATTATAATCTTGGTATAGTATATTGGTTTTTTTTAGCTCTCCTTAATTTAAGGATTAGATTCGATGTTTCAATTTTATAAAATATTATATAAAAAAATAAACGTAGAATAAGAAACTCGACAACCCATACAAAATAAAAAATTATGAGAAAGACTTATGTAAAATCAAGGTCAATCGAAAAAAGAATACATAATTTTTTATCGCTTTTTGCAATGTGATCATATTTTTTTAAAATTTACAATTTACTACATAAACTTTTCAATAGTTGCAATTCGAATATGACTGCAATTATTTGATGAGTTTATGTTTTGGTGTCTAAAGCTCGACGCCCGCTTTATCGGTGGATATCACGTCACTTAGTCGAGAAAAATCAACTCTAGATTTTAAGCATATCAATGTTTAAAATATTATTTATATTTAAACCTTGATCTCGCTTATCTACTCAGTGTGAGTACATATTAATGATGTCAATCGATTGATATGTTAATATCTGCTAAAAGAAGTAAAGAGATAAAATTATTATACATCAACGATTTGACACATTATGTATGTGCCAACTTTGAGGGTCATTCCCGTTATAAATATACAAGGTAAATTACATGTTTTAAAGTAAGTGTAGCGCAACTTGATTTATATCTTGTCCACTATTAAAGTGGGTGTCGAGTTCTAGTGACCGTTGTTAATATCCCTCGAGAACTCAAATTGTGTATTGAATTGAAAAAATAAAAATAATAACAATAATAAAATCACGCATTAAATTGTATTTAAAAGAAAACAGATTAAATTGTAAAATGAGGTAAACAAAATTGTATTATTTGCACTTAACCATAAAATTGATACAAAAGATTAATAAACTAAAAAGAAATAGGAAATAAAAAATCAAGCCGTATAATACTTTTTATTTATTTCGTGAAAAGCGGTATAATTTGCATGTATTAATTGTAGTAGTATTTTACACTAAACTAAATTTCATTTTCGATCTCTTTTCGGTCCCCGAAATAATGGAAGATCCACCTAATCTCTCCGCTAGAATTTTAGCGTGAGATTTTACCGCGTCTATGTACGTCTTTTTCTGGCCTTTCCTGGTCTTTCTCCATCGATTTTTGGCTCCAATCGTCAAGGTCGGTCCTGCCTGGATCCCTCATCCAAATCTTTACTTGTTGTGCAAGCAGTCACGAGATAAGGAACATATCTTAGTTCAGCTGGTCTTCTTGTGAATAATATTTAACATTTATTTGATGTTATCTGATTGTTTTTTAGCATAGAGAATATATCTCTTAGAGATAATTTATTGGCACATGATTTCCTCGCTTTTTTTTTTTGTCAGATAATTCAAATATTTTAATAATTCCTAATTTTTCTGAAATTGAGAATCTTATACGCAACGATTTACATCGATCAAGGAGAATCTCAAATTTTTTTTTTTTTTTTTTAAATGGCCTTCAAAAGTAGGGATGACAATGAGGCGGATTTGCCCTTTACCAGGACCCGCCCACATGCAAAGATTTAGATTCGTAACTCGCTTCTCCCCGATAATCTTAAAAACCCGACCCGTCCCGTCAACCCGACGGGTTTACCCAACCCGGCCCGTTCTACTGGTTTTTACACATTCAATATTATTCCCACTTGCAGACTTTCCACTATTCCTCAATAAAATGATTCAAAAATTAAAATATAATATAAAGAGTGATTATAAACTGAATGAGTGTGAGGGAGACACTTTAAGGTTAAAAGTTAAAGTGAGAAGTAGCGGTAACTTGGAATATAAATTATATATAATGGTATATAACTTTATTAAATTAAAAAATATTAAAAATGTATATAATATATATGAGGCGGGTTTGACAAAAACCACAACCTGCTTCAAATCCGAAAATACCTGTTTGACCGAATTTGAACCTGGCCCATAACCTGCTTGATCGAATTTTTACCCGTCCCATCTAAAATAAATTTGGTGCAGGCTCGAATTTCAACCCAGTTCACTGTGATCCCTATTCAAAAGTTAGGCATAATAGTGAAGATAGGACAAATTATGATAGAGTTATAGGAATTAAGTGTCAATCAGAACACAAAAGTCAAAATAAATAGTTGCATGTAACAATAAGTGAGAAAATAACGTTTAGTCAATATCCATTATTAAGTTTGTGTTCTAAGTTTTGCTATTTATTTCTTTGAAAGGTGTTGATTTCATTTATGATTTCAGTTCAAACAAATATGATAAAGATGTTCGTCGATAAAAACGAGAACGTACATTAAATGATGCAGAACTCAGGTTAGGCAGCCAAGTAGTCGACGTCTAGATGCTAGTCGACCGCTAACTGACTCGAGTTCATAATTATCGTGTACTGTAGACATTTGGGGAATTAGTCGCCGTCTAATAGGACTTGGCGGTTTCAACATTTTTATTAAAAAATACTACCTCCGTCTCACTCTAATTTTTCTACTTTCTTTTTTTATTTGTCCCAACTTAACATTTCAGCCCATAAATGACAAATTTCTCTCGTAATCACCACCCTTAATCTTCACCTTTAAAAAAATCAAAGATTCCACAAAATCTAATTTTTCTTAACTTTCGTGCCCGATCAAAATATGAAAGTTAAGTCGGGACGAAAGGAGTACTTAAAACAACATGGTTTCACTTCCTAAATAAAGAAATTAAAATAACACTTTAATTCAAAAATTAAACTAACGGAAAAAAGGGTCAAAGTTAAGTAACAAAAATTTTCAAGTGGATTAGAGAAGAGAAGACGTTCTGCTGTTGAATCATTGATTTATTAACTTATTGGTTGCATACTACAAGTTATTTAATTGATAAGTTATACAACATATTTATTGTTGTTCGTTGATTTATATAGGCTTAAAAGTAAAAAGAAAAATACAAAAAATAAAAAAGTCGGACAAACCAGTCGACGCCTAGTCGGCCTAGGTGCTAAATGATCTGTATCAGCTCGACTAGCGAATTGCAACTTTTGCATCCTTGAGTACATTTGTTTATGGGCAGTCTTTCGAAAAGCTTATTGTTAAACAAAGCAAACAGATTCTTAAAAAATTGAAACTATTATGTTTTTACAATTTTAATATTATGCAACCAAATTCAGAACGGACATGGATCCTTTAAAATACTTCATGGTGCATTTCAGAAAAAAGCTAATCTACTTTGTGCGGAACCCATATTTATATTTTCTGTTTATACGTAAAATATGCCTCTCCAAAATATACCGTGGAGTACTTTAGAAAATCTAAATATCGTCAAGTACACAGTCGAAAGTGCAAGAGCAAGGTGTACAAAGTTGCCTATAAATTAAATATATTTTATATTTGATATTTCATTTAAAGGCTGTGCTTAAATCAGTCAAATATTTTATTTAATTTCGTTGCATTTTTAGGTAGGTAACTCATTAGGTATAACAATAATAATATGATATGATGATAAAAAGAGAATATAATTGTCTAAAAATTAGAGACGACAATTCGGACGACCCGACTTTACCCAATCAGTCGAGTCAACGTTGTATGACAGGTCGGTCCAAAATTTTATCTGGTCAAAGGTTAATGAATAAAGTCCGACCAACTTCTCTAAAATATACCATAATCGGTCCAAAATCGTCGGATTTTGGCTCGTGCGATCGAGCTTGTTGGACCCCATATTACTTTGGACCAGAGTTTTTATAGGCTAGACAATCTAAAACATTGAGCAAACTAGACTAGCTAAGGCTTATTTCCCTACCCGACGTATACTTAGGAGTGTCAATTCGTATTATCCGATCGATTCGATTTATATATTAAAATTATTTGAAATACATAATTATTAATTTCAATTGCTTCCGATTGAAACTGAATTAATCAACTTATATCGAATTGTTCTGAATTTCTAACTATAAATCTATATCGGGTCGGATCGATTCGGGTGACTCGGGTTTTCCCACGCTACGTATAAAGTGAATTTTTTATTATGGTCAACAGTTGAAGGGTTAATTTGGGGAAAGTGCTAATTTTATCCATCCGACAGCAAAGGATAAATAAAAGTAATAAAAAATACCCCTCCTCCCTCCGACATTCCAACTCATGTGACTGACATTCTTCTTCAACAAACCCAGTAAACTGTAATAACACAAAATCACAGTGCGCACTACCACGCCCGGCGCACGTTAGCCTCGACCACCACGACAATCACACCTGTCGCCCTTAAAGTTTACAGATCTTGAACGCTACAAATTATTGCACTACATTTCTCCTTTTTATTCTTTCATTCTCTTTTTCCCTATCACAGAACAATCTTTTTTTCTTTTCTTCTATTTGAACATTTGAAATATAAATTGTAAATTTATGAATCATGAATTCATAAATCGTGAAATTAATTATAGTCTAATAACAAAACTTAAATTCTAGACTGTAAATTTGAATTAAGAAAAAACTCATAAAATCGTGAATCATAAATTAACAAAGAACTCGTGAATGATGAATTAAGAACTCTAAATCATAAATTCATAAATTCGTGAATCATAAATTAAGAAAGAACCCCTAAAGCATGAATTAAGAAAAACAAAGAATGAGACGGATTGTTTTAGAAGAAAATTAAGAAAAAGAATAAAAAGTTGAGGGCTAACGCATATAGGTGGTGTTTGCAAACCCATCTAAACTCCCAAAATCAATTTTTAAAAGCACCTTTTACAAGTTGAAGTGTTTGCAAACCCAGTTTTAGGACACAAAATAACTTCTAAAAGGCAATTAAAAGCTGATTCTCAGAAGCTGTTTATACTCAGATTCTATCAGCTTTTAGCTTTAACACAATTTTATTTTCAAACACTACCAAATTCTAAACTTTTTTTCAAAATCAATTATAAGCACTTTTCTAAAAGCACAATTGTTTGCAAACACCCCATAATACAATTATTTGTAACGCTCAGGACGGTAAACTGCAGTAACACCAATTTACAGTGTGCACTACCCACCCACGGCGCACGTTAGCCTCGACCACCACCTCAGCCAGACCACACCTGTCGCCCTCAAAATCCTCCACGTCATCACTCTCCGTACTCCCCCTCGCCTTAACTTTATCCCCCCACCACCAACTGTTTCTTTCTCCTCACTCTCTCTCTCTAAATTTCCCTAGGGTTCAAATTCTCGCCGAGTTCTCTGACTCAACCTTTACGAAATGGGCTCGCTACCCGATCCAGGCGAGTTGACTCACCACCCGCCGCCTAGTTTCGACGATTTCCAGCGGCAGACGTCGCTGATGACGAGCTGCACTCTCCTCTGGAAGGAACTCTCCGATCATTTCTCCTCTCTGGAGCAGGACCTGATAAAAAAATCCGACGCGCTGAAGGCGAAATTGCAAACCCTAAATCACGAGACTCAGCAGTCTCTCCAAGCTCTGGAATCGCGCGAGTCGTCAATTTCGAAATCGATGTCGATTGCGTTTGAAACGCTTGAGAAATCGGCGAAAATGTCTATGGCGTTGGCGATTGGAGGCGAGAGTGAAGAACCGGAAGTTGATAATTCCGAAGGGGTTTTGATGAAATTGAGAAGCTTCTGCCACAAAATGGCGGCGAAGCAGTTCTGGATCTTCGTCACTGCTCGGAAGAAGGAATTGGAGCTGTTCAGATCGGAGTTGCCGAAAGCCCTAACTGACTGCGTCGATCCGCCGCGATTTGTGCTGGAAGCTATGTCGGAGGTTTTTCCGGTGGCGGGGAACAATAATTGCGATTTAGGTTGGGCGTGCGTTTTGTTGCTGGAGTCGCTGATTCCGGTGATGGTGGACCCGGTGCTCGGGAAGGAGAGGATGCTGGTGACGCCGGCGATTAAGGGGAAGGCGGAGGAGATTGCTGAAACGTGGAAGAAAAGCTTGGAGGAGAGAGGTGGAATTGAGAATGTAAAAACGCCTGATGTGCATACCTTTTTGCAGCATTTGGTGACTTTTGGAATTGTGAAGAAGGAAGATGTGGATTTGTATAGGAAGCTCGTTATCGCGTCGGCATGGCGGAAGCAGATGCCCAAGCTTGCTGTTTCTCTCGGTCTCCGTGATAAGATGCCCGGTAAAAAAACAATTTATTATTTTTTTTTCTTAATTGTTATTTGAAGTGCTTGATTTGCTTTTTTCTTGTGTAATTTGTCTGAATTACTGATATAAGTGTGTGCAGAGGAGTAGATTTAGGTTGGGTTATCTTAATTATACAATGACTGATTTCTAGATGTTTTGAAATCTTTCTTCTGGATGAGTTAAGGTAGGAAACATAAAATGGAAGATGGGGCTTTCAGTGATTTTGCCATGCTATCCCGATATGATGTCGAGATGCAGGGTAGATGCTTTTGGTTTTCGTTGTGAAATTGTTTCTTGTGTGTGGAATTTGTTCTTTGTTAGGTATTGGGAGAAGTAAGATTACGGGGTTTGTATATTTTCAGGTGGAAGTTCGTTAAAATTGTTTCTTGTGTGTGAAATTTGTTCTTTATTAGGTATAGTGAGAAGTAAGATTACGGGTTTTGTATGTTTTCACGCGGAAGTCCATTGGTAACGTAATGTAGGAGACTGAGAATATTGTAAAGTTGAACATTGGTGATCCCCAACCCTCAGTCTTGCATGCATTCGAATCTTCTTTAGCATGCACTTGCTATTCTAGGATGAGTTGATTGGATCGTTCGTGCTCGTACTATTGATCCCAAGAAACAATCTTTAGAAATTATCTTTTAACATTTTGTTCAGGCATAGGCCTCGTATATTATGATCATGAGTTTGGATGTATTTTGTGTTATTGTTACGTAGCATTCTCTAGTGAAATATGCTGAACATCTTGTTATTAGAAGATCTAGGCGTGATGCGATATATCCCGTGCATTAGCTCCGTCACTTGAGGTCTTGAGCACTGAGTAATTAATCTCTCGTTTGTCCAGGTTTGCGTAAAATTGTACGGCTCAGGCCAGAAACTAGTTGTTATTTTTGTTATAGATTGTGTGCTATATGCTATTTCCTTGTAGTTCATTTTACAAGCAAGTCCCAATATTCGTCTTCGTTTCATCAAAAGCGATTTTTACTGTGTGTGATTTAAAAGATTACGAGTTATTTGTACTTTTTGATCATACTGGTCGTGACTGAAGCATGTTCTCCCATTCGGTGAATTAGGAGGTGCAATTCGGAGCTTGTTTCTACATGCACTTTTTTATGTTTTATCCTATATGTTATGCACCTGCATGTATATTTACTGTGTGAATTAGGTACAAAGAATGTATGATCTTCCAGTGTCTCAGTGCTTGTATACCACTTGTGCAGACATGATCGAAGAATTGATCGGAAGGGGACAACAGGTTGATGCTGTACATTTTACATATGAAGTCGGCCTCGTCGACAAATTCCCCCCTGTCCCGTTGCTGAAGGCTTTCCTGAAAGATGCGAAAAAGGCGGCTACATCCCTTTTGGAGGACCCCAACAATTCAGGACGTGCTGCGGTAAGCTTTTATAACGTTTTGCAAATTAGGACCGAAGTTCATTGGCTCCGTACATATTACACCTGTGCATTCCGCTGTAGAATTCATCACAGATTCACACACTATAGTCCACCACGAAATTCACATACCCGTGCGTTCCACTAGGAGCAGAAGCATTTCATTGGTGCAGAGTTCACTATCACACTATAGAATCACCCCACAAAAAAAAAAAGATCACACCCATGGTATGTGAGTTTCTCCGGGCCACTGAAGCTTGTGGTGAATTCTACACGTGTTATGCTCCAGGTGAAGGATGGAATACTATACACCAAGGCTCCGTTTACCTTGGCAAATATGGATAAGTTAATTAGCGAGGCCAACAAGATAACTCCATAGGATAAAATATAAATTAGGTAGATTATCTTAGAGGAAGCTTGGATTAGTGTCTAAGATATTATCCGGATTTTCGCATTATATCCTAGGCCGGAAAGAACCCGGCCTTTTATTTTCATCAAAGTATCCACTAGATGAAGCTAGATAAAATGTACTATCCTATATTATCTATCAAAGTAAACGAAGCCAAGTTGATTTTTACGTATACTGTGTTTATCTCTCTTCATTAACCATATTTCTCCACAGCATATGGCTGCCAAGAAAGAGCAATCCGCCATCCGAGCCGTTCTGCGGTGCATCGAAGAATACAAACTAGACTCCGAATTCCCACCCGAAACCCTCAAGAAGCGCCTCGAACAATTGGAGAAGGCCAAGATCGAGAAGAAAAAACCGGCAAGCCCAGCAGCCAAAAGAACCCGAGCCAGCACCGGTGGCCCCATGCCCCCCGCCAAGGCTGGGCGTTCAACAAACGCCTATGTCTCCTCCTTCCCGTCTCCCCCAACCTACGTCCGGTCTCCTTCACACAACCAGTACCCTCAACCCGTCCCTGCATACCCAGCAGTGTACCAAAACCGAAGCCCACCCTACCCTTATTCCCCCGAAGCTCCACCCCCGGCTATCGTCGGGTCATACCCGGTCTCTCCGGTCAGCTTTCCGGCTTACGGGATGGGCCCGGGTTACCAGCAAGCTTACTACTGATAGACAGATGATGACTGGTGACTGCTGCTGATATTGTGACACAATCTGAAATGTCATTTTAATGGGTCTGTAATCAATCACTAACCTTTAATGGTAGCTTTTTTTATGTGTGTTAATCACTTTTAATTACTGACCTTTGACAAGGGCAGGGCTGTATTTTTCTGATTTGTTGAAACTTGTAGTATTAGGTGGTGTTGTGAAAAAAGTAATTAAGAAAAAAGTGGTGACGTGGACTGGGGCTAATATAGGATTATTATTATTGGTGGAATTTCGATGTCGATGATGTGGAATTTAGGATGTATGTGGGTTGTTATAACAACTTAATTGGCAGTCTCCAAGTTGTTGTTTATGACTTAATCGAGGATCTACACCATGCAATTTATCCACTATTTGTATATATACATTTATGCATAGCCCCGCATGTAGAGGTACCTAAAACCGAAATTCATAGACTCGGGCGGTTTGGATTGTTGGTCAACGATTTAAGAAGTTGCTACCCGGTTTCAGTTCGAATAGGAACTGAGACTGTTCAAGGTTCGGTTCCACTTCGATTCCTTCCCAAAGTGTGGATCCGTGGGGCGTCTAAATTGGTGGTTTACGGTTAAATATTCATTTTTAAATAAATACGTGGAAGACAGAGATTAAGTGAAAATTGACGGTTTAAAATCGAAATTGACTTAAATTCTACCTTGAAAAAGCGAAAATGGTATATAATTCAAAATCCCTGGAAATTGGTTGTTTAAGCTGAATCACTCTTGTAGACTGGCACAAACCGTAGATGAAATCATGATATACAGGGTTCGGTTTTAGTTCGAGGAATGGTGGTTTATTAACCGCCAGTTTGAACCGCGTGTATTATGTGAATCTTAATGTGTATAAGATACATGGCATAATTCATGACATGTTTGTGTTCTTGGTATATTATTGTTATCTTTTGTCGACCAGTCCAAATAAAATGTAATTACTCCCTTTATTTATAGCACAAAAAGTGCCTCAAAATAAGAGTTGGTTTAGAATCGTTAAACTCAATTTTTTTCATTATTCCAAAATTTTCCATATGAGAAAAACATAATTAAATGGGCCTCTGCTTGTTAATTTTCACGAACTTTACTCTTACTAGCAATTCCTATGTTTGAAGCAACATTAAAAATAAAAAAAAAATAAAAAAAAAGAGAGAGAAAAATTGAAAGAAGAAAAAAAGAGATTTTTTTTTTTTTAAAATGAGAATGTCATTATTAAATTTAAGTAATGGGAAATGAGTTATATTTCGTGATTTCCCTTATTTGTTTGAAATTTTCTGAAATGAGTTGTATGTTTGGGGTCGGCAGGCTAGCGTCTAATTTAGGCTTAAGCAAAATTAATCAGGTCTAAGCTAAATTATGCATCGATAAGCTAGAATCTAGCGTCTAATTTAGTGTTAAACGGGGTTAACCGGATCTAAATGAAATTATGCGTGAAAAAATAAATCGAGTATAGAATAAATCTGCTTCTCTTTGTTTTTACGAACATAATTTTTCCATTTAGATGCACTTTGTGTAGTGAAGTGAGACCTCGCCGCATAGCGTAGGAAATAAAAGGAAGGAGAGGAACATATCCCACCGGCCGGCTGATGAAAATGGACTGACTACCGGAGGTATTCGTGTTACTTCCTCCGCACTGGTTTGATAGATGATGGAAGACAATTTAACGCTTAGATGGAGTATAAACGAAGTTAGACAGTGATTTGTTTAACGGAGATAATTATGCATAAGGGCCTCCCTTCATTCATGTGGCTTTTAATACACTATTTTAAATTCTCAAATTTTTAATAACAAATGACTATGGTGGAATCTTTGACTTTTTTCTGAATACACTAAAAAAAATATAAAAATTAAAATTATTATATTTACAGGAGAAAAATCATTATCCTTTTACTGAAAATTTACTTTTTCTGCATGGAAACAAATTGACCATATATTTTAGAAGAAAATTTTCTGTTATTAATAAAAATGAATTGCAATTCGATTCCCTATCAACCACTAGACATTGAACCTCTACTTCTTGATATTGAAGGAGACAACAAACATTTAATGTCCATATTTGGACGAAGACGAATCTGAGTCCGACTATGGTGGGCTCAACCTATCTTTCAGGGCTTGGACCGATCAAATCCCAAAATATAATGATGCTTGCAAGCTTGCTTAGTGATCGTAGTTTTATGTTTATACCTAGATCGACTAATTCAATATGTTGATGACTTTAGCGTGTGGGTAGAGGTACTGTTTAAACATTGAAGCTATACTTCTTCGTGATATACGGCGTTAGCCTAATTCCGTTTTCTTTAATATATTTTGATCTTGACCCATAAAAAAAAAAAAATCCCAAAAACATGAATAGGAAAAGAAATCACAATTCACAAGACAATCCATTCAGTTGAAGGCCGCTTGAATCTCCGGTTAGGGATGATAGTCCTTGACCCGGTCCGATAACATGAATTTGTTCTATTCAAATTTAAGGAGATAAATTTTAAAATAAACCTGACAATAACACAATTTTTTTATCCGAATCAACTATAAATTAATATCTTAAAATGCAATAGTTATATAACGTATATCATATAATTTGAATTAACCTAAAATCGAGTAGGAATCCGACCTGACAATCCGAATTGCCACCTAAAGTTAGTGTTGTGAACCAGGTACGGGTGAGCATTGTTCGGAGCGATTCCAAAACCGAATCAGAGGTTAGAGAAAAACTCCAAAACCACTCCATGTATCGATTTAGTTCCTACCGAAGATCGAACCTGTTCAGCCCAGGCATTCGGAGCTTTCCATTTAATCTTAAATTTAAAACAAATGTTGTATCGAACAAAATCCACGAAAGAACTAAAGTGCAATGTTTAAGACAAATCAACGTCTTATCTAAAAGAGAGTAGCAATAAATTATAAAACTATCAACTTTCAATACACCTCTTGAGACCGTTTATCTTTCTTTCTTCAAACTTTCATTATATTCATATACATTTCAATAAGATTTCCTCATGTTTTCATCTTCTATAGTGATAAATGCAAATAATACAAGGAAGATAGACTATGATAGAGAAGTTTAGATTAATACGACTGGATACAGTGGGAAACAAAGGCGTGTCAGTTTCTCGGGGAGTGGCAGAGCCTGAGGAAGGAGAAGCTAGAGTTGGTCCATAGCAGTCTATGGGGACCAGCTCCGGTGGCGTCCATTGGAGGATCGATGTATTACATGACTTTCATCGACGATTCGACCCGCAAGGTATAAATTTATTTTCTGAAAAGTAAATCTGATGCATTTAACATTTTCAAAAGGTGGAAAGCCTTGGTTGAGATTGAGACGGGGTTGAAAGTGAAGTGCACGAGAAAGATGGAAATCGAAGAAAAAGAGAATATTCATTCATCATTTGATGGGTCATTGCCTAAAAAGGAAAATTCAATGGTACCAAAGGTTATTTATATTTTTACTTTTGTCACTTTGCAAGCCACATTTCTCAACTTCAAGACCTAAACTTACTCTATAAACCTAAACTAACTACTAATATAATTTACAATCAAATACTTCACACAAAGCCAATACACAAATTAAATTGGGCTAAATCAATTTTTTTTGCCGTAACTTTTCGCTCATACGCTTTTAATCTAAAAAATAGTTAAAAATCCAATGTAGTCCCATAATTTAAAGAAATGCTCACAATTGGTCCTTTTTCACAATCGGCAACCAAGTTGGCCGGAAAAGCGCACATGCGCCCGGTACCACATCTAAAATCGGCAAGATTTTGCTGTCATGTGACTAATACATGCGCTTTTATGACCGACTTAGTCGCCGCGGTGAAAAAATGATCAATTACAAGCAATTTTTTATATTACGAATTCTTAACTATAATTTAAGGAAATGCTCGCAATTGGTCCTTTTTTCCACCGTCGGCAACAAAGTTGGCGCCGGTACCACATAATCTAAAACCGGCCAGATTTTGCTGTCACGTGACTAACACATGCGGTTTTCCGACCGATTTAGTCGCAGGCGGTGAAAATATTATAAATTACGAGCAATTTCTTATATTACGAATTCTTAACTATTTTTTGGACTAAAAGCATACATGCAAAAAGGTTATAAGACCATAAATGATTTTAGCCCGATAAATGAAGAATGATCCAAAATATTAGCCATGACATTTTCGTCCACAGTACAATCAGGTACGTTCTATCCTGCAACGGGAGCAATGCTCCTCGTGTGTTTTTAACCACACAATCACACACACCTACGTGTAAGGGTGTCGTTAAAAACACTCCGGGAGTAATGTTCCGAGTATAGGATAGAAATGACCGTAAAATCATTACCTAATCTGCTTAGGATAGGCCCATAGCCCGACGACAGGGGCATCTTCGGTATCACTATCTGATGACGAATCTGATGATGACACAAAACCTTCTAGAATAAACTCAACAATCTGGGGATTGCATAGAAAGAATCAGGTGAGATATTTAACTTATATACACAAAAAATAACAGAAAAGAAGCTAAAAAGATTACGAAAATCGCCCCAAATCCAGAATGAAGGTATGTGAAAAGCAAACTGTTGAAATTGTTTACTACCTGTTGCATCGATATAGGCTTGATTTGGTGATCATCGTTGCCTTCGGTGTCGGTTTTATTTGAACATTTGTTGCTGTTTAACCAAACAATTGAACGACAACTCCAACAGTAACCCCTATATGATCGTAATCTTCTGCAACGAGCTTCTGCATTAAACTCAAAACCTCAATCATGAAATAGAAGTTTTTTCTCCACTCAAGCTAAAAGCTGCTTAAATATCAAATACTCCAGCTTTTACCTTTGTCCAAAATCACTTTTATTCTCAACCGCTACCTACTCTTGACTTTTAGCAATTTTATCACAATCTCTACTTTTAATCACTTCTTCAAAAGTTAAAGTAAAGGAAACACCCTCTAAATAGAGAGGCAACGAAATTTTACTTAAAACTTTTCTCCTGAAAGTTCTTTTTAAAGTTGAGGTTGGTTTTGCAGACACTTCAAAATAAATTTTCCCAAGTTATACGCTGGAAAGTACTTGGAAAAAGCAATTGCAAACACCCTGCGTAAGAACAACTAGATCCTTGACTAGAATGTATCCTGAGCGTGATAAAAGAAAGCAAATAAAATAAGCCAGAAACAGAAATTACCTTTATAGGCTTCCTCGAACACAAATCTACAGTCGGTACCACCTCCATTTTTAAGTCCAGATTTCTTATGAGAATCGCAAAAATAAGTATTGTAAAACAATTTCCACAGATGGTTATCGCTAGCTGCAGCATTCCATGATCTGTACATTAATCCCCATATAAGAAGCTTTGATCAAACATGTTTAGGGGAAAAGAAACACAAAATAAACACCGAAAACAATGTCGTAAATAACAAGAAAACTAAGTTAAAAAGAGGAAAAGTGTACCGGCATGCTGCAGAGGCAGAAAGCACAGACTGCACATCTAAGAAGCTAAATATGTGTACAAGAACATCCTGCGGCAGCCGAACCATACCTAGAAAAACGGAAAACTTAAACTCAATGATATGTAGTGATGGTTGATGAATGATGATCACTATACAGTAGCTCAAATATCAAGAATTTTGGCAAAATGGTTGGACAAAGGTTTCAGATCATTAGCCAGGTCATCGCAGATGAAAAAAATTATTGATTGCCATTCAATCAGCAAAGCTAAAGTAAGCGCGTGCGCCTATACCCTGTCTAGACGCTAATCAGACGGCAGGCTAGGGTCTAGTGCCTCAAATTGCAAATTAACTAGAAAAAACGTAAATTATAAAAAGCAAAACAACAACAAAAAAAACCTTCATTTTCTTTATTTGTTTTGGACTTTCTCTTGGCGGCAACAACAGCATGCTTGTGCTCCTTAACAGCCAAAGATCGCTTTTGCTTGGGCAAAGCGAATTCCGCACTTTGCAGAAGCGAATTAGCAGCTAAAATTGCAGACTGCATATCCATCCTAGATTTTCAATCAATGAACAGAATATATAATAGCAATAAATACAAAAATATATCAATTCAGCGCTCAAAAACATCACGAGGGAAAAAAAAGTTAAAATGCATGTGCACGTCCTTTAATTATCGGCAAATGTTTGTATAGATCACTCAATTATCGAAATGTTTGTTCAGGTCCCTGAACTATATCGATTCGTTCAAGTCTCCATGCGACAGAAGGTGAACGAAAGTGGTCGAATATATCTAGTTTCTGTTGAAATGTTTACTAGTCAGCTATTCTTTTAAGGAAAAGTACATTATAATATGCTGATAGATACGACTGTTTCCATTTCCTCCACTCGTGTAGGGACTTGGAGACAATGATTTTGAATCGTTCAGAAATCTGGATATACATTTTGATAATTGAGGGACCTATATAAACATTTCTCAATAATAAAAGGAACAAATATTTCGATAATTCAGCGACATGTACAAATATTTGCCCATAGTTAAAGGACCTACACAATGCATTTTGCGAAAAATGCAATTCCTTTTCTAATTTGCTTTAAATAAACACTGTAAAAACAAGCTTCAAAAAAGTATTCACAAATATTTTATTTGGGAATACAAAACAATTGCCAAAAAATGCAATTCCTTTTCTAATTTGCTTCAAATTAGCAGCTAAAATTGCAGACAGCATCTGCATCCTATATTTTCAACCAATGAACAAAACATATAATAGTAATACATAAAAAATACTTCATCCGCCCAAGATAATTTGCACACTTTTCTTTTCGGGTGTCAATAATTTATACACCCTTAAAAATAAAATTTATTTTACAATCTCCACCCTTAAAATCTCCACGTTCAATCTCCACCTTTGAAAAAGTTAACTAAAAAGTAAAAAACAGACATGTGCAAATTATCTAGGGACGAAGGGAGTACATCAATTCAGTAAGCTCACAAGCATAAAAAACGAAAAAAGAGGTAAATTGACTTACTGGGGAAGGAGGCAGAAGGCGAAAAGCGTATCGTGAAACAAAAGCGATTGAAGATTTTTGGGGAATTTGGAGTAACCATTTTTGAGAAGAAAGCTCAATTCTTTGCAGGCGAATATGAATCGGGAGGGTTTGGAGAGGGATTGTTTTAGCGATAACGATTCGTAGCGATCAATTGGATCAATATATCGATCATCTGCAAAACTGCTGTTTTTCATTAATATATGTCAGATTGGAACAAGAGATTCGGAAAAAGAAAATTTCCCAACAAACCAAATGGGCCTTGGTTTAATTTAGGGCAAAATTTCAGTTAATATGTATTCCCAAATTTTAACGGCCGTTTTGATGATGCCTTGTGCTCTCATCGAATCGTAAACATACACGACATTTTAGTCAATTATCAAATATAATGCGATCTTTTAAAATTAGAATATAAAATATAATCTTTTAATTTTTTTCAATTTAATATACAAGAGCTAATTTTGATTTTCAATTACTGATGGAGCCTGAAATAAAATTTTAGATCATAACTATTCTGACGTGAACCTTTTTTCCTAGTTATTGGGTAAAAAAAAATTTTTAAACTCGAAGCCTGTGGTAGAATAAGAATCTCTTAAACGAAAGATTTTTATCATTTTTTACTAGTCAAAGGATTGTGATCGCACACTCCTTTTTAATGGAAGACGTGTATGTTAACTTTTATTTTTTGTTTCTTTTTATTTTAATTGCAACTGCAAATAAAAACGAACCAATTGTATGATTGCGTATTCGATTACAGAGCTATTGCACATAATTTCACCGATGGTGACATACATCGTTCACTTGGTATATGAGGAAAATCGACTTAGTTTCTCTCACAACCACAATTTGTATTCATTTATACTCATAATTGGAGCCCTCCATAACCTATTTAACTCTCTGAAGTATAGAGGTCGGAACCGCTACAGTCACATCGTGCGTAAGAAGCCACCGAAATTTCTAACATTGGAGATGGAGAGGAGACGAAGAAGAACAAAAATAAGAGAGAATTCAAGGGCATTCGCAATGCAAGAAAATTTTTTCGAGGAGAAGATGAGTTGCCGCTACAATCACATCGTGTGTAGTGGAAGCCACCGAAATTTCTAACATTGGCGATAGGAACGAGACGAAGACGAACAGAAAGAAGAGATAATTCGAGGGTATTCACAACGCAAGAAAATTCTTTCGAGGAGAAGATGAGTTGCCTTTGCGAACAAAACTATGTACCCAATCCTATTGTTAATCAATATGTGATGCCATTCCACCAAATTATGAGTTATAAAAAAATGAAAACATCAAAATTATGGCGCAGAATTTCGATTCGGGATCACGTCAGCTATTAGAGTCCGAAATTATTCCATGTGTATTAAATTAAAAAAATTAAATTTTTTTATATATTAAATTTGAAAGGTCATGTTATATTTAATAGTTGACTAAAAGATTGCGTATTTTTCCGTTCTAAAAAATATATATTTTCTTGAGAGAATAGGAAGTATCATACTCCCTCAGTCCCACCTTATCTTGCACAACCTAAAAAGGGAAAGTTATAACATAATCCCCACCCTCAAAATCTGCACCCTCAATCCACATTTGAAAAGTCAACAAACAATCAAAAAGTAAATTTTCTTAATATCCATGTCATTTCCTTGTGCAAGATAAGCCGGGATGGAGGAAGTATGTTGTAATAGAGTTACTTTTTATCGAAAATAACCAAAGAATTGTTGAACAAAAAAAGAAAAACAAAGAGGATAAAGGATTTGAACATTTTATGAGGCTAATCCCTACAAATTTTGGATAAATTCTATAAACCTAATTATAAAATTAGAAGGCTCGATTTCAAGTATCCGTAATAATAAATGGTGTAAGAAGAATGAGGCTCAGAGCTGAGACAAGGGAGGATGCAAACACCGATCGCCGTCCGAGTTGTCCCGCCAAGATACGGGCGCATGCCACTGTCGAATTAAGGTGGTCACAAAAAGACAAAAAGCGTTATAATCTATATATTGTTAAAAAATTGTTAGATTCCATATACTCCCTCTGTCCCGACTTAATTTGCACATCTGTTCCGACGCGTATATTAAGAAAAAGTAGATTTTGTGGAATCTTTAACTTTTTTAAAGGTGGAGATTGTAGGTGGAGATTGTAAGATTCCTTTCCATTATAGAGATTTACAAAATAGGGTGGGACGACCGAAAAATGAAAATGTGCAAATTAGGACGGGACAGAGAGAGTATTTACTAGGGATGGTGAAAGAAAATAAAGTGAACATTGACAGAATAAGCCATGAAATCTGATGGAGGAAGATACTGTTTCATTGAACACTTGAATGCATTTTTCTACACGAATGAGTATTACATCTGATGGATATATATAGTAAGACTATGTCCTAAAATACATCCAAGAACAATAAATGATCTAACGGCTATATTTGACCAACAACAAAAGCATGTTGCAACATGCCAAAGAATGTCCTTTTCATTCATTAATGTCTAGTACTTCCTCTTCTGTTTTTCTTGTCTTCAAGCTTCACTTCTCTGCTTCTCATTTACTGCTTTACTGAGTACAGCTTCTGCATAAGTTTTCCTCTTGGTTGTAACAGCAGGATACACCACATCAGCACACAAGTCATCCTTCTTCTTTTCCACATAAGCTTCCATGTCATCTTCAGCTTCTCTAACAGCCTCCCTCAATTCGAGCACAGGTTGTGGGACAACATTCAGCTTGTTTCTCAACCTTGTGAAGAATTGCACACTTAGTGGTTTTGTCATTAAGTCTGCAATCTGTTCTGTTGATGGCACATGGTTAATTCTTATCATTCCTTTGCCCACAAGATCTCTCACAAAGTGGATGTCTAATTCTACATGTTTAGTTCTGGCATGTAGAATGGGGTTTGATGCCAAAGCTATAGTGCTGATGTTATCTACCCATACAACTGGAATCTTTCCATCATTAATCTTTAATTCACGCAGAAGAGAGGTTAACCAAACAATCTCAGCTGTGGCATGTGCCAAACTTCTATATTCTGCTTCTGTGCTGGACCTTGAGACACTGCATTGTTTCTTGGATTTCCAGCTGACTAGATTACCACCAAGATAAACACAAAAACCAGTGATTGACTTCCGATCATCCACATCAGTTGCCCAATCTGAATCACAGAAACCACATAGATTCAGATTTCCACTCCTTTTAAGCTGCAACCCCATACTTGCAGTTCCTGCTAGATATCCCAGAACTCTCTTCACAGCCTTCAAGTGAGTGTCCAAAGGACAGGACATATATTGGCTAACCTTATTGACTGAATATGATATTTCAGGTCTTGTTATTGTAGCATATTGAAGACCACCTACAAGACTTCTGAAATAGGTGGGATTCTGGATGGGATTTCCTTCATGCTTAGAGAGATGAGGAGCTGTGATCATAGGGGTTGCTATTCCTTTTGCTTCAGTCATGTTAGCCTTTTTCAGCAGCTCTTTGATGTACTTCTCCTGACTCAGATGCAGACCATCTTCTGCCTTAGATATCTTGATTCCCAAGAACATATGTGCCTCTCCAAGATCTTTAAGGGAAAACTGATGTGATAGAGCTTTTATGGCCAAATCAATGTCACTGCTCACATTACCTGTGATGAGAATATCATCAACATATATCAATATGTAGATGAATGAACCTCCTTTTACTCTGAAGAACAAAGAATTATCAGCTCTAGAATGCTGGAAACCCTGTCTTGACAGCACTTCTTTAACCTTGAGATACCAAGCTCTGGAAGCTTGCTTTAACCCGTGTAGTGCCTTGTTAAGTTTACACACCAATTGATTTCCACTTGTTGATGTTCCTTCAAAACCAGGTGGTTGCCTCATAAAGATTTCCTCCTTCAAATCACCATGCAAAAATGCATTATTAACATCCAGATGCCTGATTTTCCATCCCTTCTCAACAGCTAGGCTCAACATGACTCTTATTGTTGTTGGCTTCACCACTGGACTGAAGGTTTCAGAGTAATCCAGTCCCTCAATTTGAGAATATCCTTGAGCCACCAATCTTGCTTTATACCTTGAAACACTCCCATCTGCATTTTTCTTAACCTTAAACACCCATTTGCATCCTATCAGTTTTCTTCCTTCTGGAACACAAGTTAATTTCCAAGTCTGATTGGATTTCAGAGCTGCCAGCTCCGACATCATAGCATCTCTCCAATGTTTGTGCTTAAGGGCTTCAGTATAAGATGGTGGTTCCTCATTCAAGTAATCAACACAATACACCTTAGGTTTGAAAATCCCTGCCTTGGATCTTGTTATCATTCTATGACCTGCTTGTGGAACCAGAGTTGTATCCTCAGTGGGATTGTCAGTAACATGAGAGTTATGTAAATCATTTTGAGAATGCATAATCTCAGAGTCAGAATGATTACTAGATGGGGAAGAATTATGTGTGGAGTGGTCTGTATGTGGAGATCTTTGATGCTGAGGAGATGGTGGTTCTTGGTTTGGAATTGAGGGATTTTCAGAAGGTTGAGTGGTAATTAGAGGTGGTGCTATGGTGTGGAATTGTTTGTAGACAGTGTCATTGGGCCTTTGTGGAGAGATGATTTGTTTATAAGGAAAAGTGCATTCATCAAAGACAATGTCCCTAGTAAAAATTATCTTTCCAGATGGCAAAAGAACTTTGTAACCCTTGAACTGATTGCTATATCGTAGAAACACACCTTGTACAGATCTAGGTTCAAGTTTATGCTTATTATAGGGCCTCATATGTGGAAAACACAAGCAACCAAAAACTCTGAAAATGGAGTAGTCAGGCTTTTGTTTGTACAGAACTTCAAAGGGGGATTGGTAGGAAAGGCTTTTGACAGGAACTTTGTTCATTATGTATGCTGCAGTGGTGAAGGCATCATCCCAGAATCTTAATGGGACTTGAGACTGAGCAATGAGAGAGAGTCCAGTCTCTACAATATGTCTATGTCTCCTCTCAGCTACTCCATTTTGCTGAGGAGTGTATGGACAAGAGGTTCTATGAATAATCCCATTGGTTTCAAAGGTTTGAAGTAGGGGTTTGTATTCAGTTCCTCCATCAGTTTGTAGGGACTTGATTTTGTGCTTAAACTGGGTTTCAACAAGGCTTTTAAAGTGAAGAAAGGCAGCAACAACTTCAGTTTTCTCTTTGAGGAAATAGATCCATGTAAATTTTGAGAAGTGATCTATGAACTTTACATAGTATCTAAAGCCATTCCTAGAGATAATGGGAGATGGTCCCCATAAATCAGAGTGAACAAGTTCAAAAGGTTGCTTATATTCAGTTTTAGAATCAGTATAAGGGAGTCTATGACTTTTGGATAAGGAGCAAGCAATACAAAGACCAGAATCTGTATCTTTCATTTCAAAAGAGATGTTACATTTTTTGAGTGCAACTTTTACAATATCATGGTTGTTGTGACCAAGCCTTTGATGCCATAACTCTAAGCTACTTTTCTTGTTTAAAGAAGCACTACAGATTCTAGGATTACTAAGAGATACAGAATTAGATATAGAGGGCAGACTGGATTTGAATCCTTGATTTGGAGAATCTGAAGTGGAAAGATCTCCTTGATTGAAAGGAACATAAGTAGAATGCAGATTGAACTTGTAAAGACCATCTTCAAGAGTCCCTTTGAGCAAAATATCCTTGGTTGCTTGGTCCTTAACAAGACAGACAAAAGGATGAAACTCAAAATAGACAGAATTGTCAAGAGCAAACTGGGAAACACTGATGAGATTTTTGGTTATGTTAGGGACATGCAATAGGTTTTTAAGAATGAAAGATTTTAAATTCAAAGGTGACTTGAGATATGCATTACCAAAATGAGTTATACACTCACCTGCACCATTTCCCATTTGGACTTTGCTTGTTCCTTGGTATTCACTTGCACTGTTGAGATTGCTCATGTCATTTGACACATGGTTTGATGCTCCAGTGTCAGGATACCATCCACAATCACTTCCTACTTCCTGTCCATATCCATATGAGGGCATTTGAGCAAGATTAAGGGATGGATTTTTGTTTCCAAAATGCTGCATATTCTGTTGAGGATTTTGAGGGTAGTTGTCTGTATTGTACCAACATTTGTTGGTTGCATGCCCAACATATCCACAATATTGGCATGTTGGTTTTGTTCCATTGGTTCTTCCACCCCTTCCTCTGAATCCTCCTCTTGGAGCTCTTCCTCCTCTGTTTGGAAACTGACCACCCCTTCCTCCTCTAAAACTTTCAGTGGTGAACTTCTTTTGAAAATTCTGTCCCTGATTTCCTTTTGTGACAGAGTTAACAGAAAGTTGTGAGCCTTCATTGTTTACCCCTTGAGCTTGTATTTGATTGATTTCCAATCTGGATTCATATGAGAGCAGCAATGTTTGCACTTCTGTAGCTGAAATTTCACCTGCTCTTGAGGTGACATTAACCATAACTGAGTCATAGTTTGGTCCTAACCCAGAGAGAATATGCATAACTTTGTCATCCTCACTGAGTTTCTGGCCTGCGGATGCCAATAAATCAAAACAGCTTTTCATCTTTCCAAGATACTCCCTCATTGTGATTCCATCTTTCTTTGTGTTTTGCAGTTGGATTTTATACTGCATCAGCTTAGCTTTTGTTTGACTGGCAAAGCTTTGCTCCAAGGTGCTCCAGATTTCTGATGATGAGTCCAGGCCCACCATGAGTGAGAGCACACTCTCGCTGAGGGAAGAGAGAAGCCAAGAAGCCAACAACTGGTCTTGTCTCTCCCACAGTAAGTAGTCTGGATTGTCTTCTTCTTCTGTGAATCCATCTTTAACGATCTTCTTGGGAGGAATGTTCTTGCTAGGCAGTATGAAAGAGACAAGACCATACCCTCTGATAGCTGTATATATCTGCTGCTTCCAAATGAGGAAGTTGGACTCATCTAGCTTGACTGAAACGAGCTGATTCTGAGGTTGGATAATTTGAGGAGGTGTGGTTACTGTTGCGATTGTTGCAGCAACAGTTGTTTGTTCTTCTGCCATGATTCAAAGATTCAAGAAAAAAAAGAAAGGAGAGGCAATCAGAGGCAGGATAAACCTGCTCTGATACCATGAAAGAAAATAAAGTGAACATTGACAGAATAAGCCATGAAATCTGATGGAGGAAGATACTGTTTCATTGAACACTTGAATGCATTTTTCTACACGAATGAGTGTTACATCTGATGGATATATATAGTAAGACTATGTCCTAAAATACATCCAAGAACAATAAATGATCTAACAGCTATATTTGACCAACAACAAAAGCATGTTGCAACATGCCAAAGAATGTCCTTTTCATTCATTAATGTCTAGTACTTCCTCTTCTGTTTTTCTTGTCTTCAAGCTTCACTTCTCTGCTTCTCATTTACTGCTTTACTGAGTACAACTTCTGCATAAGTTTTCCTCTTGGTTGTAACAACAGGATACACCACATCAGCACACAAGTCATCCTTCTTCTTTTCCACATAAGCTGCCATGTCATCTTCAGCTTCTCTAACAGATGGAGTGAGATATTATAATCTTGAGAATAAGATCAGAGATTTTAGGAATGGAAGTGAGAAATATAATAGTTGAGTGTATATTTGTCAAGTTATTTAATTCTTAATTATTATTTTTCATTATAAACGTCAATTGTTATTGAACGAAGGGAGTAATAAACTTGTTGGATTTACATTGATCAATTGTATAAAAAGATTATGTTAGAAAAAATATGGGTATATGTTTACAATAAAATTAATTTGTTGCATAATACAAATAACTTAATTCACTTTTTTCTGAAATCAGGTTTCAAATTCATATTGCGTACATAAAAAATTAAATGCTAATATTTAATTAATTTTAAAACATAAAATATATACAAATATATATATAGTGACTTATATATATTTTATAATGATTGACAGTAATATTAGAATTTAATTATATATTATTAATAAATAAAATACTTTTATTTCGTGCATCCATGAACAAAAAGAAATAATTAAGAACTAATATACGTTAAACAATTTAAAAGTAAAAAACGCGAAAATCAACTTCTACGTGGGAGTAAGAATTCTCTATTTCACGATTATTCTGTCCCAACATAATAATTATGGGATAGAGAATCCGACGTGCATAATGTGGGCATGAACAACTTCGAAATCAACGAAGCACAGCTTGTTATGTGGTGGTTGAGAGATTTTAATATAAATTTATGTACTCAGAAGCAATTCGGATTTTGCATCAGAATTCCAAGTTTCCCTCTTCTTCTCTCCCTCCTCTCTATCACTCAAACACAACAGTGAGCTCCGCTTCTCTTGTTGCTTACTACTGTATTCTGCGAAGGAAATATCTAAAGAGCTACTATTGGAGCACCACCTGTTCGATAATATGTCGCAAAGAAAGTTTATGTCGAATACCTAAGATCATTTAGTTGATCTTCAGAAATGGCGTCGGTAGTCCTCAGGAGAGTCTCTTTCCACATAAGATCTACATCAAGTTCACTTTTATCATCATCATTACAGTGCAGTAAATTTTCTACTTCCAAATTTGTTGGTCAGGAATGGGAAAATTCTGTTACTAATAGGCTTCATCTATCACCGTTGTTTTCGGAAACTGGAAAGGATGATATGAAGGATTGCAAAATCGAGCTCGTGGATGATGCAACGTGGCGTGTTTCGTCAAGTTTAGCTGATGCTTGGCGAGGCAATGATGGGGCGAAAATGGCGAAAATGAGGTCTGGTTTTATTGATCAGGAGTGTGATGATGATGATGATAGAGTAGGTAGTCGTGTGGATTCAGATAAGCATGACGCTGATTTTGATGAGATTGAGGATATGCGAATTCGTGGGAAGTTGTTTTACAAGCTTGACAAGGATTCGAAAGAGTACGAAGAGTGTAAATTCGATTTCCATAGGAGGAAGGCGGCAAAGAATGAGAAAGATCGAAAGGGAAGCAAAGAAAAATCAAAGAAGAAAGCAAATTTGGACCACACGGCGCCTTCTGCAAAGAGTAAGGATATAGTTTATGATGAAATGGGAGATTTGTTCGCCGTAAAAAAGAAACGAACGAATGAGAGAGATCAAAAGGGAAGGGAAGAGAAATCGAAAGAAGCGAATTTGAATCACATAGTGACTTCTAAGTATATAGTGTCTCATGAAATGGGAGATTTTCTCGTGGAAAGGAAAGAACGAAGGAATGAGAGAGATCGAAAGGGAAGCAAAGAGAAATCGAATTTGGACCACATAGTGACTTCTAAGGATATAGTGTCTCATGAAATGGAAGATTTTCTCGTCGAAAGGAAAGAACGAAGAAATGAGAAAACGAATGAAGCAAATTTGGACCACACGGCGCTTTCTAAGGGTATAGTGTCTCATGAAATGGGAGACTTGTTCGTCGAGAAGAAGAAACGAACTCTAACATTCAACCAACAAACGGCGCCCTACCACGAGCCGTTCTGTTTGGACATTTACATAGCAAAGGGTTCGGTTCGTGCCAGTGTCATTCATCGCGCTACTAGCAACGTTGTGGTGGTGTCACATTCGATCTCAAAGGACATGAAATTTGATCTGGGGTCGACCAAGAATAGAAGCGCGTGCGCTGCAGTCGGGAGAGCGCTGGCACAAAGAGCGTTGGATGACGATATTCATAACGTGGTGTATACGCCGAGACGAGGGGAGAAATTGGAGGGGAAGCTGAAGGTTGTTCTTGAAGCTATTGTTGATGGTGGGGTTGATGTTAAAGTGAAGCTTAAGCAGAAGAAATCGAGACGAATTCCGACGAGAAACTAAGATGAAAAATGGTTTTAAGATTCAATATTGTGTGTTTCTGTTCTGCATTTTGTGAACAGTGATAAAATTTCTCTGTTATTTGCTTCTCCTGTTATGTTTTCAATTTCATATTTCATTAGGGTATAGACGAGTCGAGTCTAATCGAGCACTGGCAGTTTTAAATTCGACAATAAAGTTACTCTAGGCTCAAGTACGGTTCGACTGATTCATTTTCTTTAAATCTCCAACTTAGTTCGGTATAAACTGGTTGAGCTCGGTCGAATTCTGTTTCTTTTCAAACTCCAACTTAATTCGGTGTATACTTCAATAAGAATATTATATATTATTTTAGTTTTCAAATTTTTATTTTTATTCTTCCAATGAAAAGTTTATGAACATTTTAAATTAAATGAGTTACATAATTAACATAAAAATATATTATGATTATACAACATGTTCACTAATCATTAATAAATAAGTCCTTCAATATTCAAGCTTTCTTAGTTTATTATCAAACGTATATAAACGAGTCTAAATAAGTGCTATAACGAAGACGGAATACGGGCTTTTGAGTAAACACTTTGTTTGTTAAATAACGACCCTTAGGGGATATGTGGATTGGCATGTCCCCATTCGGCCATTCGGATGGGACATGGATCATCACCAACGTATTTCATTTTACAACTGGATGGACCCTCCACAACCTATTACCTACATCACATTTTTTCAATTCACAACACATCTTTTTATAATTTACAATACGCCTGTTATAATTTTCAATACACATCTTATCCTACAACCCTCTTAAATAAAAATACATTTTCACTATTTAAGTGGATGTACAATCTAAGGATGTGTCATACTATACGTGATAGATGTCACTACATCCCAGTATAAGTATCCCCTTAAAAACAAAACTCAAATAACCACAACATTATTGGATTTTGATCACAATCCACTAGGGGTGTGTATGAAACTCGAGATTTGCCGAACTGTACAGAATAAAACAGGAACCGTCGACTTTTGACTTTCTCCGAATTAAACTGTACAGGAAAAAAATTATACCAAAAAAAACCGGTGACTTTTGACTTTCTTCGAATTGAACTGTACCCAAAAAAATTATGGCATGATTCTGAATATTTGCTAATATTTGTATCGAAAATCGTACCAAACTGTACCGAGCTGACTTAAACTATCCAATACTAAAACTGAGATTACAAAAAAAAAATAAAAAAAATTAATCATTTCAAACATAGAGCATTTTACAAGTTTTGTGCATAATTTTTATATATTACCATTTTTGGATGACCTTACTTGAAATGCTTACTTATGACTTTTAGTTTTAGTTTCCGTTTTAGTTGCAACTCAACTCTTATAAGAGTATGCTGATTTTTATTTTTATTTTATTTATTTATTTACTTTCAGTTTTAAATTTGATATTAAAAATCTTGAAAATATATGAAATTATGAATGATCGAGTATATCGTGTAGAACCAAATCGTCTCACTAGTTCCGTTAGATCTGAAATATTGTATCGAACTGTCTCGAATTTTAAAACAATACTATACGGATATTTACAAATTTTGATTCGATTCCGGTCCTTAGATTTTGGGAGTCAAACTTTAGGACGCTATTGGATTTTTCAAATTCCCGAACAGTACTATCCTGTGCATACCCCTAATCCACAGAGACTCGACTCGTCTCAGTTCATACAAAATATAATTTAAAATATATAAAAGAATATATTTAAATTGAAAACATTATTTATACTATAAAATCTTGTTAATGGGGACCGTATAGAATTACGATATATTTATAATTATGTCAACTTTAATTGGTAAACTAGTAATTTAATACAGACTAATTAAGCTGCGAGATTGTCGAGCTGAGTGTTAATGAGCTCGAACTCAAACTCGACCTCTACTCAAGTAGCTAGAGCTCGACTCGTTATGTCGAGTCAATTTCAATCTTTTTATAAATCGAGCTGAGGATTGAACTCAAACTAGACCTTACTCAAGTAATTCGAGTTCAACTCGTTATCTCGAATAAATTTCGATCTTTTTGTGAATCGTTTTCGAGTGACTCGCGAATTGTCTTGGTCACATACACTCCTATTTGCAACATCACATTGACAACTAAAAGATGTTTCTCAAAAGCACTTTTCAATCTGATGCTGGGAAATTGTCAACATCCGGCTTCTACCGACTCTAGGTTTAAAAATTTATTTCGAAACACTATCAGATTTTTATAGTACAAATCAATTAAAATCACTTTTTTAAAAGCACAACTATCTGCAATCCAACTAAGGGTCCGCTTGATTGTGAGATTTAGGGGTAAAGAATGAGAATGAATAAACACTCATTCTCATTTAGGGTGCTTGATACATAATAAATTAGCTAATCATTATCTCATTTTATTAACAATTCTCCCCATTTCATTCCATGATATTATTAACTCTTCATTCATACCAATTATCATTGCCATTGATGATTTTCAACCAAGCGTACCCTAAATACAGTTTAACTGGATCTTGATCACAGAAACTGCCAATGCCATGTATAATTTTTCAATATTCGACAACGGATTATAGAAAATTTACCAAAAGAGGACCTCAATTTATAAAACTGGATAAAAGAGAAAAAAAGGCAGTTTATTTAATCATTAGCAGTAGCTAATTGGAGAGACAACAATTCTTCCTCTGGTATAATCTTAACACGACAATCTGACCTCGGATACGCCGCGCACATCAGCGCATACCCTCTCTCAACGACGTCGTCGCTCAGCATTCCCTCGCTCTGATCGACTTTTCCGGCGACGAGCTGCGCCGGACAAGTCATACAAACGCCGAGCTTGCAGTCGTGCGGCACCTCCAAGCCGCTGTCCAGAGCCTTCGAGAGAATCGTCTCGTCCGGCTCCACTTCGAGCTCCGTCGTTTTGCCGTCGTGCTCGATTACGACTTTGTAGGCGGAGATGGAGGTCGAGAGGCGGCGGTGGGGAGAGGAATGTGGCTTCCGGTGTGGATGGAATTGGGGGAATTTAGGTTGTTTAGTGAAGTGGAGGGGGAAAGATGGAGTAAAGGGGAGAGAGGCCATTTTTGTGTGTGGTTGGGAGGTTTGGAGGTGTGGTGACTGGTGAGGGACTGGGAATGTGTTTGAGGATAAGATTTTTTCTACGACAGAAAATGCACTCTCTCTCTCACTCTCGCTATGGCAATTGGGGCGTCCCGGCTCAGTCGATCGTCGGTCGGGTCAAAATCATATTTTGAGTCGGACTAAAATTTAATTGAATGTAAATTAGTCGATCCGACTCAGTATATTCTTTTATAATATACTCTCTGCATCCCGGCTTATAAATATATATATATTTTTTTATTATTGGTTGACTTTTCAAATGTGGAGATTGAGGGTGGAGATTTTGAGGGTCGAGACTATGTTATAACTTTCATTTTTTCGGCCGTGCAAGATAATGTGAGACGGCCGTTTAAAGAAAGTGTACAAAATAAGATGAGACAGAGGAGTACTAAGGTTTTCGAGTTGGCCCGCGGTCCATCAGACTTTTTGGTCCATCGAGTTGAGTCTGTGGCAAATAGTATTTGAGGCAAAAATATTTAGGTCCAAATTATATAAAATATTGAGTTGGACTGATTTTACCATCTCTAATTCACGTACTCTCTCATAATATACACATACACTATATGTGGCAAAATGGATCCGGTTAGACATTTCGGTCTATCTTGCTCGAAATTTTAAATGGATTCAGTCGTAATAATTATAGTTCAAAATATCATCAAGTTCACTAGGACCGGTCCAATGGACCAACTGACCTTTGACCCCGACTAGCCGACTAGATGAATCTTCATGTATGTTAATACATGGGATGAGATGGGTTGACTTGAGCTTTTTATTTTCCAACTAACAAATTTTTAATTTTACACAATCTAACATGTGACATTGAGATTATGGACCGAACCGAACAACTCGAATTTCCACTTCAGTTACATACTCATGGAGTATTAATTAAATGTTCATTAATAAAAATAATTGCTGGCATCACTATAAATCATGGTTAATATATATATATATATCAAATTATTTATGGAGACTGACATTAATAGTAAAATATCATATAAAATAAATAAGTTGATTTTATTCAATATTTTTATATAAAGAAAATTTCAAATAATTTTTATCTGCAACTTCAACCTTTGTACTAGTAGATCAACTATAATAAATACTCAAATATAAGTTAGAAATTGAGATTTACCCTTCCCGCGTTTTGGGCGGGCTTATAAATTTACCCACCATTTTAGGGCTCCACTCCGAACGCAGACCATATGCTGACTGGGCGGGAAAGCTTGCTGAGAGTCATCGGCAAACGACGCCGTTTCTTACCGAACCGCCAATCCATCCACTCCGGCGCCTCCGCCTCATCCACTACATTCGAAGTACGTTTCTCAAAACTTCATTTCTCCGATGATCGGCTCATCTATGATTAAATGCATCACAGCTATTCATTCTCATAGATTTTTTTTTTTTTTTTTTTGGAATCGTTAGAGTTGTTTGGACCTATGCCAGGGCGATGAAATCGCGCAGAGAGACTCAGTGGAGCTCAGATCTGACGGCGATGGTGACGCTGCGGAATCAGTGAAGTGTCCTGTCTGTGGAGACCGATTTCCCGGCTTGGATAATGTCCTCATCAATTCTCATTTAGGTAATGTGTATGTGTTGTCTTTACAGCTGTGTTGTTTTGTTCAGATGTTGGTCGAATATTTTCTGCTCTGAAAGTTTTTCCTCTTTAGAAGCTTATAGCTGACTTCTTTACAGTGGTTTATAATTTGTCAGTCAGCGATGTTGCTAGTTATGTATTGAGTTTATCAGCTTTTACATGATCAATTCACATAAGTTATAAAAGTGGCACACACTTTTACTGTAATGGTGTTGTATGTGTTGAACTTAATCTTCTTCTTTTGGTCTTCAATTAGTCTGTTTGTTCCCTTGATTTTGAGATAGAAGAGTTCTTATCTGAAAGATGTGATAATAGTTAGGAATTGTGCCTTGAAATCCACAATGTGAGTTCAATTTTAATGTATACGGGCCTAAATGTAAATGTATGGAAAATCACAAAGGATAATTCAGTGTGCTTTTAATGAGGACTTAGGTTGGCCCAAGTTATATGATATTTAAAGTAAGTTTATCTGCAATGATAAGAAAAAACTTCGTGTTTGCTGGTGTTATAACGCTATATGATGATTTGTGATTGATTGCTGACTACTGATTCATTGTATATCATGTTAGTGTCGGTCAATAAGATTTTAGATTGCTAACTGGTGATATTCCTTCTATTCTATGGTCTCAGATAAATGCCTAGCTAAAGGGAGCAAACGGAAACCTATCAATGATTTGATGGTTTCAGATGTTTGCATAGGCAAACAAAGCAAAAGGAAACTGAGCCAGGTCACACTTCTTCAGTTGAACTTCTCAAGGTCAAAAGTAGAATTGGGCCAGTCATCTGACGACCCAGTTATTCCAAGTGAGCCTGACAGGATCAACGCTTTTGATACAATTCATAATTTGAATGGTTTGGATAGGTCTGAAGAGAGCGCTAATGACCATTCTTTTCCTGTTAGAAATGATTCATTTATAAGTCATGTAGAAAATTTGGCATCTGAAGATGCTGCTGATTTTAAGTTTGCCTCACCACCATCAACATCGGGCCTTGAGAGGCCTAAAGATATTCTGGAGGAACTTTTAGATGAGTGTGATGTATCTGAAGTTGTTATTCCAACATTCATTGTTGGCCGTAGGTTTGGCTGCAAAGAGGAATTAGATCCTGAATCAAGGATATGCCTCTCTAGAGACCCTGGTAATGTTAAGGATCCAAATGCCATCAAGGTTCAATTTTATCTAGCTTTTCTATTATTTTGGTTTGACTTGGTCGATCTTTAATAAGGGCATTGTATGTGCTCTGACCAGGTACTCTATGTGGATTGCGGATATGATAACATGTTGGGATATATACCAAGAGAGCTAGCTCAATATCTGTCTCCTTTAATAGACAAGTTCTGCTTGAACTTTGAGGTAAAAAAAAGGGAATTGGTTTCTTTTTGTTTATTGGTTAGCCTTAGTGCTGGGACATTTGCCTGGAAAGCAAATGAGGTCTTCAGACCACTCTTGATACCAGTGAACACCTGGTTTTTTTGTAAACTATTTTATGCAATTACAATACAATTGAAGTTTCTGACGGTCTCTGTCCCTTAGCTTTTCTCTTATGATGCTTTTCTGAGATGAAACTTTTTAGTATCTTAGTAGAGTGGGACCTGTAACTTTTCATCTAAATACGCTGGTGAACCAAGATTTGTGACATATCAATTAAAGAGAATTAATTATGGAGGCTATTAGAGGTTTTGATGACGATGGAAATATCCAGTCATAATAGTCTTAATTTCCTGTACTATCATGGGATCTAATCTTTGTGAGGTTTCCTTTTTACGGCCTTCTTTTATTAAAGTGAGGCCCTTATAACTCTATTCAAAATGAATATACTACTTCACCACGAATACCGGATGGTGACACTTAATTTTCATCATAATTTTGTAAGCTTTCACCCTTGCTCTTCTTAAGTTCTTGGTCACCAAATAGGCATAAAACACCTCATCCATCTGAGAACAATATTGTTGGACTACCTTTAAAATAGTAAATCTTGATTGTTGTTAGTCACTTGTTTTGATTCCTATGCATTTACAGGGAAGTATAACTTCTGTACCACAAGATTCTCGAGCATCTGTTCCAATTCAAATTGGATGCAAAAATGTTGAATTATGTGACCAGACAAATTGTAATAACATCCAAGAGTTCAAGTCTTTATGGAAACAGACTCTCGGCGTTGTTGAACTTACAAAGACTAATCCCTCTAGGATGACCAGGTATCATCATAATTTGGTACTGCTCATACAAGAGGTTATAAAGAGTAATCGACATCTTTTTACCGACAGTGAGACGTCTTTCTTAGGTACCATATAAAGCGCTTGGTGGCCTACAGTTTCTCTGTGTATCTGGAACGTTCTAATGAGCCTTTGTTCATTTCTCTTTTTCAGAAGCATTTAGCTCACTCCCAGATGATAGCAAAAGACTTTTTGCTCGGCTCTACACACGCAAAGGTGTTGTGCCAAGCTCTCATTTTCTCTCAGTTGAGTATGCTTCTTGTATCTCTGTGACCGGTGTCATGCTTTTGCTATGGTTAAGTAGATAAAATAACTCTTTTGGGGGGGGGGGGGGTGGGTGGGTTTCCGAAATCTGTTCCAAAGAGAGGTGAACATATATCCTAATGTCTGAGTTGTGAATGATGTTGAAATTATTTCCAATTGATGCCTAGAGTACGTTGTGCAATAACATGTAATAGTTTATGCATGTTGTCAGTAGTTGTGGCAGCAAGTTTCATCATGAGCTTGAAGGTTTCTATTTAGTGCTTTCTGTTTCTCTATATGAATTGGGCAGTCTACATAGAAACATGTTAATGTTGAAAATTTGGCAGGAAATTAACATCGGAATTGGTCGCTTGATGGCTCAACTTACCCTGAAAAGCTAAAATTTGATACACATGATGCCCCTCCCCTTCCTTTTTATACAGGATGAGTTTCATAATGATTATTCATATAGTAAGTGTTGGATAACATGGAGCAAGTGGATGTTGAGTTTTGGGTAATAAGTAAACAATATTGTTGTATTTTCCATCTCAGAGCATGAGATCGCAAATGATTTACATTGGGAACTATATTGAAGATCTTTCTGGTAACTAGCTAATGAAATTGGAAACAACCAAATATTGAATGCCTGATCTTCATGCATTTGAAATGCAGAATTTATATGATTTGGACAACAAACAAACAAACTTTATGCAAAAGGCCCCTTGGAAAAATGGCTATACGAGACTTATCTCTTGGGAACTCTGTTTATGTGAAGCAGCAATGCCAGCATAATAGATGCTACATTTTGTTACGTAGTTGACCGGTGTATACTTTTTAGTTTTTAGTGAGATGTCATTTTTTTAATGCATCACTCAAAGGGAAACTTTTGGTTTTCATCTTACTATTTGATAATCTAAGAGATTGCTTATCCTAGCAGGGCCCTGGTTTCGGATGTCTAGTATTTCTTACCCAGAGATTGCTGATTGTGACCAAGCAATAAATGGTCTCTTAGGTAAATATTGGTTTGGTTGATTTTACATTTATCGTAAACGGCTTTTTATCTCCTTTCTCCCAACTTCAATCGATCTAGGTATTAGTTTTAAATTAGTGAAACTCAAACATTCAACATTTCAAAAGACGATTATTAAAAGCTTGTTCTTGTTCTCCAATGTAGAAGCAGGCTATTTATGCTCCTTCCCACTGAGGAGTGAGCTAGAAGACAATGACTTGGAAGAAGTCTTAAACATACTTAACATTGATGAGTTGCGGGAAGCTTTGCGAGTGCTTAGAAAGGTTTGTGCTGCAATGTACTATAAAAGTAGTTATAACATTTCTATTTGCTTAGTTGCATCTACAAAGATGTTTGACTTATTCCTTTTCTCATCCACCAATGCTGGTGTTTCGCCAGAACTATCATCCGCCACTTCTGTTTCCATATCAATGGAATGACACTGCCTTTGGGGTTTCCATTTCACTTGGAAATTATCATTAGTTGTTTGAGATAATTTTCACTATTAGCTTGAACATTTACACTTAAATTTATGTTAGTCTATGCAAGTCTATCTTCTTGAGGTAGTGATTACGTGGGTTGACTTGACGATTGACAAAGACCATACGCTTTATCTTTTTTGAGCATTTATTAATTGTTTTCCAGCCTTAATGTGTTTGGTCAAATATTCCTCTGGTTCTCTTTTCATTTTTAATTGTTTTTCCCTATCTATATACCATTTGTACACTTTGAGTGCCTAATGCATGTGCACCTTAGTAATATGTGGATCCATGTCTTTCTGAGTTGACATGCTCTGATCTTCACATGATATCATATCAATGGTTTATTTAAGGGCCAAAAATACATCGCATTGCCTTACACTTAGGCAGTCCATTTCTGGTTCCACCAATGCATTTTGTACACAAAGGAGCATCATGGAGGGTTCTTTCTAGATTTGTCTGATTCCATAGTGTTTGCTCCTAAAACAGAAATTGGCTTCTGATGACTACACAAGATAAGAACTTTGTGTGGACAGATACGGGCCATACATTTAAATTTTTTGTTACCCCTTATATGCTGCAGTTCTGGGGTCTGAGACTAACATCAATATGAACAGCTAGAAGTTTTGATCATTCATTGTAACTTGTTGGCAGTAATTTGTTCAGTTGGGTCCACTATTGCACTCATTTCTGATCTTTATTAATTTAGTCTGAATAGAAAGTACTTTTCTTTCTAACTTTTATTTCTTAGAAAAGAAAAGAGAATTTGAAGCATTTGGGCTTTAATAATGTTGGTTAGACATTTTCTACAGTATTTGTAATTTGAAACTTTGGTAACTGCTCATACTGCAATATAATTGCATTATTTATTTGTTTAGCTCCAACAATCTGATTCTCTTTAGTATGTTTCTCAGGAAAAAGATAATTTGTTTTCCCTGCCTTTTTGTCCAACAAAAAGTATTATTTTTCTTCTCATGGAGTGGGCTCTTTAATCTTTTGAGCCTTGTAAATGTAACTTCTATACCTTTTTATATTTTCCAAAAAAAGTTTCCTTTAATTTCCCTGCATTCTCAGAACACTTGTGTTTCTTGTTGCCTACAGAATTTCAGATCTTTTACAACTAATATTGTCAGAATGTTTTTGCTTTGGTGTTTTCTGGTAGTGGCTGATTCTCTTTGTTCGTTGAAACTCAGAAATGCAATCACGGTACAAGAAAGCAAGACATGATTGAATTGCTTCTAACCTTAAACAAGGATGGCCCACGGTAAGGTAAATTGTACTTTATTCTTCTTGTGCCTACCAAAATTTAGGTAATATATCTCTTTTTCCTGGGCTTCAATATCTCATGCAGCAGTGATCTCCGAGGTTTTGTTTTAGCAACAACTGGCTCCTGTGTTAAAGTATCTCCCCTTGCTGAGTTTCTAGTATGGCGAGCTGAGGTGAATTTCTTTCATTTATATTAGTTGGCCAGTCCGTAATACCTTTGCATTTTTTAACGTCTTCTGTTTCAGCCAAGTTGATATTCTAGTAAAGAACCTGAGGCGCAATTGTTATGGAAACAATAGTGTTAGTTCCTCATCGATTTAAGAGAAAGGCAGAACTGAGGAGTGGAATTTTTTGAAATGAACTTTGGGCAGTCATTCCATAATCATCTTTCTGCCTTACAAATGCCTTGCTGCCAATAGGTGTCTTAAAAAAAATAATACACCAGAGTGGACTCCCAAAGCAGTGACCCAAGCTCCCTCTCTTTCTCTCTTGGCCACAATGAAATCAACTCACTGATTCAACAAGTTACAGCTGTTACTTTATCACCACTAAACTGACTCTTGACACGCAACACTTGGGTCATGCTTCAAGGAAAGCATAAGTTGCAACTCCAACATAAACAGGAGTTTCGACCATTGAGGTTGATATGTTCCTCTTGTATTTATCTAGTTGAAGTAGGATGGATAGGGGTCTATGTTTTAGTTGATCACTGAAGATCAAGATCTTGCCATCGATTTCGATTACGCTAAGCATAGTGAAGTTTAAAAACTAGGTCCTCTCCAGTTTATAGGATGAATTGATTAATTTGCATGTCTTCATCTTGTTTAAACAACGGGGTGCCTGGGGTGTTTTCTTTCAGTGATGAGGGGCACTGTTTTGGCTACTAAGTATGATCATTTTCTAAGTTAGCAAAATCTTTTTAAGTGTATGCATCATTACACCTCCAGTTGTTTTGGTCACATTGTGATCTAACATTCTTCTTTATACAGAGGCTTTTCTTCCTAAATGGAGAGCAGGACTTGTCAGCTTTTTTACTTGTGGATTTAGGTATTGTCAAGTATCCTGCTTACAGATGTATAATCTCGGAGCAGATTTTCCCAAATAGGGGAGACCTGCTTTCTTATGAAGAGGTATGCTTAATTTTGGCTCAAACAGTGAACAAATTTTTTTTTCCATTACTGAAGGTTAATTTATGATTGTAGGCTATTGAGGTTTCACAAATTATGGTTGAATCTCTTGATGAGAACAACTCAGAGTTGGTCCTGAGATGCATAGATATGGCTGCTTTACGCATGTCAACTTCTTCAGGAGAGGACAGATCTCCAAGTGTTGGATTGATGGCTGCTTTTTTATCTCAGTTTTCAGCCTCCTGGGTATACTCTAAAGTGGTCTTCTTGGGTGTTTCCTTTCTTGAGCGTGAAAAGAGGTAAAATGGCAGGTGCATTACAATTTTGAAGTCATTTTTAACACAGAATGAGTTTTCCTCATTTCAATGTTTACCACAAAAGGAAATCCAATAAGGAAGCAAATAATGTCAATATTGGAAAATGTGATACGCCAAAGGTGCTTGCGTAATCCTCCAATTTCCCTTTCCTGGAGTATCCTCTTACCTCATTTCCATGATCACTTTATAAGTTATAAGGCGAAAAATCAACTTTCTTATTGATGTAATTGGGCTGCAAAAATAAGTACTGGGGTCCTCATCCTTTTTATAATTGGAACTCTGGAACAGCAGTCAGGTTTCTTATGAGAATTCAACAAGTGAGAATCCTTGCATCTGGAATTGGAACAATAGTCCTAGAATTACCTAGAGTTCCCATCGAAAACAACCCCCTTCCTCATCATCAATTTGATGAGTTTTGTAAATGGATGTATACATGCTGTTAAATGAAATGCACCGGGCTCTTAGTGGTATATGAAACATGGGACGTATTGAATATGTACTTTAATCTTTGTAGAAGTTACATTACAATATTTATATGTTGGGAACGATCAACATTCTGAATTATGTCTGTTGAAACAAAATTCATCTATATGTAACAACTACTGCGAGGGCTTCGTGTTTAAGTTAATGTCTCAAAGTACTGAATGAACTGTATGGTGGAAGTCCCCAATGCCTCAATTTTATCATTTGAATAAAGTGTAATATAAAGAGAAATGAGTCGGGTCATGTACTCAACATGGTTTGCTTCACGCAGTCTCACTTATATATTTGTTGAAGAGATAAATAAAAAATTATCAATCCTAATGAATAGATCCTACAAAACATTTAAAATTGTAGGTATTCTGAAAAACGTTTCTAAACATTTTTTGCTGGTGTAGGTTAGAGTGTTCGGTATTTTTGTGTTCAGAAAGAATGTCTGATTTCTTTTGGGCAAACTGGCTAAATGGTTTTTATAGTAACATTTACACTTCCAACAGGTACATGGAAGCCATCAATCTAATCAAACAACTGCTAAATGCATTCATCTCCGATAGAAGAAGGGGATATTGGACTTTAAGGCTTTCTGTTGATCTGGAACATCTTGGGCGTGTAGACGACAGCCTGCAAATTGCAGAAGATGGTTTACTTGATCCATGGGTTCGTGCAGGTTCAAGAGTAGCCCTGCAAAAGCGAGTATTACGCCTCGGAAAACCACCTAGGCGTTGGAAAATACCCAGTTTCTCTAAGTCTGTTAACAGGAAGATTTTTCAGGTATTAGATTCTTATCATTTTATTATTTGTCAATCTCGTGTGACCTTGCTGATTCATTTGGTTCACTTGGGATCCTCTGTACCGCATACATTCTTGTCCCAGAAAAAAACGACACTGTTTTATTACCGACTCTTTAACAATTGATGAGAACTAGCAGTCTGCTAATTCAAAGGCAGCTGCAACAACATGTTCTTCTCCCCACTTTTATCTAGCAAAAGAATTTTGTCCTAGATAAATTCTGGAGAGACGGACTAAAAAAATGCAGATATTTGGTCGAGAAGGAGGAAAAAGCGATGTTGCGGCTTGGCTTGAATTAGCCGATTATTATGATTTCCATCAACTGTTAAGAAATTGGGATATATGACGTCGTTTTCTCTCTGGGACAGGAAATGGTACACATTTGATTGGCATTTTGATGTAGCAATTTTCTAATGGTAGTATGTAACTTAGGTTAATGTTCAAGGAAGGCCGTTGAATTGCAAAATAGGGACTAAGAGCGTATTTTATGGTGAAGATGGAGAAAGGTGTGGAGTAGAAGAGCTTGCGTTACAGTACTATGCTGGGGAAGGAGGTGGTTGGCAAGGTGTTCACTCGGAGAGTGGAATTTGGCTAACCATTTTCGGGATCTTGATGTGGGATATTCTTTTTGCTGATGTACCAAATGTCTTTCGAACCAAATTCCAGGTACGCTGTTTACTCCACTTTAAAGTGAGGATGATATATTCTATGGTCATGTGGTGAAAACCCCCCATCCCCAGGCAGAAGTCAGAACTAACTATAGGTGGCTAAATCAGCTCGGCCACCCGATGCAGGCTGGGCCGGGGGAATTGCAGCCCAAAACCTCATTGGGCCCAAGGCCTGACTCGATGAACCAATGACCTGATAAAACTTAGGTTATTATATGGAGATAGGACGGCTGAGCTTATCATTTTTCATATAGATGCTCTTTTTCCACTTTTAAGGGTGAAACTGAACATGCAATATACATTTAGAAGATCATGACCTTCGATATAAACATTGGCGAAGCATTTTTAGACTTCCATTTATAGGTAATGTGGGCTTTTTCGGGAAAAGTAGTTAGCTTAACAACTTACAAGTGGCTTAAAGTATCTACCTTTATGGATTTGACTAGTTCATTTTCTCAATTTGCCACCATCTCAGCCACTTACCCTGACATTTCCGGCTGCACATCATGCATTTAAGTATATACTGGGATCACATTGTTGACCAATCATTTGACGACCTTCCATGAACAGGATCTGTTCTATAGTCTTGTACTTCTGTATCCTTGTGTTCTAAGGAAACAGGAAACAAAGTCGGCAGAGGAACCGTTGTTGCTCGACTAGGGTGTGATTAACAGCCCACATGGTTCAGTCTTTTAAGCCGTTGTGTAGTAGAGGATCGTTCTTGGTCAGCTTTGGCTGGCTAGGATGGTCGAGCAGCTATCTGACAGACTGCTCATTTTTAATCAATCATTTGCTTAAGAAAATTCACAAAAAGCATCTAAAAACTGCTACTTTCAGAGAGCCAGATTGGAATCTAAGAGTCCACTGAGATATGAACAAATTCTTGTCCTCTGCAGACTGCACCCCTGGATCTAGAAACCGACACCTTCTACGAAACCCGAAAGGCCCTCATAGAATCACACTTGGACAAGATCCAAGACGGAGCAGCAGAAGAGATACTCATCACAAACTACGAATCACACACAGGAACAGCCTGCCGAGGAGTCAACTGGGAGAAGCATCCACTGTCCAATCTACGGGCCGCTGTTAACTGCATCGGAGGCCCGTGCCTTGCATCAATCTGCCGACATTTGGCCCAGGATTACCGTAGCTGGTCCAGTGGTATGCCCGACTTACTGCTCTGGCGTCTGCACGACTGCTACAGAGGCGAAGCAAAGCTTGTTGAGGTAACAGTTGTAAACGAACTGAATATTAAGAAATCGAATTTAAATATATAAATATTAATACGAATTAGAATTAGAATTTTAAACAGTGATTTGAATTCGATTCGCTAAAAATATTTGAACATAAATATTAGGGTCAATTACCAAAAGCAACCTGTATTATGAGCCTTTTTCAGTTTTGCAACCTAAACTGTTTAGTTTTTCCGATGACAACCTGTATTAATTATTTTTTTTCAATTTGCAACCTCCGGATATATTTCCGGCTATATAGGCCATGTGACTTGCACATGTTCTTTTTTGGACCAATAAGATGGCGACACGTGGCGGCTAATAAAATATTTAAAAAAATATTAATAAATACTTTAAAAATTTCAGAAATTTCATTAATAAATCTAGAAAATATTTTATTAGCCGCCACGTGTCGCCATCTTATTGGTCCAAAAAAGAACATGTGCAAGTCACATGGCCTATATAGCCGGAAATATAGCCGGAGGTTGCAAATTGAAAAAAAATAATTAATACAGGTTGTCATCGGAAAAACTAAAAAGTTTAGGTTGCAAAACTGAAAAAGGCTCATAATACAGGCTGCTTTTGGTAATTGACCCTAAATATTAACTCGAATTCGACTTGAATATTGATTCGATTTTTAGTTTTTGAAATTTCAAAGATTAATTTTTTAAAATTTCTAATTACAGCTTTTGATAGTATATATATTATCAATATAAACTTATTTTAAATATGTAGTTATATATTTTATATATATTAGCCACTTTTTAAATATATAGTACGTAAACTGAATCGAATACAACTATATTTGTATTTGAATTTGAATATTATACAAATCTAAAAGTTAATTCTATTAGAGTTCGAATTTGAACTTTTCGAATCCTAATTATTTTAGAGGGTGTTTGTCTGAGCTTGTAAGCTCTAAAAAATATGTTATAAGATGTTTAAGAGCTTATAAGTTAATTCGTGTTTGGCAACATTTTTTAAATAAGATCTTATTTTATTTTAGTATAAGTTGCTTATGAGTTGTTAAAAGTAAGGAGAGTCCAACTTATTTCTCAAATAAAATTTTATTCTGATTTACTACTTTAATTTTTATCATTTTAATTACAAAAATGTCATTACTAACATCTTATAAGCTCTATTATCATATTACAGCCAAACACTAAAACAAATTTATTTTTAAATAAGATTAACATCTAATAAACTTTAAAAACATCTTATGGGATGTTTTCTATAAGCTTACCCGAACACCCTCTTAATTAAATTTGCATATCAGCTCGAATTAAAATTATTTGATTTGTTTATATCTTAGGTTAAAGGGCCGAGGGACCGGCTTTCGGAGCAACAACGTGCATGGTTGCTCGTTCTAATGGACTGTGGGTTCAGTGTTGAGGTCTGCAAGGTGACTCCTGGGTCCGGTACAACCTGACATATAATGTTTATTGCAACATTTTGTACTATAATAATATTAATGTATGATAAGATGTATATTTAAGACATAAGCAATGCATCAATGCTCATGTCTTGCATTAGTTTTATTGTAGAATAAGTTGTATGTAACGTTGATAGATTGTATACGTGGAGGGAGAGTAAGAAATCATATTAATTTAAAATTTAAAATTATATTTTGAAACCTACTCACTTCGGACATTTTATTTGATGCTTGAGTTTGTGAATTTGAATTGTTTGATTTTTCCATTTTATTTATTTCAATTAAAAAATGACTTTAATAGAATGTGAGGGGTGTGATTGTATGAAATGTGTATGAAAAGGGTGTAGTGTGTAAGGATATTTATGTGTGTATATATATAAAAAAGTACTGTATAAAATAAGGAAATATACATATTTCTTACTAACTTCTTAAATATATATGTGCACTACAACTCTATTTATATGAATGATTTATAAACCTTTTATATATTGTAAAATGGAAAAAAATGAGATGGGTTAGAAAAGGAATTGTGAGAAAATGGCTCAAATGAGCAGATTAATTTACTTGATTTTCCATTGTTACAAAATGCTCTTCTTTTACTAAATTATTATTAATGTGACACATTTCTTTGTGCTAACTCCTCATTGTGTAATTCAACATAATTTTAACTTATTTTTATCCCCAAAACATGGCGTTAGTGACATGGGTTCCAATAAATTTACAATTTAATGGAAGTTCGTATTTATTTTTGCAATTAAGTCTATAATTAATAGTGGGTCGTATTTAAAAATTCAGTAATTTTAACACAAAATTAAAATCGAAATGTTCACAAAGAAGCACTTGTCTCTTAATTTATTGAATAAACAGATAAAAATAGTATATTTGATGCTTATGACTTTTGGTTTGCTGATTAATTATGGCATAAGCCAACACATTCAGATCCTCTAAGGTACAATGTATTTTGGAAACTTGTCGTGGATACTGATATTCTAAGTAACACTATTAAACAATAATACATTTTTAACATAATATATTTAGCAAGAAATTCTCCTAATCTAAGAATAAAAAAAAACCCTTTCCTTTCCTCTCAATGTGACTTGAAATCAGGGTCAAAGATCTAAGTAGTAGATGCTCTACCACTTGAGCTATCCGACTTCGTCATATATTTATCAAAAGATTCAGAATGTGTAAAATATTTAGGCATAAACATTAATACCCATTAGCACATGATTCGGTTTGCACACAATCCGTGCAACTGCAATACAAGATATCTATCTGAATCCAACACTCCAAAATTAGCTTGCACTCCCCTAGCTAATTTTTCCTATTTTTCATTTAGATCAGTCCCACTTAATTTTCATATCTTAAAAGAAAAAATTCTTTCACAATCTCCACCCTCAATCTTCATTTTAAAAAAAAATAAAAGGAAAAATAAAATTTATTTTTTCGTAATGTTCGACCTAATCAACTGTGAAAAAAGGTTAAAGGAAAAACAAAATTTATTTTTTCGTAACGTTCGACATAATCAACTGTGAAAAGTTGCTGAGAGGAGGAAGTATTAAGCTAGAATCTATCCATTTGCTTAAAACAAACTCTCCTTCAAATCTTTAGTCGGTTCAAAGCTAAAACACTGCTACTCAGCTCGAAGATACCAATAAAAGGCTACTAATTCTCAACCGAAGGTAATTATTTTTTATTTTTTTAATTGTGTTTAGTAATTCTCGATCAGTCTTCGCTAATTTGCAGAAATCAAAATCGTCAAAATTGTTTAGAAGCTGTTATCTGATTTTTCTGAGGTTTAAACATAACTGCTTGAAATTCGATTTCATTTATTGGATTTTGTTGGAGAAAATGCCTTGTTAAATTACTGTTTTCCTTTAATTTACTCCTTCCACCTAATTGACCTACCTTCTGTTTTTGTTTGTCCCAATCTAATTGGCTAGCTCATAAATGACAAATTTCTATCACAATTTTCACCTTTTAGTTTAGTTTGGTTTGGTTTAGTTTAGTTTAGTTTAGTTTAGTTTAGTTTGAAAAAGTCAAAGATTCCACAAAATCTGTTTTTTCTTAGTCTCCGTGTCCGACCAAGGTAGGCCAATTAGGCTGGGACGGATGGAGTATTATGTTTGTGTGGAACTTTTTCATTTAGGGATATGAATTTCATAAAATATTGGCTTAATGCAGTTATTTTGATTTATTTTGATATTTTGAGGATAATTTAGTTGGGATTCTTCATGATGTTTGGTTACAGGTTTGATTTGATTCACAAATATGGCGGATGAAACGATTGGCATAGCAAAAGATGTTACTGAAGTATGTTTTGCAATGTGTCTTTATTTTTTAGTCATTTTTGTTGTTTAGGGTTTATTGATTTGATGAATTTGTTTTGCAGTTGATTGGTAAAACTCCATTGGTGTATTTGAACAATGTTGTTGAAGGCTGCGTTGCACGTATTGCTGTAAAGCTTGAATCAATGGAGCCATGCTCTAGTGTTAAGGATAGGTACCTCTTCTTATAGTTAGGGCTCGAGTTGAGTTGAACGTCCTACTATGTTATGCTTTGATCGAGTTGAACACGTGCCGAGCTTGAATAATTTGACATTTTTATGCTTATTTTAACATATATTACTTATCGAGTTGAAGCTTGAGTTGAGGTTTAGAATTTATTAAACATAAGAGTTTATTCAAGCTTGTTTGATATCTATAGCCAAACATAGTTCAAACGAGGTTATAACCAACATCTTGAATCAAATATCGAGTAACTTGATTTGAGCTACTTATAGTGGACAAGAAATGGATATATGTGTGAGCGTGCATGTGTCAGTGGCTGTTGATGTTTTGTATATGCACATATATATGGATGTTATTTACAAGTAATAATGCCGGTCGAACATTTGAGTTTTCTCTTGTGAAGGCAACCTCAACCCAATTAGTAATCTGGTGCAAATTACTAGCTATCTGGTATAAATAACTAGTAATTTTTGTTGAGGTTTAGCTCCATATCTATATGCATGAATGTCTAAAGTTACCGAGTTCGATTGATGCCATTTTACTTTGTCTTCATGTTAACGGGTTGTTCTTCTACTCATACTGAGTTTCTGTCGACTATGCTCTTCGTTATACAGAATCGGCTATAGTATGATTGCAGATGCTGAAGCACAAGGCCTGATCAAACCAGGAGAGGTAGACTGCCGTTTCTAAAGACTTCATTATGATTTTTAACTGTATATTTGACACTGTAATTGTTGGTTTCTTGCGATTTTTCTGAAGAGCGTCCTCATCGAGCCAACTAGTGGGAACACCGGTATAGGGTTGGCGTTTATCGCTGCTGCCAAAGGCTACAAGCTTATCATAACCATGCCTGCTTCAATGAGTCTCGAGCGGAGAATTATTCTCCGTGCGTTTGGAGCCGAGTTGGTCCTCACAGATCCTGCTAAAGGAATGAAAGGTGCTGTTCAGAAGGCGGAGGAGATACGTGATAAGACACCAAACTCGTACATCCTTCAACAATTCGAAAACCCCGCCAATCCAAAGGTAATGGATCGCGATCACCTTTGTACAGAGTTGGTGTTTGATTTGTGCGTTAACAAACTGAATAACATGTACTGTCTTTTTAGATACACTATGAAACCACGGGGCCTGAAATTTGGAAAGGAACGAATGGAAAAATTGATGCATTCGTCTCTGGAGTAGGGACTGGAGGAACGATTACCGGTGCTGGAAAGTATCTTAAAGAACACAACGCTAATATAAAGGTTAGGAGATAATTTTGATTTTTCAGCTGAATCAACTTTGCGTTCTATTGAATTGATTGTTTTTATCCTTTTCATTTCACTTCTTTTTGGTTTTGTAGTTATACGGCGTGGAGCCAGTTGAAAGTCCAGTTCTTTCAGGTGGAAAGCCAGGTACGTTTTGTTTATGTGTTCTCGGTTTTCGTTCGATACGCTTTTCCCAATTCCGATTAATTGGTGTATCTTTTTGTGTGTTCAATCGTCTCTCGTTTTTAGCCGTTGGCAGTTCGTATTGTTGTTATAAGTTAGTGATCAAACATGTAGGCGATGCCTTAAAAGTATTTTTAGCAAGACACGGAACCAACCAAATCAAATTTGTCAAGAGAAATTACACTTTCTCTAAGTGTACCAAATCAGGAAGAATCGTGCTTCACTCATCAAAATGCTCGGGTTATGCAAAATTACAGAATGTTATTAGACCAATTATAAATAGGATCTAGAATCAACTTAAAAAAAAAAACGTGAACCCTACAAAATAAGATATTTATGGTTTCACTTTCGCGCATGAAAGATGGAACTGCATGAGTTGCCCTGAGATATTGCTCTCTATATTTTTTATCGAAGAAAACAAAATATTCAAATACATTTGTGTATTGAACACTTAGTTAATTGTTCTTTTAGCCGACTGATTAACTTTTCTACGTATCAAATTGACGGCGATCATTGTGCTATTCTTAAGGTCCGCACAAGATTCAAGGAATTGGTGCGGGTTTTATTCCTGGTGTTTTGGAGGTTGATCTCATCGATGAAGTGATTCAAGTAAGACTTACGTTTCTTCTTGTGTCCTCCCATTCTGATAGGGACATGCCTAATCAATTGAATTTACCGAATCTATGTCCTTGCTGTTTGGATTAATAAGACCAAGTTTTCTTCATCACATTCTTTAAAAGCTAAATCAAACATACCTTCACGTTCATTGTTTTCTGCTATGAATAACTTTCGTAGATTTCAAGTGACGAAGCCATAGAGACAGCAAAGCTTCTTGCATTGAAAGAGGGTTTACTGGTAATCTAAACTGCTTTGTTCTCAAATATATTTTGACACTTTCAGGTTTTCCAATGTTTCTTGTCAAATATTTTCCGATACTTTCAGGGTTTTCAAATGTTTTTTGGGCATACTTCTTGCGTTCTAAGTCTAATAGTACATACAGGTGGGAATATCTTCTGGTGCAGCAGCGGCAGCTGCAATAAGGATCGCAAAGCGGCCTGAGTATGCTGGAAAACTCATTGTAGTAAGTTGTTCACTCTTTCTTTAAAATTAATATAATGCGAACCCAAAATGAACCAACTATCTGGAAAACAGTTTGAAGCTTTAAGACGAGAAAAATGAGCACACCTAGAATTCTCAAACGAAGTGGCTTTATAGATTTGCAGAATTTGAACAAGTTCTCTACAGTGTTCTAAAATTTTCTCGCCGCTAGTCAGACCCTTGATTAGTGCATAGAGTACCTAGCCAGTGCCTATGCAATGTGCAGATGTATAATTAATATTTAGAACCTTATAATATAATGGAAATGGTGTTATTTTTCCATGAATTAGATGAAAATGACTTCAAAGAAATATTTGACAAGTGAAAATTCGCCAAGGCCGAGTTTAAGAACACACTCTAGATTGCTTGCTTAATGCGATTATTATTTATTTCTGACTGTAAAAACCAAGCAAAATTATGCCTCGATTGATTACAAATGATGCCCCGTCGCCTGTATAGCAGTACGATAGGTAATTAGCTTGAAACTCATTTCAAGAGAATAGTTTCGATTGGCTACTCGCTTTTGTGATGCAGGTAATATTCCCAAGCTTTGGGGAGCGGTACCTTTCCTCTGTGCTTTTCGACTCAGTAAGACGAGAGGCAGAGAGCATGACTTTTGAGACATGAATAATCGAATGAATGCCACACGACGACGTCGTTGAGAGGGGTAACATTAGGATGAGATAATGTGAATTGGTTGGTCTGTTGGAAACTTTAGTAATGGTTGTTCTGAAGTTGTGTTCTTGCCATGTTTTGTGATGTCATAGAGCTTCTTTTGTTCACTTGAGTAGTTTTTTGAAGTAGAAACAATGGAAGATTATATTGAATTATAGGGACATCAAAACAAAATTAATGGCCTTAAAATCACTCTCCTCTCCCTCCCAAATTGATCTGGCTCCGTGGGTCGGCACAGCCCGCTTAACATTTTAGATGGGCTGGGGCATAGGATGTAGGCCAAAAGGTTGGAGGAGTCATGGGTCGGTTCGGAAATCTTTGTATATTTAAGGGAGATAGATTGGGTTATGCTCGATAAATTAGGCTTGATGAAATTTTGGGTCAGCCCAACGTGTCCCGGCATATAGTGTTAGCATGATGCGCTGGCCAGATCGGGTCGGATCGCCCGAATTGCCATCTCTCTCTCCCTCCCCCCTCTAAATTCAATCAAGATTGAGCGCGCGCTCTCTAAATTTAGTCAAGATTGTTGTCCCTCTTATTTAGTCACATGTCTCTCCACCTTTAAAAAAGTCAAAGATTTCACAAAATCTATTTTTTTTTAACCTCGGTACCCGGTCAACCTAGACAGATTAAGCCGGGACGGAGGGAGTAGTTTCTAAAATAATCTTCACAAAATATGTATTGCCATGGTGTGTATATCCACGAAATTGTTTGGGCATGTTTGGTTGGGATTGACCCAACCTCTCATCAGTTGGGCCAACCCAACCTCATGTTTCTTTGGGTTAGTTTGGTCAAGCCGGGATATTAAGATTTGGTGGTGAGATATCAATGACAAATTCCAACACTATTTTAATCATTCTCCCAATTATTAATAACTACATCTTGCACATATCACATCACATTTTATAATTAATAATTAAATCTCACACTCCAATCACAACCCAGCCACCCAATCAAACATCACTCTTTAACATTCTCAGCCACTAATTTCAATCACTTTTCCCAGCACAGTCATCTCAGTCCCAATCAAACATTGCTCGTCTTTCTTAAAATGTGTTGTTCTCTATAGAAAAACAAGTCCAACTTTCATTTCTAGTGCAAGACTTGTAGCGTAGTCATAACAAAAGTAAACTCATTTTGTCCGTGATCTTCAAAAACTGGAAATCAAACCCTCTAACTAATTTATGACATCATCAATCACAAACGGCCTAAAATAAAAAAGAGTAACACTTGTGTGCATGTGATGTACAATAGACTTATTGTACAGTACTACAATTTAACACATGGACTTAAAAAAATCGCTTAAATATAATTTATAAAAAAATCGCGTTTGTGAAATGGGTCAGCGCGCGGGTCGCGCCTTTTTTTAATAAAAATTCTACTGCAAGAACACAATAAGTTTACTGTAAGAACACAATAAGTCTACTACTCTAAACACAAAATAATTATACTGCAAGAACACGATAAGTCTACTGAAGATCACAATAAGTCTGCTCTAAACACAAAATTACTATACTACAAGACTCTAAACACAAAATTACTATACTACAAAAACACAATAAGTCTACTCTGAACAAAAAATAATTATACTACAAGAACACGATAAGTCTACTGAAGAACACAATAAGTCTACTCTAAACACAAAATTACTATACTACAAGAACATAATAAGTCTACTGTAAGAACACAATAGGACTACTGTAAGAAAAAAAAAAAAAATCATGCGGGTCACGCGCGACTCACGCGTAAATTTGAATCTGATTGTACATTAAGCACTATTGTGTATCATATGCACCCAAGTTTTTGCCAATAGAAAAAAGGAAACAATCCTGCCTCTTTAAAGCTTGCTCCAATTCTCACTAAAGCGTATTTGCTTATGATTTTCCTCAGACAGGTTTGACTCAGGCGCTCAGCACTCCCCAAATAATAAAATAAAATAAAATAAATAATAGTTCCATTTAACTAAAAAAAGTTAAAAGCTACTAAGGGAGTGCTTGCAAACACTTGTGCTTTTAGAGAAGTGCTTTGAATTAATTTTTATGAAAAAGCTATAATTTGATTGTGTTTGGAGATAAAATGATGTTAAAGCTGAAAGATGATAGAAGCTAAGTGTTAACTGCTTCTCAGAATCAGCTTTTAATTGCTTTTCATAAGCTATTTTGGAATCCATTTACAAGGTTGCAAACACTCCAACTAGGACGAATTGATTTTAAGAAGTGATTTTAGAGGTTCAAATGGGTTTGCAAACACCCCCTAATATCTATGGTTTTGGGATTCTCAAAAGCACTTATAGGAAGTGATTTGATACCCCAAATATAAGATTGCAAACACCTTTTAGATTAATTGTTTTTCAAAAGTGATTTTGGCGTTGCAATTGAGTTTACAAACACCTTTTTAGTCTTGTCGATATAGGATATGGATCAGATCCAACCACTTTCACGAATTTTGACCGTTGATTTGAGTCTGGATCAAAAATTGGAGGACCTATTTATACCTTTTCCCGATTATCATTTATATTAGGTGCACAAATCTTATATCCATATAATATATTAATTTGGGTTCCAGGGCCGCAGTTTTTCTATAAAAATAAAACATTGTTTTATAACGAAAATATATTACCTACTTTTAAGAAAATATTATCTTTTAGCATAATATGTTTATTCAGAATATGTACTCCTTTCATTTCGGCCTAATTGTCCTACTTGCCTTATTTGTTTATCCCAAATTAATTGTCCTACCCCATAAATGGCAAATTCTCCCACAATCTCCACCATAAAATCTCCACATTCAATCTTCACCTTTAAAAAAGTAAAAGATTCCACAAAATCTGTTTTTTCTTAGTTTCCGTGCCAGACCAAGGTAGGACAATTAGCTTGAGACGGAGGGAGTAATACATTTTCAGTATAATACGTTTTTTTAGAACAAGTAATATATTTCGACATAAACACTATTATGTTTTCATGGAAAATCGCTACAACCTTGCAGGTTGTCTCGTGAGCCGAATTGCATGGATAAGATTCGTATAACTGGTGTACAAAATAACTACTCAATTTTTATGTTATATTTCTAATTAATGAAAATCCGTGGACTGAATATACATGCATTATTTATGCACTTATAACCGCATTACTAAATAGAAATTGTGGTAAAATTGTTTAAACTAAAAAGAAATATATAGCTTTTGAGAATAAAATTAATCTTGATTAAATGTAAAATATCAAATAAATTATCTAATTTACAATATTAAGGGGATAACTGGAGGGATGTAGTGACATGTACCACGATCGATGGGGCACATCCACGGACGAACATCCAAAGGTATTTTAGTTTAAGGGTATAATAGGGTAGGATATGTATTGAAAATTGTAAAAGATGATGTAGGTAATATGATGTGGATGTGGAAGAATTGACTATCTGGTGTAAAATGAAATACATTGTTGATGGCACATACCACATACTCGGATGGATAGAGATGGCAATTTGGGCGGCCCGGTCAGGCCGGGCCGGGCCCAGTCGGACCAAGGATTAGTTTCGGGTCGGGCCGGGCCGGGCCGATTTATGTCGGGACTAGAAATGTGAGGCCTAGCTCGACGGACCTCGGGCCAAAAAAGCCCATAAATAGATTTTTTTTTCGTTCTTGAGTAACCATGAAGCAAAATTATATAATGGGGCAATTTTTAGTCTCATTCTCTTAAGAAAAAGCCGAGTGGGAATAGTTTCGTTTAATTTTATCCCAAGTATTGAGTAAACTACCATAAGGGAAGAGCCTAGATTATTATCTAAGGTTTTATCCGAATTTTAGCATTTTATTTTGGGTCGGAAGGATAACCTGACTTTTTATTTCCACAAAGATAAATGCTAGATAAAGCGAGATAAAATGTCACTATCCTAAATTATCTACCAAAGTGAACGAAGTTAAAGAGGAACAGTAATCATAGGTATACTCGCCCAAAGAAAATTTGTGGCAAAAGTATTCACATTACAAAGTGTCTCATTCAGCACATAAATATAAGAACAACGGCATGAAAGTTTCCTAAAAACTCAATATAATTTGTCCTTAATACTAATAAGCTCCCAAAAATACTTATGTATCAAGAAACAAATATACTAAAGCATTGTGTCTTACGTGCTTTTGTTTCGTCGTAGCAATTTGTATGTATAACTTGGTTTGGTTAATTTGGTAACATACACCAACAATTAACTAATTAGCTGAAAGAAAAAAAAAATTAATTCCATCGGACAGGCCCGCGGGCTTGCGGGCCGGGCCCGCCAAAAAAAAAAGTCCCTTTGGACCAGGCCCAAAAAAACCCGAATTTTTTCAGGCCTCTAATATCATGGCCCGACCCATTCTATATATCGAGCTCAACAAACCGATTCATCGGACCGAACCTATTTTGCCACCTCTACGAATGTCGAATGGGGACATCCCAATCCAATTATCCCCTATCTATTCATATAAGATTAGTCATTTGATTTATTTTCTATTTCTCACTCTCTCTCTAAATTCTCCCTCCTACTCCAGTTCTCCGCTTCACTTCGATTTCTAACAAGCCAAGTTCGCCGCCGCCGCCGCCGCCTGCCATCGGAAACAAAAGGCAACCCCAGATTGCCATCTCAAGGTGTGCTATTATTACTATCTTTTGATGAATTTCAGCTCTTAGAAAATATTGTTGTTATTCTGAATATTTTGAATGCGATTATGCAGTAAAATTGAAATTCGAGCTTGAAATAAATAGATTGCTAGCAAGTAGTGTATACATATATGAGGGGGAAATCACGACTACATGATTAGTTTACAATTGGAGTTTTTAGAACGATCAGAGGGAAGGGTTTATGTAATTAGGGTTTACAACTTCAAAGCCATGAGAAGTTACGATGCGTGGTTATAATTGAATCGTATTGTCGAGGAGTATGTTGGAGCTTTTTGAATTAGTTATGAACAGAAGCTAAGTGCTGAAAATTAGGGTGCACAAAAGTTCAACTAGTGAGAGAATATTCTAGATTGTCACTGGAACTGAACCTTGAGTTTGTGAATGGGAATGAGTGAGTACAGAAAAAGTGAGATCTTACAAATTAAAAGATGGGGATGGGTTGGAATTGATTTCAGAAGCTATAAGGAGATAAGCCACAGCTCGGCATAAACGTCGTCCATTACCTCCTGCACCCTCAAAATCATAATGGTTTTTTGGTTGTTCAATCTTTTTGTCCTCGTACGGTTACTCATGAATTTGCAGGCATGTATCTTGTTGGTATTTGTTTGTTTTTTTTTTTACTAGAATTAGATCTCATGTTTGCTCTGTCGGAAACTCCACCTTTTTTGTGGTTGATATTTAACTGTGTTCTATACAATGTGTTGGCATAATAGATCGGACGAACTTAGTCTTTTTGTTGTTGGTATAAGAGGCGTTTGACTAAGCTTATTCAAAAGATTTTATAAGCTCTTACGTATTATGATATGCATATGCATTATCTTATTTTGAAATAAGTTGTCGAAGTGTTTGTATTGAAAGGTTGATGGGGGCGTATAAGATGTTAGTAACGAAGATTGGATAATTAAAGTTATAAGATATATAACATAGATCGTATTTGATAGATAAATTACTTTCGTTACTTTTAGTAAAAGAGATTATAAGTTCCTAACATCTTATTCTTAGATGAAATTATGTTTAAATCTTCGTCAAACACTCTTAAGGAGCTTATAAGCTCTTAAACGTTTACATGTGCTTCTCATTGGCTTTCGCTCACATGAGTATTTTGGTCAAGTGAAGCCGTAAAACTACTTCAACTTAGTCGTAATTACTGCGTTATGCATCAGTTGACAAGTTTCACTTATTCAACCTTCAGATTAACACTATGGCCGACGGTAATCGCAACGAACCACTGAACGAGCAAGCCGTTGCCAACGTATACACCTCAATGAGGACCGATATCAACCAAATCTACTCAAAGATCACTGAACTCGAAATGGAGGTTAGTGAGCACTCCCTTGTTATGAATGCCATAAAACCGCTAGACCAATCCAGGCGGTGCTACCGGATGATCGGCGGTGTTCTTGTCGAGAGAACCATTAGAGAGGTTTTGCCGGCCGTGCAGCGAAACAAGGAGGGGCTCGAAGAGGTGATTGCGCGGCTGACTGAAGCATTGGAGAAGAAGAAAAAGGACCTAGCGGAATTCGAGGCCAAGTACAAGATTAGGATTAAGAAGGGTGATGGAGAAATGAAGGATGAAGGGAAGAAGGAAGGTAATGCTCAAGGAGTTCTTGTTGGTCCTGCTGGTGCTAATTGACAATGTGAAATTTGTGTTTTTTTGTGATGTTTTTTTGGTCCGGTGCTATTTTGGTGTTAGAATCTTGAATACTTGTTGTTTTATGATGTAGTACTCTGATTGATTTGCTAATGCATGTTAAGTAGATTAATTTTTCGGGGTTGGGAATTCGGATTATCAGTTGGCTTCGTGCTTGTTTTCGGGTCGATTCGCACTATATATCAAAGTTATTTGGATCATATAACTAATGTATTTGAAGATACTTTATTGATTTAAGGTCGAGTCGAGTTACTGTGATCTTGTCGGGTTAATTTCAAGTTTTTTTGGGTAAATTTGGTCGGATTTGTATTGTGATTTGTTTTATACTTTTTGGATGGACCTGGTCCTGGAGTTAGATTTATTATGTTCACAGTTTAAGCAGTTTCTTCATAAGGGTGCAATTCAAATTATCGAATTAGGTTTTTTGCTCGATTATGGATCTATTCTGGTTATATATAAAAGGTGAACTAAAACATATAACTATTGCATTTGAAGATACATTATTGATCTCGGGTCGAATCGAGCTAATTATGATCGTGTAGGGTTAACTTCGAGTTTTTCACAGTAATTTTTGTCGGATTCGTATTGTCGTGTCGCCGGGTTCCTTATTTGTTTTGTACTTTTTGGATGGACCTGGTCCTGGAGTTTGATTTATTATGTTCACAGTTTGGGCAGTTTCTTTACCAGATTGGTAATTCCGATTATCGAATCGGATTCTTGCTTGAGTTTTTGAATTGATTTCTGATATATATCAGAAGTTATTTGAAACATATACTCTCTCCGTCTCACTTAGATTTGCACATTTTTCTTTTCGATACGCCCATTTAGATTTGTACACTCTTAAAGAAGTGTCGGTAGAGATTTCTACCTCTATTTCTTTACTTGGGATGTTTTTCACTTTTTTTTTTTTCTGGTACTTTGGTCATTGTCCCAACCTAGTAGGATTGAATGTAGGGTTGTAATGAGTCGAGTTGAGTTGAACGTGCTAATATTTAAGCGAAATGCTATCAAACTTGTAATATTATATTTGAGTTAGTCTGATTATTAGTCGAGTCGAGCTTGAACGAGTTGTAATTGAGCCTAAAGCGATTTGAGTTCGGTAGTTTAATGTTTTTAGACTTGTTGACAAATTTTATATCGAGATCGAGTTGAACTTTAGATTTTTTCAAACATAAAAAGTAAATTTAAACTTCTTTGATATCTTTGTTGAACTTTAACTTTTTGTCAAACTATTTTAGATTGAGTATCGAATTCTTTAATAAAAATTTCTCCATTCTCAATGCACAACAGAGTATTTAAGAGGATTCAATTATGTGTATTGTCGTTCCAACTCATTCCCTTCAATACACTAAGATTGTCAGATCAATATTACCCCGTAAACTTTGGCTTATCAAGTGATGTTGTCGTCTTGTTCGTTCAAAATATGGAGTAGACTAGGCTTGCCCCTTGGATTAAACCGGCAAGTTGGGCGATCTCATTCCTCGAGCCAATGTCTTAAGTTGTGTCAGACCGATAAAAAATTTCATCTGGCCAAAATAGTGAGTTAAGTCCGACCGATTCTGTTAGAATATACTATGATTTCTAGATTGATCCGTAGCCCGTCGGATTTTAGTCCATCAAGTCAGTATTGTTGGGTCAATGATACTTCGAGCTAAAAAAATTGTGGTTCAACCCATCTAAAATATCGAACATGTTAAACGTTATTCTAACTGTGGCGATTTTGTTATTGTATAAGAGTGTGAAAGACAAAAACTTGTACGTGACGACGATCACATGGATCTCATTTCGTATGACAAGTCAACTCAAGTATAATAAAAAGAAAAATGAGTAGATGGGCTCGACCCTTTTCCCCTTAGTTTGGGTAAACGAAGTTCCACTACATAATATGAGATAAATGTAATCACCACGAGATTCAACTCAAGAGTTAATTAGTTAAAACTCTGTATAAAATAAAATAAATCAGGGTAATTCTAGGGTACAACCATTATATTGATACAACTTACTTTTAACTTGCTATAGTAGGTAACAATAAATAATATTTTATTCATTTATTTAGTAAGATAAATCCCACTTGCCCCTCTTCTTTTCATATGTCAAAATGCTGAATTTTTTTTTTTACCTTTATACTAATTTGTCTTTTCCTTTTTATTAATATTTTTTCAGTTTGAAAAAATTAAAAGAAAAATCTCATTTAACCTATCTTTATCTGTTTTTATTTCAAATGTTGTTTAAAAATGATTCTCGTATGAAATATGTAAAGTAAAATTATCTACATTTTAAGATTGTACATTTAAAATTAATGTATTCTTTAACAAACAAATTACGAGATCTCTATATTTTAAAAGTAAGTCTACATAATTCACATTCTTAGTTTTTATTAAACTAAAATTTCTCCTAAATTACTTCCTCAAATAATATAATATCAATATTAATATATATAATAACAACTCATAAGCTATCATGCCCCGTGTAGCAACGGTAAAGAAGAACTTTACTATTCTTTACTTTGTTTGAAGAAAATACATAAAATACCGAAATAATTATAAATAGAAATAAGTTATGCAATATACTTAGTACATTTTATTCCTCTAAATGAGCCAATGTTTAAGTTTTTTCAAATATCAAAGCCAAGAGATTTCGTATGTGTGGATAAGTATTGGACTAAGTTATATTTTATTAGAAAATGATTCTCATCTAAATATGTATAAATTCATCAAATTGAAATTAACGTGCTTTTCACAATTCTACGGAATATTGTTGATACAATCGACATTTTTTCTTATCAATTATCTTTCTTCCTAAACTATAACAACAACAACAATAACAATAATAATAACTCGTAAATTAACATGCCTATTAACAATTAAAATGTATAGAAGAATCTATATATATATAGAGTGAGTCTTGTATGTGACGGTCTCACGTGTGACGAAATACACTTTTACAGAAAATATTGATACTTTTACAGATAAAAATGATACTTTTGCTAAAGTGATACTTTTACAGATAGAAGTGATACTTTTTTTTGTTAAAAAAAAAGTGATATTTTTACAGATAAACGTGTTACTTTTACTACAAAAAGTAATACTTTTTGTCCGTCACGCCGTGTGACGGTCACATACAAGTTTTTGCTATCTATATATATATAAGTAAAATGAAGGGTATTAATGTCATTCTAACTTTTCCTCCAAAAAATTACACTATATAATTGGTAACTTTTTTTTAATTTTATTTTTGGTAATTTCATAACTTTCTTTTATTTTTTATAAACACAAATAACTTTTTCATTTTTAAATAAAAAAGGGTAAAATCTAGACAATAAAAAGAAAATTGCTAGAAAAAAATTATAAAAACAACTGTTTCCCTTTTTTTTTTTTCTTCTTTTTCTTCCCAATATCTTCTAATTTTTTCTTGGAATTCTTTTGCTGGATATTTTCTAGGAATTTTTATAATCACTAAAAATTTTGTTAATACAATTATTTTATTTATATAATTTGTGCTAATTTTTTATTTAAAGTTTGTGAATAAATCATTCTTATTTTCATTTGTGTGATTTTTTTTATATATGCTAATGTCATTTACAATTTGTATCTACATAAATATCATATCAAATTTTAGTTATAAAATGATGGCTAGGGAAAAGAAAATGATTAAAAAAAAAATGAAGATTGAGCAACGAGGAGCCAAAGCAACATCAAGTATGAAAGAAAATTGAAAAGTAAAAATAAATAAAAATAAAAAAGGACATATATAGTTAAATATAACATGTTGTGAATTTAATAATTGGAATATGGTGACCAATTTAGCAGGTTGCAAGTAATTTCATTTAAGGGTCAAGATTAAAAGAAGGGGATCTAATGGTTATTATCTATGGTTGTATTAAGATAATGGTTGTATAGCAATAAATCATTAAATCTTCCACGTCATATCTAAACAACCTGAACCAGGTCATAAAATTGTCATCAAAAGTAGAAATGGTGAGCTAAAAGTCACGAGTAATTCAAATGGTTTTACGTAAATATTCACGAACTTCTGACTAATTATCGTTTGCAACATGACATTTTAAATGTAACGATAAAAATACACTACTTCTATAAAAAATTTCAATTCAAAATACTCGAGCGAGAATTTGACTCCAATTACTAGAATGAAATCCAAAATCGAAATTTTGACTATCTCAGTTACATATGTAATATCATATGATATTTATAAACTCATAACTAAATGAAAATAACAATGTTTACTATTAGATTTAATGATAAAACGATATCATTTTTATTTAATTAAGCGTTAACTAGATTCGTATAACTATACGTATGTAATTGGATAGATCAAAATCTCAATTTCATGCTCCACGTCAGCAATAGGAGCCTAAACTTATTCGAATGTATTGAATTGAAAAAATTACAAAAATAATGCATTTCTACGTTACAATTAAAATATCATGTCAATGTTGCAAATGATAATTAACCAAAAATTCGTGATTTCTTACGTAATTAAAAAAAAAAAAAACCAATGAGGAGCAGGCAAACAGTAGTGCACCCTTCCGCACCAGATCCAAACCTCCACCCTCTTATCCAAAGAAATCCTGAACACCTCTTCCAGCAAACACCCGATCAGAAATCTCCGCCAAAACGGCATTAACAGTGAGCAAAACGACACTGGATCCAGCAATGACCCCCAACACAACTCCAGTCGTCCCCAAAACTTTATTAAAAACCGGCCACTCAATTTCCCTTATTTCCTCAACGACCCCGCTAAAAAACCCCGATTCCTTTTCGCCCCTTTCCTTCATCGCCTTCTTGATTTCCATGCCCAATTCCGTCATTTCACTGTTCTCTTCTGCCGGTGGATTGGTTTCGTCGGCGGTGGTGTTTTCGTTGTCGGAGGCTTTTGGAATGTTGGCGAATTTGAGGGGGCTGGATGTAATTTTGGAGAAGAAGGGTGTGGGTTTTGGTAGGGTGAGTAAGGGGGTGTTTGGGTGGGAGGGTTTGGGGGAAGGGATTGTGGAGGGGAATGGGATTTGTGAGAAGGGAAGAGCCATTTTTGAGATGTGTTGCAGTGGAAGTGTGGGAGAAAGGAGGTGTTAAATGTGTTATTCAAGTTTGAGTGAACTATGGAAAAAAATGGAGAAAGGTCAATAAACAAATACGACGTTCGTCTTTTTAGTTGTCATTTTTAACTTATTTGCTTTCTTGATAACGTAGTAGGAATAATGATAAAATGGTCGCCGAACTATTAACACTTTTTCATTTTGACATATAAACTAACAACACTGACTAAATCGCCGCCAACCTATTTGAATATTACTACTCGAAAGCTGCCGGCCATAACACGGTCTAAATCTATTGCAGACACGGTTTCGCAAAACCACATTTTAGGACAAAATTTGGGCGTATTATGGCTGGCAGCTTTCGAGTAGTAATATTCAAATAGGTTGACGGCGGTTTAGTCAGTGTTGATAGTTTATATGCCGAAGTGAAAAAGTGTTAATAGTTTGACGGTCATTTTGTAATTATCCCTAACGTAGTATCTGCAAAAGTTTAGAATAAAAACTTTTATATTTTTGGCTTAAAAATAGTAGATTTTAGTGTTTTTACATACTTCCTCCGGTGGAATCTTTGACTTTTATAAGATGGAGGGTGAAATTTTTTAGGGTGAAGTTTGTGAGAAAAAATTGATATATATGGGCTGACAAGTTAAGTTGGGACAAACCGAAAAGAGAAGTAGTCAAATTAGAGCGGGACGAAGATAATACTTGTTTATGCTTTAATAGTAGTTCAAAATAACTTATTTCAAGAAGAAGTTAGAAGCAAGTCATCACATGTTTTTGCTGCTGATACTTATAATTTCTACTTTTTGTATAAATAGCTTGTTATTGTACTTCTTAAAAGTAATTTTTTATAATCTCTAAATTTAATCAATTATTTTAAAGTATAAGCAATCACAAATACTCCCTAAATTATTGTCATTTAGCTTTTTTTTTTTCTAATAATAACCTTATAGTGATGAAAGGAAATGAGGAGAAAATCAAGCAATTTGAGAACAAAAAGAAAATATAGTTGAGAGTTTATTTGTTCATTTTCTATGTTCATTAATTTTTTATTTAAAAATAAAATAGAACTAGTGATAGTTATATTATGTAAAGAATTAATTAAGGGTCCCCTTAGTTGGAGGTTTAGGGATAAAGAATGTGAATGAATGAGGACCCATTTCATTTATGGTGTTTTGTACATAATGAAAAAGTTAATAAATACTTCATTTTATTAACAACTCCTTCCATATTACTCCCTCCGTTTCGGCCTAATTGTCCAACTTGTCATATGTGTTTGTCTCAAAGCTAATTGTCCAAGCTCATAAATGACAAATTCTCTCACAATTCCCACCCTCAAAATCTTCACTTTTAATCTCCACCTTTGAAAAAGTCAAAGATTCACAAAATCTGTTTTTTTTTAATCTCCGTGCCCGGCCAAGATTGAACAATTAGGCCGGGACGAAGGTAGTATTTTATAGTATGATTAACCCCTTCTTCATATCAATTATCATTTTCATTGATGATTTGCAATCAAGCGTACCCTAAAACACATCTTTTTCAATTTAATGCATGCTTTGTTTATTTTTTGCAATTTAATATACCTTGATAGTTACTAGCCAGTGTATTGAAGAGCTCTACATTCAGTATTACGGCGCAAGCAGTATATATCAGAGTATGTGGCAATGACATGGTCTTATATGCAGGAAATTCTTACCTACTCGTACAGGTTATGTCTCACACTACACAAAAAATTAATTTTTCTTTTATCTTTTTTACTTATGTATCATGTATTTAATGGAGTGAGACACTACCCCTAATGGTAGGTTAGAAATTCCCCTTATATGCGGTCTTGTAACTTGATATCTTTTCTTATGAATCGTGAACTCTTGGCAATTGACATGACCAATCCTCTATGTAAATGGCTTGAGGATACTCCCTCTGTCCCGGCTTAACCTGCCTAGGTTGACCGAGCACGAAGGTTAAAAAAAAATAGATTTTGTGGAATCTTTGATTTTTTTAAAGGTGGAGCTTGAGAATGGAGATTTTGAGGGTGGAGATTGTTAGAGAAATTTATCATTTATGGGATTGACAGGTTAAGGTGGGACAAATCAAAATGACAAGTAGGCAGGTTAAGCTGGGATGGAGGTAGTATATCATAACAATTATTTTCTCCATCTCGAATGAATTTACGCCCCTAAAAGTGTACATATAGTAAGAAAAATCATTTTTTGCTTTTGTGTTGACTTTTCAAAGTTGGATTGAGGGTGAAGATTGATGATAGAGATTTTGAGGGTGGAGATTGTGTTATAACTTTCATTTTTAGGAGTGTGCAAATCTGATTAGGACGTACCGAAAAGGAAAGTGTGCAAGTTTATTCGATACGAGAAAGTACTTCATAATTATGATACTATTTTGTTTGGTTGCGTGTTTTTTTTGGGACGTTTCACTCAAATTTGCACATCATTTAAAAGAAATTTTTTCATACAATCTCCACCTTTAAAATTTTCGCCGTCAATCTTCATTTTTGAAAAGTCAATCAAAAAATAAAAATATTTTTTTTCTTAATATACGTATCCGATTTTACGTGCAAATTTGAATGGGATGGAGATAGTATTTCAGAATACAATGTTGTTCCACATCATTTAAACTTTGTTTAGCGATTGTAGAGCATGACACGTGCGTGGGAAGGAGAATCACATGCACGAAGAAAAAGAAAGGAGGATTATGTTTTTATAAGTAGGGAATGCTTAACTATTGAGTTAAGCTGGGGATTAATTTATCAAATATATGAATGGCTTGTGAATTTACTCGAGCCTAATCGAGTTCAAAAAAATTTAATAATATAAATTAAAAATATGTTACTAATCATTATTTTAATTAAAGATAAAGCTATAAAATTTTAAAATTATGATATACCTACACAGATTAATTAATTATATATATAAAAATATATAAAATATATGATATTAATTATATAATTCTATATTTTTTATAAGTATAACTATAAAATTAGAAATTAATTATAAATACATTAACTTAATTTTTACGAACTAATTCTCGAGTCCACAAACAAACTTGCTCTCTAGCTAACGAACCTAATATCATTTTGAGTTTGGTATGTTTATTTTAACGAGTCACGTTAGACAAGCCCGATCAAATTTTTTATAAATCGAGATCCGAATAATTCTCGAGCAGCTTGGTTCGTGTACGTCACTGACTGAGAACAGCATCAACAATGGTTTCAGTAACGGAATAAAGGGAGAAAATAGGGGAATTGTTGTCTGTTGTATGAGTTGTTACATGTAACTTTGAATTTTGATTTCATTTCGCTGTAATTTCGATTTAGTTGCGAGGGCGAATGTAAAATCACAGATAGGGGTTGTAACAAATTCCATAAGGCCCCATTTGGATGGAGGGATTTGTGCTATAGATTTATAAATTCATTGTCAAATCCACTTTATGTGTTTGGATAAAATTCTAAATAAGTGAATTTGTAAATCCAGATTTTTAAATCAACCCATTTAGAAATTCAGGATTTGAAATTATCCATTTTACACTATATTTGGGTGGATTTCAAATAGTTTGACAAAGGTAATCATTTACACTATATTTGGGTGGATTTCAAATAGTTTGACAAATCTCTCTCCACTTACACTTCTCTCTCTCTTTCTCTTCTCCATATCGCTATTTCTTCCTCTCATTCTCCAATAAAATGCTCCTAATATTTTTTTAGTTCTTTTATTTACTTTTTTTTTTTTTCTTTTATCTCCAATGAAATGCTCCCAATAATTTTTTGGAATATAAAATACATAATATGTATATATGTGTGTATATATATAATTGGAAAAAAATTGTTCGGTTAATTTTGATGTAGATAAATATTATTTTATTTAATAAAAAATTGTTAGTTTATACTTTAAAGAAAAAAATTGAATTTTACAAATATTGTATCAGTTTTTTGTCAAATAATGGATTTGAAAATTTTGGATTTCAAAATCCTTTCACAAATCCACCATAAATCCAAACAAGGGATTTCAAGTCCATGGATTTCAAATCTAAGGATTTTCAATTCTATTCATTTTAAATCTCTTGACAAATCAAATCCCTCCATCCAAATGGGGCCTAAGATTTACTCCCTCCGTCCCATCTTATCTTGCACAGACAAGGTTGGCACAAGTATTAAGAAAAATTATTTTTTGTGATTTTATTAATTTTTCAAAAGTTAATTAAGGGTGGAGATTGTGTTATAACTTTTCTTAAAAAATGATGTGCAAGTTCACCTAGATAGACGAAAATGAAAAGTGTACAAGATAAGGTGGGACGGAGGAATTACCTTTTACACTGAATATACCACAATTTGGGGCTCAATTTGTATTCATTTTCCATTCAATTGACTTAAATGCAACAAGTACCTATTAATACTGCATTCAAACCACAAAACCAACCAATTAATCCAAAAATAACTAAATAGAATTATTGAAAAAAATAGATGGTTTGAATATGTCAAATTTAGAAAATAAATAATTGTGTATAATGTCGGTATGATGTAGGTAAGACATCGATTCTCGTAACCTCTTAGGAAGGATCCCGAGCTGAATGAGGGCACCAATGATGCTTGGGGATAAGACATCACTTTTTGTAACCTTTTCACCTCTTCCTTGTCCAGAGTTGATAGGACAAACGTGACGCTAATGAAATGCATCAGGTTTGGTCATCAGCTCTACATCTGTCATACAAAAGTTCAAAATACCAGATTTGCCTTGCCGCTATGTCCTCCGCCCTATTACTACAGTACTCAAGCGTTCCGTGCAAGACCTAACTCGGATTATCTCGAGAGCATAGAACTGAGTAAGTTACCATCAGACCAGACCTTAGTTAATGGGCCTCATATCATGCGATTAGGGTTATGTATATCACCATTATGTTTAATTTTACTATATTACCCTCGTAAGTATAAATAACTCTTTTTTTTTTTTTTACTTCTTTGGTAGATTCACTCTACTTTTTTGCTTTATTGTTTCTTCTCCATGAGTGCATTCAATGCTGACTTAAGCATGTAGAATCTTCCACCAGATCATCTCCCGAGCATCGTAGAATCTTCCACCAGATCACCTCCGAACATCGTAAAATCTTCCACCAGATCGCATCGTAAAATCTTCCACCAAATCACCTCCGAGCATCGTAGAATCTTCCACCAGATCACCTTCGATAGCTAGCTTTGTAGGTTTCATCAGATCACCTCCAGTGACAGGTTTCCAAATTATAAAATATCATTGTTTATAGTTATAGCATTCCATTTTTCAATTGTTATTTTGCACAAAAAGTACAATATTAGGCACACACACCTAACCCTAGTACTAAAAAACCAAAATACACACATTATTAAGTATTTTATTTATTACCACCAAAAAGAGAAAAAAATAATATGCAGAAGAGTCACACGCGCCAATGAAGCGTGTGAAGTCTCCACGATCAGCGACGGCAATCGATATGCAGATATATTCCGACATGGAAACCTGAGTGGAGGGGTACAACAGTCAATTACGCATCTCCTGCTTCCATGTTTTCTTCTATTTATAATATTCTCAAGGCTTCTTACTGTTTCTTCTTGTTAGGGTTTCTGAACTGAATTCGCTGTAAGCTTACAATCACATTTGAATTTCTGTTTTTGCAAATTGAAAGCCTTCATTTGAATGTCTCCATTGTTTTTATTAGTAATCAAGTGAATTGGATGGTCTCGTTGCTACAAATTTGTACCGTTTCCGTTTTTTTTTTTTTTTTCCAGAATTTTTGAACTGAGAATGTAGTTGATTAGTATTTCAATCATTGTGTTTGATTAATTTTTTGATCGTGTAATCGAGTGAATTGGATGGATTCGTTACTACAAATTTGTGCCGTTTCCCCTTTTTTTTTTTTTTTTTTTTTCCAGAAATTTTGAAGTGAAAATGAAGTTGATTAGTATGTCAATCATTGTGTTTGATTAATTGTTTGATCGTGTAATTGAGTGAATTGGATGGTTTCTTTGCTACAAATTTGTTCCGTTTCCGTTTTTTTTTTTTTTCCAGAATTTTTGAAGTGAAAATGAAGTTGATTAGTATGTCATCATTGTGTTTGATTAATTGTTTGATCGTGTAATCGAGTGAATTGGATGGTTTCGTTGCTATAAATTTGTACCATTTCCCTTTTTTTTTTTTGTTTTTTTGTTTTTTTTTTCCCCAGAATTTTTGAAGTGAAAATGAGGGTGATTAGTATGTCAATCATTGTGTTTGATTAATTGTTTTATCGTGTAATCGAGTGAATTGGATGGTTTCGTTGCTGCAAATTTGTACCCTTTCCCCCTTTTTTTTTTTCCAGAATTTTTGAGTTGAAAATGAAGTTGATTAGTATGTGCAATCATTGTGTTTGGTTAATTGTTTGATCGTAAGTTATCGGGTGAATTGTATGGTTTCGTTGCTACAAACGTGTAGCATTTCCGGGTTTTTTCTTTTCCAGAATTTTTGGCATTATTGAACTGAAAATGTAGCTGATTAGTATGTGCGCTCAATGTGTTTGATGAATAGTTTGATCGTAAGCAATCGAGTGAATTGGATGGTTTTGTTACTACGTATTTGTACCATTTCCGTTTCTTCCAGAATTTTTGGCCTTTTGAACTGGAAATGAAGTTGATTAGTATGTGCAATCATTGTGTTTGATTAAGTGTCTGATCGAAGTAGTCGAGTGAATTGGATGGTTTCGTTGCTACAAATTTGTACCACTTCCATTTTTTTTCTTTTCAAAAGTTTTAGGCACTTTTGAACAATGTGTTTGATTAATTGTCTGATCGAAGTAATCGAGTAATTTGTACCATTTATTTTCCTTCCAGAAACTTTGGCTTTTGAACTGAAAATGAAGTTGATTAGTATGTGCGCTATTGTGTTTGATGAATTGTTTGATCGCATACTTGGATTATTATTGATTTTTTTGTTTTTTTGTTTTTTTGTTTTTTTTTTTTTTGCTGATTAAAGGTTTGATTTCAAACTCAGAAACCCTAACTCAGCTGATTGGAGCTCTTTTGCCTTAACATACACATTGTCATTAGGTATGATTTCTCTTACATCTGCGCCGTTGAGTTGAAATTGTTTTCCAGATTTAATGTTGAAGAAGAATATGGTTTAATTTGGCAATGCTTACCTGTATTCATTCGATTCTGCCTGATCAATGGTTTCAAAAGATTAAATGAACTTTTCATAATTATGAAGTAATCACAGAGTTCTCTAATTTATTTTTATAATTTTCCATCAAATTGTACTGTCTCAGCTATATACTTGCCATGCTTTGAAACTGTATACTTCCTTCAATTCAATTAAGATGAGCTTGCTTGTCTCTAGGGCTGCAAATGATTCAAGTTGAGCCGAGCTTATAGGTGTTCGTGTTTGGTCCATTTAATTTGAGAGTTTAATTTTGTTAAGAGACATGTTTGATCATGTTTGTGAACATCACGAACAACTAATTATTTTGTTCACGAACATCAAATAAACACGTTTTCCTGAATCTTCAAACAAAATAACAAGTAATGAAATAAACGAATTTATCAAAGTACTTGTCATAATAAGAGCACAGCTGTCAAAGGCGTGCCTTGGGAGCGCCGGAGGCGCGTGGCACACTAGATTTTGGGGTCTGCGCCTCTATACATCAGAGGGTGGCGTAGTTCAAGAGGCGCGCGCCTTTCTGTGCCGCCTGCGCCTCACGCATGGTTGTAGAGGCGCGCCTGGACACACTGCCTATTTTGTTTTAAAAAATATTTTAAAGTTAATTTTCACCCTTCTTTGAATGTTTAAGTTCTGCACTTCTTTAGGCTCTAGAGACTAGGTCTCAAAAGAAAAATAAAAAAAAAGAACTAGAGAAACAATAAAAACAAGGAGGGCTGTGATTGCACCAACGCCGCCGCCCGACCACTGCCCACCGCAGCCAGCCATGTTAGATTTCATGTTGAACTGATGAACTTGTTTGAATCTTATGATTTGTCACTTGCGTGTTTTGATATTTGAATTTTCAACTATTATGTTGTTTCTTTTGTGTGTTTTTGCAATTATTTACTTGTTTAATGTTTATTTTAGCCTAATAATGAGTAGAATTAATTTATTTAGCTATTAGTACTGGTTTTTTGAATTGTTTGCAACTGTGTCCAAAAGGCGTGCGCCTCGGGCCCGCCTCGCGCCTTAGACAAATCTGAATAAGAGGTAATATAAGAATATTATATTATCTGTAGCATGAATATTGCTGTTATTGTTATTTATTTATTTATTATTATTGTTATTTAATGAACGAGCCAATCATGGTTAAGCTCTGTTTCTTTATGAAACGAGCGAAAAAAATTTGTTCGTTTAAATAAACGAGCTTGTTAACGAGTTATTCAACTAAAGCTCTGTTCGTTTGCAGCCTTGCTTGTCTCCTTTCTCTCTTGGTTTGTAATTTTTCCGTCTGATTATTTGCAAGTTAATAGATGATTGAATAAGCATAATGTCAATCTTAGATGCTCTAAAGTAGATGCATTTGTCACAGCCTTACTTATTCTGCAGAGCTTAAATGGCTTGTGAACCCGAAAAGGTGTCTATGGACATTGACAGTCCAGAAGAAAGTAAACAGAGTCCAGATGGGAATGGATTCCATCTGTATCCTGTCTCTGTTCACGATTCTGGTGAAGGTCGTCCATATGCACCCGAAGATTGGCCGAGTCCTGGCGATAAGTGGCGGTGGAAAGTCGGGAGAAGAATTGCTGCTTCGGGATACTTTTTGGATAGATACATGTACGTTCCGACCAGGCTGCACCAGCCAGGGGAAAGAAAAGGTTTTGCAAGCAGGCTATCACTTGAACACTATGTCCGTGCGAAATTCCCTAATGCAGATATCGATGCCTTTTTTTCCTCTTTTAGTTGGAAGATTCCTTCGAAACTATTGAAAAAAGGTTGGTTATTGTTTCATTTTCTCTGTGTTGAATGAGCTTGTTTAAGTTATTTTCTTAGGGGGTGTTTGCATTTGCTTTTTCTAAGTGATTTTTAGCTTATAACTTGAGAAAAGTTATTTTGTAGTGTTTGCAAAACCAACTTCTACTTTAAAAGAAGTGCTTCCAATATAGAAGTTAAAAGCAGAAATTTAATGCTTTTAACTACTCAATGACAATTTTGTAAATAGTATGATATTCTTTGAAAGACATAAGTGATTCTATGGCAAACACTTCAACTTCTACTTTTATTGGAAATCATTTTTTTTTTTGCAAACACTACCTACTTTTTACATAAGTGATTTTTATAGAATCTCCAAACTTTAATCACTTTTTGAAAAGCAAAAGCAATCGCAAACACCCCTAAGAATCTGCTTGAAGTTGGGTGATAACAGCTTCTCAAAATCAGCTTTTAAGTGATTTTGGTAATCTGTTTTAAGTGTTTACAAACACTTCAAAATGACCTTTGTTGCAAATTAAAGTGATTTTAATTCCCCAAAAGAGTTTGCAATCACCCCCTTAATCCAATCTTGTTGAATTTTAAATATTTTTCTTGAAATCACTTCTTGTTGTATATTACTCCAGTATGTTTTCAGCGTTCAAGTTGCTAAGTAATCCAATTTCTGAGGTTTAAATTTGCTAAATTTAAGAAAAGGGTGTCAATACAGCTCAGAGCTCAACATTAGGTTCCTTATTATTCCTCTTTCTATACATATATATTATTTAATTATCAGTTTTGACCTTATAAATATCATAATTTATAGACGTAGCCTCCAGGAGATCATTTGTCCCCAAAGATAATTGGCTGCTCTGCACCTGCGCTTTATTAATGCGAATGTTGGACGACAACATCGGATAATGAATAATATGCTTTTCTTCAAACTGCAACTCTGGTTTACTCTGTTGTTGATTGATTTAACGTTTTAACTGCAGAAAACGAAGAGATATTCATACCTCTAGCGCGGCCTGCAGACGGAGTTTGTTGTAAGGCTGGTAACAGATTTTGCAGCAGCTTAGCTGCAGAAGACGAACCCGTTTCAGAAGTCATGTTCTGCGATCTTTGCTGCACTGAACCCGGTTTCTGCAGAGATTGTTGTTGCATCCTATGTTGTCGAACCATTGACAAGGCTTCTGACAGCTACAGTTACATTACATGTGAAGCTAATATTGTGGGCAGTTCTTGCGGACATAGTTGCCATATCGACTGTGCTTTACGAGCTTACTTGGCGGGGACAGTTGGAGGGAGTATCGGTCTGGATGCGGAGTACTATTGTCGTCGCTGTGATTCGAGAACTGATCTCGTTTCACATGTTGCAAAGCTTATAAAAAACTACGAAGCAAATGTGTCCCGGGATGACATTCAGAAGATTCTAAACGTCGGTATTCGCGCTCTGCTTGGGTCGAAGAGAACAAGTGCAAAGCAGTTGTTGCAGCATATTCAGGAGGCCATGTCAAAGGTATCTGAAGAGAATGGTAGGCTAATGATTATTTTTCTTGAAGAAACCTTGTCTTGTTTCTAGAACTTTCTAAATGGAAACCATCTGATCAGTCTGATACTTACATCAGCTTAAGAATGGGACTTACATGGAGGATATATGGAAGAAGGACGGCGTCTCTGCAGGTACTGCCCGTATATTTTCTCTTAACTTTTATCCGTTGCACATGTGCTATTTTAGGATAACCGAAATTGGTTTTTTGCACTACAGAAGAAAAAGTTCCCTTTTCTGTGTACGAAGTTTGTGTAGTACTTTTTGTGAAATATGCGTAAAGTGTGTGCATGAAATGTGTGTAGTATATGTTGTCTCTGTATGTCATGTATGTCTATTGCTATGTAACGTGTGTGTAGTGTGTTTTAAGTGTGTAATGTGTTTGTATATTAAGTTTGTGTGCAATACGTTTTGTGAAATGTGTGTATAGTGTGTGCACAAAATGTGTTTAGTATGTGTTGCCTGTGTGTCATGTGCGCGTATTGTGTGAAGCACGTGTAGCGTGTGCTAGTGTGCAGTTTATACATGTGAAGTGTGCGTAATGAATATAGAATGTGTGTGTGTGTCTAGCGTGCACAACAAATTATGTGGCCATATAGGATGAATTTTAAAATGACTAGGTTGTGGGAAGATTTCAAATCCATCCAAAATAAACTAGAGATTTAGGAGAGATTTAAAATTCCTTGATTACTTTTTTTGTCAAACAAGTCGAGTGGATTTGATTGTGGATTTCAAAATTCATCCATCAAATCCCTCAATTCAACTGCCACCTTATGTAATTTCACACTATTATGTTCTTTATTCTAGTGAAATCCAGTGCACTTATATTAAATTCTGATGTAGGACACAGATTTATAAAAGTATTTATCTTCTCTTTGAGAAAAGTGGATTGTCCTAATAAAGATATTACACATATGGTTTAAGTTGACTGGGACAAATTGAGGGTGCATCTTCTATACTTTGTGACCGTAAAATAGTTATCAAGACCGACTATGTTTGTGCACCTCTTTTCTAAAAGTCACCGTCTAGCTCCAACTATACTCCGTTTAATCATTAGACTAGACTTGTTTAACCCCATCTAAAACCCAATTAGACGCTAAACCTTAGTCTACCGCGCAACTAGCCCCTAGCGTATTTGAACACCGTTGTGGACAGAGTGTTGTTCTACTGGATAAGAACATTAACGGGAAAGTGGGAGTCAGAAGGATGAGAATATTGAGATGGAAATGCGCTCACACTAAACTAACATAAAATGGAAATGAATGCAATAGAAAAAAGTGGATGTTGCACCAATAGATATGAAAATTAGAGAAACATATGCTTAGGATGGTTTCGGCCTCTCTTGTAGCTGTTCGTATTTGGCACATTGTATATAAATTAGAGCTGAGCTGAGCTTGTAGGTGTTCGTGTTTGATTCATTTATTTTTAATTGAACTCGAGCTGAGCCGTGTTTGGGAGTGTAGAAAACTCTATTCGTTTGCAGCCCTAATCATTACGAATCTATACGAACAGTAGGTCTATCACCAAGCGCCAACGGTGCATCAGAACCCCCAAAGAACGAAGACGTACAGGACTGCCCGCTTCCAACCTCGTCCTCAAACTTCGACCATCGAGTCGAATCCCTAAAACTCGACAATGAAATCGACCGAATTCTGGACGAACTAAGGAAGTCGCAGAAGATCGAATACAGACTAGCCGAGGAAAGGCTTTCAACTCAGAAGAACTACATTCTGAACCTCTACGAACAGCTCGACAAAGAGAGACGTGACCTCTCGAGGCATGTACCGTCCAACAATCAAGATTTGTTGCTTGACGCGGTCCTAAACAGAGTCGATCAGATAAAACGGGAAGTTTCTCGACTCAAAGATATGGGAGAGGTGGCGAACGGGTTCGGTAGAGTTCCGACCCGGATTCTCAGGGACCATTTTGGTCTAGATGTTGAGCGTTGATTGTTCTGCAGGTGAGTTAAACTATTGATGCTCAGTATCACAATTTTGTGGTGGTGCTTATTGCACAGAGGATCTTTTTCTTGTAGAATGTATGCTGAATTTGAGTGTGTTGAAATTTAGCTGTGATTCAAAGTTTTGGGCTGAGTTTCTAAGTGCATTTTTTGGTGATATTTGATAGATTTAAAACACATACATTTTAGATGGCCCCACTTAGTTGCAACGTTATTAAGTACTTCCTCCGTCCCGACTTATCTTGCAAAGGGGATTGGTACGAGTATTAAGAAAAATTGTTTTTTGGTTGTTTGTTTACTTTTCAAAGGTAGATTGAGGGCGGATATTTTGAGGATGAAGATTTTGAGAGTAATTTGCTTCACAATTTATTGTCTAGTTGGACTATTATCACTCTCATTTTCTCTAAATATATTCCCGAAGAAGAGCAGTCAATTTTGTCCTAAATATAATTGTATTTGGTCGCACCAACGGCTATTAGCACTCTCATTTTCTATGAATGCATTCATGTAAGTGTTCAGTCAATCAATTTGTCCACCTAAATATAATTATATTTGGTCGCACCAACCGAACATATTTTGAGATATTTAAATTCGGCTATGTTTGTTTAAGTGGTGGAGAATTGAGATACTATTGGCGGTAGTAAAATGGTCAGGGTAGATTAAGGAAGTGAAAAAGTGTTATTTGTTTAGATGATTATGGAAGTAGTATTGAATATACAAATTAATTGTAAAAGGTGATATAATGTACAGGAGGTTGTTAATTGATGATTAATTTAACAATTAAAATATTCTTGAGAATAGTGATTAATTAATTAAAATAAGAGGGAAAATTACCTTGGGCAATCGCAAACAAATATGATTCTGAATTTGGGCCAACCTTTTTGAGTTTAGCCTAAAATCCAAACATGGCCTTCATTTTCATATTCTAATCCGTTCCACTCTAATTTCTTACTTTCCTTTTTGATTTATCCTAACTTAACTTGTCAACCCATAAATGACAAATTTTTCTCACAATCTTTCATCCCCAAAATCTTTACCCTTAATCTCCATCTTTAAAAAAATCAAAATCTTAACCCCATGTTCGATCAAAGTAGGAAAGTTAAGCAGAGGCGAAGAGAGTAATTGGTTGAAAAAGTCATAAAGAAGAATTTATAGTTTAATTAGGTCAATCTTCAAATTGAGGGGAAAATAAAAAATCAAACCTCCGTAAAACAACACTCTTCTTATTTCTTAAAGAGAATATACATGAAAGATGAGTCTCGATTAGGGGCGCATGGATCACATCCTGTATTAAAGCCCGTAACTAATACATTTTTGTTCATGATACATGTATCGAGAATTATTCTCAACCTGAATTGTATGGATCTAAGATTCGTGCAACTGCACGAATCCAATCCCAAACATGAATACTGAAAAAGTATCAGTGTTAATGCCTCCAAGTATTACATGTTTTGTGTAAAAATATTATGTGAATATATATCAAAACAAGTAATACCTTTAAATATAAATCGTAATATCGAACCCGAATTGTACCTTACACCTAATGTACATGAGACTTTGCTTCGAAAAAGATATTCCAATTGATTGGATCATAAAGGAAGAAATGAAAGCTTAAAGCAGAATCAACTGGGAACACTTCAAAATTAAAACTGAAACCTACCCAAAGTTACTGAAAACTGAAATTAACTCGGTTCGGTTTCGATCAAAATCGAAAACCGAAAACTCTAGAATTACAATTCAAAATTTTCAGTTTTCCCCAAGACAAACAAGATTTAATCAATCAGGAAGACTGTACGAATTAACAATTCATACAAAGTCTAAACAAGATTCCACCAAATTTAGCAACAAAACATGAAATTCACGACAATTCCATCAAAGAACATTCCACAAATCGACATGGAACTTATACATCAAAATACGTAAACAGAAGGAGCATGTACTAGTTTCCATAGTATCAAAAACAATTTCACAGTTGGATAGCTGACAAGTGATAACTATGTGAAAGAGAAAGAGAATCGATCAAACAAAACTTGAAAATCAATTTCGCCCTGCTTCGGTTAAAATGTGGTTTTTAATATAAAAAATCGAACCGAAACTATAACAGAAAATTAGCAAACTGAAAACTGAAACCGAACAGAATAATGTATAAAGCGAACCAAATTGCACATTTCGGCTTGGTTTGGTCGGTTTTTTCGACTTGACCGAGTAGTGAACACACCTAACTTCAGACATAAATGCCAGTTCAAGTTCGCCATAATTCAAGAAACTCAAAAGAAGTAAAAAAGCAGGCAAAATTAAAAAAAGGAAAGCAAGCAAGCAAGAACTTTCTTGGGCTTGAAAGTGGGTTTATTTTCTCATTTTTTCACCCAAATTTAAAGAAGAGAATGCACATAGTTACAAAATTCACACCTATAAATCTTTCATAAAAGGTAAAGTTAGAATAACCAGACCGATTATTGAAGGATGGCTGGTTGCCGTTCATCGGGAGCAATAGTCTTGTTATCATTCCTCTGATTCTTCATGATGATGCCGCCTACGCCTACGACGAGATCGTTTTTCTTTACGCATCTGCCTTCTAGAAGGTTCTGTAGGTGTATCCGACTGAGTATCGTCTGCGCTTTCAGTTTCAGCACGCCCAAATATGAGATCAAATGGATTCTCAATAGATTCGTCAGCAGCTCTCACATAGGCAGCAACACCCGCCTAATATTTTGGGAGAGAGAGAGAGAGATCATTAATACTATAAACGAAAAACGAAAGAGTACAAGAAAGCAAAGCGCGAAGAAAAAGCAAGAACCCTCCCGACAGGCCGAAAGGAGCTCTAATAACAGCAATAAAGAATGCCACTATACTATCCTACATACCGGGAAATATCACTAAGAATATATTCTCTCCATAGATTAGGAGATATACCAAGCAGGTTGACTCCCATCAATGGAAAACCCAGAGAGGAAAATGAAGCGACGGGAAAAAGAATACGGACCAAAGACCAGCAAAAGCATAAGAGGAGGGGGGGGGGGGGGTTGTATAGGGGGGTACAACTGTAAAACCTCATGCGTGTAATCCAAACCCTGAAAACTCGGATCATTTCAGAAGAGTTCACTCACATAAACTTGTTTGGGATCCATTTTAGCAGTCTTCTTCATATTATTCTCCTTCGGATTGGATTTCTCACTGTAGGATGCACCCTGAGAATGAGCAACATCTTCAGAATAGTTCTTAGAGCGCCACCTGAGCATGGGCCTGTCTGCTGATGAATCGTTATAGACTTGTTCCGAGTAAAAGTGCTTGGAGAGACGACGCTGTACCCAAGGATCATCATGCCTCCTCGCCAACATGCTAAGCACACAGCCCAACAAAACGTATTAACAAGCAAAATGAGAACTACAAATTGAAACAACAGTAAACAGTTGAAGGGAAAAAAGAAAGAAAAAATGAATATAGAAAACCGGACTTTTCATACTGACGCACATTGGCGAAGAGCTCAGCAAGTTTGGCCAATAGTGGGCCACGAATGTGACAAATCAATTTTTATTTTGTTCTAATTTTCAGAGGACCGAAAGAGACAATAAAACCAGGTCAATGCTTCCACATATATTATAGGAGATGATCCTCATGTTTCTCCAGGAAACTTCAGAATTCCCACTAGCACTCAGTTCGCCTATGACCATCTAACTATCTGGTCCCACTCGTTATCAGTGGGATCAGGGTTCCTTCCGATTTTTATCTCGAAGAGTTAGCGCCGGGCTAGCAGAAAATAACTCACCTCTCTAATACTTCAACAAATAACTCACCTCTCTAAACTTTAGCCTTCAACTTCCCGAAACTTCGGCAAAGATAAAAAATAATCACAATCATTGCACAGATTAAAAGATTCTGGAAGAAACCTACAGATTTGCCAACTCTCTCTGTATCCGACTCCCTTCCAGGGAAAGAATATGGTCGACAGATGATTCAAGAGACCTTAAAGATAGCCAGGCTCCACAAGTAAGACCAGCCCCTAAAAGTATAAAAGTGGTGGATGTATAAGTACTTTCATATTTATATAAGATATTGAATAATTACATTCAATGCAGAAAATGCACTTTATATTCTCAAAACAATATATACCCTGAAATTAATTGAACAGGTGATTAGGGTTGTTCGAGGTAATGTTTGCTAAATTTTGAAGTGAACCAAGATCAAACAAGCTTGTTAATTTGGTGTCTGTTAATGTCCGCGAACTGTTCACGAACAATAACGAACACCAAGTTTGTTAACATTTTGTGTTTGTGAACGCGAGTATTATATATTATTCTAGGTTTGCACAAACAAATCTTGGGCTTCATTCGTTCAACAACAAATTAATGGGCATTTCAAGTAAATGAGTTACATAAATAATAAAAAACATTATTATTATTAAATTTTATTTATTATTAAATTTTATTTTATTATTATTTTTTACCACCCTAAAACATATTCACCAGCAGCTAATGAACGAGCTCTTCAATGTTTAAGCTCTGTTCCTTATGAAACGAACATAAATAAATGTTTTTGAACGAGCGCTAATCGAGTTCGAACACGAGCTTTTTACCGAATTCGTCAACAACCCTATCATACCAGTATGATTGGATAGGTGATCATAGATAACAAGAATATCAAGTCTTTCATCAAAATTTACTGGATACAAGAATTGGAGCCAGGATTCTTTTACAAATAACTGTTCAATAAAACAGAGTAATGAAATGGCACAAGTTACATTAGCATAAAAGAAAGCTATAAGAAAAAAATAGTGCAATATTTAGTTTAAGATTACGATTATGAAGTACAACAAAGCAAACATATTGTTTATATTACGTATCTCAAGCTTCTCACCGCTATTGTAACCATTCGTTTCGAAAATGAGAAGATACTCCCAAGTCACAAACATAATTCTTTCTAATCAAACAATTTCCCAGTATGCAATGTAATCTTTCATTACCATCTCCTTAGGTTTATGCAATAATCACTAAAAGACATTGACAAGTTTACATGTGAAAGCATCTCTTCAATGCAGAAATTTTGACAATCAGGAAAATCAGCACAGGTAGTAGAGGATAAATTTGCTACTGAACTAAAGAATCAGGTCAGACGTCAAAAAAAATCAATGCGCCCTCAAAAAAAACCAAAGAAAAAACAAATAAATAAAAGGATAGCTGGGAACGATACCACTTACCTACTGTAAGAGCACCACGGAGTGGATTACGTAGCTTTTTGGTTGCTGACCTCCAAAAGTTTGAAAAGGTAAAAAAATTAACATTTACGAAATTATAGCAGTTCAAAAAAGAAAAACCAGCAGTGATAAAAATCTAAATACATCCACGCACAAGTGCCCAGGTATATCAATATGATATGTACTTCAGCAACTTAAAATGAGCACAGATTAAAAGACATTAAAAGTGCGATTTAACACAGTAGAGAGGTATATTTGATGACATACATAAAACATTATAAAGAAAAAACGAGACAAAACTAATCTTTCCGGCTCCAGTTCAACCAAAGCTCCATTTTTGCCACAAGTCTCCTTGAGCACAAACAGCCAAAATCTTTCAAACATATGTACTTCTTAATGTTCTTGTGAACGATAAGCAAGCACACGTTCATGTATAAAGGCAATTCTGTGATTAGAAACAATCTATGCGCAACAAACTACATTACAGAAACTAAAATGATGATCAATACAAATACCTAACCAAGTAGCGACAGACCCGCCACCAATACCAAGATAAAGGTCCATCTTAGCCCGAATCATGCATGCCTTCAGTAAATTTGCTTCTCCAAGTGACAATTGCTCCTGCTCAGAAGATGAAATCATCAATACAAGTATCATTTTAGATGATGATAACAGAAGATTAGAGCTATAGCGAAAAATGAATTCTAGGTTTTCAATAATTTTACTCCCAAACATAATTCGGTTTAACCGATCAAATTCTGCAGCCATTTGAAGGAAAAAACAGTTTAACGCAAACAAAAGCATAATCAAATACTCGGTATCAGCTCCAAATTCCAAACAATCAACAAAATGGCGCTAAAAGAAATAGAATATCTACAGTTATTCGGAAAGAGGAATTGGGGAGAGCGTACCCTTTTAGAGCGAATAACATGTTCTAGATTGAGAAGAGCGTCAGCCATTATTCTTCGTATATGAGAAAATGGATTTCTAGAATGAGTTTTTCAGATGCTTATTTTCAGCTGCACAATCGCAGTTATTCAAACCTTCATGAGCAAATTAATGGAGTTTAACTGGTAAAATAGAATAATTTGGTCTTATAAGTATACTCAACGACGACGTATCGATCACCATGTCTAGGTCTAATTTTAAGAATGTTTGCGATTAATTTTACTTTTAAAAAAATGATTAAAATTAGAGCTTTTATAAAGATTATTTATTTATTTATTTTTTAAGTAATTTTTAGCTTATAACTTTAAAAAAATTATTTTGTAGTGTTTGCAAAGTCAACTTCTATTTTAAAAGAAGTGCTTCCAATGTAAATTTCTACTTGAGAAATAAATATTTACAATATACTCCCCCCATTTCTAATTGTCGTTACATTTTAATTGGGTGGTTATTGATATTGTTCCATACTGTTCATTTTGATATGCTGAAATTTTATTATACCGTTAGCAATTTAATTTACTTGAAAAAAATTCTCTATATCTATATACGATAAGTACGGTATTTTGGATCAGTTTTCTCCCATCCTATTTGTATTGTAATTGTTGTTTTTATTACTCTTTACTTTTAGCAAAAACAATACTTATATATTTTCCTCTTTCCCCCCTTGATCAAACAAATTCCAAAAAAACAAAAAAAAAAAACAGCTCAAAAAAAAAAAAAAACAAACAAACAAATTCCAAAAATGGCTCACACTCTTCCCGCCTCCACCATGCCCTCCATCCCCACCCCCACCGCCGCCACGCTCCGCCGCCACCAACCGAACCTCAGCCACCTGATCTCCACTGGCGCCACCCTCCCCCATCTCAAACAAATCCACGCCCAACTCATCAAAACCCCCCACGACCACCACCACCTCTTCCACCTCCTTCTCTCTTCTCTCTCCTTCCCTTCATACGCCCTCTCCTTACTCTCCTCCATTCCGCCACCGCCGCCGCAGATTCCGAACAAGATCCTCAAATACTTCTCACGATCAAATGACCCCCATACTGCGCTATTGTTCTTCCAAGCAATGCAGAAGAGGGATTGGGAAATTGACAGGTTCAGCTTTCCGCCATTGCTGAAGGCGGCGTCGAAAGCTCTGTGTCTTGGGGAAGGGAAGGTGGTTCATGGGTTGGCGATGAAGCTTGGGTTTGAATCCGACCCGTTTGTGGAAACTGCTTTAGTGGGAATGTACGCTGCCTGTGGGATGATCTTGGAGGCACGTCTTGTGTTTGGTAAAATGTCGCACAGAGATGTCGTCACTTGGAATATTATGATTGATGGGTGAGTTTACATTTTATGTTGTGGGATTTTCTTTCGTTTTTCTAAAGCATGAAACTTGAACACATGAATCTGCAAATCCATTTGAGTTATATAATTCAATGTTGTAAAAGTCGCTACGTGTTAATCATGTTGAGACTAGGGCGTAATGCCTAGACATGGCTGCATGGGGTATAGGAGTGGTCTGACGGGAAAAAATCAGGAAAAAAAAATATAGGCGGTAAATAGGAGCCTAGCATCTAGGCCTAAATTAGTCGATGATTTTTGCAACAAATACAGAATTTGAAGCATATTATTGGTGTCATACCTATCTTGCTAACACAGTAAGTCTGAACTATTATTTGCACAATTTAGTTGGTAATAATGGCATTTGCTTCCCAAAAACTAGCATAATATGATTGTAGTGTGATATATAATGTACTTTCTGCTAGGGATGCAACCAAACCAAATATTTGCTACCTTTTTGGATCTGAGTTCGGAAAAATATTCGTTCAAGATCGTTCGCTAATTTAAACGAGTTGAGTTTGAGCATTTTCGAGCCTAACTCAAGCTTATTAATATTTGGTTCGTTAGCTCGAAAGTTTGTTTGCGAACGCCGGCTCGCGAGCCAGCTGAGATTATGTATTGTTTGGACTTTTGAATTAAGTTGTTCTGCTGGTTTCAAAGTTAATATATGATATTTTATATTTTTTTATTAAAATGCCATGTTCTCGAAAGTTAGTCATATTTATGTTGCCATAGTTTGAGCTTAACGAGCTCCCAATCTTGTCCTCGAGCTCAATTCTATGCATAACGAGTTCGAGTTCGAACTATGCTCGTTTAAATTGTAGTTGAGTTTTTGCCGAACCAAACTCGAACTATTCACGAGCTCAGTATTTGTAAGACAAACCGAACTCGAACATACCTAGAAAAGCTCGAGCTGAACTCGAGCCTATTGAAAAGTCAAAAGAGCCGAACTCGAGCCCTGCATTGTCCGACTCGATTCGGTTTGTTACATCCCTATCCTTAGGGTGTTTCCTGATTCTGTTTCTGTCTGTAAACAGTTATTGTCAAAAAGGGCTTTTCGATAATGTCTTAGCGCTGCTGGAAGAGATGAAGAGCTCGGGTACAGAACCAGACGCGCGGATTTTTACAACGATTATTTCTGCGTGCGGCCGTGCTGGGAATTTGGACATCGGTAGACTCGTTCATGGCTACGTATTTGAGAACAATATAGAGATGGATTCTCATTTGCAGAGTGCGCTTTTAAACATGTATGCCAGCTCTGGCGCAATGGAGATGACACAAAGTTTGTATGATAAGATGGAGCAAAAAAATGTTGTGGCGTCAACTGCTATGATCTCAGGGTACGCAAAAACTGGAAACCTTGAAGCTGCTCGACTGATGTTCGATGAAATGATCGATAAAGACTTGGTGTGTTGGAGCGCGATGATTTCTGGTTATGCAGATAGTGATAACCCTCAAGAAGCTCTCAGAATATTTTATGAAATGCAGCAGAATGGGATTAAACCTGACCAAGTTACAATGTTGAGTGTCGTCTCAGCTTGCGCTCGTCTTGGTGCGTTGGACCAAGCTGTAGAAATCCATCGATTAGTGGACGAGAAAGGGTTTGGAAAAGCTTTGCCAATAAACAATGCACTTATCGATATGTATGCTAAATGCGGCAGTCTTGATAAGGCAAAAGAAGTTTTCAGTCAGATGTGTAGGAAAAACGTTGTCTCTTGGACGAGTATCATCAGTGCTTTTGCTGCCCATGGAGATGTTGATAATGCTTTGAGACATTTTGAACTGATGAAAGTCGAACACGTGAGGCCCAATTGGGTAACATTTGTCGGCGTTCTTTATGCTTGTAGCCACGCAGGGCTAGTTGCCGAGGGCCAAAGAGTGTTTCAATCAATGTTGAAGGAATACAGAATAGAACCGAGACTAGAGCATTACGGATGTATGGTAGATCTCTACGGTAGAGCTAATCAGTTAAAGGATGCGTTGGAGATTGTAGAGACGATGCCAATGGCTCCTAACATTGTCATCTGGGGGTCGTTAATGGCTGCTTGTCGTATTCATGGTGAGTTTGAGCTCGGCGAATTTGCTGCAAAGCGTGTTCTTGAGATAGACCCTGATCACGATGGGGCCCACGTGTTCTTGTCGAATATATACGCGAAAGAGAGACAATGGAAGAACGTAGGAGTGGTGAGACAACACATGAAGCATAAAGGGATATCAAAGGAAAGAGGGTGCAGTATGATTGAAACGGACGGTGAGATACACACGTTTCAGACTGCAGATCGGAAGCATAAATGGACGGATAAGATCTACAACAAGTTGGATCATGTGGTCGAGGAGCTGAAACGGGTAGGATATGCTCCGAATACTGACAGTGTGTTGGTGGATTTAAGCGAGGACGAAAAGGAAGAAGTTGTTCTCTGGCATAGCGAGAAACTGGCGTTGTGTTGCGGATTGATAAGCACGGAAAAATCGAGCATTCGGATAATAAAGAACCTTAGGATCTGTGAGGATTGTCATAACTTCATGAAAATGGCGTCGAAGGTTTTTGGTAGGGAAATTGTGATTAGAGATAGAAGTAGATTTCACCATTGTAGAGATGGTGTTTGTTCTTGCAAGGATTTCTGGTGAACACTGATTGTATTATAGCATTTGCCATTAATAGTAGGTTAATATGGAAACAACCTAAGTTAATGGGAAAAATAGATACTCCTTCCGTCCCGGCTTAATTTACACACCGGTTTCGGCGCGTATATTCAGAAAAAACAGTTTTTTGCTTTTTAGTCGACTTTTTCGAAGGTGGAGATTGAGGTTGGAGATTTTAAAGGTAGAAATTGTAAGATTCCTTTTCATTTTGGGGTGTGCAAAATAGGGTGGGACGATCGAAAAAGAAAAGCGTGCAAATTAGGGCGGGACGAAGGGAGCATCTCACAAGTCACAAGCACTTGACCTATTTAAAGCCTAAGGAATTAAGCCTCACGAAACGCCGTTCATTGAATATCCGAAGCTTGATGCCTCCCGTAAAATAGTTTTGGAGTTTTAATGTTTTGAGGGCAAAAACTAGAAATTAGACTAAATTTATACTAGTCGTAAATTTTTATTTTGTTTTTACCAATAAACAATGGTATACCGGTAGCAATTTGAGACGATTTTAAGATCGGGAACACAAAATAGAAAAAAAAAAAACACTAAAGATGGGGTTGATTTTTTACATTATCCCTTTGAGACTTGCTTATTGCAATTCTGTCATACATAACATTGAGAACAAAAAATAGCTAAACATTCAAAAAGCTCCTCATTAGAAATGAGACTCAAATGCTTTAAAGATCTCTACAAACTTTATTCTAAAAGTCCTCGTCTAATTCTGAATAATCCTCGGTTACGTACATTTGTCCCCAATTCTCCCGCTTACTTCTTCTTAGAATCCTCAGGTTACCGCTTGATTAGCGTCTAGCATCTTTTAGAACACTGTACTTCTTCAAGTAGGAGGAATCGTCCTGTGTCGCGTGCTTTGACAACGTCGGATTCCAAATGTGGGCCCCATCCAGAACTCGCGCTTTATCTTTCCGAACTCTCTTGCAAGCCTGAACTTTAAGAAGTCCATTGCAGCTGAAACCAGCTTTCCATTGTCGACAAGAAAGCTTCGTCTGTACTCAATGATCCACGTATTTTGATCGAATTGCACAACGGAGGCACTCCATTTTCGTTGCACCCACGAACTGTTGTCATTCATCCGAACCAAATAACTGGTGTTCGTATCAGACCACTACAAAATGATCCACAAAATTAGCTTACTATACAAGAAAATTCGCTAATCGATCAGCAATAGAGAATCGAGTTACCTCTGTAACTCTTCCGGAAATAACTGTGAATGATCGCGGCGAATAATCTGATGCAAGCAATCCAGCAGTCTGCAATGGCCATCCCCAAATGCTCACCTCTTCTATCATCGATTTATAAAGCACGCACCGTGATTTAAGCAACATTCCATTCTACAATCCAAAATTAAGAACTCAAACTCTAGAATGATCAATTGATGAGCTAAAATGATCTAAAAATCCAGAAGTTCTTCCCCACCCCTACCAGTATTGTATGTATTTCATTAAGAGGAGAGACACGTGTGCAAAAAAGCAACTTTTTCTATGTTTTTGCCCATAAATCGGTCATCCAGTCGAATGCACGCAATGCCGATAAGGGTAGAAAAAAACTTCCCGTAAAAAGTGAATTAATCAAGATGCAATTCTACAATCCAAAATTAGGAAATCAAACTCTAGAAGTGGTTAAAAAAAATCGAAAAATTCTTCCCTACCCCTACTGGCTTTTGTATCCCATTAAATTGGTGAAACGTGTGCAAACAAATAACTTTTTCTACCCCCATGTATAGTACATCTATTCGAATGCAACAATGTCGGATGCAACAATGTCGGCAGAGGTAGAGAAGAACTTCCCGTAAAAACCAACCTGATTGATTTTCCACAAGGAATGATCACCACAACTGCAGCATAACACATCTTTACCAACTAAACCTTCTAGCTCATTCTTCAAGAACAAAAACCTCGAATTCAAATTTCCAAAATCCCTAGATTTGACCCCCAAATTCTTCACAACGTCTGCTGATAATCTAGGCTGCAGAGATCCAGAAATCATCCACGAAATCCCATAATCAACACCAAAAACCAAAATTAAACCCCAAAATAGCTTCAAACCGAAAACCCTGAATCCCCAATTCTCCTTCCTCGTTTCCACTTTCTCCTGAAAATTGGGCGGAGAAACCGTCACAGCGCTCGATCGAGCGCTCGATTTCGGCGTACAAGGATCCGGATTGAAGGAAACGGGGCTTCTAGGTCTAGAAATGGGGATCTGGGTAGAATGTGGCATCAAATCGCGAGTGGCGTTTATGCTAGCAAGGCAGATTTCGCATTTGCAATTCGCGTTTTTCTTGCATCCTGGATAGTAAAAGCTGTCGACGGTGACGGAGGATTTGACGGAGGAATTTGGAGTGAGAATCACGGTTGTTTTCATAGTTTCTTCGAGGGTTTTTTGCTTTCTGTGATTCATCTTTCTGGATTTTGAAATGTGTTCTTTTGACAGCCCTAAACAGTTAGTGTAAGCAAAATTGTGGGGTTTTTTGAAAATTTGAATCTAACGGTCATGTGCAGGGATTTTAAATTTTTTCATTTTTTAATATAGGGGTTTTAAAGTTTTCATTTAAGGGGAGCTAACGATGGACATTGATGAGTGATTTGTTTATTAAATAATGGGAAAGGTACATATAGGCCCTTTAACTTTTGGCCCATGCTCAAATTAACACCTAAATTATTTTTTTGTTCAGTAAAACACTTGAACTTTTTAATTTGGACAAATCAACACCTTAACTTTTTATGTAGTACAAATAGACACTTCCGTCCAAATTAAAGTTAACACCGTTTATTTTATCTGACATGGCATTGTGGGCCCCAACATTTGCACAGTCAGCCTAAAAATTAAAATGCTTATTTTCCTGAACAAACCCGTCTGGTGCAGCCCACATTCAAACCCTAAAAGTCCCCAAATTGATTCACTGTCAGTCTCCATTCTATCAAGAGCCAAATCGGAAATAAAAAAAATGGACAGTCAGAGCCCGAAAGAAAGCGGACGACAGAAGACAGATGGTGGATGAGCCTCTGCGGGAGTCTGCTCCAGTTACTTGCTTATGCTGCACCAGGCGGGTTTGTTCAGGAAAATGAGCATGTTAAACTTTAAGCTGAATGTGCAAATGATGGGGCCCACAATGCCATGTTAGATAAAATAAACGGTGTTAACTTTAATTTGGACGGAAGTGTCTATTTGTACTGCATAAAAAGTTAAGGCGTTGATTTGTCCAAATTAAAAAGTTCAAGTGTCTTACTGGACAAAAAAATAATTTAGGTGTTAATTTGAGCCTGAGCCAAAAGTTGGAGGGCCTATACGTACCTTTTCCCTTAAATAATAGATGACAATGGGGTGGGATTCTAGGGGTGTAAGCGAGTCGAGTCAAATTGAGTATTGATGGATTCAAGTTCGAATGCGAATTCAACCAACAAGTTTGAGACTCGAGCTACGAAGTTATATTTTTGCAAACTCGAGCCTGATTCAGTATAAACTCGTCGAGTTCGATATCAATTCGGCTCGGTTTGATTTTAATAAAATGTAATTTAAAAAAGATTAAAAAATTAATAAAAGTGAAAAATGTTAATTGTAGGAACGTAAAAAATTTAAAAAAGATTAAAAAATAAAAACAACAATGAAACCTAGGCCTGTGCAAGCACCCAACTTGGGTGGATCTTCAGTCAAGAATCTCGTTAGGTTCAAAATGGTGAGATAAAACATCTTTTGTTGCCACCTCTTGAAGTTCAAACCACTAAACTTCTTCGGTTTATTCGCATGATTGACCAGAACATTCACCATAGGAGACGTGGACATGAGGGACAGTGAGAGCGTGATGGTTGGAGGAGGCAGATTTCCAGCAGTGTTGGTACCATCATTGAGAGTGTTGTTCGAAGTCATCGTACGAATCTGTTTTAAGCTTGTAGGAATGTAAAAGGTGGTGGCTAATAGAAACAATAGTGAAATCAAGGCCTGTGTAAGCACAATATCTTTAAAGCAGATTCGTCCGCTCTCACTCGGTGCTAGGAGACTCGTGAACGTCCATTTTCCATGATACAACAGTAACTTCCTAGCACATAAATTTACTGTACGGAGAACTGAAATTGTGTCTGACTTGTATCACGAAACTGGAGGGCCAAAATAAAGAACAATAGGACAAACTAGAAGGAGAAAAATAACAGAATGCTGGAAATATTTTTTCTGAATCAATTTCGGATACTTGGGTGCCTAAACATGCTGAAAGAACCACTATTTATAGGCTCTTGATGGACTGTTGGAGGGCCCATGATGTCCTATCTTAACTCCAGGGTGTTCCTAACACCTGAAGTTACAAATACGTGGAGAGATGAGAAGACATCAGTTAGGAAGTTCTAGACCGGATCAACATCGTATACGCAAGTCGTGCTTGCACATAAGTCCCTTGGACCTCGACCTTTGATTTGCACCCCCTTCGTCTGGGTGCGCAAGAGGGAGAGACTCTTTGATATTCATTCATACAATCCTTTACAACAAGTTTACTTTGACAAATTGCATGGGATTATGACTATTAATCCATATATTCCAATGTTTACTTTTCTTGACCGTTAAAACGGGTCAATCTCACCGACCCAGGTCTGCAATTACTTGGGACAATTGGATGCATCAATGATCCCACTCCACCCCCTTTGACTAAAGTGGTCACTAGGGATAACCAACTTTGTTTTTCCTTGTAGTCCTTTTTCATCTTTTAATGATTTTTTGTGCGTCTTTCTTTTTTTTTTTTTAATTTGTGGCTTTCTGTTTGCAATCGAAGGTTGTTATGTCGAATTTAGAGAGAAATCTAGATATCTTGAACGAAGTTTGCTGTAAGAACTTTAATTTTTTTAAAAAGAAATTGTCAATTCTTGGTATGTATTTTGGATTTGGCCTTCAACTTTCTCGTAATGGTATTAATTTTCCTTAAGGTGGGCTCTAGCATCAAATGGATTATTATATGTTTGAAGACAACAATGAACATTATCTACACCAGCATATGAATTTTTTTATGGGCTAATTACATGAAAATTCACGATATTTTAGTCAATTATCATTTACAACATGACTTTTCAAACATAACATAGAAATACATCAGCTTTGTGATTTTTTAATTCAATACACCCGACTAAGTTTTTTGCTTCAATTGTTGTTGTCGAGCCTGAAATTGAAATTTTAACCGCCTAATTGCAGTCGTGTAGCTGTGCAAATTTTTATAACTCTTAATTATATGAAAAAACATTGTTTTATTGTTAAACCTAATCATAAAACATTATTGTTTTCATTTAATTAGAGTCTGTAGCTGCAATAGATAAAATTTCGATTTCGGGCTCCACGTCAGCAATTGGAGCAAAACATTTATTCGGCTGTATTGAATTGAAAAAATCATAAAGGTTGTGTATTTCTATGTTATATTAAAAAATCATGTTGTAAATAATAATTGAACAAAAGGTGGTGAATTTTTACGTAATTAACCCTTTTTAATTTGGTTTTTTTTTTTTGGGGTTATATCACGAGTCTGTAAAAATTGTTTGATTCTTGAAAATACATGAATGTGAAAGATGATTATTTCGCACCTATAATAAGTTTATCGATTTTGAACAAATTGTAGATTCAGATTCAAGGGTGCTAGCACCGGATTCTTCACTGTGCGTAGCATCCACCCATTTAAAGCCAATAAAAATCTACTATTCCCTCTATCCCGAATGAACTTGCACACTTTTCGTTTTCGTTCGTTCCAAGCAAACCTGCACACTTCTTAATAAGGAAAGTTATAACACAATCTCCATCATCAAAATCTCCACTCTCAATCTCCACCATCAATCAACCTTTGAAAAGTCAACAAAATCTCAAAAAGTAATTTTTTCTTCATATGTATGCCAACACACTATGCAAGTTCATTTGAGATGGAGGGAGTATTACTTATTGCAACTAGTGTGGGGTACATATTCGACCTATTCCATTTAAATATGGGGGATTAGGAATAAACTAATTTTTGCTCTAATTAAAATGGAGTCGGTTACGGGTGGGAATGTTATTGTGATGTGAAGAGACTGAACAAAAATCAGAATTGAAGTCTAATTTCGTCGACTAACATAATTTGGAGGGTAGAAATGTAAAATTCGTATCCCAACCTGTTTGTGATACAGAAAAGTAAACAAATAACTTGATTAATTGGTCACATGTTAAGCAAAGAGAATTGTGAAATGCAAACATTGGTTTATTTTGGGACCAATTATACGAGTCACACCTCAAATTCGATCCAAATCCCTTACAAAGGGATACAAAGGAATATCCATACCTTAAAAGTAAATAAGCGCTTAAAAGGCAAATTATATTTATACTTGCCACTATTATTCCACGTTTTCACTATGGGATAAATTTCAAAAAGCCACTTTACACTCCTAATTAAGAAAAACTCAAAATTGAGGCACTGAACAAAATTCAGGTCGTTTCACTAAAAATTTCCCAACATTTATTTGTTTCACAGTGAGACGGTCCTACCCAAGAATTAGAGATGGCAGTTCGGTCCGGTTGGCCTCACATGGCCTACCTCATTGGGTCCAAGATTATAAGTCGGGCCGGGCCTATTAGAGTCGATAGTCTTGTGGGCCAATAATTATTATGCTCTCCTCATTCTTTTAAATATATGAAGATTTTCAAGTCGATTAACAGTCTGTCGGACGTTTGACTCATCGAATCGGACTTATTGAACCCGATAATTCTGCAGGCCTAAACTTTTATGGCTTAGTCCATCTAAAATCTCGGATGAATTGGGTCAGCCCATCAGACCGGACCGTTTTTCCCGGCTTAGAATTCCTCGGTCAACAACTGGTCAGACCAGAATTGAAGAACTGATGTAAGAAATTAACCCGGGTTTTATGCAAGGAATGGACAAAGATTTAAAGCAGACGTGCATTATGTGTGCATTAAAACATTTGTACAAAATGTCAAAGTTCTTCTAGAAATTATAAGTAAAGGAACAGCTATTTTAAGGTGATATAAAGTGGTCCAAAACAATGCAAGAAATGGAAACTTACACATTGAGTTGGAAAGACACATAGCAACTTTATGTTCTTGTCCTCTTTGTTAGGTTATCAATACATGTCTTGAATCTCAACATTTATTCTCCTAAAATTTGGCTTTTTCATTTGAGAATAGGGGTCTATGTACTACTGAGGGATACTTGTGTTGGGATGTAGTGGCACGTACAACGTTCGTTGTGACACATTCTTGGATGATACATCAACTTAAATAGGGAAGATGTATTTTTGTTTAAGGGATTTATAGGATATGATGTGTATCGAAAATTGTAAAAGGTGTATTGGGAATTGTAATAGGTAATGTAGGTAATAAGGTGTGGATGTGGAGGGATGAGTCATCTACCTGTATAATAAAATACGTTGGATGGGCCATGCCTATTCGGATGGGGACAAAATTGGTCCGGTCAAACCCGTCCGATATTTTAAATGGTTGGGTCATAAAATCTAGGCCCAAAATATCATCGGATCAACAGGCGATCTGATAGGCCAAAAGTCCGATAAATCATGGGTTATCCCAAAATCTTAGTATATGTAAAGAAAAAGTCGAGCCTTCGTAGAGAGACCAATGTTGTAGAGATCGCTAGACGTTAGTTAGGCGGTGCACTGTGGCCTAACAACTAGTTGGGGTTTAGGGGAAGCTAATCGGTGCATAGACATGGTTAGATGGGGATGAATCGAAAAATAAATATGGACGATTTATGAGAACCTAGCACTTAGACCGAAATTAATCGGAGATAGTCGAGAATTTTTTGTAACGGTGATAGGAACAAATCTAGAATTTTGAAAATGGATCCAATTTACAAGCCCAAATATGCAATCTAATTCTATATCATCTCTCTAACCTAGCTTTGAGGAAATCATTACATATATTGGTGAAATCATTACATCAAGTTGTAAGTTAGTTGAATTTGTTTGACATATTTAATAATTCTTTTTGACAAAGTAGGCTAACTACTCACTTAATTTAAAGAAAACTAGCTTCTCAATTAGTGATACCCGATCATTTATTTGGTAGGGTGAATTGTATTTTGGGATAGCAATCATTGATTCGATAAACCAACGTGATTCGACTCTAAACGAGAGAAAACTTAAACTTTGACACGAACACAATTAATTCGATTTGATCCGAATCGACCTGAAATCAATAATTTATTTTAAAATAGAATAATAAGTTGTGTTAAATAACTTTTAGTGTATACTTTGAATTGACCTAAAATCGAGACGAATCCTAACCCCGATAATCCAAATTGTAATTCTACATGTAATAAGTGTAAGTTTAATGAAATATTAAGGATGATTAAAGTTAAGGGTGATTCTATGGTACCACAGTGATACCGGTACCACTGTGAAAGAAGAATATATATTATATAATTTAGTGAGCCCCTCATATTTAAATACATATGTATTCTTCTCTTATAGTAGTATCGGTACCACAGTTATACCGAAGTTGAATTCTAAAGTTAATCAAATTAAATTTTATAGTTATGATGATGCAACTCAGATACCAAGAAAGATATAAAATCTTGAAAGGAAAAAAAAGTCACAAATTAGGTACAATATTAAGCACTATTAAATCAAACAAAGCAAAAAGCATAATTTCCTATGAACTATTTTCTAATTTAAGTGGGAAGTTGACCTTTCATATTGTAGTTTAATCATTAATGTATGTACCATATATATATATATAATTTTTTTTTTCTTTCTTTTCCTTTAATAATCAAGGGTTTTTGGGGTATTATTTTGTTGCAAATGAAAGCAAAAAGTGGTCCATTTTTTGAAGACTACTCCACTGCTTTTACTCGCTTTCTAGCCGCCCCGCTCGAATTAGTGCCATATGTTGGGTCGAACTAGGTCAATCGAGAATTCAGTTGGACTGAAAAAGTATGTCTAGTCCAGACTTATTCTCCTAGAATATATTGATATTTATCGAGCCCATTTGAAGTATGTTGACAGCCGTTTTGTCTGGGTCAGTGCCATATATTGGGTCGAGCTAGGTCAACCCAGTTGGGCTGAAAAAGTGTGTCCAGCCCCGACTTATTCTCCTAAAATACATAGATATTTATTCGATCCACTCGAAGCATGTTGGACAGACGTCCGGCCCGGTCAGTGCCATATGTTAAGGTCGAGCTAGGTCAACCCAGAATTCAGTTTGACTGTAAAAGTGTGTCCAGCTCCGATATTCTCCTAAATACATAGATATTTATCGGGTTTACTACAGGCATGTTGGACTGTTGACTCATCAGACAACGTTTGGTGGGACCTATGATACTTCGCGCTAGTCCAAGTCACCTAAAATATCTGAGCGGATGGGGTCGAAGTAATTTTGTCACCTCTATTATTTCATCGCACATTTCCATATACAAAACAACATTACCAATAACACATATGTACATTTTCTAATACTGTTGAAATAGAAGACAAAACACGAAACATAATCAAAGGGAAAAATGTTAATTATCTACAAAACATAATTTGACTTGCTAAAAATCACTTCTCCTCCCAAAAATTATGTTAATCATCTCTTTATCCTAAAGAGAGGAGAAGGATTTCATTACAACAGACAAAACAACAACATATAATACTGTACAAACAAAAACAACATAAAAAACCCTTATTTCAATCAAAGATTAGGATCTAGGACAACCCATTCTTATTATTTTTTTTTTTTTCTGAAAAATAGTTTTTAAATCCATTAAATTTTACTATTTTTTATTTAATAACATTATTTTCTTTATTTCGATTCTGGTTCTTTAACTTACGAAATTCAATAAGTTGGTCCCTTAACTTTCAAAATTCGACAAATTGATCATTTGACCGTCCATGGTGGGTACTGTCCAATTTTTTCGAATTTTAAAAATTAAGAACTAGTTTATCAGATTTTAAAAGTTAAAGAACCAGAATCAAAATAATAAAAAACAACGTCCTTAAATAAAAAAGTAAAACTTAATGAACTAAAAAAACTATTTACCGTTTCGTTCAGTAATAAGAGAATGTAGAGTCATCTCCAACTTGTGATGTGCTAGATGACCTCGAATATTTCTTCGGGGTGGCCGAAGAAGATGAAGATGGCGATTTCGCCATATCACCCGATCTCCTCCTTAGCATCTGCCGCATCCCGTCCGCGACCCGAACCGCCGGATTCGACTTATATTTTCGACAAAACGACATGTGAGCCTTGACAGCTTCCTCCATTCCAAACTGTTTTTTGGTTCCTCTGTTAACTTCATCTCTTACAGCCTCAGAACATAGGCCACATAGCCATTTGTCTTCAAATTTGGCTTTGATTTCACTAATGTAGTCTTGTGTGCAATCTTCTTTTAGACCACAACACTCACATTTCACTAATTCTATGTCCATTTTTATTAAAAAAAATTAAAAAAAAAATTAAAATTTAAGGTTTTAAGACAAGGTTTGTAGTGATGAGAGAGAGTGGAGAAGAGTGAGAAGTTATAGTAGGGGATGTGCCACAATTTTCTCCATGTTATAAGGGGAATTGGGTTGGGAATATGGGACAATATGGGTTGGGGGCCCCTATAGGTGTGGGCCCTTCTTTTCTTTTATTTTTTTGGGGACCGGGGTGGCAAAGAGTACCGGCAGATTCGAGTTCGACTAAATGACTCGAGACTCGAGTATGATCAAGTTTATTTTTTTTAAACTCGAGCTCAGTTCATTAGAAATTTGTTGAGTTCGGATTGACTAGACTCGATTCGTACAAAATAAAATAGAAATAATATATTTAAATTAAAAACATTAATTATACTACAAAGGGTTGTTAATGGGGACCTTATAGAATTAAGATATATCTATAATTATGTTAACACTGAATGGTAAACTAATAATTTAACACAAACTCGATTAAGCTCGCGAACTTACTGAGTCGAGTAGAACTCGAGCAGCTCGCGAGTTGTCACTTACACCCTTAGTGGCAATTTGGAGTTTTTGGTTGGGTTCGTGTTCAATTTCGGATCGATTCTGGTTGTATATTAAAATTTATTTGGAGGATTGGGTGGATGTAGGGGTGCCAATTCGAATCATGGGGTCTGGTTCGTGCTCGATTTTCGGCAATTCGGGTTATATATAAAAAATGAGACATATAATTATTACATTTAAAGATAAATGATTGTATTTAGGTCGTTTCAGGTTAAAACTAGATTAATTGATTCGTGACGTGTTAATTTTAAATTTCTCTCGATAAATTTAGATCTCAGTTAGGTTCCCTAATTGATGAGCTACTTGGTTTTGTCTTTTTGTGTTTGTTTAGGGAGAAATTGTGTAATGCTTGATTGGTAGTTACTTTCGGTTGGCATAGTTTGAAGGGCTCCATGTGAGTTTAGTTACACTAGAGACTATTGAGAATTGCATCAAAATATTAATTTATTTTTTGAAGATTAATGGATTGGTCTATTTTTGGAACTGCTTTTTTGAAAAAGTTGTCTTGCAATTACACGTGGCAAATTCGGATAAGTTTCATGAATTCTTCCAATTCATCCGACATTTTAGGCTGTATAGTCATTTAAATCTTAATTCGAGGTATTATCTATTTTAACTAGTCAACTCTGATGAACCCGACAGATCACGGGCTAACCGGGCAAATCTTTGTGTATTCTCCATCCAACAAAAGAGTCATGATATTTTTATGTACAACTTTTATTTGTAACCAATTTATAGGTATTAGTATAATTTTTTATGTTCATTAGTGTGTTTTTTAACATGAAAATGATAATGTAAAAGTTTCATTGAGTAACTAGCTTTATTTTTTATTACTTTTAAATAAAAGGATATACTTTTGTTTTAGGGTCGAGATATGATTAAGAAACTACTCCACGTGTCTCACAAATATAGACTTCTCTTTGCTCCGAACATCTAAAAGTGATAGTTTCCTTTCTTTACTAGGGGTGTATTAAATGTTACTTTTCTAAATATACCCTACTAAATGATTCATTGAAATTATTATACTAGTATCGCCCTTTAATCCACCTTAATTAAGTTAGGATATTACATGAAATTTCACATGTATTAAATTAATTTCTAAATATGTTTGAAACTTAGAAGGGACCATCTTTTGTAAATACTCTCTCCGTCTAAAAAAGAATGTCATTTTAAACAATTTAAAAAATTTCACAATAAGTGTCATTTTACCAAAAAAACTACTCCCTTCGTCCCACCTTATCTTACATATTTTCCTTAAACGGCCGTCCCAACTTATCTTGCACAGCCTAAAAAAGAAAAGTTATAACATAATCTCCATCCTCAAAATCTTTACCCTCAATCCACCTTTGAAAAGTCAACAAACAACCAAAAACCAACTTCTCTTAATACCCGTGCCGCCCCTTCCCTTCCCTCCCCCCCCCGTACAAGATAAGTCGGGACGGAGGGCAATTCTTCCAATATTATCTTAAACAACCTACTTAGTTTAGTTGATTATTTCTTTATTTTACAAAACATACCAATTAAATATTAATTTTTAATTTCTTAAAAAATAGCTAAAATATCATTCTTTTTTAAACGAAAGAAGTATTAATTTAGTGATAAATTACAAAAAGGTAAGGATAAAAAAGAATAAAAAGTTAAACCAAAAAATGTATATTTCACTAGCAGACAATGTGATTTAGATCTCCACCCATATAATATTGCATGTGATAAAGTATTTTGATTTTTTATGTCTTGATTCACATTTTAATGCCAACAAAGAATTTATGACAAACAGCTAGTTAAGTTGTGGCACAGCTAAATCAGCAAACACTTGAATTTATGTAGAAATTATCTTGCATTGATAATCAAAGCTTGTATGCATGTTTCACCATTTAAGGCACAAGTTATTCTATAGATAAGATGTGACATAGCTAAAGTATTAGACGGGAGTAGTTCTTTTGTACATCAGTTGTGTGGATTTTCAGATCTGTTACATGAACATTTTTTTGAAAAATGTTAGCGTTTACGTCGAAAGATATTACTGAAGAGTGGTGTCATGCTGAAAGTGTATTAATGTTTATGCTAAAATGTATTGCTTGTTTTGAAAAATTGTATTGTGCTGAAAAGGTAATACTTTTATTTTTCAGAACAAGTAATGAATTTCAGTATAAACAGTGATATATACATTCTCATGGATCGGTATCTAACCCGGATTATACGGATCTAAAATGCGTGCTCTTGGTGTACATGAGGATTAGTGATTCAACAATTTCTTCAAATTGGTCCAATTTTCATGGCTTGTCCTATCGGATGATCCAATCATTCACGTGAAAGTGAATTGTAATCTAAAGATGATATTTTCGTGATTTTAACTATTTCTGAAGTGAGTGGTTGGATCATCCATTTAAGTACTACCCAAGTAGGTGGCGTAGAATCATTCCACTTTTATTTTACCAACTTCTTGTTGAAGCTATGAAATTGTTGGAAAAAACCTATTTGGGCATATTTCGGGTACGAACCGGTAACGGAACGTGTAATTTTAAGTTGGTAGCACTCTCCTCCGGAAGAGGTTTGAGACGATATATTATTTGCCCAAATTGGAGTTTGGGTAAATAAAAAATTGAAGCTCAAAGTATAACACTTGAAGTTGGTCTTGGGGATTTGTCCCACATTAGAAAATTTTGAAAAAATGGCTAGTATATATATATATTTTTCCTTCTAAGAAGCATGTGAATGTGTAGCATAAAGGCTCTCTCTTGCGCACCCAGGCGCAAAGGGGTTCAAATCAAGGACCGATTCGAGCCTCGGACAAGGAGACTTGTGTGCGAGTGCGACCTACGTACATGAATGACGGTCCCTTGAGCCAATTTTTGCAATTATTTTTCCAATTCTACATGATCTTTCAGTTTCATGGTTGTTAAACTTGTCCACGTTTTTACCTTAAGTAGTCTTAATTTCAGTAACTTCTGAAGTTAATTTTGAAAATTAATTCAATAGTAGTGGCTCAACCAACAATCAGTTTGAGACTATTTGTAGTGGCTCTTTCCAATTCATTAGACACAACTTCAAAAATACCTTCTTCAATTGATATTCCTCTCCAGTAAACTTACTTTGGCCCTCTGTTGTTTGGTGATACAATTCAGGCATCTTTCAGTTTGCTGTAGAACCGAAACTGCGTGCAACGATTTCTACTAAACCTGTTGTTCCCGGAGAAACTAACCTCCGGTTGTTCTCTTAGCACCATGAAGAAAAGACGAATTAGTTTTAAGGAAACTATGTTAATCACAGGCCTCGATTTGTTAGATTTTATAGCCATCAACTTATTTTCGTCCTACAGAAACAAAGTCTCACATCTTATCGATGGGGAGGATTGTTGGGACATGTATCAAACAAAGTTTTACATGGTTACCCAATAAAAGGATCATGAGGGTATTAAGACAGACAAGTATTTTCTATCATGTCCTTTATAAGGACAGACAAATATCTTCATTAGTATAAAGAATTTTAGGATAACATTTAAAAATAAAATTGTATGGACTCGACTCAAAACCAACAACATCATACTAATATAAAGATTGAAGTTCATACAGCCCAACACTCTTGGTCCGAAAAATATTTATGTGTCAACATTTTTGGACTATTATGTAAATTTAATCACACAAAATATTTTGATTCATATAACAATATTCATATTGCCAATACACATTGGGTGCGTTTACTTAGCACTTTGTCCAATTTATTAAGGATTAGGCCAGTCGGGTCGTGTTTCTTTTGGGGTTGCTAGCAATATATTTACACACATTACATCACATTTTTCTCTTTTTTTACACTAAAAACAAATCACAACCCACTCTCCAACCAACAAATCTAAACACCCATTTATTTAACCCGACCTTCTTCTTCCACTTAATTTCACCCAACATACAGTACCCCAACCTCTTCCAACCTTAAGTAACACAATCATTATGTACCTCGATGCTTGTTCTGGTATATAAAATGAAATATTGTTTGTAATTAAGAAATGCGAGTAACTGATAAGTTTTCTTTCAATATTTTAACTAGATTAGGACCTGAATTTTGGAGGTTCTCATTTTAGGATTTGAATTTTGAGTTTTTTCTTAGTTAGGGATCTGAATTTGAAATTTTATTCTCAATTCATGTCTTACATCTTGAAAAATAGGAAACATTCTCCGATGTACGGAAGATTCAGTACATAGTAGATTGAAATTTTCAATTCGGAGTATGTTGAAAATTTTCAATATATCGTACTAATCATTTCATATATCGAATAATGTATCTTATTGCGAGATGCAAACCTTAAATTAACAATAAAATGCATATCTAGCCCAAGAAATCCTCTAATTCAACCCACAAATTAAAACATTTTTCAAAATTCAACCCGAGGCTTTACCTACTAATAAATTCTTGAGAAAAGTTAGCAAACCCTATTTGTCATGTGTAATACTCCCTCTGTTCCGATTCAACTTGCCTACTTTTCTTTTCGGTTTATCTCAACTTAACTTGCCAGCCCATAAATGACAAATTTCTCTCACAATCTCCACCTTTAAAATCTTCACCCTCAATCTTCACCTTTAAAAAAGTTAAAGATAAAATCTATTTTTTCTTAACCTTCGTGCTCGGCCAAAGTAGACAAGTTAGGCTGGGACGGTGGAAATATTAATAATAATAATAGAGGATGAGCCTATTTTTCTCTTTTTTTGAAGAAGTCCATCTATGGCACACTATGTGGTAACTAATTCTAACCAACACTATTGAAATAGACATGTTAGAATTATCAGTGGTGGGGATGAACTTTTGAAATCAATGTGGGGTTTTCCCTTTTTTTTCTTGTTTAGAATGAAATCAATGTCATTTTGGTTTTTTGGTTTTTCTTTTTTCCTTTTAGGTCATCAATGTATAAAAAACTTATACTTGATTTAATTAAGTAACTAGTTAGTGTTCCAAGTTCTTGGAGCACCTTTAGAGCCATGAGACCATCTGTTACATTTTACCGTTTCATTTTGTGTTTTATTATATTCACTATCCAACACATGTATTGAATAATGACACGAATTAATATGTATCATGTGTTAAATTAAGTATAACAGAAGATAACAGAAGATGAAACATTTACTGTAACAGAAGATCCGAACTAAAAATTGAATATAACAGAAGATGAAACATCTATTGTAATGAAAGGATCCGGATTGTAGCGCCCATGATGCCAATCCTTGACCCAACACGATAACCTGACTTGAATATGGTCTAAAGTTATTATGAGAAAACACAGATTCAGGCGACCCAAAACCAATCGACTTGATTTAGGCTCAATTTTACTAACATTTAATGTTTTGTTTTTAGAATAACTCAAAATCAATCTAGAACACCACCTACCTTTATACCATCATTTTTTAGTGGACAAAAACTTATATGAGATCGTTACACGGTGTGATAGAAAAAAATATCACTGTAAAAATATCATGTTTATCTGTAAAAGTATTATTTTCTTTAACAAAAAAAGTATCACTTTTTGTCGCAAAAGTATCACTATAGCAAAAGTATCACCTTTATCTGGAAAAATATCACTCAAACAAAAGTATCACTTTTATCCGTAAAAATATCACTTTTTTCTGTAAAGGTATCAATTTTTCCTGTAAAAGTGTATTTCGTCACACGTGAGATCGTCACACAAGACTCACTGTAGCAAAAGTATTACTTTTTTTTGGAAAAGTATCACTTTTATCCGTAGAAGTATCATTTTTTTTTTCTGTAGAAGTATCAATTTTTCCTGTAAAAATGTATTTCGACACACGTGAGATCGTCACACACAAAAGTTTGTCTTTATAATGAATTATATTAAATAAGTTGGATATGGTTAGCCTAATAATCCTTAACCAATCTTATCCACCAATCTAAACATCACCAAAGATGATTATTACATATAAGTGCATGATTTGTTTTTTTTTAATTTTTTTTGGTAAAAGCATCATACTCTCAATTTGACTAATTTTTACTTATAATTTTTTTTAATCACGTGATGTTGATAACATAATTTCATCATTATGAAAATGACACATTCAATAATTAAAGATGATACTCTTTAGATTTTCCACATTATAGTTTAGTGGTTAGTCTAGGGTTACCTTTTCCTTCCTCATGAACAAGGTTGCTTTCACTTGTGGTTGATTTTATCATTTTGACTTTGATTTGTCATTGAAGTGGTCCTTATTATAAATTAATTTGGTTAGTGAAATGATCCCGCTAGCGTGGCACGTATATCCTATCTTTTTGGTGAGAGGTGATAATTCGAATGGTTCCTTTCGACTTGGTCCACTCCATCAAACCCACCTCATAATTTGAGCCGAATAAGAATTTCATCGAACCAATATTTTTGAGTTCAGCCAGTCCAACACTTTTAAATATACTAAATTTTTTAATTGGGTTCGTGGTTTATCGTAATTTTAGGCCATTAGGTTGGACCTGATAATATTTTGAACTTAGATTCCTATGATCCAATCCATCTTAAGTGTCGGGCGGGATTGGAGGATTTTGCCACCTCTACTTCTAATTAGTTGCTACAACAGTACATTAGGAGTGGCAAACATTCAGCTCGTCCAACATTTTGAGTGGATTGTGTCGTATCCTGAATTATCATTAGGTCTAACAAGTCAAACCAAAAAAAAAAATTAATGTATTATAAAAAGTAGATGGATTGAGCTCACTAATTTTCAGCTCGACAAAATTCCAAGTTATTGATATATAAGATTGACCCAATAATAACAATAAGTAATTGATGTCAAGTGCATTAATTTTAATTGATCCTCATATATTATGTATATAAATAGATAATAGATTTTGTAACTGATAAAATCTAGACTCCCTTCTTTCACAAAAACAAATTATTTATATACTCCTTTCGTTTTAAAATAAGTGTCGTTTTAATCATTGTTGTAAAAGTTAAGATTCATAAAAAATGACAAATATATCCACACAAAATCCATTATTATGGTATGTTTTGTAGAATAAGAAAATAATCAACTAAATTAAGTAGGTTGTTTAGGATAAAATTGGAATAATTATAGTTTTTTTTTCTTTTTTTTGTTAAAACGACACTTATTTTGAAAAAAAGGAAGTATAAAATAATTTTTACACAAAAACAAACTATACTAGCAAAAATATAATTTTTACACAAAATAATTTTGTCCACGTAAATTCTTAATTTTTTTTTTTTTTTAAAGTTTAGATCTCTTACATAACTCTACCTTTATACCACATAAAAGTGCAACAATTGTCGTATTCTTAAACGGTGTGACTTTATTTCTTTGTCCAATCAAAAAGATAAATAAATAATAAATATATAAATAAATAAAATAAAATAAAATGAACCACCTTGGCCACATTTGACTTCTTTTTTGGATTCACAAACCAAAATTCCTAACATGTTCAACTAACCTTATTTCCATCAATCAATCATGGATTGTATTTTCTAATTTATCCAAGTTGAGAATGAAATAAGTATACCTCTAATACATATATGTCAATCATTAATCAGTAGATGTGGTAATTCGAGCCACTCAATTTGATTCGGTTCAAGAAAATTTATCGAGTCAATGATACATGTTGGATTGGGTATCGGATAAGGCAAATTTGGAATTCATTGGGACCAAAATATCTGAGTCAAGCCCGCTTATTGTCTCTAAATATAATAAAACTTGTCGAGCAAATCAATGCTCGTTGGGTCATTGGCCCATTGGACATGCCTATTAGACTTGATAATACTTATTTTTTAAATTTAAACTTTCAATAGTTTATTCAAATAAATAAATGAGATATTAAATTTTGAAATTGACCTTTTTCTTTAACAAAATAATAATTCTCGAACCGAACTCTTTTTTTAAGACAAGGATAATATTTCAGTGAAGAAATTTATGAAATAATTAATTACTATTTTATAAAACTCCATATAAATGTAATATTTTATCCTCTATGTTCCAAATTGCAGACACAATCCTTACTAAAATGATGCGATTTCTCTAACTACTCTAAGATATATAAATAAGTATATTAAAAATATTTTCTTATTTTATGTAAAAATTGAGACGTAACTATCTTTATAGAACGAAGAAAGTAGTATTCCGGACGCATAATTGTACATCTTAAATAACATTTTTCCAATTATTGTAAAATAACCTTAAATGATAGTAAGTTAAAATAAACAAAGTGCTTTTAGGTAACCATCATCTCAATATTATTTTTTAAAATTCATTTGATTTATAATATTTAGCTCTAGGTGCATTGTCCAATGATTAATTTTCCACATGGGTTTTTGTTTCTTTCTTCCAATTTATAATTATTAAAATTATATTTAATGGCCTTCACATGCTTTCCCACATGCAAATATATGTCTAACCACTTTTTCATTCCCACTGCAATAACCAACTTCTATTTTAATCTTTTTTAAATTCAGAAGTTTTAAAAATACTCAATATATTTTTGTATTGTTACGGTTGCTAGATTTGATTTGTCTTTCATACGAGACGTCTGCAAAACTCGTCCTGTAACTTTTGGGGTTTTTATGTTTCTTAGAAAAGAACCTTTTATCATTATTAATTGCTCGATTTTGATTTCTTTTTTGAATCATCAATGGATAATTGCATGTTAGTTTTATGTGATCGTGTTATGTTAGAGATTTACATTTTTTAGGTAAATTTCTTGTCCCATGATCAATTTGGTACGTGTTGATGTCATTTTGTTTAAGTTAGCATCTTTACGTAATTACAACGCGTGGAAATTTAAGAAACAAAAAAGATACCTCAATTAAACGTATCCATATACGATGTACATGCAATTATTTAGTGAAAAATTTAAAATTTGACTAGGATCAATTAAATTTAGGCAACTGAGAAAGTGAAAACATAGAAGTAAATAGTCTTTTGAATTTCACCATTTTTATTTAAGAACATCATTTTTTATCATTTTGATTTTGGTAATTTAATTTTTGAAATTTGACATATAAATCATTCAACTTTTAAAGTTTGATAAATTGGACAACCTTCTTTCCATATGGAAAAACCAACATTACATGTCGAGGCGGTGACAAAACAAATTTATTAAATTTCAGAAATTAAAAGACTAATTTATTATTTTTAAAAATTCAAGGACCAAAATTAAAATAATAAAGAATAATGTTCTTAAGAACAAAGGTGAAACTGAATATAATAGAAAAAATTATTTACCTAAACATAAATTATTGATTTTGGGATCACCCACGGATTATCTAAACTAATTTATATTATATTGATGCATTATTATATATTTCTGGTGGTTAATAATTCACTGTCATTATTGATATATCCATGCGGCGGCTAATTTATTATAATCACAATTATTATGGTTATAAGAGCAAGTGATTATAAGAGCATCAATAAATAGAATCTTGGTGATATGAATTCAATGATTAGGTTAGTGGTAATTCGAGCTGTTCAACTCGGCACAAGTCCAGAAGGGCTAATGTCATATGTCGAATTATGTCGAGCTAGAATTTCATTAAGTTGAAGAGTGGTATGCTAGCCCGTGAGGTCATTGGCATATCGAACTAGCCCTAGTGAGTTTGATAATACTTCTAGTGACGTATTTTATTGTTCAATTGATCTAAAATATTTTGAATTGAATTGTTGGTCTAATTCCGCCTCCCCTCTCATCACCATATAGATGTGTGGGTGTTTTTTTATTTTTAATAATCATATTCGGATTTAGATTCAAATTTTACTCAATAAAAAATGAAACATTTACAGGAAAATTATGTATAATGATATTACACTAAAACGTTATCTTAAATAGTAGTAGTAAGTAGTTATACATTATTTTACTTATTTGAGACGATATGTGATCGCTGATAAGTGATAAGTTAATAAAATCACAATATATTTGAGACAATAAAAGTTTTATTTTTTTATGTTGCAATCGTTTCTTCTCTTTAAAAATAGTATTAAAATAATCTTAAATGAATTAAGCGGCATTAGACAAGGTTAAGTGAGATCCAAGCAAAATTAAATAGAAAAAAGTCGGGAAGAAAATATAAACAGTCAACACAAGTCTAACGTTTAGATGATATTTAGTCATAGTTAAACGAGACTTTTAGAAGAGAGCAATGTTGTTTGAAAGTATCTTATCCAAAAACCATGAAACAACTTCATATTCCTACAAAGAATGGATAAGAAATGTTTGAATGAAATTATGGAACAACGTTAACAATCATTCCCACTTATAACAACTTAAATTATTGGTAGAATTTTTATGGGCTAGTAATGATTAGATAGGAAAGCTCAAAAAAGAAAATCATCATTATTGTTTATTAATTAATTGATCAATGATGGGACTGCTAATTATTAATTTGATAAATTACGATTGCCAAGAAATATGATACTACTACGGTAATTTCGACCTGTCCTGACCTGTCCTGATACGAGACATATTGATTGTTCCGTCTTGTGACTCGTGACAGGGTGGGATGGACGGGCATGAATCATATTCTCACCCCGTCCTATTTCGTCCCGTAGTAATATGTACATATAAATATGGTGTTATTCACATAAATAAATTAATTTAATATATAGTATTTAATAATCACGCAATATTTATAATAATAACATATATTAAATAATTTCAAATAAAGGCAACATACAATGTAAGAAATATTAATTAAGTTTAGATACATAAATAAATATTACAAAGTAGGATTATAAATGTACTTTAAGCATTTTTTCTTTTTTTATAGTTTACGATAACACTTTGAAATAATATTTGTATAGAATGTATTAAGTCAATATATATTTATTTGAAATTATAGTAACTAAGTTTTATTTATTTTTAAAAAATAATGGGTCGACCTGTCCCGACGTGTGACCCGCTGCGAGTCGCCCCGCCCCGTTCAAAGAATGGGGGTGGGCATGGGTATTCAAGTACCCGCCTCGACCTGCTCCATTGTCATCCCTAGATACTACCTTCCTTTTTTTTTTTAGTTATCATTCTAGAATTTTCGTTTTATTTGTAAATAATTGGCATTCTAACTTTTTTTACCATATATTAAATTGCCATCCCTATAGTTATGAAAAGTGTTAACAATTAAAAAAATCAAGGGATTTAAGAAAATTAGTTGAGGGTTGATTTGCCAACTCCTCAAGTCCCTTAATTTTTATACAAAAAGTTAAAATGACAACTAAAATCAAACAGAGTATTATGGGTAGGGGCGGGATTCTTTGGGATATTGCCTCGGGTACTCAACCCGACCCACCCATGTTGTACCCAATTGGGTCGAGTTTTTAAGAACACTTAGGGCTAGTTTTTTTAGAACTCGGCCTGATAACCTGAAACTCGAGAACCCGACCTTATTCGACCTCTAATCGAGGGTTAATGATCATCAGCACGATACATCAAGAGACGTGATAATAATGTAGGGGGCTTCATATATAATTCCATTGCGATAAGAAGCCCGATTGATCGCTATTTTTGTCTTAAGTATTAAATTAGAGGCGACTTTGGATTCATTTCGATCGTGTAGAATTAGAGATGGCAAACTCGGTCCAGCACGCCAATTAACCTAGGTCGTAGGAATTATATATTACATGAAATAAATTGAATCGAATACATGAATATTCGGTTCGCATTCGCAAATTTTAAAGAGTATTTTTGTATTCTAATTCCAATTGTCTTCAAATATTGTTTCTAATTCGTATTCAATTCGCTAATTATTTTTTGTTAATTTGAAAGTCTGAAAATTCATATTCAGATATATAACAAGCGTGTTTTTTAGTACATGTTCTGAGTCAAATAAGAATCAAGAAAAATACTAAAAACACTCTAATAAATTGGAATATTTGTATTCTCATTCCACAAAATTTCTTGTTATATATATATGATTATATCAAAATAAAAATTAAATACATATATATATATATATATATATTCTACGAATTTTCTCCTACTAACAAACACTACATATATAATAAAAAAGTGTATATATATATAAAGGCTACATATATTTTCTACGAATTTTCTCTTACTAAAAATATGAAAAAAAAAAAAAAAAAACAAACAAACTCATATATTTCTCACGGATCTTCTCCCACTAATAAAATAAAACAAACTCTCAGAATTTTTTATTTTTTTCTGGCTGTTATCCAGTCCAGAAAAAAAATTATTCATTATTTTTTTCTGTTGTTAGAACAAATGATTTAATATTAATCATAATATAATATTAAACTATGATACATTCTGAATGTATTTTACGATAATAATGAATGCGATATCATTGAACATTATGGATAGGGATGTAAACGAGCCGAATCAAGCCGAACAGTACCAGGCTCGAGTTCGGCTCGTTTGATTTTTAGTGGGCTCGAGTTCGGTTCGAGTTCGGCTCGAACTTATAAAAGTGTGTTCGAGTTTGGTTCGTTATATAATTACCAAGCTCGCGAATAGTTCGAGTTCGATTCGTCAAAAGCTCGATAACATAATAAAGCAAACTTAAGTTCGAGCTCGGTTCGAAAAAGCTCGAAAACATAGTTTGGGCTCGGATTCGTGAAAAGCTCGATAACATAGTTCGAGGTCAGGTTTGTGAAACCTGTAATAAAGCTCGAGAGTCACGAAAACAAAGCTCGTTTATAGACTAAGCTCAGTTTCTAAATGAAAACAATTACTAAAAGTCATAGTTGGCCTGGTAGTATAAGACCTCTGCCTTATTTTAAATAGCCTAGAGTTTAAATCCCATTGAACACATATATTTTTTAAATATATATATATATATATATATATATATATAGATATATTCGAGCTGGCTCGCGAGCCAGCTCGTAAGCTCGGCTCGCGAGCCTGAGTTCGCGAACAGGCTCGCGAGCTTACGAACCAAATACTTGCAGGCTCGAGTTCGGCTCGAAAATTTTGTCGAGCTCGAAATTAGGCTCGGGCTCGGTTCGTTTAGGGCCAGCGAACGATCCCGAACGAATATTTTTTCGAGCCGAAACCCGAATAGCTCGCGAACAGTTTGATTTGATCAGTGTTTGTGGGACCGGACCGGTGATCGAACCGGACAAGTCACCGGTTCAAGGTTCGACCGGTCCGACCGGTTGAACAACCGGTTCAACCGGTCAAAGGCAACTTGTTGACTTTTGAATTTCAATAGTTTTTATGTGTAATACAATCTAATTTGATACTAGAGTTTAACTTATAAAAAAAAATTCAACATATTTCAATATCAATTAATCCAAAGAAACTTTTAACTCTATTTTTTTTAATAACATCCTAGTGCTAAATTTAAAATAAGATGGGAATAATAAGGGCAAATGAAGATAAATGTGAAAATTCTTTTTTTTTTTTTTAACTTAAAATAGGCCAAAAACAACTTTATTTTTAAAAAAAAAAAAGAAAAAAAAAATACAATCCGGTTTTTAACTCAACCAGACCGGTTCCGAACCCGGTTCCCGGTTGAACCGGCCGGTCCGGTCCGGTTCCACAAACATGGGATTTGATTACATCCCTAATTATGGAGAAAAAAAATTAAATGATTCTTATATAAAACATTTTATTAACTTATCAATTATTAGAAATACATTTTTTTTTTTCTAAATATAGAGAATATGTTTCTATTAGATGAATTAAATCTCCATTGTCCATGTAATAAGCTCATCAGTATAAATAAAGTTAATTTATATTCGGATTTGAATCTTGTGTTTGAATTCAAAGCTATTTGAATTCAAACTTAGTATCGAATAAAAAAACTTCACTTCCTATACATCTTTAACAAAGAACTTAGTCTAAAGCATTTATAGTTTGAGACGATATATTATTTGATGATAATTTTCTAATAAAAGGTTCAAGAAATGAACAAATCAAAGTTGCAAAAGTTAATAGTGACTATAATGTAATATAATGTAACATAGTTCGATACTTATGTAATCCAATCAAGCAAGTGGATTTGAATTCCAGTCTTCTTCCATATTAGTATAATAATAGGTTCGACTAGCATATTATAAAATAACTTATAAAATAACGATTTAGATTTTTTGTTATTAGGCTTACATATTACTCCCTCCGTCCCGGCCTAATTGTCTTACTTGTCTTATTTGTTTGTTCAAGATTACACCATCTAGAGCTTCAAGAGTAGAAGAAAGAAATACTCTCTATTACTCCCTCTACAAACTCTCACTCTAAAACCTAATCTGAATTGGAATGAATTGAGTTACATGAGTTTAAAGCGTAGAAATGAGTATATAAGACTTTCTCCAGCTGTAGAAGGCAAAACAGAATGAAGCAGTTGCAACAGAATCAAAAACTGCTTACCAGAACTCCTGCAACGGTTTCTTCAGTCAAAGACAACGGTTTTACTTGAACCACAACGGTTTCTAAGAGAAAAAACAGTTTTCTTCCAGTAGCTCTTCTACAGCTTCTTGTAACCGTTTTCCTTGCTTTCCAGACTGATTTTAAACCTTCCAAATCTGATGAATGATATTGTGAAGCCACACCGTCCGTAAAAGAAATTTCACACTTATTCCTCCCTTCCTGTGGCAAGGCACCCTGTTCCATACCACAACATGTTACTTCATTAATCACCACCAATTCTTGTTTATGACTATATTTTTAATCTTAATCCACCTAGTATTTCATAATCAACAGCTGTGATGTGATCTACAAATACTAATGTGGGGCTCATTTTCAACTTTTTCCGTGCTACTTTTCTAAGGAAGTATCAATATTAAGAGACTAATAGGTCACACCAAATTTTCTACTTAAAATATGCATCATCTTTTCCCTCATAAAAGCCATATGCCATTGGAGGAACAAAAATAGAAAAATTAGAATTGATAGTAATATACCTTCTGAAAGAAACAGGGACAATTCCAGCTCTGTATTGGGCAATTTGCAAGTAAGCAGGTTCGGCCAAGTCGAAATGTTGGCGAGGCGGGTTGCACCACCCACCGTTGTCATTGGGCAAGGACGGGTTTGGCGGGCAGAAGTTGGTGGCAGTAACGGTGAGGGTGTCGGGGACACAGTATCTACGGTCGTTGGAGCTGCAAGTTAACTCATAGCAAGAAATTTCACAACAGGATTTGAGAGACCATCACTCATTTCTTCAGCTTATCACTAAATTCTACTCTTTCACCGTCCGTAAAAGAAATTTCAAATTCTTTATTACCAAATATACGTATTTTTGGTCCGAGTACTCACACGTATAATATGGACTAGCCGTGTAGAAATTATACATTCATCGAACGTCAACTGCCTGCACACGCCAGCGCCACGCCTACTTTTACGATAATACCCCTCACAACCATGACTTCAACGCAATCCCGGCCCCGACAAGTCATATTCGCAAGCCCTTTTCAGTCTTTCGACTCCTCCAAAAATATCTCCCCCATCTTTTCCCAACGGAAATTCTACATCAGAAAAACAGATAAACCATCAAAGTTGCTCTCTGTTCTAACGATACGACGCCGTTGGCATGGCCGTAGTTCTCGGAAACGTTTCTCCATTCCTAGACCTCACAACTTCGCCCCCTCGGACCGCAACGCCCGACCGCCGGCCCCGCCCCCTGCCCTCCGACGTTGTTTTGAACCTCTTCAAGAAAGATCTTTACCAGAACCCTAATTTCCACGCGGCTTTCGAATCAGTATTCGATAACCGAGAAAGGCACGTAAACAAGAGGAGATCGAATCAATCAAAGGTGAACGAAGTGGAGTACGAGAACTCTAGCGATGATGAGAATGGGAATGGGAACGGATTCGAGGAGGAGCTCGGTGATGACGATGGCTTCGACTGGGAGAAGGAGATGAGGAAGAGAGTGAAGGAGATTGAAGAAATGAGAGAGTTGGAGAAAAAAGCCGAAGAATTGCAGTATAAAGTTGATCAAGAGTACGGTGATGGCGATAGTAATGGTGAGGAGACTGAAGAACAGAAACGCATGCGAGTCAAGAAAGAGTTAGAAAAGGTCTGTTTCTTTTAGTATTTTAAATTTTTTCTCCTTTTGGTCTTCCTTAAACGTTGCTGGAGGAAATCTAAGGCTAGGCTCTCAATGACATTTGAAGTTACTATAACCCTGCTAATAAATAAAGCCAAGAAATCTTAATGACCTGGAAAAATGAATAGTAATATAGTATTCAGTGTTTCCTGTCACTAATTTAATCCACTTGCTGCTTGGTGGATCCCAAATTAAATTCTCATCATTATTTAATGCCAACGACTGGATATGCAAAAATAGATACGATTTGAAACGCCTCATTTGCTTTTGGTGCCATAGTAGACGATCGAATTTGTAGAAACTGGAATGTGATCTGTCTTACTTATTGGAACTTAGCTGTATATAAACATTTCTCTCGAGAAGGTGATCTTTAATATGTAACAAGAGTTTTTAAAATATGTCCTTCAATTGGTTGCATAAACTAATGCAGTAATAGATGAAAGAATAAAATAGCACTTTCTTAATTGTTTATTCTCTTCATGTCGTAACAGAAAAGAATAAAATAGCATTATTGTTATTCTTTTCTTCAACTTCACTCTGTAGAATTTCTCTACTCCTCGTCTCCTGATGAAGTTTGTTTCATTATTTGTAATTTTTCTAAATTCGAAATAGCTGGTCATCTAGCTGGTTTAAAAAAGTATTGCTTTAGACATAGTTGAAACTGTCGACGTGTTCTTTTTTCAGGTTTGGTATGCCACGATCTTATGTTTATAGTAGACTGGAGGATCTTTAAGTCTGTTCTGCATACTAAACCTTTTATCCCAGTTCTCCTAAAATATTGTGGTCAAAGAAGATTTTTCAGTTACCTAGCTATAGAAAAATGTAGAAAGTAAGCCTGTTGTTTTGTTCTCTTTTGCTCACTTCAAGTAAGCCTGTTGTTTTGTTCTCTTTTGCTCACTTCATGGATTGTGTATAGCGTATTACATGTTTAGATAGACAAGTTCATTTCAGTTTCTTTTGTTTTGCTTACCTCATGAAGGGTTTATTCCTGTATACAATTTGACATTTAAATCTGTTGGGTGTTTAATTAAAGGATTGGAAGGACCTATAGCTTTTAAATGAATGACATATCATATATTTACTTGTGTGAATAATGAAGAGAATGAGGTTCATCTTCTCTTATATGTATTTGATGAGTCTCTTGGTGAAGTAGATATTGATAATTGTTCTGGAATGAAGGTAGCAAGGGAGCAAGCAGAACGAAGAAAAGCTGCTCAGCTGATGTTTGATCTGGGCCAGAGGGCGTATGGAAGAGGTATGTATGGGCGTGCTATTGAGTTTCTTGAAGGTGCTCTTACAATCATTCCCAGGCCCACATTGTTTGGCGGTGAGGTTAGTGCATCCACCTTTGTTCACATTTAATTTACTTTCACATTTCACAACATAATTGATGATGTTCTTCTCATCTTCAGATACAAATATGGTTGGCTATGGCTTACGAGGCTAACAACCGCCACACAGACTGCATTGCTCTGTATCAACAATTGGAAAAAACGCATCCCAGTGTCAGTATTCGGCGCCAGGCCTCAGAATTGCGCTACATACTGCAAGCACCTAAGCTTAAAATAACACAGGAAGAGATGGTAACCATCCCACTAATTGGCTCGAGTTACGACAGGTAAGCTTACTTTGATAGTTTATGTTTGATCATTATATTCAAACATGCTTTCCAAGTTGGTGGTCATATATGAGTTACTTGAATATTGTTATCAGTTACGCGGCTACTTGGACTGATAAATACAAGGACAAAGATGAAAGGATGAGCGGGTCTACGACAAATCAACTTCCATCTGACAAAGATTACTTGGGGGACTTCATGGTGTGGAAACCACCCGTTGGCCTGGAGAAGAACCAGGTTTTCTGGGTTTCGTTAACGCTGTGGATGGGTCTTGTCGGAGCTGTGCTTTTTCTACAAAGGTGAAGCTTATATTTTGTACAGTTCTCCTGTTTGTTGGTGTTATTATTTGTGGCATATAATTTGTTATAATTGTTGTGTTATTATTGTTCTCGTATATAAATGATTGATATTGTAACAAGTTTCACACATAATTTTTTTTTTTTTTAATTAAAGTTGTAGTTGTATATATGATTATGGTTGAATTCCCCATACGTCACCTGCTTTACGAAGGGTTGTGGTTCGATTGATTATTTGTTGGTTATAGAGCAGGATGGGGATTAATCACCCCATCTATCACCAAGGGCTCGAACCATTCTGCTATTTTTTCGTCGTTATGATGTAACTCGTAATGCTTATTGCATCGGAGGGGTTTGGATTCTTTATATTTTCCAATTATCCAGTATAGATCTACAAGCATTCAGGTAACATGATTTCTTTGAAGAAATTGAAGGCTACTTGCTAAAAAAAAAGAGCATTTACGCACAATTTAAGCAATTTCGGATTTCAGAATGCAATTTGTCAATTTATGCTCGGTGAGCATTTTTGATAATTTTATAATAATACAGAAGACTGTACCTGACGGCTATCAAACCTCTCCCCCAAATCAATTATTGGGCGAGCCCCTTATTATTATCGTTTGGTATACATGTTGGAAAATGAAATGATAGTTAAGGTTAAAATGTGTAACGTATATAATGAGTGATTTGTGCAACAGCTTGAAATTTCTAAATAAGTTTAAGGGCAATTTTCTTTTCATACTAAAAATTTTTCTTTAAAAGAAAAATAATTGAAAGATTTACACTTAGAAAATAAACTAAACATATATAAGGTTGTTGTAATTTTTTTTTGAGAAAAACATAAATAAATGTAAGCCTTAAATGACAAAAGAATAGCATTTCAGGTTTTCAAAATTAATATGAATAATACATTATAAATATGCGAAAGCAACTTTAACTAATTCAATGTAAGAGTTAACGTAAGTTCTAAGCAAAACATTGAAGTAAAATGAAATCATTTTTTTATAGAAAATTATGTTAATAAGGTTTTAAAGGAAATAAAACGTTTCAAATTAATTATATATATCCCTAGCACTTGGACAAATAAGCAACTCTAATATTTTAGGCCGTTAGACCAAATACAAATTGAAACAATTTGATAAACAACATTAAGTAAATATTTTTGATAAATTATAAAAGCTGAATTTAATCACAATAATAGGTAGGAATGCAATCAAAGTTCTCCCTCGCCTTCACACGCAGCTCCATCAGCCTGAAAGGAGGACTTTTAAAAAGGGTGAGCTACATCCAGCTCGTGGGGTTTAATTTACTAAAATTAAACACAAGCAATTAGTTACATGCGCAAATCACCATAAGTATCTCCATATAATATAACCATATCGTGTATCATCGTAACATCATATCACCATATGCCTTCACATAAACGAATTTGATCCTGTTCCTGTATCATAAAATCATCGTAACAACATATTGAACATAACAAACATCATATTTAATTAAAGCAAACATTAAAAGAAAACCCTACCGCTTGAAATAAAATTGATGAAATATCATGCAAATTAATGATAAGCCCGTGATCTTTGTTCCGTGCAACCTACATTAATATTTGCTCTATCTTAATTGATGATTATCGGAGATTAAATCAAGGGAGAATGGTTGAGAATAAGATAATCAGGGACGGGTTTGATCTTTGGATGTAAAAAGATATTGAATGATTATCGGGAAAGACTTGAACTCTAAATGGCAGGCTTTGAAATTTGAAAGCAAATGGGTGGCATATTTGGTGACTTACAAAAGTTGAGTGTCATTTTGGTAAATTAACTAAACTAAGGATTAAGCACATTCAACATGCACAAAAGATTTTTCTCTCTCCTCTCCATTAGTTAATATGCAGCAGACACCACATTATATACTCCTTCCCTTTTGTTTTTTTTTTTTTTGTAACACAAGAATATATCTCTCTACGCCACCATCTTATCTCCCCTATCTACTAAACTGTGTAGACCCAAATACACTTCGTAATTCTTACTTTTCTTTCTTCTGCACAACACCCTCGAATACACTGATGCACACATTGCTCACAAATTTACACACTCTCACACATTTGCACGCACAAAACACACACTTGACAGTAATCACATTCATTCACACAATTGTACAAACTCACAGACATACAGAGCATACACCCACGGTTGTACTCTCACCAAATTAACACACATACACACTGATTCCTCTAGATAATTGGGTTTGAATCCTCGAGTAGTGTTTTTGATGGGTTTGGGATAAGGTTCGGATGATGGTTTGTTACAACGGATAGCGTGGGGTGCTGCCGGAAATTTAATTGCAGATTGACCGAATACAAAACAAATAAGAACAAAAAGAAACAAGCGAAAATACCTGCTCTCGAAATATTGAGAGATATGAAAAATTAAGAGGAGTAAGAGTTGTTGTTGCAGCCGTGAAAAGTGATAAAGCGCAATCCGTTATCAAGAATATTCACGAAAGATAGTAAACAAGAAAACGACCAGACAATAAGACACAAGGTTTACGTGGTTCGATCCGGAGATCTACGTCCACGGGAAAATGATGTCCCTCCCGGCTCCTTTTCTTTCTCCTTCTTTGTTTTTGTTTACAGGCGATCTTTTTTGTGATCAAAGTTTTTTCTTCTCTCCCTACTTCTACTATTTATATCATACAAATTACAGCCCTAATTACATTCCTACAATTGAGGCCCCTAACTATATTCCTGCAATTAAGGCCACGAAACTTGCCTTCGTGATTGGGAGGAAATCGTGGGTCAGATCTTTCTTCCCTCTTGCGCTGCCGTTGCAACCCAATTATCAAATCTATATTTGGGCCAATTCTTGGGCTTCCAACTATAAACAACTTGGGCCGGCCTGCGACCTTAGGCAACTTGGGCCTTACTTACCAGATGCCCCTCCCCTAAAGAAGCCGAAGCAGAAGGATTCGGCTTTGTAAAGTAGATAAGGTAAGCCAGGAGTGCCGGAGTCGGGAAAAGTAAGCCCTGAGGTCGCTTAAACGGGGTTAAGAAAAAGTAAACCCCGAGATCCTTCAACCGGGTTTGAGAAAAAGTAAACCCCGAGGTCCTTCGACCGGGGTTGGGAAGCTTCTTCAACACGAGTGATGAGCACGACTGAGGCGCGTGACTGATAGCTGTACATAGTATCCGAGTAAGCGCGTGTGAAACGGCGCATATTGCTGGTTTCGAGGCGCGTGTGTGGCACGTGAAGATCAGGACCGTTGATTTTAAACCATCGAATCATTGCTGTTGCTGAATGTATAAGAAAAGGAGGGAAAACGAAACCCTTCACCTTCTTCTCTTGCAGTTATCTGAATCGTGCATCAGAGAAATCCGCCATTGTGCCAACTTGTGACGATAGAATATCTCTCACCAACCAACCAAAGAAAACAAGTAAGTATGTCTATCTCATCTTCGTCTTCATCTAGGGTGGAGGAGGTAGGCACAGAAGGGGTGCCTTTTAGAGCACCTCCTATCCGAGTGATCTTCCCCGAACAGCGAAAGTAGACAAATCCATCGAGGTGATCTTAGTGAAATAAGAGTGGAGGCAGTAAGTTTTCCCCGGTGTGAGGAGGAAATAGAGGGGTTCGAGGTTGCAGGAGTAAGGCCCACTGTAACTGAGACTCAAATTAGGCGATGGGTGCCAAATTTTTTCTTACCCTTTGACTTGGAATTCATTATTCCCGAAGATAATGACAAAGCCTGTTGCCCTCCCAAAGGATTCATATCCGTGTACATAGATCAACTGGCCGTAGGATTGAGGTTTCCTCTGTGGGATTTTTTAATAAAGTTGTTGGATTATTATGGAATAGCTTTAGGACAATTAGGGCCCAATGCTGTAAGGCAGGTGGTAGGTTTTTTAGTAGAGTGTAGTAAGGGGGGATTGATGCCTAGTATTAGTTTATTTAGACATTTCTTTCAATTGAAAACGATGGGGAAAAATAAAGGTTGGTATTACCTTAACCCCAGGCCGGGAAAAAGATTTAAGGTTAAGAATCCGAGTAAAATTGAAGGATGGAGAGGGAAGTTTATTTATGTTAGGCAGACAACAGTGCTGCCCAAGTGGCAGATGTTAGAAGTAGTAGATAGTGCCCCTGCAGGGGAACCTAGGGGTGTGGATGTTTTGAAAAGAGCCGGTGTACTGGAGTCCAGATTTCCGGAAGAAGTCCTAGACAAAGCTGGGTTGAGCCCGTATTATTCCAGATGGGCTGCTGGGACTTCGGATTCCCAAGAGAAAAGTATCCCAACCAGGACTGATTCTGACAGGACACCGAGCATGTCTGAGGGGGAGAGAACGAAAACCAGGGCAGAAGTAGAGGGTAGGGCTTTTATTCCTGTATAAATTGTGTAAGATAAACTTGTCAACTCTCTGAATAATGATTTGTCCTGTGCAGTGGGTAAGTTCAAGAGCGCCGCTAGGAAGAGTACAGAAGCCAGCTCCGAGGGACGAGATGATAGATCTAAAACCCCGGAGATACAAAGAACAGCAGCTGGGGGTAGCCACGGAGTTGACCCTGAAGACAACATTCCACTCTCCGGGTTGACGCCAAGTACCAAGAGAAGGATCACCTCTCCAACAACACCACCGCCTCCCAAAAAGGCGCATATGACCCCGGCTCACGAGGTATCATCGTAAATAGTGTTATTATACCTCGCACACGCCCATCATAATAGTGAGACAATGCAGGGGCAAGGAGTTGAGATAACGGCGGCCGGGGCCGAGCTTGAAAAACTGCTGGAGCCAATCCGCGGACTAGTGGGAAGATTGGAGAAAGAATCTACCCAAGACAAAGTAACCGAGCTAGAGGCCGAGGTTGCCAAATTACGGGCTGGATTCGTGGAGGCTCAGAAGAGTGCTAGAGCAGCCCGAGACAGGGCAGTACTTGCCGAGAGAGAAGCGGCCAGGCTACGTGAACAGGCCGTCGAGGTTGCTGTGATGAGAGGTGACCTAATTACGACGCGGGAAGAGTTGAACAAGGCGATCGTGGGCCAGGGAGCTGTACTAGAAACTTTCGCCGAAAAATTGATGCAAACAGAGACATTCCTGAAGTTTCTGAGCACGTTCGTGGCTGCGGGCGACACGGCCACAAAAAGCGAGCTGTTGGAAACCGTATATGATAAATACCCGGGGGTCAATGTTTATGATGAAGACTTCGGGTATAACTATGAAGCAGTAGGGAACGAAGATGGTGCATATTTTGAGGCGTTGATGAAAGCTCCGAAGTGGCCATTGATCGAGGCCTTAGCTAAGAAGAACGCAATCCTCGCTCCCGAAATCATTAAACGGTGTAATGAAGACCAGGATAAGGACTTCTTGGGTTTTCGTAACGGTTTTTATGTACGGGAGTTAAGGAACCGAGCTCCTATTCCCCGCAAAGAAGCTGTTAGGCCTTCCTTCATGATCGAAGGCCCTAGCAAGGCAGCAGAGGTAGCGAGTGACGTTGTAGAGGCCTCGGGAGGAAAAGAGACCAACCCCACCCCCGGAGAGGTCAGTGACCTTCCAACTCATGAGCAGAATGTAGGGTAGATGATCTGTAAAAAGGATTCCGTTGTATTTTCTTGCTTTGTAATGAACAGCCTTGTATTTCCGGAGAAATAAACAATGTTGAAACATTTTTATGGATATCAAATGTTGCTGTTTTCCTATCCGAACAATGTACATGTATCCTTAAGGTCTAAAAACCGAGGTGTTTCCTTTGCCAGGAAAATATTGAAAACCCATATGAAGTAATAAAGCAGCTTCAATCATCAATAGTTTGGCTACAGAAAGACCGAGATATGTTGATGTTGCATGAAGTCCCACGGTTATCAAGGAATTTATCATTAGTAGAGAAGAGATGCATAGAAGCGGAGAGCTCATGGAAAGAATCTGCACAACAAATGAGGCAGTACAAAGCGCAGTGTGTGTTAAAAGATCTGGAGTTGGAACAACTCCGTATAAACCAACAAGAGTGTGAGCACTTGCTTGTTGACGGCGGACGATTATCAATTCAAGAGATTCAAGCCCGGAGAGCCGAAATCCGGGGAGACGTCCAGCAGCGGAGCGAGCAAGGTGATGCCAATGATCCTGAAGTCATAAGGAACCGGTTGGTATTAGGATTTCTGGTAGAGTTGCAAAAGAAAGTGGAGGCTCGGAACGAAGCTTTGAACATTGCAGAGCAAGAAAAACAAGAACACAGCCGCAAGAAAAAGCGTCGGGGCAAGAAAACAAAGGCCGATATCCAAGAGAAGATGTTGTCGGCGGACCAAACTGTAAGTGTCGGGAAGACCAATAACATGCCCGAAGTGATATCGAGCGTGCCCCAAGAACCGGAAGGGACACACGGGGTGGAGCCGGAGGCCAGTGGATCAACAGTTGTAGCGTTGGCCAAGGAGATTGATGAGATGCCTGTTGAGGAGTGTGATGCTATAGAATGGGCAAACACTCCGGGGAGGGAACGGAGAATAAACCCAGTGCCTCGGAAGTCACCAGAGCCTCCTCGTCAGAAGACCGGGAAAGGCATAACTAAAACCCCCGAGGTAATGGATCCATTAGCGCCACTAGAATGGGGCCATTCAGAATGGATCAATATGTCAGGGCCAAGGATAAGATCCGGACACACTGCAGATGACCGGGGTCCCCAAGGGACAAGTTATAGGTATGGGACCGGAGTCCGTAACCGAAGCGAAGTAGAGCGTCGCCAGAATGCGCAAGAAGCATCCCGGAGGACTAGGAATGCTCGATCAGAGACAAGGCGACGCGGTTTCGCGTACTGGTTCGGAGAGGGCTCCGAGCAACGTCCGTAGATAGTAGTATAGCTAATACCCAACCAAAGTTAATGTAGTGAAAGAGTAATTAGTCTGTTGTAACTTATATATGACTAGTTTAAAAAATGTCGCTTGTTTATTCTTTTTTTTTTCTTTTTTTGAAAGACAAAGACACTTAAATAGATTACCAAGAGTGTGTAAAGAATTTGAGTTGAAGTCCGGAGACAAATCAATAGCGCCTTGTACCCTCTGATTGAATGAGATAGAGTTTGAATAGAACCCTGAGGTTTAAATATGTAATGGAGTCCGGAGACATGTATTATATACGACGGATCGAAAATAAGTGTTCGGAAACATGTAATATAAAGATATCGGGGCGTCCCCACGGTATCACAAACACGTAATAGCCAGACCAGAATAGTATGATTAACCGGGCGAACTTATCATAATAGAAACAAATGATGCAAGAGATAGGAAATCGAAGTAAAACTAAAAGTGTTTAGAGAAAAAACTTTCGAAGATTAGTAACATGCCAAGTCCGAGGTACTGGGGTACCATCAACACGTGCAAGCTGATAACTCCCAAGGGGGTGAACAGTGACCACATGATATGGTCCTTCCCATGCTGCATGGAGCTTGCCTTCGGGCTGGGCCTTACTAGCGGAGTTGCGCCGGAGCACAAGATCACCAACCTTAAACTGTGTATTCCGAACTCGAGCATTATAATACCTCGCTGTCTGCTGTTTATTTTTGGCCTGTCTGATAAAAGCTTGTTCTCGGCGATATTCTACTTCGTCAAGGTTGGTACGGAGAGCATATTCGTTCTGTTCTGGATTGAAATTCAGCACCCTAGGACTGGCTACACCGATTTCCGCTGGGATGACAGCTTCGGAGCCGTAGGTTAGGCTAAAAGGAGTTTCGCTAGTAGCAGAATGTGGTGTAGTGCGATAAGCCCATAATACCTGAGGGAGTTCATCAGCCCACAATCCTTTAGATTCACCTATGCGTTTTTTAATGCCTTCAACAAGTGTTCGGTTTGTCACCTCGACTTGGCCGTTAGCCTGGGGATGGGCCACCGAAGTGAATGCCTGTTTAATATGTAACTCCTCGCACCAAGAACGGAAAGGGTCATTCGCGAACTGTTTCCCATTGTCAGAAACAATGGTGCTAGGAATACCGAATCGGCAGACAATGTTCTTCCAAACAAAATTAAGAATCTTCCTTCCAGTAATGGTAGTGAGTGGTTCAGCCTCGACCCACTTGGTAAAGTAATCCACCGCGACCACTAAGAATTTAAGACCACCTGGAGCTAAAGGAAAAGGGCCCACGATGTCTATGCCCCATTGAATAAAAGGCCACGCGCTCTGTATGCCTGTCAGTTCAGTTTGAGATAAGTGTTTAATCCGCGAATGCCGCTGACAATTCTCGCACTTTGACACTAACTCATGCGCATCATTAAAAAGAGTAGGCCAATAATATCCCCATCGGAGTGCTTTTTTAGCAAGAGTCCGGGAACCAATATGGTTTGCGCATGAGCCTTCATGTAATTCCTTAAGGATGTAATGAGCCTGAACCGGGCCAAGGCACCGAAAACTCGGCTGAAGATAAGATTGCCTGTACAAAACTCCGTCATGTAAAGTGTATTTTGGTGCTTTCAAGATCACCTGTCGGGCTTGTAACTTGTCATTGGGTAGGGTTCCATCCTGTAAATATTGGACAATGGGAGTCATCCAAGTAATTTGGGAGTCAGTGATTACCGAGATAGGCTGTTCGTGGATTGACTGATGAGACATCTCTTCTAAAAGTACATCAGAAGGTATACTTGAGGGAGCCGCGGAGGCCAGTTTGCTAAGAGCGTCAGCTTTTGTGTTCTCTTCTTGGGGAATCTTGTGAATGTGGGCAGAGGCAAATGTGTGTAGGAGACTTTGAGCTAAAACCAAATACCGTTTTATGGTTTCCTCCTTTGCTATATATAAGCCATTGATCTGACTGGAAACCACCTCGGAATCAGTGTATAGTCGAATATGTGCAACCCCTAAAGTCTTTGCAAGACGAAGACCCGCAAGAATCGCTTCATATTCAGCTTCATTATTCGTGACTTTGAAGTTGAAGCGCAAAACATACTTGACTTCAACATTGTCAGGTCCATTGATGATAACCCCGGCACCACTTCCCCGTGTAGCGGAGGCACCGTCTACATGAACATGCCATCGTTCGGTTTCAACATTGGGATCAGTAGGGGAAATGTGTTCAGGATGTGCGGCGGAGCTCGGACACTCATAAGTAGCTTCTGCTAGAAAATCAGCCAGGGCTTGGCCTTTAATAGCGTGACGAGGAAGAAATTGAATGTCGTGTTCTCCCAACTCTATTGCCCATTTGACAAGTCGACCTGAATGATCGGGCTTACTCAGGATTTTACGAATTGGTAGGCTTGTAAGAACGTTAATAACATGTCCCTGAAAATAGGGACGGAGGCGGCGGGCCGCCATAACCAATGCCAATATGGTTTTTTCAATGACTGAGTATCGGATTTCTGCTCCTTGTAAAGCCCGGCTGGCAAAATATACAACCTTCTGAGTCTCATGGTCAGCACGGACAAGAGCCGCGCTGATGGCTTCATCAGAGGTGGACAAATATAGATACAGGGGTTCTCCAGCAATCGGGGCAGAAATAATGGGAAGTTGACGGATGTGTTGCTTTAAGGCCGTCAAAGCTTCCTCACATTGGGGAGTCCACTCGAACTTCTTAACCTGTCGTAACACCTTAAAGAAAGGAAGTTGCCGTTCAGCCGCTTTAGATAGGAACCTGTTTAACGCGGCTAATCGTCCAGTAAGACGTTGAACATCCTTTTCTTTCTGGGGTGTTTTGAGATCGAGAATATCCCTAATTTTGGAGGGGTTAGCTTGTAGTCCCTGAGGAGAGACCATGTATCCTAAAAACTTTCCTGAACCGACCCCGAAGGTGCATTTCGCTGGATTTAAGCGAAGATTATGGCGTCGAAGTATTTCCAGTGTTTCAGCATTATCCCGAACACATGCATCAAAAGTTCGACTCTTGATGACTAGATCATCGACATAGACCTCCACATTTCGACCAACTTGATTCTGAAAGACATGATCCATCAACCTTTGATATGTGGCTCTAGCATTCTTGAGCCCGAAGGGCATCTTTTTGTATGCGAAGATTCCGAAGTCCGTTATAAATGCTGTCTTGATCGCGTCATTCTTATCCATGTGAATTTGGTGGTATCCCTTATATAAGTCCAAGAAACAGAGCGCGGGATGTCCAGTAATGGCTTCAGCCTTCTGGTCGATAGAAGGTAATGGATAACAATCTTTCGGACAATATTTATTCAGATCAGTAAAATCCACGCACATTCTCCACGTATTATCAAACTTCAGGACTAGAACAGGATTTGCCAACCAGGTCGGATAATGGACTTCGAAAAGGATATCTGCCTTTACCAATGCTTCAACTTCTGTGCGAATAGCAGCTTTTCTGTCGGGAGCAAATTGTCTGCGCTTCTGCTGTACTGGTTTGACTGCGGGATCAATGTTCAATCTGTGAGTAATCAAATCCGGTGATACACCGGGCATGTCTAAAGGTGACCAGGCGAAGACCTCTGAGTATTCTCGCAATACTTGAACGATGGCACTGTGAAGTAGGGGTAAATGTATAGCACCGACCTTAACAGTTCGTTCGGGCACATTTGGATCAAGGGGGACTTCTACTACCTCATCACCAAGAGGTTGAATTGGTATTGATTCAAGCCCGGGGGTATCTATTTGAAACTGTGGTTGAACTGTCTGTGCAGTTCGTGGTTTGAGTGCAACAAGCATACATTGCTTAGCCATCTTCTGATCGTCACGGATGGCTATGGTTCCGTAAGGTGAAGGACATTTCATCGTTAAATGAAATGTGGAACATATGGCTTGGGCACGAGTAAGCCAGTCCCGTCCAAGAATCATATTATAAGGAGACGTAGATGACACCACATAAAAGTCGACAAAAACTGTTTTGATTGCAGGATGAGTACCTACCGAGGCTGGTAGATTAATAATCCCTTCTGCACGAACTTCCCCTTGTGTAAATGTCTGCAAAGGTCCTGGAGCAGGCCGAAGCAAATCTCGAGATATGCCCATTTTTTGGAAACAATCTGAGAAAATAACACTTACAGCTGCACCATTATCAACGTACACCCGTTTGATTATAATATTCGCCACAGTCATATCAATGATTATAGCATCAGTGTGAGGCGTGCGTTCGGGTACGGGGTCATCCTCAGTAAAACTTACTGTCTCAGTATTGTGGAAACGTTTGTGACGGGGTTCCTCGGGAGGAGGTCTGCGAGCTTCTGCAATAAGAGCCTTGCGAGACACTCCTGCCGGCTGTGTACCATAGATCATATGGATAACACTATTAACTACACGAGCTGAGGGATTGGTCCCTTCTTCTTGGGGAGGAGGAGCAGGCAGTAAGCGAGGTTGTTGCTGTTGAGCACTGCGTCTGCTTCCCTGATCTTGTTTTGGGTAATGGTTATTTCCGGATCGGTTATTCGACCATTGTGACCGACCTTGTTGGAAGCTACGATTGTTACTGCCAGCTCGGTTCTGGTGTTGGTTTCCACCTCGGTGTTGTGGTCTATTGTCTGATTGAGCAACATATTGACGAAAATACCCCTGCTTTATACACTCTTCGATTTCTTTGCTGAGTTCTCAACATTCTTCAGTATCATGTCCGTGGTCATAATGGTATTCACACCACTTGGTACGGTTTCGTTTGTCAGCCGGGGCTGTCATACGAGGACAAGGTTTTAAATCAGCCTTGTGGATGGCATGTATTTCGGTTCGGGACCGGTTTAAAGGTGTTAGTTGGGGCAGATCGTGGCGAGTATCGGGTCGACCTCCGCCCAGTCGGTTGAAGGCACTGGTATGGGCATTAGACCCAGATGGTCCTTTGTCTGATTGTCTCTTGGCAATAGATTTTTCCCTCTTACGTCGGGTCTGCTCGTCTGCCTTAGCAAACCGTCCAACCACATGATAGAGAGCTCGGGTGGTGACGGGAGTATTACGGACTAGCTCGGTGTATAGTGGTCCGGCTCGTAATCCGTTCATGAAAGCTGTGACAATGATACCATCTGGCTGATTGCCTACCTTTAAACTTTCAGTCGTAAAACGTTCCAAGAATTGAGAAATGGTTTCTCCTTCTTTTTGTTCCACATTCATCAGGTCGGCCAAAGTGGACATAGGCTTTGCACGTGCCCAAAAGTGTTCAGCAAGTTCTCGGAAAGAGGATATGCTATGGCGGGGAAGAGAGTCAAACCAAACTCGTGCCTCGTCCTGGAGGTACTCAGGGAAGATCTTACAATAGTGAAGAGAAGCGGTATGATCTCGACTGAGCATGTTATGCCTAAAAGCCCCAAGAAAATTGGTCGGATCTCCAGTGCCATCATAAGGTGGGATGGCGGGCCTTTTGAAACCTTCAGGAAGAGGTGTAGCTAGAATTTCTTGGGAGAATGGGGTGATAATGTCTCCATTGGCGTCAAGGTCTAAAATTCTATCTAACTCAGCATAGCGCTGCACTCTCTCATACTCATGGAGATCTAGAGTATGGGGATCGGTACGACGAGCTTTCTTAGTCGCGTTAAGCGGACGACGACGATCAACATCGACAAGTTCGTCATTACGCTGTTTCGATCCGTTAGAACTCCCATGGTCCTCGGGAGAACCGGGTCGTTCTCGTCGGCGATCCTGTCTTTCATGGTGCACTGGATTTTGTTGGTCGGGCAAATTCCGACGAGGAGGTTGCGCTACGGGGTTAATGTTATGTCCAGCAGGACCATCAGGGTTTAATCGGTTGACTGCCCAGTCTTGGAGAACATGAGCATGTTCTTGTAGGAAGGCTTGGAGTAGTTCTGGAGTCATCTGGATATTAACCTGTGGTTGTGTAGTAGCAGGACCAGGATTTTGTATATCTTGTGGAGGTAGAGGTAAGAATCCGTCACCCGGATTCACAGCCGGGTCTTGGTTGCCCTGATGGTGAGATTCATCCCGTATTATCGATTGTCTCGGTGGTAAGGTTTGATCCACGGGTGGATCTTGATTGACTTGATCACCTTGGCGAGAGTGAGTTAAACGAGTAGTTACCATGGTTTCAAGTACAATATCAATATCAAAAATCCAGTCGACCTTCGTTTCCCACAGACGGCGCCAATTGATAAAGCGCAATCCGTTATCAAGAATATTCACGAAAGATAGTAAACAAGAAAACGACCAGATAATAAGACACAAGGTTTACGTGGTTCGATCCGGAGATCTACGTCCACGGGAAAATGATGTCCCTCCCGGGCTCCTTTTCTTTCTCCTTCTTTGTTTTTGTTTACAGGCGATCTTTTTTGTGATCAAAGTTTTTTCTTCTCTCCCTACTTCTACTATTTATATCATACAAATTACAGCCCTAATTACATTCCTACAATTGAGGCCCCTAACTATATTCCTGCAATTAAGGCCACGAAACTTGCCTTCGTGATTGGGAGGAAATCGTGGGTCAGATCTTTCTTCTCTCTTGCGCTGCCGTTGCAACCCAATTATCAAATCTATATTTGGGCCAATTCTTGAGCTTCCAACTATAAACAACTTGGGCCGTCCTGCGACCTTAGGCAACTTGGGCCTTACTTACCAAAAAGTAAGGAGGATTGTTAGTTTAGGTGTGTAAATATATATAGTTAGGGTTAGGAGTATTGTGATAGAAATTTAATCTCTTATAGATAAGGACCAGGATTTTGAGATTTCTGCTAATCTTTTTCCTATCTTTATTCTTTAATTATGCAGGAATTCGAATTCATTTAAACTTAAAACATTGGCCATTTACAAATTAATGCATTGGGTTTGAGTTCTTGAGCTCAATAGTTTGGGCTTAATAATATAGATGAATAATATAGTCAATAATAAGTGCAATATACTAGAATATAATGCATTATTTTTCTTCAAAATATTATGTCTAAAATTAATAAATAAATATATAACAACTAAAATGACTTGAAAATAATTAGATAATGATTCCCAATATAACTGGGTCTGAAAATATTAAACGAGTCATATTCATAGACTTAACGTGGACCTTGAAAATTAACATGAAAAATTGACAATGATGCGTGACATGAGCTTGTCCTAATGAGACCTTTCAACGTAAGCTAAATCTATATAAAATATGACTTATTGACATTTAATTGGATTTAAAATAATTAATCAAGCTAATGTGACTTGAAACTGGGCCAGAGGCCAAATATTGGGGTTATATACATACTTGGCCCAAATTAATTAATTTCACCCAACTAAATACTAAAACTTAAATAATATTATAATACTAAAATAGCAGGCGTTGCATTCTACCCTCCTTAGAAGAATTTTCGTCCTCAAAAATTCAGAGTTGACTAGGCCGATAATATGATGCATCAAGAATATTTTAAAAGTGAATCCTTTCAAAATGAAACATAAAGAAAACTATATTCTTGAGAATTCATGTGTTGGATTTAGGTTGGGGTACCTTTAATTGCAGCGGATTTGAACCTTGGATTGTATACGGGTCGAACCACGGCCTCAGCTCGATGATTTGTACTCTCGGTCGGGGTGGAAATCACGAACGAAAATCCACCACGATCCACAATCCATTAGCAACTCCGTTGGCTTTTGAAAAAGTGCTTTTGGGTGTGGGAGAAATCACTTTTGATTTCTCCCCTTTCTGTTTCTCACAGAAGTGAGAAACTGTTCTCACTATTCTCCATCGGGTGTACCTAGTACACTTGATAGGGTTTATATAGGAGAAGAGGTGGGCTTCCAATTATGGGAGATGGACCTCCCATAATAGCCCACTTCCTGCAATTGGGCCAGCCCACTTGGGCGGCCTTTGACCGGGCCCAATAGCCCGGGTCAAACCAACATCCGCCCTCGCCCATGAGGGTTGAGACCTATACCTTTTGTGATCTTTCCAACTCATCGAGATCATACTAGCTAATGGATCGTGTGACCCACGAGTATCTCAAGAACATATAGTTATACACTGGTTAAGGTATATAATAGCTCGACATCAAGAATTTGAGGATAATGAACTCGCTATATTCCAGACTCGTTACCCAATGCCAAGAATCAATATGCCTCATTGTTCCTTCATGAATGAAGGAGCATACCAGATTCATCACTCCGTTTTACATTCACTATTACGTTCCTTGAACATAATTGGCGCCAGTGAATCTTTAAACTGTGATGGCAGTAATGATCTTCTTTTTTCCTTATACCTCCTAGTCTTTCATCTAGCTGCTTTCCTAGACATGTCCCGCGTAGCCGAATAATTTCGTGGTTATTGGGAGCATGCTAAAGTAGTAACACTGAGAAGAAGACTAAAGGCACAGGAAAAAGTCTTAAGGATATACTATGAGGTAATCCGAACCTCTGGATCTCACACAATGAGAGAATAGAGACTCATTTCTCATTATCCACTTGGTCACAAGCACATGCAGTATGAAACACAAGTTACAATGTGTCATTTCCCTAAAGGAAGCGTATGTCATTTACTGAAAACATTGTACAAATCTTGGTCTAGATGCTCTTCAGCAGCTAACCTGAGTTTTCTCCTTAGATTCCCTCAAGTTAACGTCTAACTCGAGAAAACTCACATCTGGCTATACGACATGTTATAATTGGATAATCAAATATCCAATTCGATCACATGTTACCGAACATCGATCTCATCTTAGCGTACTAAGGCGACACTCATAGAATCAACTGAATGAATTCTATACTAGTCTCATCTCCTATGTTATTCAACATTGGAGGTGATTGCTCGTGTGAGAGAGCCAATCAATTTAAACTTGTCCTACATACTTTTGAATATACCGTCAATTCGTAAGTGTACATAAGTATCATAATCACCTCGCATTATGTGATAATATCCCAGATAAAGTCAAGTTGTGATGTACTTGGTCAGTGTTTTTGGAGTCTCTCATAAGCTACGCCCCATTTATGGGTTGTGGGTTGCCAATGCCCCCACTGAACTACCTATCACTCCAAAATCACTCAACCAAAAATAACTTCGCATTGTATAGGCAGAAGCTCCAAGCTTTGCTCTGATTGTAGAGGTCTATACATTTATCCAATACTCTCATCTCCCTGAGATGATCCTGCCACTTTGCACTAGTAACTACTTAAATGCAGTCTCAGATGTGCATCACCGTACTGAGTATCAATTATGTATTATTCCAACTAGATCATAGTTCTTCCACTAAGGAGGATTATACAATGCATCCTAGACATCACAAAAACCCTTTCAAGTGTACTACACTTTTACTAGGATTTGATTAAGGCTCAATTACTAGACCCACCCATGACAAAGCCTACACTAAGGTACACACATCTCAAAGTTATTTGCAGCTCTTAGCAGTACTAGAAATTGTACGATGGGCACTGTCAACTTCTCTATAGAAGTTATAGGACACATTAAGTGGCTTCAAAAGTTCGTTTATAGCCAATAAGAGTATTAGTGGATACATGGGCGTCCACATGGAATCACTTTAAGATTTTTACAAGTGATGCTCATACAATCACAAGTAGTCATCTAGGTGATCCCTTTGAACCTTCACTTATCCTATAAGTAGCTTATCCATATCCTTCAACTCCGAGTTGCAAAACAGCCCATTTATCAATGGTCATAATACTCAATATCTTTGCTCACTTGGCAAAATAAGATTGCAAGTTTCCTTGTGGTATTACATGAGATTAATACTTTCGTAAAATCTCATATATCATTGACTTGAGTACTGTACCAGGCCATGAAATTGATTTCTTGGCCTCTGACTATAAACCTCCTTGGTAAATCAATTTGTTTATCGGTCAAGTTCTCCATTGAGAAATACAGTCACTCAACCACTTCAAAAAATTTGCAAATCAAATTCTAAGTTGGCTAACTAAGGACAAATCATGGTAAAACTCAACATTGGTAGGAAATGTCCCTCTGGACAAGCCTTATACTCAACGTGTAACTTTCCAATCAATTTGAGATTTTTACCTTTAGCAGTTCTAACAGCCTTTTGAGAACCATTAGTTCACAATCTCTCTGTGTCCAATAGATATCAACCAGTTCCCAAACTTGATTTCAACTACACCAATTTGATAACTATCCCTTTGCTTTCATCCATTCATCCATCCAAGAATGATACAAAGTCCAACTCTTTCTCAAATTTTGGAGATTCCTAGTTAAAACATACCTTGCAATATCATAGATAAAGCATGCATTTTCCTGGTTTTGTTCTAATGAAAAATTCAAACAGATTCTAGTTTCATTGAATGTTGACCCCCACTGGAATCTTATTTCAGAATATCCTTTTGAACTACTCATAGTTCAGTTGGATGCAGATCTTCATTTGAACATTTCATAAAAATATCTCCAAAATATAAGCTTTTGTGATTCTACTTCAGTAACAAACTTATCAATTGTTCATCTTTGAACTTATAACTTTTGGACTGACAGAGTATCCCTTAAGGATACATTTCCTCCACTGAGGTTTTTAGCTTTCCAAACTTAATTGGAAAATGTCACTCGCTTAAGCAAATGATCCCTAGGATCCTCACTGACCCTTAGAACCTTCATTTGCTCAGGTCTGACTATCTATAAGTCCAAAATTTTACGAGATATTTAAGTTACTGATTCAAGGTATGGGTCGCAATCAATGTTCTTTTCCAATGAATAAACTACTCGACTTGCACCCTCATGGACCTCAATATTTATCTAGCAACATCTCTTTCTCCCCTCTTCACCACACAATTTTGTTGAAAATGTGTGTGAAGACCGGATGATTGCTTGATTATCTCCGTTACATTGATCATAAGATGATCATGAGACTTTCCACACCTGTAATTAGTCAAAGAGCACTTATACTTTATTCATTTGATCGTTGTCTTAAACACTCCAGTGTTTAGACTTTCAGTGAATCAAATGAATTTGACCAATTCGTGTGAGTGATCCTCATATGTATCGGGAGATTAGGCTCCATGATCAACCATTACATCGTTGAATCACAGAACATAACAATGAATTAATCGCAATAGAAAAATTATCCTAATTGTCTTAAAAGATGTTCCAAGTGTTTGATGATGAAGTGGAAAATCCCCTCCTGGAATTTTCCATTCTGGAAAATTACTCCTCGAGTGCATTTTCCAGTTAATTGAAGCATCATGTTATGCCTAACGTAAACTAGCCTAGTGTACCTAACGGAAGGTATGACCTCGAAAGTTCACTATGTTCTCAATCATCACCCATACCCAACCGTCGTATTACCACAATTCAATCCTGAAGGAAAACAAAACCTACATTTATTATAGGTGAGAATGCAAGGATTCTTCCACCCCATAACACCCATTCAAATAACCAATCATGTTCTCAACACGATTTTACTATGTTGATCACACTCAAGTTTTATAGACAACAAGTTGATCACACATAACATAGGGTTCAAAACACAGTTAAATGTCAAAGATCATGAAATATGCACCGTTTCCATATGGTTAGGAATTAAGTGTGAAAGCAAGTTAATGCTCTTAACTATATCCCATTTATGACAGATGACTTTCCCATTACATGCTTACGAAGCATCTCTAAAGACACTCGTATCAGCATCGTAATAAAGTCCATCTTCATTAATCGGCAGATGTAGCATCTATCCGAATGTTGACTTAGCCCTGTGATCACCGTTGATCTGAGTCTAACACTTAGTCAGCTTAGAGGCAAGACAACTAACTCGAAAAATCGAGCGATAAGGGTGGGATTAGATTGGACATATCCAATGAAAAGTCATTGTAAACTTATTCAGAACACTCACTTAAGGAATATGATCAATAATCCTATGTGATTCATTGCTCATTAGTTCCATTTGAATGTACTAACAAGTTTAAGGTCATGGGTACACTTCACCAATTTCTCCCGAAAAATATTATATCATGTTCACACCCCAACCCAGTTTCCAGTTTCTAGATTTTGATTAAATTCTTAGATGGATTCAAATTCCTAAAATTTGGAATCCATGGAGGATAATTGAAATCATAGAAAATAGGGAGTGAAAAAAAGGTCATAGAGGTTTTCAGGTAAAAAATTTCATGAATATGGCCCTTGATGCATGTTCATAACCAGTACACGCTCTGTCACACATCCCCATGCTTCCGTTGCATTCATCACATGCTCACATGCATGTATATGCACCCATACATGCACACACACATGTATACATAAGAACAAAACACGTGCCTAATGTGATCGTACGTGTCAAAACACGAACATACGCACTAATACACTGTCTGGACGAGCCCCATGTGTATCAGACGTGCTCCCACGCATGAAACAAGCGCACCACGCGCCGACACGCGCGGTCACGCGCCTCCAGGCTCGTCTCACGTGCCGCCACGAGTCGGTGGTGGCCGGCGGCGGTGCAGCGGTGGCGGACAAGCGGTCCGGCATCGGTTCGCGGCGACAAGCTGACTTGAACCGGCCGTAGACCGGTTCGGCTAAACTCGGACCGACTGCTGAACTGGATCGACCCGGTTGGCTGACGTGGCACCTATGCCACGTGTCAGCAAGACATTAGTGCTCTACATGTCACCACGTGGCTCGCACACGTGGCGTGATGTGATTCGTCCACGTGTGCTGACGTGGCTGCTGACTGTGATGCTGAATATGCGCTGATGTGGCACACGTGGCATGATTTCATTCGTCCACGTGTGCTGACTGGACACTGGTGTGTCACCCTTTGACCAAGTGAGGCCCACTCTCACTGACTGGAGAGTGGGCTCCACGCGCCGCCTTCCCGGCATTTTTTGCCGTAGGCACTTCGGCTAACCCCCCCGTTCTCGACCATTCTGAGTCCAACGGTGCAATCGGTTTCTCGATCCGACAACCCTAACTATGTATTCGAATCGGAAAATGTGTTCTTGGAGAGTGAAAAACATTGTTCTTCATCAAGAAAAATTCGATCAAGAACACATTAGATCCGTTTTTCATTTTCAAAGCACGTTATACAACTCAATTCAAGTCCGATTAACACAAATAATATATCAAATCGATGCATATTTGATAAACTTCGGATACATACCACATACATGCGTAAAATCAAACATTAACATGCTGAAATTAGATTTTTGCAGAAACAAGAACATCTTCAAGTTTTCCGGAAAATTTTCAGATTCATATGATTTTCGTCCAATCTTTAAAGATCCATATCTCATTCCTTTCTCAATGAAATTAAGCGCATAATACGTCTATAGAAAGCTCATTCAACATAGAACATGATTATATCAATTATACGCTAGCATCAGAGCATATTTTGGACGAAAATCGCACCCGAACAGATTCAAAAAATCATTTTCGCAACATTTTTCAGATTCACATGTTCAACCTCAAAAAATCATATAAAATTCGTTTCTTAACGGAATCGAGTGATTCAAGTTGGAGAACGTAGTTATTAACGAGTACTACAACATCAAATCAATAACAAATCGAATCTCGAAACTAAAAATACAAAATTGGGCAGATTGTACTGCACGTTTTTCAATGATAAATGATCGAAACAAAAAAAAAAGTCATCGAGAGCCGGATTCTAACCTTTTGGCTCTAATACCAATATTGGATTTAGGTCGGAGTACCTTTGATTGCAACGAATTTGAACCCCGAATCGTATACGGGTCGAACCACGGCCTCACCTCGATGATTTGTACTCTTGGTCGGGGTGAAAATCACGAATAGAAATCCACCACGATCCATAATCCATTAGCAACTCCGGTGGCTTTTAGAAAAGTGCTTTTGAGTGGGAGAAATCACTTTTGACTTCTCCCATTTCTGTTTCTCACGTAAGTGAGAAACTGTTCTCACTATTCTCCATCAATGTGCCCGATACACTTGATAGCGTTTATATAGGGAAAGAGGTGGGCTTCCAATTATGGGAGATGGGCCTCCCATAATAGCCCACTTCCTGTAATTGGGCAGCCCACTTGGGCGGCCTTCGTTTGAGCCCAATGGCCCTGGTCAAACCAACATCATGGTTCGCTAAAAGATGCGTGATGTAACTTTTAGTAATGCAAATTAGCTAAAATTGACTTTGATTCGACTAAAATAAAAGGTTGAAATATTTTGGATGGTTGAATTTGTGCTTCAAAATAAAAATTTGCAAAACAAATATAAATTATGGTCTAGCTACTCTTAAACTTTGGAATGGAGCACATATTGGATTAAAATTCATAGATGGAGTTCAACCTAGAAAAGCTGAAAAATTTGGAGCTTGTCAAATTATGTAAATTTTGCTAAATGATATCCTACCCCATAAATGGCAAATTCTGCCACAATCTCCACCATCAAAATCTCCACATTCAATTTCCACCTTTGAAAAAGTCAAAGATTCCACAAAATCTGTTTTTTCTTAATCTTCGTGCCAGGTCACGGTAAGACAATTAGATTGGAACGGAGGAGTATATATTAAAACACCCCTAAAATATCATATTAAAAACGAGCAAAATATACTAAAACACTTAAAAATCCAACTTAGACTTTTATGTGTGGTGCTTCAATAAAGTGTTTCAAGTGGGAAAGAAAGAATTGTCGAAGATCGTGAGTAATTAGGAAGGGGCGGCGGAGGAAGAGGAGGACCAGGACGAGTGGAGCCATGGGTTTTTAGTTTTGACAATAATTTCGAGTTGTTTCACGTTTACATTATTTGTTTTAAAATTGTAATAAATTTACAAATTGGGATTAGCCCGCTATTATAATACCAAAATCTCATTATTTGGTCTTATATATAATCCAACTAAATCGCACCAAATTGATTCTAAACTATGGTTATAATCAAAACTTGGTCGTAAAATGGCTCTAAAGGGAATTAGTTGATTAAGTACTTACTCATTTTCAATATCGATAACTATCCCTACTAAAGAATAATTTGTGAAGCTTTTAATTTATGAGTGATAAATTTTTTTTATTTGTTTATCAAAATACAAAAAAGTTGTAATTACTATTTCTATAATGAAATTGATTCATCATAGTTCGTTGTTGGCCTCATTGTTTTCTTATCTACGCTTGTAAATTTGAGACGTGTCTATCTTTAATTTTGTCTCATTATTATATGGCTCGTTTGACTTGATATATTAAGTCTTACAAAATTAATTGTTGTAGTTTAATTGCTTGCATTTCCAACAATATCACCGGCCTGATATATTTGATTCAATAGGTCAATAACTTGACGAACTGCTCGATTAATTATAGTATACTTTAGAAAAATGGGCCACGCTTAACTCAACTTTTTTGGCATGATGAAAGACGCAGCACGACAGGTTCAATGGGGCTGATCGTGAATTGCCACATCTGGTTAAAATACTATACAACAATCGGGTTTAATTGGATTTTTTCCGATTAAATTTATTAATATGAAATAAACCAGATTGAAGAATTTAGGCAACGATCCCTAATATTGATGTTTTATAATTAAATTCTAAATTATTTTTGGAACAAGAAAATGTAAAATTAATGCTAACTAATCACAATTTCCTTATGATGCTCTTTCGGCTGCATAAGAAGTTGTACTGGTCGAGTTCATCGGGCTAATATTCTATATCGGGTCAGATCTAAATTTTGCCAGAGTTAAAAATAGTGGGTCCTGTCTATTCTTTTATGATATACTAAATTTTATCGTGTCAGTTCGCACTTGATGAACCGTATTATTAGATGTGGTAATTCAAGAGGTCTGACTCGATCAGGCCAACACATATTTTAAGGCTGAATAGGGCCGACTAAAATTTGGTTGGGCCTAAAATTAGTCAGTCCGACTCAACCTATCCCCTTATAATTAATATACTACTACCTCCGTCCCGTTCTAACTTGCCTACTTTTCTTTTCGATTTGTCCTAACTTAACTTGCTAGCCCATAAATGACAAATTTCTCTCACAATCTCCACCCTCAAAATCTCCACCTTTAAAAAAGTCAAAGATTCCACAAAATCTGTTTTTTCTTAACCCCGTGCCCGATCAAAATAAGTAAGTTAGGCCCGGACGGAGGGAGTATAAGATTATCAGGCTGGTCTGTGACCTGTTGAACTTTTGGCCCATTGAATAAGGTCTTTCGAGCCAAATAATACTTTAGACCAAGCTTTATTTGATTCAGTTCATCTAAAATATCGAGTCGGACCGATTTGCCGCCCCCTGATTCCTAACGTCCAACTGAAATCCCGATCCATGAGATGACAGTTACAAAATAACAGAGAACTTAGAATTAGTCAAGGCCCATGGGCTGAATACAAAACCCAATGGGCCACAAAAAATCAGCCCAATTTGGAGAAAAAAGCCCAATTACTTATATTATATATTCGATCGCAATTCCCATATATTCGGTTTCTGGATTGCTTCAGTAAAAAGGTGCGTTTATTTTAATTTCACTTTCTGTGCGTTCCGATGAATATTCGTGTTTACGTCTATGCTGCAAAAATTTCCGACGAACGTACATGCTTATGTCTATATTACAAAGATGACCCCCTATTTTGTTCGTCCATGCCTATGTTGTAAAAATTTCCAACGAATGAGCGCTTATGTTTATGTTGCAATTTTTTTCCAATAATCTGGATTAACCTTCTAACGAACGTGCCTATATGTCTATTGTAAAAGTTTTCGACGAATGTGAGTTTATGTTTATGTTGCAAAAAATTTCCACTAATCTTGGATTAATCTTTCGGCAAATGTGCATCTATGTCTATGTTGCAATTTTTTTTCACTAATCTGAAATTAGTCCTCGCTAGACGCTAGTCCCCCCTAGGATTATAGTTTCATATTAGTTTATGTCTATGTTGCAAAAAATTATTTTCGACTAATTTGGATTAGTCTCGCGGGCGCTAGCTTACACGAATCTATCTATGTTGCAAAAAAATCGAACTTATTTGGATTAGTCACCGTCTAGGGGCTAATCTTCCGACTTTTCTCCACCTAATCTTTCATCTGACTAGAATCTATTGACTTTTACAAAACCGAACATGATATGAAGATAATCTGAATGTAGATTTCTTAGTTAACCCTAGATTATATGGATAGATATCTTAGGGATGTTTGATATGAACATAATCTGTAGATTTCTTCTTAATTAGGCGCGATTCTCTCCTTAATATCCATATATTTCTTATTTCTTAATATCCATATATCGACAGATTTACGAGTGTTTGCGACTGCTTCTATTTAGACTCATTGATTAAATTTAGAGATTATAAAAAAATTGCTTTTAAAAAAATTAGGAAATATCTGCAATAATAAGGGGTATTTTTAATTGCTTTAAGTAATTCATGTATTTATATGCTAAACGGGAATAATGCAGTCCGTTTCACATCAATTTCTTTTATCACGGGTTGATTAGCTCGAAGCTTACATAAAAGGAGGGAGCCAGGATTTTTTAATAAGAAGGCGAAATAAGTTTTATTTGGATAATTTATCAAAGTTTTTGGAATTTGAGGGGGACTAAATAATTTCTTTGGATATATACTTAAGTTTTTAAGAGTTAAGGGGGAAATTCGTTCGTCAACTACAATTACACTATATGTATATATACATAGTTGTTTTGTCGAAAAAATTGAGAGGCCGTCGGCCGCCGCCACCAGATTCCCCTTAGCTCCGTCCCTACTTATATAACTAGTTGGCTCGAGATTAGGGTTAACACAAATTATGAGTTTTTTGGTCGTCCTGCAGTTGCGGCACTTATTTACATATGCTACATTGTGAATATTGTGATATCGGCAGGTGTTTACAAAGTGTTCGTCCTAGATATGCTATAAAAAAGATGGCTCCAGTAAGACGAAAACCTAAAGAGGTTATGTCACCAGAGTTTAAGTCACGGTAAGACCTATAAAAATATGTATTTTGGATTTGAGTAAATGGGTAAGGGAGTGTGTGCAATTACTTCTGCCTTAAAATAATTATCTAACTTTAGAGATTGTGATAGGCAATATTTACAATAGTAAGCATTATACAAAGATTGAAAGTTGTATTATTTGAAAAAAAATTAAATAGAAGTATCTAGGAGACATGCTTCGAGCTTCTGCTTAAAATCATTATTGTATGTTACTTTTGAAGCAAAAGAGGTATTTAAAAACACTTAAATCTATTTTTTCTTAATCTAGAAGTCTAAAAGTACTTATATTCAGCAAAAGCAAACACTTTTGAAAGGAGTGTTTGCGGTTGCTTACGCTTTAGAAGAATCGATTAAATTTGAAGATTGTGGAAAAAATGTTATTAAGTAAAACCAGGTAGTGTTTTCAATGATAAGTTTCATACAAAAAGTGGAAGTTGTGTTGTTTGGGAAAAAGTGGTTTTAAATAGAAAATGTTTCTACAAAAATATAAGAAGCAGAGAAAAGCATGTCTTAACGTGCTTCCGGTTTTTGCTTAAATAAGTTATCTTATGTATTTTATTAATAATAATGAGTTGGATGTAATATCACTTAACAGGTATCAAGAAGTAATGGATTCTCTGTCGAAACCAGTTTCCAGTTATACCCTTATCTACGAACCATATCTTATTCCAAAAACACGCGGTAGAAAGAAAGCGGGCGCACAAAACGACAATGTTATAGCGACCGTGTTTAGAGCGTTTAGAGCCAAACCCGATTCGACACATGAGAATAAGCCGGAGGAGGGCGACGTTGACGCTAATGCTAATGCATTTGTAGCACTAAAATCCAAACCTGAACCTATGAAGCCCGAAAAAAGAGCTATGCACAAAGAACTAGCTAAGAAATTCCCAGCTAATGTTAGGGATTTAACAGGGTCCGGTATACTTGATGGTGTACTTGTTCGATATGTTAGTAAAACAAAGCAGGTACTTGTTAGTCACGTCATTTTCCATGGTTTTTTAGTCTCATAAGTTAGGACAACTTGTAATTTCAATTTCATCCAAATAGTATTTTGCAATTCAAGTCCCTTAAGTTAAAAAAATTACCCAATTGTAGCCAGAAAATCCAAAATTCACAGGGAGAAACATGTTTGTCACGTGAATTCGAAAATTAAGAATTTCAATTCATTCGTGGCTAAAATGATACAATCTAAACAATATCTTGCTGACTGGGCTTACAAAATTATTCATCTTACTCAAGTCAAATTACGTTACTTTAGCCACAAATGGATAGAGATTCTTAATTTATAAACTCACGTGATAGTTACGTATTTTTTCTAGTGAAGAAACAATTAAAATTAGGCATTCTTTTAATTTATGAGACTTAAATTACAAAAGACTATTCGGATGGAATTAAAATTGTTAGTGATCGTAATTTATGAGACTAAAAATATAGTTTTTCCTCTCTCTTACTATTGTTCTTGTTCGTCACGTCTTATTTCCATCATCTCTATCTTAATTTTATTATTTTATATTTAGGTTGAGCTTGGTGGAATTATTAAAGGGCCTGGCTATCTTTGTGGTTGTGCTTCCTGTAATTATTCTAAGGTAAGGCATGTAACACTTCCTCCGTTCCGATTTAATTTGCCTATTTTGATCGAGCACGAAGGTTAAGAAAAAATATATTTTATGGGACCTTTGACCTTTTATAAAGGTGAAGATAAAGGATGAAAACTGTGAGAGAAATTTGTCATTTATGGACTGACAAGTTAAGTTGGAACAAAAATAAAATAGACAAGTTAGAGCGGGACGGATGTAGTATATATTTAGAGTCGCCATGTGTTGCACACCTACAATGAGCACCTTTATAATCATCGGCTTATGTTTGACAATTTTTCTACATATACTACATCGTGCCCACAGAGTGTTCAAAATATCAAAATTGTACACATATGTATGTATGTATGTATGTATGTGTATGTGTGTGTATAACAAGAATCTTTTTTCACACTTCCTATTGGTAGTGATTAAATATATACCACGTTTTCATATGCTGAGCACCTATTAATGTGACAATGATGTAATTTCATGTGTGAATTTATTAAGGGTCAATACCGGACTCCAACCTAGGAAAATTTTACATAACCTCATTTTTAGTAATATTGGTTTGCCGTTTTAGTTATTATTCACTCTACATTTAACCAAGCCCACCTCAATTAATTTTTTTTGACATTCTTATCTTTATCCACTTATAAGTAAATATCTCAAACTAAAAATCATGTCCTATTAGTTCATGTATAGCAAGTTACAATTTTTTTAACATTAATTTTCTCATTACTAAATCATGAGTCTGCCCTCTGTAGTATACTTTAAACTACCATGTGCTCGTAAAAGTGCTGACTGTAGGTGTGCAATATATCAATACTCTATAGATCTATAGATAATACTATCTCCGCCCAGTTAATCTTGCACACCTTTCGTTTTCGTCCGTCCCAGCTAATCTTGCACACTCCTTAAAAAAGAAAGTTATAACACAATCTCCAACCTCAATTCATCTTTGAAAAGTCAACAAACACTTAAAAAACAACATTTCTTAATACTTGTCTCAACCTCCCCTTACAAGGTTAGTCGGGACGGAGGTAGTATATATTATCACAATTATTATAAACTATTTTTGAATTAATTTGATTGTTTCTTAGACACTTACTGCAGATGATTTTGAGAATCATGCTGGTTGCAAAACATCTCATTCAAACAACCACATACATCTTGAGAATGGGAAGAGTATGCATATGGTTGTTAAGGAATTACTAAACACCCCAAGGAATATTTTGTGTGATGTCATTCAATCTGTGGTGGGCTCCACATTAAATCAAGAAGCTTTTTCTACTTGGAAAGGTACAAATTATCTAAAAGAATTACTTTCAATTCTTTTGTTTGATGCATTTTATTTACATTCACTGCAAGAAAATTTCATATTAGTGATGAAATTTAGTCACGGATTATATAGATTATTAAATAAATGAAATAGAAATAGAATAGTGACGGAAATTGACAAAAAATTATTAGTATCAAATTAGTAACGAAAGCAACCGAATATTAAAGATAGACATAATCCGTCTCTATTTTGTTGTTAATTTAATCTCTAATTTCATAATAAAGACGGAAATCATGTCAATAAACTTAGAGACGAAATAAATTGGTCTCTAAATTTTAAAGAGAAGTATTATAGAGACCAACCATTTCGTCTCAAATCCATCACTACTTTTATTTTTTCTTGTAGTGATTATAGTTGGGTTAGTGAAATTATTATGAGTAAGACTTATGTATACCATATGTATGGAAATTTTTATATATAGCGGGTCAGATTAATTCTAGAAGTATCACTTTTCAGATAAAAAATATTATATAATACCAAGTATTACTTTTGTATGGTAGAATTGTCAATTAAGTGACATTATTTCATCACTTTATTGAGTGGATCTTAAATACGGTGCTGAATAGAAAAAAAAAACATAAAAAATTTGGAGTCCATCTATTTTCTAGCAATTGATATTTTTTTGCGAGAAAATGATACTCACTCCGTCCCGTTCGAGTTAGCACACTTTCCTTTTTGGTACGTCTCATACCAATTTGCACACCCTTAAAAAAGAAAGTTATCTCACAATCTTCACCCTTAAAATTTTAAAATTTCTATTCTCAATCTCCACTTTTAAAAAAGTCAACCAAAAAACATAAACAACTTTTTCTTAACATACATGTCGGGTCAACCGTGCAAACTCCCGCATAACGGAGGGAGTACTTTTTAAAAGAAGTGTGTGTTTTTATTCAAAAGAACACATGAAGTATCACATTTTCAAAAAATATCACCTTTTTTTCTGGAAAAAGAATATTACTTTATATTTTTTTAGCAAAAAATAATATGGTTAAACTAGATCAACCCATCGTATATGAGAAATTCATGCATACGTTGTATATAAACTTTTGGCTATAATTATATATAGATAGTAGTCCTTGCACTTATAATGCAAATATAAGTATTGTGGCTATTATTTATGAGTAAAAGTAGGAGAAAAACGAAAAATACTATGAAAGTATAGGACCAAATACCTTTTTTCTTTTTTTTTTTTTTTTTAATTTCTTATCCTTTTTATTTCCTTGTAACAGCATCTTATCAAGCAAACAATTGTGAAGCAGATTAATCTCAGAGTATCTACACTAATGAGTATTGTGACAAATAAAATATAATTTAGATTCAGTTTAGATTCTTCCTTTTTTTCTTATGAATGTGAAAATGGAACTATTATTCATGTATATTCTTTAAAATAGTATCGTGACAAAAATAAAAAAATAAAAAAATAAGAAATTAGATTTATGGCTTTTGTACTAGTCTTTCTTGATTGATGCTATTTTCTTTTGCCTTAAATTATGTCCCACATTTATTATCTTCTTCTCTATTGAGTTTGAGGTAATCATAGAGCATCATGACATTTTATCCTTGTGTAGATTACTTTGTAGTATATACAATGTTAACATTATGCAATGTTTTAAATGACGTTAGGCGTTAGTTAGATAATAGATTTGAGTCTAGTATGTAATTGGAGTTTAGACAGAGTTAAAGGGGATCTAGGCGGCATAAAAGGGGGGAGGGGGTCGGAGGAAAATCCTAGGCGGGCTATGACAGTTAAGCGCCTAGACGAGGAAGGTAGGTAGAGCCTTCTAGCGTCTAATTGAGATTTAGACGGGGCTAAACGGAATTTAGATAGAATAAAGCAGGAGGAGTCGGAGAAGAAAAATATAAAGTGGGTTATGGCAGTGGCAGTTTAGTGCCTTGGCAAGACCTAGGCAGGAACTAATAGGAGGTAGGCGAGAACTTTTAGAATAGTAACATTATACAGTTTAGTGTCTAAGACCATCTCCAACCCATCATAATAACTCTATTTTTGGGGGGAATTTTAGAGTTTATCCCCCCAACCACACTCTAAAACATTCCTCTATAATTGGGGGATGAACAGTGTCCCCCAATAAATAGGGGGACACTGTTCATCCACACAAAAACTGTATTTATACATTATATGCTCAAAATACACCTAAATTCAGTTTTAACTACATAAATGTTATATTTGTATTTAATAATTTATCTAATTCAATTAAATTTAATTACCAAAAAAATTAGTTTAATTTTTTTATTAATCTTGCATATTTAAAAATAATGAAACAATAATAACATAAATTACTAGTTACATCAAATTGCAAGATAATTAACACAAGGGAGACTTCATTACAACAATATGAAAGAAAACAATGTTGGAAATACTAATTGCATAAATTGAAAAAAATTAAAAGCTTAAATTAAAACAAAATACAGAAAACTTAAATTAAAACAAAATACAGAAAGCTTAAATTAAACGCATATGACAAACATGAAGAAAAAAATACTAATTGCATAAATTGAATGCAATGTTTTATCTTTAAGTGTGAAATTATTAAATTTTTTAACTAAAATAAATAGTGTTGATTTTTTTTTAATATGTAAAACATAAATAATTATTTATAAATAAAATTAGAAGTAAGTAATCTTATTGTGTAAATTTTAGTGGAATAGAGTTGGGTTGGAGATGGTTACATAAAACTGTAAATTTAGTGGGATAGAGTTGGGTTGGAGATAGTGTACATAAAAACTGTATTTTTAGTGCAAAATCCACACTATAATAGAGGGTGGGTTGGAGATGCTCTAACCTAATAGAAGATAGGGGGAACTTTTATAATAGTAACATTATGCCAACTAAAATACTCTAGGTGCTAGACTATGACCTGCCTAACGCTTAGGCGATGACAATCTAACTATTAGGTAGGACCTAATCGAAGGTAGGTTGGGTCTCATAAAAAAATAGACAAGAGACTTTTGAAACAATGCAGAATAGTCTTTTAATTGGCAAAGTGGAATTGTGTCCACATGAAAATAATAATATTTCTCTGTAACATAATTTTTTAATACTCTTATAACATGATATGGAGATGTTCTAACTTATGCGATTACATTTTTTTATTATAATATATATATATATATATATATATCTTTATTTATATATATAATAGATAATATATTGTTTAGTAGTTTTAATTGGAAAAATAAAAAAATGTATAAAAATAAAACCAAGAAAGACCTTCCCAAATTCTGAATTGATTCGAATATCTTCAAATACCTTTCACGAATTGAATTTAAATAATCTTTGAATTCGATTAATACTCGAGTTTGAATTCAAATTATCTTAATATTTACAAACCCGATACTTCGTATTCAATTCGATTCAGTCTATTTACAATCCTAACAAGTAACATATACTGCTATACAATATAACCCGAATCGTATATTATCCTAACAAACATTAGTTGAATTCGATTTGCTTCGATTTATTTATAAGCATACTTCAAACTCAATTCGATTTCATATCAACGTCAACGCTCTCTTTCAAACCAACATCAACATTAGATGCATCTTGAGGAAGCAAACCAAGTAAAGGCAACGGTAACAATGAACTAAGGTTGCACAGAATAATTAGAGAAGCCAAATTTCCAAATTCGTCCTTCGTGACACCGAAGAGCTGAGTAAGTCCAGCTCCGACTAGACCCCCGACTACACCGCCACCGTTCGATATGGACATAAGCGTCGCGAAAAGCGTAGCTTCCATGCCCACGGGGCATATTTTTGCTGCTAGTACGAGAACGGGCATGAAGGATACCTAGAATGGGAATTTTGCATTAGCGTTGTAGAGAAGAAGAGATGGTTTCTTTCATGATCACTAGAAATGCAAAATGTTCTTCTCTAGCTGTAGCTTAAGTGACATTTTTTGGACTATTTTACCCTTCTTGCTCGTACCATGAAGATCGTGTCATTTCACCTAGGGATGGGCTTTCTACCTTGCGAGCTCGGTTACTCGACCTGTGCAGGTTTTATCCGATCAGGTTGGGTATTTTTTTAGTTTATTGAGTATAGGGTTTATGTTGGGTCAGGTTTTCCGGGATCAGGGTTTTTCGGGTTGGATTTTATAACAAAATCAATCATAATTCTACACATATTTCAACAATCTTAAAGAAGCAAAAAAAAAAATTATTCATACAAAAATAACTCTGAGAAAAACTCGACTCGACCCCTAGAGTACCCAGAAAATCGGGTTAAAAATCGGATATTATTATCGGATACTCAATCCAAAAAATTCGACCCAACCCCACCCTCAGTTTCACTCTAACCCATGGCCTTGCACTAACAAAATTTAGTTTATTAAACCTACATTATCCCGTTGTGAACCCAAAATACCAGGCTGGTCCACGTACACCAGCTCCATAGGTGACCCTTCCATTAGGCAATTGAGACTTTTGCCTAGGGTCCTCAAAGGTAGGGTCCCCTCGAAATATAAATGGACTACAAAAATATATTCTTTTGAGATTGTTAATGTGTTATACTCTATATTATTATATTTATATCAAGATTTTAAGACACTTAAATAGTTCAAAATTATTAAAATTATTGATTAAATCAATATCTTAATTAGCTTAATTTCTGGAAATAAAAAAGAATTACTTACAATTCCTATTTCTAGATAACGTACATCGACTTCAAAGTATTAGTTAATTAAACTTTATTAATTGGTAATTAAGGTAAGACCTCAAATGTAATTCTGTCTTGCACCTGGATGATCATAGGGCTGGCCTTGACCAGCTCCTACTATAAAAAGCCAATATGTTCCACCTCAACCAAAACTAGGAGGGTTAATATAAAAAACCAACACGATTTTTAGTGTTTTTCCAACTTAATACCCGATCTTAAAAACGTCTTTCATTGCTATATATAGTTTATGATTTTTATCGGTTACTACCTAAACTATTAGTTTCCAGCAGAAACAAAACAAAAAATTACGACTGAGATAAAAATTTAGTCTAATTTCTATTTTTTACCTAAAAACATTAAAGCCCTAAACTAATTTGGGTGTTTGGAGGCATCGAGCATCGTCACATCCTCAACGAGAAGCGTTTCATGATGCTTGATAACGAGAGCTTTAAATAGGCCAATGTAGTGTTGGTGGATCACGACTATTTTTCCATTAGTTTAGTTTAGTGTTTTGTTTTGTTTTTGCTTAACTAATAATTTAGGTAGCAACTAACAGAAATCGTGAAGTGCATGCAGCAATTAAAGACGTTTTTCATGCTGAGTATCAGATAGAAAAAAATAAAAAAATCAGGTTGATTTCTGAGATTAACCCGTAGCTTACAAAGAATTATTTCTCTTAGTTAAAGAGCGGAACTTAAGTTGTGGTTTAAATTTTAAAATTCATTTTCTTCCACAACCACAAGTAACCAAGTTTTAGGTTCCATCAGAAAGAGTATGTCTTGGTATTATGTGATGGCAGATAAAGAAATACCTGACCAAGGACTGTTAATATCAACGAGTCACCAATCGCAAACCACTCGTCGCTTATACCAAGCTGCCGGTTCAACCCAGTGACGAGCAAAACCTAAGACAGCATAAACCCGAATTCAAATCCATAATAACATCAAAAGATGCAAATCATTGAAACGTCTTTGTTTTGATGGATCCATGATTGTCTTACTTGTGTCATTCCGAGAGCTGAACCGATAAGAGTAGTCGCTAGAAATATCTTCCGCAGAGGCACATTCTTCAGGTAACCGTTGTAGAACCCAACACCGGCTAATGATGCGATGGAAGTCACGAGCTTCACGCGGCCTAGAAACTCCGGTGTGAAACCAAGTCTATTCGTGCTGGAAGTTCAGATAAAGTTCTTGGTTAGTAGTCGTTGGTGAGAAGACTACAGGGGTCGGAAATTAACAATTATCATCAAATACGTACTCACAGAGTCGACATACGTGAAATAAAACATGGCAGAATCGGACTGTGGTGTAGCTTGCCACAGGAAGATGAATAAGGTGGGAAGGAATACGTTTGGTTGCTTTAGAGCAACCCATAATTGCTTAACGCTGTTTTTCGAGCTTTCAAGAAAGCCCAATTTGTCCGATGAAACTCTTACTGCGCCAACTACAGGCTCCTCTTGCACAAGGACGGCAACTGCAGATGTTATCAGTGGAAGCAAAGCTGTTAATCCAAAGACAAACCTGCAGATGTTTTAACATGTGATGTGTAAGAATCAAGGACGAAAATATCGGTTTTAACAGAAATATCGGTGCGCCAAGTTTACAGAAATAACGGCAAAATGTTTACAGAAACAGAAACAGCTTGTAGCTGCAATTTTGTTTCGGTTAAGTGAAAAAACTGTAAGAATAACATAAATTTAGAATGGAAGACAGAATATTTCATATACCTCACACCATAAGCACTCACGAACGAGCCACTGAAGTAGGAGCTTATGATAGCCCCAAAAGCGGACGAACCCCAGCACAGTGACTGAAGCGAACCGGACATGCTTTGTGATTCCCCACGAGCCCTCTCTACGACCATAGAGTCGACAACCTGCACTATATTTTTTATTCATCTCCATGAATCACTTTCTTAAGAAACAAAACCAAAGAAGAAACAAAATGAAGACTTACTACATCTGAAAATGCTACAGAAAGAGACCCGAGAAGTATGCAAAATGTGACGCTATATTTGCTGTCGACAAACGTAGCCATCAAACTCCACGAGAGAGCTCCTAGAAGTCCTGAGATGACCAAATATGATCTTCTTCGGAAGCCAAACAACGGGAAGGAATCGCTGTAACAGAACATTTGTAAATTGGTTAGAGTATTTTCATCCTATCCTTATGACGAAATGGAGTCACATAAGCAGGGGAGTCATTCCGCACCTGATGAATCCATAGACGGGCTTAACAAGCCAAGGTAATGCTGAGATGCCAGATATCACAGCTGTCTAGCCAAGCATATCGAAATCTCAGTTTTATTCGATGATAAAAAAACAAGGTACAACATTCCACGAATTTAGATGTGTCGGATGACCAGTCATCACTTGTGGCCTAAATAATATTATATGAATACCTCTGCAGGATCTAAATGCAGGTCGTCTTTAAGGTAGAAATTGACTGCGAGCCTGGAGAGTCCTAATACACCTTGAACAAAGTATACCATAGAAACTGCAATGCTATCTGCTGTTAAGTCAACTCCAAAGAATGTGGAGTTGGTAGAATTCTTTTTCTTGTCCGAAAAAGCTTTATTTGACTGTGTGATATCTTCATCTGCAGTGCTCGTTGACGCCTCCTCCTTCCCTGCAGCTTATGCACATAAATGAGTTGCAGTGAGAGAGAGAGAGCTACCAAATACATGCAACAATACAAGGTTTGGACAACTCAAGACAAGGGAAGATGAAACCAGAGTGTACTAGCTTAGATGAACTTCAAGAATGTATTTTTTTGGAACTTCTACAGTTTACAAGCATCGCATGAGAAGAGGATATAAACAATTTAGTTTCCAGTTTTTCATGAAGTTAAGCTTTTCAGTGTTTTCAATTCATTGTACTGGCCATTGAGATACAAAACTACCATGATTGTATTTTTGAAAAAGAGACATTTTGTTAGTTTAGAGGTGAAGATATACTAATTCTTCGGACATAAATCAGATCTCTCGAGCATAACATTATGATTTTTTTTACAAGTCCAAACTCAATGTTCTCGAGAACAAAAACATTATTCCAAATTTGAATTTATGAGCATGACGATGTAGAAATAACAGTTCAACAAGAAGCAGTGCCATTATATATTATCTAGATCTAGATTATTCTAATTACCAAAATCCAAGTAAAAATTGCAGAATAGTTGGCAGATGGAGACTTGGAGTGAAGAATTGATGGAGTATTATGCAGAGTACATATACTTCACACATTAACAGTTTCAATCAAGAAAAAGAGCATTCCGTAGATTTAGAACGAATACAAGAAGAAACACAAGGTATTTGTTAGAATCTAGTTTAACAAGTTCAAAATGTATTATTCGAGTATACACATGGCGTTATCATCAGCAAAGAGCTGAAGCATAAAATGGCTAATTCTGCTACCCAATTGGATAAGAATGTACATTTGATACGTTAATGGAGAACATGAAACATGATGCAATTATCTTCCTCTATCGGCCATCACCGGAATTTATTTCTTGACAGCATTTTCTTGCCAGCATTATTAATTTCAACATCTCTGTGCTTCTGTAAAGAAACTGTTGAGCAAACTACTTCGAATGGATTAAATCTACCAACTCATTTATATTTTATAACCCCTACTCTAAAACAACTGCATTACATAACATTACTGATACACATCCAGAGACAAAGAGACCATTAAAATAGGCGAAAACAGGGAACAGCTAAAGCAATAATGCATCATGTTTGGAATTCACATTCTCATCGAGATTCAACCTTTAATCTCACTCAGAACATGAATTTACAATAAAATCTGAACATATAAGTAAATATGACTTACAATGACTAGAATCAAACAAGGACTCAACCTTTAATCTCACTCAGAACATGAATTTAACCTTTTATCTCACTCAGAACATGAATTTACACACACTTCGGCACGCGCACGCACACACTTTACACATACACCTACACACACTTCACATGCACAATACACACAGTACACATACATGCACCTCCACTATTGTCTTTTTTCCAGAATTTTAAATTAATTCATTTAAATTTACCAGTTCATTTAACTTCTATTAATCCTACTTTAAACAACTGAATTACGTGACATCATTGATACACATCCAGCGAGAGAAAGACAGACCACTAAAATAGACGAAAACATCGCTAAAATAAATACTGCGCCAAATTTGATATTCACATTTATCATCGAGATTCAACTCAGAACATAATTTACAGTAAAACCTGAACAAATAAGTAAATTTCACTTACGATGACTAGAATCTAACAAGGACTCAGAGTTGGAGTTGCGCCGGAGCGATGTGGTCGAAATGGAGACGGAGCTAGGCACGTCGCACTCCGGCGGCGGTTTACGGCTGTAGATGGAGGCGGCGGGGGGCGGTTTACGGCGGAAGCCGTTGAGATAAGGAGAGTGGGAGAGAGAGGAGAATTTTGGCTTTGGTGAGGGTAAGTTTGGGAATGAAGTTAAACTCAGTGTTCTCGTTGCCATTAACGGAAAGTGGTTGTAAGTTCGGATAGAAGAAAAATGGAAACCAGTATTATTTAATTGTGATTTATTATTAAAAGAAATTAGTTTATTTAACTGAAGAAGCTGGTTCGGAAATTGTGAAAGACGAAAATATCCCTGTTATGCTGGACTAATATCAACCAGAAATTATAATTTTTTTCTTTAAGATAATTCCTGTGGCCACAGGTCTGTCACCTTAGAGGTGGCATAGACGGTCCGATCGAAAAATTGTAGTATGATGTATTTGTCGGACTGACCCAACTGATAATTCACAAATTTTATTTTATTTTAAAAGATAGATTGAACTTTACTCGAATCACGTCTATTGGAGTTACGAATCGAGGCTTAGATGTGGCAAAATTAATTCAATCCGTCCAACATATAGGCGGTAAGATATAATAATCTTGACTATGTGGATTAACGATTTAACGAGTTGCGGTACAATTTAAAAATTTTAGTATATTTTACAGAGATGATTGTGCTTAGTAAATTCTATCTTAACTTGGCTCGACATATGACAAGTGTACCATAAACTGAGTCAGATCAGGGCAAGTCACCCGAATTTCCACCAATAATTGCACAAGAACATGTGTAGTAATACCAACCATTAGATGTGGTAATTCAGACGATCCAGTCGAATCAGGCCGAGTTCGTCGGACCAATATCATATGTTGGATCAAGTCAGACTATAATTTGGTCAGGCTTATAATTAGGTAGTCCGAACCATCCTATTCCTTATAGTATATTAAGATTATTAGGTCGACCCGCGACTCATGGGGTTGATGTGATATGAAAGATTGTTAATTTCTATTTCTAAAAGTAGCAGTTCTTTGCCAAGAGAAAAACCATCTTCCTCGTGGTTATTTCTTGGTGAACAGAGCCAGAATGTGATGTTTTACTGTCATCTTACCCTCACAAGCTCGAGTGACTAGAGGTGGGAATTCGGGGCAGCCCAGCCCGACCTCATGGACTTGTCGGATCATTATTATATATAAAGTTGATCTAGAATAGCGTATTGAGTTGGTCCATCCTCCTAAAATACATTAAGATATGTTTGGTCAGTTCGTCGTCTGTTGAGCCTTTTGGTTGTTGGCTTGTTGGATTGGATTGATGGATCTGGTGATACTTTGTGTTATGTTTCGTATGGCCAATATTGAGTTCGATTTAAAACCAAGTATCAAGCAAGATCTGGGTCCAAAAGTCAACGAAAATTATCAAAATAAAAATATGTGAAAACATAAAACTTGAGATGACCGAGTCTGAGGTGTAGCTTGGATGAGGTTAAGCTCGGATATGGCTGAGATTAGTTTATTCAATTTCTATTCAAGTGGTGATTTTAGTCGAACATTAATCCCTTCATGAATTTTTGTTACAGTATTTATAGTACTTAAGCTGGAGTCAGAATTTACAGTTGTCTTACTTGACATTAATCTATTAGCTAGACCATCATTGACAGGTGCTTGGACACCTGGGTGGTCCTGGTGCTACCATGTTGCAACAACTCGAAAATTGTATCTTTTGAAAATTGAATATGTAACAAGTGCTTGGCCCCGATCTTGCCTTCTGAATGCTAGCTTGGACTACTTTACATGTCATGTCTTATTAGCTAAACATTGTAGCTCGGGTAGGCAGCAGCTTAATAAGTGGATTTTCAGGGTTTAAGCACGTTGTAGATGCTTGATACTAATCAGAATCTTGAGATGCTAGATCGAATTGCTTTACACATCATGACTTAGTTGTTAATTATATATCTAATGGTAACTCCGTCTTGGTTTTAATTTTGTGTTTGAGCTTGGACACGTGGGTTTGGTGTTGTCTTTATTTTGAGGAAAATGTGATAAGATTTATGTTCGAATATAAGGAAGAGTTAGAGATCCGAGTTGAGGTCAGAGTCGGATAATATGAACTACTTATTGTTTTGACATCTACAATACATATCGTGACATATTCTATGTAGTACAAACATACATTTGAATAGGCTCATCCTCCATCTTTATCCAAACTTCCCCTAAGAACATATTGTTAAATTCACCATATAAATATATATATATATATATATATATATCACATTTCAAATATTTACGCCATACTTTCCTGGGATAAAATTAGCCCAAGATGATGTTTGACTAAACTTATAAATTCCTCAAAATTAAAATTAAGAGTTTATAAGCTCCTGAAATGTGTTTGACAAAATAAGATGTAAAAATAAGTTCTTCTAGTCCATATTTTTTTAGATATTAATAGTTACACTCAAATTTCACATAATGCGCACACATACACAAAGTCTACACACACTACACATTGCACACTTATTTCACACTACACACAGAGCCGCTCCATTTATGAGGTGGTAGCCTCAGGACCCGTAAAAAAACGAGATATTTAGGGCCTCAAATTATTTTATAATAGGATATATACATATAGATGTAAGAAATTAGTTGAGCTGTACTAGTAGTTCGGTTAAGCATTAAGAATAGTTTAGTATTTTTTTTACTTTTTCAATTTAAACTAATTGATCTAAGTATTGCATAAAATTAGAGAGAATTCAGAGGCCAAATGCAATTATAATTTTTTAGATTAACAAAATGAGATCAAGTATCTACTTATAATGTGAATGTCTAAATAAAATGATTGAAAGAACGTGAGAAATATTTTTGATTTGTTTTATTGGAACTTTTACTTAAGTTATGCCTTATTTTTGGGATGAGAAGTTAATATGGGATTTGATAAACACAAATGTAAGAATTTATTTTTTATATTGTTTCATCATTTTACCTGAGGATTATCAACTATTACATATTCATGTATTTTTTAAATATGTAGGTAAATAAATTACAGTTCTTCGGAGAAGGAAAAAATTTGATCACTTGATGGCATGCATTTTTTAAATATATAGGTAAATACATTATAGTTCTTCAGAGAAGGATGGCAATCACTTGATGGTGGACGTTTAAGAGAGAAAAAAAAAAAAAAGAAGGAACATGAAATATATATTGATTTGTTCTATATGCGTTTTAGGCATGTTTTACTTATTATGTCATTTCTTAATTTGAAAAGTTTAATAGGTATTCAAATGAAGAAAAAAAGATAAAGGGAAAAACGCAAGAAACATTGTTGATTATTTTTTAATAAAGGAAATTAATAAGAAAATAAGTTTAAACTCGAGATGAGAATAAAACTAAAAATAAACTTGGGGAGCTTCATGCCATATTATATAATTATAATTAATTTCAGGAAAAAGATAATAATGAAATCACAAAAGATTGTATTGGTGTTTAAATTATTATTTTTCGCTCATATTTCTTTAGGATTTAAAGTTTAATCAAAAATTGATTTTCAAATTTGAAAAGGAAAAGGAAATTATAAACAATGAAGGTTGTTGTCTAATTAGTGTAGAGAAAGAGTTAACATATTCATAAGAATAAATACGTAAACATAAAATAAGTAGGTTTATAATAGAAAAAAATATAATTAGTTTCAAGATAAAGCAAAATATTAAGTCTTGTTGCATTGTCTTTTTTTTTTTTTTTTTTTTGAGTATGAATTGGCTAGATATTTAAAAAATATTAAATATAATGATTGTGTTTAAATAAAAATTAAAAAACTTAAAGCAAAATTCTACATTTTCTAAAAAATAGTTCTTAATAAAATATTTTATGAGTTTAACTGCAAAATATTTTCTACTGAAAATATATTTAAATATAATCTAGGAAAGAAATATCTATCATAAGATGAACATAATTGTCATTGTCCATGCGACTAGCTTATAAGTATAAATAAAGTTGAAGCATCTATCTATATACAAAAAGTTTAAGAATACTCCTATATAGAAAATATATATAAATATCTTATGTTGTTCGTTGTTTCATTTTCACACATTTTCTCCTTCCTTCCACTTTTATTTGTTAATTTATTATCTACAACAAAATTTTCAGTTATCCTCATATTATCTAGTCCTGGCTATATTAAATCTTGTAAGTATTGTTTTATAATATATTGTACAAGTCAGGATCTCAACTTCTTAACTCGACTCAGCCACGAAAAGATGTTATGAAAATAATGTCTGGCACAATGTCAGAGCACATCTTTTTAACTCGACTCAGGCCCTGAAAATGTTAGGGTCGGACTACACACACTCCTCACCACTTACTTCACAACCACCACACAAACTTCTCACACCCCACATACACTACATACACTAATCAAAATGTGGGTTCAATGGTGACATTTAATAATACTCTATTCAATTGCAAATTTATAAGTTTTTTTATTCAAACACTTTATTAATTTATAAATTCTTACAAAAATTGTACTTGTAAACTTTCGAAACATTATAAAATATTGGAGGTCGTAAGATATTTGAAATTAACCCTCCAAATAATGAACTATTTGTAGTCGAATTAATAAAACATGATCATTTTAACTCTTGAAATAAACTAACGCAATTCATATTTAGTAATATTCGGGGGGAAAAAATAATTGCAATTAGAAATTTTACATGCATTAATCTCTCATAAAAAAAAAAAAAAAAATTACTAAAACCAAAAACAGTTATTAAAAGAGTTCCTGAATTATCAAATTAATAATTACCATGAATGATGACAATACAAATCATGTTCAGGGCCGGATCCAAAACTCATGGTTAGAGAAGTCCGAAAAAAGAATCTCCAACAAATATTAATATATACGTGATAATAAATAATGAATAACTATATATTATTTAAATAGAATATCAACAATATTTATTCTTAAATGAGTTGAAATGTATCATTAGTTATCTATATATTAAAACTTAGAGTATATTTATTGTATATTATGTAAATTATCTGAGTATATCCCAGCATTTTATAATTTTGAGGGGCACCAAACCACTCATATCCTTCAAAATTCAAAATAAATACACAATATACATATTATACATATTTTAGATATAAAATAGTAGGGGTGGGTGGGGTTAGGGGGCCAAGGTCACCCCACCCATTAGAGTGGGTTCGTCCCTGACCATGGTGGATCTATGTGGGGTACCGTACCGTACCGTCCTCATTTTTTGGATCGGTGATAGTTACGCACTTTTTAAATAGCCTAAATTTGATATGGATTTAGATATTTTCAAATATTCGATTCACATTGTACCGTGCACACCCCTAATTGTTACGTGTTTTATTATTATTATTATTATTATTATTATTATTATTATTATTATTATTATTATTATTATTATTATTATTATTATTATTATTATTATTAATAAACTTATAACTTAAAAAAAAAAAAAAAAAAAAAGAGAATGTAAAAGCGCCTATGCTATGGGCGTTATTAAAAAAAAAAAGTTTTAATTGAAGTCGCCCGGGGCGACATTGAACAAACTCTGTCAGTGCAACAGTGAACTCGTCTGTGCCACAGGCGAGTTCACTTAGTTTGGTAAATAAATAAAATTCTCACTTATAATATTAATGTTGTTGTGAATAGTACAATACTTAATTAAATTTGTCATTCCAATTACAATTCTCACTTTAATGTTTTGTATTTTTTAATTGTCATTTTCGTAATATTTATTCTACAACTTAAAATATTGAACAACATTTTTGTATATTTATAATTATATTATATTATATATACATATATATATATTGTACTCTCAATCTCAAAATTATACGTCATGTACTCTCAATCTCAAAATTATATGTCACTGAATACAACCGTAATCTCTTGTAATTTTCCAAGTGTATTAAATAAAATTACAAATTATGATACATATTTACATTTTACATCATTGAAATAAAGGATGTTGTGAAAACAAGAAAAAATAGTAGAAATGATGATACTACAGTTTTTGAGTGATTCCCAGAATTTTTGTTGGGAGATGTTGAACCTGCAGGGGATCCAGATGGAGAAGCAACTGCAAGTGAAGGAGAGAGAAATTGTGAGGGAAAGAGAAAATTTCGAGAAATGTACAATCTTCTAAAAATCATAAATTATTGTTGATATGACTTCTTTTGTGGTCGATTTCAATGACATAAATAGCTAATACGATTTATTTTACTTGTTGATTTTAATTATTCACATAAATAATGTATTTGCACTGGACAAACAAGATTACCGGCCTTTTTGTGAAAATTTCACTAGAAACCGACCTTTGGAGAATATCTTAATTTGGAGCTTGAATTTTAAGTTTTAATTAGGGACTTAAATTTTGAATTTTATTTTTAATTCAGTGCTTTCGTCTTGAAAAATACTAAAAATTACCAGATATACGAAAGGTTCAGTATTTAATCTACTCCATACTAAATATTTTGTACATTGAATAATATTTTCTGCTATCCAAATCGTAAGATCCTGATTAGAATAAAATTTAAAATCTAGGCCCCTAATTGAAAAATAGAGATTCAAAATTCAAGCCCTAAATTGAAAACCCTAAAATTCAGAGGCCTAGGAACATTATCGTTGGTTATTGTGATTTTGGTCCTTTAACATTCAAAATTCAACAAATTGGTCTCTCAACTTTCGAAATTTGATAAATTGATGCCTCAACTTTCAGAATTTGACATATTTGACATTACCGATATAACCAATTTGTCAAATTCTAAAGGTTAAAGGACTATAGTTTAAAAAAACCCAAAAATAATATTCTAAATAAAAGTGATCTTATGGACTAAAAAAAAAATATATATATCTCCCAGAAAAATTAAAATTGAAGTTCTTACCTTTGCACTGACTAGGAGGTGGAGTTTGGACATTACAAGCCTTGGGGAGGGCCAAAGCTTGGGTTTGGTTTATGTTCAAGCCCAAGTCTGAACCTCCACCATTAACCACTTGACACAAGCATGTGGGCTGCGAACGGGCCACACTGCCGAGCTGGGTGCAGCAGGCCGTGGCAGGTGGGCCGGACGAATTGCCAGAGATGAAGTCTAGGCAGGGCGACATGCTAACGAGCACATTGGTGCAGTCATCGGATTGGGCTGTGCCCTCGGCCCAAAACGTGGTTAGTAGAATCATGGTTGAGACGATTGAGGCTTGTTCCATTTTAAGTAGTTAGTCAAGAACCTCGTAGTTTGATTTTTTTTTTTTTTTTTTTGCGAGTGATTGAATCTTAGGTTGTGGTGAGGGAGAATAATGGTGTTTGATGATAATCTTGTGTAATTTTCTTGGGATGAGTTGATTTTTAGGCTTATAAGTTGAATGATGACGTGGAAGGGTGGGTGTGGTTGGGTTAGGGTTACCAACTTTTTCCTACTTCTTATAATCTTTTGAAATTCTGTTGATTTTGTTCTTAAAAAAAGAATTAGGTTTTGAAATGGGTTCTATGAGTTAGGTAAAAACTTATATGAGACTGTTACACGATTTGACAGAAAAAAATATTACTTTTTATAGTAAAAGTATCACGTTTATTTGTAAAAGTATTTTTTTTAACAAAAAAAGAGGAAAAAAAAAGATACTCCCTCCGTCCCGGCATAACTTTTCTACTTTGACCGGGCACGAAGGTTAAGAAAAAACAGAGTTTGTGGAATCTTTGACATTTTTAAAGGTGGAGATTTTGAGCGTGGAGATTGTGAGAAAAATTTATCATTTATGGGTTGACAAGTTAAGTTGGGACAAGCCGAAAAGAAAAGTAGGCAAGTTAGAACGAAACGGAGGCAGTATCACTCTTTGTAACAAAAAATATCACTTTTATCAGTAAAAGCATCACTATAGTAAAAGTATCACTTTTTCTGTAAAAGTATATTCCGTCACGTGTGAGATCGTCACACATAAAACTCATTTTTTCTGTAAAAGTATATTCCGTTACGTGTGAGACCATCACACACAAGACTCACGACGCACCCCTATGAGTTGGTACATTACTTAGGCTATTTAATTTGGATTTTCTATCATAATAATGGAGTATTTCGTTTGGTGGTGTGACATTATTGTATCTTGCGTATGCAGATAGTACTACTAATATAAAATTAAATAAAATAAAACATCATAATGGTGGTTAATATGATATGGAAAAAGGCAATTTTGGATTTTCTATTTTGGGTTTTCTATGTTTCATCTTTAAACTATAAACATGTACCATTGATCAATAATTCATGGATCGTGAATCATGAATCGTAAATTATGAAATAATAAAACATGAATAATATATATACTTAAATTGAAACCTAAGTCATGAACTCTGAACTTAAATTGTGAATCATAAAACTAAATCACGAATAAGAGACTTGTTAGGAATTAAACCCACACTCAATCACGAAATTGAAAGAAAGTAAAGAACGAAAACACACAATAAATTTTACCCAGTTCGTTACGATATGTAACTACGTCTGGGGGTGATACCAAGTCAGTGATTTCACTAATTTTCAACCAACAATGATAATAATGAAAGAAAAACTATATATAATAATTGATGGGCCAAAATCCAACCTCAAACTTGAAGCCAAAGAAAACTATCGCTGCCGCGATTCGTCAAGCTCACCGATAGCTTAACTACACCGAATTTGTCGCGACCGCGACCAATGCCTGTCACGGCCGCAATGCGTCCACAGTGCCGAATCACAAACTAGCACACTTTTGTCGCTACCGCCATTTATGCCTGCCGCGGCCGTGATGCCTTTGCAGCTTCAAACACATTATCCAACAAGCTTTTGTTGCGACCGCAACTCACTCTCTGTTGCGGTCGCGACGCTATTCGCAAATCAAGCTCCACCATGACAAGACTCTATTCGCCCATAAAAAAATTAAATTATTATTATTATTTTCTTTTGTTGAGAGACGAGGGGGCACATAGAAAAAAATGGGAATGGATGAGGTGGCATCGTGATACCATATGGACAATATAGTTAGTTATATGGTTGACCTACTTGTGTATGTGTGATGAGATGCCATGCAGATTGAGAAAGAATTCAACTGTGGGCCCTGGTTCGGATATCCCAATTACGATGTTCCAACATAAAACTATGTCGTTTTGAGAAATCGATAAAATAATGAAGTTTTGAGATTAGATTGAAATAATATAATTTTATATGTGAAACATGAATGAAACATCGTAGTTGAGATAGATAATCCAGAATAGTGTGTGTTTATCGACTCATCTTGCGTGAACAACTAAGGGGGGCCACGTCACTAAGAGGGTAAATTAAAAGTCATTAGTGTGTGCAATTTATAATTGATTTCGTAATAATCCAAAATCTCATGGTTTTATGGTATTGGAGTGTTGGTTTCTAGGATAGTGTGTGTTACTTTTCGAAAGAAGAATAGAGTATTGTCCCACATTAAAGAGTAGGTGCGTGTGATTATAACTCATTTTGCGATAACTCAAAATCTTATGATTTTGTGGCATTGACATGTTGGTTCCATGAACGGTGTATATGTGTTCCTTCTAAAAGAAAAAAAAGAATAGGGCATTGTCCCACGTCGAAGAGTGAGTGCGTCTGAACCATGTCTGTTAGTTCTAAATAAATAGTTTTTTTAGATCCTGAGTTTCTCTTTTAATCTTTTTACTGATTTAGGAGTGACTTTACATCATAGTTAATAATTAGAGGTAGCAAAATCAATTTGACCTGCTCGACATTTAGACGGGTTGGGCCTTCGAAATCTCAACGCAAAGTATCATCAGACCTATGTTGGGCCCGCATCTCCACATTGGTATGATAATGTCCGCTTTGGGCTAATTTCATACGGATTTGTTCTTGGACTAACTCCCAAAAGGCTTCATACAAATGGAAATATTTCTATCCTATTAAACCTCATAATTTTTCCATGTATATCCGATGTAGGACTTTGTTGGACAATCCTAACAACCTAATGGATTATAGGTCAGCTCGAAAAATCATAACGTGTCTTACTAGAGTTGGTCGAACTTGACTTAACAATCTTTAGGTTCAATAAAATTTTGAACTAGTCTGGCCCAACATATTACGTTGTCTACTGAATAGCAATAAAAATAATATCAACATTCATTGAAGATTTAATTTATCAACATTCATCGAACCAACAATATATATCGGACCGGGAAATTTCCACATTTACCAACAACAAATAATTTCTAACATTCGTCTTAGGATTAATCATATGTTAGTTAACCTAGCCACTACTTGCTGACTGTAAGAAATTCAATTTTAAGAGAGAGAAAGGTCACCTAATTAATCCACAAAAACAGTTAAAAGTAGTTGACCCACAAAATCCCACTTCAAACCCCAATCTATAAACCCCCTTCAATTTCTCCCCCAAACCAAACAATCTTTTCTAAAAAAAACGACAACAACAACAGTAACAACAATGAAAAAACTCACGAATTTTCGAGACAACATACTACCACTAGCACTGGCATTCATGATCATACTAGCTCGCGTAGACGGGCAGCAGTCGAACAGCCTATGCACGGGGCCAATGATGCGTAGCTTCAACTCGTGCGTCGGCTATCTTTCCAGAGGCTCAAACGGGGGGTCGCCGACCGCGGCTTGCTGCAACTCACTTAGAGACCTAATGAGCAATGGCCAAGATTGTTTGTGCCTTATTGTTACAGGAGGTGTGCCTTTCCAAGTCCCGATTAATCGCAATTTGGCTATTTCTCTTCCTAAGGCATGTAGGCAAGGTGGTGTTCCCATTGAGTGCAAAGGTTCGTATTATTTTCTCCATTCCATAAAAATAGATTTTTTTTATTATAGTAAGTACATTATTAGTTAATAGCGATTTTCATGTTTGTCATTAGTAAATGTGTCTTGGTATTCTGTACAATAGAGGTGGTAATTCGGGTAATCCAATCGGACCAACATCATATATTGGGCCGGCCCAAAATTTTATTGGGCCTAAAATTATCGAATTCAGCCAACTTATCCCCTTAAAAATACATAGAGTTTAGGGCCGACCAGAGGTCTGTCGGGCTTCTAGTCCATCGGGTCGGGCCTGATGTTACTTCGGATCTACATTCTTGTGACCTAACTCATCTAAAATGTTGGAAGGGGTGGATCGGCCCATTGAATCGGGTCGATTTTGCCAGCTCTACTCTACATCGACCAAATATATTTAAACATTAGATGAGACGTAGAGGTATAAAAGTAAAATATAGTTAAATTTTAATATTTTAACTATATTAATTATCAGTTCAGTGTCATATAATTGTAAGTCCATTTAGTGGGATAACGGTAGTAGAAATTTTCAACAATTTTATTCGACACATTTTATTTTTTCTTTGTGGAAAAAAATTGTTTGGTCCTGTTAAAATCATTTTTTAATTTGGTTCTGTATCTAGAAAAATGCTAAAATACAATCCTAATTTTTCTGTAAATTCCCTTCCAGAATTAGATCTGATCATGTTTTATGGGGTAGGAAGGTCGAAATTTCATCGGGCAAAATTTTGGTTAGTACATTACATTTTTTCAAAATACTATTGGCACTTCGAGTCGGCCCAATTTGACCAGATTACATTTTAAATAATAATTTTTATAATTCAACTCGTTTAAAATGTCGGATGGACCGAACTATGTAAGCACTAAGTTTCCAAATCAGAAAAGGTCACTAGAATCCAATTAATTAGGAGTATTATTTTCAGTGAAATTAGGACTAAATTGAAGGATTCTTTGTAGATACTGAACCCAATTGAAAAAAGTTGATTCTGCGAGGGGCAAAAATGATAAATTCTTAATTCAAGAATTAAAAAAGAAAATTTCCCTTTTATTTTTGAATATTTTGGTATTAATATTTATAATAATATATATTTTTTGCTATTGAATTTTTTAATAATTTTGAGTTCTTGTATTTTTAATTGCAGCCACTGCCAGCCCAGTTCCAGCTCCAGGTACAATTCAAGAATCTCTTGTTTTTACCATTTTGCCCTTATTCAGAATCCTTCATCCATCAATATGTCGTGTATAAAATGACATCATCAATATACAGATATTATACATGAGTAGAGGTGATAATATTAGCTCAGCTCAGCCAGCCCGATATTCAAACGGGTTGGGCTATAAAAATCGTAACCCGAAATATCATCGGACCTAATAGGTTAGTCTCATTATCTTAGGGTAATGGGTCGGGCTGGGATTCTATTTTTTAGTCCGACAGAATTTCAATCCGACCCAATGTTAGCCCAGTGAACTAAGATCGAACGACTTAAATTATCACCTCTATATTTGAGTACGTATTGAAATATGAAATGAAACACTATTTGTCGTGACCTGCACTAATATAATCAACTAATTAATCAGTCTTTTGTTTTGATTTCTAGATCCAAGGTCTAGAAGCCCCGGTGCTGGTGGACCAGGTGGAGGTGGACCAAGTACAAATCCTGGATTATCTCCCCCAAGTTCAATAGGTATTGTATCAATTTTTATATATAAACTTAATATATATCTAAATTACCCGATACTTAATTTGAGATAATTAATTAAATGTTTGTTCGAACTATGTTCAATGAAAGTAATCAAATAAATTTGAACACAATTTTATGTTAGATACAATGTAAAGCTTGACTTGAACTCGATAAGTACAGTTCGTTAAAATAAGTGAAAAAATATCAAATTGCTTTAGCTCAACTCGTGCTTAATTTTGTGAAAGCTCGATTAAGTTAATAATCAAACATGTCAAACATACAGTTCAAACAAGCTTGATTAATTATACATCCAACTCGATCCACTCATCCGACTCAAAACTCTATATATAACGTAACAGTCAAATAAGGTCATCTCCATCACATACAAAGAGTCATGTTTAAAAATGTATAATTTTTAAATTTCTGTTAATTTAATTAAAATATAACTTTCCAAAAATTATCAATACGCATTCACACAATTTATTTAATTTTTTTTTATTTAACTTATTCAATTATTCTTAAATAATTTATGTAATTAAAAAATTTACTTATTACTTGAACTAGTAAAACGAGATCCTGGTTTTTGAAACAGGACCTCTTGGAAGAGAATATTGATGATGAATTAATAATCTTTAAATTTGTGCAGTTCCATTTATTCCACAGCCCTTCACGCCGCCGTCACCCCGCCAAGGCGGTGGCTTGACACCGCCTCAGACGCCGGACGGCGACCTAGTCCCGACGCTAACGCCGCCCGGCATGCGGCCAACTTTGACTCCCTCAGCTGCAGAGAGTGTTATGCCATCTTTTATTGGAGCAATGTTAGGTGTTATTTTGTTCATGTGCTATTGAATTTCGTCAGACGTGTGATCGTCAGATACAAGACTCAGTCTTTGTTGATATGTTACATTTATAGGATTGTCATTGATTTTTGAGATATTGAGTGGAATTGATTCATTTATGGGTAAAAGAAGTCATTTTATGGAAATAATAATATATTCTATTTATTTGTTTTATGTTTGGACATTGGTTATATTTTTTCATTGTTGTACATCATCGGTTTCTTAATTAAAAATAAAAAATTATATATGGTTCATGCAATTGGGAGATTTAAAAAGAAATAAAAGAAAAATCATATCATGGATTTCATATTGGGGGTGAATAAACGCATTTTGGATCTACTACTTCATACAATATAATTTCTTCTGTCACATTTAATACACACACGATATGTGTAGATGATGACATTACGAATGTTTCACCATCCCAGTTAACTTTTGACAGTTGACCGGACACGGATGTTAAGAAAAATATATTTTGCATTTTCTTTGATTTTTTTAAAGGTGGAGATTGAGTGTGGAGATTTTGAGGGTGAAGATTGTGAGATAAATTTTCATTTCTAAGGGTGTGAAAAGTTAAGTGGGACGGACCGAAATGAAAAGTAAGAAAAGTTAGCCGGAACGGAGAAAATACATCATAAGTGATTATGTAGCATGATTAGTATAATATGTTGTACCAAATGTGATAGAAAATCCGAATCGGAACAAGCCACTTACATCCATTTCATGAGTTTGACTTGAGGATACAATTACAAACCATACAAAAATTAAATGTGAGAGAAAATTGAAAAAGGTCCCCAAAAAATTGGTACTTTGCATATTAGTCCCCCTACAAATAAAAGTTTACAGTTAAGTTCCTGCAATTTTGACTTTACTGATTTCGTCCTAATTTTGTGGAAAATTGGGATTTTCTCCATAATTAACATGTGTGTCGCATGAGTTCAATATTCAGCTCAAGTTTAAAAAAAAAAAGAAAAAAATTAAGCAACGAAAAAGACATTTACAAAGTGTGACCTGCACGTGAGATTAGTTGGACTGTGAGCCGCACGTCAGGTGACGCATATGAACCGCATGCGGTTAGAATTCTAAACTTTCTCCAAAATTAGTACCAAACCTATGAAATTGAAATTGGTATATAATCACTAAAATTGCAAACGACCTATAACGAACTAGTTCAGACTAGTTCTACAATTTTGTCAAACTTGTGACAACTTTTCGATTAGGTAATTAGGTAAGAATCATGCAAAAAGCATCCTAATGCACATGAAAATTGACACCTAACTTGTACTCCTTTCGTCCCGTTTTAATTTGTACAGTTTTCTTTTTCGATCGTCCCATCCTATTTTGCACACTTTCAAAATGGAAAGAAATCTTAGAATTTTCACTCTTAAAATCTCCACCTTCAATCTACACATTTGAAAAAATTAACTAAAAAACAAAAAATAATTTTTTCTTAATATACGCGTCGGATAGGTGTGCAAATTAGGTCGGGACGGAGAGAATATTAATCTACATGCTTTTAAACTAAAGCTTTCTATGAACCCTAAAGCCACATAGCCAAACATTAATTCAAGAAAATATGGCATCAAATTACTTGTTCTTCATTTTAACCATACCCCTTCTTGCCTATCCATCATTTTTAACCGCGGTAAATTCCTAAAGTCAAGGATGCTAGCTCCCTAGTAGGTTTAGACCTGCCGATAGAGATGGCAAAATCGGCTCAATCCGACGGGTCGGTTCAGTAGGCACGATATTATATATGGATCGGGCCATATAAATGTAGGCTCGAAGTATTATTTGACTCGACCAATTCGGCTCTATCGTGTTGGGTCGCCCGAATTACCACCTCTACATGGAGAAGTACATATTTACCCCTGTCCCCTGGTGAAGCTCCTTTCACCATTGAACCTTGCTGTAAAATTCTTAACCTAGCCCTTGAGGCTGGCTGCTACTGCCTCCGGTCGTTGCTCGGCGCCGACGGCACGTCCGATTATCCGACCCTTAGCCCTGATCTTGCACTCTCTTTCTCTATGTGTTACATACAACTCTCTTTTTTGGCTCATTACCATGGTAAAATTTAACGAAACACCAAAATTACAAAACTCGTCCTGTAATAATTGGCAACTCTAACTTCTATTGTTTTAAGTTTCACCATTTCTTGTTTATGCATATTACTTTAAGTCATTTCGATTTTAGTCCACTTTTTTATTGTCAAAATTCGACAAATTGATTCTTAACTTCTGAAATTTCAAAATGTGAACGCACTAAAAACTGGTTTATTATTATTACATGCTCTCGAAAGTTTGATTTGTTTAATTTCGAAAGGTAAAGGACAAAAATCAAAATGGCTAAAGATAATATCTTTAAATAAAAAATGACGAAATTTGATGGACTAAAAAATTATTTACAGTTTAAATTCCTCATATTTGATCATTTTCAGTTTGAGTGAATTTTTCGATGGAGAATTGTCATTGTTGCACATGACTGTGTCTAACTAGGAGTTTCATTTTTCGGATGAATTGGTGATCCTCATGATCAATTTTAGTATGTTTTTTTATGTCATGTGAGTGTCACGCCCGAGTCATCACAATATTAGAAAAACAAAAAATTAATTATATGTGGTGCATGGATAATTATCAAATAGAAATCGAAATTCCAACTTTATGAAAATTTGTTAAATTTAAGGGATTAAAAAGCTAAATGATAAAATTTGAGAAATTAACTAAAAAGATAAGAGGATTATTTTAGGACCGTCGTAAAGTTATAGAACGAATTTTACAATTTATACTAAAGTAAACACAATTTTCTTAATTTTATTTGTTTCTTTATTAATTTTTTATTTTTGAACTTGATTTTAATCTATTGGTTGTTCAAGTGCCGGAGAACCGCCCTTGTGACTGCGCCACCAGTCGCCGCCCTGCCGCAGCCGCTGTCGCCGGTGCAAATCTCACCAAAGTTAGCAAGTAATGAGTCATTTGTGCCTTTCTCTCCAAGCAATTCTTTCGTAGCTGAGATGAATTCAATATACTTATCATCGGGTACTACAATAAGTGATTGAGCTAGGAATTTAAAGTTGGTGGGACAAGACCAAATTTATTTTAATCTTTTAATTATTAAAGTAGAACAAAAAGAGTAGCCGAAAATGCTCTCTATTGTTGCAATATAGTGAACACTGAAAGAATATAAATATTTATAAATATATAGTGGTACTGTTGCAAAGTTGTGGGGGTACGGCGGCCCCTGCCAGCACCCTACTGGCTCCGCCTAGTCTGCAAAAGTGATAAAAAAAAAAATCAAGAAACTTGATTATAGTTACAGTTTTTGTAAGCATGCATTGCATGATGGCATAATTTTACAGTTATAGTTTTATTTTTGAGAGATTTTAATATTTTTTAATAAATGTATAAAAATGAGTTAATGAGTTTTATTGAATAAGTCATATGTCAAAAATCAATGTTTTCGTTTTATTAGCTAAAGTAAAGTTTTAGCAAATTTATTTTTATGAGAAGTTACATATGATTGAAATTGTTAACTTTACAAATTTAAAAGAAAAAATCAAATAAGCAAAGATCAAATTGACTGGAAAAAAGAAAAAATTGTGAAATAAAACTCTTATTGTAGTTGAGGTAGTACTACTATTATCTACTCCCTCCGTTTCATATTGATTATCGTTCTAGCTGCTTCTTCCTTTTTTCAATTAATTGAAGTTTTAGATATTTTTCACCAATTCTACCAATTTTCTCTCTGGCTCAATCTTAGAATATTTCTACTTTTCAACCTATCACACATATTTTATTTGGTCAAATCTTTATCCCCTAATATTAGCTGAGGTTATATATGTCGAAATATTATATCCTTAATAATTTCATTTTTTTTCTAAAATGACAACTAACATGAAACCGAGGGAGTACTAACCAGTAAAAAAAGAAAATATATGAGAATTCAAATTTGTATTTCATCTTGTATTTCGAAATAATTTTGTATTCACATTCATTAGATCAAGTGATAAGTAAACACCCCAAAGAAAAGGCGAATCCAATCTAATGAATGTGAATACAAAAACAGAACCCGAAAAGTGAGCAAACGACTTGCAGCCCAATCTACAAGGCCCAAAAGGATTGCAGGCTTTATTTTTGGGCCTCCACGGTTAGAAGCCCACTAAAGATGGATTGGGCCTAATATAATTTTATTTATTTAAATGTTAATTAGTCAAAAATGACAAGCACGTGGACGTGCCGGAGTGGTTATCGGGCATGACTAGAAATCATGTGGGCTTTGCCCGCGCAGGTTCGAATCCTGCCGTCCACGCTTTTTTAACCACATTTTATCGAGCGGGTACTCATTGGATTGGGTCGGATTTTTTTTATTGAGTCGGATTTTTTTTTTAAGATACTTTTTAATAATTAAATCATTCTTTGCTTCTTGGGTACTTATCGTGGGTTGGGTTTTTCTATTGAGCAGAGGTACTCGTCGTGTTGGGTTGGGATTTTTTTGAAGACTTTTTAATTATTAAATTCTTATTACTTCTTTAAGATTGTTGAAAGATGTATAAAATGATGGTGGTTGATTTTGTTAAAATAAGGTATCCTACCAAAGTCTGACCCTACCAAAGCTCAACCCGACCATAACCTTATGGACTAAAAAATACTCGACCCGATCAAGTAAACTCACACGGGTCGGGTACCCAAATCCGAATGTAAAAAGCACACCCCTAGTTGACAGACCGAACTGAGGTGAGGGTATAATGTAAAAACATTATTATTGTTATACAAGGTTAATGAACATGTTCAGGCGTTGTTAATTAATGAGGCTTTCAATGTTCAAATTAGTGATCCACTTAGTGTTTGAGTTCTGTTAGTTTATTAAACAAACATAAATAGACGAGTTTCAACAAATGTTAACAGAGCTCGAGCACAAACTTTTAACTGCAAAATTTGTTCGTCAATTGCCCTCTTGAAATAATTTGACAGACATTGTCCTAATTCATATGGATTGTTTGAGCACAATCCACAACGGTGTTTGAACAGGCACAGAGTTAAGATATACTTATGAAAGTGACCGAAATTTGCCAACAACAGGGACAGATCACTTATTCTGGGACGCTTGTGAATCTACAAAATAGAGTCCTGGATGTCCCGGCGAAACCCCTACAATGCTCAAGTCAGAAATCAGCTCACAAAGAGTAATGCAACAGAGAACAATGTAATCGTGAGAGTTAAGTGAGTGTAACATTTTATCAATTGAACTAGGCATTATTTATACTTATTGTTTCTAGGGCAAACGGTAAATGGATCATTTCTGTCACCCTACGAACTTTCGTCACCGGTCCCTCTGTACTCGGCGTCGGTGTCAGAGTGTACAATACATTTTGTCAGACAGACTAACAATTGTCTGTACTTCTTCGAAAGACCAAGTAGCACGTGTCTTGATGCACAACTCACAACGATTATATTAATTTCAAAGCTGAGCCCACATCCAGAGATAATGAGCAATCGTGTCCAAGGGGTCGTTGATTACTCTTAACGATCGACAACATCAGAGCTAGCCTTTGAGCTCTCTCAAGATCCCATCAGAGCAGATATAGTTTGGCAGTCTGCCTTAGCTTCTTTCAATGTTGTAGGGCCGACGATGGGCCCTACGATAGTAAGGACATCCAGCTCTGACCAACCATTCAGGGTGGTTCACCTCTCAAAATTGAGTTTATCCCATTTCCTCTGCTCCAGAGAACTGATTTAGAAGAAGTCCTCCTAGAACTGTATGCTCATTCCATCGTGATCCTGCTAGGTTAAGGACTAGCCTTCTAGTGCAGGGATGGGCGTGCATATTTCCCCTATCATGAATTCTACGATATTATTTCCTTTCTCATTGGATTAATAAGTAAATTCGAGGGTCAAATGAAAGTAAGTTATTACTATAGGTCGATTATGAATCCTCTCTTGCATGATTCACTGCATCTTATGTTGCATCATTATATTACTGTCATGTAGAAATATTAATTGAATCATAAAAAAATATAATTGTATCCTCAATTACTCACAAGAAAATTATTTTTTACCTGCTAACAATATGATGATACAACAAAAGATGTAGGAGTGTATGAGGATGATAGGATCCAAATCAAATACAAGTTGAAGTATTTAATGCTACATATTCTAAAAGTCCCCTTCTAGCTAGCTTCGATTAGGCTCCACCTAGTCGTTAGAGTGTACATTGCTTCCCCTACTTCTCTAGTTTAGCCCCTCCACTACAAGAAATTTTACACCATCAAGAATGAAAAATAGTTGCAGATAATATCAGTCACTAAATAAAAACAAAATAAAATTATAATAGTAATGAAAAGTGATAATAACACTGTTTATATCATTAATATCTGGTTAAAGCAACCTAATATTTGAGACAGATATAGTCAATATAAATTTTGTAAGTAATTTCATCTCTAACTTCATAATAAAGACAAAAAAAATCTGTTACTAAATTTAGAGACATAAAAATGTCACTAAATTTTAAAGACTAAATATTTCATCTCAAATACAGATATTATGTAACTAATTATCTCTAATTTAACTTTTTCTCACAGTGCTCCTCTAGTTTACCGTCCGACCAACGAACAAACATATTTAGAACATGAATTTAATGTAAAACTTGAACAACCTTGGGTGAAGCAAACTAAAAAGAAAATAAAACTAGAATTGCATATTGCATAATAATGCATGCGTCATTGTAATAATTAGTGTGTTGTAGTGCGGTGCTCTATCCCATTCACTGTCTCATTCTGCAAACTTTTGCTTTGGCGCTTTCCAAAAGTTGTATTAATTACCGCTGCCCACACACAGTAAATAAACTAATTCCAGTAATGTCTTGCACGGTTGCAACTTGCCTTGTTACCATCTTAATGTTAGGTGAAGACCTCGAGCTCGATTAACGTTCGTTCAAATATACTCCCCTCATTCCAGCTTAATTGTTCAATTTTGATCGGATACGAAAACTAAAAAAATATAGGTTTTGTGGAATCTTTGATTTTTTCACAGGTAGAGATTTTGAGGGTGGAGATTGTGAGAGAATTTGATATTTATGGGTTTGAACAATTAGCTTGGGACAAATAACTATGGCAAGTTGGACAATTAGGTCTGGACGGAGGGAGTGTTTAGTTATATTCGTTTAATAATTAAGAGACGGTAAATATTGAACGGCCGTTTTTAGCAGCTTGTGAATGGATTTAAACTCATATAAAATATATTTATGTAATTCATTTATTTAAATGATACTACTTTCGTCCCGGCTAATCTTGCACTGAGGAGGTTGATACAAGTATTAAGAAAAATTGTTTTTAAGTGTTTGTTGACTTTTTAAAGGTGGTGAAGATTGAGGTTGGAGATTTTTAGGGTGGAGATTGTATTATAACTTTCCTTTTTAAGGGTGTGCAAGATTAGCTGGGACGGATGAAAATGGAAAGTGTGCAAGATTAGCTGGGATGGAGGTAGTATAAATTTGTTGTGGAAAGAATGAAATCTAACATATATATATATATATATGTGCGTGTGTGTGTGACTGAAATAATATCTAATATTCGTGTTCATAAACACAAAATGTTAATAAATTTGGTGTTCTTTAATGTTCGTGAACATCAAATAATATTAAATTAACAGGCTTGGTTTGAGCTCGATTCACTTCAAGTTCAAATAACATTACTTGAATTAAACAACCCAAAACTCAACTCGGCTTGGTTCATTAAGAGCTCTTGTTATAAATGAATTTAGTTAAAACATATTGTCTTTTAAGTTTATTTAAACGTGTTTGAAATATTATCAAGATTTCAATATTATGTTCGAGCTCATTTGATTATTAACCGAATCAAACTTCAATAGAGTTAAATAGAATTCCGATTGTTGCCATGTCAACAGTATTCTTGATAATCCCTACGTCCATCCCATAAAATGCATTGTGTATTGAAAATTCCTTGCCCTAATAAAAGAGTCATGTTTAAAAAAAGGTCTCGTTTTATTAGTTTAAGTGAAAGATTTATTTCGCACATTAGTTATATATGATTACAATTAAAAAAATTAAATAAGTCATGAGAATATATATTACTCCCTCCGTCCTAGTTAACTTTTGCTATTTTCCATTTCAATCCGTAACATCTCACACCCTTAAAAACGAAACTTCTTTTACAATCTTCATCCTCAAAATCTCCACCTTTAAAAACAAAGAAAAAGCAAAATCTATTTTTTCTTAACATTCGTATCTGATTAACTGTGAAAAGTTAATTGGGACGGAGAGAACAATTAATTTTTAGAATTGTATTTCATTAGAATATATAAAAGTTGTACATTTTCAAACTCGATTCTTTTTATAGGACAGAGAGAGCGCAATTCACATGCTAGTGGACGTGCCGGAGTGGTTATCGGGCATGACTAGAAATCATGTGGGCTCTGCCCGCGCAGGTTCGAATCCTGCCGTCCACGTTTTTTACTCTTTCATTATTATTATATTTTTATTTTTAATTATTATTAAACTACAACAATATTATATTTCTAAAATGGAAATTCAATAATTTTCCTACTGGGGCCCCAATTATTATTTTTCTCTATCCATGATTCACTTTAGAAATACATTTTTGAAAATCGAGAATTTCATTAATCAATTTCAATTCACATAATCGAATCGGCTGGAAAAAAAAAAAATGTGCAAACTTATGAATAATTACATTAAATAATCCGTTAAAAGCATACGCTAAATATCACCGATAAGAAACCCAATAACAGTAAGATTTGATTCATGCCTCGTGACTGCATGCACAACAAGCAACGAATCGGAAAAAAGCACGAACAACTACCTTCGACTTTGAATCAAATATCAATCACCATCAAACTTTGTCTTGGACTTTAGTCAATCACAACAATTTTCAAAATCGAAAGATTCATAAAAAATTAGAGATTGAAGGTCGCACAAGACATCTATAGAAAACACAGAGGTAGTATAAGATATAGCTAAATTTAGTTTTATTGACTCACTCGATTTATTTTTCACCTAATTAAAATCTAATACCCTTTTCTTTCTTTTCTCAATATTTCTTAATTATTTCAACTTATAACCACAACAAATTATTTTGATAAATAAATTTTTTATTGCCCTTTTCTAAAAAAAAGTTCTTCTTATTAACACGAATGGGCCTATTTAATTTTTTTTTTTTTTGCACCGGGCTTCTTCTGATATTGGATTGGTTCTGGTCCAACCCGACCCGATCTCTAATTTCACCGGACTAAAAGAGTTTGTCAAGTTCGGTTAACTCCCTTAAAATACACTAAAATTTATTAGATCAGTCTCACAGTGATATAATCGTCCAATGGGGTCCGTTGAACTCCTCAAACCATTACCTAAGAAGTCAGACTTGTTAGACATGACGATATTTTGAGCTACATTTATACGCCAATTTCGCCTCAAATATGGACAGTTTGATTTTGTTCACCAACTTTTTTGTGGTGAGGAGGATAGGGATGTCAATTTTATCCGCGGATAACCCTATTCAACGGGTAAACGAGTAATAGGATCGGGTATCGCCTGAACCCGATATTTTTTCAATCACATATGATAGGGTACGGATTTAGCATATTACCTATTTATCCTACCCGCGTACCCGATTACATACATATGTATTATTATATATGTTATACATTATATATTAGCATTATATCTAATATATTATGTTTATAACATATGATATATATACATATAACATACTATCTACGTCTCGGTTAAATTTGTAAGGTTGACCGAACACGGATGTTAAAAAAAACAGATTTTGTTTTTCCTTTGACAAAAGGTGAAGATCAAAGATTGAGATTTTGAGAGTGAAGATTGTGGTAAATGGTAACTATTAGGGGTGTGTAAAATTAAGTGAAACGGACCGATAAGACAAATGTGCAAATTTAACCGAGACGAAAGGAGTATTATTTATATATTAACCGGATAACCCGACTATCCGGGGATTATTCGATTACCTAAGAGTATCATCCGTACTCATATTCAAATCAAATAAAGGATATGAAAGAAGTATACTCGTACCCGACTCGATCCGACTCATTTATATCTGTAAAGAAAGACAATAGTTTGACCGAATGTGACAATAACTAAGATACACCGTTGCTTATCATGTATTGATGTGATGTCACATTCAACACCCACCCCCCTACCCCACCCCCAACCCCCCGACCCCACCCAGACCCTATTGATATCTATTACTCCCTCCGTTCCGGTTGAGTTTGCACACTTGAGCTGGCACGTATATTAAGAAAAATTATTTTTTGCTTTTTGGTTGATTTTTTTAAAGGTGGAGATTGAAAGTGGAGATTTTAAAGGTGGAGATGGTGAGAAAACTTTTCTTTTTAAGGATGTGTAAACTTAAATGGGACATTTCAAAAAGGAAAGTGTGCAAATTCAGCCGAGACGGAGGGAGTAGATTAATGAATTTATTACAAATCTTGGATGAAGCAAAAGGAATTACTGCTCCACAGTACCCCAAAACCAAAGCATATTGCATGCTTCTTTCAATAATTATTACTGTTTCTAGTGCACTGCTCTATTCCATTCATTGTCTCATTTATACATACACAAAAGAAAAAAGAAAAAAAAAAGACAATGGAATTATACGGGTATATCATAGTGTACCTACCTAGGTATTAGCAAACTCGTTTTATCACTTTACTGAAATACTCGAGTGGGTTCGTATTTCTCACATATTACTTTGATGATTGGATTCACGATATTGATTCATGACTGGATTTATGATTAGTAAGATTGGACTCACAATACACGATATTGGTTCACGATGATTCACATGATTAAATTGGATTGGATACTGAATTTATGATTAGTAAGATTGAATTCACAATACACGATATTGGTTCACGACGATTTACATGATTAGATTGGATTGGTTTGGTTTTCACGGTACACGATATTACATCACCTGAATTCATAATTCGTAAGATTGGACTCACAAGTCACAATACACGATATTGGATTCACGGTACAGGATATTAGTTCACGACCGGATTCATGATTCATAAGATTGGACTCACAATACACGATATTGGTTCGCGATGATTCACGCGATTGGATTCAAGAGTTCTATTGAGTTTTGAGTGTAAATATAAGATGGCAAATTAGACCGTGTACGTGAAAAGTAGTTAGAACATGAATCTTAAATCGTAAACACATGAAACATGAAATTTAAACTATGAACCATTAAATTATGAACACTGAACCATTGAACTATGAATTATAAACCATAAATCGTGAAATCAGAAATTTTGAAAAATATACCAAGTCTAAAAAAATCAAACCCTAGACCTTAAACACTGAACCTAAACGTAATCATGAACCTTAAACTCACAAAATCACAAAAAATAATTGTAACTAATCATTTTTTAAAGTGAAATACGGGTGAAACACGGTAATAGTAGGAAAGAGGATCCGAACGGAGTCAGATGTGTACAGAGCAACATTTCCACAGAATTATACAAATGGCATCTCCCAAAATAAAGAAAGTTATCTGAAACATGCCAACCCCACCGTACCCCACCCCCCAACCAACCCCACAAACAAAGTCAGCAGCAATATCTGCAAGCATGCCTTTTGCTTTTTGTAGTTTGTAGTGAGCTGAGGGGCTTTTTCTTTTTAATTTTTCAGACAAAAAGAAAAAGCAGACAAACAAAGAATGTGAAGCAACCAAGAAAACAACTTTTCAGTAAAATCATTGGCATTAGGACCAAACCAACCTTCATATTTCCCTTTCAACAATCACTGCTTTACATCACATTCTATCTTACATCCAAATATTCCAAAAAAAATTAAAAAGAGCCTTTTTGACTGCCTCTACTTCAATCCTAGTCAAGAATCTCTTATCCTAACAAATTAAAGAATCTTCACAAGAAAAGAACACACAACAACAACAACAATCTTGTATTCCCACTTTGCATCTTCTTCGGTTAAATTAACCGCTGTCTGAAAATTCTCCGACGTAGGGACAATGTGATCTATGATGATGACGACTCCAACTGCTTGTGACATTACTTAAACTTCTCAAAACAAAATCTACCGAGTTAACTATGGTTATGAGACCTTATCGTGTCAGGTTGACGACAAAACTTGGTGAATGTCATGAATACATATGATACACGACGTTAAATATGTGGATGGTACATGATTATAAGGGGCTTACTCTATGTCAAAAGAAGCAGAGTTCGGTGTAACTATGTGAGAACGGTAACAGCTCCTCCACCTCAATTCGTGAGCCCGAACAACTCATGCTTTTCCTCAACCTCTCGGGGGTTGACTCGATTTCGGCCCGAAAGACACTTGAAACGGGCCTATGATCTGAAAACCTAGACTCTCCTCGAACATATGATAGTTGCTGGAGCCCGCCTCCGTACCATAATATTCGATCACACCTTCACATGTACACATACCAAGATCAGCCCTTTGCCACCTTATAAAACAATGTACTATATTGCTTTACGAAAATTCTAAAGAAAAAGTTGAAACAATAGACATAAAAGAAAAAACATGCATCTTGACTGATAAAATGGCTAGATAGTGATAACATTCCGAACCCATGTTGTGGGATAAAGGCTTTTTTTTTTTTGTTTTTAAGACCTTACTTTCATTTTTGAGAATGTACTATACTATGAGTTTCTTACCATGCAGGTGTTCGTCGTTTCTCCTTAGGGTGCATGTCATCACCGGCATATCTGTCCGAATTATTTGAATATTTATACGTCGGTGGGAAATAGATCTTCCCTTCTTTCCAACCATCAAATACTCGACCGCGTCTCTGCTCTATGCTTAGCTGCCAAATAAAGGGCAACATTGTCCTTTTAGTTAATTATTTGGGCAAGAAAATACTATCTGTATAGTAATTTGAGAAATGAGAACTAAGAACTATACTTGGTCTTTTTCTAATAATGCTCTCCAGTTTTGCATTTCAACGAGTGCTTTGGCATATCGGTATGGCAGAGCTATTCGGTAGTTTAGATCTCCAAGCCAAATAATACGACTGCATTCAAAATTGTTTATGTTAATTTTTTCCCATTTTCACAAGACTGAATATTCAAGTAGAAGCTAGGGGGAACTTACTCATGTTCAAGAATTGTCTCGGGAGATTTTTCGTCATTGACACGGGGAAATCGCGTTTTCCTTAGTATCTCCATGACGTCAGCATTTCTGCGTAGCTCATCGCCTTCTTTTTGACCAGACGTCAAGTGAGTGCACACGAAGCAGAGGCTGGTCTGGTGCAACAACATGCTGATGGAAATAGATCCCTGCAGTGAATGAATGATTCTCATTTAGCTAATCAATTTACTTAATAAAATAACAGAAACAATTAAACAAAATGTTATGAATGTACATAACTACCTTATTACCAAGGTAACCCATTAATCCTCTACCAACACAAGAAACCTTAATGTTACGAACGTGTTCCTTCAGCTCACTCCGAACCCAAACCGTGAGAAAAACGCCAACCATTTGCTTACTTGCAACTAAAGAATATCCTGAATGTGCATATGCATCTTCCGCAGGTGAACTGTAGGGAACTGTAGGGTGCAAGACTGTGCTCGGTGAGTCCCCAGTCAAATAATCCTCATCCAAACCCCATCTAGAGAAATCACTCGGTCTCTGTCCATTTGAATAGTCGCTCGATCGAGGCCCGGATGAATAATCACTCGGCCTTTGACTAGACGAACAATCACTCGGCCGATAACCCCATCTTGTATTCGGCCCGAAATCACTTTGCCTATGACCGAAAATAACTCGGTCACAAACACTAGATCGCCTCTCAAGGCGAGGTTGAGGCATAGAAATGTCGATATCCATGTCCGAGTTTTGTGGGGCTTGGAATGAACGACGAGGAAAGAAGGTGGAGGCTTTGTGCCTTATTGACCCTTCAAAATCGGCATTCCACTCGGCTATGGGGTTAGGGACGGGTGATGGTGTATGCCAACCGTTGCTTACGCTTGTACCCGGAGCATTGTTCAATGTTCTTTTGATAAGAGCAAGCCATTTTTTTGCAGGGCCATTGTCCTCAGCAACAAGAATGTTACCAGCATTCAAAGGAACTATTTCTTGAAACCTATATATTTTTATGAATATCAAATACACACACTAAAACACACACACGAAGCACACAAACAGAATCATACCCCAGTACGTATACGTCTGCAGGAGGGGCTGAGTGAAGCCAATCATCTAAATTCATATTTCTTTGGGGTGATTTTCCACCCACATTCCATGTGGAGACAAAGACACTGCTTGAAGAAATAAATTCTTTAGCAAATTCAACCAAGATTTCAATAATTTCTTTGAATGACAACAAACAAACCTATAGTTCTGGATATTTAAAATCTGGGGGTGATCAAGATAGCCTCTCCCCCTCCTAGAACGAGATCGCGATCGAGAAAATGAACGTTCCACAAATTTTGCTGAATTTTCTGCAAAACCAACATCTTAAACATCAAATGTGTGATTTCCCAGACGAGATGCTCTGTTCCACTTTCTTTAATACACTTACTAACCCGTTTTAGTTTTCTTGATTGTAGAAGGTTCCCTTTCAGATAAGCTGTTCCTCCACCCCCTTTCAACACCTAATGAGAAAATCATTAAGACTTGATTTCTCAATTCAAATATATCTTTTTTTCATTTCTATCAACTGTCAAGTAAACATATGACTCTTCAAAAAGAGCAAAATAGCAACAAGAAAAAAATGTGTAAAATAACTGAAAAATTCACCATAAGCAATTCACCAAAGCAAATTTAATTCTCCTATTTCAATTATCTAAAACAGGTGAAGTTACAAAATAAATATAAAAATGTATTTAGAAAGGAAAAAAAATCATCTAATCTTCAATTATTTGATAAGAGACAAGCCATGAAAGACAAAACAAGAGAATAAACAATCACACAATTGTTTCATTCATAGAATTTCCCAGCAGCCAATCATTAAGTTTTTCTCTATTTTCAAATAAAATTAAAAATAAAATAACAAAATCACCACAAGAAGAAAAGAAGAGTAAATCAGAAAATGCAATTTAGCAGACCACTCTAGAAAAAAAATCCATTCAAAATCGATCTCTCACCTCCATAAACAGCAGCATCAGCGTCACTTTTGCACCTGATACTGAACCATTTCCGAACCAGTTTCCTCGACCACGAGAGCTTCACAAAATCGCCAATGGAAATCATTAATAGCTCAAATTCAAATCCAAGTAGCAACAAATAAAGTAGAAATATAGAAAACCTTGCTCTGTTTAAGATTTTCATCTTTCATGGTTCATGCGCTCGAAATCAAACTCAAATGCAAACTCTCTCTCCAACACCTTCCAAAATCCAACTCCGATTGCAATTTCCTCTTCAGTAACTTCCAAATTCCACCTCAAATCGCAATTGCATTCTCAATTTACAGAAAAACCTTTAAATTACTCGCCGAGCATCGACATCAACACAGATGAAATCCTGTTTCCAGAATTAGCTCACCGATCCTCATGCAAGACAATGCCAAAATCCTAGAGAGAGAGAATGTGTGTGTTGCGAGAGGTCCTTGTTTGATTTCTATTTTGGTGAAAAACAGCTTCGTTCTCTGTAGCAAAAATAGTACTAGCAAAGTGTCGAAGTTCAACAGAATAAAGTGCAGCCGTAACAGTCTCTCTTTCTCTCTCCTCTTTCACTGTCTCTTCTCTCAATCTTTCTTTCTCTAGCTATGTATGTTTGTGTTTTGTAAGGATACCAGACGGGCCAGTCCTTTCGAGTTCGGGTTAGTAGTACTTCTTCGTCCCTAATTAACTTGTACTGATAAGTGAGCGTACATTTTATGAAAAAGTTGCTTTTAGTGCATTCTTTGTCCCGAATAAACTTGCACTGATAAATGGAACATTTTTTAAGAAAAAGTTTTTTTTGGGATTATATTTAAGTTTTCAAACCTATTTTTTGGTTTATTTAGCAAATAAAGGTGAATTATGGGGTATAATTTATGAGATTTGTTTTATTTTTAAGAAAGTGTGCAAATTACTTGAGACGAATCGAAATAGGAAATGTGCAAGTTCATTCGAGACGGAGGAAATAATAGTTTTCTAGCATATCGAGCGTCGGGCTATCGGTTTATTTTTATTGGGTCGATTAAGATGAAGTATGTAAGAGACGAGATAAAAAATAAGGATTTTTTATCAGGTTCATAAAGGTGAAGTAAGTAAGATTGTACGTAAGAGACGAGACAACGAATAAGGATAATAAGTAATGTAAAATTAAATCATATTAAAATTATAGAGTACAAAAATAAAATAGTACTACCTCCGTCTCGCTCTAGTTTTCCTACTTTTTTTTTTTATTTGTCCCAACTTAACTTTCCAATACATAAATGGTAAATTTCCCTCATAGTCTCTACCCTCAATCTCCGCCTTTAAAAAAGTCAAAGATTCCACAAATCGATTTTCTTTTAACTTCCGTGCTCAATCAAAGTAGGAAAGTTAAGCCGGAATGGAGGGAGTAATATATTTTGGCCTGCATAGCCGAGGTCCAACGAGCTAAATCAAGTTTTAGACGGATCTGGATTATGAAGATACGTAAAATCTAAACCTGAATTTTTTTGAGCGGGTTCGGGCCGACGGGCTATCCATTTCAGCACCCCTAGCCAGGCCCAGCAGGATGAATTGGGCTACGGCAAAACGACGTGTTTCTAGTTCAAGACCAAAATGTATTTTTAGATTCTTTGTCAATAGTATTTTTAGATTATTTTCTAGTCTAAGACCAAAATATATTTTTAGATTCTTTTATGGTCAATAGTAATATCCAAATAATTTGGATAACTTAAATTTTTACTTCTTGCCACGTATTAACAATTCACTAATTCTCATGTCCTGACAAAATGTATTACTTCCTCGGTCTTATCTTATTTTACATAATTTTCTTAAACGATCGTCCCATCTTATTTTGAACAGTCTAAAAAATAAAAGTTATGATATAATCTCCACCTCCAATTCATCTTTGAAAAATCAACAAACAACCAAAAAGACAATTTTTCTCAATATTCGTGCCGATCCCCCTGTGCAAGATAAGCCGAGACGAAGGAAGTACCTTTCAACATAATACCATACTTCTTAACAAGTATTACGTTTTAGTATAAACACACATGCAGTTTTAGTATGATACATTTATTCGAAATAGGTAATAGTTTCTACATAAATACTAATATTTCTTTATGTGAATTTGACGGCATCCGAATTGCACGATTTTAGTATCTGTGCACCTGGTGTACAATACAACAACTCTAAATAATTATCCTTTCTTAAAAATATTACTGGTTATCTGAACAATTATTACTTGTTGATTTCAAAATATAATTATTGGATAATTAGAAAATTTCTCTTCTTTTCATAAAGTGATTTTGTTTGAAAATGTACGACTTTTTTTAGTCTTTCTTAATTTCGTGAAGGTACAATCCTATGTTAAATACAAATTTACCCATCGACTTAATCTATCAATTATATATAAATTCGTGAGATAAAAAAATATACTTTTTTACTTTAAATAGTAAAACGAGGCATTAAATTTTAAAATATGACTGTCATTTTTTCGGAGGAGGGATATTGCTCAACTTGGTCAATTTCAGTGCACGCAATGCATCAAGTACACAAGAAACTTACTCTTAGTTAGTGTAAAATAGCTAAAATAGATAAAATATTCTACGAGTGTTGCCATTTTGGTAAAGAATGATTAAATGTAAAACTACTGATAGTGGAGTTGATGCTACACCTGTTGGAGGACACATTGTATAATATCCACTATTAATTTGGCACGTACTCATGCATATATATGTTGTGACTATGTATAAATCAAATATGGATGTTACACATTGTGCACAACGTCTAGTATAAATCAAATATGGATGTTACACATTGTGCACAACGTCTAATGAACTACTACGACTCATTTGCTAACCATAGACATACATAGTAGCATGTGCAGATCTAGCCAAGGCAAATACCGAAATCCAGCCTAAGACAAAATTTGCAGAACGACATTTTTATACTATTTTTTTTTTTTTTTTCAATCAAACCATCAAAGTACTTGAGGGATTAGGCATTGATCCCCAAACATGTATATAATTAAGCATCTCAAGAGAGCTTTTACAAATGTAATCACATAGAAACATACAAGGATCAAGAGAATAACAAAGATTCTTAGTCTTAAAAACCAAAAATTTGAGAGACTCAGAGCATTGGTCACAAATAAACCTCTAATTTTTCTACATTGCTCAACATTAGAAAAAGAAGAACCGCGTTGCATTATGATAGCTTGGTTGGCTAGGAAACACACCGCCTTATTACCTTCTCGGTAAATGTGCGAGATTCTCATTTTAAAATTAACCTTGAGTCTCTCGACGTCTGCAAACAGACTTTGATATCTCCAATTTCCTCTACTTTTTCTAGAGCATCGTCAATACTAAAAGTACATCTAGTCTTCAAGCCATATTGTCCTTAGACCCAATATTTTTTATATTATGGTTTTGGTGTTCTAACTATTATTTTTAACAAAGTCTACTTGGGTATGTTTGGTCGGGGTTGATCCAATCCCTGATGAATTGGTCCAACCCCTCCCTATATTTTTTTACACAGACTGACTCAATCATTACAAACCACCACAAATTACAATACCACTTTAATCATTATTACAAACTCTTACACACGTCACATCATATTTTACGATTAAAAATTATATCCTACACTATAACCACTATCCTAATCACCCAAACAAACATCATTTTTTTACTCTCTCAGCTACTAACTCCAGCCACTATCCCCAACCAACAGTACCCCAATCACTTGCAGCTCCAACTAAACATGCATTTAATTTTCTTGTTCACCTACTTGTCTCTATAATAACATCAAAACTTAACAAATGCATATTAGAGTTGGGTAGTGGAAAATCTTTTCCTAGACAAATCCTTTTATAATTTCCAGATTTTATTTCACCTTTGCCATTTTTTTGGGCGTACAATTGGTACAAACAAAGCTAAAAGCAAGCTAAAGAAGTGCACACATACATATAAAGATAAAGTCCACTAAAAAGTATTGGCATTGTTTTATTTTAATTTATTTTTCACTTAAAAAAAAATATTTTTTCTAAAAGGAAAAAAATATACTCCCTCATTTTCGGTATGTCCCACAATAATTTGTATACCCTCAAAAAGGAAACTTATGTCACAATTTCAACACTCAAGATTTCCACCATCAATCTCCACTATTAGAGGGTGTTTGTATTTACTTTTTCTAAGTGGTCAGCTTATAACTTGAGAAAAGTTATTTTGTAGTGTTCGTAAAATCAACTTCTACTTTAGAAGAAGTGCTTCAAATGTAAAAGCTAATAACAAAAAATTAATATTTTTCTTTACTCAATGGCAATTCTATAAATAATATTATATTTTAAAAAGACATAAGTGATTCTATAGCAAATGCTCTAGCTTCTACTTTTATTGAAAATCACTTTTTTTACAAACACTACCTACTTTTACATAAGTGATTTTTATATAATCTCTAAAATTAATTATTTTTTTAAAAGCAAAAGCAATCGTAAACAGTCCATTAATCCGTCTTTGAAAAGTCAACTGAAGAAATAAAAAAACAGATTTTTTGATATTTGTGCATCCTTAGAGGTACAATATCATTCGGGACGGAGGTAGTATGTGTTTATACTGTGGCTTTATGCAATGTTGATCTTTTCTTGGATTTTGAAGATTGTTGTCTGTAAGAATGTTTGGAGAAGAGGTTTTCGATTGTTTGTATGTAAAGGATTCTCTCTCTCACTCTAAAAGTGAAACTCAAAATCTTCACAATCACAATATTTTGTTCAATCTTTATCATTCTTGTTGCATTGTTGAAAGGATAAATTTGGAAGAAAGACCTTTTTTAGAAAAAAAAAATAAAAAAAATCAATAATTTATCTACAACTTAGATGTGTTTGGCTGAGTTTATAAATTTTTCGAACCATTTTATAAGATGTTTAAGAGCTTATAATTTCATTGAAAGTGTTTGTCAACATTTTTTAAATAAGATCTTATTTATTTCAAAATAAATTGTTAACAGCTTATAAGTTGTTAACAACAGTTTTTAGAATTATAAGCTTAGTCAAACATCTTATAAGTTGTTTTAAGAGTTTATAAATTGATAAAATGTTTACCTTATAGAACGTATAAGCTTGTAACTGAATGAAGTGATTTAGCTATGAATCTGGGGATTAATTTGAAAGTTACTATCAGACACGCAATTTAATTAATGTGAAGTGTGTGTGAAAATATATATAGTATGACATGATTAATACTCCCTCAATCCCGGCCTAATTGACCTACCTTGACAGGGCACTGAGACTAAGAAAAAACAAATTTTGTGGATTCTTTGACTTTTTCAAAGGTGAAGATTAAGAATGAAGATTTTGAGGGTGGAGATTGTGAGAGAATTTGTCATTTATGAATATTTTAATTAAATTGGGATAAATAATAAAAGAAAGGTAGATCAATTAGTGGGACGAAGAAAGTATAATATATTGTAAAAAATGTTGTATCAGATGTGGTAAAAAATGGCAGAAAATATGAGACTATAAAATGGGAAGAGTGCCATCTAGTCAGTGGTCCTTCTTTTCAATGCACAACTGCTGCCATTTATGTGGAACTGGTCCTAACCTTGTTATGTTGAGACCACATTGCCCGGCCCGCTGGACCGGCCCAATTTTCCGATATTCTAGATAAATTAAATCATAAAAAAATTAGTTCGAAGTATTGATTCGAATGGCAAATGGTTTGACAAGTCAAGAGAATTACGAACCGGTCGAGTAAATCTTGTACTCCCTCCGTCCCGATTAACTTGTCATAGTTGACCAGACACGGATGTTAAGAAAAAATAAATTTTGTGGAATCTTTGACTTTTTTAAAGGTGGAGATTGAATGTGGATATTTTGAGGGTGGAGATTGTTGCTTTTAATTGCCATTTATGAGTGTGACAAGTTAAGTGGGACGAATCAAAATGGAAAGTATGACAAATTAACTAGGACGGAGGGAGTATGTTATATAGATGGATCGTCCTAGCTCACCATTTTTGGTTCGGATAAATTTTATATCCAACACAATCGAACATATAGTATTAATTTGATGGGTATAGTTGGGGTCAGGTCGGACAATCCAATTCGCCACCTTTGATTGGAGTTTTTGGGGTTTTTTTTTACTTTTATTAAATTAAATTTAATATATTTAAACAATAGTATTCATATGTTATAATATCTCTAATAATATTATTAATGTCATTAAATTCAAGGTATTTATAATGAACACAACAAAAAGTAGGTCTAATTAGAGGACATGCTTTTGACGTAGCATTATTTCGATAAATTATATTTCTCCTCTCCAAAATAAATGTCATTTTAAAAAAAATAGTTTTGATAAAATAGTTAATTTTGCGAAAAGAGTAATAATTCTTCCAACGTTATTACTAAACATATCTTGACAAATTTTCTTAAAAATCTCATAATTTTGTGATGACCTTAATTGAAAATTCTCTTGACTCAGCCTATTATTTTAATAAGTAAGGGAAGATTTAATAAAGGCAAAAACAGAGATTCGAGGTGAAAAGATAAATTATGTAGAGATATATTTGTCCATTTCAACAATTCTTATTTTGGCTCGAAAAAATTTAAAGTAAAATTTAGTTTTTACTAAAAAGGTATTAAATGTTAAAAAATGATAATATGACCCCACTTGCTAAGAATCAACTATTAAATATTCAAATATATCCCTAATTTGGGTCCCAATATTTATTTGTGATGATTAAGGTTTTGCATAAGGGCATTTAGGGGGGTCCTATAGTCAACTCATCTTTTTTCTTGATAGATGTCTTAGGTTGTCCCATGAAAAGCCATGGTGTCCCTTGGTTCTAATAGGTCCTAATTCTTCAATTTTTTTTAGAAATGTAAAATAAATAAATAAATAAATTATAAGTATTGTTTTTATAACATTACTCAATATGACGAGGGTTAAGGCATAATTCCCGACCTGTATAAAAATAATGAAAGGAGACACGAGGCCGGTTGTGATATTAGGGTCGTCACGGGCGGGGAGCGTGAAATTCCTCGCAGGACTATAGGTGAAAAGTGAGGGTTTGTCTTAAAATGTACTTCCTCCGTCCCAACTTATTTTGCACAGTTGATGGAGCTCGAATGTTAAGAAAAAATAGATTTTGTTTTTTCTTTGATCCTTTTAAAGGTGGAGATTGAAGTTTAAGATTTTGAGGATGAAGATTGTAAGAATAAATTTTTATTTTAGGGACGTCTAAAATAAATTGGGACGACCGAAAATAAAAAATGTGTAAAATAAGTCGGGAGGAATGGAGTATAAAGAATAGGCATGGCCCATAATTGACAAATCAATGTCCAAAGGGCAAGAAAACATGGACCTACTTTAGCTTTGACTTATATTGATTGAGACTTTAATATGGAAAAAAAAAAACACCAAACAAATAAATTGGGTTGTTAATCAATGAAGACATGATTAAATGCAATTTTCTTTGTGCCTCATTGGAGGGTGGAAAAGTATCTAGCAAATATATTTACTAGAATATGATAGTTTACAGAAAATAATAATAATACTACTACATTCGTCTCCAATGAAATTGCACATTTGAGTATGCACACATATTAATAAAATCTATTTTTTGCTTTTATGTTGACTTTTCAAACGTGAATTGAGAGTGAAGATTGATGGTGAAAATTTTGAGAGTGAAAATTGCGTTATAACTTTTCTTTTTAAGGATTTACGAATTGACGTATCGAAAAGAAAAGTGGACAACTTCATTCGGAATGAAGGGAGTAATAATTAAAGTGATACTAGATGTATTGGGTTGGTTGCAATTTAAAAAATGAGTAATTCGAAAATATGATTTGGTTTGTAGTTTTAAATGATACAAAACTAATTCAAACTATATCGGGCCTAAGTTTATTATATGTATTTATTTATTTATTGTTATTATATATATATATATATATATATATATAAACGCTGAGATATATTTATGTGATGTTTTCTAAATGTGGTATTTCCTCCGTTTCGAATGAAATTCGACTTATAATTCGGGATTCTACTTGATTATAAAATTTCTCGTTATTTTTAAAAAAAGTCTCATTTTACTGAAATTAAATAATTTTTTCAAGAATTTAAGTCCTTTTTTTAACTGAATTAAATCTTACGAATAGAAGAAATGTTGTGTTTTTTGTTGGATCCAGTACAGGCCCAATTTCTTTTATGCTTTGGGCCGAAACGTAATTGGATATAAAATGGGCCACAAATTAGTTATTCAACAATAGACCCCAAAGGCCCAAAAATTAGTTTTCGGTAATGTCCAATTTATTTAATTTCAAAATTTAAAGAACTAATGTTAAAATTTGATAGTTAAACCACCAAAATCTAAATAATCAAAGATAATATTTTTTTAAAAAAATGGTGAAACTTAATTAGAGCTGGCAAAATCAACCCAATCCAACCCGTCCGATATTTTAGATAGACTAATCATAGAAGTTTAGGCTCACAGGACAACCGGGCTCAAAAGGCCCGACCAAATGCACTAAAATTTCAATAAGCCAGGGGCAAGCTCAAAATCTTTTATATAAATAGGGGGTGGGCTTGAGAGTTCAATAATTATTGATCTGATGGTATTTTGGATTCACCCAACTCGACCTGACATATAGCTTTGGCTCGATAGATTGGGTCGGGTCGGGTCAGGCTGAACGTGCCGAATTCAACCTCTAAACATAATGAACTTAAAAAACTATTTACCCCAATTTCCATGATTGAGGGGTTTTAGAAATATTTAGGACCGAATTGCAATTTGCTGATTCTTTAATTTCATTTTACTGCACTCTACCTGCAGACGGCAAATGTACACAAGCCGAACGATACCGAAGTCGGCGGTGGTGTAATCCGCCATTACCGCCGCAATTCTGCACCTCCACTGAAATATCGGGTACGGATTTTCTCCATTTTCCAGTACTGAAATCCACTCGTATTTCTCCCCAATTTATTCACATGTTGGCGATTCCACGATTGATTTCGCTTTGAAACATTTGACTATTAGCAATGGCTTCGTTGCTTTTTCGTCGGAGGATATATCGGAACCTGTTGCCTGGTAATTCACTTCTCAATTTCTATTTCATTTTCTCCTTTTTTGAGGTACCTGAAAATATATGGAAACGAGATGAACGCCGATAGGAAGCATTGGCAGAGCGTATAATCCATGATAGATAGATACTGCACTTGGTATAAATTTGGATATTTCAGTGAATGTGAGAGCTTTTTTGCTACCTTGAAGAATCTGTTGTTGGAGAAGATGATGACGGACTATTGCAATTTGTGTTGTAGAATGATTAGCTGGCGTATTTTGATTTTATCAGATTAAGAGGGTGTTTGAGTAAGCTAATTTCAAACATCTTATAAAACTCTAACATTTATAAGTTGTTTCAAAACCTTATCAGATGTAAATTTTAAGAGCTTATAAAGTTAGATAATGGAAGTTATAAGCTTATTAGATGAAGAGATTTAATTACGGATTTGGTGGACGAATTTGAAATCCACAATCAGAACACTTGCTTTTATTAGTGTGTGTAGCGTGTGTAATTTAAGTGTAACTTATTAGATCTTAAGAAAATAAGATGAATTAAAGATACTTTTCTTTAAAGCTTATAGGCTGTAAGAGCTTATTTTTAGATCTTATAAGTTGTTTAACATCTTATTTGCTGAACACATAAATAGTTATTAAGCTCCTAAACATCTTATAAGTTTTGCAAGACACCCTCTATGTTAGCTTAGGAGTTTATGTTTTAAAGTTGTTAACTTTGATTTTTTTGAAGGAAAAAACTAATAAATTTCTACCCTTTTATGGGTGATTAATTTATTGACACCGTCATTTTCCTTTTCTCTCTCTTTATTGGTGGAAAAGTAAGTGTTCACATCTGTACTCAAGTGGATGCATGCTTGTTTTCTTTTTGATGGAAACACAAATTACATTCCTGTTGTCCAATGACTGATTGTTAACACGAGGGTGGATTATGGATAATGTCATTCACTAAATTGTCTTATTGTCATTTAATACTCTGTACCTGGTGAGGCTTATGTGCCTAGTCCACAGAAGTATGTATTGTACCACTTGCTTCTATATATAGAGCAGGTAATCTGTTACGTGATAACAGCAACTGTTTGCGGCTTGTAATTTTGATATAGTTGTGAAAATTCGTGATTGAAAGAGTAGGAATCGTCATAGGAAAGTTGGATTGTGTTTCTGTTATTTTGAGAAAGAGTTCAGGTGGAAATCTCTCTCCTGTGATGCATGTTGAAAAGAATCATATACCAGCAATGTAGTTCTTGATTTACATGTAGTAATTCAAATACATTTCACAGTATCTCGTTCAATCTATTTTTGTGGCTTGCTTACTTTGAAGTAATGTGCGCAACTGGTTATCCGTATCCCAGTATCCGTGATAGTTTGTGACGTGTTTGGTTAAACTTGTGGATGGAAACAAGAAGTTTTGGAGTAAGGAGCCATGTGAGTGTCAGAGAGGTATCGTTCCTTTCAGTACCACTGTGAGACTATAGCAACTGAATAGATGTATCTAGTGCAGCTTTGTGGGGTTAATCACTTGACATCCAATTTAAATCTGCTTTATGGTGGCTATTAGAGAGTGCTCCAAGGCTGACTTTGTCCACTAATTAATTGTACAATTTGGAAAATAATGCACTTAGAGGGTACATGTGGTAATTGGCTGCATAATGTGGATGACCGATAAATTAAAAAATGGTGAAGCGTAAGAGTATTCTCAGTTGCTTTGGACCAAGGTTGAAGTGCCCAAGATCCCAATCATTCTGGCGTAGGATGCTTTAATATAAATAGTGGGCCAACATAACTAAATCACCAAACATCAGTGCCCTTGAACTTACTGAAATTAAGACAAGGTCTTGAAAGTGAAAATACTACTATATTATATAGACAGATCAATTTAGTCTAAAATGGTGCTTTCCTTGTCTCTGGACCTGCTTAAATTTCAAATACTAAGTTTAGCTTTACCAACCATATCATTTTTCTGACATTTTATATATATTTCAAAGAGATAGACATTTGTATTATAGCATGAAAAATTTGTGATTCACCTTTGTGATTCTGTGTTTTGTAATGGAGATCTGCTTTATGGTTTAGAAATCTAATGCTTATGTTATATGTATGGATGAGGAAGTTTATAAGTACTTTGATTCTTATTACCATCGTACTATGTATTTCATATTCTAGAAGTTGGATATTCTTTACCTGAATGTCATTCTTCTCGGTGCCATTGCATTTCTTCGCAGACAATTCTTGTCTGATTATCTCCAGCTTCTTTTGTGCTGGTCAGATAATGCGGATTTCTATCTTTCTAGCTTGGGATCAGAGCTTAGAATTTCATATGGGGTTTATCAGTGCCTACGGAAGCTCAGCAGCTCTACTGTGCCTAAGAAATTTGATTTTATGGACCTCACGTAAGAGGAACAACATCAAAATCAACTTTGGCACCTTTATTATTCATTTTACTCTCATTCAACACTACTGATTTTCCTTCACATTTAGGCGTCCACATTCATGGTATCCCCTTGCTCGTCGGAAAAAGAGGAAAGTCATATTACATGTTGGCCCGACAAATAGTGGCAAAACTTATCATGCTCTGAAGCGATTGGAGTCGAGTTCTTCAGGCACATATATCCATTTTCTCTCAGATTCATTTCATTTCCTATCTAGGTTGATTCTGAGCTGCATTCCGACTCTGATTCAAATAGCTATGTTACAGGTATTTATTGTGGGCCATTGAGACTTTTGGCATGGGAGGTTGCTCAGCGACTGAACAATGCTAAAGTTCCTTGTGATCTTATTACTGGACAAGAGAGAGAGGAAATTGAGGGAGCAAAGCATAAGTCTATGACTGTAGAAATGGCGGATGTGACTTCTGATTACGAGTGTGCAGTTGTTGATGAAATTCAGGTTTGTCTGGCCCATCCAAAACATCTTATTGCAATTATATGCAATCACTGATTTCCATTCGATAAGTCATATGCTTGCAAAACGTTGGACATTTTGTGTAAAAAGCAATGAAGAAGTATTTGCTTGAATATTTGATTATTTGTGTGATGATTTTGTTGCCCCATGAAATTGGCCATGACAATATTGTCTCTATTTCTGACTATAGTTCTCATTTGTTGGAAAGTACAAATTAGTGGGGAACATTATTTCCTCATTGCAAATCATGTCATCATGATCATCCTTAAAGCTCATTACTGCTACTTGCAGTGTCACTACATAGATATTTGCCCTCTGACACAATCTTTCTACATGCCATTACTTAATTCAAGATCTGTGATGTTTTCTTAAACTGTACACTATCCAAGTTTAACCTGCCTACTTCTCCCTCTCTGGGGACCCACTTGCTTGCCAATCTTGTATTGATGCATTGGTACTATAGTTAGTCTCATCTGCGCTTGAGAACCATTTTCTAGTAGCACTTTTTTCAGACAAAGAAAAGTTAACCGAAAATAGTCGACAAAAGCTAATTAAAAAGAAGGGGGAGCTCCTCTTGTGGCTGTTGATAGCCCAAGAAATCTCTGTCAAATCATATACAGTTTCTGTGACATCTTTTGCGGGAACAACTTTTGTATTCCATCCTCCATCTGAGAACACAATGGAAGCAGAATGGTTGATGGCTATAATAGTCTCAAAGTGGCACCTTTTACAGTTGTGGAACATGTTTGAAAAAGGGCCGCTTTTAAGCTTTTCGTCAACTGATCTTTGTTGCGTTGATTATCTTCATTTTCTCTACCACTTTGAGCAATTAAAAGTAAGAAACTATTGTCTAGCAAGTCATCTTAGCTTCACATTTACAGGCGCTCGGCAGAGAAGAAAACAATTATCTGCAAGGAACCTTTAGAACTGGTTTCATTTTATTCTCTTCTTTTACTGCCATGTAATGCCTGTTGATTGCTTAGGGTTTGCATGCCTGCATTTGCAGCTGAGATCTCGACAGTTTCACATTTTTCACTGATGTTCTTTTAGCACGTTTTCTATGGATCTTTCAAATATTATTAAATGTAAGGGCAAAGATATGTTCTGTAATTACTGCCATCATTTTCGCAGATGGTGGGGTGCAGAACAAGGGGTTTTTCGTTTACAAGAGCTCTACTTGGGATATCTGCTGATGAGCTACACTTGTGTGGTGATCCAGCAGCCGTTCCGTTAATACAGGAAATACTCAAAGTGACTGATGATGATGTCAAGGTATGGCATTTCAGCTCCAGCTAATGAAATTATTGTCTTTCTCAAGTGAAATTATGTCATTACACTTTCAGTTTTTGTCAGTGAAAACTTCATCCTTGGCTTACAATTGAGCCAAATCATGGAGGACAATTGGTTGACTTCAGTAGTGAATCTGAATGAGGTTAACAGTCCTCCTTTTGTTCTAGGTTCAACACTACGAACGGCTTTCACCTCTTGTCCCTTTGAAGGCCCCTCTTGGACGTTATGCAGACATACGGACAGGTGACTGTATTGTCACCTTTTCACGTTACAAGATATACAAGATGAAGGTATGTATAATAACTTATCTCCACTAGGTTTCCATATGTCGAACTCATAATCAAAACTGTTTCTTTGAAACGTCCCCATAAAATCAAAAACTAATTACACAAATAAAAGCCGAAAAAAATGCAGTAAAGATTTGTTGCATGTAAAGAAACTCAATTATAATATTCTCAAGGATTCGTGTCTGATTTGCAAATGCTCTTCTCTCATCATCAATGTTTACAGAGACAAATTGAAAGTGGAGGGAAGCATCGTTGCTCTGTTGTTTATGGTTCACTGCCTCCGGAGACTCGAACCCGACAGGTTTTTTACTTTCATTTGTCTAGGAATTTGTTCATCTGAACTGTTTATTACTAGTTGAATTGTATGCATAAGATTTAATGTCATAGATACCATTTTGGTTTTTAACCTACACAATATTTGCTTAATAGTTTCAGATAACAGTATGTTTTTATCTGTTTGACATTTTAATTCCTTAATCTGACGGAGTAGAAATTGGCTGAAATAACCAATTACTTAATTTGCAGGCAACAATGTTCAACAATGAAAACAATCATTTTGATGTTCTAGTGGCGAGTGATGCCATTGGAATGGGTCTCAATCTTAACATATCCAGAATTATCTTTTCAACATTGAAAAAATTTGATGGTCTTGAAACACGGGATCTTACTGTTTCTGAGATTAAACAGATTGCTGGTAAGGTATTTTGTTTCTCATCTATACTATTTCCCAAAGATGATAGATATGGAGAAAATGCGTCAGAGCATTTGACTTCTTGTCTAGGAGTAGTTGCAAAGAATTGTTATCATGCAGAACCCTAAAAGTTAATTTTTCATCAAAGTTGGGTTCACTTATATTTCGTACCCTTCCTGTATTCCTGTTTCGGGAAAGTACATAAATAAATGAAGATGCATTATGTTTTGAGTTTCCTCGAAGAAAGTATTAGTGAGATAACTTTTTGTGTAATGTGTTAGAAATAATGTATTATTAGTAAAAAAAGCATTGAATAATGTAAATGTGTTTGATAACGTTTTGGGAGAACTACCTGCCAAAAAAAATTCTTGGGGGAATATAAACAAAAACACCTCTAGTTACCATGGTGGGTGGAATAATTTGATAGCATAAAGTGTTAAGAATTTGCAGTACTTGGTTAGATTAACTATTTGTTTCTTATTCCTTCTTGTGCTTGTATTTAGCAGACCACTGTCATTGGTTATTCCTTATTCGCGTCTCGACTATATTGATTCTTGGGTTCTTGCAGGAAGAGCTGGCAGATACAGATCTAAGTTTCCTGTTGGTGAAGTGACGTGTCTAGATCCTTTAGATCTGCCTTTACTTCATTACTCACTGAGTTCCCCCTCTCCAACTTTGGAGGTACGTATAATGTTGGTTTTGATTTCCGCTCTCTGAACGATACTGTAACTATTTTGTTTTTTGTTGCTGATTTCCGACAGTATATGTCTTATGATGCAGCAAGCCGGACTTTTTCCAACCTTTGATCTTTTACAAATGTACTCACATGTACATCCAACTTATGGTCTATATCAGATATTGGTATATCTCTCTCTCCCTGCAACCCCACCCCCACCCCCATGACGGTCTAGATATTGGATATTGCTTGTGCCTAGGTTATTCTTGGATTCTCCTTACCCCCACCTGGTAATTCTATCTCTACCAGCAAAATATTGAACGGAATATTCTTTTCCAGGAGCATTTTGTGGCGAACGCCAAGTTGTCAGAAAACTATTTTTTGTCTAACTGTGAGGAAATGTTGGTATGCCAGTTTCCTCCTCTGCCTCCTTTATATGAAATCTGCTTGTTAATTTTTTTCATCGTTTCTTGTTATAAATATATATATATGTATGTATGTATTGAAAGTTTTTGTATGCTATCGTGTTGTTTACGAACAGAAAGTTGCTGCAGTAATAGATGAGCTACCCCTTACTTTGAGTGACAAGTATCTCTTTGCAATGAGGTAAAGTTTTTGGTATTTCTGTTTTCCGTTTTCCATCACTTCAAAACGAATGTTCTTATATATTTTCTATACTTAAGTAGTCAGACGACTCAAGCCAACGTGTTTTTTTGGGGGTGGGGGTGTAGTAATGTATGGTAATCCTTGAGAAACAAAGAATATCCATAAATTGTATTCCGCAGCATAAATTCTATTTACAAGTTTTATATCACTGTCAAACGCGTTGAATGACTAATTGTGTTTGTGAGCAATTATTTATTCTGAAGAACACATTAAACATCTATGAACCGTTCCAGCATGGCTTGTGGGCGGTTATTTGTTAAGTTTTAACTCGCTCACATTTTTATTTGTAGTCCCGTTGACATGGGCGATGATATCTCATCTCAGGGGCTCACTCAGGTGAGATCTACCTCCAGTGTATAATTATTATCAACATTTTTTTATGAAGTGGTGTAGGAAATTTTATTCTACCTTGGTACTTCTGTTGGCAGTTTGCACAAAGTTATGCTAAGAGTCACATTGTTCGGCTTAAGGAAATATTTACTCCTGGGACATTAAAGATCCCTCAAACACACAAGCAACTTAAGGAGCTTGAATCAATTCATAAGGTCAGTCGAATATTTATTGTTGGAATGCGTACGGACCGAACTTTCCAGTGAACCAATCTTCTTCGTTCTTATTGTGATCCAACTTATTTAAAATGTCTACTAAGTTTTTTTGGCCTCATCGAAGTTTTATGTGTATGAATTTTGTACCAATATGTGGATGGTTTACACGATTTTTGAATGCATATCTAATTATCTATGCCGCTACAAGTGGTTGAATTTTCTTCATTGGCAACTGAAGGTTCTGGATCTGTATGTTTGGTTGGGTTTTCATATGGAAGAATGCTTTCCAGATCGAGAGCTTGCAGCCTCACAAAAGTCTATTTGCAGCATGTGAGTTACACACTTTCTCTCTCTCGCTCTCACACACACTCCCTCTCCGTCCTTCCCTTAGTGATTGAATATCTTTATTCGTCCAGGTTAATCGAGGAGTTTTTGGGAGGTCAGGTAAAGCATAAACTAAGCCCTAAAAAACTAGCTCGCCCTATATTAACTTGAAATCTACACCATGGCGATCGCGTCAGAATTAGTCGGTGCATCTCTTCTTCATTTTGATCTTCCTCTGCTTCTTATAGTGCTTGAAAAGCACTGCAGATTAGAGATCATTTTTTATTAACTTTTCCTGGCAGATTATTTAGGAATACTGGCTTCCATCATATGCTCTATTTAAGTGTAAAATTTAGTGGGAGAACAAGTTTTTAGTGCCTTACTGGTGTAACTTTGATGATGCTTATATGCATTAGCTATTTGTACAGTACAAATGTAAAATCCCTAACAGTTATGGGGGATAATGTTTTCAGAGTAATGTAAGCAGCAATATGATCTGAAGATAGAGTGCCTCTTTTGAATTTCTATGGTAATCTCAAGTGAATTCCCTCACATTGCTTAGGGATGTTTGCAAAAAGTATTTCGGGCTTTTAGCTTAAAATAAGTTGAAAAGAGTGTTTGTAGATGATATCTTCTGCTTATTTTAAAATTGATTTAAGCTAAAAGTTATTGTTTTTTAGAGTTATTTATTTTAGTTACTTCTGTAAAAGTAGAAGCAATTGTAAACACCCCTTAAAAGATGCATTACTAAAGCACTTTGTTTAAAGAGAACAATCTAATATTGAATAACTCATGATCCTCCACACTCACCCACACAAGAAATGAGATGTTCAGGCACACTAGTCGAATACCTCAAAACATGTGTAACTAATGTAATCATAAACAATTGTACTTGTTCGAATAAAGTGATCAAACACGTTTCCATATCTTCTATTTTGCTAATGAACAGTAGTTTCATTAAAATATCAACTCAAAGAAGTTATAGATGGGAGTCAAATGGCTAAGTACCCTTCTTAATGATCAGTATGATCAACAAGGGAACCCCGAGCACCATTCTAAAAAGTATGGGCTCTTGAAGCATATAGAGCAAGCTTACAAGAAGCATCAATCCTGTCGCCATGAATGTACCCAAAATAACTGAAATGAGAATTTCAATCTTTGGTATTCAATGTCAGCACCATTCCAATGGAGTAGGCTTTCTGCGAGCTGCGATTTTGAGGGTGTTTGGCTAAGCTTATTTTAAACATCTTATAAGCTCGAACATCTTATAAGTTGTTTCAAGAGCTTATAAGATGTAATTTTAAAGAGCATATATGTTAACAAAGTGTTTGGATAAAAGAGCTTATAAGCTTGCAATTGAATATAGTGATTTAGCTATAAATTTGGGGCTAATTTAAGTTAATATTAAACACACATTTTAATTAGTGTGTGAAATGTGTGTAGTGTGTGTAGTTTGAGTTGTGTGTGAAGTGTGTGAAATTTGTATAGTGTGTGAAATGTTTGTAGTGTGTGAATTGTGTGTAGTGTGTGTAAGTGTGAATTGTGTGTAAAATTTGAGTGTAATAATTAAGATCTTAAAAAATAAGATGAAAATAAGATAGGGTATAGCAACTTATTTTTCTTAGATCTTATAAGCCCTTAGAGCTTATTTTTGTGTCTTATAAGCTCCTAAATATCTTTTTTTGCCAAACACGTTGCAAGAGCTTATAAGCTCAGCCAAACATGAATTCTCAAGAGGTTCATTTTCCTTCTTTGTTGAGTTTTATTTTGTTTTCTGTAGGAAGTTTGGTATTGGGACCAATTCCCATGAGATTTTTTACTGCTATGCATATTAATTTCTCTTGTATTTTAAGTGAATTCCCTCGCAACCGGAGGCAATTCCGGTGGCCGAGGTCAACTCATCAGACTAATATCATATGTCGGTTTGGACTAAATTCCATCAAGATAAAAATTAGTGAATGAAACCCGACCCATCCCCTAAATTATACTATAATTTTCACGCTGATCCAAAGCTTGCCGAGCTTTTGGCCCATCTGATTAGGTTTGTTGGGCTCAAGGATAATTCGAATCAAATGTTCTATAATCCAATCCATCTAAAATGTCATACGGGTTGGCCGGCCATCGAACCAAGTCGATTTTGCCAACTCACAACACTACTTACAGGATGCAGTACTTTGTTTTAAGAGCTCAACGGAACATTGAATGATTGAGGATAGAAATTGCATTTTCAGGTTTTCATGTTTTCTGGTCTAATTTCTGACGAGGTTAAGTGGAAAGCAAAAAAAAAGAAAAACAAGGGGTTCGTTTGCTTAAGATTGGACTTAGTAAATTTAGAGGATCGAATCCCAATAAAGTACACTCATTAACTCCCTCAGCCAGGTTTAGCATAGCACTCTCCAGTCTTAAGCAAACGGACGTTTTTCCTGAAATTGCAAGAGAATTCCCTTGATAAAGTAAACTGGAGATGACATTGTTGACACCAAAGTGATCGGATATAAACAAGGTGGGCAAAACTCCGGCTAGACGGTCTAATGGTAAGACGGATAGTTAAATTTGTTCAACTATATCGACTATATCAATCATTTTTATGTCATATTTGACTATTTAATGTTTTATCCTAAGACCGTCTTGCTCGTCTACGATAATCCTAAACATTCATTGCTCAATTTTCGACCTTTCGAAAATGAACCCAGAATCCTTCGCTCGCGCCATCAATTCGTCGACTCGCTGCTTCTCTTTGTGCATACTCTTCTCCTCAAGTCCTTTGACAAGGATCTCATACGTACGATCCATCGGCACAAACCCCTTCCCCACCATCTCCTCAAAAAAGGAACAAGCGAGATCAAGCTTCCCGCTTCTCCCCAGACGATTAACCAGAAGCGTATATGTCCCAAGATCCATACTAACATCGTTCTTAAACATATGATCCACCAAAAACAAAAGCACCTTCATTCTTTTCAATCTGCAGCACATTTTCAGCAATGGTGCATAAGAATTCAAATCAGGCTTACACTTATTTTCCTCCATTTTCTTCAACAAATTAAGCGCCATCTCTTCCTCCGAATTCTTCGCAGCATTAAGGATAAGCACGTTGTAGGTTGCCACGTCAGCAACAACTCCTTGCTTCGACATATCCTCGAAAACAGCTTCAGAATCCTTCACTCTCCCAGCTCGGGTTAGGGCGCTTATGAAGGCATTATGGAATGTAGCATCAGGGGCACAACCGTCCTTCTTCATCTTCTCATAAACCATTAACGCTTTATCGGTTTCTTTTGCTTTAGACAAAGCAGTCACTATGATAGTGTACGTCACTACACTAGGACGTAGCCCCTTCTTCTTCATCTCCTCTAACGTAGCATCAACTTTACGAAAATCTTTCTCGCGACAATAGGCTTCGATGAAAGTCGTGTAGGTAACCATATCCGGCCCAAACCCGTGTTTTTTCATCTCATCAATGATCTTCATTGCTTTCTCCACCTTCCTAACTTTGCACCAACCGTGCACTAACATATTGCACGTCTTTATATTCGGAGGAAACCGTTCCTTGTAGTCGAAATAAACTTTTTCGGCATGCTCAATGCTTCCTTGCCTCACCAAAGTATCCATCAGCAGATTCATGGCTGTTATATCTTTGTTCACTCCAAATTGTTCCATTTCCTCAAATACCCTTATCGCATCCTCGTATTTACCGGCCCTAGCAAACCGCCTCATGATCGTCGCCATAGTGTTTAACGAAACATACCCGTCCAACATCTTCATTTCCACCATTAACTCCCACATGACCTCAAATTTCCTCACTTTACCCAATATGTCCACCATCAAGTCGTAAATCTCAGCCGAATGTTTATCCCCCTTACGCGATTCAGCCCAGACGAAGAATCCAAAAGCCGGTACCCAATCAAAGCTGAACCTCCGGAGCACTTGCTCAACCAACCCGTCGGAAACATCACAACCATCTAACGCTCTCACAACCGAATCAGGGGACTCAAACCGGTTCTTTAGGATCTTACTAATCTTATCAATATCACTCTCAACAATATCATCTACTACGCTTTTCATCTCAACAGCTCGATCAAGAACCTTGTGATTCTCAATCCAGTACGATACAGATGGAGGCACAAAATCATCATCTTCCGATTCTTTACCTCCCGCTTTCAACTTAACCCAATCGGGGAGCTCTGGCGACTCGTCTATGGCTGGTGAGATGTTAGCTTCAAGTGGCTCGGTGACAGTGCAAAACGCATAGCGCGATAGAGTACCAATTCCATTAATAACACTAACAGAATCCTGTTCACATACCTTCTTCAAGCAGTAGAAATGTTTTGATTTCAATAGCATTCTCATTTATCCTGATTAAGAGAAGCAGTACATAATCAAAAACAGGGGTTTTTCTATTTGCAAGAACACAACAGCAAAATTTGTTAACAAATTTTACCCCCTTCAGTAAACATACAAATCGGGTAACTTGATTGTGCGATACGTTCCAATCTGCTGTCTGACTAACCTCTAACGTTTTTTAGAACATGTTGACATTGATCAATAATTGAGCAATTTAAAATTAAGACTGTCAGCACAGTTAAAAATAACAAAAAATGAAAAAAATGCTAAACCCTAGTAAAACCCCTCTGTTCTGTAGTCAATTTTCGACAATTTCTAATACCAAAGTATACAATCAGACATTGAATATCAAAGATTAAAATACTGATTTGATTAGTAAAAGGCATACCGGTGAATGAAAACGAGTGACTGCGCAACGCAGAGAGAGATTTGTGTAGCTGTGTAAATAGAGGGCGGATTGCGTTGTTAATTAGATGGAATGGTGAATTGACAGGAATTCATTTCCATTGGAGCAGAGCAAATATCAAATGCAACGTAAAATGGAGATTTTTCAGGAGAATCTGCAAATCTCCTCTAATGTCCGATTCCCCACTCCAATGGCGTCATTTTATTTTCGTTTTTCCCTTTTACCCCGCGCCCGGCAGGGATATATGTGGCGACTCGTCCGGCTCGACCTAGTTTATTAGACCAACATAATATGTCGTGTCGACTTGTGGCTCATCTGAACGGGTTTATTGGATAAATAATATTTCGGGTCAACATTTATATGGTACAATTTATTTAAAATATGAGTTGGACTGATTTTGTCACCTTAAGAGGAGGTGTTGAAGTTGTAAAAAGAATAGCGATGACCTATTCGATTCGTATTCAATTTCCAATCGATTAATATATTTAAAATATATAATTATTATATTTTTCAAATATATATATATATTTTTTTTTGAATTGGTTCGGATTAAAATTAGGTTCAATTATTCGTGTTTGATTAATCTGGGGTTTCTCTTAGTACAATTGTTTTGAATCGGGTCGGGTTCGGCGGTCGGATGAGTTGTATTGTTGGCATTTGGTAGTTCTAAAATTTTATTCAGCTTAAATTTGTTAAATTCAAAACAATTAATTCACCATAATTTTAGAACCAACTCGTGGTCCGTAAGTTACTATTTCATCGAGTTGGATCTATCTAGTACGGTATTCCGAACTAAGATTTTTATAGTCTCGTTCATTTGAAAGGTCGATTTTACCAGTTCTAGTTATAGATTTTATGTGTTAGTAGTAGTTATTTTCAAATCTCTATACGCGTCAGTTTCTCTTGTGTTTGAGGAGTTAAATTTATCAATCACGTTTATACTACCTCCGACCCAGCTAAATTTGCACGGTTGATCCGACATGAATGTTAAGAAAAAAGAGATTCTGGGAAATCTTTGACTTTTTCAAAGGTGGAGATTGAGGATAGAGATATTGAGGATGAATCTTATGAGAATTTTTCTTTTTAAAGGTGTGGGACGGATTGAAAAAAAAAATGTGCAAATTTAACTGGGACGGATGAGGTATAAATTTAACATGTGATAACTCCTGCATATTTAAATTAGTACCGCAAATCTATTTTATAATAGTTGTGGCGGGTTCGAGCTCGAGAAATATGTCATAAATATTTCATTTAAAATCACACCTTGTACAAAATTATGAAAATTAAAAAATTTAAGCATTAAATTATAAAAAATTAATAAATGATATGATTAAATTGCAAAATGAGGTAGATTTCATATCCTTTTGATCGGAATATTGGGTTTAATTCCAAATCGGTGGGTTTTCCAAACAAGAAAAAATTATATTTTTTACGAGTAATAGAACTGCTGAGTCGGTCCAATTTGTGTAAGGGTTTGGTGCAGGAAAAAATAAAATTAAACCCTTTACAATATTAATATTACTATGTTTGAATGAGCGTCAAAGTGACAAATTTACCACATCATTTAATATGTAGTAACAGATTTATAACATCATTTAATATGTAAAAAAATTGTTATTACTTAAGGATGAATCTATCCCGCCTCCCAATTATCTAATCTTTTTGCTTCAGAAATTAGTCAACTGAGGACCACTTAAGCTACGTAGATTTATGTTATGCTTAGCATATGTTAAATATATATACGATAATACATATTTATAAAGAAACTAGAAAAAAAAAAATTGGAGGCCCTCGGGGCCTCAGTGCGGCGGCGCCGCCTTACCCCTAAATGCCGGCTCTGAATAAAAGATGTATATAAACTATAGAAAAAATAGTTTCACAAAAAGGTTTTTGAAATTTATAAATTAGAAGTGATTTTTGTAATTAATGCAAGATAATAGAGCACAGATATTTACAGCCCACTAGCCCAGACAAGGGTACAACCGAGCCCATCAGGCCCAAATTGTTCTCGGCCCAATCTCTGACCCGATAGGCCCGTTAAATCCGATCCAATTCGACATAAATTTGTTGAGAAAAACTCACTACCAATCCAACACAATCGATTAACCGATCAAAATCGACCCGAAATCAATATTTTCTTTCAAATGTTTTTTATTATGATATTCAAATCTACTCGAAATCGAACACGAACTCGATCCGCCCACCCGAATTGACAACCCTACTCTTCAGAGAATCATTAGTTATTCGGCTGGCCCGAAATTTTGGGCCCATTTAGCTTGGTAATTTCAAACACCTCAGGGCCGGCCTTACATAGGGCTGCAGTAGATTTTGCTATATATAAAGATCTTGTCCATGATTATTAATATCGTTTCAGTGACCGTTCTAGATTGACAATTGTAACAAAATATTAATACAGTGCTTATATATAAAGATCTTATCTATAATTATTAATAAAGTTCCAGTAGCCGTTATAGATTGACAATTGTAACAAAATATTAGTACCGCGATTGTTCAATATTGTTCCAGCGACCGTTCTAGTTTGGCAACTGAGACAAGAAATTAATACCATTTCAATCGTTGTTCAATACCGATCTAACTGCTGTTCTAGATTAACAACTAAAACACGATATTACTTAAGCATTTCAACGTTCGAATCCAAACTATATATATTATTACTTATCCAAAGTTATCAATATTGTTCTAGTGGTCATTCTAGATTGGCAAACAAAGCATTTCGACTACAGTATATTTGAAAGAAAGAAAATCGAACAAATCACCAAAAAATCAATTATGCCTAGTTTGTTATAACAATTTGGACCTTTCATTCTAATATGTGTGTGTGCGCGAGTCATATTTTATTAAAAAAAAAACTAAATTAGGCAAACTATAGTTTTTTAAAGTTATTCTGATCATCTAGAGAATTTCGGCAATTTAGAAGCCGCCGAGAAGCTGGTCAAAACGAAATGACTGTCAAAACATTCATTTTCATGACCAGAATGTAATATTCTAGCCATTCCGACCGCAACAGAATCAATAACTATGATCATATTCCTAACTTTTACTATTGCAACATCAATTGTAAGTACTCAACACAAACATCTACATAACATTCCCAATTAACAAAAAGATAAAGTAGAGATGCTATTAGTTTTCTTGAAGACATCAAGAACAATCAATGGAAACACTCAAATATATGAAGGATCAAAATCAAATCCAACAGAGTGAATCAATGAATGGTAGAGAAGTTTTTCTAAAAGCTGAAAGCAAAAGAAAAATTACGGGCCCCGAGTACGAGCAAAGCAAAAACATCCTCGCGATTGATCCTCGGGTATCATACCTCCTCCCTTGCTAGTATCGATTGCTTCCAACATCTTCACGACATCATCCATATTGGGCCGTCTTTCAGGGTTAGCGTCCCAACATCTTTTCATGATGTTTGCAAGAGAACTCGGGCAACAACGAGGTATCTCCGGCCTCAAATTCTACAAATTTAGGCAACAACGACATTAGGTTACAATTATGAAAGCCAATTTGAATAATGTTGCAATTTGCAAGTATTGATAGACAAAGTTTCCAATAATCATTAGATGAAATTTCCTTGCAAACTACACACACGGATTCCAAATCCACCACAAATCCAGATACATAAGTCACGTAGAGGTGGCAAATTCGGCCCGACCCAGGTTAAAATTATGAAAGCCGAATTTGAATAATATTGCAAGTATTGATTGAACAAGTTTCCTTGCAAACTACACCCATGAATTCCAGAACCACCACAAATCCAGCTACATACAGACAGTCACGTGGTTGTTTGTAGAGGTGGCAATATCGGTCCTTGCCCGATGGACTGGCCCAGCCCCCAACATTTTAGACGGGTGGACCATATAAATATAGGCCCACTACCATCGGATTCGATAGGCTGGACCCGGCCCGAAAATCTTAGTACATAGGGGATGGGCTATTAAGCAATTTTAGGGCCGATGAAATTCTGGGCATGCCCGACACATTGAATTGGCCCGGTGGACCGGGCCACTCGAATTGCCACTTTTAGTTGTTTGTTAAATTGGGGTGGATACCTGTGGAGTCCACCGGGGTGGAAGGGGTAGGGGAACGGGAATTTCACGAAGAAAGATTGGTCCGGAAAAACAATTTAAAAACAAGAGGGGATAATATTAGGGGTCCAAAAGAACAATGCAAAATTACCTGTCTAACAACAGCCGAGGTAATTTCAGCAAAGCTAAGATCTGGGTAAGGTAAATCACAGCAATATGTTTCCCATATGCAGACCCCAAAACTGTAGACGTCGCATTTCCTATTGTAAGGTTTTCCGTCCAATACCTAACATCCATATATCAAATCATAAGCACAAAATTGATCCTGATATTTGCAAATGACTTCATATAACAACATTTATACCTCTGGGGCCATATAGCCAAGCGTTCCAGTTTCGCCGGTCATGTCACTAGGATTTTGAGCTTCAACACGGGCAACGCCAAAATCTGCAATTTTTAGCGTCCTCTGAGAGTCTAACAACATATTTTCCGCTTTTACGTCGCGATGCACGATCGACTTTGAATGTAGGTAGCTTAACCTGCAAGATGTATGATATAAGGTACATATAAAATGGTCTGAAACCTATATATTTTTGAAATAGAATTACCCTCTAGCGAGATCCAAAGCTAACTGGATCACGACTTTAAACGGAAGCTTCTTTTTCCGGTTCTTGAATAAATAATTCTTCAAGGTCCCGCCAGGGAGAAACTCGACAAGAACACAACATGCTCTGGCCGGAAGGTTGGTGAAACCCTCAGACGGGTTCTTTGAAGGAATTTTCAATTGTGAAGTCCCCATTGAAGCACCAACAAACTATAATAGTCATCATTAAGAAACAATTGATAATTAATAACTCAAAATATAATTTCAGAGGCATATGCTTATATCTCCATGTGTTATGCATTAGCTCGGGAAACAATAGAATGATGAAGCCAAGATATTTACCCTCGTGACATTCGGGTGGTCAAGTTTGTGCCAAACAGCGACCTCCTGTTTAAAAGATGCTCGAAGAGCAGCAGTCTCGTTAGCGGTAGCCATGCCATCGTCTCCCCAATCCAACAGTTTAACTGCAAAACAAAAATAATATCACCAAAAAAACTCATATAAGATACGAAAACTACATGATCCTAAGCAAGAACTTAGAAATAGATACCCATATTGGTGGAGATCCATTGTATAATATAAACCACAATGACAAGTAAATCAATTTTGAAAAGAAAAAAAATCCAATCATCCAAACAGAACTGCTCTGCAAGTATCAGAAACTAAGTTTCTTCAAGCATCTTATGTTCAAATTAATTTGTCTAAACTATACACCACTATACGATCATGGCTGGAAAATCCCGATGCAGTGGTTGCAATAAATACAGGCAGAAAATATAATAATAAACAACAGCGGACCGCTGATGTCGAAACATAATATAAAAACAAAATTGCCATTAATAAAGTCAATGAAGCGATTCATGCGAATGCTCAGAATTGGCAGACATATATAGTTGAAGTAGCAACCAAGATTGAAAATTTCGATTTTGGCAGAAACATCGGGACTTTTAGATTTTACAGAAAACCAATGGATACATCGATATGCGGTTTCAATATTGGCAAAATTTACCGATATTACCAATATTTCCACTGAAATTCTGATAAAAAAGAACAACACCATAGTTTCCATATCGGAGACCCAAAAAAAACAAAATTTGAGCAAAAATTTGCCGAAATTCCGCCAATAATTTGAATCGGTTTTGTTAAGGTCTCTCTCATCTAATTGAGTACAACTATTTCCTCAACAAGAAAACAGAACAAATTGTCGTAAAATCGAGTTGAACAGAATCAACTACAGATATAACAACACCCTTGATCATTAAACATAAATCCCTGCTTCCGACATATAACTAATCACATCAAGATTATGCAATCAAAAGTACCGAAAAACACTGCCAAAAACATACAGCCAAACACAAACAGATACGATTGCATCACGAACTAAGCATGTAACCGCAATTAAAGTACGAAGATGAAGATGATCACCTGCAACATCTTGACCATTGTAAGTGCCCCGATAAACGGTGCCATAAGTTCCCCGAGCAAGAAGGTACCGAATTTCAAGCTTCAACGGATCAATCTCCCACACCTCCTTAGGCTTTCGATTACTCTGACTACCCAAGTTTTTAGACCAAACCCTGCTCAGATGCCTCTCAAGTTGCAAATCCAAGTTTTTCAGATCGATTTTATCGGCCCGAAAGATCATATCTCTACTGCTAATACTTCCTGTGCTCTTCCCCGACACACTCTTACCACTTAAACTCCCTATCCCCTTCAATTTCGACTCGTCTCCAGCTAAATCCTCGCCCGTCTTCGCGGCCATCGCGAAAACTCAGCCACCAAACAAAGCCTTATGCAGCAGAATCAACAAATTCGACTAAATAATCAAACGAAATCAATAAGCTAATCAAAGAAACTTGCGTATATTTTTCAATAAACTCAAATAATCTTTCTCCTATTCTCGAATTTATAGAGGATAACAGAATTCAGTAATAACGAATCCTAATTCTAGTCGTAATAGGACTCATAAACCAATAGGACACTTCATTCATATTGACTTTTCAATAATTCAAAAGCCTAAATAATCTCTAAATCACCATTAGAGCTAACGAATTACTAAAAAATCTCAAAACCCAAAAAGTAAACCCTAGGAAAACGACCTTATTATTTTTCTACCCTACACAAATCATCAACGACTTTTCTCAACACTAAAAAAGAGAGAGAAATGAAGAGTGAGAGCGAAGGATCAAAATTTTCTCCAGAACTAGGGCACGGAAACTTCAAATTTCACAATTCCACAAATCGCAGTGCCAAATAACGATAAATAAACACGATCCTACGAATTATACTTCATAAACCACAGAATTAACCAAAAACAGCAAAAGTTCTAGAATTTTGCAGATTTTTTTTAAAAAATTAAAAAAAAAAACTGTTTCGATATATCGAGAAAAGGGAGAAACAACAGGTGGAGTGAAGAATGAGAATTGAATTGAAAAGGAGAAGGGGATAAAGAGAAGTGCCTAAAATGGAGGTTTTGTTGGAGAGAGGGAGAGAGAGGAGAGAGAATTTATGGTGGGGTAGGGCAGCAGCGAAAGATACTACCGAGGAACAAATGTACTGTTCCGTGCATGTCCTTCCAACTAATTTACCTAAAAACTAGATATGTGGACCGAAATACCCTTCTCCTTTGACTTCATTAATCATTAAATTATAGTACTACACTTCTTCTAGAACTTTAATTGGACTTTGTTGGTGGCAGTATTGTCCTGTAACCAACTCGGTCCCACCCTCGATTGACGGTATAATTGGTCGAATCAGGTGTAGGAGTGGTTCGGTACAATATATCGTATCGAATCGTTCATATTTTTATTTTATAGGAATTTTTAATACGTTGAAAATTCATATCGTTATTGTATCGAAAAATTCGGTATACTGTTTTTCGGCGTACCGAAAATTCAATTTGTCATCGGTAAATATCAATATTGTACCGAATTTTGTATCGGAATCGGTATATATCGATTCATACTGTTGATTTTGATATACCGAAATCTTGGTATATCGAAATTTACGATATATTGTTAGAAAATTGATATACCGAACTACCAAAATATCGAAAAAGATTCGGTATATCGAAAATACCAAACCTTTTTCGGTATATATCAAAGTACAGAAGTTTTTAGATTATCATACCGTTACGGGTACGGTATGAGAATTCGATATACCAAAAATTTCGATATTTTCAGTAATTTTTCAATACGATATATGTTGTATTTCGGTATTTTTTCCCACGTCTGATCAGGTGGATTGACGATCAAGGGTCACGTTCTTTTAATGTGATTATACATATTATCATCCAATATTTAAATTAAAAATAATTAATTATACTTAAAATTTTAAAGAATGATAATTATAGTTTAATATATTACCACCTCTATTTTTATTTAGATGTCCTTTTAAATTTAGATAACAAAACTAAGAATTATGAAAAAATGACAAATAAACTCTCTTGCTACATTATATAGATATGGTAGGTTGGATAACTCAAGTGGCAGAGCATCTACTACCTAGACCTCTTTGGTACGTTTGGGGTACCTTTGGTCCTGGGTTCGAGTCACCGTGGGAGGAGGGGAGGGTTTTTTCTTTGTTCTTAGATTAGGAGAGAGAAAGGGTTTTTTCTTTGTTCTTAGATTATGAGAGAGAAAAAAAATAGATATGGTAGGTTGGATAATTAGTAATTTTTTAGAAATAATTATAATGATATTATTGAAAAAAAAATGTGGAGAAAATGCTAAAAAGACAACTATATATATACAAAATTTAAAAATAAAAAAGACAACTAAAAATAAACGGAGGTAATACGTAAGGACATGATGTCTTTAGTAAAATTTAATCACATATAAACCATAAATTTCTCTTTTAACTTCAAAATCATTATTCAAACACAACAAATATAGTAATGAGAAATTTTTCAAAATTATATAAACTCATTAAGAAATTTAAAATGAAATTTGTAAGCAAAATAATAAGTGAAGAATAAAAAAAAAAACTTAAAAAGCAAAAAATACACACGCCAATGGGAAGAGTCGGTCTTTTTGCTTCTCGATTTCCGAATTTTTCCGATTGAACCATGTAAACGATTTTATGGGACATTCGGATCGATTAAAACCCATTTCCTAGTTGAATTGATCGATCCGATATTCATGGAATTGGGAATGAATGAATTTTTTTCTCATTTTTAAACGATTTTCTTATTTAGATTAATTTTAATATTTATTTCTGAATTGCTCAAGTGTTTATTTGTTTATTTTTCTATAGTACATTTTCTCGCATTGTTAATATCCACAACTCCATGTATTCCTTGCCATACTCGGCAATCTGCACGTGAAGATCTACATCATATAATTTATCTATTATTTAAATATATAAATTTACAGACACCTTATATATATTTGTGTTACAGTCCCTCCTATCCATTATGAATATATATTAATACGCAAAAGTATCCACGAGATGATGTATCAAAATCTCCTAAACATAAGTGGCTTATCTTATCCAAAATTGATGGGCAACATACTATACTCACTCTAATCATATACATTGCTAGTCGTTTAGACTTTATAGCAGAAATTTAGAACTTATCGAATTGACAAATATATGTCTATATAATCTATCTACCAACCTAATTATTTTGATAAGAGGAGAATTGGGGAAAATAAAATACAGATACTGCAAATTTGGGTTTTTTGTCAAAATATTATACTTATAAAAACTCTTATTTGTTTTGTTGTAGATACGGAATTTGTTATTACAAATTATACCTCTCATCTATTCTCCGACAAATTCTCAAATATCAAAGAATGAGACACTCTAATCAAAAGCTAATAAACGACAAAGAAGATAATGTTGATACAAGTTGCATGATGCACAAACAAGTTGATGATCATGATAAAGTTGAAACACCCACCTACCAACAATCAAGTAAACAAAACATTGTCATTCACTCAAAAAGATACAAGTCTTATCTAATGTTATAAAAGTCGTTAGACGCTGGTCGGACGATAAACAGTAACTTAACAGTTAGACGGGATTAAACTAAGCATATATTAGATGGAAGAGATTGAAAAAAAAAACAAATGATATGTGACTAATAAAAACGTAGCACTTAAACGATGACTAATTGAAACAGGTCGGAGATTTTAGAAACAAGAATCTCATCATAAGGGTGAGTAAATGATATCATCTTGGAAACTATCACCAATATGTTTGTTGGAAGCTTTAAGTCATCTTCCACTTATACAAACCTTACACTCAAAGAATTGATAGTTTGAACTTTGGAGATGCTAATTTCAATTTGTAAGCAATTATGTTTCTGCTGTATACTTCCTCCGTCCCGGTTTAATTGGTCAATTTTAGTCAGACACGAAAATTAAAGAAAAATAAATTTTGTGAAATCTTTAATTTTTTTAAAGGTGAAGATTGTGAGAGAATTTGTTATTTATGGGCTAGGACAATTAGGTTGGGACAAACAAATATGGCAAGTTGGCCAATTAGGCCGGGATGGAGGGAGTATATAGTATTTATATATAATAGGTGTCACATTAAAGTCCATCATGATTTATATTTTATCATATATTATTATAAATTAACTGACAGTTATTTATATTATAGAGATATAGAGAAATAAATAAATTATAGAGGTGCGAGGAAGAGACGCAATCTCTAAAGGGTGTGAATGAAAAAGTGCAAATTCTCGCAACCTTCGTTTGGGTGTCTATACAACAAATTTTGTATATACCCCGCTAGATTAATCAAATGAGATGACCCGAACAAAATAAGAATCAAATTCCTCTACACTAATTCTAGTTATCTCTATATTCTTTCATATTATTTATTTTCAAATAAATCTTGCGATTATTGTTCTATATGTAATTTGAGAGAGTGAAACTTTCGAGATACAAGTAAAATAAGTTTTGTATCCTGCAAGGTAATTTCCTCAAAATCATTTGCACGTATATAGATTTGGAATTTCTTTATCAGAATCATACTTTGAAAAATTAATGTTTAATTTCATTTGAGTCAAACCCAAACAATATAATTCTAAAACAATATCTTAATATTTGTACTCAATATCATAGTTAATTTTAAAAATATTTGATTTTTACACATCAAAGAGTACATCAAGGTATCTCACGATAACAAGAGAAACATTTTCCATAGAAAAAGCTTAGAACATAAATTATTTAATTTCGAATTGATTCGGGTCACAATCGGATTCATTGTATTCTTGTCATATTAGTTTTAGATTTTTATCAGTAAAATTGGATTAGATTGAACCCATATTATTGTATCGAATTAGGGATTGACGTCACTTGAGTCGAGCTTAAACAATTCTTTTTTTACATAATGGGCTTCAACAAACAATAAATATAATTTGATGGGTGAGATGCAGGCTGATAAATTTGCTTAGTTCGTCCGATATTTTAGATATAAATATTAGTTTATAGGACCCTCGAACACAACAAACCGACCTGACGAACAACGAATCGATTAGAAAATCTTTGTATATTTAAGAGGGTGGCTGGATTGAGCTTAATAATTATTTAACGAATTATATTTCGGGCCCACCTTACCTGTCCCAACAAATTATCTCAACCCGATTAACGAGGTCGGGTTGGACGGGCCAAATTGCCACACCTAGAGATGCGTGAGTAGCATTCCATAATGGGCCATCCATCAATATTTAAGCCCAGTACACATAAAACTACTTCAGTAATTTTAGTTTTCATTATTCTTTCTTTTTTACAACGACAAAACACATCAAAGGAAATACTAAATTTCATTTTCGGTGTTCTACTTTGTGTTCCACACGAAAATTAAAACTCGATACTATAAAATCCTGTGTAATCTGTGAATTATAAATTCATGAACTATGAATAGAGGTGAGAATAGTTAAAGCTAGACTGGGTTTTACATTGAACGGTCTGAATTATAAATTCATGAACTATGAATAGGGGTGAGAATAGATAAAGCTAGACTGAGTTTTACATTGAACGGTCTGGACCTACTTTAGAAACGCTAGACCCAAGGCTCACCTATTATTAGTAAAAGACATTTTTATGAGTCAAGGCTGGCACGATCAATTTAAAGTCTATTAAAGGCCAGACCCAATAAATATATATAACTTTATATTTGATTTTACATAATTTAGTTATATAAAACAGGACATTTAAATTAAACATACATATATTATATCCTATGTATATTTGTTATATTATAGATAATATGTATATATTATTTATATGGACAAAGTTTTAAGTAGGTCGACCTGTTAGACTTTTAAGGCCTTATATAAAGCTCAAGACTAACTTACTTGTGTAAATATGTTCGAAGAAAAACCTAGCCCTAGATGGTTTGTTTAATAAGCTGGGCCGAACTAGGCTGTAGGCTGACTCATAGGCTCCTGTCGGGTATCTTGATTTATTCTCACCCCTAATTATGTACCAGTGCATCATGAATAAAGACATAACCTAATTACAATTTACAAATCTAGACCAATGATCCTAAATTGGAAACTAACAGGGTGTTTGTTTTTTAGTTTTTGGTTTTAAATAAGTTGAAAATGAGTGTTTACAAATAGTACCTTCTGCTTAACTTTAAGCTAATTAGGGCTAAAAGTTACTTCTTACGTCCCACCCTAATTTGCACACTTTCCTTTTCGATCCGTTCCACACTAATTTACACACCCTTAAAATTTTCTCACAATCTTCACTCTTAAAATCTCCCTCATCAATCTCCACCTTTAAAAAAATCAATTAAAAAGCAAAAAATAATTTTTTTCTTGATATACGCGCCGGAGCAGGTGTGCAAATTAAGTCGGGATGGAGGAAGTATTAGCTATACATTGTTGCTTCTCATAATAACTCTTCTTAATCACTTCTTAAAAAACATAAGCAATCACAAACACGCTATAAATATTAAACTCATGAACACATGAAACCATGATTCATAGAACACAAATTTGAACTAAATTATCTTTCAAAAAAATTAAAATTAGTGATCTATTTTGAGCAAAATATTGGGGGGCTAGACTAAAATGTGACAGATAATTCATTTGCAAATCCAATATGGATTTTGAACATGAAAACCAGTGATCAATAATCAATCACAATATTCAAGTTCACAAAATACATCAGTCTTCAAACAGAGCATAGATACATGCTTTTCTTTTCCTATTAAATTACTAAACATGAAGTAAATTTCTTCTAACAAAGGAACAACAGCCAAAACTAAGGATCAACTAGAGGTCGAGATCCTCGAATATAACCGAATAATATGTATGATCGATGACAGAAAGTGCGCGCAGAGAAGGAACAGAAATGCCTGGCATATTTACCCTTTGGTTCTCATAATAGTGATGCTGCCTTTTCCACCTTCTGTGTGGATTTTGGTTTTCCCGACTACAGGTTTCCCGGAAAATGCTGATGTGGGATAAGAAACAACGGGGTCTTCTTTTGGTTCCGGCTTTGGTGGGTTATGTATCCTTTGGTTTATGTCCTTAAGAGTGACTTGTCCTTGTACACCACACGGTTTGATGAAGGCGAATGGGTAGACGACAGATGAGGATCGCTTGGGAGGCGTACGCATGTATGATTTTTTACCTGATACAGATTAAACCTCGTTTAGTTTACTGTAATAATTGTGTAGTTCATCATTTACAAGAGTACTGTGTTTAATGTCAAGCTTGTTTGATACTCTACCGAAGTTTTACCTGATACAGATGAGACCTCGTTTTGTTTACTAAAATAATTGTTTAGTTCATCATCTTACAAGTACTGTGTCTAGTGCTCAAGCTTACTATGTTTGAACTTGTCTGATTATTAGTCGAGTCAGTCTTGAACGAGTTCTAATCGAGCCAAGCATGAGTCGAGCTCTACTAGTATGATATTTGTATACTTATCCTAACAAATTTTACTTACTTGAGCTCGGGTTCAAGTCAAGATTTTGATTTTACCAAAGCTTGTTTAATATTTTTATCAAACAAAGTTCAAATGAGCTTTTACTCGAATTGAGTATCAAGTTGCTTTGTTTGAACGAGTTCTAATCGAGCTGAACATGGGTAAAGCTCTAGTAGTTTGATATTTGTATACTTATCCTAACAAAGTTTACTTACTTGAGCTCAAATTTGAGTCAAGATTTTGATTAACCAAGCTTTTTGATATTTTTATCACACAGAGTAAGAACAAGCTTTTATCTCGAATCGAGTATCGAGTAGCATGGTTTGATTCTTGATTCAACCCTAACTGTGTCTAAGACAAACATCTGGTTATCATAAGTAACAAAAACACAGAAAAGGAGAAGAGAATAAATGATTACCTTTGAAAACGACGTTTTGATGAGTATTAACAGGATGCTGCTGCTTGATGGGATTGGCATCACATTCAGGAGGGCTGTTGCAAAGATCTGCACAAACGAGTTACATGCTTTGCAGTGAGGAGAAAAACGGGACGAAACAATGACGAAAAGGTTGTTATTGTGAAATGTCATACTTTACATTACCTATGACATCAATTTGAACATCAGATGCTCCAGAAGCACTTCTGCTGTTCACAGAAAGAGCTAATCATCAATAAATGATACACACAAACACTCACACGCGCACGCGCACACACACACGGAAGTAGAGTTTGAAAACATACAAATCTTCAGTGCAAAAATGCATATCGGCATCATTAAAGCAATCAGAAATCCACACTTCAGAAGACTGGTCCAAACATTCATTACTGGATGCATCTATGCCGTCTGTTAACATCAGAATCGCCGCTATTTATAGCATACAACGATTAATTCCCTTATATCCAAGAGACAATATACGAGAAATGAACCTGTGAATCCAGCAACCCACTGTGACATTTCAGATAGAGCGTCTTCAAGAGATTCCGGTGTTTCCTGAACATGGAATAAAAGTATATTAATGGCAATAATGAACATTTAACGATGCTTCACACCTACAAATTGATCACAAATTTGACATCAACCTGAGATCTTAAGAAGGCCTCGTCATGGCAAAAAGGTGCGTCCAAAACTTCAGGAAACTGCAGCACCCTGCGCCGTTTTACTTGAGAGGACAAATCCCTGTCGTGCTCTAATTCTTTCCTTTTCAACCCTGCAGTTTTTCTTAATCATTGGATACGCGTTGAATTTTGCACGGTTTATGCAGAGTATTATATGAATGTTTGAGCATATACAAGTAAAAAAGAACCATTCCGATTTTAAGTTTTGCCATTTGTGATATTGATGAGTTTCTTAAACCAAGAACACACCACACAAATAGCATAATGTAATCACTTGGAAAAATGCTTAATCGGGTTATGATCAACGATTTCCAAGCTCCCTCGTAATCCCGTTAAGTCTTTAAAGCATTTAATACACGTTGAATTTTGCACAGAAGCAACATATTATGCAGTATTATATAAAAGTTTGTGCATATACAAGTAAAAAAGAACGATTCTCAGTTTTAAGTTTTGCAATTTGTGATTTTGATGAGTTTCTTATACCAAGGATACACCTCACAAGTAGCATGATATAATCGCTTGGAAGAATGTTTAATCGGGTTATGATCAATCGATTTCCAAGTCCCCTCGACTAGCAACATAACTAAGAAAACAGAACCTTCATAGAAAACACAGAAATAGTTAAGTTCTCAAAAAAAAAAACAAAAGGAAACGGTAATTCCTACCATTTTCGTCGACATGGTAAGCTAAATCTCCACAAGCCTTAACTGGAGTACTTTCGCCATCAAACAAACACGAGACGACATTTTGTTCCACTTCATTTATCAGGGATTTCGACCCATCTGCTAATCATAAAAACACAAGTTAAGCAACCAAACTGATTGAGGCAAATAAACGAACATGAAACTTGCCTAAGATGGTGTTATCTTCAATACAATAATCCTGCCCTTGCCAATCCCACGTGTCGCTGTTCACCATTTAATAATACGGTCAATGTGCTTAAACACAACAGTATACCAAATCAAAATAACTTCAAATAAGTTGTGCAAAGGCTTAAATTAAGAAGCGGAAAACACCTTCTATGTGTATGACGAAATGCCAAAATGTACTATAGTTTCCATGTCAAATGTGTAGAAGAAATGAAATGTTATTAACAGATCTTCGAGAAAACTCCAAACTACAATGGATCAGATCGTCGAACATAGATTATCAAATTTCTGATACTGATTATCAAACTCTCAAATCATCAAAGCAGAATAAAAGCAAAAATAAATCACAAACAAGCTTAAGTATGATTCCAGTTTATCATTAATCAACAGGACAGCATTTGACGAACTAACATTGAAAAGTGTAGAAAGTCAACAAAATGCAAAAAAAAAAAAAAAATGAGATTCAGAAACTTACAAGCCACAGTTCATTTTCTTCTGCGATTCTCTTCTTCAGCAACTGATTTGCCAATAAAATCCAGAAAAAATAAAAAAAAATGAGGGAAAAAATGGTAATGAAATTAGGGAACAGCAGCGTGAAATGTAGCCGTTATTAAGAAAAATAAAAAAATGAGATTGTGGCAGTGAGTGGGAGAATGTGGAGCAAGTATTTGTACTTCGTCTCCCTCGAAAAGAAAAAGAAACACCATTAATGAGTATTGTCCACGTTTTAAATAATACTCCATATTAAACAAACTGCCCAGAAAATCTGGAAATAATGTAGTAGTGGCAAAATGTTTAAATGTCTAATAATATAAATATTATTAGTACTAAAATATATATATATATATATATATATATATATATATATTATTACAATCTAGCTGGTCGCAACACATCTAGATAAATCAATATTCTAAAAGACACTAAGCGCTAGTCGAGCAACAGACTAAAGTCTAACGTCTAATTGAAATTTAGACGGAGTTATTAGGTATAAACGGGGTTAAGCGATGAGGAAAATATAAGCGGTATAGTTTAGCGCTTAGACGGATAGAGTCGAAGCTAGACGATAACTTTTAGGATATAGGATGAATTATGTTTGTTCATTGTTCTAGGGTGCAGGTTGTCATAGCATATCCAGTCATAGTAAAATTGTCAATATCATTATGGCGATTGTTTCGCGTCTGTCATTAGAACGAATGTTTCAGTACCGGAGCATTTTAGCATTTGGTCATATATACATAAAATATAAACTCAAATAATTTTGTCATCTCGAGAATTTTTTACGTTCAGGATCAAAATTGTTGAGAAATTGGTCGAAATAATATAATGGATACAATGTTGATGTCCTTTCCGTCTGAACAAAATGGAATCAATAAGTATGCTACTATGAATTTTTTTCTATTTATGATCAATAATTAAAGGTTTCTATATAAGAATTAGTAACTAAATTCATTTTGAATTAGTGCGACTATGGGTCCGTTTACTTAAGATTGGACTCAGAAAATTTAGAGAACTCGAATTTCAATAAAACACATTGATTAACTCAACGATTTGATCCAATACTTCGCAATTTTAAGCAAACGGATCATATGACAACAACAATATTCAAATTCATATTATCATAATATGATTAAAGAACTCCTATATATGACAATTATTTTTGTGATACAAATTATATGTATCTTTGAATTTGTTTGAAACATGAATCAGGGAATAAATGGCAATATACCTTAGCTGATTTTAGACTAATTTAAATAATTAAATTATGATTTGGTTCATAGTATACCAACATTCTTTTATAAACCAAATATAGTATGTATCATTAATTAATTAATTACTCCGCCCGTCCCGACTTATTTTGCACACCTCAAAAATAGAAACTAATTCCCACAATTTTCATTCTTAAAATCTCAACCCTCAATCTACACCTTTAAAATGGTCAAAGAAAAAATAAAATCTGTTTTTTCGTAACATTCATATTCGATCAACTGTGCAAAATAAGTTGGGACGGAGGGAGTAATTTATAAATGTAAAATGAGCTACATGCATGTATCTAGGGAAATTGAGAAAATTTTACACCATAAATTACATCAATTAGTGATTGTGATTTTTTGGTGCCTAAATATTAAATAAAATAATATCTTAGATGAGATTTCAATTAATAATCATACTATTTTGTTTATTTTGTGGAATATTTGGCATGTCAATATTGCTCATTTATGATTTAAATTATCTAAGGTCTAAATTACTCACGCGAAAATTAGAGCTATCAAAATGGATCAAGTTTATTAAATCAACTCGTCCACTATAAATAAAAAGTAGGTTGGATTAAATACATGGCAGTTCACTGAAATGCGGGATGCAATGGACTGTCTAAACGAGATGCCGGCTTTTGTGGATTGGAGCGGGTTGCGTTAAGGTTTTGGAGCCCGCCAAAATTCCCAGTCTCACCCGCAAAATGCTCGGGTTAAGCAAGTTTTGCCCCAATCCGTTTCGACATTACTAGCAAAACACACAGTGTAGAAGTGATTCGGTACGGTAAATCATACAAGATCATCCATATTGTTACTGTCAATTTTTGGTATATAAAAGTTTAATACCTATTGTATAAAAAATTCGTTCTTTTGTTGGTATTGGAGTATCACTTATCGTTGATTTTGGTATATCATAATTTCACGGTATACTTTTAGATACCAAATTACCAAAATATAGAAAAAATCAGCATACTCATGTATACCGAAAATATCGAACTTTTTGGGTATTTCGGTACCGAAAGACCAATTCTTTTTTTTTTTTTTAAATTCTTATATTGCTACTGTACCAATGTTTCTTAGACATTATACCATATTGTACCGAAAATTCGATATATTGAAACTTTTGAGATCTTCGAAACGATAAGCGCGGTATTTCAACAATTTGATTTTTCCCCACCCGAACTGACAACAATAGATACAACATCTTCTACAATATATGTGTTAATATATGACAAGTGTACAATATGACATAAGCAATACATCACCAATGCTTATGTGTTATGTATTGGTGCAACTGTTGTAGGAGATGTTGCACCAATTATTGTAGAAGATCCGAACCGCCCTAACTGTATGGGTTTCTTTATTTTTTAAGATAATATTATTATTTCTGCGGTAACATACTGCTAAATAATTACGATGACATTATTGGAAACATATTTAATGGATTATAAATAGAAGCAATTAATTCAAAAGTGGAATTGGGATTATTCTATTGTATTCCAACTGTCAATTTTGGTATGCAAGTTGCAAAATTTAATCGTTACTCCCCCATCCCGACCTAATTTGCACATTAAGGAAAAAAGTTATTTTTATTTTTTAGTTGACATTTTTAAGGATGTAAATTGTAATTTTTTTTTTCTATTTTAATAATGTACAAAAAAAATTGAGACGACCGAAAAAAAAGAGTGTAAATAAGGACGGGACGAAGAAAGTATTTTGCAGCCGGTCTGAATTAATATCCCAAATGATAATTAATATCATTATGTACTTATTATAATTCCAAAGCTTCCAGCCTGCTACTATTAAATTTTCATGTGAAATTTTATCCTAATCATAAATTTTAATTCCACGTGTTTCCAAATATTAACATAAAATAACTTATATTTCTGGATAATTTAATTATGGAGTTTGGAGAGAATTTATATATCATTCACTGTCATTAAAATTGACACGAGCTATGTCTCGTATTTCAAATACGCCCTCCGTCCCGACTTATCATGTACAGGGTCGGGTCGACACGTGTATTAAAAGAAGTTGTTTTTTTCGTTGTTTGTTGACTTTTCAAAGGTAAATTGATGGTGGAGATTTTGATGGTGGAGATTATGTTATAACTTTTCTTTTTTAGGTCGTGCAAAATAAGATGGGACGATCGTTTAAGAAAAATGTGCAAAATAAGATGGGACGGAGGGAGTAAAACTTTAATTCTATGTGTCATACTACGACTAGGACCCCCTATTTTATCACGACTTGTTGTTCGTCCTATCCCATTATAATTGTGGATATTTTAATCCCTTTACTCACTGAATCGTGACATGAAATAATTTATTTTATTTTTTCATAGTCAGACTTTGCTAGATTATTTTTTCTTGTTGTATATTCCTTTTTTCATTTTTCTTTTATAATAGCACCTTATTTATTAGGTTGCATTTTGATTTATTAAATATCAAGTAAATTCAATTGAATTAAATTTTGAATTCTTTGTATTCGAAATCAAGTTATTAAAAATCATTTATTTGGATTCTTGGGAAGAACTTCAAATACATTGCTCAATAAAGTTTGAAATAGCATTTTAATTTTCTAAGTTATTATTACAAATTATACTCCACGTAGCATTTGGGCTTCGCAAGAGATTACAATCCGTTGCAAACCTTTCGGACTAACTCCAATTAATCACTCATAGGTGCTATGTTTATTTTTGGATTCCTCTCCGCTTCATCATGCTTATAGTTTGATTAGTCCCGCTTAAATCCTTATTAGTCTCTAAACTCAAGTTCACCGTCTAATTAGCGTCTGATGGCTTCTACGGTCTTAGTTACAAGAAGGGTTATAATAGTGAACCGGAGATGTACCGCATGTCAATATAGACGTGGGTTTATTATTAAATATTTTGACATTTATTAGTGTCTAATAATTGTATTTTAGAAGTTGATGGACCTATTTGGACAGAAAAAATAAAATAAAAATCAAGCTATAATTTATTAGATAAATGTGGGCCCTGTTACTCTGTTATTGGGCCTTCGTTGGACTGGGCCCCATCTCTAACATGATGGATTAAGAAGCTAAGTACACTCAAATACCTAATTAATCATATATTTAGTCACTCTTTTAAAAAATATTATTAAATTTCTGGAATAAGTCAAAGTCACCATGGGCAAGAAGAAATCTGAAAAGAAATACTACCACCGTCCCGACTTAATTTGCCTACTTTAACTGGATATGGAGGTTAAGAAAAAATAAATTTTGTGAATCTTAGACTTTTTCAAAGGTGAAGATTAAGGAGAGATTTTTAGGGTAGAGATTGTGAGAAAAAAAAATTCATTTTTTTTGGTTGACAAAGTTATTTGGACAAACCAAAAAGACAAGTAGGCAAATTAAGTTAGGACAGAAAAAGTATAAAAAGGTGAAGCGCCAAACTATTATAGCTAAATTTTTACAAATCTAAACTCAGGAAATCAGTTAAATCACAATTGGGTGTTGCACAAATCCGGTATCAAAATACTTAATCTCAGATTGGTCACTAATCTTCTTGACAACGTCAAGAAATATGCAAATTAATAATGAAAGCTCAATAATGACTGAAACTTCAAAACGCATACTAAGACTCATTATTACGAGAATAAGGCGAAATATCTCTGAAGAGAATATGAAAACTCCCATGAAAAATGACGAAAAAGAAAGTTAAGAACTTACAACATCTTGTTATATGAGAAATGAGGGAAGAAGGCGGTGATTATGTTTGGACTGGAGATTATTTTTTCTAGGAAGAAAGTAGTTTGTAAATAAACTAGGAGTGATAATTCAGATCATTGTGTTTATACATAAAACATATTATTTGAATCATGTAACTATTATATTTTAAAATAAAATTATTAATTCAGGGTTTCTTTGAGTTAAAATAGACTAATATCAAGATTGTGTCGGATTGATTGCTGATTTCTCTCGATAAATATGGTTCTTATTGAATCGAATTCGTGGGATGTCGATGGTCACCCCTAAAATAAACTAATTTCAATTTATTCAAACATAATAAAATCATATACTCCCTATGTCTCGCTTAAAGTTGTCTACTTGTCTTTTCGGTCCGTCTCAACTAAAGTTGTCACCCAAAAAAGAGAAACTAATCACCCGATCTTCACCCTCAAAATCTCAACCCTCAATCTCAACCTTTAAAAAAATCAAAGAACTGTTTTTTTCTTCACATTTATGCCCGATCAAAGTGACAATTTTAACCGAGATGAAGGGAATATTTAGTCATGACACGTAAGCACAATACAAATCATTATAATATATATGTGGAATATTAGATTTATAAAATAATAGCATGGGACAAAGTTTTGGTGATTATTATTTAATGTTTGGACAAACCCCCTAAAAAGAAATAGTTTTGTCACCACTCCAATGTTAGACAAAAAGCCCATTTTCCTAGCTTTGTCAAAATGTGTAATAAAACTGGCAATGTATGTCTTGGACTCTGTATAAAACAGGACCATCCAAACACTACCTTATACATTTAGTCAACTTCGATGTTTTTAATATTCAACTTCTACTTTATACATATATAAATATCGGTCCCACTTTTCTACCCACTATAGTACAATGTTTATATTTTTTTAAGCATTAGTCAGATAGCAGACCTTAGCATCTAGTCGGGGATTAAGTAGAATATAAGCATGGTTACTTGTTATGTAGAGAGAAAGTGAAAAACAAAATTATCTAGACAATTATAACCTAGCGTCTAGACGAGACTAATCGGAAGTAGTTGTGGAGAATAAAAATATGAACCAGCTGATTTGTCAAAATCTTCTAGAAAGAAGTAAGTTATCTTATCCAAAATACAGGAATAAAATCATTACACATTAGTGGTGGACATTATGGGCATACGGTCAAAACCGCCGATTACGATTCCAAATTGCCGGTTCGTCACCGTCCCTCTCCCAAACGAATCGAAACTGTGTATCCATAAACCGGTGGTACAGTTTAAACGGCCGGTTTATCCTCAATAGTCAGTTAATCATGGGCGTTTATCTCAAACGCCCAGTTAAGCTCAACAGTTCACGTGTTTATTTAAAAAAAATATATATTTAAAATATATATATATTTGACCACCGATTTACGATTTGGAGAGAGGTTGAACAGAAACTAAACCTTCATTTATCCTCGGTTCTTGTTTCGAACATTAATTTATCTGGTTTCGGTTCTCATTTCGAACTGAAATTAGGTCGATGGTTGTTGAACCGCCAACCGGTGGTTCGAACCCTGTCGGTTTATGGTTCTTTTAATTGTTTCGACACGTCTAATGGATAATTAATATGTGTCTATCGTGAATAGGAGAATATTTCTGATATAAATATGTGTGTGTGAGTGTGTGTACTGAATCAGAAAGTCTTGGTCCACAGACAGTTCTCAGTTCTAGATTAGATGATGAATAAAGTCATGTTTGGTTGATTATTAAATAGCTCAAAGAATACCTAGATTTGGGTATCTGCCCTTTGATTTTCTTTTGTTTTTGTTTCTTTAGGAATAAAGTAATTATCTACTTTATTTTACTTTTTTTTTTTCTCTGATAACATTTCTTCTTTTAATTTTTCAAAAGAATCAAATTTTCTTGCATAAAAGATCATAGGTAATTGGACAAACTAGCCTTCTTTTCAAAGTATGAGATCAAATTGTTACTCCCTCCGTCCCGATTTATTTTGCACAATTGACCAGACATAAATATAAAATAAAAAAAAAAAAGATTTTAATTTTTTCTGTAACTTTTTTAAAGATAAAGATTGAAGGGTGAGATTTTTAGGGTGAAGATTGTGGGAATTAGATTTCACTATAGGCAGGGGCGGACCCAGAACTCATGATTAGGAGGACGATCAAAAAAAATCTTCAACCAACATTCATATACACGTGATAATAAATATTAAATATATTATATTTATTATTTAAATAGAACATCAACAATATTTATCATTGTATATGATGAAATATATCATTAATTATCTATATATTAAAACTTAGAGTATATTTATTGTATATAATGGAAATTATCTATGTATATCCTAGTATTTTATAATTTTAAGAGGGGGTTACACACTCATTTTCTTCAAAACAAATACACAATATACATATTACACACGTTTTAGACATAAAAATAGTTAGGTGTAGGTCGGAGTTGGGGGACATCCCACCCATAAGGGTAGTTCCGCCCCTAACTTTAGGAATGTGCAAAATAAGTTAGGACGATCGAAAACGGAAAATGTGCAAAATAAGTTAGGAAGATCGAAAACGAAAAATGTGCAAAATAAGCCGGGAGGGAGTAATTCATAATTTCTTTAATATCAAACCCTAATTAGTGTTTTTAATTAAGAGATTGTTTATTTTTATTTTTTCATGTTAACTTTCTTATCCGTTTATTAATTAATTTACAATAATAGTAAAAAATATGTAGGTCAATTTGGTAATCTGACCTTACCTTGCGTGCAATAAACGTTGTTTACTTTCTTATTTTCTTGTATTTATTTTAAGTTGGGAGGCGGCTTTTTTCTAGGGTGGTGCGATACCGAATTATCCATAATGTTATTGTGATTATATCGGTATATCAAATTTTGTTTCGATATTCATAAATACAGATATTTATTGTTGATTTTTGTATATCGAAATTTTGTATACTGATTTTTTAGAATAATATAGAAAATTTGGTATATTAAAATACCGAACAACTAAAATATCGAAAAAAGTTAATATATACTAAAATATTGAATTAATGTTAATATTTCTTTCTTCTAATAAAAAAGTTATTTATTACCGCTACTTATTTTTTATTAATTTAATAAATATACAACTTTTTAAAAACTATAAAATCTTATTTACATATAATCTTTTAAATTTAATATATTTAACTATATATAACTTATTCGTAAAATTAATATCTTTAGTTTCGAATCCCACAAGTAGGGCGGGACTCTAATTTTTTAAACTAGAGTGTTTTCTTTTCTTGGAGGGGGCCAATTGGGGCAGTCCGACTCGATCGGTCTAGTCTGTCAGGTCGGACCACATTTTGATCAAACTTAAAATTAATCAGTTCGGTTCAGCTTATTTCCTTATAATATACGAAGATTATTGGACTGATTCGCGGCACGTCATGCTTTTGGCTAATTGGGTCATACAATACTTCGAGTCAAAATTTCTATGACATAATTTATCTAAAATATCGGACTAATTGTATCAGTCAATTAGACCGGATCGATTTTACCAACTCTACGTGTAAGTATGTGATATGGTGAATCATTGACACGTGCTAGACCAGGCATGCATGGACACTATCATAGCATGCTAATTTCGTGATATGCAGACATATAAATATTTGATAGTACTATATTATATTATTTGGAAGAAGGTGAAAGTGTCACGTGATGTCCAAATTGGGACCACAAATTATTTATTTTTATTTTTTTTATTTTTAAAAAATATTTTTTAGAAGAAGTAAGAAAAATAATTTAATTGACAAAGTGAAAAGTGTTAAAGCAAAAATTGAAAGTTGGTAGACACATCTAAGATCTTCTACTTGTTGTTTTCAATTAATTTAATTTGATTGGTACAATGTCAACTTTTAGGACAATGTTTTGTTAACATATAAATTAAAGTACCATATTGTTAATATTAATTTAATTTTGTTTTTGTTATGTTGTCTTTGTTTTCTTTTTCCTTCCCTTTAAGTTTGAAATTTTCTCGTCTTGATGTTGCGTGACTTGCGTTTGCGCTTTATATTCTGTGCGTCTTCTACATTTTGTGTGACCTTCGATCTCTGTTTTCGGACGGAGCTTTCTTATTTCTTTTGTTACCTTCCGAACCTCCATATTCTCTATGATAGATGTGTAGAAAGTCACGCTCTATATGATAACTGATAAGTATGATTCGTTGAACACTTGGTTTGCAGTTACTTAATTATAATTTTTTTTGTGATCTTCATATGCTTAAATTAAAGTTGTAAGTATCTTTTACATCCGTCCATCTTCTTTCTTTATAATTGGGTTGAGAATGATTGATTTTTCTAGACTAGCTACGATTGTTGTATTTGCAAATTATTCCGCTTTTTTATGTTCAGATAAATCTCTATCCTTGAAAAAAAAGTTCGATAGGCATTTAAAAGTCTACCCGTCGGTCCAAAATACAAATCAATTTAGATAATTTATGTAAAATTTAGGAATATTGAAATAGACAAATATATCCCTACACAATCTATCTATTTCACCCCAAATCTCGCTCTTTCCTCAAATTAAAGATTTTCTTACTTGTAATTTAACCCCCTTTCTTCTGTCATACCATAATGTCTGGGGATAACATTTAGATAATTGATTGTCATCTGCTTAAGTTTACCTTTGTGAGATTTCTCGCGCCTTTTGTGCGTGTTTTCACGCCTTGTGCGGCCTCTAATCTTCGGTCTCCTATGAATTTTTCGACTTGAAGGTTGTTGTGATAGACAAGCGTACGAGACGAAGTTTAATGGAGATGGATGATCTTGATTCAGAGTAAAAGATAATTGTTCGTGTTTTTTTTCGATTCGTTGCTTGTAATCAGGTCTTACTGCTCTTGATTTCTTGTGGATGATATTTAGAGTATGCTTTTGAAAGATTACTTAATGTAATTGCTATAGGCTTGCACGTTTTTCTTTTCATCAGCCGATCCGATTGTGTGGATTGATCCTGATTTTCCTTGGGCTGAAAGTGTTGTAATTAAGATGATTAATGAGATTCTCGATTGTCAAAAAATAAAACATTTAAAGAATTGTTATATATATATATATATATGCTAAATGATCTTTTTTAATAAAATTATTTTCTTTAAATTGATTTTTTTTTAAAGGAGTAATTTTTATTCATATGTAAATGTAAGCAAGTTTTTGTTGGGAGTGCAAATCTTGTTACTTGGGAAGTCCAATATTTAACTCAACTCAACTTTTTTTTTTTTTTTTTAATGAAATATTGTAGAATAAATTAATTGTAACTATATAAAAATTATAATATTTAATACACCTCAAATTTCTAAATCACATAGTTGTTCAAGCACGGTGTTTAGATTCTTGATCTTGACCCTTGTCACAGAAAACAATAATCTATAATTACACCATCGAAAAAACATCCTTGCTAGGTCAACACCATTTTCTTTCACTCGGGATGTTAATTTTATCCGCGAGTACACGCATATATATTAATTTTACAAGGTCTATTATTGTTCGGACCCTATATTTTAGCGATTGGATAGGATAGAGTAGGGGTATAACATGTTATATGCTTACTCTATCCGAGTATTCTACTTGCCTATCCGATTACACACATGTGTATTATTATTTTTATATGTTATATATTATATAACTAGCAATATATCTAATAGATTATGTTTATAATATATTATTTAACATATAAAATAAAATGCAATATAACATTTACATATTATATATGTTATATATGATTTATTGTATCACATAATATATATTTGTATATTTTGTCTATATTAATTGGGTTACACGATTACCCGCAGACAATCCATTACTCGAGTAGTATTCGTGTAGCTATTCTCGAATTAAATGTGGTAGGATATGGGGGACTCGGCTCTACTCGATCCATTTATATTCTTACCTATGCAAGGGAATTTTTTTAAGGTTCTTAAAATTTCATGGATAATAACATAATTATCTCTTGTCCCATAAAAATGTTATGTTTGTATAACTAGAAATAATTATACAAAACATGATTATTTTCTAGGTTGGGAGAAGTGGTAAATAAGGAAATGTTTGTTTATAGATAGGAGGAATTCATGACAAATTTATGTGTAAATTTTAATTTTATGAATTTTTTATTGTAATATTTATTGGTAAAGTTTAATGTGTACCAGTTGTACTGTGCAATTTGGAATGGGTATCATGATTACGCTTAATGTATCACTTGTTACGAGTAAAGTTATTATGATTCATTTACCCAAAACAAGTGATATATTTAAAAATAAATATTAATATATTTTCATCACGATACATTTACTCATAACATATAATATATATATGAGTCCAACTTCTGCGCAACCGTTGCATCCACGCAACCCTCATTTTTTCACTGTTAGATTTATTCCATTTCGATCTGAACGTTCATTTGATTCGAATAATTTAAAAAAAGAAAAAGGGCTAAAATGTCAAATTATTCTCTCCTCTTCCACATAAGTTATTACAAGTCACAAAAAAACCTTTATGAAAACTAGGTTCAACACTCTATCTCCGTCTGTTTCGAAAATAATCCTCCATTAGCCAAGTTTTTCATACAATTTTTTCTATTTGCTTCTGCGCAACATATTGCAGTTTTACACCAATCCGTCTTCACCCCCTCACATAGACGTACCATGTCGAACGAGGCATCCTCCAACAGCCTTCTCGCCGTCGACTCCAACAGCTAGGCATGTCCACCTTCGTCAAGACATCCTTTTTTTCAGAGGTCCTCGATTCAAATGATTAAAAAATAATAATGGATGGATTCAAATTATTAAAAAATAATAATAAGTCCCAGTACAACATTTAAAATGACAAAAATACCCTAAGTTGCATAGGTGCAACGATTGCACTGAAGAATTACCCTATATTTAGACATAAAATACTAATACCTTTTTGTCCATAATCCAAATTACACTGATTTAAAATCCGTGCAACTGGTGCAAAAGAGACATCCTCTTACTTATTATAACACAGAGTATTAAAAAATAAGTAATAATAAATATAATTATCTAAATTTGGTTGGGGCAGAAAATCCATATATAAGACATACATTTAATGTTTTATCTACTCATTCATGACATGTTTCTTTTTCCCTCTTCTAGAAATGGGCTAAAATTGTATGTGTTGTATTGTTACGGGATGTAAATTTTATCCGCAGATAGAGTTGCTCGATAGATAAATAGGTAATAGGATCGGATGTTACTTGAATTCAATATTTTAGTGATTGGGTAGAATAGAGTACGGATATAGACAATATTACTTGTTTACTCTCTTCGATTACCCTTACCACTTATCCGATTACATAAAATATGAAATACTATATATATTATATATTATCATATACATATACAAGACCCTACCTAGAAATGTTTGGGCCTCAGTCGAGTTTACTGAACGAACAATAATTTGTCTAGTGTACAAACTTAAACGAAAAATATAAAAAGGTTTTGCAACACTCCATATATTTAATTTATCACAGGAAATAGACTTTTTTTTTTTTTTTTTCAAATAGGCCTATATTATTTTTTTGGTGTACAAATTTAAAGAAAATATATAAAAAAAAATTGAAGCATTTGCAACACTTTATATTTATATACAAAAAAAAGTTAGAAGTCAGATGGAAGATTCGAACCCCCGTCTTTAAATTGTAAAAATATATCTATCATTGAACTATAGCAATTGATTATTCAAAGAAGCACATCTAATAATATGTACCAAAAATAAATTCAAACCCTTAAAATATTACAATTTTTTAGGGTCGAGGCGACAGACTCTCCCGACTAAGAGGAGGTCCGACCATGTAACATATATTACACATTATACTACCTCCATCCCTCTCTAATTTGTCTACTTTCTTTTTCGGTTTGTTCCAATCTAATTTGTCAACCCATAAATGACAAATTTCTCTCACAATCTCCACCCTCAAAATCTCCACCATCAATCTCCACATTTAAAAAAATCAAAGATTCCACAAAATTTATTTTTTCTTAACCTTCGTGCCTGATCAAGGTAGACAAATTAAGCCGGGACGGAGGTAGTATCATTTTTTTCTATATTATTAATCGGTTACCCAATTATTCGTACGTAGGTGATCCGATTATCTATAAATGATCCGATTATCATACGAATATCACCTATATCATACCCGAACCAAATAAGGATATGAAGAAAACATACTCGTACCCTACTCGATCCTAATATTACTTTTAGTTTTTGACAACTTACCATTTTACTATTATATTCACATAATATTCCGGGCCCACTTTGCTTCCAAACAATGCCATACAATAATTGATGATGAATGTGACAATAAATACAAATTTTCACGAGAAGTTTGTTATTGCATTCAAGAAATTCTCCTTGTTAGATTATTATTAGGTGTGGGAGGGACCATGGGGAGTAATTATAGACCTCATGCAAACGATGACGTATGGCCCCACCTTTTTAAATTATCGGGCGCGCCAAACATTAATGGCCCAGTTTTTGGGGTTGTTTTGGAATTTCGCATAATTACAACTTTATTTTACACAATTTGCATTCAATTTTTGGGTGATATTCAACAACATTCTGATGTTGATAGGTGAATAGAGGTGTTGGAACGGTTCGAACGGTCGATTTCGGTTGTAAACGGATGGTTCGAGTTTGTCTAAGAATAAACCGAAATCGAACTATGTCACGTATGATTTTGGTTATTGGTTGAACTGGTAGTCCAAACCATCACAGTTGTTTCAGATTTTTTGTTGTATAATTACTTTCCGTTTTTTTCTAATTTTTTGTATAATATTTATAATTATATAAAAAAATTGATCGTGTTTTAATACTATATTAGAAGTTACAAGTTACAATTATAGAATTACAATAAATTAGCAATAAATTAGCTCATCCAATCAGGAGACCAGGGAATGTTTTGGCTGCCGAACTTCTTGAGTTGGAGAGTGGCATGCGATTTTGCATTGATTGTGATTTGTCCGGGTTCTTGTTTATTCCAACTCTTTGCTTGTTTTTATGGAGCATGGAGTTATGGTGGATTACGCTGGCTTTATTATTGAGGAGGTTCGGAATTTGCTTAGCTAAGATAATTTCACTAGTCTTAAACATATGACTCATTCTTGTAATTATGTGGCGCATCATTTGGCGCGCTTTTCGTTTTCTTCTGTCAATTCGTATGTTTGGATGAGACATGATTTACCTGATTGGATCGAGAAACTTGTACTTAAGGACGTTTATTAAGAAGTAAGATTCGTATTTTGGATTATAAGAAAAAATTTATTACAATATAATTGGAGAAATTTGAGGCTTAAGATTCAGAGAGAGAGAAGATTAAGTTCTTAGTTGTATAGAAAAAACATTATTGGAGAAGGTATTTAATATTTATACAAGAAAAATAGCATAAAGTCGTCATTTCATACAGAAAATTATACGGTTAGTGGAAATGTGAATCCAAAATCTAATTGAACCTATACTATTTTGGTTTTGATTTGGAATCGAAATTGGGTCAACAATTAATTGAACTGTTGGGCTACCTTAACATTAGTATTCGGACTCTTTGACATCAATTTACTAGGACCTTTTACCATGCATTTCGCCAATTTTTATTTGTATTTACTACCTCAATCCTAACTTAAGCATTGAAGAGTTTTAGCTAGAGATTGCCCTAACGCAACTTACCGCCATGCCTCATCTAGTCAGGCACCCAACGGATTTATCCAACTATACTTTCATCGATTTGCCCCGCATCCTATCTTATAAAAGATCGATTGACGCATGTTGTAAAATTTATATTTAGATTTTGATAATGGAAAATTAATTTTGTATAAACTAGTGCCCCCAATTCTTTAATGTTATACCTAGAAAAAAGAGGGGTTAGTCCGCTCCTAGAAATAACACGCGGCTCATGAGAACGATAGTGTGAATCATTAAGGCTATGTTTGTTTATAATCTGTCCTTCATATTGGACGACACAACAATCTAATTCAATATTTTATAAATTATAATATAATTGTTTAATATATGTTGATCACTTATTTAAGCATAATTTCACAGTATCTTATAAATTTTATCAATATTTCATTTTAAAATAAATAATAAATGTAGAATTTATACGATCAAAATTTTTATGTTGAACAGTGACAAAATTGACAATCAATAAAAAATTCTCATATTGCCATGTTAATAGGTTTATTCAATAACACATAATTAAAATTTCTCTCTACCCCACATATAATTTTTTTTTTATAAATATAAAATTACTTAAAAAATAAATTGATCTTACAATATACTTAAATAAGAGTGATTCTTTTGCACACCAGTTACAACTTACATGGATATTAATTCCGTACAATTCGAATTATGGGCAATTTTTCATGACAAACTATTATTTATTCGGAAGAAAGGTACTATACTAAAAATGTATTAGTGCCTAGTGGCAAGCTATTAACCATAAGGCTGAAAATCAAACCAAACTATTCGAGACTCGGTTCGAGATCGTTTGTTAAAAGCTCGTTTGAACTACGTCCGATTAAAGATATCAAACAAGCTTGAACATGCTTTTACGTTGATAAAACCTAAAGCTCGACTCGAGCTCGGATTCAATAAGTTAAAGATGTTAAAACAAGTGTAAAAATGTCAAACTATTCGAACTTGACTCGTGTTCGGCTCGATTAAAACTCGTTTAAACTCGATTCGATTAATAACCAAACAAGCCCAAACATTATATTATAAACTCGAAAATATTTCAAACAAACTTGAACAAAAGTACATTCGGCTCGACTCGACCCATTTACATCCCTAATTAAAACGTTCTAAATAAAGGTATTATGCTGAAATGTAATACATATATAACTTCAAAACAAGTATACTACATTTAATAATACAATTTTATTGATTCCCCGATAATTTAAATTGCACGGATCTAAAATTCATGCACCTCTCGAATAATGAAAATCAGAGAATTGAATTGGTCAATACCTAAAAAACTGTTTCATCAAATGGTAACAGAAAATCCCCCATAAAAGCAAAATCTACTGGTTATGAAACAATAATTTTCTTAAATGAATATTATTCCATAATTAACAAAAAAGATACACCCCGAGTGAAACGGTCCCGTATAACAAATAAAATCACGTTCCAAAATCCAGATTAAATAACAATAATAACAATAATTGTGTAACTGAACTGAAATATGCTGCCAAATTCGATTCACTAAATAAATGGTAAATTGCAAAACCCGACCCATCTTCGTAATCTTGCACGAAACTCCTACGTAATTTTATAATTGTACACAACTCCTGCACGTAATTTCAATAATTCAGCATAATACTATTCCTATACGTTGCAAATTCCAACTAGATCCGACTAATCTCCATCTATGTATTACGCTATCATTGGACGCTAATATTTTTTCTCTTTCATCCCTACCCCTGACCACGCATAAGCATCCAATATCTAAGCTCCGATAATCGCTAAACCCAATCTAAGACTCGACTAGCTTTTCAACATTGCTTTTATAGGGATGACAATCCTAATTTGGCCCAAAGCACGAACCCGATCTTAAGTTATTGAGAGAGTTTAAAAACTATCCAAACACAAATACTTGTAACCTCAATTTGACTCAGAGTCGATCTGAAATCAATATTTTATTTTAGTTATACATTCACAATAACTTATTTCAATATACAACTTGAACCGACCCAAAATGTTGCATGAATCCGTCTGATAATCCGAAATTTCACCGCTATTTCTTTTCAAGAAGGAAGGTTTACATCTGTAAAGACTGTAATCTTTTTCATGTTATTTCTTCACTATTAATAGACTTTTGCAAAGAATATTTAAAATTTAAAATTTTAAAAAAAAAAAAACACGAGAAAAACTAACGTCTCTAAAAATGGAATATTGTGCTAAATTATTAAAATTATGTGGATATCGTGTAATTCTAGAACCACACGAAAATATCGCGTAAGATTATGAAACCACGGGAATGTAATCATGGTACAATTTATTATTAAGGTAAATACTTATTTTGTCCATTAAATTTCATAATGTTTTATTTAAGGACATTATATTTGGTGGTTTTGATTTTTGTCATTTTACTTTTGAAAATTGATAAATTGGTTCTTTAACTTTCAAAATTTGATAAATTAGTCCTGTTGACATTACCGCCGTAGGCGGTGATGACCAATTTATCAATTTTCGAAAGTTAAATGATTAATTTGTTGAGTTTCGAAAGTTAAACGATCAAGATCAAAATCACCAAGAATAATTTCCTTAAATAAAAAAACGAGTGATATTTGATGGACTAAAAAACAATTTAGCCTATTATTTATCTAGCAAAAAACACAAGTACTCCCTTCTTCCCACCTTATCTTGCACACTTTCCTTAAACGGTCGTCCCATTATATTTTGCACAATCTAAAAAAGGAAAGTTATAACAAAATTTTCACCCTCAAAATCTTCATCCTCAATCTCCACCTTCAATTCACCTTTGAAAAATCAACAAATAATAAAAAAAACAAGTTTTTTTAATGTCCATACCGACTCCCGTATACAAGATAAGTCGGGACGGAAGGAGTAACAAAATAGAGCATATATCTGTAAAAGGAAGCACTGTAATTTGACATCTGTATTTACATTTATTTAGCGATTTTTTTAGGTTACTTTAAAACAAATAAATTACGGGCTGTTTTCCCTCCCAAGAACAACCCTATTCTCCATTTTTCTTGCGTATAACTTCATCCACAACACACCGCTACTGTGTGTTTCTTCTCCTTTTTGTTGGATAGTGGAGAATAATCCATTCGCTTTTTGTTTGTTCATCTCCATTTCCCGCTCTGTTGAATTCAATCCAGACGGAATATTCGAGAGGGGGAAAAGTGTAGTGTAGTGTGTGAAGATGCAGAAGTGGATATAGAAATTGGTATGGGGGAGGAAGGTGAGAGCTCCGCGAAAGAGAATGCGAGATTAGAGAGAGAAGTAATGGATACTCCTGAGAGAAGCAGGAATAACCAGATCGCGACTTCTATTAGCAAGTTTGAGGTTTGATTTAGTGTTCTGTTGAACTGCATTTTCGGTTTTTTGTTACGAAATGCTGCTGAATTGATGTTTTTCTACTGATTTTGTAAGAATGTGTTTGATATTTTCATTGATTCTGCATAAAAAAATGTTTGCCTCTCGTTAATTTGGGATTTGGGGTGGTATTTGTGACTGAATTTGGTTTGATTGCTCTTGAATTTGTTTCATTTGATAATTTGAGTGGAAGATAAGATCACTTTCATTTTTTTTTCTTTAAAAAAGAAGTTGGATTCGGTGCAATGTGATTTCTCCTTGTTATGCTATCAAGGATTCTAAAATATTTGCTTGATGTTCTTCAACCCTTTGGTAGTGATTTGTAAATTGTTGTCAGATTTGGCAAAATCTGATCTATTTGTTCTTATTTTTATTTCCTTTTTGGGCATAATTAGGGAATCAGATGACATTTTAAGTTCGTGTCTGCATATTCTTGTAGCAGTAGATCCTGGATGCATCTTACGTTTCTTCCTGGAAAGTTTTCCATTATATCGTGTTGCATTGTTGTTGTTGTTGATGAAGATGATAATGTCTTAATGGACTCAAATTTGGATTCACGTAATGAGTTAATTAGTACATTACAGCGGGTTTTAAGAATCTGCTTACGATTATCTGATAAGTAGACTAAGCTTAAGGGCTTAGGTGCTTTATGAAGTTGCTCACATTGGTTTTGCTTCTTGTGGTCACGTTCTTCGTATCGTTGATTTTTCTTTAATTGCCTCAATAATGTATATTTGATGACGCAGATATCTATTAATTGATCTTTAGCATGTTGGTTTTTCATTTTCGGAGAATTTTATAAATGGGAAAGTAGTTGTTTTGCTTTCCAATTATCCCCGTATAGTGGAGCTCGGAAGGAAACTCTCCCATTTATGTTCATAAATAAAACCTCTACGTACCTTTTACGTGCTATCTTTGCTTTTAACATTCTCTTCCATTATTTTGCATATGCTCTTATTACCTATGAATATGATATTATCAAGGAACCGTATTGGTGTGTTCAGATAATATACATGCATACCGTTTATGTTTTTTTCAACTTGATGCAAGTGTTTTGAAGGGTTTCAATAATATGGCTGTTCGTGATTTTCCTCTCTACATGCAGGAATCCCCCGTCTATACTTTTCTCAACAGTCTTTCCCCTATCAAGCCTGTGAAATCCACACACTTCGCTCAGACAATCAATCCTCTTAGTTTTGAATCTGTTCCATCTGTTTTCTCTTCACCCCATGTTAGTTCTCTCAAAGAATCCAGATTTCTCCGCAGGTAACACTTCCAGTTGTCATAAAATATTATACCCTCTTTATGGGCCTGTTTTAATCTTACACATTCTTGTTTATATTATGTTATTCCTTTTTCCAGGCATCAGCTTTCGGATCCATCAAAACCCGAGTTTTCTTCTGAATATGGTAACACAGTCGATCCAAACAAGGAAAATGTAGATATGACCACGAAATTGAATGAACAGAAGGAAAATCTGGATCCAAGGATGGCTGGTGAGCCATCTTTTGATTGCTCAAAGCTTGTAATGGAGTTCGCTGAAAATTTCAATTGTGACAGTGATAGTCAAAACACAAGCTTAAGACCTAGCTCTTGTCTTGTTTCCAAACATGTGGCAGAGTTTGCTTGCTCCTCTTCATCACTCGGCCCGTTGACTAACAGAAGTGAAGGGAATCTATCAGGTCATATTGATCAGAATAAAGAACACTCATCATGTGACTGGGAGTCCTTTTTTTCTGGTGCCTCAGATTTATTAACCTTTGAATCACCTAATGATACAGAGTCTTACAAGAAATCTGTTGATCCTGCAACGAGTTTCTATAGGAGCATTAAGAATGCCATACAGAACCAACAGTATCTTCTTTCGATGGTTTCTGGTCAACATTTTGGAGAGGAAGGTCAACCCGAAAATACGTCTACTCAGCCTGGAGAAGTATCTGAGATGCTGGAAAATGCTGGTACACATGACATAATTGGTGGTCCTTCGATTTCAAATCCTACTCAAGAGATGGATTATGAGGTAAATTTGCATTTAATGTATTTTGAGGTGGCTTATCACATTTTAATGAAAATTCGTAAAGGTGTATCTATTACTAGTTCTATTTACATCTTGATCTAAAGTGAATGGTATACTTTGAGGCATGTAATATAAGATTTTCTCTGTTTTTGAAGTTATGTTTAAAGGGCTTGTTCTTGTGTGTTTTTATGGAATTATCTTTGTTAAATTAATTGCTTTTCTGTTCTTGTAGCATCCGTCTGGTTTATGCCGAGGTATGAGAAAACGTCTTTTTGGGAAGGATGGAAGACATGGCGAGGATAGTTCAGGTTCTGTTTCTCCTATGTTGGTTCAATCTGATGTAAGTACTTCCTCCACCCAGCCATCAGTCTTAGAAAAGACAACAAATGGTTCGTCCCGTTTATTATCTGGGATTGGCTTACATTTAAATGCTCTTGCAACAACTCCACAAGACATCCAAATCGTCAACCACGAGGCTTCATCTTCTAGAAGATTACTGATTGGACCGGGCCCATCTGCCAGTTTCCGTCCTCTAAATTCCTGTCAAGAATTGTTAAACAATACTTTGGCTGAATACTCATTGGATAGAGAGATTGATACCATGAGAAACAGTATTCTTCCTGTGGACGATTCTTCCCAAGAATCTGGATTAGTACAAAATGAAGAGATCAATGTGAATAGTCCAAAGAAAAAAAAGTATGTCTCTCTCTCTCATTTCCTGTGTATCGATCGATCTATTTGCACAATTTAGTTTCTTTCGGGTTCTTTTCATCTTATGGGATTGAATTGAATTGGGTTCTCAGGCGTAAGTTGGAGCAAGGTGGGCAGGGCGAAGCAACTTGTAAGCGGTGCAATTGCAAGAGATCAAAATGTTTAAAACTGTAAGTTCAACATTTTTTACATATTTCACATTTATAATATTTGTTAGCTAATTTATATTCTGGAAATGTAGTTACTGCGAGTGTTTTGCTGCTGGCGTCTACTGCGTGGAGCCATGTGCCTGTATAGATTGCTTTAACAAGCCTGTCCATGAAGACACTGTCCTTGCCACACGCAAACAGATTGAATCGAGAAATCCTCTTGCCTTTGCTCCCAAAGTGATTAGAGCGTCTGATTCTGCATCAGAAATAGGGGTTTGAAGCTAATCTTTTGCCTGATTTGCGCTCGTTTTTTTTGCGATCATATGCTCTTAATATGCTTGTATAAATGTTTATTACAGGATGAGTTTACCAATACTCCTGCTTCTGCTCGACATAAAAGAGGATGCAACTGCAAGAAATCCGGGTGCCTCAAGAAATATTGCGAGTGCTATCAGGTTTCTTTTCTCTTTCGTGTTTTTTTCTGGTGTTTAGTTTATTTTTATCTTGTTTGTTTGGCTGATTGAGAAACTTTGGCTTTTACAAGGGGGGCGTTGGATGCTCTATAAACTGCCGATGTGAAGGGTGTAAGAACGCATTTGGCAGAAAGGACGGTGAGAATAATAATGCTTATGACATTATAATTGAGTTCAATAAGACTCGTCTTAAAGAATTTATCCTGAATCAGGTTCGGTTCTATTAGGCGCCGATCATGCATTCGCAGACGACGAAACAAGTATGAATGACAAGGTTGAACATAGCATGGACTCTGCACCTCCTGCAACACCTTTAAGAGCCGGAAGGTACATGCATGACACGGAAATTTTCAGTAAATATGGACTTTTGATCCTTTGGGTTATATATGATTTAGCCACCCATGCAAAGAGGTGGCAAAATCGTCTTGTCCCAATGGGCTGGCCCGGGCCGTCTAGCTTTTTTAGGCGGGGTTCACTCATTGAATCTTGCTTGAAGTATCACTGGCCCAATATCCCTGACCAGATAGGGCATGGTCCTAATAGGCTACGGGTTTACCTAACAAATCTCAGTGTATTTAAGAAGCGGTAATTTGGGAAGCCCGGCCCAGCCTAGCCCAATCTATCGGGCTGAGCTGGGACGACCAAGAATTCCATTGAGCCGAAAATTAGTGAGCCCACCCCTGTCTATCCCCCTAAAACATACTAAGATTTGAAGGCTGGCCTATGGTCATCGGATCATTGGCCCATCTGGGTGGGCCTATTGGGCTTTATGGTACTTTGAGCCAATATTTTTCTGACTAGCCCATCTAAATATCAGATGGGTAGTTTAACCAATGGAATTTCGGGGCAGTTTGACCAGACTTGACATATGGTTATGATCTCGGGCGGGGCTGGGGAGACTGAATTGGCACCTTTTTGCTTATAAATATACACTTTCTAAAAGACAGTTTTGTTATCTGTATAGACATTTCAAAACTTTCTTGTCATTCTCAATCTAACAGTCAATCAATGCACCCGCTCTCCACAAAGAAAAGGCCACCAAGATCATCGTTCCCTCCAATCTGCTCGTCGTCTAGCTTCTCCAGTTTTGGGAAGACAAACTTCTTTCCACCACCGCCGAAGTTCAGCCAGCATATCGAAACTGTTAAGGAGGATGAAATGCCCGAGTTTCTCCAGGGAGGATCGCCAACCGGTGGTGTCAATTCGTCGTCGCCAAACCGGAAGAGAGTTTCGCCTCCTCAAGGTTCAGCAGCGTCGTCGTCGGGTGGTCTGAGGAGCAGCCGCAAGTTGATACTGCAATCTATACCATCTTTTCCTTCTCTTACTCATAATCAATGAGGCCATTGATTGTAGTTAGTTTTGTTCTGGTTTTGGTTTTGGTTGAGCTCTTTTTTTTGTTTGAAATAAAATACAGGTTTTGTCATGTCGACTGTTGAGGTGTATTTTCCGCAAAACTACATTCTTATATTCGTTGATTTAAATCTTTATTGTAGATAGCATTTTTTATTTTTTATTTCTCGTGTTTTGTTTCATCTGCTTGTGACTTGTGTATATACAGCTGTTAACGAGCCCAGCCTAGTCGAGCTTTGAATTGTTTGAGTAACATTTTCTAAATTTTGAAGTAAATAGAGCTTGAACGAGCCTGTAAATTTAGTGTTTGTTAATATTTACGAACAATTAAAGAGCATTAAGTTTGTTATTATTGTGTTTGTGAATCCAAATATTAGATGTTATTCTAGTGTTGTACAAAAAATCTTGGGTTTCAGTTTTTCATCATTTTAAATAAATGAGTTACATGGAAAATACAAAAACATTATTATTATTATTATTATTATTATTATTGTTATTATTATTATTAATTTTATTATTATTACTAGTTTAGACAAATTCTAAAATATGTTCACAAGTCGCTAACACAAGAGCCCTTTAATATTCAAGTTATGCTCGTTATTAAACAAATACAAATTATTATGTTTGAACGAGTACTACTTAAGTTTCAACATGAACTTTTTATCAAACGTTTTGTTCGTTAAAAGCACTATGTGCATATGTTGGTATGTAAAATTTGAAGATTATAATTGGTTTCTCGATTTGTTTCATTTTTATTTTATTTTACTTATTTGTCATCATTTGTCATTTAAATTATATCTCTTGTTTGTTTGTTTTTTAAATCACCTTTTAGAAATTAGTCAATCTGAAGAGTTTAAATGGTAGTGTTGTAACGTATACTTCCTCCGTCCCGACTAATTTTTCACAGTTGATCGGGCACGAAGGTTAAGGAAACGCAGATTTTTTTAATGGTGGAGAGTGAGTGGAGATTTCAAGGGTAAAGATTGTGAGAGAAATTTCTATTTTTAAGGGTGTGAATAATTAAGTGGGACGGATCGAAATGGAATGTAGGAAAAGTTAACTGAGACGTAAGGAGTATTTTTCAATATATAAAATTACAAATATTTCTCATAGAAAAAAAGGAAAAATTATTCTCTCTCAAAGAAAGGAAAAAAAAAAAAAGGAACCATCTTTAATGGGCCCAATTTATCGAGTTCTAATCGGAACTATAATAGTGCTTCCATATGGGCCTGGGCCGGCCTGCTATTTTAGAAAATAAAAAGATTGTATGAGAAATGGATCTATAGATACAATTTTATTATTTCAAAATTAGAATTTTTTTTGAAATTATTTCAAAATTAGAAATTAAAAGCACACAAATTAGCTAAGAATTAGGCATAAACGATGATTATGATAGTCAAGAGCAATAAAAACCAATCAAATGAATAGCAAAAAAAAGTGATCTAATCCCCCTAATTGAACTAAAACGATAATTATTTTGGGACAAAATTTATATGCTAAAATAATAATTATGTTGTCGCAGGCTGAGTAATAACTTAAAACTATAGAGATTCCAAAAATATATAAAAGTCCACATATTGGAAAAATAAAATTTTAATTTATATAAGTATTTTAAGAATGCAAAAGTTCTATGAAGTTATGAAAAAAAGATAAAAAAATAAAGAGAAATATCCACATTTCACATGGAGATGAGTGTGCATTATAAGGACCAAACAAAAGGTGGGGACTAACAAAGAAAAATAGCAATAACTATTTGAACAACCAACAAACAATGGCTATAAAGTGTTGGGGGACAAATATATCAATAGTTGGATAAACAAACAAAAATGCAATTTGAATGTTATCACCTATGTTTTTATACAAGGCCCCCCTTATCATTGCATTCATTGGGTATGCCAACATCGATCCGACCCGACTCGTTTGACAAGTATATGTTGTTGGTTGTGAAATCTGATTGAGTGTTCCATGTTTGGCGATTAGAGGTGGCAAATCGATTCGGTTCGATGAGCTAGTTCAGAAGGCCTGATATTTTAGATGAGCTAGGACATACAAATCTTAGCCCAAAATACTATTTGACCCAGTCGACCTGAACCGATAGGCCAAAAGCTCGACGGACCGTCCCGATAATTCTTGTAGCGATTGATTTCAGGCCCACCAAATTTTGGCACGGCCTGACCTGACCCAAAATATAGCGTTGGCCCGACGGGCCCAACCGTCCTGACCGAGCACAACCGCTCAAATTTCCACCTCTATTCATGATCACGGCCCAGTTTTGGGTCTTTAAAGCAATATTCGAGTTGAATTGCTTTTTGGGCTATCCAATTTTGGCTATAAATAATCCTTTGATTCATTGTATCTTGTATCACCGATAGAGGTGGCAAAACGGGTCGGGCCGGCCCACTTTGCCCGATATTTTAGATGGACCGGGCCATAGAAATGTAGGGTCGAAGTACTGTTTGGCCCGATCGGACCGGCCTGATGGGCCAAAAGTCAACAGGCCCCGAGCCGGCCCGAAAATCTAAGTATATTATAGGAGAATACCCCGAACCTAACCGACTAATTTTAGGCCTGACCCGGTCCGAAATATAGCTTTGGCTCGACGCCCGAGTTGCCACCTCTAATCACCGATAATATTAGTAAATATTTTAACTTGATAGTGTTCCCATACATAATCATTCTTGAAAAAACTGGGTTAATAAATTTGTGTTCTTTGTTTTCCGTTCTTGTTAAGTCTCAGTAACTGCACTTTAATTCCTAACATCTGCAGAATGAGTCCTAAGAATGAGCCTCAAGTACCACCGAGACCGACAAATCCGACTCGATAGGTCAAAACTTCAATTGATTCGGTCAAACATAGTGTATTTTTAGGAGGGTTGATCTCAACTCTTTTTTTGGCCCGACCCAGCCTAACACATGACATTAGTTCGTGGACTCGAGATGGGCCGGACCGGACCGCCCAAATTCTCATCATTCATTCCTATTTTTCTCCAAATGCCTTTTCTTGATTTTGTGGACAAGAGGTTATGTCCTTTGCTCAAAAGGGTTGGTGGTATGAAATAATGGACATTAATAGGTGACATGTTGACCAAATTATTGGGAATCTATGTGCTAAATTTACATTATTGATAAGATAACGTGTTATTCAATCTCATTTTGATACAACATTTCAATAAGTTATCTATTATTTTTTTATAAGTGGCAATTCAGCTAGCTGGACCAACATCATATATCGAACTAGGTTGGACCGAGTCGAATTTTATCAGGTAAAAAATTGTAATCTCAGTCATCCTCTTAAGTGATAAAATTGTTGGGCCAACTAGTGGTTTGTTAGTCTATTCCATGTTTGTGGAACAGGATCGGACGGCCGGTCCAACAGTGAACCGGCCACGAATCCAATTTGATAGGAGGTTGGAAATCGAAAATGGTGTTAAATCAGTCAAAATTGATCATAATCGCTAAAAATTGGAAAGAACCGGACCTCTTGAATCGAAAAAATCGTTTTCTATTTTTAAAATTTTATTTTGAAATTAACAATTATACAATATTAAATATTGTGTTTAGTCTCGTATCTTTGTTTATTAAACCTTTATGTCATTTCCCCATATATATTATGTTCTACGAAAATATGATATAAATTTAAAATTAAATTAATTATCATTTTATGTTGAATCGCTAGTTAAACCGGTTAAACTGTGTTCGTTCACCGATCCGGTTCCACAAACACTGAGTCCATTGGTCCATCAGTCGGGCTTATTAGGCCCAAATTACTTCGAACTAAAATTATTATAACTCAATCCATCCAAAATGTTGGACATAATAGACTGGTCCATCGATCCGAATCAATTTTATCAATTCTAATTTGGACTATATTTACTTTTATTGTTCCACTTTAATCTTTCTATAGTTAAAATACCTAACTGTAATTTTCACAAATCTCTTATTAATAGTTGGACTAACTAACTTTCAAGAATAATAAATACAAAACACACAATTAGAAATTTTCCATCATGTGTATGTGCCTATAGAATTTGGAATTTCACATTCAAGACAAATATGTGGTTGAAGGTTAGAATTGAATTATTAATTAATGAATTCCATAACCATATTTGTGTGTTTATTCATCCACCCAATCTAGCTCGTGGAACCAATATTGTATGTCGGGTCTAATTTATTGGGCCTAATGTTAATGAGTGTGGCCCAACCTATTCCAAAAAATATATAATATTTTTTGGGCTAACTCGCAACCCGTTGAACTTTTAATTCGTTATATCGAACTTATTGTACCTGATGGTTATTTAGGCCTATAATTCCATCACTTAATTTGTCTAAAATATCAGATGTATTGGACTAGCCCATTGAACCTGACCGATTTTACAACCCCTATCTATCAATAGGGGATGTTTGTTTTTCACTTAACACAGATTTCGAATGTTAAATACCAAATTCTTGTTTGTTTTGAGGTTTAAATTCTAATTTCTCAATCCAATAAAATTTTGTCCTGTAAAACCTACCTATAATACTACATTCACTAACATTTTCCAGCATTAATTTGATATTTACAGTATTATCATATTTTATACAATACCGAAACATATATATATTTTGATTATTCACCTCTATTTTTAACTGTTAGGCTTTCAATAGCAGAATTTCCCGACCGCGATTTAAGATGGTACGCTTATCCAAAGTCCAATGCAAAAGGCCGACGAAATTGTGTTGCCAAACCAACATTATTGGAGAGAGAGAAATATATGTGTCGGTGAAGTTGTGTACTGAAAATGACAAAAAATATATGAGCTATTGCTATCTTTTTATTGTTGAAAGTGATGCAACATAAAAAAGTTAATATATTGTCAAATAAACTTGTGTTTTAGAATTACATTAGTTTCTTAAAAAAAGAATTATAATTAAGTTGGATTTTTATTTTATTTTTTTAATTAAAATACCAATACATTAAACAATTTGAAGGAGTTGATAAGTTCTTATAGATAACGAGAGTGTTTGTAAGATTAAGCGAGTTTACAAAAAGTAATAGTTGTACTGTTTAGAAAAAAGTGATTTTAAATAGAACAAAAAAAGCATGTGATGACTTGCTTCCAACTTCTGCTTGAAATAAGTTATTTTAAATCATTGTTAAAGCAGAAACATATATTTAAAACACACTAAAATTTGCTATTTTTAAGCCAAAAGTACAAATGTACTTATTATAAGCTTTCACAAACACTGCCATATTATACCACGTGTTGTGGGGCTGAGACCAATGTCTATGTACTGCCTAGGACAGACGAGGAGGTGAAGGGAGACATGAACGAACTGATCTCACACTAGAAAAAAGAGGATATCTTGAGACTCTATGAGTATGAGATTGTATAGTTGAGTTTTGAAGTGCACTCTGAGGCTGCAGGTATGAGACTGTACAGTTGAAGATAGTTTAAATAATTGAACAATGTTATTCATACCAACAAGGCACATCTTTTTTTACGCTTCATGTGAGAAAATTCCAAGACTAAGCGTGCTTGGTGTGGAACAACATCAGGATAGATGATCATTGTGAAGTTTCGCAGGGTGCACATTGAATTAGGACAAAACGATAAATCTAGAGCTAGCTGTTACAAATGGTATCAGAGTTAGGTTCCTCTCCTGGTACGGTGTGGGAACCAAGTTTCTCTCCGAGCACGGTGTGTTCGGGAAGAACCAGGCGCTGGTGGGTATGTGATGCCCAGGACCGACAAGGAGGTGAAGTGAAATGAACTAATCCCTTGGGTATGTGATTCCCTGAACAGAAGAGGAGGAGAAGTGAGACATGAACGAGTTAATCCCACAACAGAACTAAGAGAGTATGCTAAGATTGTGTGGTATGAGACCATATAGTCAACCTTTAGAGAAAATAAAAGACTGCTTACCCACAATCTATCTTGAATGAAATGGCACCCCGGTAGAAATGATGTGATCGTGTGAATTTATAAGTATTAATATATGTTCATTAGTATGAAGTTACTTATTGGGACTGGTGAGTCCAAAAGCAAAACGTATAAACTCTGGAATGCCCAAAATGGATAATATTGTGTTGATGGGTTGAATCGTTCACGCAAATTCGAGGAATCCAACGGTACATAAGTAATGCACCATGCAACAAGTATTCTACTAATTTTTAACACCAAAATATTTTTAAACAAACAACCTCATATAACTTAGATATGTTTGTTCCAGGATATAGTTCATTCGGATGTTAAAATCCAGATGATTTTTCCGTCCAAAAAGAAAATAAGATGGAAATAGGACGAAATGAGGTAGGACGTGTATTGTATTAAATCAATAGAGTAGTTAGACTAATAATTGAGGAAAATAAATAGCGGTTGAATATGGTCGTTCCCATCCTAATTCCTTCAACAGTAAATCACTGTTGGACCCAACCTAAAACAAACATCCCTTTCTCGTTGTCAAACAATATTTCTCACCTTCTTTCGATTGTTTTATGCGTGTGCAATTTCAATATATCAATTTATGCCTCTTAGAAAGAAAAAAGTATTGCTAGTGTTTCATATTTTTCATATCCATACCTTCTGTTTTCCTCTATATTTCGGTTCTATGATAATTTTGTTCGGATTTGTAGCAATTGAGAATTTTATCTAGATTGGGTTGTAAAAGTTGTTGTCTAATCATCGAATTCAACCGACCCAATAATGTCATGGATACATGTCAGTCAAAAAACTTAGAAATATTTTAAAGAGATGAATCGGACTTGATTCACAGTTTTTTAAATCGAACAAACAAATGCTATTGGCCCCGTTGGGCCGGACTATCCAGATCAGGGGCAGACACACCCTTATGGGTGGGGTAGCCTGGCCCTCCCAACTCCGACCTACACCTCATTATTTTTATGTCTAAAACGTGTGTAATGAGTATATTGTGTATTTGTTTTGAAGAAAATGAGTGTTTGGTCCCCCTTAAAATTATAAAATACTAGAATATACTTAGAATATTTCCATTATATACAATAAATATACTCTAAGTTAATATATATAACTAGTAATATATTTCAACATATACAATGATAAATATTGTTGATATTCTATTTAAATAATAAATATAATATATTTAATATTTATTATCACATATATATTAATGTTTGTTGAAGATTTTTTTTTTGGTCGATCCCCTAATCATGAGTTATGGGTCCGCCCCTGATTCAGATTGCCACCAAGCCAACTTTTACTTGGTGAGGGTTCATGCTAATGATTTGTGCCTATAGTTATGATTTCAATTTTGCATTTTCTAATACTTGAAAAAATTATATTTATAAAATTAATATTAAATATACATGGACACAATGATGAGTATCATTGTATAAGATCAAATCGGACGTACAAACAAGTTTTTTTTACATAAAAGGACCAAAAAGTAACTTTATTATGAGATGAATCATCCACATGGTAATGGGCCCAAAAATAAATTGTTTAGAAAATAAGATTGCATCTTGCATGTGGACACTCATAAATTACAAATGACTTTTAATATGCACATATGCACATAGAGGTGGGCCCGGGCCCGTCGGGTCGACGCCATATTCCGGTCCGTGGAAAGTTGGGCCTAAAATTAGTCGGTCTAATTTGGGATGTTTCTTTATAATATACTAAGATTATCGATTTAGTTAAGAGTCCGTCGAACTTTTGGCCCATCAGACCGATTTGATCGGGTCAAATAGTATTTCGAACCTATATTTGTATGACCCGATCCATCTAAAATATCTGGCCTACTGAGTCGGTCCATCAAACCGGACCGATTTTACCACCTCTCTATGCACATATAGAGTGACCACATCTAAACCCCAAAATAATTAAAAAAATGTTGTACTTTTACATTATTTTTTAAAAAATATTATTCCCTCCGTCCCGCTCTAATTTGTCTATTTTCTTTTTCGGTTTGTTCCAATCTAATTTGTCGGTCCATAAATGACAAATTTCTCTCACAATCTCCACCCTAAAAATCTCCACATTCAATCTCCGCCTTTGAAAAAATCAAAGATTCCACAAAATTTATATTTTATTAACCTCCGCGTCCGATCAAGATAGATAAATTGAATCGGGACGGAGGGAGTATTCCATTAGTATAAATTGGTATATAGCATTGATGGTATTATGAGTATTTAGCATGTATTGCAAAAATGGAATATTGCATTTAATACTGACCTAAAACTCACTTTAATTAGTGTCACTTTCATATGAATGTATCACCTAAAAGAATAAAAATACTACCTCTTATGTTTTTAGACGTAGTTTTAGCATTGGATAAGATAATTAAGAGAAATGTGGAAAGAACGAATAAATCACCTAAATTTAGAAAATTAAAGAGTTTTATGAATCGTGATAGGGATAATATTGGAAATTTGAAATAAATAGGGAGAAATAGAAGCGAAAAAGATGTAAACTTACAAACAATCACTATCTATAGCTGCATCTAAAAAAATGAAAGGAAGTATTTTTTGACAAAATATTATCCTTGTCGAAAAAAGGTAATACTTCTATTTGAGAGTATATTTTAAAAAATTGATACATATTATATATTATTATTTTAATTTTATATACTAATTACCCGATTACTTGCGAGCAACTCAATGTGCCCGGCGAGTATTACTCCAATCCTATCCAAATCAAATATGTTAGAGTACTTATATATTTAAATGTATGGATACTAATATAGAAAAAAGTTGAAATATATTAAAATTTAGCGTATAATAGTAGTAAAAATGTATGTCATGTAAAGAATCGTTATGCATACTTCTATATATACGACCCTCTCCCCCCTCTCCAAGATAAAATATTGCATCCCCCACTGCAGGGTATGGGAGAGTTATGCATGTACCTCTTATACTTTATACGGTCTATTTACATTTCTGATATTATTTTAAAATAAAATTTCTATAATCTAATCCAACTAAAATATCGGACGAGCCGGACGAATTCTATTTAAAGTTTGGAATATTGATGGCAGAAAGTCAAATTTGCTTATCTTTGGTGGTTAGGGAAAAGTGGAATTTGCATCAATTGCAGAAAAGGCTAAGGCTCCACAACCTTTTAATAAAATCAACCAATCTCATACCAAATCATTGACAAGAATCTCTCTACAACTCATCCCAAATTTTATTGCAAAAGTATATTATACCGCCTTCGTTCCATATTAATTGACATTTTAAAATGTTCTTTTATTTTTTAATTAATTGACGTGTTATATGTTTTGCATTGGTTTTACCAATTTTTTCTCTGAACTCAATCCTAAAACATATCTACTTTTTAATCTATGAGAGATATTTTGATTTGATCAAATCTTAGCTGAGAGTATATCTGTCAAAATTTTCATCCTTAATTTTTTTTTTTTTTATATATCCTAAAACGTCAATTAATATGGAACAAAGGGAGTTTTAGATCTTGTAAATTATTTTAAAAAATATTTTTATTTTCTAACTTATCATATCTAATACCATAAATTAATACAAAAAAATACTTACTCCGTTTTGATTTAGATGACCTTTTAGGTTTAGATATAAAAATTAAGAAGTATGGAAAATTGATAAATAAACCCTCTACTACATTATATATACATGGTAGGTTAGATAATTAGTGATTTTTTTAGGAATAATATTGGAAAAAATATAAAAGGACAATCATTTATAAACAAAGTATAAAAGCTAAAAAGATAACTAAAAATAAACGAAGGTAGTATACTATAAAGGAAATAATGGGGAGAACTTTAAAGGATTTTAGGAGCGTGAGAAATTTAGTTGAGGGTTTATTTATCAATTTATGTCACCTCTTAATTATCTTATCGAAAACTAAAACTATATCTAATAAAAAAGGAATTCGAACCTATCACACACGATACCATAAATTAATAGAAAAAAAAATATTACAAAGGAAAGAAGGGGGAGAAAATTAAAGAATTTGGGGGAGAGAGAAATTCAGTTGAGGGTATATTTGTCAATTCCCTTACCTCGTAATTATCTTATCCAAATCTAAAATCATATCTAGTAAAAAACGGAGGCAGTATTTTCCCTACTGGATCATACCTCAATATTCATCTCTATTTGAAAACATAAGGTCGTGTTTGTTTATGATTGGACGGTGCATAACAAATCCATCGGTAAAAGTTTTGATGACGTCTAAATCTAGTATTTGTTTAGAGATGTAATATTGTAAATTTTATATGATATTGATAAAATATATTCCACGGTTTCATAAATAGAGTTATGTTTGAAAATGTATAACTTTTATTCTTGCCAATTTGATGAATATATAAATTTCAAAAAACCATACACGACTTACTTTATTTATTTATTCAATCATATCTAATGAAATTTAAAATTAAAAAAAAATCACTTAACCTGGTAAAATTAGGCATTGATTTTTGAAATACGGTTTATATTTTTGGATAAAAAGTCTTTCAAACTGGATATTTTTATGCGACGAAGGGAGTGGTAAATGAGTCGGTAAGTACTCCCTCCGTCCCAGCTTAACTCGTCTACTTGTCATTTTGGTCTGTTCCAACTTAACTTGTTAGCCCATAAATGATAAATCTCTCACGCAATCTCCACCCTCAATCTCCATATTTGAAAAAATAAAAAATTTCACAAAATCTATTTTTTCTTATCCTTCGTACCCGATTAACTAGGCAAGTTAAGCCAGGACAGACGGAGTAACATTGTTTTTTAGGGAGTAGGTAAGTAACACTCAATATAGTTACTCTAATTGAGAATCAAGGGCAAATTAGTCATTAACAATCTCGTCACTCACGCAGAAAAAACGGAAACAAGAAATAAAGACGGAGTGACTCGACATAAACATTCTCATATAATTAATTCATTTTTCCTTTTTAATTTTAAACTCCAAATTAATGAGACTGTGTTTGTTTATGACTGGGAAGATATAACAAATGTGTAACAAAAATTTTGGTTGAATACTCCTTCCGTCTCGGCTTAATTTGCCTATTTTTTTTTTGTCCCAAACAATTTTGTCAGCTCATAAAGGAAATTTCTCTTACAATTTATACCCTAAAAATCTTCACTCGCAATCTCCACATTTAAAAAAGTCAAAGACTTAATTTTTTTTTTTTTTTAACCTCCGAGCTCAATTAGAGTAGGCAAATTAAGCCGGGACGGAGATAGTAAATTATAAGTTTAGTATTTTTTAAGATATAATGTACTGAAATTTACCAAATATTGTTGAATCATTCTTTAAAGTGATTAATATATATATATATATATTATAATAATTAATAGATAAACAAACGGGAAAATTGTATTAGAATGCCTAGATTTTAGAAATGTCTTAATTCATGTCCCAAATTTTGAAATTTTAATCCTTAACCTATATTTTGAGTTTTTACGAGTTTATATTGTGAATAGTATTCTCAACTCAAAGCTTACATATTGAAAAAATAAGAAACATTATCTAATGCACCAAAACTACAATATTTATAAATTTTCCTATGCACACTGTACTGAAAATTTCAGTCTACTCTGTACCGAATCTTTCGTACATCAGATAATTTTCTATTTTTTAGATATAAGTCCGAATTGGAAATAAAATTCAAATGTAAACCTTAATGGGAAGACATTTTCCAAAAATTGAGGCACAAACGAAATGCTGACGTGTACAGTCCAGCATATATAATGAATGCACTAATACCATTCACACAGAGAGGTCATATTAGCAAGGTTGTAAAATGATGGTCTATAGATATATGGTTGTATACGTATAGTTGGAGATCCAAAGGTTAAATTTTTTTTTTCAGATACATTTTGTCATTCTGAGACAGTAGTCTGTGCCCACCCTCAAGAATGCACATTACCCTGTAGAGAGAGAGAGAGAGAGAGAGGGAGAGAGATTTGGGAGGAGAGAGAAAATAAAAAAATGGGGTGAAGTGAAAATTTAGCGGCTGGAATGTGTTTTCATAACAGCAGCTGCTGATCAAGACTCTGGGTTTCTGCTTCTAATCTGTAAGTTTTAATGTCAAGATTAAGATTTTTGAAGTTTTCTTGAAGACCCTTTTTGCAAATATTATTTTTTTTGCTGTTTTTTGGAAAACCCATTTACAAGGATCCGTGTTTTTTGTGTGGGTGTGTGGGTGTGTTTGTTTGTGTTTTTGGAAGGTGCATTTTCATCCTGGTTGTAATACTTGCTGTTTTTTCTAGTTTGGTCTGGATTTTTGATGTTTATGAAATGTGGGCTTGTGTGATTTTTTTCTTGTTTTTGGAAGAGGGATGTGTGTTTGTGTTTGTGTTTATGCGTGTGTGTGTGTGTGTGTGTTTTGTTGTTGTTGACCTGAATTGTAATGTAGATTCCCTTTTTGCAGTTCTGGTGAAGCCATTGGCATTAAATAACAATCTTCTTTTTAATTCTTGTTGGATAGAAACCTCTCTCTCTCTCTCTCTCTGGAAGACTGGTGTGTGTGTGTGTGTGTGTGTGTGTATGTGTGTGTGTGTGTGTGTGTTGACCTGAATTGTAATGTAGATTCAACTTTAGCAGTTCTGATGAAGCCATTGGTATGAAAAAGATAATCTTCTTTCTAATTCTTGTTGGATAGAAACTTCTCTCTCTCTCTCTCTCATTTCTTACCTTAGCTTTTATCAGCTCTTGTGATATTTTTGTTGGTTAATTTACAGTTGACTTATGTCACCAGATTTGTAAATTTAGAATTTTATCAATAATTGTTCAATTTTATGTGTTCAATTTCATGTAAATGCTTGTTTGAGAAACTTAATTACCCATAAAAATCTGTTCTTTAATGTTAGCAGTATCTCATCACCACATTTCTTTATTAGATCAATTTTTCCTTTTATTTTCCATTTAATACTGTGAATCTAATCTTGGATATACATCATTTGTTGTTCAAAATTTCCCCAAATTCATAATCTTGTGTGCTTTGAATGTCGATCCTGTTACGCTTTAATGTCTGCTGAACTGACGCGATTCGTGTTATTTTCTTGCAAGAAGAGGTGCATTTTGCTTTTGGCGAAAAATTCTTCCAGCAATTCGTCATCTTTAGCTGACTTCCATAGTTAGAAGGTAACACGAAATGCACTAATTACTACGAAATCATAATTGATACGTTAGTTCTTTATTGTTCCTTTTGATCTTATTGTGTTCGTTTTCCCAGGTGGAAGATAGTTTTTAGTGTTCTGATACGGGCCAGGATCCACACGTGTTGTGGATCCAACCTGTTACGTGTGTGAAAAGCTGATTTCTCAAAGATCGAAAGGTGTTGCTTTTCTTTTCTTTGCTGGAGTTATGACGACATTATCACATTCCGAATCTAGACGCAAGTATTCTTGGTGGTGGGATAGCCATAATGCTCCAAAGAACTCAAAATGGCTTCAAGAAAATATTACAGGTATTTAGATACCTTTCTTCATTCATCTTTCGACAATGTAGCTTCTATTCGACTTTCTTAGATGATAGAATTTGGTGATTGTGATAATCTTTTTGGTTGCGTTTGGATTGAAGAATTTGAAATCGATCAATTTCAAATTAATGTGGATTTTCCCTTATAAATAAATTATTGTGGAACTTTTTTTTGTCGAACAGCTTCTAAGGGGTGTTTGCAATTGATTGTTCTTTTGAAAAAGTGATTTAAAAAGATTTTTAAAGAAAAATCAAAAGTAGTTAGTGTTTGGAAAAATAAGTGATTTTGACTGAACTTTGGGAAGTTTAAGTGTCTGCAAAACGATCACTTTTACGCCAATTATAAGAAAAGACTCTAGAATCACTTTTAATCAGTTTGAAGCATGTCTTTAGCTGCTTATGCAAACCATCTTAAAACTGGTTCTGATAATCAGGTCTTTGTGTTCACAAACACTTCAAAATCACTAAACAAAAGTGATTGTTTCAATCACTTTTACTTACAATATCTGTTTGGTTGAACAGACATGGATGGCAAGGTCAAAACTATGATAAAGCTCATCGAAGAAGATGCAGATTCATTTGCAAGAAGGGCTGAGATGTACTACAAGAAACGGCCCGAGTTAATGAAATTGGTGGAGGAGTTCTACCGGGCTTACCGGGCTTTGGCTGAAAGATATAATCATGCAACGGGGGAACTTCGTTTTGCCCATCGAACAATAGCAGCAGCATTTCCTGACCAAGTACCTTTCGAGCTCATCGAAGATTCCCCTACAACAAATGAAGGGGAGCCTGATGCAGTGCTCGTTCATGATGACATGAATGCAGACGGGCTTTTTGCATCTGATATACATGCTGTAAATAGAAATGGGCCCCGTATGGAAGATTCCGAAGGTGGGATGAGAAAAGGGGGTTTAAAACAACTCCAGGAGATGTTTGGAGGTCCAAAGAATGATAAGAAACGAGAAGATGGCGAATTGCTGCAGTTGTCGAATGAAAATCAGAATCTTAAAGAAAAGTGTCGTAATGAGACTGAAAGAGCTGGAAAAGCTGCGAGGGAAGTTGAAGGCTTAAAGAAGGCGCTTGCTGACATGGAAGCTGAAAAGGAAAACGTCGTAATGAAGTATAAACAGTGCCTTGCGAAGCTATCTGAGATAGAGGGTGAGCTTAACAATGCACAAATGGATTCGATGAGGCTCGATGAGAAAGCCAGTCGAGCTGAAATCGAAGTCCACACGTTGAAGGAAGCTCTCGTTCAGTTGGAGGTTGAGAAGATTGCTGGAATGATCAAGCACGAAGAATGTCTCGGAAAGATTTCTTGTTTGGAGGCTATGGCCTCCCAGTTTCAAAAAGACAAGAATGCCCTTGATGATCGAGCAGTTGGGGCGGAAAATCAAGCTCAGGCTCTGAAAGATGAAATGACAAGATTAGAGCAAGAAAAGGAAGCAGTTGTTTGTCAGTACAAGCATTGTCTTGAGAAAATATCCGAGCTGGAGAAAATAGTCTCGATTTCTGAAGACGAGGCTAGAATGGCGAAGAATCGAGCAGAAAAAGCAGAAACTGAAGTCTCTGAGCTGAAAAGGACGGTTGCTAATCTGAACAAGGAGAAAGAAGCGTCTGCACTCCAGTACAAGTACTGCTTGGAAACAATATCCGAGCTTGAGAAACATTTAGCCAGCGCAAGAGACGATGTTAAGCGCCTTAAAAACGAAATCTTGGTTGGAAGTGCAAAACTCAAGGATGTTAAAGAGAAGTCTTCTCTATTAGAGATGTCTAATCAGGCGTTGCGAGTCGAGGCTGAGGACCTGGCGAAGAAGATTGAGATGAAAGATCTAGAACTTTTGGATAAGCAAGAAGAGCTGCAGAAGCTTCAGTCGTGTTTGCAAGACGAGAACTCGCGCCGTGCACAAGTTGAAGGCGCTCTCCAGGCTCTGCAGAATTTGCACGCTCAGTCTGAAGATGATCACAGAGCTCTTGCCGAAGAGCTCAAAAACACGTTTCAGATGCTGAAGGAGATAGAAGTTAGCAAAAATGAATTGGAAGATGAAATCCGGCAGGTTCGGGATGAAAATCATAGTTTGAGCGAACGTACATCCTGCTCAGCTGTGTCTATGGAGAATATGCAAAACGAGATCTTTAGTTTAAGGGAGATTAGAGAGAGGCTCGAAAAGGAAGTATCGTACCATAATGGCGTGAGCGTCTCCCTTGAACAGGAAATTTCATTTTTGAAAAAGGAAATTGAGGGCTTGAACACGAGCTACGAGGCTTTAGTTCAGCAAGTGGAAGCAGCTGGTTTGGACCCGAAATGCGTCGGGACTTCAATTAAGAGCTTGCAGGATGAGAAGTTAAGGCTCGAAGAACTATGTGAGGAGGGTAAAAATGAGAAAGCAATTCTATTGAAGAAGTTAGCCAGCATCGAAGGGGTCTTGAATAAGAAAGCGGAGGTTGAAGGATCGTTGTCTGACTTAAACGGTGAGCTGGCAATGTCACGCGAGAAGGTGAAGGCATTGCAAGAATCCTGCCAGTTTCTTGATGGAGAAAAGACGACTCTAGTTTCTGAGAAAGCTTCTCTTTTGTCTCAGTTACAGGCTATGACTGAGAATATGAACAATTTAGTGAGACAAAATGCTGTTATGGAGAATTCGCTGTCTATGGCGAAGGTTGAGCTCGAAGGTTTGAGGGAAAAGTCGAAAGGACTAGAAGAGGTCTGCGATTTGCTTAAAAATGAACGATCTTATCTGTTGGCTGAAAGGGATACATTGGTTCGTAAGTTGGAAAATGTGGAGAGAAGGCTCGAAAGTTTGGAGAAGAAATTTTCGGGTTTGGAAGAAAAGTACGGCGATTTAGAGAAGGAGAATGAAGCCATGCACTGTCAAGTGGAAAAGCTTATGGTTTTGTTGGGTGATGAAAAGCAAGAACGTATCGGGTTTCAGCTTGTAAGTGAGACCAGAATGGCTGGACTTGAAAACGAGGTTCGTCTTCTGCAAGAAGAGAATCAATGGAAGAAGAAAGAATCCGAAGAAGAACTTGATAAAGCTGTAAAAGCACAGTTTGAAATATCTATCTTGCATAAGTTCATGAAAGATATGGAAGAAAAAAATTGCTCTCTCATAATCGAGTGTCAAAAGCACGTTGAGGCGTCTAAGTTGGCGGAGAAAGTGATATCGGAGCTTGAAAGTGAGAGTCTAGAGCAGCAAGTAGAAGCTGAACTCTTGTTGGACGAAATCGAAAGGCTTCGGTTGGGTATATACCAAATTTTCCGGGCCCTGGAAATGGGGCTGGGCCCACCGGAGGAGAAGCTTGTAGACGAGTGCGCTTTGGTGGATCTTGTTATGGAAAGTGTTGAGAGTATGAAAGATTCGATTTCTAGAAACGAGGACGAAAAGCAGAAGCTCGTTTTTGAGAACTCGGTTCTTTTGGCTTTACTTGAGCAGTTGGAGACGAAGGGGGTGGAAATCGAGCTACAGAGGATGCACTTGGAGAAGGAAGCTAGAATCATGGCGGAGAAAAATGCGATGGTGAAAAATGAAAAAGATAAGCTTGTTGAGATAAACGAGCAATTGAAATCTGATGTGGTCGAGGGTCATGAAGCTGCTGCTGTACTTCAGGCTGAATTGGGTAGTCTTCGTGTTAAGCAAGACAACTTGCAAACAGCTTATGAATCGCTAGAAGAATCATTCGTGAAAGTGAATCAAGAAAATACAGATTTGTTGAAGAAGTTGTCTGGTGTAATCGAGCAGAAACGGCAGGTAGATCAGTTTAATGATGATGTTGTCTTGGAGTTTTTAGCGACGATGAACCAATCCGCAGTTTTGGAGATCTTTGCAACGGAAAAAACCTTAGAGCTTAAATCACTTCTCGAAGATCTGACTAAACAACATGAGGCGAATGCTAGCCTCGGAAAAGAAATGTCTGAATTGGGCAGAAAAATGGAATTGCAAGAGGCTGAAAATTTAGTCCTTAAAGACACTGTCTGTAGATTGGAGAGAGAGATGAAAGAGATTAAAGAATGTAACGTTCGAATGAAGGAGAATATCGTAAGTGGTAAAGAGAGCTTATACCAAACAGAAGCGAAACTTTTCGAGACAGAAACGAAGCTTGAAACCGTCGAAAATTTGAACTCAACTCTGTGTAGAACGGTGGAGGAGCTTAAGATTGACATGGAAAGATCAATGGAGATACGAGAAGGTTTAGAAAAGAACGTGGCTCACCTCTCGGAAACTAACTCCGAACAGAAAAATGAAATCAAGAGCCTTACTACAGCCAACAAAGATCTAGAGTCTGAACTCGGGTCTCTTCGCCAAGAAATCGAAGAAAATATGGTGAGAGAGCAGACTCTTAGCACGGAGCTTCAGGGCATGACGGATGAATTTGAACTCTGGGAAAATGAAGCGTCAACTTTTTGTTTCGATCTTCAGGTCTCGTCGATCAATGAAGTTTTATTAAAAAATAAGGTGCAGGAACTCACAGGTGTGTGTCGGAATCTCAAGGATGAACATGCAGGAAAAATGTCGGAGATTGGTCGAATGAAAGAACAGATTTGTTCGATGGAGAACGAGATTACAGGATTGAAATCGCAACTATCTGCATATGCTCCACTTGTCGCTTCCCTAAGAGACGATATAACGCTTATAGAGCGTAACGCACTACTTCATACGAAGGTTAAAGCACAAGACACTGAGGTAATGCTATCTTATCCTTTTGTAGATCTATATTATTTACAATTATGTCGAACGACAATTATGGAAATAGATACTTGTTGACTCACATTGAGTTGTTGATCTCGTGATGTCTATGTATCGTGAAAAAAATGCGTTTTTGGACATAGACAACAAAAGGCGATCTTCGTTGCTGTCAAAATGCGTTTTTTTCACCATTTTGCGACGACAAGATCTTCGACTGCTGTCAAAATGCGTTTTTTTTTACACCTATTGCGACGACAATAAAACTGTTCGCCACGTTGCATATCGAGCCATGTTTGAATTTATTTTTCTTCCTTTTCAAGATTTTTGTAAGTAACACTAAACGATTTCATGATAAAATTTAATCATCTTCGCAGTTCTTCGAAATTGACGCCCATTCCATCGGAGACACTACTTGGGTTTCTGTGGAGGATGAATCTGAATCCCTTGTTAGCTTGCAAAACTTGCAGATGAGAGTCAAGGCTGTCGGGAAATTGATGGAAGAGATGAACATGCCCGTTTCGCAGAGAAGATCCGTCTCGAATACCAAACAAGAGCCTGCAATTGGTGAGAATGACCAGACGAAAGCACGCTCTATCTTACGTAGGGAGCGTAGCAAGAAGAAAGGCCAGCATGCAGACGAGCTAAACAAAGCGTCTGGAGCTCGTAACGGGATGCTAATGAAAGACATTCCTCTTGATCAAGTCTCGGACAGCTCCATGCGGAAGAAGAAAGGTAATAATGGCTCCGATGATCTGATGCTTGAGCTGTGGGAAGCTGCTGACGACGACAAAGGAGGCCGAGCAATCGCGGAGTCGCTCAAAATATCGTACAGGTTGAAGGAAAAGTCTGAACTGCCCTTGACTGACTCAGACATAGAGAGAGAGTTCGGTGTGGATAAGCTGGAGCTGTCGACTAGACTCATCGGCGATCAGTTCGTTCCTAGTCAAGAAGTGAATGACGAAAAGATCCTTGAGAGGCTCGCTTTTGATGCCGACAAGCTCGTGTGTCTTCAGACAACGGTGGCGAACCTGAGATGGAAACTGGAGACGGACAAGAAGGGCAGAAAGGGCAAGAACGTCGACTTTGAGACAGTTAAGGAACAGCTGCAGGAAGCCGAGGATACGGTAGTACATTTGTTTGATTTGAACGATCAGCTAGTGAAGAACATTGAAGATTGCCCTCATGATGAGACGTTGTCGCCCAGGATGAAGTTGACGGTGAAGACGTGGAGGAGTAAAGTGATGGAACAGGCTGAGAAGGGGTCTGAACGGATCGAGACTTTGCAGTTATCGATTCAGAAGATTATGTTCGTGATGTCGAAAATGGAGGATGAGGGAAAGAATAAAGGGAGGAACAAGTTCTTGAGGAATAGGACTGTTATTCTAAGGGATTTTATTCAGAATGGGAAGAAGAATAGTGGGAAGAGGAAGAAGGGCCCTCGTTGCGCGTGTTTCCGGCAGTCGACGACAAGCGGAAACGGAGCCGGAAAGTAGTTTGCAGCTGGATTTGGGTTTGTTTGGAGGTATGTTTTGGTTCTTGTTCTGTAGGATTTGTGTTGTTAATTTAGTTGCACAAAACTGGGCAATGTGTAAGGACTAGATTTGTTATGACTTCAACTCTTATCTTTCTTATGTCATTTTTTGAAGTTTTCAACTTAGTTTTGTTGGTGAATTTGTGTTATATTTGTTGGTAGAGGTGGCAAAATCAGCTTGGCCCGAAGGGCCACAGGTCGGCCTGCAAATCTTTCTGTATTTTAGTGTATATTTGACCTGATGAAATTTTTGGCTAGCCCTACCCGACTCGACATATGACATTGGCGTGTGGTTTGGGCTGGGTCGGGCGGCCTGAAATGTGTAAGGACTAGATTTGTTGGGAATTCAACGCTTTATATTCTTACATCATTTGAAGTTTACAACTGTGTTTTGTTGGTGTGTTATAAAGTGGGCAAAATCAACCTGGCCCAATGGGCCTGCCCATCCAAGTGACCTGCCCACAAATCTTGGGGATACTTGGTTTGGGATGTAGTGGCATGTGCCACATCCGATGAGGAACATCCACGGATGGAACATCCAAAAAGGTATTTTAGTTTAAGGGTATAGTAAGGTAGGATGTGCATTGGAAATTGTAAAAGGTGTATTGGAAATTGTAAAAGGTGTGTTGAAAATCGTAAAAGGAGATGTAGGTAATAGGGTGTGAATGTGGAGGGATGGTGCATCCGGTGTAAAGTAAAATACGTTGCGGACGGGCCATCCCCAATCCGGATGGCACCATACCAATCCAAGTATTTTAGGAGAATGGATTGAATAGACTTGCTAAATTTTGGCTTGATGAAATTTTGGGGTAGGCTAACTCGGCCCGACATATAACATTGGCAGTGATGTGTTTGGGTTGGGTCGGGAGGCTTGAAATATGTAAGAACTAGATTTGTTATGACATCAACTCTTATCTTCTTATGTTATTTGAAGTTTCAACTAAGTTTTGTTTGTAATTTTGTGTTATAGTTGTTGGTAGAGGCGGCAAAATCAGCTTGATCTGATGGGCATGGCGGGTACGGGCGGGTCCACAAATTTTAGTGTACTTTTGACTGGACTTACTATATTTTGACTAGCTCGACCTGATATATGACATTGGCATGTGGTTTGGGCTGGTCGGGCGACCTGAAATATCTAAACTAGATTTGTTGAGACTTCAACCATTATATTATTATGTAATTTGAAGTTTACAACTTGGTTTTGTTGGTGACTTTGTGTTATAGTTGTTGGTAGTGGTGGCTTAATCACCCTGGCCCGATTGGCCCGACAGTTCGAGTGACCTGGCAAGCCACAGTACGACCTGCAAATCTTAGTGTATTTAAGGAGAATGAATTAGTTAGATTTAATATTTTTGTTCCGATAGAATTTTGGGCTAGTTCAAGCCGGCCCAACATATTGTCAATGGCACGTGGATTGGGTTGGGTCGGACGGCCTGAAATGTGCAATGACTACATTTGTTATGAGGTCAACTCTTATCTTATTAAGTTATTTGAAGTTTCAACTTGGTTTTGTTTGTGATTTTGTGTGATAGTTGTTGGTAGGGATGGCAAAATCAAACTGGGCTGATGGGCCCGTCTATTCGACTGGCCTGACAGATCACAGTTCGCCTACAAATCTTAGTGTATTTTAGGAGAATGAATGGGCTGACATTGCTAAATTCTATTGGAATTTTGGACTAGCCCAATACGGCTTGATATATGATATTGACATGTGGTTTGGGCTGGATCGGGCGGCCTAAAGTGTGTTATAGTTCTTGTCTTCTAGAAAAATTGCATTTTTTGTTGTATAAGTTAGGGTGTCACTTACAATTTTAGTTTCATTCGGATAGCCTTTTGTAATTTAATTCCCTTAAGTAAAATATTGCACAATTTTAGTCCTTTCCGGTATAAAATTCAAAATCCGCCGGAGAAAAGACGTGAGTTCAAAAATTAAGGATCTCTGTTCGTTCGTGGCTGAGATGACACAGTCTGACCTAAGTAAGATGTGTAATTATAAGCCCATGCAGCAAGAAATTGTTTCAGATTGCTCTACCTCCTCAGCCACGAATGACGTAGATCCTTAATTTTCGAACATACGTGAAAGTCACATATTTTTTTCCAGCGGATTTTGGATTTTTTCAGCTAGAAAAATATTACAATTTTATGATTTTTAACTTATAGGACTTAAATTGCAAGAGATTATTTAGAGGGGACTGAAATTATAAGTGACATAAATTTATGGGACCCAATTCGAACTATATCACTGATTCGAACTGGGTGCTGAATTTAATATGTATTGAAATGTGTACTGAATTTTTATTTTTATTTCACTGGTTTTTGTGGCCAATTAGAATTCTGATTGCCACGTCAGATGAAAAAAATGGTCGGAATTTGAGTTAGAACTCCTTGTGAATAAAAATAGAAATTAAAATTTAGGCTGAATAGCTTTTTTAGTCTATTAAAATTTACTAATTTTTACTTAACAATCTTATTTTTTGGTCATTATAATTAGTTCTTTTGTCGAAATTCAATAAATTTGACAAATTGGGCATTATTTGATGTAGGTATTGAGATGATCAATTTGTCAAAATTAAAAATTACAAAACCAAAATCAAAACTAACAAAAATAATGACCTTAAATAATTAAAAAAAAATGATAAACTTAATGGACTAAAAAAAACTAGTTACTCTAGAAATTAATATTTAGTACCCAATTTGATATGAAAACTATAATTGGGTACCCACTAATGAAATTTTCCCTTGGAGATTTATAGCTAAAGCAGAAAGCTCCATTTATTACCTAATTTCTCAAATTCGTTTGGCCCAAATGAATCAGATGGGATCTACTTAGAACAATATTTGATCGGATATTTCAAAATAATCACTATATATCATGTGTTCTTAGTAACATTATTAACACGTGATATATTTTGAAATAATAGAATACTATTTGAAATAGAGGATCTCATCTACAAAAAAATTGTCTTGCATTTTCTCGGGAGTCCAGATCATCCGCTCATGAATCGCTCGACGATGACCCTCAAGATTGTTTGACCCATGCCGCAAAATAGCTTGCTAGGTTCACTAGAATGGACCCTTGCTAAGGGTGTCTAATGCTCAACTTAAGTCAATAATAATCGATAACGAATAACAAATAGTACTGAGTAAATGAGAATTGTTTATTTAAATCACAGTTCTCATTTCTTCGGAGTCTTCCCTTCAAAATTCATAATCACCATTAGTATGGGTTCGGTTTCAATTTCTAGCCGACGATTCAAAATTATTGTCAATAGTTTTCATATATCGGATTTGATCTTGAGCGCTATATATAATGCTTTACATGCGCTACAACACAACTTATCATTCTTTTTTATTCCCTTCCACAAAACAAATTGTTTCATTCTATCTTTATTCTTTTATTCTTTTAATTTCGTTACCCAACAATAAACGGCATGTAATTGCGCTACAAATATCTACATATATATATATATATGTAGATATATTGATATTTCGGAGAATACTTATCTTGAACACTACAAATAATTGCACAACTACCGATAACTGCACTATATGAGCCACTGCAGTCAACTTTTTATTCTTTCATTTTTCTTTTCTTTCCTCAAAACAACTTATTCCGTTCTTCCTTTTTTTTCCTTTTGAACCGATAGATAGTATCAACATCTCAAATTATTCATCACAAATAAATAGCATTGAGACATTATCGTCAAAAAATTACTACCAAGTTACCAAACGATATTTAAAGTGACCCAGAAATAGCAATTTCATCACCCAAAACCTATTACTGAAAAATGTCTGCAAGGAAGAGACTTGACAAAGGCACCTCTTTTTATAGGAAACGAGAATTTGACAAATGCAATTTGTTTGTAAATTTTAAAAATTAAATATTAAATCTAAAATTATTCAAAAATCACGTGTAACTTAAACGGCAAACATTAGAAATATGAGTTCTTTACAAAAAAATAATACGAGAAGCGCTTGCAGAATTCTAATTTTCCAAAAAAAAGTTTAATTCAAATCACTTCCTCGAGAGTAATTTTTAAAAGCCAAAAACAATTTCCTGCAAACACACAAACTATATTTTCAAGGAAAAAATACATGATTAATTCACAAAATAAATTGCAAACACTGCTTTAAAGTTCCATCTCAAAATTTAGATCCATGAACCAAAGTAAAAATGAAGGCAAAGCAGAGTATAACATAACCATGTCCAATAACATAACCATGCAAAACATTAAAGGGCATTTTCTACTTTCTTAAAAGCACTATCTCTTCCATAAAACACTTCAAAAACGCATCATATAAATTCATCTAAGCACCGACGACTTCGGTAGGCTCAGCAACCGGCTCCTCAGCAGGCCTCTCCATCTTCATACCGACATCTTCGCTGTAATCGCCATGAACCTACAATATAAAAAAAGTATTTTATGTATGTACTTTATTTGGAAAGAAAACCATCCAGTATTCTATTCAATCACCAATTTCACATCTCGCTCTGTAAAGAGGTTCAAACTACCACTAATATTAGGCAGATTAATTGAAAATTTATTAAAAGGTGAAAAATTAATCTAATATTACAAATTCCATTGATCAACAAATTTGTCTAAAAAAAACATTAGGGCAAAGGCATTCAGTTAAACTATACTTTTTTAAAACGACACGTATATGCTCAGAAGTTATAGCAGAACAAACATTTCTTGTAAAATATATAAATAAGGATAACAAAATCTTACCTCCATCAGCTTGGTGAGATCGAATTTGGGTGCTTTCAGGATCTTGACCTTCCTGATATACACATTCTGAAGAGGGTAGATGCTGGATGTTGCCTTCTCAATCTCTTTCCCGATTGACTCAGGAATGAACTTTGAAACCAACTCCTTCAGACTGCACGATTGTGCTTGGTTGACCATGATCTCCCTCATCTTCCTCCGAATCTAACCATAAAAAGCAAGCATAACATTTAAACACCAAAAAGAAAAATTATTCCATGAAAACATTCCAAAAGCTTTAAGTATTTACCTGACGAATCTGGCTTGTCTGTGCATAACATGTGACCTTCTGCTGGTTGACACGCTTCTTAGTGAAGGCAATGCAGAAGAGTCTCAAGGTGTAGGCGTCGGTTGTCTTGACATCTACATGGGCCTCGATCAATGATTGCCTCTTCCTTACAAGTGATCTCAGCTTATCGGTGGTGAAGTCCATGCCCTACAATTTAAACACAGCAAACATCATTATTCATCGAGGACATGATAATAAATAAACCCAAAAGATAAATATCAGATTCTAAAGCTAATGCATACCCAGAAGTTTGTGAGGACATTCTTTCCCTGAACATCTTCAGCCCTCAAACGGATCTTCCTGAAGGAGTGATCTTCATCACCTTGAAGATCAGCCAAAGAAACCTCAAACACACGGTGCTTTAGCCCTTCTGAAGCAATCTAATATAAGAAATAGCTTTAGTCAGATACAGTGCAGTTCGCAAGAGAATACCACCATTATGTTCAAACTTCAAACAAATACCAGAATCAATGTTAACTGACAAGTGACAACAAGGATACTTGCATTATATGTATCTATATCTATATATAGATACACCAAAAAGTTATTAAGGTAAACACAAAGAAATCATCTTCATTAGTCAAGAAACATTCTTAAGTTCAAACAATTCCTTCATCAATTCTTTCAAGCTTCCAGATTAGATCAGAATGATGGAAACAGCAGAAAAAAAAAAAGAAATCAATATATAAAGTAGCATCTAAATTATTTTCAGCTATAGAGCAATCATCATTCAAGAACATAAGTTACGCCTAAAGCAAAACAAATACATGACAGGACAAAGTGATACTACACACTACAATCTACAACTGCTCTTTGCACACAATACAGCTAGCAGAAAATGTAAAAGGTCTAAAAACAACATAAATCTAAAACATAAATGAGTAATCCATGTACATGACGAGCAAGGCCACAATACCAGTATTTAACCTATAACAGCACTAATTAATACCAACATTCAGTAAAAACTTGAATTACAAACATGTAATTAATTAATTAATTATACCTTGGTACCCTGTGTACGGGTAATTAGGGTTTTGCCGACGTTTCTGGTGGTGAACACTGACGGCGCTTTCAAATCATACCACTCCTTCTTGGCAAAAGGATCAACACTATTGAATGCAAAAAATTAAACAAATAAGCAAATAATCGGAACAACATCATTCAAAATACAAAATTAAATAAGATGCATATAACACAGCACAAAAAAGTAAAAAAATCGGCACTCACGCTTTCTTCTTGCCTCCCTTCTTCCCCTTGGAAATCCTCTTGTTCTTTCTGCATCAAACCAGACACATTCAAATCATTTATTAAACATCCACAGTTGAATAAAGCATTTGCAAAATACAGAATACTATGTACACTAAGAGTGAGTAAGATCAGAGAAAGTACCCGACGGCCATGGTTGCTTAGCAGCAGAGCTCTGGAGGCAGAGAGAGAGAGAGAGAGGGGGAAGAGAGAGAAATGCAGGCGCTCAGCAAAAACCCTAGCAATTGCGCACAAGTTATAGGGCGTGGAGCTATTTTTTGGGCCCTGTGTTCTATTTGGGCTTGTTCTGCTTTCTTTTTATTATGGGCCTAAATGTTGGTGGGCCGAGTAGATCATATAACCTTATTGAGTTCTATCGAGTATATAGTAGATATATAGCTAGAGGTGTAATTCGGAGTCGGGCCGACTTCGTCGGGCCAATGCTATATTTTGGATTGGATTGGATCGGTCCAAAATTTAATCGGACCTAAAATTAATCGACGCGGTTCGAGGTATTCCCCTATAACATACTTAGTTTTCGGGCTCGTCTAGGGTCCGTCGAACTTTTGGCCTATCGAACCGGCCCGATCAGACTAAATAATATTTCGAATCTATATTTATATGGTTCAATTCATCTAAATATTGGGTCGAACCGGTCCAATTTTGCCACCTCTATATAGTTGTAGTTGGGCTAGCAATTAATGCAAAACATTTAGGAATTGGGCTCGGCCCATTTGGAATACAAAGAATGTGTAGGGAGTGTTTGGTTTAAGTTTAAGTGGGTCGAGAAAATTCTGTCTTTGAAATCCTATAGTTTAGAAATAAAGGCGAATAATAAAATTGTATATTTATTTTTTTATTATATTGTAGATGTCACATTAATGTTGGAAATGTTAGTGGATGTAATATTATATTGTAGACGGTGATGTAATAATATAGGTAAATTTTATAGGATAAGATTGTATTGATTGAGAAATTTGAATTTAAATCTCAAAACAAACAAGTATTGATAATGTTAACATCCAAAAACTTATTCGTGTTAGTAGAAAATAAACATCCCCGTATAGTTAGATCTAGATGGCCCAGCAACAAAAATCAATCAAATATAAAATGGTGCTAAGCTGGCACATATTTTCAAGTATTAAATGTGTGTATATATGTATATAATTATTTTTTAGAAATGCAAATTACAAAGGAATTCTCGTTTTGTCTAATCGGAGATAATATGGAGAGGAAGCGTGTGCGTGGTATAAACTTGTTTGTGCCGAGGCATTACTAAAAAAAAAGGTAGTCTCTTCATTACACTTGCACCTGCACCTAATTTATCGAAAATTTCCCTACCTAATATTATTGGGTCCCAATAAAAATAGGTCATGCAGATATTTTTACTACCCCTAGTTGAAGCGATACAAATCAATAGTTTTTAATCATCTATCTTGTTATAAAATTCTGGATGACTTTGTGAAATCTACGTGATTATTGAACCTTAATTTCATTTAGATTTAGATTGAATGTTTCTTGTTCAAGAAAAACATCCATCCATCGTATAAAAAGAGTTTTTTCACGGAGATACAATTCTTTATGTGTCGATCAATTTAACGAGGTACAACCTCGTAAAAATTATTAACTCATTTATAAGATTTCTTTTATTTGTTGATAATACTCAATCATACGTAATTTATTCATGAAATTAAAATCTTAAAATCTTTTATTTTGACTATTAAAATCAAATGTTAGTTTTTGAAACGGACTCTTTTCATGGAATACGAAATGTTTAAAATAAAACAACTTTTACATGTTTTAGTTCAGCCGTAAGTCTAAAATCAATGTTCTAAAATACGCTAGGCGTTAGTCGGACAGTAAATTAGGATTTAGCCTCTAATTGATGTCTTAATGAGTCTGAACGAGATTAAGCGTGGAGTAGTCGAGCAAAAAATATAAACGACTATATTCACGGAATATAGTCAGAGGTAGTCGTGGAGTTTTAGAACGGAACCTAAAACATTGCATTTCTCAACTAATTTGAAGACTAAGCCTTATCTTCTCACTAATTATTGAAGACGACCTAATGCCTCTATATCAAATGTTCATTATTTTCAACTAATCAAATTTCAAGTACAACCAATTTAATGTCTCTAGATCCTTTTTTATTATTTTCTTGCCATAATTCATGCATAAGTAGAAGAAAAGAACCATGAGAATACGGAGTTTTCTATCATACCTCGTGAGTAATACCCGAACAACTTACACATCGTTAAATTGATGTGTAAAGTAAATTATAATATTAACATTCGATTTTATATTTATACACGATTTCAATGGTGTTTAACACATTCAAGTATTGTCCATGAATGTATGGTAGAATTAACCACGAGATACGATAGAATTTGCAAATTGACAAATTCAAAGGTCGTGGAATGCCTTTGTATATAAAGTTAAAAAAAAAAAAAAAATCATTCACTCCGTCTTCTAAAAATAGCATTTTTATGAAGGTACAATTTTTTATTTCTAGTAAATTTGATGGAGACACGACCTTTTAAAAATTATGAATTCTTGTTTATACGACTTCTTTTAGGATGATTTGACTTAATAAACTATATATAATTTAATCAACTATATATAATTTATTCGTAAAGTTTAAATAAAATATTGACTTTTGAAATCGAACCCTCGGGTATTGAGCAGAAAAGACCATAGTATCTATTTCAAAGTGAATTACCAATGAATACTAAGAAGATGCTACTAATTATTGAATGAAGACCAAATGTCTCTTAAGCAAACTATCATTATTTCCAACTAATCAAATTTAATGTACAATTAATTATTTTTCCTACTACTAGATATTTATGTGGCATGCTAAAGTCCCCTACTACCAAATAACGTGGATAGTTGATTATTTTTCATAATGTGTGGTTTATCTATATATATATATATATATACTTCCTCCGTCTCGAAATAATTTGCGCATTCTTAAAAAGAAATTTCTCCATCTTTGAAAAAATTAACTAAAAAACAAAAATTTGCTCTTTCTCCACGTGTCGAGAAGAGTGTTCAAATTATCTCGGAACAGATGAAATATATATATAAAAAAAACAGATTATAATTATAATTATAATTATATTTAGGACATAATAGTTGTTTTTCTATAATACTTTCAAACTAAACATGATCCTTGTGCATACCCTGATAATATTACTTATTTCTTATATACTAATGTAACTCGTGTCAATCTTCGAAGTCTGGATCAACTGTTTGTAATTTGCTTGATACTAGACATTCGATGCTTGACAAATAAGATTTGATTTAACCTACTAAAAGTATTGTCAGGCTTGCTAAAATGTACACTTATTAAGACCCTTCAATGCTCAAGCCAAGTCGATGTATTAAGAGTAATGGTCGTTACTAGACATTTTATAGTAATAAATAAAGAGAGAATAGATTACCTAAAATGATTTTTGGAGAGGATATTGTATAGTCTGATGGCACGTGTGCTCTACGGGCGGTAGACATATGGTACTCATAGACGGCTGATGTAGATCTACGCCTGACACCCAGTATACAATTCCATACTCTTGATCAATGGTTGATAATAGTCGAGTAGGACCGACTCGTAGGTTGAATCTCGATACAATTAACTAGTTGGTGGACCTAACTTTTGTTGGACCTTGAAATTGTATTTAATTAGCCCGACCCTTACTTTAATTATTTTGTTAGAATACCAACCAATACTATTCGTGCGTTTCAAGTCAGACATCGAACTTGAGCACGATAGACATGGTAGAGGTAACAATTCAGGCGATTCAGTCGTACCTAGCCGTCGAGCCAACGTCATATTTCGCATAAAGTCGGATAAAATTTTGATTGGACCTAAAATTAGTCAGCTCAGTCCAACCTATTCGTAAGATTATCAATCTCACCCGCTGCCCATCGAGTTTTTGGCTCATAGGTCAGGTCAGTGGAGCCAAAAGAGTACTTCGGACCAAGATTTTTGTGACCAAGCTCATCTAAAATATTGAATAGTTCATCAAACAGGACCGATTTTGCCACATCTACGCACGAGCATATGCCACATAGGCAAGGGAGGGCCCACCCTAGGATTTGAAGAAAACCACACCTATATTTTCCAACAACTTCCATAATTAAGACTCCAACATTTTTTTGCCTTTTAACACCACCCCTATATATCCTATCACAAAATCCCAATTAAATACCACAACATTTTCCCAATTACAAACCCTAATCCACTCTTCAATTTCAGAGCATGGCTACAGTTCGCTACTGTGCTTTTCTTGCAGTTATCCTTGTTCTCGAGTCTTCCATTGCCATTGCAGCTCCTCCAAACAATGCCCCTATCTTTGGTTTGCTTTTTATCACTTACTATTTTAAGAATTCACTTTCCATTTTACGCAATTAGTCGTGCTACAATTATTTTTCGTCCCATAATTTTATGTTCTCAAAATTTATTATTTTTCAAATTCGTCACATAATTACAGAATTGCTTGCATTTTAACCAATTTTTGCCGCCGGTGAGGAAACTGGCTGGAAAAGTCACCTGAAATCACTTTTCGTCTCATAACTTCCTGCTCGTTTGATTTTTGTCTCAAAAATGTTAGCTCCAGTGCCACATCAACTAAAATCGACAAGTTGGTGATGGGCGTGTTCTTTTCCGACAAGTAAAACGCACGTGAAATCACTTTTTTCTCATGAATTTTCGTTCGTTCGGATTTTGTCCTTAGAAAAAGTAAACTCTAGTGCTACATCAACTAAAATCGATCGAAAATTGGTTTCACGTGTTCTTTTCCGGTCGATTTACTCACGGCGGTGGAAATTGGTCAAAGTGCAAGTAATTTCTTTAATTATGGGAGAAGATAAAAAAACCATACTCCCTATGTTACTTTTTAATTGATCTTTTAGCTTTTTAATAATTTTTCGAATTAATTAATCTTTTAGACATTTTTCACAAATTCTCTCAATTTTACCCCTCTGTCAATCCTAAAATATCTCTTGTTTTTCAACTTAGATATGAGATAGATACGAGAGACAAAGAAGATTATCAGGGGTATATTTGGAAAAATATTGAATTCTTAATTCTTCCACTTCTTTTAAAAAAGATCAATTAAAAAGAAATGAAATGAGCCATTTTTTAAACGAAAATTGAACAAGTGAAAAGTTATGCGGCGTAAAGTAATTTTAATCGTGTAATTATTTATTTGTTATTATTTTATTGGATAGATCCGTGCGAAGGAGGTGGCGTGTGTGGGAGAGGTACGTGCGTGCATGTGAGTAATAACACTGTTGGGTTCGAGTGTGAATGCGAGCCCGGATGGCGACAAGCCCGGCCCGAAGAAGATGTCTTTCTTAAATTCTTGCCATGTGTCATCCCTAATTGTAAGTTATTTTTCATCAATTTAGGGGGATTAGAGGGTCAACATTCAATTGATTCGATTTTAATCGAACTGAACCATTAAGAATCGAAAATTAAATTTGTTATATTTTCGAAATTGAATCGAATCGAATCGAACCGAGCACATCTTTTTAATTAAATCTAATTAAACTGAACGGTTTTTGTTCACCGTAGTTCAATTATCGGTTTAGATTTTTTATTTTGCATCTTTATTTAGAACACTTGTGGTTTTCATTATAAATTTTCTGTGATTGGCAAATTCACGAAGAGATCAGAATATAAGGATAAGTTTAAAATTGTATGCTTGTTGTTACAATGTAAAAATTACTTATATATGTCAATTCATGAATCAAGAAAATAATAAGCATTACATTAAAAAAAAAAATGGATCGGTGTTATAATTTCGGTTCGATTTGATTCGGCTAACCAATTTCTTCTTCCTTTCATTTTTCGCAAGAATAGAAGGGAATCACAATTCCATTCTAATTTTTATAACCAAACCACTAATGTAGAAAAAAATCGAACCGAATCACTTAGCTTGAATATTTTTTCAATTTCGATTCGATTTTCATGGACGTTACTTGGAACTACATAGAGATTCATCAATTTTCGAGCTAATAAGTATACAAAACATGAATTTTATTACAAACGCTTGATTTCTAATACATTAATCTGGGTTTCGCAGGTACACTTAATTTCACTTGTACAGATGATTCTCGATCGCGCGATGATGATTATAATCGAGGGAGAACTAACACAACAAATTTAGATCGTAATTTTTTTTGCACTACTATATTTTGTTTCATCAACTTCATCATAATTTCACACCCATTTATTCATATTTATTTTTATTTTTAGCTTGCTCTCTGGCGGACTGCGGGAGAGGTCGGTGCAATGCGACCTCTCCGTACACACGCACGTGCGAGTGTGACGAGGGTTATTACAATTTGCTCAATTCCACCGTCTTCCCATGCTACCGTCGATGTAAGAATACTTTTAGAAATTTGGTATATCAAAATATCGAACTATCAAAATACTTAAAAAAAAAATACATCAATATATATTGAAGAATAGGTCTCTGTACAGAAGTTGCACGGATATTAGATTCGTGCAACTTGGATATGGACAGTTTTCCATAAAAATATATTACTCCCTCCGTCCTGGCTTATCTTGCACATGGGAGGTCGGCACGAGTATTAAGAAAAGTTGCTTTTTGGTTGTTTGTTGACTTTTCAAAGGTAAATTGATGGTGGAGATTGAGAGTGAAGATTTTGAGGGTGGAGATTATGTTATAACTTTCTTTTTTTAGGTTATGCAAGATAAGGTGGGACGACCATTTAAGGAAAATGTGCAAGATAAGGTGGGACGGAGGGAGTAGTATTTATGCTGAAAGATATTATTTTGAAAAATATTAGCAATTATGTTGAAAGGTGTTACTTGTTTCGAATAATATGTTGAAAGGTATTACTTGTTCGGGATAAAGTATTGCATTGAAAGGTGTACATTTTACGGAACAAATAATACCTTCAAGTATAAACAGTGATACATTTTCATGGATCCACCTTTAACCCTCAGTGCACATTATGAATTGGAGACTTTGTTTATAAGAAATAGCAAATAAACTTCGGAATATATTGAAATACCAAAAAAAATTGATTCTTCATACCATTACCATATCGAAGGAATCGAAAATTCAGCATACCAAGAATTTGGTATTTCTGAAGGAATCGAAAATCCAATATACCGAAAATCTGGTATTTTTTATAATTTTTCGGTACAGTATTTCGTTATTTTGGCTTTTTTCCCAACCCTAGGTGGAAGTAAACCGAAGTGTCATGTATACACTCTGGCTCTGGTTTTGGTTATAGTATCGAACTAACAGTAACTCGACTATTTTTATTTACTTTTTTTTGTAAATTTTAATTTTAATTAAATAGTTTATACTTAAATAATAAACTCTACAAGTTTATTTTCAAACATAACTTACAATGGAGGGAGGGTTTCTAGACCGGAACTAAAAATTACATGGAGGGAGGGTTTCTAGATCGGAACGGAGGAGTTGTTAATAAAATTTAGATAATGATTAATTTATTATATGCATCAAGCATAAGAAATAGAAACAGGGCTTCTTTTACTCTCGTTATCTACTCTAACTCCTCCCGTACCAAAAGACCCCTGAATATAACGGTTAAGGCGATGAGTTACTAATCGAATCAAATGTGTATTAGGTGCATTTGGAGAAGATTGCCCAAGTCTTGGATACAACACATCGACTTCAATCATCGATCCCAACCCCTTTGCATCTCGTTACAACCACGGTAAGATTACATTGTTTTTAAGATTTAAGGAAAAAAAAAATCAAAACTAAATCAAATGTATTTTTTTAGTGGGGGAAGAGGAGCGGGTTCGAACCCATGATCTTCACCATAAGTTTTTTTTTTTTTTTTTTTTTCGATACCACCCCTCAGTGATGGAAAGAGAAATAATATAGAGAAAATAATGAAAACAAATTAAGAACTGAAGAGGATTGTGAAAATATAACCGATAAATTATTTATTTTATTTTTCATACTTCTTAATTTTCTTATTCTATCAGCTGTGAGTTTTACCAAGAGAGCTGAGTTTGCTTTGCTAATTACAATGGCGACAACGTTGGTTCGGGCAGCTTGGACTTACATTTAAAGATGGAGTAAAAGTATTCAGTGCTGGCTGTTTCCAGCAAAAGTTAATCGAGTATTTTTCGTTTCAGAAAAAAAATGGAGTTTACTTTTCCAATCCGAACCTTGATTAATTTCATTTTCATCATATTAATTTTAGTATCTATATGGTTGTACCGTACAATTCTAGGATGAATAATATTTACTGTATTTTGTCCTATCCACTATGAGGTTTGGTTAATGTTATAAATTCATTTATGTCTTAAACTTTTTGTTGTGATGTGTCAAAATTGACGGTGCCTAAATAGTTCGAACTATCTTAAGAATCGGTGATTCGAAAATTCGTCTAAGGGCAAATTGAAATTAAACCGTGTTATACATTGTTACGGTTCTGAACTGGTTGTTCAAATTATACCGCCGACCCGAACATTTTTGTTGTTGTAATGTTAATTTGTTATGTCTAAGGGCAATTTTTTTTTTCCTCTTCTTTTTAATATGTATAATTATACAATAATTTGGCAATATAGTTAGACTAAATTAAAGTTACCGTTCAAACTAATTTTTTTATTTATTTTTTATATAATTGTAGATAACTGAGATCTGAAAAACTGTGTGAAGAAATGTTGTGGGGATGGGATATTTACATATAAACAAAAATAACATAAAATTATCAGTTCAAACCGGAATTACCGATTTCTATTTGAACTATTGATTACGATCTATGAGAAGGTGAAATCAAAACCGAACTATACATATAGGATTTCAGTTTGTAATCGAAACTAATCAGTTTCTAACCGAACCATTGACCACGGTACAATTACGATTTTGTTTTTTCACATAATACTCGCCGTTTATTGCAAGTTCATTGCATGTTTGATTTTAGGTTGGTATCACAATTTAAAATGATTGAGTAAATTAATATAATTGGACTATACTATGATATTTTTAACAATTTGCAATCTAAACTTTTTTTTTCCGCTAGCAAACCTGAACTATTTATTTTTTTACTTTGCAAGCCAAGTAGTATTTATCACTTTAGCGAATATCAACTATGTGTTATTTTACACGTTGTAACCAAATCACTTCTTTTTGTATAAATAATTCTTATCTTGATATATATATGCTAATATATATATATATATATATATATATATATATATATATATATGGGTTAATATCATTTTGCACCCTGAACTTTGGGCTTTTTTTCCGTTTTTAACCTAAACTATGTTTTGTATCAGATAACAACCTATAGTTCACTCCGGCGAAGAATTCCGGCAAGAAAAATATAAAAAAATATAAAAAATATTTAAAAAATTCATAAAATTATGTAAAAATCAGAAAAATCAGAAAAAATATTTTTAAATTCTAAAGTTCATTTAAAATATCATAAATTAACTGAAAATATTATTTTTTTAAAAAATAATTTTCATAAAATTGAATTTTTTTATAAAATCTTTAAAATTCTGTAAAAGGATTTTAAAATTTTACATTTTATGAATATAAAAAAGTTACTTATTTATAAATAAATTTTTCAAAAATCTAATTTTCGGAGATGATCAGGATTTTTTAAAATATTTAAAAATTAAATAAATTGAAAGTAATAATTACGATAAATCCTTAAATTATTTAAAAAAATACAAAAATATATAGATTAAAAATATTCAAATTATTTAAGGATTTTTCAAAATGGTATATATTTAATTTTTTTTTCCAACTTTCAAATTTTTTAAACATTTTTAGAAAATCTCAAATTAACTGGATTGTCGTAAAATTATTTACGTTTTTTTTTTTTTTGAAATATATCATATAATTTTTATTAAATCTGAAAATTATTTGAAATCTAAAATAATTCATTCAAGATACGTAAAAATATCTATGAAATGTTGGAAGTATTTTTTTAAAAAAAGTCAATTTTCTTAAAAGAGTTTATTTATGAAAAATATAAAAACTATTTAAAATATAGAAAATATAATTTTATAAAATAAGTAATTTTTTTAAATTCAGAAAATTTAAAATTTAAAGTCCTTTTAAAGAATTTGATTTTTTTTTTTATAAAAATTTCAATTTTATGAAAATTACATTTAAAAATTTTAGTTAATTTTATAATATTTTAAATGAACTTTAAAATTTAAAAATATTTTTTCTGATTTTTTCTGATTTTTACATAATTTTCTGATTTTTAAATATTTTTATATTTTTTTATATTATTCTCGCCGGAATTTTTCGCGGGAGTGAACTATAAGTTGCTATCTGATACAAAACATAATTTAGGTTAAAAACGAAAAAAAGGCCCGAAGTTCAGGGTGCAAAATAATATTAACCCAGTAATAAATGAAACAGAATCTTAGATAGGGGATGTTGGTGGTTATCCCGTGAGGGGCAAGCATCAGCTTGGCTTGAAGGTTCCTTGCATCATCCGTTCTCCTTGTTTGTCTTCATATGCATGCAAAGTGCAAACACTCCACAAACTTCTCTCTCACTTGATAACCCTTAATTCCTCTGACGCAGGCTCTTACGCCGTCACCCGAAATTCGAAGCTTCCAAACTTCAGATTTAAACAAACCGCCTCCATTCAAATTCCATCAGATCAAACACCTTCACTCCCTACCTACAATGGCCATCCATGGAGGACCTATACAGCCTCACTTTGTCCTGCTTCCATTCTTGGCCCAAGGCCACTTGATTCCCATGGCGGACATCGCCAGATTGCTGGCTAAACGTGGCGTCGTCGTCACCATCCTTGTCACTCCCCAAAACGGAAACAGAATCAGAAGAGTGATCGATCGCGCAATTGCATCTGGACTCAGCATCCGTGTTCTCCACCTCCGGTTTCCTCCTGAATCCGGGATTCCCGAAGGGTTGGATAATTTCGATATGCTCGATTCTATGGACGAATGGCTGAAACTTTTCAACGCTACTGTTATGCTAAGAGAGCAGGTAGAGCAACTGCTTCGAGATCTCCAGCCATTGCCGACCTGCTTGATCGCTGATATGGGCTTTACATGGGCAACTAACATGGCTCTCAAGTTGCAGATACCTCGGCTCCTGTTTCATGGAACCAGCTGTTTCTCTCTCCTCTTCATGCATATGATAGGAAATTCCATGGATTTCGAAGCTCTAACGTCTGCTACAGAGTACTTTGTGGTTCCTGACTTGCCCGATAAAATCGAAATCACGAAAGCGCAGCTGAGGGGCAGTGCCGAAGAATATCCTCCTGAATGGGAGAAGATTCGGAAGGAGATAAAAGATTCGGAGGAAGAAGCACTTGGTACGGTGGCGAATACATTTGAGGAACTGGAGCCTGAATATGTCAAATGCTACACCAAGGTTCAAGGCAAAAAGGTGTGGTGTATTGGTCCGGTTTCGTTATGCAACAAAGATGATGCAGACAAGGCTGAGAGAGGTAACAGGGCCTCCATTGATGAACACGAGTGCTTGAAATGGCTTGATTCACATCAACAAAGCTCTGTCATTTACGTCTGCCTCGGAAGCTTATCGCGTCTATCCACTTCACAGCTGATAGAGCTTGGATTAGGCTTGGAAGCGTCAAATCGGCCCTTTGTTTGGGTAATCAGATGTGCAGCAGATGAGTTCAGAACATGGCTATCGGATGATAAGTTTGAGGAGAGAATCAGAGGAAGGGGCCTTTTAATCCAGGGGTGGGCACCGCAAGTGCTAATACTTTCTCATCCATCAGTCGGAGGCTTCATAACGCACTGTGGATGGAACTCGACTCTCGAAGGGGTAACCGCTGGCCTGCCTATGATAACATGGCCAGTATTTGCAGAGCAGTTCTGCAACGAAAAGTTCATTGTGAACGTAATCAAGACGGGGATAAGGGTAGGAGTTGAAGTTCCCGTAATGCTTGGGCAAGAGGAGAATGTAGGAGTGCAGGTGAATAGGGATGATGTAAAAATGTCCATTGACAAGTTGATGGATGGAGAAGAAGAAGAAGGAAGAGAGAGGAGAGAGAAAGCTAGAAGGATGGGGGAAATGGCGAAGACTGCAGTTGAAGAAGGAGGTTCGTCGTACTGCAACATGACAGAGCTCATACAAGATGTCATGGTGCAGCAGCAGCAGCAGCAGGCCAAGCATGTTCACCAATCTGCAAATCATACCAAGTTGGATGAAGAAAATTCTTCTAAAATTTTGGTTCAGTGAGATAAAACCACTTTTGTGTTCTACACAGTGTTTTCTATTGGATTATATCTACATCTTATCAGGAAATTCAATTGGATTATATCTACATCTTATCAGGAAATTTTAATAATGGTTGTAGGAGTCAAAAATAGTACTTGGGCTGCCTATTGTCTAAGCTGACCAGTCAGCCGACCTTTCATTTTCTGTTTTTGTCATTCTACGTCATGAATCCTACATTTATTCTGTTTTAATCTTGTCTCACTCTAAAATAAATCAATATAATAAGAATTATGAATCTTAACACATGAATTATGAACTCTAAATTATAAATTATTTAATTATAAACACTGAATCATTAAATCATGAACCATGGACAATGAATCATGAAATCGTAAGTCTACAATAGAAAATATACTCTGATCCAAGAAAGTCGAACACTAAACTTTTAAACATGAAATCTAAACATGAATCGAATTCTCAACCTAAATAGTGAACTTTAAATTCACAAATTACAAAAAAATAATTATAATGAATTAGCTCGATTTTTAAGAAGGACACGATTGAGACAAGGTAAAAGTGGGATAGAAGATCTTACGTACATTCTAGATCATACCTACATTCAAAATATTGTACAATTCAATCTATAATTATTTTTGAAAAACCACTCAATATATAATGTGGCACTATCATTATGTACAAACTAGTATGCCCCCGTGCGATGCACGAGAAATACCTTAAATAAGTCTATTTTATATACAACAATGTCATTTTGTTTAATGTTAAGAAATTAGAGGTGGAAAAATTCGGCACGACCCGTTACCAAGGAACGAACTCGTATAATAATTTTGAGTTCGGGTGGATGTCTATCGGAACATGGTCGTTATAGGGTCAACCAGATAAGAAATGATAAAATTTGGATCAACGATAAAATTTTGGTCGGACAAATCAAATAATTGCCCTATAACTTTAATATTTTAATTATAACTTATGAGTAATAATGTATATGGAAATATTGGAGTGGATTGATCTAGTAGAAGAAATTTACTTGATTAAGAGTTTGAAAACATGTAAGTATTAAATCTGATACCTAATCTTACAATTTGCAACTATTCTCAGTTTGTCTCATACAACCCGAATTTCGAGCACAACCCAACTTGCAGAATTAGCTTCAATAACACATTGATGTCACTCTAAGAAGAGAACCTACTGAATCAGAAACAAATGCCCTAAAATAACCAATAGTAACTGTAACGACCCGATTTTCAATAAATATTTTAAAGCAATTTTAAATAGAAATAAGTAATTTTTTTTCCCCTTATATATATCTATAAAAGACAATACTAGACATGCCGTTAAAAGAACCAAATAACAATGCATATGAATTTATTTAACCAGTAATATTAAATTAGAAATTATATCCCGATTAATATCCTATGCCAACTAACATCATTATGCACTTGAAAATTCATAATACATGTAACAACAAAACAAATATACAATTACTAGTCAAACTCATATCATTTATTAGCAAGAGACAAGAATGTCAGGCGAAAAGAGGCAAAAGTGCAAAAGTCCAAACTGACACATCTTTGGTATTTTGGGCATATCTTGAGATATACATATCCAATGAAGGTGAAATTAATGGCATTGGAAAGCCAAATCAAAGGGCTACAACTTTGTCTAAGAGAGGAAAAGCCAAATTCAGACCTGAAGACCTCGAAAATTGGCTTGGAAGTTGGACTACAGGTGCAGTTTTGGCCACGCACGACCCGTGCAATAGAAAAAAAATCCATTAATTTTAGGGTCTTGCATGGTCATGACCATGCATCCTTGCACGAACCATGCAAGACCTCCGGAATTGGATGGGCTTTAGCTCATTAATGTGATTTCTTAGCCTAATACCTTAAAAAAGCCCCTAAAGGTGTATAGAAACCCTATCACTTCAGTTTTTGAGGATCATTCATTGTTCGTATAGTTTCTAAAGAGAGTAATTAGAGAGTAAAAGAAGGGGAATTGAACTTGAAGATCATGATCAACATTAAAATAGGTTTTATCTTTCAATTTTCATTTAATATTTGTATGAACATGATTATGTCTATATATTTGTGTTTATCTCTTATTATGATCATGGTTGGATAAATTTCCTTAATCTAGGTTTAGAAAGTAGATTATGGGTGATTAGTGATTTTATCCGATTGATTTAATCTCGTGTTTTGTTATTAGTTGATTAATTATTTATAATGCTTGTTAAATAATTATCTAACAATTTATTGGGGATTAAATTGGAACCGAGAGGGGAGATTTTATCCGAGATCACATTAAAGCTAATTGTGAGAACTTTGATTTTACGATTGATTGGGAGTTGTATTTGATTAATCGACAGAAGACAACGATTAATCATATACAATCAACACGTAATTCACTCTGAGAGGGGGTTTTGCATATAATAGTGATCGTTTCCTAATACATATCATTCGGTTTAAAGGTTGAGTTGATCGGGATAATAACTGTTAATTATTCTTAATTGAAATCTAATCTTAGATTATTTTTATTAATTGGTTAATCCCTATAATTTGTTCTCTAGTCTGTCTTATTAGCTTTAATTAATTTTTTAATTCTATTAGTTCTTAAAATATAAAAAAAAACTCAATCACTTTATTGTCTAGTTAGCTATTAAAATGCTTACTTCGATTTGTCTATCCGATATCAAGTTGATTCCTCGTGGGATCGATCTTGTACTCGCTTAGTACCACTATTGACGTCGTACACTTGCGGTTGCTCGATTTTAGTTGCAAAAAGTAAGTTTGTGTCACAGGGGTTTGAAATTTTATAGCTGATGACGGTGATTTATTGATCAAATAACAAGCCGTACTGAAAGCTTCTCCCTAAAATGATTTTGGCAGTCTTGCATCTGCTAACATACATCTCACCCTCTCAAGTAATGTCTTGTTCATCCTCTCAGGTAATCCATTTTGTTGAGGATTAAGTGGTACAATTTTATGCCTTGTTATTCCTCTTTCTCTGCAAAATTTGTTAAATTCTTCTGACAGATACTCAAGTCCATTGTCTGTCCTTAGATATTTCACTTCTTACCCCTCTTGTTTTCTTCCTGAGTTAGCCAGTTTTTTAAATTTTCAAAGGCATTACTCTTATGTTTGAGTATAAAGACCCACACTTTTCTGCTGAAATCATCAATCACAGTCATAAAATACCTTCCACCCCCATGACTCTTTGATGGTCCCCAAATATCAGAGTGGACATAATTCAGAGGTTCTTTAGTAGAGTGAATCCCTTTTCCATAGGAATGTTTCCTTGCCTTCCCAGAATGCAGTGATCACAAAATTCAAGTTTAATATAATTTTAATTTCCAAACACCCCTTTCTTTGATAGTTCATTCATTCTTTTTTCTCCTATATGACCTAATCTTTTATGCCATAGTAAAGCATCTGAGGTGTTCATGACATTTGTAGCAGATCTAGTAACAGAATTTCCCATTAGAACATACAGACCATTAACTTTCTTTCCTTTCATCACAGTTTTACCACATTTAGTAACATGTATATATCCATTTTCAGTGTTAAACTCACAACCAGTAGCATTTAGTGATCCAAGAGAAATCAAATTTCTCTTTAAGGCAGAGACATACCTTACTATAGTGAGTAATCTTTCAACACCATCATGCATTTTGATCATCAGTGAGCCAGAGCCTTGCACTTTGCATATTTGATCATTTCCTAGTAGCAGTGACCCACCATCAAACTTATGAAGATACTAGAACCATGGCTCATGTAGACACATTTGAAAGGAGCAGCCTGAATCCAGAACCCATTCATCACAGATTTTACCTTATGAAACTGTCAATGCTTTCGCACTGTCATACCGTTCTTCTGCAATAGCAACAGCTCCTTCCTTGTTCTCTTGTTTCTGCTTTCTTTCTGGGCAATGCTTTTTCAGATGGCCAACTTGTTTACAAGTATAGCATATCCTTTATCAATCCACTCAGAATTCTTCTTTCCACCTTCTTCGCCAGATTTCTGTTTATTATTTTGAGTAGCTTGAGTTTTCTTCTGGAACTTGTTCTTGTTGAATTTTTCATTTATTTATTCTCCTATATTCTTGTATATCTTGTCTCCTGAGATTTGCAGGATCTTGGTCTTGAGAGAAGTTTGGATCATGTCCAGATCCAATTTGTCCTGTCCTCCAAGCAACAGAGTATCCTTGAAGTTTTCCAAAGATTTTGGGACAACATTCAGGATCACGAGAGCCTTATCATCTTCTTCTAACTTTACTCCAAGGCTTTCCATATCAACTGCAGCCCAATTCATATAAAAACTGAAGGCATATTCCATAATATAGCCCATATCAATAGCATTTAGGATTTGTTTATGTTTTTCCATAGACTCCATTGTGATTAGAGGTGGTAAAATTAGTTCGGTCCGACGGACCGATTCAGTAGACCCCGATATTTTAGATGGACCGAATTATAAATATATAAAATTGGTTAGACGGGCCGATCCAATAAGCCTGAAATATAGAATCGGTCCAACGGGCCCGTCCTGCCCGAATTGCCACTTCTAATTGTGACTTTAACCAATTATAAATAACTTTGTGCTCACTTTATATAATGTGTGACTTTGGTAATCCAAATTAGTGATCATGGATTAGTTCTTATCAACTCCATCTCGATTAATAATTATACTAAAAAAAATAAAAATATGTGACTTTCCTTTTTCTTTTATAAGTAAAACACGCACGTTTTATGGAACCAACATGCTAATAATTAAAAATTACGGTGATGTGACAAGTCGGTGTAGCATACGATTGGCTCATACCTACGGATCCTGCGAGTCACCTGAATCGGCACGGCATAGTCGAATAGGTACGATTGCTCCAGTTTAGATCCAAATTTTGTCAAATCTGAAAAGACACCATAACTCCTTAAAATAGAATATTGACCTCTAAAAATTGTCTTTAATCACTTCACTACAATCTACATACATACACACATACATTATAGTAATTGTAGTTATATGATATCTAAAGTTTAAAAATCGTATCTTAAAGATAATTGACGTAAATCCGGAGCATCATAAATATAATTATATGCACATGCAACTCGGGGCATCGACTCGAGCCCAAAAAACATACATATTTATGGGCCCGAATCCATTTTGCTAATATCTTACTAATTATGAGCAGTGGACACAGACTTTGATATGACCTAGTTATTTGAACTTCTATCTGTTTTTATAGGTCAATTATAAAAGCTCGACTTAAACCCAAACATTAATACATAAGTTCATCAATGAATATGTGAATGAATGGCATAGATTATTGTTGTAATGATGTTTGACAACTTTATTATGTTTCCTCAAAATTATATGTGCAAAAGATTGAATATGTTTGTGTTGTCTTTGTTGGTTGTGGTCCTTTACACTAACTACTAGAATAAGAATGTTTTTTTTATTTTTTTCTTTTTTCCTTTTCTTAGTAAATTTTATAATATGAGTACCAAAGTGTACTTACTATGTTAGATTTTGTACAAAATGATAAATTTGTGATTAAAATGGGTACTAAACTTTTTATTATTATTATCATTATTATTATTATTATTGTTATTATTATTATTATACCCGTGATTTTAGTTGAGTTATTTGGCCAATCTCATCCTGCATGTCAATTGGATTTTTACGTAGGCTGCCATGTCTTCCAAAACTACGATATTTGTATTAAATTTGATATATACATCCAGTTATGTGCACCTCCCATATTTTTATCTCAAGTTTCTATATTTCTCTAAAAGAAAAGTTAAAACATCGTAAAATCGTAAAAAATCTTCATGAAAAATTGATAGGTTGACGTGCCTGCCTTATCCGAAAGGATGGGGCGGGCATGAATCTTCAATAATCAAGTAACTACTTCTCACTGTCATCCCTAGTTGTAAGTTTTATTTTCTTTTTGTAATTTATAAATGAAAAAGTAACTTGTACAAATTAATTTTTTTGTTATTTCATTAAATGAATGAAAAGAACCAGATAATCGGCGGTTTGGAAACGGAACAACAAACTCCAAAAATAGAAGTGTTTCCATGTTATGAAGGTTCGGTTTTTGTTCCACCCCTATTAGTCGAGATGATAAAAATGGCCCAGCCTGATGGACTGGTCCAATTCGTCTGACACTTCAGATTGACTGGCCCATACAATTCTAGGCCCAATCTAATGCGCCACGTACCGACCCATTATTTTTATATATTTAAGAATGATGGATCGAACTGAGCTTAATAATTATAGGTTCGATAAAATTTCAACCCAATCTAACATATTTTCTTAACCCGATGAGCTGAACCTAGTTGGAACTTAGCGGATCGAATTGCCACCTTTACTTATTAGTGTCTAATCGAAGATTAAAAGCCGAACAGAGTTCAAGCAGCTTATCTTATTATCCCCAAAATAAAGGATATTTTCCATGATTGTACGTGACATGATAAGTCTAATGCTTCACTCCATGAATGGTAAATAAATTTTTTTATTAACTTTTATCCTTTTTAATTGAAGAATATTATTTTCGATTATTTTAATTTTGATTCTTGTTACGTTTAAAATTTAATAAATTGATCTCTAACCTTTCGAAATTCAACAATTTGAACTTGCCACAATATAAGCCACGAATGTCCAATATGTTGAATTTGTCAAATTCCAAAATTAAGTTATTAATTTGACGAATTATGAAAATTAAGAACCAAAATCAAAATCATCAAAGATATTAAAAGTAGTAAATCTTAATGGGCTAAAATATTAGAGGTGATAACATCTATTTGGTCTGTACAACATTTTATGTGGGACCGTTGTAGTTCATCGGGTTCACCATATCTCATTCCATGCGTCAATGACTCGATAAATTTTAGTGTATTTTAGAGGACTAGTTAGGCTGGAAACTCCACCAATTTCCAGTCCCTCGAAATTTCAAGATAATACTACACATCGTATTGGAATGATGGGTTCGAGTAGGACGTCCTGAATTGATACCTCAAGGTACTGCACTCTATAATATTCATTTTTTTTTCCTTGAGTTTTTTCGAGTGGGACTATGTGTATGTGTATATATGTATATATATATTCAAAACGTCGAAACATGTAAGTATACTAGGATGGATCGCCTCCTTGGACTTTCAACTTTCTTTAGATATAATTTCTTCAATGATTTTTACTGATACTCCTAATATATAAAAGTTCGTTCCCCTTCATTTATTCAAAGTTTGCCCTTGATTATAAAATTTTATCCCGATACACTATAATATAGTTAATAAAAAATGTACCCCTTGAGGCCGAATCCGAGACCCATTCCTATAATTAGAGATGATAAATTAGCACGACCTGTCTCTCCGAATATTTTAGATATGACATGTAATAGAAATTTTATTATAGTTAGGAAAATAAGTTAGCTCACCAATTTTCGACAAGATAAAATTTCAATCCAATTCGGCATATGCTGGAAGTATGTAAGGCCGGGTCTGGCAAATTGCCACAAGTATATACTCCCTCTATCCCGGCCTAATTTGCACATCTGTTCCGGAACGTATGTTAAGAAAAACTACTTTTTTATTTTTCAGTTGAGCCGGGTCGGGAAAATTGCCACAAGTATATACTACATTCGTCCCGGCTTAATTTGTACACTTGCTCCGATGCGAATATTAAGAAAAAAATATTTTTGCTTTTTACTTGGCTTTTTTAAAGGTGAAGATGAGGGTGGAGATTGGGTGAAAAATTTCATTTTTAAGAATGTGCAAATTAGTGTGGGACGGATCGAAAATGAAAGTGTGCAAATTTAGAGTGGGACGGGGGAGTATATTAATTCAACAAATTATTGCTATTTGAACTCTACCCCCTCATTAAACAGGAAAATACATCTTTCCCCCAACATTCCCACAGTCGGGTTTTGGTCTACTTTTTCTTTCCGCTGCTAATCTGGTCTTACACTCCTCTCCCTGCGAGAGAGATAGAGAGAGACGGAGAGAGATAGAGATAGAGAGAGAGAGCGGGGAGAGGGTGAGAGAGATAGAGAGAGGAAACTCCCAAACCCTAGTCGAAGATAGGGGAAAAAATCAAATAATTTCATACCATATTTTCTATTTCCGTTATTTTGATTATTGTCTGGCTTATAAAACATCATATTTCTATTTTTGCATATTTATGCGAAATTCGCGGAGATTCGGGAAACTATCAGGCCGTTTTCTCCAACCTGTATAGGTACTGTCGGATTTTTTGTTTGTGTTTATTTTTCGATTGTTTGTTGTGATTTGAACTGATATACTGAACTGTATTGCTGTGTTGCACTTCGTTTGTTGTTCTATGTTGGATTGAGTCTGTGATGTTGATGAGGATTCAATAGATTGATGTAGTGTAACTGCTTATCTTTATATCTCTAGTGAAATTAGTCACTTTAGGGTTTTATCTTTTGGATTTTTTGATGTGAGATAAGCAGTAGATTGCTCAGTTTATGATTATTTTGCTCATCAATCTTTGTGTGTGTCTGTGTGTGTGTTGGGGGTGGGTGGGGGTGGGGTGGTTAGGGGGGTGTTATAGATTGGATCTCACAAGGTTCACTTTTCATCCACCTCTTTATAGGTTTGTGCTTGATTACTAATATTGTATGAGATCCATTTTCAGATTTATATGCTTTTCGATAAAACTTCAGTAAGTGTTTATTGGGGTTTCTGGGATTGTTGTAGGCAATAATGGGGAAAAAGGTGAAGAAGAAAGCACGAAGTGGTCAGAAGGATAAACGGAGTTCCTCCGTAGCTGAAAAAATGGTGTCTCAGCAAGACTTGAGCAATGCCGAAGCCCCCATCAATGGTGTTGTAGCTGTCAAAGATAGAGGACTATGTTCTCATGTTGATAAAGGGATCAATATAGAGAAACTATCTGCCAAGTTAAAATCTTCAGAATCTGTCAAGTGTGAAGACTGTCGCGGAAATGCTGATGATAGACGAGCAAAGAAAGGACAAGGTAAACACGGGAAAAAAGGAGGAACCAGTTCAAGATCAGAATCGAAAGCAATCTGGATATGTTTGGAATGTGGACATAACTCATGTGGAGGAGTTGGATTACCAACTACACCTCAATGCCATGCTATCCGACATTCCAAACAGAACCATCATCCGTTAGTGGTTCATTGTGAAAAGCACCAACTAATTTGGTGTTTTCTGTGCGATAAACTAATTCCCGTTGAAAATTCTGAGGATAATACACATAAAGAGGTCTTAAATGAGGTTGTGAAACTGTTGAAACAACCAGCTGAAAAAGCCTCTTTAGATGTCGAGGATGTTTGGTTTGGAAGTGGTAGTGTGACGAGCGGAAGTAAATTGGATTACTCTGTAAGCACTGGTGCAAATGAGAAGGCTGGCTATTCGATAAGGGGTTTAAGTAATCTTGGGAATACCTGTTTCTTTAATTCTGTCATGCAGAATCTGTTAGCTCTAAATACCTTGCGTGAATATTTCTTCAAGTTAGATGAATCTGTTGGTCCTCTAAGTGCTGCTATGAGAAAGTTTTTCCTTGAAACGTGCAAAGAACCTGGATCGAAAGGGGTGATTAATCCTCGATCTTTATTTGGTAGTCTTTGTACCAAGGCTCCCCAATTTAGAGGATATCAACAACATGACAGTCATGAGTTACTTAGGTGTTTGCTTGACGGTTTATCCACCGAGGAATTAAGCGTAAGAAAGCACAGTGAACCTCCTGTGGCTTCATTAACAGATCCGACTTTTGTTGATGCAATCTTTGGTGGGCAACTTTCTAGTACTGTTATGTGTTTGGAGTGTGGGCATTCATCAACTATTTATGAACCATTTCTGGATCTTTCTTTGCCTGTTCCAACCAAGAAACCTCCACCCAAAAAGACCCAAGTTGCCACTCGAGGCAAGAAATCAAAACTGCCTCCACGAAGAAGTGGAAGGAATCTCCCCAAAGTTGGTAGAGATATAAATGCTTTACCTAGAGAGAGTACTTCTGACCAATCAAGTGGTGGCAACTCGTCAAGCGAAGTGCATTCCACAGCACAGCCAGCAGAGCAATCGGCGCATTCGCTGGGCGATACTGCACTCTCTGAATCGACTGATCCAAACAGTGTAGCTCTTGATATGGGTTTGACAGCTGGTGATCTTTCAGCTATTCAAGGTCCTGAAAACAAGCCAGCAGTGGATATTGAGGACAGTTTTGCATGGTTGGATTACATTGAGCCAGATCCCGCTTCAAATGATACTGATGTAGCCTCAGAAACTGATGATATTGCAGCTGCCCCGGATTCCGCAAATGAAGATGGTCAAAAGCATGATATCTCGGCGTCTGTTGCCACTGACTCTGGGATTGGAAGTGATGCAGTGAATGGTGTTTCAGCGAATAATGCTGAATATGGTAATGCCCCTCAGCCAGGAGTATTAGCACAAGAAATGCAAATTGTAAGAACGCAAGTTAATGGGCCCGAGAGTTCTTCAACTGAGGAGGTTGTTCCGAATGGTGATAGTATAAGCCATAGCTCCGAGTCATGCAGTCAGGTATGTGATAAAGATTCAAACACTTCGGTGAGGGAAAACGAAAATTCTTCACAAGTTCTGGGGCCCGAAACTATGTCATGTTTGAGTAAAGAAGCTGCTTCTTCTAGTGTTGAGGATTCGGGAGCAATGGTTGGTGGAGAACAAGATTCTTTGGATTTTGATGGATTTGGAGATATGTTCAATGAACCCGAGGTTTTCTCAGGGCCTGCGGAACGACCTGCTTCTGAGTCGAGTGATGTTACTAAAAATGGAGTTATTGGAAATACCAGTGAGTCTGATCCAGATGAGGTTGATCATGCTAATGCTCCAGTGTCTGTTGAGAGTTGTTTGGCTCTTTTTACAAAGCCAGAATTTCTTTCCAAGGACGAGCACGCTTGGCAGTGTGAAAATTGTTCAAAACTTCTGCGAGAGAAAAGAATTAAATCATCGATAAAACTTCAGGCGCCTGTTTCTGATATTTTGCCGAATGGGTGTGAGGATAGAAATTCTAATGGTTGTGAGAGTGGAGACCTAGAAGTTGATCCTTTGGATGGAAAGTCGGTGGCCCAGAACAGAGAGATTTGTGAAAACGGGAGATGCCATCTTGAAAGCCGATCAGAAGCCGAGATAAGTCCGAGCAATTCTGAGTTAGGGAACACCGAAATCTTGACTATGAATGCATGTCAAGGCCCACCAGAATGTTCGACTTCCAGTAGTCAAATTCTTGATCCGTCCCCTTCAGGACGTGAGTCTGAAAAAGATGGCGATTTACCATCTGCTAAATGTGAACCAGAAGAGAAGGAGGAGGAAGTAAACTTGGAGAAATTGAAAGTGAAAAGGGATGCAAATAAGAGTATACTTATTAACAATGTTCCTTCTATTTTGACAATCCACCTTAAGAGATTCAGTCAAGATGCTAGAGGGCGCTTGAGTAAGTTGAATGGTCATGTCAATTTCAGAGAGACGATTGATCTCAAGCCGTACATGGATCCCAGGTTCAATTTCCCTTCGATCTCTTCTTCTGTTCTCCAGTTTTTATTATCTTGATAGCTTTTGTAATTTTAGCAATTTCAGCTATATAGCAGTGCTAGTACCGTGACACAGTTGTACCTAGAGCTGGCAATTTGGGCGTCCCAGCCCAGCCCAGCCCAACCCAACCCCATGTGCACGGCTGGAAATTGGTGCCAGTGCAACCCACTAAGCTACACTAAGTTTACTGGGCCAGCAAGCGGCCTGTCCATCGGGTCAGGTCCGTTGGCCCAATGGTAGTTCGGGCTAAGATTCATATAGCCCAGCCCCTCTAAAGTGTTGGGTTGTGTTGGGCTTGCCTATTGGGCCGGGCTGATTTTGCCAGATCTACTTATGCCAGTTCTGTTGTCATTGTTAGACAGAGAGTGAGTTTTGTAGTGTTGCTTTAGCATTTGCTCTTTTGCTGGATTTGTACGTGATTCATTTCATTTAACATTATATTCCATGTTATTATTTTCCTTTTCTTTGTCAATAGGCAATAGCCATTAGTTTAGCGGTTATTAGCCTGTTGCCTTATTTGGTACCATTTATTGTCAGTTTCTTGTAGTTCTTTGCATCTTATCCAATTATCCTTTATCCATTCATATGGTGATTTAGGGAATACGTGGATATATGGATGAGTATTATACTGTCCCCAGTTTGTTCATAATTGATGTTGAAATACTAAGACAACAAGATCAATCTTCTTCACGGATACTCATTTGCTTAATCGCAAAGGAACATAGTCATGGAAATCATGATTTTCCCATCAGAAAAGAAGTGTTATGCCCATCCCTCTGAAAAGACATGTCTTTGCCCATTTGACCGATAAAAAGACTCGACTACCTTTATTGATGCCCGCCCATCTGGTGGTCTGGAAACTCCTAGGCTTCCGTCTTGAAGGGCAGTTCAGTGTTTTCATGTTTGAGCAGTAACGAGATTAGCGCTTGTAGAATAAGGGTAGGAAAAAACTGAGGTCCCTGTGGGGATAAGTGATGTAACTGTTACCGGGTCTAGTGCTATTTGAGATACATGTAATTCTTCTTCTGCATTTTCAACATTTGCAGAAACACAAATAGAGAGTATTCAAAAGAAAATAGTTGGCTTAGTTTGTGTTTGGTTTTGTGCAATCCATTTATGTGTTAATTTCTGTTGATCGTATGTGCAGGTGCACTGAAAAGGGTGCATTGGCATACCGCCTGATTGGAGTTGTCGAGCATTTAGGAACAATGAGAGGCGGACACTATGTGGCGTACGTGAGAGGCTACGGAGACGGGGTTTGGTATCACGCTAGTGACGCGTATGTTCGTCAGGCTTCTTTGGAAGAAGTCCTGCGCTGTGAAGCCTATATTTTGTTCTATGAAAGAACTTGAGAGGATGATTTCATTTTGTTCTTTTATTTGTTTTTCCTCTCACATTGAGAGAGAGAGAGAGAGTAACCACCATTGCTTAATATACTAAATCAAATTTTGAGGTGCTATGGTTTCATATTTGTGTAAGTTTATCAGAAATTATCAGATTTTGCCATGTAAACCCCATGTTTCTACCTTTTGAAAGGTTCTTAACACATCCAGTATTTGGAAAGGTAATGAGATTTGAGCATTTTTGACCTTACAGAATAGATTGTTATGTTGATATATCTATATATTATATATTGTATACATATATATTATTTTTTCTGGAGTTCATTTTTCTGTTGAAGTTCTAATGAAGTCTTGTAGTTAATGGTGTCAATTTAGTAGAGGTGGCAATTCCAGCCGTCTGCCGAGCTGCACAGGGCCGACAACATATGTCGGGCTACGCCAAGCTAAACAAAAATTTCATTAGGTTGAAATTTCATCTGCTTCTTATGTACACTATGATTGTTGGGCCTATAAATCATTGGTCCATTGAATTGGGTCCATTGGCCCGACAGTACTCTATGGCCAGTCCAGGTTTTGCCATCAGGTGGTCTTGCGGGGTCACGCTTGAGCCTGTCTGGTCGGTGCTATGTAGGCCTATGTCGGGTCGAAATATTGTTGGGCTTAAAGATGGTAGGTGAAGCCCGTCTTATCCTTCTAAAATACATTAAGATTTGTTGGGCCAACCTGTAGGGTCCATTGAGTCACTGGAAGGAACTTGCCGAGTGGTTTCTCAGGTGAAAAATGAGAAAAAGGAAAAGGGAAAATTTTAAAAACAAAAAAAAAATCCCATTAATTTTGAAAATGAAAAGAATATAAGCACTAGAGTGTATATATATATAGTTGGGCCATTTCAATATTAAAATTAGCATTAATATGTATGGTGTGATAATTTTTATTAGTAGGGAAGGGACCAATTGATTTTGATTGAAACATGAGATAGGGACACAATTAATTCCAGTCCAGTGAATTTAATATTTTTAATTTGTGGGATATTAAATAAATAACCCACCGCCACTGAATTTGTTTATTTATAAATTAGGTTTAGGTATATATATATATATATTAAATATCCATGTTTCAAAATTATAATCTTGGTGGAAGACAAGACACCATGCTTTGCTGTTAAATTAAAATTACTTTAAAAAATATGATTTTAATCCTTTTGGCATTCGTTAAACTTTTTTTTTTTTTTTAAATTTTATTCGTAAAAAGTGTTATTAAAATATGACTATTTTTTTGGAACGAAAAGATTCTATTACACTCCCCATATCTCATTTCTTGCATGTTCAAACATATTTAGTTGATGTGAAGCAATCAATAACATTCTATGGTCGGATGTTTACTTAAACTTCCCGGAGGCATACATTGACGGGCATTGTGGACTATTCCCCACCTAAGCAGAAGAAGGAGAATATCAATATATATTTATTAGGGGCAATATTGAAATGAAAAATTAATAATGTGCTAAATATAATAAATGACATATCTTAAAAATTAAACCTATCGCTGTGAGATGCGAAGAATGTGATAAAAGTATATCAAAATATAGTATCAAACCTTCAACCTTGTTAATCAACATCTTAATAAACGAAAATTACAGAGTGCTTTTTGTGTGTGTGTGTGTGTTTGTAAACTTTGCCATATATATATTTTTTTTCTTTTTGTAATTTCTCATACGAACTTATAATTTGATGCCAATTGTCATCCGGAATAAATTTCAAATATCAATAGTTGTTGAAACTACTTATAAACTCAAGAGACAAATTGCAATAGAAAAAAAGTCCTTATAACAAATTCCAAATTTTTAATTTTCTCGTTTGAAAAGATGACGTGAGATTGTAAACGAAAAAATCTGCTAACCACGAATTGCAGTTTGAGACAAAAAAAAAGTTTAAACACTAGAGTGATAAAACACCTAAAATATAGGGCGTTTTTTGCTATTAACCCTATTTTCTACTTCCTTCGTCCCGCTCTAATTTGCCTAGTTTTCTTTTCGGTTTGTCTCAATTTAATTTGTCAGTCCATAAATGAATTTTTTTTCTCAAATCTCTACCCTCAAAATCTTCACCTTTGAAAATATAAAAAATTTTATAAAATTTATTTTTTCTTAATCTTCGTGTCGGATCAAGATAGGCAAATTGAGTCGGGACGGAGTGAATATTAATCACATGGTGGTCTCACTGAATGTCACCCACGCGCATTCTAGCGTGCAGTAAAACTATTGTTATGTATGTGAATTGTGAGCATTAAATTTACTCAGTAACTGCGAATTTATGCTCGTGTCTAACTTGCGCCTAACAGGCGTGGCATTTTCTCGACTGGAACTACTATAATTTTCCCATTTTTAGCCTTTCAAGAATTATCATGATTATATCACTTAATTAGTAATTTTTTTACTGAATTTAATTTTATGTCAGAGTTTAATTGTTGATTGTGTATATAGTGGAGATTGGGATGTAATCAAATTAAATTATTCGGTTCTCGGTTTGAGAAAATATTAGTTTCGGATCGTTATTTTAATTTAAACGAGTTAAGTTCGAGTTAATTATTTTTGAGTTAAATTCGAGCTTATCAGTATTTGATTAGAACTCTGACTCGCGAGCCAGCTAGGGTTATATATGATTTTGAACTTTTAAATTGAGTTGTTATGCTCGCTTGGTGTTAATATATGAATTTTTTTTCCAATTAACATGTTATGTTTTCTTTTTTAAATTGATAAATAAGTGATTTTGTTAGCTATATTTGTGTTGTCATTGAAAAAATATGATGAGTTTAACAAGCTTCCAATCTCGGGATCGAATTTCAATTGTATGCGTAATAAATTCGAACTCGAATTACATTCGTTTAATTTGTAGTCAAGTTTTTGACAAATCGAACTCAAACATAAAAGTAAAAGTTTCAGTTTGAACTCGGACCCTGTTCCATTTAACTCGATTCAATTCGTTTATATTCTTAGTGGAGATTCATGTCCATTTTAAGGAAGCAAACATTTTATATATATTTATTTATGTTATGAATGATCACTTGTTATATTGCATTAAATTTTAAGTCAACTTATTTGATATTAATTAAGTCCATATTGATTATTAAGTCTAATCACATGATATATGTCTCTAAATTAAAATAATGATTGATTTAAAATGAAACGGTTGGTCTCTTAATGTTTGTCTTTAAAATTTGGAGACCGATTTATTCCGTCTCTAAATTTTGGAACGGAATTTCCATCTCTGTTGAAATTAGAGACTAAATTACACACAAAATAGAGTTGGATTATGTCTGTCTCTAATATTCGATTGCTATTTCGTCACTAATCGGATACTAATATTTTTTTACCACTTTTCATCACCATTTTATTTCTATTACTTTTTCTTTAGTGGATAATATAATTTAATATTAATTTCCATCTTTAATACGAAAAATTTATTGTAATGTTTATTTCTCGTGAGAAAAAAAAAAGAGCAATTTGCCAAAAACCAACTTTCACTTATTGTAATATTATTGCCTATATTTTATGTATTCTCTTTGTCTCGTCCTAATTTGCACACTTTTTTTTTTCGGCCGTCCCATCTTATTTTGCACACTTCTAAAATGGAAAGAAATTTTACAATTTGTATCATTCAAATCTCCACTCTCAATCTCCACCTTTGAAAAAAACAATTAAAAAGTAAAAGACAATTTTTTTTTTTTAATATACGCGCTAGAACATGTTTGCAAATTAGGTCGGGACGGAGGAAATATAATAATAGAAAATTTTAAGTTGACTATATTTGCACCTCAAAATTTTGAAAATAAATAAATTAATATTTTGCATTATTTTTCATCCGTGATTTCTATATTGTGACTATAGGTTTGGATTACAGCCTTACTTGGGCCTACTCTGCAATTATCCAGTTGTACGAAGTGGGCCAACTAATTCAAAGCCACGGCCCACTAAGAATATTATCAAAATTCAAAACAGAAATTAGCTTTTTATTTTTATTTTTATTTTCATTTTTATAATTCCCAAAACTAGTACTCCCTCCGTCCCAATTAACTTGTCATACTTTCTATTTCGGTTCGTCCCACGTAACTTGTCACACCCATAAATAGCAATTAAAGACAACAGTCTCCACCCTAAAAAATCCACATTCAATCTCCAATTTTAAAAAAGTAAAAAAATTCACAAAATCTATTTTTTCTTAACATTCGTGCCCGGTCAACTGTTACAAGTTAACCGGGACGGAGAGAGTAGTTCATTGATGGTAAATACGGAAAAAGCTACAATAACCGTAGTTAACCGACTAATGTCTCTAAACAATTCGAAAAACCGAAAGGGGAGCCATTAAACCCAACAAGCTTCGTATGGAGCGGGTTCAAATCCGATTAAATGAGTTAATGGGCGAGTTCAAATCGGTTAAACGGGTATTGTCGGATTTGAATCAGGTTGTGGATTTTGCTAAACCCGTTCCTAACCCACTCTGTATATATTATTTAGATTAATATTATTTATCATAATAATATATTCTACTTACTACTATTTCTTACGATCAATATATTCACATTTTTATTATTTTATTATTTTATTATATATCGAAAAAAAAAACTAAAACAACATGGTGGATCGTCGGATAAATCCGTCGGGTTACGAAAGCGGGGCGAGGTGGGTTTTCTGAGAGGGTGATCGAAGCGGGTTACAAGTCTAATTCTTTTCATGCGGGACAGATCTTACTCTTAATTACAAAAAAAAAACAGATACTCAAATAAAGAAAGAACAACGACACAAGCAAAAAAACAAGAAATAGACTTCAACAAAAGAAACTCAAAAGATACATAAATAAACTGAGATCAGAGATCGCACAAAACGTGAAAAGCGAACATATCATGAATGTGAAGACATAGATGCAATTCGAAGACAATGAAGATAACTCTAAGGAGTGAACAAAATAGAAATGAAAAAAAAAACGAATAAATTATAAAAGAACATGATTGTCATATTTAAGGAATGAACAAAATAAAAATGAAAAAAAGAAAAATGAATAAATTATAAAAGAACATGATAGTCATATTTCTTCGGCGTTCTACGATAGGAGGATAAGGAAAGAAGGAAGAAGAAGAGACTACAGTTTAGAAGCTTGATTGCATTTTCTTTGAGTAGAAGTGTGCACATGATAGTTAAGCTCAAGAGTTTGAAATTCTAGCAACGGCCTAAAATCTGGATTCTGTATGGAACAGTTTAATTTTATTCGATGCAATTTAATACCTCTCAGTATGTATTTCTACTAAACATTCAGAATTATACCATAATTTTTTCGATATAATTTAGTTTGAAGAACGTCAAAAGTCAATAATTCTCTTTTGTTCGGTTTACGTCCATCTCGATAGTTCGAGTGATATGCACACCCCTGCTTTTGAGAATAAAGTATATTCTAAAAAGGTACAAGTAATGATGACAAATAATAAACTTATCATCGTTTATAATCCTAAAGATTAGGATGATGCCAATAGATTAAGATTCTAAAGTTTCAAGTAATGATGAAAAAAATAAACTTATATCATTGTATATTCTTAATTGTATATTCTTAATTTGATAGTTTAATAATAAATTAACCGCAATAACTTATTTAATTGTAGGTTTCATTATTACAAAAAGAATATGATAATAAATAAATAAAGCAACACTTACTAATCATCACTCCCAAAACTTGTGTATATTTGGTGCACGAGTCAAGTCTATCGGATCAATACTATATGTTGGATCGGGTCAGATTAGTCCAAAATTTTATCGGGACAAAAATTATCGAGCTCAGTATAATGTATTCTCCTTAAGTATACTAAGATTATTGGGTCAACTCATTCTCCATCTGGTTGGATCTATTGAGCCTGATGGTACTTCGACCCATATTTTGTCTAATCCATCTAAAATATCGGGTAGGTTGGACCAAATCGATTTTGCCAACTCTAGTCCCAACTAGTTAGTTCATGTATTAAAAATAAAGTTATAAGTGATATAATTATTGAAATTGGATTGGTCCATCGTCATTCGAGCAGGTCAATTAAAGATGACAAAATCGGCTCTATCTAAAGAGCTAAACTAGATCACCCGACATTTTGAACGGAAATGGACCATAGTAAGCTTAGCCCGGAATATTCTCAGGTCCAACAAGTCTTGCAGGCTATCGCCGCAACCCGATTAATTTTAGGCAAAATTTCATGTGCATAGTTGCACGGTGCAATTCGGGTTGGACATTACGATTCATGACCGATCACATGTAATACCCTTTGACTCATGACCCGAATTGCACGGATTTAAGATTCGTGCAACTGGTGCACAAGAAATCTCTCCTAAATTTTATTATATTTCAAAAAGATATACAGTGCTGAGTTCTTAATTTTCGAGCCGACACAATTTTAAAGCACCTGGCCCGACCCAACATATGATATTAGATGCGGAGGTTATAACTCCCAATCATTGATGGTCACCACTCATTCTTTCTTGGCCTTTCATTTCCCTCTTTCTGAGGTTTATAGCTATGGCCCCTCTTTTTTAAATACTCCATGGTTAAAACACGTTTTATCTCGAAACGAACGTTTAATTACCAAAGTAAATGCTTCATTTTATTTTGTTTAAAATAAAATTAATACTTCCTTCGTTTTTTTTTTATGTGTCCTATTTTATTCATTCAACCAAACTAATTTTTTTCATTAATTAAGATATTAAAACAAATCCTCAACCTTTTAACCACTCCGAACTTATTGATTTTATCAAGTTCACAATTTCTTATTCATTTATTATGGTTATTGATGGAAGAAAGATGATAAAATGACATCAATAATAAAATGGAACAGATTAAAACAAACGATGCTTTCATTAAATGGGACACATAAAAATGAACGAAGGGAGTACATATTTATGCTTCAAGCATTGGTGAGACAAAGATTAATAGTCAGCTAAGCTTAACAGAAGAGTAAAATGATGTTCGACTGAGGCTATAAATTCTTCAAAATATCTTAAAACCTCTTAGAATCAGTAAGCTTTTATTAAATAAATTTTAGCCAAAACACGTTAAAAAGGGTGTTTGACTAAGCTTATAAGCTCTCAAATTCTTTATAATATGTTTAAGAACTTATAAACTCCTGAAATGTGTTTAACAAAATAAAATATTAAACAATTTTCTAGTCCATTTTATTTTTAAGATATTAAAAATTATACTCAAATTTCTTATACTACACACACTTTACACACACTATATACATTTCCCACACTCACATACTACGCATAAGCTTTACACATATTTCACGCAGTATGTACTTATCTCACACACACCACATACTAATAAAAATATATGTTTGATAATGCTTTCAAATTAGTCGTCCAAGTTCATAACTAAATTAATCATTTAATTCAGTCATTAGTTTATAAATTTATTATCTAAATACTTTATTAATTTATAAACTCATAAAAATTACATCTCGTAAATAATTGGAACAACTTATAAAATGTTGGAGATTATACGTCTTTCGGAATAAGTTGTCCCAATTAATAGGGGGACAAAGTGAAAACAATCTAAACACGTATCGTATTTCTCTCTCTACACCGGCAGTATAAAGCCTCTCTCTAAGTCGTCTATAAAGAAGTGAGTCAGCTCAGTAATCCATGAACAAACTCACCACTTTCAGTTATGGAAAACCCTCACATGTTTAGGTCTCCATCTGACCCCATGGAATTCCTCTCCCGCTCCTGGAGCGTCTCTGCCGTCCAATTCTCCAAATCCTTACCTCCGCCGCCGCCGCCGCCGCCTGAAAATGGCGGCGCATTAATTGTACACGAAGATATTGCGGCGGAGTTGGAGGGCATTTCTGGAAATCCTTTCTCTTTTGCTTCTTCTCACACTTCCCAGCTTATCATGGAACGGATAATGTCTCACTCTGTGAGTAAAGATGTAAGCTTTCACCCTCGTCTGTGTGTGTGTTTTTTTGTTAGTTTCAGGGTCGGAGTTAGAATTTCATAATGAGTGGCGAAGTATTTCTTTTACGATATTTATTAAAGTTTTAGAATTTAAGGGGGACGAATTCAGTGTTTAACTACAATTACACTATATTTATATACACTATACTTTCGATAGAAAATTTAAGGGGGCGGCTGCCGTCGCTAATCGCCCGCTGCTCCGTCTCTTGGTAGTTTGTGGTACCAATCTCTCTTACAAAATTTTAACTAGTTCCGACTAATTTTTAGATAGGTGCTAAACTTTCATTCCCAACTCCTTCATGTCTACTTATACCACCGACCTAATGCTATTTCTTAGTTTGTCGTCTGATTAGCGGCTAGTAAGCAACTTTTACAACGTTGAGACAAATTATACATTTTATTGAAAAAATATGAACACATCAAAGATGTTTGTTCGATTAAAAACTAATTGCGATTGCTTATACTTTTAAAAAAATGTTCGTAAAATGAAAAATTCTGCTTGTAACTTTTGGCACGAATGAACTAAATTTAAGTAGAACGTGCTATTTACGTATACCGATTTTCATTGAAATAAAAATAAAAGATAAATATTTTCTGTTTGAGAATGAAAAAATAAATATTTTAAGTACTTACAAAACACTACGTTATTATAACGATGCTGGAAAAAAATCTTTCTTTTTGTCCATATTCTTTCTTGTTGTATCTACTGTGTGTTAGTGTGTGTAAAATTGTTTTTTGACTAGGTTCTTGATTCTTGGATTTATTGGTGATAAGGAGATTATTGGAAGTTTTCTGTTTTCCTTGTCTGCCTAAATTAGAATCCCTCCGTCCCTTCTTATCTTGCACACTTTTTTTAACCGGTCGTCCCACACATCTTATCTTGCACAGCCTAAAAACAAGCTATAACATAATCTCTATCCTCAATCGACCTTTGAAAAGTTAACAAATAATCATAAAATAATTTTTCGTAATACCCGTGTCGATTTCCTGTGCAAGATAAGTCGGTATGGAGGAAGTACTACCTTCCCTTTTTTTCTTTAATTTTAACCTATGATAAAAAAGAATTAAGAATTATGTGAAATTGATAAATAAACTCATAATTAATTGTATATTTTCTTTTTAATATTAGTACGCTTAGTACAATTCCTAGTCGGATTAATCCCTAACCACTAATCTAAATTCTGCCAAACTGAATTACAATCAATTTCTTATATTATTGCGTTTAATTATACAAGAAACATCACAAGAAAATACAAAAAATAAGTTAAAAAAGATAACTATTTATTAACATTTGGCAAAACTTAAAATTACAACTAAAAAGATTGTTCATCTTGTCTATGAATTTTTTTTTTCTTTTTATTCACTCTAATTTTTTTAATTCGATAGTTTTCTAATAAATGTACAACATTTGCAGCAGGAGGTATCACCACGTACTTCAGGAAGGCTATCCCATAGCAGTGGACCTCTAAATGGGGGTAGTTCTGTCTCTAATAGCCCCCCACTCTCCCCCTCTCAAATGGATGACCCCAAGGTATGTGTGTGTGTGTTTTTTTAATAAAAAAATATTTTTTTGATTTTTTTTTTATAATTTCTGTTTGTTCTTTGTTTAGTCTATGTACTTTTTTCTTAACTCTACGCTATTCAGTCGGACTGGATAATCTAATCATTTGGCTTATGAAGTGAAATGAGATTAATGAATAATTATAATTTGATCTTTATTCACTTTTTAAATATATAGTTGGATCATTCAGTCGAGCACTGCTCAATCGAATAGTATAGAATATCTCGTACTTTTTTTCTGTCTGCATTTATTTACTCATCCCATTCTTGTATACCTCAATTTTGTTTTTGGAATTTGCAATTTATTTGGCTGTTTTTTGCACAAAGCCAGAGAGAGAAAGCATATCTTGACTGAAATCTTGTTGTTGAGAAAACATATTTATCTTATTTCTTTGATGAGGAAACAAATTAGAGGTGACATAATTGATCTCGCCCTGTTCAACCGATCGATATTTAGATGAATTAGATCATAAAAATCTTGATTAAAATATCAGGTCCAATAAATCTAATCTGATGGATCTATAACTAGGGGTATAAGTGAGTGAGACAACTCGCTAACCACTCGGAATTGACTCGTAAAAAGATTAAAATTGACCCGAGATAAACAAAGCGAACTCGAGTAGGTGTGTCGAGTTCGAACTCATTGATACTCGACTCTATAGACTCGCAAACTTAGTCGAGCTTGTGTTAAATTACTAGTTACCCTTTAGGGTTGACATAATTATAGATATATCCTGATTCTAAATTAAATGTTTCCAATTTTAATTTATTTTTATATTCGAGTCGATCTCAAGCTCAACGAGTTTCTACCGAGCCGAGTCTGAGTTTAAAAATAATGAACTCAGATGAGCTTGAGTCAAGCTTCGGGTGTTTTAGTCAAGCTCGAACCTATCAGTATTCAATCCAACTTGTTTACATTCCTACCTATAAACCTATTAGGCTGTGAGCTAGTTCGACATATCGAAGTGCATTTGAGGACGATATGTTAGGCTCCTAAATCTCAGATCTAAGGAAATTTTGACCCGGTCCGACTCGATTTGTTGTCGCTTAGGTCACATCTAGAATAATTTTAGGTGTGATTGTCATGAATATGCATAAATGTAACTAATTTGAAACTGATTGCCTAGCAACAAAGGAATGTGAGGAATTTAAGATGTGGGGCACCAATAATATTGGTTTCTGGTTGTTGTTTATTTCCCAATACAAAAACCAACTCACACCAGAAAATTTGTCTAGTTTCTTGGTGGCCTGTCCTATGAATGGTCAAACGTGTCAAAGTGGGCCCCGCATGGCCGACATTTTAGACAGACTAGACTGTAAGAATCGTAGTTCGAAGTATTGTTTGAAACACTAGGTCCGATTTTGTAAATCAATGATCCGATAAATATTAATGTATTTTAGGAGATACGTTGGACTAGGTTCACTATGTTTCATCTGATAAAATTTGATGACGCACTGATATATGACATTTGCTGGACAGATTCGGGCATGACAACTCAAATTGCCACCTCTAATAATAGTCTCATTAATTGATTGAAGATAAGGAATTATATATTGATATGGAGAATTACCCTAGAAGGACTAAATTTTGAGTATTTCTTAATTTAGGACCTAGATTTTGTTACCAATTCTAGGTTATTTCTTGAAAACTAAGCGAAACATTATCCTACAGTACAATATATTGAAGATTATATTCCGTAATGAAGATTTTAATATATTCTACGCTAAATTTTTTGATAAATTCCGTACTGAAAATTTCAATGTACTATACACTAGCTTATGTATATTCGATTATGTTTTCTATTTTTCAAGACTTAAGCACTGAATTAATAATAAAATTAAAAATATAAACTCCTTGTTAAAAAAACTCAAAATTTAGACCTAAATTAAAACAATCCGAAATGCAGACCCAAATCACCCATGAGATCAACTGTTATATTTTGATGTTACATTTTGTGTTTACTACATTCACTATCCGATACGTATATGGTATGATGTCACAAATTAATATGTATATATATGAACAATAATTTGTATAAACCAATATTTCAATTTTAATTTAATTTATCCATGCAGTACTCTCAATCATACGACGCCGTTACCGCCAACCACTACAAAAGCTTCGCCACCAGCACCACCGGGAGAAAGACGGTGGGGCGGTGGTTGAAGGACCGGAAAGAGAAGAAGAAAGAAGAGGTGAGGGCGCAAAACGCGCAGCTTCACGCCGCCGTTTCTGTTGCCGGTGTGGCAGCTGCCATCGCCGCCATTGCTGCCGCCACCGCAGCCTCGTCGAGGGCCGGAAAGGACGAACAGATGGCCAAGACCGACATGGCCGTGGCATCTGCCGCCACACTTGTGGCGGCGCAATGCGTTGAAGCCGCCGAGGCCATGGGCGCTGAGCGCGACCACTTGGCCTCGGTGGTTAGCTCCGCTGTCACCGTCCAGTCGGCCGGTGATATTATGACCTTGACGGCCGGTGCCGCTACTGGTGAGTATCTTGCTGTTTGTTTTGGGTGGAAATTTGGCCGGCTTGGCCTGGTTAGTCGAGCCATATTTCGGGCGTGGTTTAAAATTTTATCGGGTCAAAATTAAATGAGCAAAGTATCTTGTAGTATGGTTACAGGTGAAAATTTGGCAGCCCGGTCCGTCGGGACAATGTTATTTGCTGGAATCGGCTAGAAAAAATATTGGGTCAAAATTAACAAGCAATGCTTGATCTATCCTTTAAATACTCTCTAAGTTATGTTTTAAATGTTAATGTCTCGTTTTCTTAGTCCAATTAAAAAATCTTAATTTTTTTTTATTACAAAAATTACTTATATATAATTAAATACGGTAAATTCAAAAATAACATGAGCCTTTTAAGTAATATTGATGATTTTAAAGACTTGTGTTTTTCCTAAATTGATTAAAAATAAGAAGTCATACCTTTTAAAAAACATGACTCTTTTTAAGAAATGGAAAGAATAATTATGATTTTATGGTCGGTCGTGGGCTTTGACCCATGGGTAAATTTCTAGCCAAGAATTGAGATGCAACTCGTCCAAATTTATCGTCGATCACACCTATCGAGCTAAGCAGATTTTGTCACCTCTATAAATCAAATCTTATCATCATTTTTATAGTTTTTTGCTATGTTTGAGATCAAATAATGACAATTTTATGGATTCATGATTAGTATTTCGATGTAGGGTAAACTATATGAATCATATCTTATTATCGTTTTCACTCTAACGCGTAAAATGTTTTTTAGCATTGCGCGGAGCCGCGACGCTAAAGGCGAGGGCATTGAAGGAAGTGTGGAACATCGCGTCGGTGATCCCTGTCGACAAAGTGATAGGGGTGCCGACCGGGGGCAAAAATGGAAGTTCGTCCGGAAGTTTTAGTGGCGAACTTGGTCTTGAAGAGAACTTTCTTGGTATATGTAGTAGGGAATTGCTTGCTCGAGGCTGTGAACTCCTCAAGAGAACTCGAAAGGGTATTTCCGTCATTTTCATAACCTCACCCCTATTCATATTTAGAGGTGGCAATTCTGCCTAATTCGGACTGTGTCAGGTCGTATCAAAATTTTATCAAGGCTATGGTCAGTTCGACTCTACCTATTTTCTTATAATATACTAAGAAAATAGGGCCGGCCCATAACTTATCGGGTCACATATTACTTCTGACCTTGATTTCTATGATCTAGACATTAAAAATATTGGATCGACTGAACCGATCTATCTAGTCGGACCGCTTTTGCCGCCCTACTCGTGTTACATAACTAATAGTTGCATTGGTAAATGCAGGTGATCTTCATTGGAAAATAGTTTCTGTGTACATTAACAGAATGGGTCAGGTGGGGCCCTCTTTCTCCATGATTGAACAATCAAACTCTTTGCCTAAGAAATTATACCCTACTTTACATCTTATCATGGGACTTCATTTAAGATTAAAAGCTGCAAAAATACAAAATTTGAATCTACTTTTTTTTTTTTTTTTAACTTTATTGTGATCTAAAACATTTTTTTTAATATATAATTTTTTTATTTATTCTTTTTATAGGTGATGTTGAAAATGAAGAGTAGACATGTTGCTGGGACAGTCACCAAAAAGAAAAAGAGTAATATATATCTCCCTCTCATTTTATTTATTTATTACTCTCTTTATTCCATATTAATTATCGTTTTAGAAAAAAATGAAAAAATTAAGGATGAAATATTTTGACAAATATACCTTCAGCTAATATTAGGGGATACAGATTTGACCGAATAAAATATCTGTAATAAGTTAAAATAAGAGATATTTTAGGATTGAACCGGAGAAAATTAGTGAAAAATAGCTAAACGTCAATTAATTGGAAAAATGAATAAATAGCTAGAACGACAATTAATATGGAAAGGAGGAAGTACTCCCTCTGTCGTGCTCTAATTTGCTTACTTTCTTTTTCGGTTTGTACCAATCTAATTTGTCAGCTCACAAATGAAAAATTTCTTTCACAATCTCCACCTTAAAAATTTTAACATTTGAAAAAGTCAAATATTCTACAAAATTTGCTTTATTTTAACCTCCGCGTCCGGCCAAGATAGGCAAATTGGACCGGGACGGAGGGAGTATTATATTTTTTTGCTTTTGCTTTTTACTTTTGTATTATGATGAGAACAGAATTGGAGGTGGTGGGCTATCTTCTATTTGGGGATTTGAGAAAGTAAAATGCATATAGTTAACAAAGATAAAGAAAGTTATCATCTTTATCTTTTTTACTTTCTCTTACTTTCTTGTTTTTTAATTTATTTTTTCGAAATATTTAGATATAGTGCTGGAAGTGCGGAAGGATATTCCGGCGTGGGCGGGCCGGCACTTGCTCGAAGGTGGGGAGCACCGGCGGTACTTCGCGTTGAAGACCGTAGCACGTGGGGTCGTCGAATTCGAGTGCAAGAATCAAAGGGAGTATGATATATGGACTCAAGGAGTATCAAGATTGCTCACAATTGTCGCAGATAAGAATAGACACAGACAGTGACATGCTCCATTATGAAAGTTCTATGCTACTTCATGAGATAGTGCATCAGTCTATTAATTATACGTTATATGATCAGTGGAATTAAGACATGATTTTATGGGGTAGCATAGAATTTTCTGTTGTGTTCGGAAACTCTAACCTTAAATCTTGTAAGTGTGGTTGGGATTAGTGTTGAGAAAGGGAGGTAAAGTTTTTAAAGTGAAAACACAAGTGGGGTCAATTTTTACTTTGAAGAATGTGTGTTTTAGTTAAAGTAGAAAACCATGTGATTTATCAAGTTTTTGTTGTATCTTTTGTAAGAAAGAAAAAAGGGGTATCTTGGACTGGGGTTGGTCAAAAAGAGTGGGAAAAGCTCATTTTTTTATTAAATGTTATTACATGACAATCCCTTTAACTATTATTGGGACATAGATTAATTAAGGTTTGTTACTAGGAAGTTTGATATGTAGTTAATTATTACTTTGGGTATTAAATGTGTTTGTATTTAGTGGATTTCCGTGCAGTAACTCGTTGAATGTATGTCACATGTTATATGTTAAAAATTTAATGGTCATACTTTTCTTGATTTAAACTACTTTGTCACATGATTTGAACTACTTTACCACATGTCTTACATCCAACGGGGTTACTGCACTACCTCATGGAATATCATAGAATTTCCCTACCTGTTTCATGGGGTGATTTAATTGTTTACATCTACTGATTAATGATGAGGAATTTGAGAGATGAATTTTGAAACTTATTACTAAACTCATTCAACTTGTTTGGCAAAAAAATCAAATCATGGGATTTTAAATTCATCAAAACTTTCTAGTTTATTTTGAAGAGGTTTAAATTCTTCCGATGATCTAGTCATTTTAAAATTCATTGTCGCTCTCTCATATATGTATAACCACATAATCATGCACACACTGCACTTACAACACATACTCTACACACACACATGCACACACACACAGACACTTCATATGTACAAAATACACATGCATCATACACTACACACATGCCATACACACAATGCACACGCTATTCACATATTTAAAACACACTTCACACCTATACACACTTCACATACTAAACACATAGATTTTACACACATGCCACACATACACATACTACAGATACACATTAGATATCCGCTCGACACAACTAATACACTTCACGCGCCCATATACAAACTATATACACACTTGACACACACACCCACACTGCGCACATACTTTAGACACATTTAACACACACATTTCACACACTTTCATTATCATCCGCGACACATCTCCTTGACCTTAATCCCCTTACCATTCGTAATTTGGACAATATTGTAAGGTTCAAGATGTTTCTCAACCCGTAACTTCAAGTCCCTAACCAAATTTCAAGATATAATATTTTCGCAACTGCCACTATCAATAATCAGTTCAAAAATACGATTAGAAATTGTGCGTCGGGTTCATTAAATGCGTTCCTCAGCGAATTGAAGTATTCTCGACACTGGACTTGGGATTTGGTCGGATGATTCCACCATATTTCTACAAGTCTCTTCTCTTCCATAGCTCCGAAATTCCATTAGTTCTGCTCGATGCACCATATTCTAAGCCTCACTAAGGGTTAAGATGATTTGGCACCCGATCTTATTACGCTGGCTTCAATTCATGAACATATCTCGCAACTTGTTGTCCTTCAGTCTTGGTCGCTCTAATCTCTACCAGCAAAATTGCAAGTGTACGGTGTAGTAGCAACAAGTGGCAATTAAGGTCCTATACCACAGAGACTAGTGAAAATGAACCTAATTAAATTACTACGGTGTCCCTAGTACTTTAGTGTCTAAACGGATCAAATGTATGATTGGTTTGATGGTTGTGACCCTACTTACCAACTATCAAGACCCTACGATAATAGCAAGAGAATGACTCATTAAACTAAACTGTGACTATAAATCAATAACAAATTACTGATGACGATTAACCAAATATTAAAAGTTATCTAAGGATATAGATTTCAAAATTAATTATCGTGAAAAGCAATCACACATGGATACATATATAAATAACTATAATTAGGTCGGATCTATGGGGCTAAATAATACTTCAAGCCAAAATTTATATGACTCAGCCCATTTAAAATATCGGTCGTATCGATTTTGCCACCTCTAGGAATGAGATGGTTCTAGCGAAATTTGAGGACAATTGTGCATCTCTCTCAGATTTTTTATTTTTAAATAATAATTTATTATTGTTGTCAAGGGTATTTTATCTGTACGTAACAAATACTCCCTCCGTCCCACCTTATCTTGCACACTTTCCTTAAACGGCCGTCCCACCTTATCTTGCACAGCCTAAAAAAGGAAAGTTATAACATAATCTCCACCCTCAAAAATCTTCACTTTCAATCTCCACCTTCAAATCACCTTTGAAAAGTCAACAAACAACCAAAAAGCAACTTTTCTTAATATCTGTGCCGACCCCCCCTGTGCAAGATAAGCCGGGACGGAGGGAGTATCTTATTATCTAAATTAGTGAGATGCGCTAAGAAATTTAGTGGGTTACAAATAATCCACGTCTATTGAATATTTTTCTTGTCAAGCAAAGATTTAACCCATATGAACACTCATTAACCCAATGAAATGGACCAGTCCAATTAACTAAAGCCCACGAACTTCATTAACTCAGGTCCAATTAACTAAAGCCCAGCCCAATGAAATGACCCACTCCACTTAATTAAATTAAATCCCAATAAGCATTTTTGCACTTTTGACTTAAAAAAATAAGTTTGAGTGCTTTTAAATATCTGCCTCTGGTTTAACGGTGATTTAAAATAACTTATTTCAAGTAGAAGTTAATAGCAGGTCAAAATGCTTTTTTCTGCTTATGTATACAACTTCTATTAAAAATTATCTTTTTGCCAAACAATATAACTTTTACTTTTTGTATAAATTACTTATTATTGCAAACAATGCCTACTTTTTCTTAAAAGCAAATCTTCCATAATCTCTAAATTTAATCAATAATTCTAAGTAGAAGCAATCGTAAACACTCCCTTCATAGATCGAGTCTACTAAGGCTGTAAATGAGTCGAGCCAAGCCCAACTTGTAGGTGTCCATGTTTTGTTTATTTATTTCTAATCGAAACTCGAAACGCGCCGACCTGTGTTTGAAAGTGTTTGATTTTATTCATAAAACTCCACACATATGTTTGACCATATTTGTGAAATTTATGCTTGTAAACAACTAATGACTATGTACACGAATAATATAAGAATATTATGTTTTAAATAAAAGTAGAAAAACAAAACTAAAAGACAAATACATGTAAGTATTTTACGACACCTAGAATTACAACCAAAAAAAACGGAGGTAGTACTGGATATAATATACCTTCCCCACTTCAATTCTTGTGAGTGAAACTATTCTTAAAATACAAGGAAAAAAAAAAAACTAATTAATAATACAAAACACACACTTTCAACAAATTTTCTTCAGAACAGAGATGAAATTTAAGTGCAAGTCTTCTTTCCTCAATGCCTTCAACCTGTTTGATAAAAGTCCCAATCCATTTATAATATATTCATTCAGTCATCCCCATTAATAATTGCAAGGATATATAAGAAGAGGTTAATAATGTCAAGGTAAAGACAGATTGCTGCATCAATGTACTGATCATAGGTGAATCGCTTGATCAAGTTATCGGTATCGTAGATGATGAAGCCGGAGAAAACGAGCGCGCCGATACAGCCAATCACCTGCGTTCCGAATTCCCCCAAGGGGAAAAAGATCTGTAAACAGAAAAAAGGATCAGTTTAAGATAGAGTTTGATCAGAGGGTAAGAGATACAGAGAAGTGCGTAAACTTACGCGAATTAGACCGAAAGCAATTAGGAGGAGGAGAGCACAAAGCAAGAAAGGATAGAGGAAGCTGAAATCGGCTCCGCGTTTTGCAGCGAAGAAGGTGAAGAGAGTGAGGGCAACGGTGATGAGTAGGGTTAGGCCGGCAGCTATTAGCACGGCCTCTCCTGTATTACAGACGAAAAGGTGTTGTGAAAAGTTATGATTTTTTAATATATTTTGTACATGATAGATTCATAATACTATTAAACAGCTCAAAGACAACGGAGCAACACAACGGTTTTTTCGGAAAACTGTTGTCCTTTAAGAATAGTTGTTGTCGTGGATCCTCCTCTACGACTACGGATTTTGACCGTTGTCCAAAGAAAATATCATTGTTAGGGGGTTTACCATAAGATCACTTTTGACGACAGTTGCTACCCCCAAGACAACGGTCCAATAGAGGTGTCAATTCGAGCCCGTCCGATCCTACGCGGTCCATCGGACTAAGATCATATATTGGGTGAGTTGGACTAGCCCAAAATTCTATCAGACCAACAATTATTAAGCTCAACCCATCTCCCTCAAATTAACACATATTTTCTAGCTGGCCTGTCAGACTTTTGGCCCATTAAGTTGGATTTGCTGGGCTTGATGGTCACCTAAATTTCTACGAACCAGCCCCATCTAAAATATCGGTCAGATTGCTTCAACCTATTAGACCAGACCTATTTTACCGACTCTAGTTACCAGTAAGCGTGACGATCTCAAATTCGATTCGATGGACTTGACCCAATCCGACTTCAAATTTACTAAGAGAAACCCCAAATAAACCCGATACAAACCCAATTAATCAGATTTTTACCCGAAATCAATAATTTATTTTGAAATGTAATAATATATGTTTCAAATAATTTTTTGATGTATAATCCAAAATCAAACACAAACCCAACCCAATTCCCAATTACGAGTTGAGAAATGACTAGAAAGAATTTAAAACCAAAAAAATATTACCTTTTTTGTGAGAACAAGCAGCCCCAATCATAAACGCCATTGAAAAGGTGAAGAGAAACATGACAATATAGTTCCATGGATGCCGTTGTTGAACGCAAGTCATCATGAAGAGCACTGCATACGGGGACGGACCCAGGACACAAGGTCAGGGAGAGTTGACAAATAAGGAAACATCGATCAACATTAATATAGACGTGATAAAAAATATTAGATATATTATATTTATTATTTAAATAGAATAACAACAATATTTATCGATAAAGTGTCCAAATGTAACTTTAGTTACCTACTAGTATATAAAATTCAAATTGCGTATATTATGAAAATTGTCTAAATATATCCTAGTTTTTTAATAATTTTGAGGGGGATTATATTAAAATAAACACAATATTACATATTATATACATTTTAAGGATACAAATAATGGAGTAAGAGAATTAGATTAAAAGACTCAACTAAATCCGTTATAATAAATGTGAAAGCTAAACATAATATGGAATGTATATCGAAGATAATGAACTTGGATATATATATATATCATGACATTTGATTCTTTTTGTATGTTCATGACATTCAATACATGTTTATGATCTTCGACATAGTTTTGATATTTTAAAGATGATTGTTTATATCTTATTCAATCATATCTAATTAACATGGCTGATGAAGAGCACCGTAAAAATCAGAGTAAAGGAGTCAACCGAATATGAAGCTAAACATGACATCAGAGGTTTATCATGACATTCGATATATCTTCGCTATGTTCATGGTGTTCGTCAGATGTTTAAATCAAATGACATGATCTTCAACCTACCTTCGATATTTCGAATGTCATTGTTTATATCATTTTAATTGTTCATTTTGGTTCCTTTTCCGAAATTCATAATTGTTTATGCACTATATATAACCTCGTGAAAATAGAAATTTACATTTTCGCGGCAATTCACTATGCTTTTGACATCATCTTGTTTATTAGGGTAGTGCATGTATGTCATTTATAACAATAAAAAATTAAAATTTAACACGGACATCTAAAGTGTACGTGTAATTATTCGACAATTTTAAATTTCAACTAGCAAAATAACCAAATTCGATCAATTAAAAATGAAAAGAACAAAATTATAAAAATAAAAAGATAATTAACTGATTTTGGGATCAATCGTAGGTTACAAAGACTATTTCTGCAATTAGAACTTCAAAATAATTACACCACATATATATACATAGTAAAAATCTTCGACTAACTTTGACTATTGCCTACACTAATTGACCATTTACGTGTTTTCTCCATTCGTCCCTCCCCGTATAAGTATATCTATTCTCCGTCTAACCCTGCTTAAACTCCCACTAATTATTAAGTCAGAATCTATCGTCTAACAAGCATCTAACAACTTCTACAATATTGATGTTCATATTCATATATATCAAAATCAGAAATTCTCGCGACAAAAAAGGTCAATTATTTTGGACCAAATCCTTAAGTTAGAATGATAATTATTTTGGGACGGGCAAAAATCAAATTTTGACAAAAATTTAGGTTAGAATAACAATTATTTTAGGAGGAAGGATATATACACATATATATACTATATATGTATGTATGTATATGTGTATATATATTATCAGAATCATCAATTCTGGGTGGAAATAAAACACAGAAATCAAATTACTCACATATGAAGGTAAGAACAATGACCGAAATCATGATATAAACTCCCGTCGGCGTTCGCATGAATTCGCGAACCGGATTAACGAACGTCATCGTAATCGCGACCCCAAACGTGATGAGCAACTGCACGCACAGGATGGAATACACTTTACGGATGAATCCCCATCGGAGCTGCGGATTCTCCTGCATGCCCGGGTACAGCTGCCCGTTGCCCGCCTCCAAATCGTTTTTGTTTGCGTAAAACGACATCGTTTCTCCCCTCCTGAAGAAACCGCAGAAGTATGTGAAATTTTCTGATCGGAAAATTATTGATTCTGATCGGAAATTTTATGTTTCTGATCGGAAAATTTACGGTTGCGGAAGAGAAGAGGATGTTTATATGGTGGATTTGTGGGGGAATTGGAAGACGAAGGGGGAAATGTGTGAGTTTTAGAGAGCGGGAAAATCGGAAATGGTGATGATCATTATTCATTAGCGATTGTAACTGAATCTCTTCTGCGTGTTTTTTGTGTGTGTTTTAGTGTGTGTTGATTTTTATTTTTATTTATTTTTTTTGGTGAAAGTGCATGTATGTGTTTTGAATTTTTGTGGTTTTATTTAAAATATAAAAAATAGCTACCCTAAAATAAATTTCCTAAAAATATATTGATGTATTTTTCCTTTTTTTTTTTTTTCATTCACCAAAAAATATCATGTAATTTTGTGCTACCTCCATCCCAATTCTGTCTCACTCCAAAATCGAGCCATACAATATAAATTGTGAACTCCAAACATATGAATCATGATCCCTAAACTATTATTTATTGAATTATAAACACTAAACCATGACTAACCGATATTTGGTAAATTTTGGAGCTGTGGTTTGGATTGGGCTTTAACATTTATTTAATCGTCAATGGCCCGATTTTTTTTTTAACAACCATAAATAGGAAACTTTAATTTTTACAAAATGATATACTTCCTCCGTCCCGAATGAACTTGCACCCCTAAGGGTACACACATAAAAAAAAAATGTTTTTTGCTTTTATGTTGACTTTTCAAAGGTGAATTTAGGGTAAAGATTTTGAGGGTGGAGATTGTGTTATAACTTTCTTTTTTAAGAAAATGTGCAAATTGCTTGGGACGGATCGAATTAGAAAGTGTAATTTCATTCGGGACGGAGGGAGTGTATCACTTTGTGGAGTTGGATTGGGCTTAACATTCACCAATGGGCTTGCAATTAGCTTCTTGGGCCATATTCATCAACTCCTTTAAATCTTTAGGGAGCAGGCCTGTTTCCTGAGGGCTTTTTCCGGCCTCTTTGGACTGATGTAAGTCCAGTCCGGTATTATATATTATTGGATTGGTACGTATATATAAATTAAAATAATATTATTTTTTTACTTTTTATATATAAATCTGATACAATGATGTATAACTTATGAGGTATTACTCATGAGGTAGGATAAAAAATCTTACTTTTTTTATTACAAAAATCAGGACCATTTTGTTGAGGTCGTTGTTCTAAAAGCCACCGCCTACTTTTACGAGCATCTAGCGTCTTTTAAAATATTGATAAAGACTCTGCTTTGTATTTATATAGAGCAATATTTGTTTTTGCTCTAATAAATGACTGAATCTGGACTCAAGAAAATTCTTACATATCCCAAGTGACACTATTTCCATTCCGTATGATGCACGACACGTGGGTAAAAAGTAACTTATTTTAGCCCCTTTTATCATGTACAATCTCTGTTCACAAAAGAATGTCGTTTTAGGGAAAACTTATTTTCACAAAAGAGTTATCATTCTAGCAGTTTTTACTTATTTCTTTCAACATTGTGTTTAGCTAAATCTAAGAAATTTTCATACAAATCTTATAATATTATATAAATAAGGATGGAGGAAAGATGAATAAATTTATGGAATAAAAAAAAATAGATGGAGAGTTGAATAAAGGAGTGTTGTATATTTCATAATCTCTTAAATTTCACCTAAAAGTCTAAATGACACTTATTTATAAACGGAGGGAGTATTACACATCTAATATAGTGCAAAATGAACTTTTAGATAATATTATGATTAGTTTTTTCTATATAAATTCATATACCAATATATTCATTACTCCTTTCGTCCTGGCTTAATTTGTTTACTTGTCTTTTTTGTTTGTCCTTAATAACTTTGTCAGCCCAAAAAATGAATTTTTTCTCACAATCTCTATCATCAATATCATCACCCTCAATTTTCACCTTTGGAAAAGTAAAAAAATTCACAAAATCTATTTTTTCTTAACTTGTGTGTCCGATCAAAATAGACAAAATAAGCCGGGACGTAGGTAAATATATTCAAGTATATATAAAGTACTAGCTAGTATGGCAAAAAATAGGTGGGTACAAATGTCCTGCCATGTGTACAGGCCCAACTTGTTTCACTAAACACAGAAAATGGATGGCTAGAAATGTTCTGCCACTTGAAGTATAATTCGAATTTTTATTCTAGAATAATACTTCCTCCGTCCCAACTGATTTTACACATATGAAAAAACACGTATATTAAAAAAAAAAAATTATCTTTTATCTTTTAGTTAATTTTTTCAAAGATAAAAGTTAGGGGTGGAAAATTATAAGATAAATTTTCTTTTCAAGGATGTACAAACTTGTGCAGGACAAATTAAAAGGAAAAGTGTTTAAAATTAAACGGGTCGGAGGTAGTATTTCTATTCGTTTGTCAAAATTAGTCCTTCATGTTTAGTTATGTAATATAGGAAAATTTTTATTTTTAATCTTGTGACTTAGGTCTTGTTGAAAACTAATCTCGTATGGTTTTCTTAAATTTTAGTTTTAATTTTGTATATTTATTAGATTATCCGATTTGAGAATAAATTTTGCCGTAATTCCCTTAGGTCGTCGAATTGATAACATGACGCATTTTTAGGCCATTTGGTGTACTCAGGGATTACATACAAATCTTTACACATACATGTTAACAGATGTCCACGGTAAACGGAAGAGCATTTCGAATTTGGACATAAGGTAACACATATATAGTTCGAAACGGAATGCAAAAATGCTACAAAACCAAAATTTCTCATTCTAGTATTCGAAATAGCTATGGATGTAAACAGGTCGGGTAGCGAATGAATATACCTTTACTATGTACTACCCTATTTGATAGTTGTATGATAACATATTCATATAATAATATATATTTGTGTAATCAAGTAGACGATATGATAATCGGGTGAGATCGATAAACGGGAATATCTTATACTCATAGGATAATTCCGCAGGTAAAATTAGCATCTATAAAAAAAACGACTGCCAACATGTGATTAGGGATTAAGCCAAGCTTCGAATTCTTCGGATCTCGACTCAAAAAAATATTCATTCAGAATCATTAGTTGGAGACGAATCAATCTTGTGCCTAATTTTGAACTCAACAAAATTTTCGAGTCGAACTCAAACTTATAGGTATTTGGTTTGCAAGCTCACGATCTTGTTCTCGAATGCAGGCTTGCAAACCAGCTCGATTATATATATAAATATATCAAACAAAAGAGCCAATACAGTAGGCTAGTTAAGAATTTCTAACGAAGTATTAACAAGTTTAGTAATTACATATTTGACGAACTCGAGCTTGAACCATGCTCCTTTAATATGTTATCAAGCTTTAATTTGTAGAATCGAGCTCGAATAATTCACAAGTTTAGTATTTAGAAAAACGAACCGAACTTGAATAAATTTTCTAAGTTCAAAGTCAAACAAAAAAAAAAAATTAAACGAGTCAAAATCGAATCTTCTATCATTCGACTTGATTCGACTCGTGTAGTTCAGGTGGAAAGGATAAAACGATAAATGGGAAATCATAAATTAAAGAGTAGGAACAAAACCTACTACCTTTATTGACAACAGCAGATGGGTTGTCTAACATTTGTGTTGTTATTTGGTCAGAACTACAGTAGAAAGGATGATCTGCAGTAATTATTATTTACTGTTCATGTGGAACGGAAAACCATAAAATAAATAATCCTCCCATTAAATACGCTCACCCACTGGATCGGTGGTTCGGATTTTTTATCACATTTGGTACAATATTTTTTATAATATATTATACTAATCATGTTACATAATCATTTATCATGTATTCGTGATGGCATCGTATACATATGTCGTGTTTATAATGAAATGTGGTAGAAAATATTGCATTGTATAAAGTAGAAGATCCAAAATGCAAGATAGGACTTTACTATACGGGTGGAATTTGCCCGGGCAGATAATTTTTAATTTTTTTTTTGTGTTTTTTATTTACTTTTTTTTTTAATTAAAATTACAAATATAATTGATAATTATTACGAGATAAAATTTTAATGTTAACTATCGTTTTGAAGCAATCTAAAAAATTAAAATTTCTTCTTTTTTTTTTTCATTTTTTTGACCCTCAATCGAGCATTAATGTTAAACTTTTAATTATCGTCTTCATAAATAATTTATTATTAATACTGCTTAATACATTTATAAAAAATTGTGTGCCCGGACAGAATTAAATTGTTTAATTAAATTAAAGTGGTACCTATATATAACGGGTCGATCAACTGATAAATGCAATCTTATTGGCCGGTCTATCCAATCCAATATTTTAGGTGGGACAAATTATAATAATTTTAACTCAAAATATTATCACGATCAGATTTGATATACAAATCTTAGTAAAGTTTAAAAGAATGAACCGAACTTATTCCAATATTTTCTTGATCCGATAAATTATTTGACCTGGCCCGACTTAAAATATGTTATTTAATCCGATGAGTTTAGTTGGGCAACCCTGAATTACGAGTTCACTTTATTTTCATTCTTCTAAGAGGAATAACATAATAAAGCATAACAAATAATCAGAAAAAAGCTTAAATCTATGCAAATTGTAAGCAACACCGCAACTACAAACCAATTTGGATCGTCTGTCCCAATTACACTGATTTAATCGTGTCTTACACATGAAAATTACGTTATCTTGAGAAGCCAACATGATAAAAAGTTTTCAGATTTGACCAAAATAATATATTATGTTGAAAAACGAATATAAAAATAAATTTTCAACTAGATCAAAACAACGTAATTTTATATACGAAACGATTGTGATACTGTAATTATATTACAAGAAATTTTCACATTAGAGATATGTATTAGTAAAGGATAATATCTGTTACTAAATAAAATGAAATAGATTTAGAATAGTGATGGGAAGTCACAAAAAAAAAATTAGTATCCTATAATGATGAAATATCAATAGAATATTAGGGACGGACATAAAGGTTAATTACAGCAATCCCACCAAACTATCAGCATTTTTGCAAATAAACCACTAAACTTTTTTTCTTTCACCAACATACAAACTATACGGGTTTGACAGATAAACCACCAAACTTTTTTTTTGACCATTTTTCATCAGAATTCGGCACGCGACATGTGCATGTACACTTTTAGTGGTGTATTTTGTCCAAACAACATTTTTAGTAGGTAGAGGAGTAGTTCATCTTCAACAATGGAGGTTCTAGATATTGGAAAAGAATACTGTTGATGATTCAAATGAATTGTTGGTGTGAAGGAAATTTACACTTTTGGCTACTAAAAAGGTCGTTTGGACAAAAAGAAACCCTTAAAATTTTATCACGCGCAAGTCACATGCCGAATTCTGACAAAAAATGTCGGAAAATAAGTTTGGTGATTTATCTGCCAAACCCATATAGTTTATATGTATTGACACCAAAAAAGAAAATTTTAGTGATTTATGCGTAAAAATGCTGATAGTTTAGTGGGTTTGCTGTAATTAACCCACGGACTGCATCTCTATTCTTCAAGTAATTTTGCCTCTCATTTCATGATAGAGTAGTCACCAAATTTAGACACGGGATCAATAGACCTCTAAATTTCAGAGACAAGCATTATGGAGATCAAACATTCACCTTTAAGCCCGTCATTATTGTAATTTAAAGACATATTATATGATTAGAGACGTATTTTCGGTCTCTAGTGTAATCTTTTTTTATTGTGTTGACTAGGGCCGTAAATGACTCGAATCGAGCCGAACGTAATGTTTTTCAAGCTTGTCTAAAATATTATCGAGATTTTAGTATAATGTTTGAGCTTGTTTGGTTATTAATCGAATCGAGCATGAATGAGCTTTAATCGAACCGAACAGGAGTCGAGATCGAATAGTTTGATATTTTACACTTGTTTTAGCATCTTTAACTTATCGAGCTCGAGCTTTAGATTTTATCAAACATTAAAGTATGTTCAAGCTTTTCCTATATATTTAATCAAACATAGTTCGAATAAACTTTCAACAAACGATCACGAATCGAGTATCGAATAACTTGATTTGATTTTCACCGGTAACGTTGAGAGAGCATAAAACATTAAATGTAATATTTTCTCAAAGTCAGGACCACAGAACAGTCTGATCTCTAAAGTCTAAACTACTGTACTACACTGTATTTCTGCATATATATTTATATAGCAAAATTAATAATAATAATTTTGTTGAAAAGTACAAATTTTGACAAATACTAATTTCCTAATCTGTCACGACATTCTCTATTTCAGTCTGTGTTCCATCTTATAATTCAAAACAATCAATACACGTCACGTATATACGATGATATCACTAATTAACCTATGACGTGCGGTGGATATAATGGAATACTAATCTGTCATGCTAAGGCATGAAAAGCTTATTTCTACACCTGCATCTCCAAGCTTCTGGATAATACTCCAATTTCATACTGAAACCGGGTTGAATCGGGACGTGAACCGGTTGACACGGCGCACAATCCGCGCACTTCGATCTGCATGTCGGCGGCGATGACCCGGGGCCGCTCAATCGCCGCCGAGTCGCCGCCACCTCCTCCTTAATCTTCCTCACACCAATACCTACGGAGAGATTGTTAGAACTGGAAATTATAGAGAATAAAAGGAGACATTTCATACAATACGTGAGACATAGATTTCACTTGTCCACGCATCTATTTCATTTTGGTCGATTCCTTGTGAAGTTAGAAAAAGAAAGACACATGATAATTAAAAAAAATCTTATTTTTAATTTTTTTCTTTTATTATTATTATTATTATTATTATTATTATTATTTGTCATTGTGTCTTACACTTCTAACATCACCAGAAATTAATTAAAATGAAATAAAGAGGGGATCCATGTCCGGATGGGGGCGTGGTGATTTAACTCAAATAATTTTATTAATTACTACTTAAAAATTTAATTTTTTTTTATCATTTTTTAATGATGATTGGACAATGTTTTATTAATTTTACTATAATTTATCCCAAGACAAACACTAAATTTAGAATTCTTGCAATCAAAATTTCTACGTTCCACTCAATTAATAAACAAGCATAGAAAATTAATAAGCAGAGGGTGAATAGTATTTTTAATCCCTTTAATTCTTCACAAATTTATATAAGAATTTCTTTTAAATAATCCTTTTAACTTTACAAAAATTAACGAGTTCGGTTCGATCACCACCTACGACACTAAGACAATCGGTGCTGGTGGTGTGGACCACATTTTTCATTTTCTTTTCTTACACGTGATTTTACAAAATGAAATCGCGTCAGTACGACCGGTTAATTTACCCGTTGTAGAGAGGACATGACGAATTTGTCAAAAATTTTAAGTTAAATTATCAAAATTGAATTGGTCAAAAATAATGAATTTCAATAAGAAATAATAGAATTTAACGGACTAAAAAAACTATTTAACCGACACCTAGATGATATGCATTGGGAAGAAGAAGATATTTATAATTATTGAAGAAACTAAAAGAAATGCATTTATAAATTTAAATTATTTTATTTTATTTTATTTTATCTTTTAGGAAATTCACAACTCTTTATGAATAAACACCAATTGATAGAAATAATTTATCCTTCTTCCAATATGCGACATTTCATACATAGCTAACAGGTTTCCCTATCCCGAAATCTCTCTGCTGCGAAAATCTCCGACTAATTTTTAGATGTTAGACCAGTCTATGCTTTCATAAGTCTATCTATCTGCCCAGACCACTCTCTACCGCAACTCGATCATCGTCTAGCGATTTTTAAAAAATATCGTTAAGTATATCTATCTGCCTAAATGCTTTTCTACCGCAACTCAACTACCGTCTAGCGATTTTTACAATATCGTTAGTTCAGGAGAGTAATTAAACTTACTGAATTGGCAAGATGGACCGAAGCCAAATGTTGAGAGTGACGCAAGGAGGAGGAAAGCTATGGCCGCGACAGCGGCGACGACGAGTGTCAATTTGCGGCGGCGTTGGTGGTGCGATGTGTCCATCGCCGGCGGTGTTCTGCGGCGGCTTAGCTTATTGAGAAAGAAACTGGATTGAAGATTAATAGAACCGCGAAAATATAGTGTGTGTGTGTGTGAAGATATTATTGCAGGAAGCGTGTGTGTGTTTTTAAGTGAGTCCAAGTCAAAGAGACATGACTTTCAGTGCGTGTGTGTGTGAAAATGGCGTTCTGTGTCTCGGACAGCTGATTTTTATAACTGGGTTTTTTATAAGCAATTATCGTATCGAAAAATTATAAAATGTTAGGGGTGGTAATTTATGTTATCAGATTGGATTCGTATTTGATTTCGAGTCGACTCGAGTTATATATTGAAAATAATTTAAAATATTGACTATTCTACTCAGAATCGAATTAATCGGTTGGTTGCAGGTTCCCCATAAAAAAATCGTATTAGGTTGGATTGGATTTGTTAGGTATGATCAAGAGTGCCATGCCTACAAAAATAATAAAATTTTGAATTTTTAGTACGATATAGTACTGTAAGTCCGTAACAAAGAATTTTGGTGCATAACAATATGAGAATTCAAAATTTCGATATTTGGTATATGTGAAAAATAAAAAAAAATGGTATTATAGTATATATCAGTATACGAAAAAACATTTGGTATTTTGGTAATTGATATTTCGGTATATCTCAGTATACTATTTTTAATTTTTTGATATTTCATTGGTTCGATCGGCACTATTTCTATATACCAAATTTCTAGTGGCGGTATTTCAAAATTAATGGTAAGTAAAAACCAAAATTCAATATGTTGAATTTTCGGAGGATATGGTGTTTAACCTTACCGAATTTTGGTCTACCAAATTTTTTGGTACGATTATGATATTGATTATTTGTTACGGTATACCATACTGGATTACCCATAGTTTTATATAAATGAATTACTACTTCCGTCCCATAAAGATAGTTTCCACATAAATTTCACACTGAAAAAAAGTTCAAATGCATGTGTATTTCATTTAACCATTGACAGATGTTTATACATGTCCGACAATTATTAAATGTTTGTCTCAACTATTGACAAATGATCATATAGGTCTCTCAATTATTAAAATATTTGTTCAAATCTTAAACTATTAAAAACGTTGTGTTCAAGTCACTGGAACGGAAGCAGTTGAATCTATTAGCATATTTAGTATACTTTTCTCTAAAGATTTGGACGGCAAAAAGGAAAAAATACGACTGCTTTTGTGTACCTTCGATCGCTTAGGGACTTAAATAGAACGTTTCTTTCGTAGTTTAGGAATTTGAACAAACATTTCGATAATTGAAAATTAAAAAAAAAAAAATGAACTGGGTTCAATTATTCAACTTCATATTTGGTCAATAATTTGAAATTGGCTATTTTGTTGTTTTGCCTTTTTTCAATTTTTAGGATATCTAAGTTTGTATACTTCTGAAAAGGTATTGAACTGGATGTTGATTGAAATGTTGTTTCAACCACATAAATAATTGTGCTACATTATTTTTCGTCTCGTAATTAAAAAAATTATTTATATTGGGATTAATTTTTATCGTCGATGAGCAAATGAGTCGGAAAACATACATAACTATCGCGTGAAATCACTTTCTATCTCATAATTTTTTGTTCGTTTGATTTTTGTCTCAAATAAAAGTTAGTGCCGATGTTACGTCAAATAAAATCGGCTGAAAGTTGATGTCACATAACAATCACGTTTGCTTATCGACGATGGAAATTAGTCAAAATGTGGGTGATATCTTTAATTGTGGAACAAAATTAAAAAATAACTACTTTGAAGTCGAAAATTGAACGACCGAAAATTTATGGGACGAGGTGACACTAAATAACAACGAATTAAAATTTTCACAAGTTAAGAATGTTTATGGGCGCCTTAGAGCACAAAGAAATTTAGTATCCAAGCGGATTAAAAATATCTTCGAAGTAAAATTATATTTTTTCTATAGTTTACTTTATGTGGATTCTAATATTTTAAAGGATGATTAGAAATATATTAAAAGATATAATAAAAATAATACTCTTATTAAAACTATCCTTCAATCTAAAATATTCAGATTCGTGAGAAATCTAAATCTTAAAATACAATAGAAAATACTGGAAGATCTATCATGTCTCCCTCCTAGAGTTTTAGCGTAAAATTTCGGTCGCGTCTATGTACGTCTTTTTCCGATCTTTTTTTATCTTTCTCCATCGGTTTTCTACTTCAATCGTCAAGTTCGCTTCTGTCTGTGTCCGCCATCCAAATCATTTACTCATTGTACATGTAGTCACGGGGCAAGTGACAAGGAGCAAGGAACATATCTTAGTTACATTGGTCTTTTCGCGGGTAATATTTAGCATTTATTTGATGTTATCTGATTGTTTTTTAACATAGAACATATGTCTCGTAGAACCAACTTGTTGGCTCATAGCTTGCTCGTTTTTTTCTTTTTCTTCAGGCGGTCCAATTGTTTGGATAGCTCCTAATTTTTTTGATTAAATCGAAAATTTTATACTCCACGATTTACATTGATTAATAAGAATCTCAATTTAAAAAAATAAAATTGCAATTCCACTGATGGATTGTGTTGCTTATATAGATTGTACTTGACACAAGAATTTACTGATAACTGTGTCGTAATTGTCAATAAGCACTTGTCCAAACGGTAAGGAAGAGACATTCAAGAGCTTCATGTCTGTTCTTAAGATTATGTAATTTAGTGTTATGAATTTGTGTCTTGAATTTGGTTTGATTTGAATCACGTTCGCATCAAGGTGGAGGCTTGAATTTGGACGTTGTTCAAATGTGACAAGAAATAGAAGATTGGCGCTGGAAGGTTGTCTTGGCCGAGACGAGCTAGGCTCGGCTGAGACGAGCTAAGCTCGGCCGAGATGTCGAGTCAGTTTTTTTGGGTAATTGTTGCTGCAGGAGTGTCTCGGCCGAGACGAGGTAGACTCGGCCGAGTCTACTTAGGCGGGGCAGTTTTTGGGCCTACGTGATTTTAGGCCCAAATTGATTCCTCTTTGTATAGGATTAGGTTTTGAGGCTTATAAATAGTCCTATAGCCTTTGAAATTTGGTATTGGTAAATTGATTGAATTGGTCAATTAGTTGTTTGATCAGTCATTGAATTTGATTTGAGAGACGAGAGAGAGGTTGTCAATTAGTTTAGGATATTCTAGAATTGATATTTGTTGAGTACTTGGTACTCTTTTGGTCTAGAATATTCAACTTGGATTGAGACTCTATTTTCGGGTTTAGAGTCGTTCGGTCATAGAGTGTGGAGAGTTTGATTTAGGTCGAGTATCAATCAAGTTTGTCTCCGTTTGTTAGGATGAAGAGTTGGATAGTTGACCTAGGATCAAGTTTGTCTTCGTCCTATGTTGTAAGCACTCTTTTGAATTTGATTAGTTCATCTCATTTGATCGTTGACGTAGCTAACAAGTTGTTAATGAACCACGTTAAATTTGGTATCATCGTTTTAGTTTTGTCGAATATCTTGTTTATCGTTTGTTATTATTTGTATTGTTCATAATTTCCCAACATTTAGTTTCCCGAGCCACATCTCAAATATGGTTGAGCAATCTACATAATATTCTACAAGGCTACATTTTAGGGGTTCGACGAGCAATCACTTGGGGGCGACTCCTTGTGCATAATAATGCAAAAGTATCACCCTTTTTCATAAATAAAGTTCTTTTTTTTTATAGACAGTATCACTTTTATTTGTAAAAGATATTACTTTTTATTTTCTGTAAACATATCACTTCTTTCTGTAAAAATATATTTCGGCATACTCCATCACAGTGTGAAACTGTCACATGTTAGATTATGGAGCTTGAGCGACTGCCTCAAAGTCCCTTGATACAACGATCCAACTTGGGTCTTAAAACATTATTCGATATGAATAAATTTTTAGGGTTATGGTCCAACTTGAGTTATAAAAGACCCTCTAATTCATTGTATTCGTGATTATTCGAAAATCAGTTATCTTATAGGTTAGTAGGGCCCCCAAATGTAATTATTCTTAACGAATTAATTAACAAATTTATGTCTTTAATCTTTTTCGTCCTATTAAATTTTTAATTAATTGCACCATAATTTCTATGGTCACTCTACTAGGAATACCTAGAGAGAGGAAGGAAAAGTAGGTTTGAATTTTTGTACCTAAAACTGAAAGAAAAGTGATATAGATAGATTTGTTGGGTTCTGATTAATTGATCAATATATTTTAGGGAAAATAAAAGGGTAAAATGGTCACATTACGATCTCGATTGATTGATTTATGCAAGCTATAGGGCTGTCTGTCCTTGCCGATGTACAAATGCTAGTGCCACACGGTTATATTTGAAGCAAGGAAAAAAATAGTCCCTTCGTTCCATTCTATTTTGTACGAACGAGTACGTATATTAAGAAAATGATAAAAATTTGGGTGTATATGATGCACAAAAGTACTTAATATATATTCGGATTCAAAATTGAGCGCGGGTCGCGCATGATTCGCGTCAATTTTTTTTTTTTTTTTTGGTATTCTTATAGTAGACTTATTGTGTTTTTACAATAAACTTATTATATCTTGTAGTACAGTAATTTTGTTTTTAGAGTAGACTTATTGTGTTCTGACAGTAAACTATCGTTCTTGCAGTATAGTTATTTTGTGTTCAGAGTAGACTTATTGTGTTCTTACAGTAGACTTATTGTGTTATTGCAGTATATTTTTTTTTTTAAAAAGGTGCGATCCGCGCACGTACAGAGTTCGCGGACGCGATTTTTTTATAAATCATATTTCAGGGATTTTTTGTAGTTCATGTGTTAAATTATAGTGATGTGTAAGCTTATTGTACATCAAATGCACACAAGTGTTACTCTAAGAAAAAAAGTTGTTTTCAGCTTTTTAGTTATATTTTTTAGGGATAAGGTACAAATAGGCTCCTTAACTATATACCCAGGTTCAAATAAACACTCTAACTAAAACTTTGGCCAAATTAACACTTTAACTTTTTAAATCGAACAAATAGACACCTCAACTTATGAATTTCGAAAAATTAAGCATTCCGTCCAAAATTAGTGTAACAGACGTTAACTGGGTTGTTGAGCTGGCCGAGTGGGACCATTTTTTCTTTGTTCAGCTCATAAAAATGAATTGCTAAAAAAAAGCTGTCAATCCAGATTTTTCACAATTTTGTACAGTGCCTTCCAAATTTATATTTAGTTCTTTTTTAGGGGTGTAGTTAATTTTTATAATATATATGAAAATAAACAAAAAAATATTTTATAGACGTATATTAATATATGTACTTAAACGACTATGTTTCTTGTACAATATATTAGCGCCCAACAAAACCGACTCGATGAGTCCATAAGCTAATAGACCGCAAGCTAATTCGTAAATTCTAACGTATTTTAAGCGGATAGATTGATTCACTAATTTCTGATGCGATAGTACTTTCACCCTGACACACTTGACTCTGCTCGATATATGGCATTGGACAGGTTAGTACAGATCGGGATGTGGGGTGGAGTTTTTACACTCGAGTTCGAATACCTGACTCGACCTTATCAGGTTTTACCCGATCTGCTCGGGTTTTTTGAAGAGCCTCGGGTAGTCTAGCTTTGCCCCGGGACTAGGATTTTATGGGTTTTTGTCGGATCGGGTTTTTGGCTACCCGCTGGGTTTCTCGGACATCCGAATATAAGAGTTGATTCTTTTATATATGATTTTTTTAAAGAACATATATTTGTCTGCTAATGCTATTATAATTCTCAAGAAAACTTCATTTTTCTCTAAGATATTCAAAAGTTTGTCTGTTACACTCATTCGGTAAAAACGCAACCTAACTCAATCGGGTACCCTCTGGAACGGGTACCCAGAAGATCGGTACCCATATAACCGAGTAACTTTGTGATGGCTTTTAACGTGCATCCAACGAGATAAGTACCCCAGTCAATAACTCAAACTCGTAAAAACTCAACCCGAACCCATCCCTACTGGTACGAATTACGACCTCTAGAGGCTATGGTGAGTAAAATCAAAGAGAACAGTCAAATCTACCTCGACAAATATTGGTAAAATAGTAGTCTTACTAAATCAAGTCTTGATATCAGTTCAGTCTGCATCGCCAGTACGACGTCGCATTAAATTTTCAATTTTACAACTTAGGGATAGCAGGCTAGTAGGGGGCCCAAATTGCATGGGGGTTGTGACAAAAAATATGCTCCCTCTGTCCCGACGTAATTTGTACATTTTCTGTTTTCGTCTGTTATAGACGAACTTGCACATTTCTTAAAAAGAAAAATTGTAACACAATCTTCACCATCAATCAATCTTTGAAAAGTCAACATAATCTCAAAAAATAATTTTTCATGGTACTTGTGTCAACATTCCCTGTGCAAGATAGTGGGACGCATGGAGTAGTTGATTTGTTGAGATATTAAAATATTAAATATAATACTCCATCCGTACCGAATGAACTTGCACATATTTTTTTTCCGTCCGTCCCAAAACAATTTGCACACCCTGGCAAATGAAACGTATATCACAATCTCAACCCTTAATTTACCTTTGAAAAGTCAATTAAAAATATATATATATATATATATAGATTTTCTTAATATACGTCAATCCTTAACAGTGCAAGTTCATTCGAGACGGAGATAGTCGAAAGTATTTTTTTTTATCAAACAAAAGATAACTTGTCAATTTTATATGCTATAATTAGTGAGAAGCCATATTTATAATAACCTATTTTTCTAATATTTTATAATGTATAATATGACACAATAAATTGTGTATAACATTATAACATGTAAATGTTACGATATATATGTAATTGAGTAGATGGATAAGATAAATACATAATATCATATACATGTATTTTATTCTATCGGTTACTAAAGTATCGGGTTCAAGATAATATCCGACTCTAGTACCTTACTTGATTACCTTTTCGGTAACTCTACATGCTGCTAAAAATGATAACTTATTAACATGACAACTTTGAACTTAATGGCATCCTTCACATCTTTCTTTAGAATTAGGTTTTATATTGATTAATAATGTGATAAAATTGTGGATTCAATATACACCAAGTGCACCATACACCTTTAATCGCGTAAACGCACTAATATCCACATACACACCTGTATGGTATATTATATTACGGGTCTATGATGCACTTAAAGGGTGTTTGGTAAAGCTTATTTTAAAAAATTATAAACTCTAGTATCGTATAAATTGTTTTAAGATTTTATAAGTTAATCAAGTATTTAGATAAAAGAACTTAGAAGTTTGTCATTGAATAAAAATTACAGGATTAGTTTGAAAGCCACCACCAAATATCCATTTTGAGTAGTATGTGAAGTGTGCGTGGCGTCCGAAGAATGTGTGTGTGTCTTAAGTGTGTGTAAAATGCGTGTAGGGTGTCTGGCGTGCAAAGTAGTGTGTGTGTGTCTTAAGTGTGTGTAAAATGTGTGGAGGATGTCTGACGTGCAAAGTAGTATGTGTGTGTTTGCCTATTCTTCTTAACTGTACTAAGATTTTTTAAGCTGTTTGTTGGACTTTTAGCTCATTGATTCGGGCTTATTAGTCTCAATAGTTTCGAACCTACATTTTTATGGTTCGATTCATCTAAAATATCGAATAAATTTGAGCCGACTCATCAAACCAGACTAATTTTACGAGTTCTAAAAACGTAAATAAAAATGAGATGGAGAAATGGACAAAGGCATTAAATACTGATTGTGGGCCTACAAACCGGTTCTGGTTGTACTGATGGGTCTGGATCGGGTCAGATTTGTTCAGAAAACTCATTAAATGGGCCGACAATTTCTTAATATAGATATGGGCCTAATCTCAAACTGGACATTTCATTTGGGTCAGATGAAAAAAGCTGACATAACTGCCACTAACAGCCAATGAATTTAATGCTCTCTCCTGGACATTAATCCGAAATCCGCGAATAACCCGACACGAACTCGATTAATTCCATTTTAATTTGAAGTAATCAGAAATTAATAATTTATCTTATAATATACTTCATCTGTTCCAAATGAATTTGTACACTTTTTTTTTTTCGTCCGTCTCAAGCAAACTTGCACACCCTTGTAAAGATAAGTTTTAACACAATTTTCACCCTCAATCAATCTTTGAAAAGTCAACAAAATCCCGAAAAATAATTTTTTCTTATTATGTGTGCCGACCTCCTGTGTAAGTTCATGTGGGACGAAAAAAGTAATAAGTATACGTTTCAAATGATTATTTATATATTACCAGAATCGGTTTGTAATCGAACAAGAACTCAATAATCCAAATTGCCACCCACATTCATGCCCATAAATTCCATTCCGTTCTGTTTATTATTGTTGTTGTTATTATTATTACTACTATTATTATTATTAGTGTGTTAAGTTCGGATCGGTAATATTTGTATCATATCATGTTTATGGCCTCTCCCTCACTAACATATGATAAATAGGGTTAAAAAACTAAACTACTTAGATACTTGATTTGAAGTTGTTAACTAAAAGCTTGTTTGAAATATATTATTACGTTTGATCAAATCTAAAGTTAAGTTATTGAAGAAACTCAAATAACTATATGGCTATTAATATGAACTTAGATGATAAAAAAACATTTTAAGTTTTAGAGTGGCTGTGGCATGTGTGCAGGGATGTCAATAGTATCTGTATGTAGAGTCATTCGATGGATAAATAAATAATAAGGTTGGGTATTATTTGAACCCGATATTTTAGCAATCGAATAGTAGAGGACACGAGTATAATATAATATTTGTTTACCTTATTCGATAATCTTGTCCGTCTTTCACACATACTTATAATTATGTATGTTTGCAATATATCTAGCAGATTATATTTATAATATATAAAATAAAATATAATATTTCATTTACATACATTCTTCGTTTCATATTAATTGACGTTTGATGATGTTCTTTTCTTTTTCAATTAATTGACGTTTTAAATATTTTTTACCAATTCTACCAATTTTTTCCCTGACTCAATCCTAAAGATTCTCTATTTTTCAATCTATCAGAGATATTTTTATTTAGTCAAATATTTATCCCCTAAAGTATTAGGGGTCATTCTCGCGCCTTCTTCCCTCTCCCTCCTTCATTCTAGGCCTTCATTCTCTCTCTTTCGTTCCACAATTTAAACGTGAAGGAGTTGAAGCAAAAAAATAATAATTTAGAAGGCGAATATAAATATTGAGTTGAAATAAGTATAGTTCTTTGAGTTTCTCCAATAACTTGACTTACTGATTCAATGAGGAAAGACGAATAAATATAGCAGGATGGAATTGCCTATGGAATTATCTAGACTACATTTATAACAAATAGCTTAATTTAATGTTACAATGGGGAAAGATAAATAAATATAGCCTTAAGGAATTGTCTGGAATATATGTCTAAAATTATCCGAAATTGTCTAGAATTGGGATGCATATAATGGATACTCTAAAAGCTAGTACATGCATGATAGATTAATGTATGTTAGTCTTAGGCAAAGTTGTAAAAGTTGTTAGACGCTAGTTAGGCGGTGGACTGGGGCCTAGCGATTAGTCGGGGTCTGGGCGGGACTAATCGGGACATAGATGTAGTTAGGCGAGGAGGAATTGGAAAATAAACGTAGGCGGTCAATGAGAGTCTAGCGCCTAGGCGAGGATTAATTGGAGTTAGTCGGAGATTTTTACAACAGAGGTTGTAGGAAGGGAAATTGATAGTCTAGCGCCTAGGCGAGGATTAATCGGAGTTAGTCGGAGATTTTTACAACAGGTTGTAGGAAGGGAAATTGATATGTGTGAATATGATAGCTGTATGATGGAGGCTATGCTTCCTGTAATCAATAAAAAAAATGGAAAGTGGATTACTCATACCTCTAATTTTTCACATAAGTTTTAGAACCAATTCTTGAATATAATAAAACTAATCATGTATTCCATTTGAACTTCACAAGTTTTAGAACCAATGAATTAGTTTAAAAGTGGACTATTCTTATTGAACTCCACTAGTTTTAGAACCAATGAATTAGTTTAAAAGTGGAGTATTCTTATTTTTACATTATATGCGTGATAAAACTCTTCCTTTTCTTTTACTTTTCTGGTTTATTTAAAATTCGTGGTCTTGAAATTTAAGCAGATTCTATTCGAAGATAAATGTTGAAGACGGAAGTTAATAATGAATAAGATGATCTTGAGAGAGAAGACGAAATCTTGAGAGAGAAGATTAAAGATAATTATTTAAAGATGCAAGATTTTAGGATTCATGGGAGAGAGATAAATAATTAGATGAGGATAAATCTTTCAAAAACATTTATTCTTAATTTTTCTCTTTTATCATAAAACGTCAATTAATATGAAACGAATGGGAGTATAATTTATGGCATATATATTAGATAGATACATATTGTATATTACTTATTTGTTTTCATAAAATAGTGGGATTACCGGTTACCACAACCAAATTATTTTGTCGGGCATTACCCTTATCGGTATCCGAATTAAATATGATAGAATACGAGAAAGTTTATTTATATCTTACTCGATTCGTTTACATCGCTATCTGAGGTACATAATTGGATATAATTATTTGATCTGCGGTGGGTTTCTCAATATATTTAGATAAAACTTTATGTGTGTCACATACGACTATCGAGGGTCCATGGGCCTTAACCCACATCAGATAATTCCATGGGCCACAAATTGGGCTTCGGAGTAATTTATAAGGCCCATTTAACACAATTAGGTTTTAAGGGCTATAATTTCTCTCCTTGTCAATTATTATTATCTATCTCTTGATATTGTAGATTCTTATAATTCGTCGGAACTGACTTGAGCATCGAAATTTTCCGGGCCAAAAACATCCTACAATGTGTTTGCAGTTTCAATGAAGAAATACCTAAAGATGGATTATCTATATTGTTACTGTACCCAAATTTTCGATTTATAATTGGAAATTTAGTACCTTAAAATATCGAACAACAAAAATATTAAAAAAAATAATATATCGAACTATACCTAAATACCGAACTCTTACCAAAATGTTGAATTCGCATACTGTTACCTTACGGTGTTATACCAATAATTTGATATATTTTATATTTTTTTTATTGTAAGTACAGTATTTCGGCCTAGAATACCTCATTGTACTTAAAATATTATTAATTCCTTGGATATCATATAATCTCAAAATAAGCATAGTGTTTTACTATTTATTAGAATTTTTTAATTCATAAATTCCAAATCAAAATTTCCCTAAATCCACTTACTATTTGCCAATTTTGGATTTTTTTTTTTTTATTAATAATCATTAGTATTAAGCCAGACCATGTTGCCCTTCGGATCAAGGCAAAGTCTCATGTGCATTAATTATAAGGTGCAATTTTGATTGGATATCACGATTTATATTTAAAGGTACTACATGTCTTGGATAAACGTATTGTAATACCTTTATCCAAGACACGCAATACCTTTAAATATAAATCGTGATACATTTTCAGCATGATACCTTTATCCATGTAATGTAATACTTTTAGACATAAATAGTACTTCCTCCGTCTCGAATGAACTTGCAAATTTTCCGTTTTCGTCCGTCCCAAACAAATTTGCACACCCTTAAAATGAAAAGTTATAACACAATCTCCATCCTCAAAATCTCCAACCTGAATCTCCATCCTCAATCAACCTTTGAAAAGTCAATACAATCTAAAAAACTAACTTTTTTTAATACTTGTGTCGACTTCCTCCTGTCCAAAATAAGGTGAGATTGTGGAAGTATTATCTTTTGATCCATAATTCGAATTGCACGAATATGATGCACAAGAGACCTCCCCTCAGATCAATGAGACAAGATCTGCAGATTTATGCCATTTGTATGCAGATGAGTCATTTAAATATAGTTTAATTATTTAAATTCCACAAATGGAAATATTATAGTTGATGAAATAAAAAATTATCCTCATAATTGGCACTTTGACCGCGGGGAGAGTGGACCGCCCTTTCCTATATGTGTGACACGATTTCGTTAATAATATTTAATTCAACTTTAATAATTAAGGGATAAGTAATACTCCCTCCGTCCCACTCGGATTTACACACTTTTCTTTTTGGTACGTCCCATATTAATTTACACATACATAAAATGAAAAGTTCTCTCACAATCTTCACCCTTAATTTTCACATTTGTAAAAATCAACCGAAGGGCAAATTTTATTTTTTTTAATATATATATCGCGTGAACCATGCAAACTCCCCTGGGACGGAGGAAGTATTTTATTACATAGTTGTCTAGTTATTTTTCGAAATATTTTACACCTAACTCTAAGATATTTTTGAAGTAGGATTTGAGGTTCTTGACTCGGATTTGGATCTTCTATAGTAACTCTCTGGTGATATTTGGAAAGAGAAATTCATATAAAATGTATAAATAAAAAGTGAAAATTTAGAGTATGCATAATGTATCTAGTCAGAGTATGCTCCGAATTTATCGATTTGACATCTAAAATTGTTACATGCTTAACTAACCTATGATTTTGACAATCAACATACCTTTTCAATCTCTCAATATAAATATCTTTTTTTACTATTATAATAGTCTTACATATCATAAATGTATCGAGTCAGAATATGCTCCGAATACTTACAAACCACTCCAAACACTCCAAAATGACACATTTAATTTCGAGCTAAGTTTCGACTAGATAATTTTTAGTATTGTATTTATCGTTAACCTGTAGAAATGTTACTTCTTCTTTGTAGGAGGTTTAGATTCCAGCACCCTTTCGAAATTATCGTCTAATTTAAAAAAGTGCATGATTCGTGGCAAGAACTGATAACCGTTATGAGTTCAAATTGATGTGAATCATCCATTAAAAAACCATGGTAATACTTTATGGCTACCTAACCTTCCCTAAAGAGGGGGCCTCCTCAGCTTTCCACCTGTCCAAGTTTCCATTTTATTTAATAGGCAAAAATTTATATGAAATCCTCGCACGATCGTCACACAGTGTGATGAAAAAAAAATATTATTTTTTACAATAAAAATATCACGTTTATTTATAAAAGTATTATTTTTTTTTAAACAAAAAGAGGTACTTCCTCCGTCGCGACCTAATTTACCTACCTTGATTCACGGAAGTTAAGAAAAAATAGATTTTGTGGAATCTTTGACTTTTTCAAAAGTGGAGATTGAAGGTGAAGATTGTGAAATAAATTTGTCATTTATGGGCTGACAAATTAAGTTGGGACAAACCAAAAAGAAAAGTAGGCAAATTAAAGCGGGACAAAGGTAGTATCACTTTTTGTAGCAAAAATATTAGTTTTATTTATAAAAGTATAACTGTAACAAAGTAGTATCACTTTTATCCGTAAAAGTATCACTTTTTTTTGTAAAAATATTAATTTTTTCTTTAAAAATATATTTCGTCACCTGTGAGACCGTCACATACAATTTTTTTTAAGGATGTTTCCACTTGTCACATACACTTTTTTTAGGGTACCTGTCACAATACTAGACCAGTTCTTTTTTTTAAAATAAATATTATATGCATACATATGCATATACTATATAGTACTCTAGAAAGATTTGGAGCACCAATCTACTTTGTGGTTTTTTCTACCCTATTCTCGTGAGTATTATCCGCATGTGCTATACATCATTGAATATTAGTGTATAAATGTAGAATGAAAATAATATTAATTTTTTATCCTGCATCTATACATCAATTCAATAATATATAACACATGCGAGTAATATCAAGAGATCGGGTAGAAAACCATAAGGGATGTTGAGAATCTTATCCTCCAAAAAAAGCATGACTCGTGGCAAGAATTCATAACTTTTGTGACTTTAATTAATGTGATCTTTCCGTTTACAAACCATGGTTACCTAACTTTATATATATATATATAGCACTATAAATAAGTTGATATTAAAGACATAAATTAATATCGATTACAAAAAATAAATAAAATATAATAATTAGTGGTATAAAGTGATAAAATTATTAGTATTCGGTTAGTGACGAAATAACAACTGAATAATAGAGATGAAAATAATTCATCTTTATTCGATAGGTAGATGAAAATTTTGTCACTAAATTAGAGACAAAATAAAACCGGTCTCTAAATTTAGATACCAGCATTATAGTGACCAATCATTTCGACTCAAATTCATCACTACTTTAGTTTAAAAATCGACATCGACAAATTTTTCTCTCTCTAACTTGATTTTTTTCTTGTAGTGTATACTCCCCCGTCCCACATTTTCTTGCACACTTTCCGTTTTCGTCCGTCTCAGGTGAACTTGCACACCCTTTATAAAAGAAAGTTATAACACAATATCCACCCACAAAACACCCTCAATCTCCACTCTCGATCAACCTTTGAAAAATCAACAAAATCTCAAAAAATAACTTTTCTTTAATACTTGTGTCAACCTCCTCTGTGCAAGATAAGATGGGACGAAATGAGTATATATATACTACCTCCGTCCCAACTAATCTTGCACACTTTTCGTTTTCGTCAGTCCCAGCTAATCTTGCACATTCCTTAAAAAGGTTATAATTCAATCTCCACCCTCAAAATTTTCACCCTTAATCCACCTTTAAAAAGTCAACATATACTTAAAAAATAATTTTTTTTAAATTCTTGTGTTAATCTCCCTTGTACAAGATTAGTCGGGATGGATGTAGTAATTTTTTTTAATAATCTAACCTAACCTTCCCAAATGAAGAAAGTGTCATGTGGGCCCCCAAAATATCTACAATCTTTGATCCTCAGCTCTCCACCTGTCCAATTATTTAATACAATATATTGTCTAATATGCTAATTAATATTATTCTTACAACATTTTATTCATCTAATTAATGTGCCAACAATCCTCCATGTGATCACATTTCCATCTTTGTTGTTCTAGAGAGAGAAAGTTGACATGAACCAGATAAGCTTCATCAAGAAAGAAGTATACACAGGATCATCAAGCTTAGTGCACTCGGATGTAGGTGATTACATCCCTCAACCAATAGAAGGGTTACACGTGGCGGCCCCCCAACCATTCTTGAGCAAGACTTATGACATGGTTGAAGATGAAAGTACAGATGAGATTGTGTGTTGGAGCAGTGGTAATAACAGCTTCATAGTGTGGGATGCTAAGGCATTTGCAGTTAATCTGTTGCCTAAGTACTTTAAACATAACAACTTCTCAAGCTTTGTCAGGCAGCTTAATACTTATGTAAGTCTTTACTTCTCTCTCTTGATGATTTTGTGGTTGTATCTCTTAGGGTCCGTTTGTATTAGACTTGGCTCAGTAGATTTAAAGGATCGAATCTTAATAAAACACACTCATTAACTCTCTCAGTTAGGTTTGACCCAGCATTCCCTAGTCTTAAGCAAACGAACCCATAGTCTATTGGTAGTTATTAGTCGGGCAGTAAATTAGAGTCTAGTATTTAATTGGGATGTAGATGATAGAGGTGGTAATTTGGGCGGTTCGGTCCTGTCGAACAACGCTATATTTCAGGTTGAGTTCGGTCCGGGTTATTCTCCTATAATATACTGAGATTATCGGGCCGAAACTCATGGCCCGTTGAACTTTTGGTTCATCGGGCTGGCTCGTTGGGCCAAATAGTAGTTTCGGCCAATATTTCTATAATCCGGCCCATAAAAAGTATCGGGCCTGCTAGCTGATTTTGCCATCTCTACTAGATGGGGTTAATTATGCCTAAGCGGAGTTAGGCGAAGACGAGTCAGACAGAAAATATAGGCGATTAAACACTGTCTAACATCTAAATGGGGTATAATTGAAGGTAGATAGGAACTTTTAGAACATGAGATTCTGGTAATATAGTTTGAGTTTGGAGTGCTTTGGACCAATTTTCGTTGCTAATGTACAAATTGACTAGAAAAGTGCTTGTGATGTCATGCGTCATGCCGGAAAATTGGCTGGAAGTTCATGTCACGTGATAGTTATGTGCGTTTTTCCAGCTAATTTATACATCGGCTGTAGAAATTGGTTCACATACGAACACTTACTTTATTTAATTATAGAACAAAATTGGAACGAAATTCAAACAAGCAATAAGTTAGGAAATGAAAAGTGATTTTAGCGTTGTTTCTTATTTTGAGGTTTTAGATTTGGGTAATTTGCTTTTCTCATAAATATTCAGTGATATTGATGTTCTTTGTTTCTCTTTTTTTTTTTTTTCTTGAAAATCGAGAATTTCATTGATCAATCTCTATTATAAGACTCTTCATACAATTATAAAAAGCAGGATATATCCATACAATTGAATCGACTGAAGAAAAGAAAAAACGTGCAAGCCGGACGATTACATTAAATAATCTCTATAATCTTTTTGCATAATTTTCTCCGTTGAAATAGTTAACATATAAGTATGTCAAGTTGGCAACTTTCTTTAATTAAGGGATCTAATTATATTCATATTGTTGTCTTTGGTGCCTTGTTCAATGAATATAGACTAATGTTTCCAATTTGAGTATATATATACATATATATGTTACATATTATATATTTTCAATTTGAGTAACACTAAAAAAAAATCGTAATAGAAATATAATAGTAGTTGAAAGTGGTAAAAAATCATTAGTATTTGATTATTGACGAAATAGCAACCGAATATTAAAGAAGGGCATAATTTATCTCTATTTTGTAGGTAATAGTCTTTAATTTCATAATAGAGACGGAATTCCATCACGAAATTTAGAGACAGAATAAATCAGACTCTTAATTTTAGAGACAAGCGTTATAAAGATTAAACATTTCGTCTCAAGTCCGTCACTTTTTTATTTTAGAGACGGATATCATTCGATTGGAGACATGTTTTTCGTCTCTAATTTAATTTTTTCTTGTAGTGTAAATTTATGTGTTTATGTATTTATGCTTTGATTATATGAATTTATGAAGATATCAAATCCATTTGTTGGTCTATATATCTATATATTTATATGGGGTGATTCTATGGTATCATAATGGTACCGGTAACATTGTGAGATAAAAATGAAATTATATAATTTAGTGGGTACCTCATATTTAAATATATATATATATGTATTATTTTTTCACAGTGGCATCGGTACCAGAGCGATACCGAAATTGAACTCATATATAAGGGGTAGGAATGTAAATTGTGCAGGGATTTAGGAAAGTTGATCCAGACAAATGGGAGTTTGCAAATGAAGGGTTTTTGAAGGGAAAAAAGCATCTACTAAAAACTATTAGAAGGAGAAAAACCCTATCCAATTACAATCCTCAATGTTTCAACCAAACATTGGATTCATGTGTTGAGGTTGGACGGTTCGGATTGGACGGCGAAATCGAGCGTTTGAGGCGAGACAAACATGTGTTACTAGCCGAATTGGTGAGACTTAGACAACAACAACAAAATACCAAGTCGTATCTTCAAGCAATGGAGGAAAGACTTAGGGTGGCTGAGATTAAGCATCAACAAGCAATGAGTTTCTTGGTGTGGGCGATTCGAAACCCGAGTTTTATGGAGAAGATGGGGAGGAGGAGGAAGGAGATTGAGGAGGAGATTAGTAAAAAAAGAAGGAAGAAGATTGTGGATGGTTCTAGAAGTTTCGGGGTTGAAGAATGTTTAGTTCAAGAAAGAGAGACGGGGAATAATATTCGTGTTAAATTAGAGGGTCAAGAGTTATATGAAGAAGTTAGTGACTTTGATAATTTGGGATTGGAGAAATTGACAAAATTAGAAGATCAAGAGAAGTTTCTAGAAGAGGATAATTATGACGGAGGGTTTTGGAAGGATTTGATGAATGATGATATTTGTTTGTTCTATCAAGATGGTCGGTTTGGATTCTCGGATTATAAGACAAGTTAAAATAGATAGAAGAAAATAAAATATTTTTCGATTTGTAGGATTGTGAATCTTGTTCTAGACAAGTATTGTTATGGTGTGTGATTTCATTTTTCTAACTAGTTATAAATGGCTAATTGGTAGATGATAAATTGTTGAAAATTCATATGTGGAGCAGAAATAAAATGAATGAAAAATCAGACAATTGATTTTTTTTTTTTAATTATTTTATTTATCGAGGGAAACTTGTCCTTACTTTTAGAATAAAAAGCTGCCGACTAATGTCAATAAACACGCGGTAATATAATTTAATATTTTTCATTTATTATTTAAATAAAAATATCAACAATATCTATTATTAATATGCCAAAATACACCAATAATTACCTATATATTAAAAATTTAGAGTATTTTTATTGTATATTTTGAAAAAACTAACTTTGATGCAATACTTTATACTCCCTCCGCCCCGCTCAGTTTTGTACACTTTTCATTTCGGTCTGTCCTATTCAATTTTGCACATCCTTAAAAAGAAAAATTCTCTTACAATCTTCACCCTTAAAATCTCCACTCTCAATCTCCATCTTTGAGAAAATCAACCAAAAAGTAAAAAACAGTTTTTTCTTAATATATGTGTCCGTCCCTACGTGCAAAACTGAGCGGGACGGAGGAAGTATTTAGGGGGGGAGGGTGAGGATAAAATACATATTATTCAAAATAAATACATAATACACCTATTATATATTTTGTTTGGGTAAAAGATAATGGAGCGGGTGGGGGCTGGGGGAGTTAATGATTAATGATTCTAACCAAAATCGATCGTATATCCATTACTAAACACCAATTCATATGTTCATCATTTATATGGTACGTAATAAAAGAGTCAACTATCATTGAATTGAGAATAAAATAGTTGCATCTATATAAAAGATTAACACTTAAAGTAACATAATTTTTCGATAACACTCAAAGTAACATAACTTTACTTCGAAAGTAACATTTTGATTGATAAAAATAACTTCCGTCTTACAAAAAGGGCCTGTAAAAAGTGATTACCAAATCTTACTATTCTCACTAAAAAAATTAAAGCCTACAAATACGAAACATAAATCTTGAATTCATAAATCAGAAATCCTAAATTCTTAATCGTTAAACTATGAACTATGAACCTGATAACATCATTAATTGTGAAAAAAATATATACATTCTTGATATTTGAATATTATACCCTAGATCTTAGACCTAGACCATGGATCTACGTAATTACAACAAAACAGTAAAACATATTGAACAGTTCTCTTGAATACCAGAATGATTCGTGTAATTCGAATTATGTGTAGTTTAATAAAAATGTATTAGTTTTATACTGAAGGTACTACCTCCGTCCCTTTCTAATTTGCCTACTTTTCTTTTCGGTTTATCCCAACTTAACTCGTCAGTCCATAAATGGTAAATTTCTCTCACAGTCTCCACCCTCAAAATCTCCACTCTCAATCTCCATCTTTAAAAATGTCAAAGATTCCACAAAATCTATTTTTTTTAACCTACGTGTTCGGTCAAAGTAGGAAAGTTAGATCGGGACGGAGGGAGTTTTACTTATTATGAAAAAGGGTATTGTGCTGAAAACTTATTAGTGTTTATGCTGAAAGATGTTTCTTGTTCTGTAACTTATATCGTTCTTCAGAACAAGTAATATTTTTCAATATAAACATTAATATATTTTCATAAATCTTTTACTAACACAGATTATACGAATTTAAGATCCGCACATTTGATACATATGAAAATTAACAAAAAATTATGATTCAATTTATTTATGAAATGCAGGTGAAATAAAAAAAAGAAAAATATATACATGAAAATCAGCAAAAGAAATTATGACTCAATTTATTTATGAAATGCAGGTGAAACAAAAAAATAAAAATATTGGAATATAGGATCTTATGCGTTATGCCTTTCCGTGGTCCCTATTTCTCCGAGAAAATCTAAAATTATTTAGTAGTATTATTTATGTTACTTCATTATAGGACATTCTTTTTAGTACAAATTTTGATTGGGATGCGCATATTGGAGTACTTAGCTACAAAATAATCTCGTTGAAGGCTTAAATATTAGAAAAATGTCACACCGTCTGGATTTTAAAAAAATTCAATTTAAAGTTTGAATTTTGAGTTTTTCTAAATTAGTGGTCTAAATTTTGAATTTATTCACAATTCAAGGCTTAGGTCTTGAAAAATAAGAAATACTATTCAATATACGGAAGCGAAAGATACAATATGATATATCGAAAAAATTAAAATTTCGTACAGAAAATTTCAATCTACTCCGTGTGAATTTTCTGTACGTCAATTAGACAAGGACATGCTTTACATTTAAAATCTAAAACTCGAATCAAGCTCAATAAATAGAAACAAATGTAAAACTATTAATTTATTCGAACTCGATTCAATTAATAACCAAACAAACTTGTACCGCTCGACTCGATTCGACTAATTTACGGCCTAGCTCGAATAAACCAAAATACTGACGTCAATAGAGTAAACAAAAAAGGAAATAAAAACAAAAACAAAAACAAAATTCCACGCACTAAAATCTCTCATCAAAACCTTTGTCCCCAAACACTCTTGACTATTTCTCTTCATCTTCTTTCGGATCCAAACACATTCTCAAACACGTAAACCTGTACATACAAAACAGAGATATTGCTGCGAGATTGGTGCAGAATGGGTGCAGTGCCATCGACGCCACAGGAGACGGCGGAGTACTTAATTGGGGAGTTTGTCGGTGAGAAATCATATCCTCTCTCGTCCGATTACTGGCAGAAGCTTCTGGAGCTCCAGCTTGATCTTCGCTGGCCGCCTGATCGTCTTCGCGAAGCTTGTAACCTCTTCGGTCAGTGCATTGCCGTTTTTCCGTTGTCAATTACAATGTTTTTGCGTTTTCTCCACCTCAAATGCGGCAATGTGCTCATTCTGAATGTGTAAAAAGCTCTGTTATATTGTGCGGGAGAATCTAACGTGGTTTCAAATTTTGTATCGGATCGAAATTTAGTATGCAATTTTCTGGAGGTACTTCTGTATGTTTGTTCAATAGGAAATGTCCTGTAGTTTTTCCTGTAGACTCACTTATTTGGATAGTCATGTGCTTGTACTTGATGAGACACGAAATGGATATGAATTGGCATGATTCTGATCAAGGTGATAGTTTGATTGTCTTCTGATCTAGGTATTCCTAACAAATAAATGAGAGCTAAACTTGGTACAATTTTCTGGAGTTACTTCAGAATGTTTTTTCAATGGGAGATGTCTGTGCTTGTATTGATGAAAGAGGAAATGGAATATGAATTAGTATGATTCTGATCAAGGTTATAGTAGGATAGTCTTCTGATCTAGGTAATTTTACCAAATAAATTTGACAACTGCTTTATCTAGTATAAAATATACTACATGTACCAGTAAATATGGCATATATGTTCCTTTCTGTAAGCTTTTTCAGTATTTGTTTGGTCGGGGTGGAACCGTGGAGGTGCGACATGTTCCTCCAGCTTCTCAAATTCATAATGTGTGTGTGTGGGGGGTTTTTTTATTCATCGGCAATATACATTTCCTGTTGCTTACCATCCTTTTGGTATTTTACTGAAAGAGAATACATCCTACCAACTATATGATGAATGACTTTAGGAGAGATTCAACAATCCATAATATCTGGCATCCTTGATATACATGTTACTTCATTAGGTTTCGGTCGGCCATAATGCTTTAGAAAAGTATGATTTTTTCCGGTTATGTATGGAAGTATGAATTGCACAGAAGCTTGTGAAGAGTCTCTGCTCATTATTTTGTTCAGACCACAATATTAGGAACTTCTTATTAATTTAGTTAGCATGCAATGGTCAGCAACCCAAGATGATGTTATTTCTAAAGCATGTCAGAGCAGCTAACTCATATTTGTGTGTTACTAAACATTGTTTGCATTACATTTCTTGAGGATATAATTTCCGCTCATCTTATTTTATGTTTTTCTATTTTCCCTGCAGCAACGAACAATTGTAACACTAGGCACCTTGCGAAGATTTTGGTACACCTAGCATGGTGCTTGCAAGAGTGTGTTTATGCTACAGATGTGGCATCTTCAGCTTTCCCAAAAGCTCTTAATGCATTATTTATATCATCAGTTTTTCTGAAGAATCTGATTGAGAATGCTAAGAGTGATAACTTTGAAGAGCTATACCTGTCGCTGGATCAAACTGAGCCATTTCCGAATAATGTCTCAAAAGGTCCCACTTTTTCCAGCACAACTTAATTTGGGTAAAGCTGATTATGTATATGTGTGGCTTTTATTTCATTTTCAATCTATCTTCCAGAAGAGCCAATATTTTGTGTATATAATATATAATATTTATTTATGAGATTGTAATATATCTTCCAAGAATGGCCAATAGTTTACCTACAATATATTTATATATATAATATTAAAAGATTATCATCCGATTCAATTCTATTGTATTAGCTTCTGTAGTTGTAGCCTCTTTCATGCCTGCTCTGTTGGGAGAAGTTTGCTCCTTCACTTCCTCTTTTAACGTACAATTGTATATTAATGGCTATGTGAAATGGAAAATGATGGGATATTTTCCAAGAAAATAATTTATGCATGCATGTAATGTCTCAACAAAGCCCGAATTCGTGATGTTACCCAAACAGTTTAATATTACTCTACACTTTGTTCCTCACTTCTTTCACTTTTGAAGCAGGTGAGAATGTTGCAGACCTCATTATGAACTGTTCGTTTAACTTCATCGCCAAAGTTGACGTTAGGTAAGCTTGGATATTTATGTTGATTCACTGTTCTCCATTTCCACTTCCTAATTGCGCAAATTTCTCTATAAGCTCTGGAACATACCTTCTGCATTATGAGCTGCTTAACTTCATGCTGATTGCCACGTCAACTCAACTTCTTTCTGGGCCACTACCAGGACCAAACGATACACACCCTTTTATTGATGCGGCAATGATTCAGGTAGATCCAAGTTATCAAAGGCTCGAGTGTTGTCTATGCAATTCTTGCCATATTAATATATGTCGTTTCTGCAGGAAAGTTCTCTGGTTGATTTGGTTGTGCAGAAATTACTGGTTAATTACACCAGGCAACCCAGGGTTCCGTTAAATAGTTTATTTTATACCTTAATTTCTGAAGGAAATCAGCCTGGTGTTCTTAGGAGATTTGGCTCTGTTGCTGGTAGGACGCCCTTCTATTTTTTACTTTACATGTAATTTACGTATTTTTTCTGTTTCAGTTATATCTTGATTTCTTTTGATAATACGTGGAACAATGAAATATACTTTGTATTTGCAGCAAACCTGATGCTACTGCCATTAAATTACTTATCTAGCTCATCAGATGAAGCTTTAAGAAGTCCATTGGCGGAAAGCAGTCTTAACGTGTTACTTATTCTTATTTTTTACCGCAAATGTATTTCTTCGAACTCTGGGAAAGATAAAAGTGATTACTGCAGTTCAGAGTCTCTTCCCAAGGAAGAAATACATTTTATGGAAAATCCTTTCAGCAAAGCGGTACAAAGTGTTCAGGATATTGAATGTATGTTCCTGGTTGTCACCAGATTTTCTCAATTTTATATGCTACTTCACGGTGCTGATTCTTTTGAGTGGTTTACCTGCAGTTAGCCGCGTTGATGTTGAGAAGAATGTACATGATAGTCTGCTAGTGAGGCTACCTTTTGCTTCTCTATTTGATACTCTTGGCATGTTAGTGTTTCCTATGACTTCCACCTGACATGGCAAATCAAAGTTATTAACTATTCCATACAAACTCTTGATTTGTTATCTTTTGAGGCCTGTTTAGTCAAATTATGTTGGGAAAAGAAATGTACAGTGACTTCTGTGCTATCACATTTTACATCCCTCAAAAGCTCTTGTTCTCCCGATGGCAGGAATTAAGTTTTTAACTGAGACATATTCGTAGGACCCAGGATAGTACTATAAATGCTAAAAACCTCTTGGAAACAGTGCATGAAAATGCACTTATGAGATCATGACAGGTAATATTTTTATTCTCAGGCGCTTGGCTGATGAAACATCTATCCTGTTGCTTTATTCACTGGTGCAAGGAAATTCATTTTTTTTGGAGTATGTTTTGGTGCGAACAGATCTGGATATACTGGTATGAATTGTAAAATTTCATGTTTCTAGTGATCAAATATGTTATCTCTTTCTGAAGAAACCATCTTGACCTTATACCTGAAAAATAAAATGTTGACATTAGATTAGACAAGAAAGTCTATAAAATCACTGAAAAAGATTGTCTCATCAAGAATATTCCAAAAGTAGCTTCTATGTTCTTTTGTTATGATATAGAGTTTATCTTAATATAGTCCTGATTTTTACTGTATTCAGAAAAATTGGCACAGCCTTCTTGTTGACCATGATCAATTTGCCCTCTGAAAAGTGTTTATTTGCAAGACCTCCCCCTCCCTGTCGTGTAAGAAGAATGCGAATCTGATATTTCTTTAATGGTCTACAGTTGATGCCCATGTTAGAGACTTTATACAATGCTCCAAGAAGGAAGCCAAACCATATTCATATGGTGTTGATAATATTTCTTATCCTTAGCCAAGATTACTCTTTCAATGCCAGCATTCACAAACTGGTAAAAATAGCGTTGTCTCAGCCATATATGGTTATATGTTTTCAGGTCTTCAGAAGTTGATAAATTATTATCCTTACAGATTGTTCCTACTGTTCCTTGGTATCAAGAGCGTCTCCTTCATCAAACTTCCCTGGGCTCCCTCATGATAGTAATATTGATTAGAACAGTGAGATATAACCTCACCAAGTTGAAGGTTAGACTGATGCTTTTACTAGCTTATTTTTCTTCTTCCTTTGAATTTCAAAATTGATTTGCACTCTGTTGCAGTTTGTACTTTGCATGATTGCGTTCCATCAGATCTACTCTGTGAGTTGTTATTATCAAAAGTCTATGCTCAAAGTCTCATTTCATTGAAACACGATTGTCAGATTTTCCATCTAAACAGATCTAGAAATATTTGTAACATAGTGCAGAACTGACATACTTTAGTGTACTGAAACTTTTAGTTTCTATGAACTTATTTCATTACATAGTTCTTTGATATTTCTCTTGCAACAGGATGTCTATCTTCACGCTACTTGTCTGGTAACTTTAGCAAATTTGGCACCATATGTTCACCGGCTGAGTGCATATGCTTCGCAACAGTTGGTTAGCCTTTTTGATATGCTCTCAAGGAAGTACGTCAATTACATCTTTACTATTTTGTCCTTGATACCTTGCTGTGTTTTTAGTGCTTGAATAAGCCATTAGTTCCGTTTTTCAATTTTGTGTTTGTTGTTTTAAAAATCTCAATCTTTAGGTACAATAAATTAGTAGAGCTTAAAAATGAAAAGATGAATAAAACAGATGGTGTTCTGAAAGGAGACGAATTTCAAGAGGATCCTGTAAGTCCAGTTCTACATTATCGAGTCTTATACTGCAGTATGGTATTTACTGAACGTTGTTATCAATGCTACAGTTAGCAGAACTGCATATATATACTGACTTCCTGGTACTTGTACTGGAGATACTAAATGCAATCCTGACTTATGCATTGCCTAGAAATCCTGAGGTATGACAAAGTGCACTTGAATGATGTTATTCATCTTATTTTTCAATCATATTGGCATATCACATATTACACTGATTGTGGCTTTAACTCTCAGGTTGTTTACGCAATCATGCACAGGCAGGAGGTTCTGCTACCTTTCAAGAACCATCCACGTTTTAGTGAGCTGTTGGAAAATATATATACTGTATGTGTTCAGAAGATAATATATCATTTCACAAGTAAATTTACCTGTTTTTATGATTTATGAGAAAAATCAAGTCTGGGTTAATATAAATGTAACTGTAATTCTTTATTGCAGGTTTTGGATTTCTTCAACAGCCGTATTGATGCTCGGAAGATGGATGATGGATGGTCGGTAGAGAAGGTGCTTGACGTCATAATTAACAACTGCAGATTTTGGAGAGGTGAAGGCATCAAGGTATATATACTGATACATGTAAATGATTGTGTTAGTTCAGTTTTTATAATTCTTTATTGTCTTTCTCTTACCTCCCCACTTTGGTCTTAAAGATGTTTTCACAATTACAAGTCACTTATGAACAAGAGAGTCATCCCGAGGAGTTCTTCATTCCATATGTATGGGAGGTCGTATTGTTGCGCAGGTATATGTCCTAATCTACTTTTGTTGTTCACGTTGTCTGCTCGTGTGCTTTTTGAGCGATTGATGTGGATGCTATTGCATGATACGTGATTGATCCTGACATGTTCTCCCACATGTTTCTATGCAGTGGCTTGAGTTTTGATCCTAGCTGCATAAATTTATTTCCAGTGCCTGTAAAAGTAAGTTTCTCATTTTCCACTACGTTATTAATTGTATGTGTTTATGCATACTGTTTAAGTTTATATATTCTAGTTTCAAACGATCCGCCATTTTTTGGAAGCTTACAACCTACAGAGTAGTTATTGAATTTGATCTAAGAGAAATTTTCTTTAGCATCTATCAACCAACTATTTTTATCCGTTCTAGACGTGATTTTATGAGAAATTCTGTAGATTGTCTTATGTTCTAAAGCATATGCTGATGATTTGAACTATAATCAGGATATAAATGATGATTTGGAGACGGAGAAACTCCTAAAATAGGGAGCTGAAAGAACACACTCGTCAACCATGACCCGATTTCTGGAGTTAAATCACCTCAAGACACATCAGGTATAATTGTATATACACACATAGTACAAAACATATCACTTGGTTTATATTTATATCTCCTAGTATATAGTTTAGTGTTTTGCTGGGTTCTCTTTTGAGTAAAATTGCCATTGTAAAGAATAAGAGAGAATTCTCAATTTTGCAATTTCAGAAATTTTGAATTGGCACACATCCATAGGTCAGGGCTGTAAACTCATTTTGACATTTTGCCTACGGGTTATTTATAAATTAGAAATCTAACCAACATATATCTTGTCAATTATCTACACACTATGAATTTGAATTGCATGGTCGCTAATCCGTTGATGTTCGGGATTGCCATGAATTTGAAATCCATCGCTTTTATTTAGAGCTATTTTTGGTGGTGGCAAAGTTGGCCTGATTTATGGGCCAACCCAGCCTGTGTCTGCGATCAGACAAATTTTTGTACATTTTAAGAGGATGAGTTGGGCATCGCTCTCTAGATCTTGGTCTGATGAAATTTCAGGCAACCCAATTCCGCCCGACATATGACAATGGCTAGATAGGCTCGGACCAGATTGAGCGGCCCGAATTACCCTTGATATATATATATATATATATATATAGTTTTAGAATTTGGGTGGATTTCTAATCCACTCTATCTCAATAGAATGATAGTTAATTCACATGATAGTTGAAAATTTAGCTTTAGGTTGATATTAAACTAACCACAATAATGCACTTGAGCTGGATATATTATGGGGTTTATCCCATTCAATCAATCTTGTAGAAGTCGCTAGATGTTAGTTAGGCGGTAGACTGGGGCCTAGGAATCTTTAGGTAGGGAGGAATTGGGAAAAAACTTGGCTGTCAATGAGAGACCACCGTCTAGGTGGGGAATAGTCGAAGCTATTCGGGAATTTTAGCAATATAGACCTTACAATACAAGAACTTCAGAAACAACACTTCATTTTATATGTGGTGTATTTGCTACTCTGTAGACATAGTTTGAAAAGATAGCATATTCTCTTTCACCACCTACTTCATCTACATGGACTGCCCCTGCAATTTCTTCCAATTCCTCCGGTGTCATCTTCAATGCTAAGGAGCCAATATTACTTTCCAGATTCTTAATCTTTGTAGTCCCTATAAAGTATCAAAATTGCAAAACATGTCAAAAACCATCTAAAATGAAAGAAGAAATCTATTTGAAGACAAATCAAAAGGTTTCATTATACCAGGTATTGGAACTATATCATCTCCCTGGTTGAGAAGCCATGCCAGAGCTAGCTGAGGAGGAGTGCAACCTTGCTCAGCTGCTGAACGAGCGAATCGCGCGTACAGAACTTTGTTCTTTTCCTGGTTGTCCCCTGTGAACCTTGGATGCATCGTCTGAGAGAAGAAGAACAACAACAATAAGAATAATTATAATTAGACGGCCCGTTTCACTTATTTTCATAATAGAGGTGGCAATTTGGGCGACCCAGCTTGGCTCAACACCATATGTTGGCTGAAAGTTGGTGATCTAGCCCACCTCCTAAATATAAGGAATTTCAAATTATTAGTTAAAAATCTCTTTACCATATGAGTCCTTCGATTCAAATGCAATCTAAATTACCTTGCCGATCATGATCTCGTTATCGCCTTTCTCTCCATAGAGATCAGAAGTGTCAAAGAAAGTTATGCCTTTGTTGAAAGCATGTTTAAGAATCTTAACTCCATCTTCATGAGGCAGAGGAGCATTCAATATGCCTGAAAGGCTCCCACACCCAAACCCCAATCTTGAAACCTAAATATACAATGAAAACTACATATTATATGATAAATAATTCTTCCTCCGTCCCGAATTAACTTGCACACTTTCCGTTTTTATCCGTTTCAAGAAAACTTACACACATAATAAGGAAAATTATAACACAATCTACACCCTTAATAATCCATTTTTTAATATTTAACAAAATCTCAAAAATCAACTTTTCTTAATATGTGCGTCATTCGGGACGGAGGGAGCAAATAATATTTCAACTTGAAAACAAAGTAATCTAAAATTTTGTTTATATTACCTCCAAACCTTGAGAACCTAGTTTTGATCTTGGTACTTGAATCCCAAAATTTTGCTCCATTGTTGCTAACAACCAAAAGCTTTCTCTTCCATACTTAACTAGTGAGGTGTGGGCCATGTGAGAGAGACATGGAACCTTTTCTTTTTGTATTGTTGATTGAGACACATCCCAATTAGATATGGTAATGGAATGGGTCGGAACAAGTACTTGAATATTCATGTTCGTCTCATTTTTCGAACAAGATGGGATGGGGAGACTCATTGCAAGTGACAGGTCGGGCAAATCGATTTATTATTTATAAAAAATAAATATAAAATAAATGTTAACCTAATACATTCTATACAAATATTTTTTCAAATAGTCACTGTAAACTATAGAAAAATATTAAATGATTAAAATACATTTATAATCTTATTTTTTAGTATTTATCTATGTCTAAACTTAATCAATAATTTTTACATCGAATTCTATCTTTTATTTGGTATTATTCGATATATGTTAATAATATAAATATTGTGTGATTAGTAAATATTATATATTAAATATTACATATTAATTAGATTAAATATTACATATTACTGCAGGGCGGGCGGGGCGAGGGCATGACCCATATGCCCCCGAGTCAGGCGAGTCAAATCGAAATTGTCATCCCTAATCACAACTAGTAATGTGTTATGTCTTTGAAGGATCATGATCCTTTGTCGAGTAGACATCTTAGTATACAATGTTGAACATCAAAATGACATCACTTTAGTGCTAAAATAACGTCGTTTTGGTCCTAACACAAAAAGACGTTTTGATTTGAACCAAAACATTTGAGTCTTTGCATGCCTTTAATTGAGACCCAAAGAGGAGTTGTTTAGGTCCCGATACTTTATTTCTCATTATTTTAAAATTATTTGTTGTCCTATAAAAATAGTAAAGTTGAAGAAGTTATATATTGTTAAAAATGTCAAATCAACAAATAAAAAGAATGTCGTATTGGTTAAAGATAAAAAATGCACCTTTATAAAAATAGCTCTTCTTTATATTTATATTGTCTTTTTTCTTTTTTGAGTGGGGACGGGGAACCCATTTAATATATATATATATATATATATGTTTTAAGTGGGGGAGCAGTAAGGATGACAATCACTAATTTGATCCGACGAACTCGACTAAACCTGCACAAATTTATTGAGGAAAACTTGCAAACAACTCGACACGACCCAATGAATTCGATTTCGACCCGAATCAACTCGAAATCCATTTCTTTTTCTTAAAATGTAATAATAATATATTTCAAAATATTTTTAATATATAACCTCGAATCGATCCAAAATCGAACACGAATTCGACCCGATGATCCAAATTGTCATCCCAAGGGACAGGGAACGGGTTCGAATTCGTAATATACCGATGAGACGATGTTGTTAAAGTAGCAAGACTTGAGCAATTAGGATATATTTTGTGAAATAAGAAAATATAGTCAACTATATATAATTTAAGATAAAATTGAACGAATTGTAATTTTTTTATAAAGTGTAGTATGCTTTAAATTTCTTTTAAATTTTTCACGCGATACTTTTTTAAATCAAGTACGTTTTAATACAGACTCCCTCCGTCCCGTCTTAATTTGCACATTTTTTTTTAATTGTTCCACCCTATTTTACTCACCCACAATATGAAAAGGAATATTATAATCTTCACCTTCAATTTTTACCTTTGAAAAAATCAACTAAAAAGCAAAATAATTTTTTCTTAATATATACATGGGAACAAGTGTGCAAATTAGATCGGGACGGTAAGAAAATATTGTAGTGTCGTTACAGCCAAAATTAATACTTTTACTTAAAAAGTAAGACCCAAATTAAACAGATATTGGATTTGTATAGCATCTACAAGGGAAAATAAAAATAGAAAAAATACAAAAACTTATTAACTTGACTGTATTTAACTCAAATAATTATTTATAATGTATTGATGATGTCATTATATATCGATCGTAATTTGTTGGGTCAAATTTTCTACCACACCTAATACCATATTTTTTACAATATATTATACTAAGTATATCACATAATTATTTATGATGTATTAATGTCATCATATGAATTTAAATATGATGCCAATTTACCAAAATCCAAATCCCACACATAACGAATTAACCACGTGTCCTCATATTGTGCTGTCCTAACCAATAACATTCGCCCACGTCATCAGACTCACCTCAGCATCAACAATAAGGTGACGCAAAGTCAGTCGAGTCGACGAGCAGTCTCACCACCTTCCGAATTCCTAAACAGAGAATTATACCGGATTTTTCCTTTTTTGCTTCATTCGAACCCGGAATCCGTCCCCGTGGCTCCGAAATGGAGGCGAGGCGAAGAATTAACCGCGCCGCCGTCGTCAGCCTCCTGCTATTCAGCATGGTGAGTCGCATGGCGGCGCTGTCGTTGACGGTAACTAACGAAGAGTGCGTGTTCGAGTACGTTTTCTACAAAGGCGACACCGTTTCTGGAAACCTAGTTGTTGTCGATCATGATATCTACTGGAATTCGGATCATCCTGGCATTGATTTCACTGTACGTTTCTGCTCTCGCTTATTTGTCTCTGATTGAGTTGTGTTGGAAAATTCACCCGAACATAATTTTTTTTTTTTTCAAATGTGTGCGTGCGTGTGTGCGTGTCTGTGTGTTTCCTCTTATCATTCAATGTTTGTCGGTTAAGATATCTACTGGAATTCGGATCACCCTGGCATCGATTCCACTATACGTTTCTTCTCTCAGTTAGATTGATTGGTATTAGAAGATTTCACCAGAACATAATTTTTTTTCAAATGTGTGCGATTGTGCGTGTGTGTGTGTTTCCTCTTATCATTCAATGTTTGTCGATTACGATTCTAGTGGTGAATCCCGATTACGCCAGCGTCGATTTCACTGTACCTTATTTATCTCACTTATATATGTCTGATTGATTGGTGTTGGAAGATTTCACCCAAATATGATTTTTTTTTGCAAATTCTATGCGTGTACATGTGTGTGTGTGTGTTTATCCTTATTGTTCTATGTTTGTATTGGTATTCCTTCTTGGCCTACTACTGTTCTACATGTCTTTTTGGCGCTGATTGGTGTTGGTCTAAATAGATTAAGGATTTTTGAATAATGTGACTGTGATTCATTTAAAATATGACTAATTATGAAGAGCTGGAACTGATACGTAGGAATAGAGTTGTAAATGAGTCCGTTCGAACTGAGCATATTGTTGTTTAAGCTTGCTTGAAACATTATCGAGCTTCTCCTATTATGTTTGAGCTTGTTTGATTATTAATTCGATTGAGCTTTAATTGACCCGATACGAGTCAAGCTCAAGTAATTTCATATTTTTACACTTATTTTGACAATTTTCACTTATCCAGCTCAAGTTCGAGCTCAAGCTTGTTTGATATCCCCCGTATAATTGAGATTGCAAATTTACAATCACCTGTAGAAACAGGCAATAGGAAGAAGAAACTTGTTATTATAAGTCTCATGATTCGGTCTTCAATCTTGACTTATTGTAATAACAGTGTGGTGTAAAGGAGTTTGTATATGCTTATATAATCGGAGCTACATCTGCAAGCAACGACGAATTTAGAGAAGGTTCTAAAGGGGTGAAAAAATCTTGGGATTATAATATTTATCCTAGAAATTAAGAATCTACATTACAAGACAATATTACATATAAATAGAAAATTCCGGAAAGTCCAAAGGGGCTACCGACCCCACCCTGAATCCATCCCTGTATGGAAGAATGTGGCTTATTGTGAGTCAATGTCGGTGGTGATTGCATAGCCCCTTATACCGCTGTTGTGTCTATGTGAAAGTTAATGAAACTATTTAATTCTCAACTGCAAACCAGCAGCTTAAATTTTTATGCTTTCGATTATTTTGGTTTTCGTTGTAGGTAACATCTCCGGAAGGCAATGTCGTGCACTCTATAAAGGGAACATCAGGGGACAAGTTTCAGTTCAGAGCCCCTACAAATGGAATGCACAAATTTTGTTTCCATAATCCTACTTCTATACCAGAAACAGTCTCCTTTAACATTCATATTGGCCATATCCCCAGCACACAGGACCTAGCCAAAGATGGTTAGTCTTCTCTTTCGTCTCATTATTTGCCATTTTTGTTTTTCTCTAGTTGCTTTTTTAATGTTAATTGTGTGTGATTAACTAGTCCCCTTTCACTTGCAACAGAACATTTGGACCCGGTTAATGTCAAGATTGCTGAACTGAGGGAGGCATTGGAAACTGTTACCATGGAGCAGAAGTATCTCAAAGCACGTGACGTTCGTCATCGCCATAGTAAGGCTCTTTCTACAGTTCCTCTCTTTTTGTTAACTACGTTTGATCTGTTTTATGTTCTTGTGACATGCTGCCCGCCTTGTGTGTTAAACTTCGCGACTTTGGTAACCATGGGGCTATAATTTTCTGTTGGTGAAACTATCTAGTTTTTGTAGTGAGACACAACACTGCGGCGAACACTTAGATAAGCCGGTGTTATGAATCCATTTACACAAGACACAAGTTATTTTTATGATAAAAAAATGTTATTTGACGTGAACATTGCTGCTTATAGTCTTGGCCTTAATAAAGAAACAGCTTATTGTCTAAAAGTACTTTCTTACGTGAAAAGTAACTTTTTTAAAATAAAAGTAACTCCCAGTCTTTCGGAAGGCTGTCTTGCACAAGTATTACTGCAAATTAGAGGTAGGGGATTTGCAGTAGATAGTCTTGTCCAATGGCAGATCTATATAGTTATTACGATAATATATGTATATATATGAATGATGAGTATTGATTTTGACAAATTTTTATGTTATGCACATGCAAATGCAAATGCATGGGTATTACGATAGAAAAAGTTGAAATATATCAAAATTTTGAGCATAATAGTAGTAATGCTTATCTTTTTCTAAAATTTATCGTCGCATATACTTGTATTGGTGCGACTGTCCCAAAATAAAATTCATGCGTCCACGAGTGGTCTTGTGACTCTTGTCTACCCTTCCCTTTCTATCTTCTTGCATTGATCATGTAATAATATTAATCTGCAGCCAACGAGAGTACACAAAAGCGGGTGATAGTGTACACAGTTGGAGAGTACCTTCTGCTGGCATTCGTAAGCGGGATGCAAGTTTTCTACATACGGCGATTGTTCAGCAAGACGGTCGCGTACGGCCGTGTTTGAAGAAATCCTTCAACTGGAATGGGATGGGCTGGGCTGACGTTTCGAATAACATAATTTTATTTGGCAGCCTTGCTCTTGAGAATTAATCACGATGCATAACATGTTTTGGTTTTGGGTAGTCTGGATGAATGTGAAAGTGTTTATTTTTTTTGCTAAGAACAGTTTTTCTGTGTAATCGGCAATTTGTTGGTTCCAAAAACTTTAGGAATTGTAGAAACTAATGATATAACTTGAAATCCATGTAAGAAGAATGGGGCCATAAGGATCTATTTAAATTGAATTAGGACGAATTTGAAATTTATAGTTGTTGATGGTAAGTTTGGGTTTCCGTGAATTTGAAATTTATAGTCTCAAACACAATTACGATCGAAGTCAATTGACTGGAGGTCCTTTGTAGCATTAGGAAAAAACATAAAGGAACACAAACTCAAAGAGGTTGGACTCAAACTGACATATGAGGCCAACAAAAACATTCCATCAAGGAGAGTATAGTCATTTCACTTTAAATTTTCTGTTCCAATTATAATGTTTTAATTGTGTTACATTTATAAAACTACATTGTTTTTATCAAGTCTTGAAACTTATTATTGTCCGTAGTTCTAGATGTGAGATGTGGGTCAGCGTTAGAAACATCGTAATTGAGACAGAGAATCCGAACTGCTGTAAGTATGACAGAAGATTTAAATTGAAAATCATCTTAGAGAAATGTATCTTTATAGCCTCCTCGCCAACTCATATGCACATATCATCAAATCTATGCATACTCAATTGACACGGCACCTTATCGTGAGGCCAAGCTGAATTCGGCATGCCAAATTACTCGGCTATAGCGTAGGTCGCCCATTTGACCAACCTGAAATTGTCCTACTTGAATATTTTGTTCCTAGCGACACCGAAAAGATGTCATACTTGGACTGTCCGACCTGACTTTTTTATATCTGAAATAGTGCAAAGATGATGACCACCAGGAGATGGCCAACCTGACTATATTCTCACCTGATCCGAATTTAATCAATCTAAGACTTCTGCCCACGATCGCAAAGATCAGGAGAGCTCTAATAATCTGATTGCTCCTGGTTCAAGGTTCATTCACTAAACATAAAATCAGCTCAGATAAACTTCAAGCGGGATCAAATCAAATCGTACAGACATGACGCAACCGACCAGATCTCATGAAATCCTCTCAAAGTGTCATCTATCAAGAATTCCATAAATTCAAGGATATTATAGCCAGATATGGTGAAAATAGGTAGTTGGTGTAATCATCACCCCTAAGGCCTACCTGAACGAATTAGGAGTAGATCTCTCTACTATAAATATGAGCTTTCAATGCTTATAAAAGGGTTTTGATTCTGGTTTTCTCTCAACTACTACTAGAAAAAATCATCGTAGCAAATGTAACAAATGCGTAACACCCGGCCTTGTTTTACCTACCAGAAACTATCAATTAAATAACAAAGTTAATATCACTTAGCTAATTTTCCTTACCTCGTGATACTTAACTCAAATTCATTACCCCATCCTATTTATCTTTTATGCTTTGTCAACCGACGTGGCCAGAAATTATTAATCCCGACCTAGGTCCAAAAAATAACGTCAATACATATGATAACATACTTTCAACTTCTACTAAAAATAAATTATTTTATGTCGGCGTCAAAACAAAATTAAATGTTAAAAAATACACAAATCTATTTTGCAAGCCAAAAATCCAAAAGCACTATTTAAAGATTTGTCAAACACGTAACAGTCAAGGTGTGGTTCAAGCAGACCATACATATTTCTAACTTAAAATTACTCTCAATCAAATATTTAAGGCGTGAAAAATTTAGGGTACGTTTATTTAAGATTAGAGAGTGTTGAATTAAATTTGATTGAGTGAGTTAATGGATGTATTTTATTGGAATTCGATCTTTAAATTTACTGTGCCAATCATAAACAAACGAACCCTTAAATGTGAAAATTTTAATTGCGTAAATTCTATATAAAATGGTAAGTTATTTATTTTTAACTGGAATACTATCAAATTTTACAATTTAAGCAATTTTCACATAACCATAAATTACTTTTCAATTTTTCTTTCCCCCTCAATTGTTTCATGGGACGTACTGGATAAGGTAATACAGGGTTTCAATCTCTACTGCTATCAATCAATTTCATTTCAATTGCACAAAACACTGAGGTAAAATCTCAATCCGCAATCTCCATCTTTTTTTAGCTCTGTGAAGCTGCATAATCCAGATTTCTCCATGTTTTCTGTTTCATGAAATCAGCCATAACTTCTAAATTCACTGGACTTGAGCTGCTGCTGCTGCGTTTCTCTCTCTAGCGCTACGGAGGTAATATTTGCCTCTTTTTCCACTCGTTTATTGTGCTTTGCTTTTGAAGATTATGAAGATGAGTAGGTCTTACTATGAGGAACGGAATCCGTATTTGCGTTGGCTCTGGCAATTTTGCTATATGTACAGTAAAAAATCATGTGTTCTATTGATTGTGTTACATAAGTTTATATTTGCTGGTGTTTAAGATTTATGAGTTGTTCAATTGAAGTGTTAAGTGGTACTTCTCACCTGCTACAATAGAACGAAACATTTAGACTGCAGTGACATTCATTTCATTTTTAGAGGGGCGGGCCAATTATCAAGCTATGCTTATTCCACCCAGTAAAACTAAGTGTTGCCATTGAATATCTTCAGTAATTTGTTTGTATCATATTGTACCCGAACATTTATGCGTTGTATTCGTCATATTTGATGGTGAATAGTTTGTTTGTATCATATTATATGCGAGTATTTTTGTGTGTTTTTCACCATATTTGACGGTGGATTCTCTGTCTCTCTCCCAGTTTATGTTTGCTTCCGATTTCCATTGTGTTTTCATCTGTTGTTTGTCATTCCTGGCTGGCTTAGATTGTATATGTCAGTTTATCAATGACTCTATATACATTTCTCTAGGGCCGTCTCATTCTACTAAATTCTAGGAGCAAACAAGATCACTAAGTTCTCTCTTTCTTCGTCCCAGAAATCCCACATATTTTTGCTTCACAGTTTATATTTGCTTGTGATTTCCATTTTGTTTACGTTTCGGTTTGCTGAAGTTGTCTGCCTTTCACAACAGACATGATGGCTATCTCCGTCCTGCAACCACCATTGTACGGCGTCTCTACCCACCACCACCAGCAGGTAAGCCCCACCCGGCTCCCACCACCTTCTCATCCTCCTTTAATAAAATTGAACACGGTGAGTTGGTTGACTACTGAACATTGTTTTGCATCAACAGCAATGGACTTCTTCTTTACTACCACCAATAAGAGAATGTAAGTGCAGAATTAGATCCGTGAGACCTTTAAGGGCTGCCTTGGTTACCGACGAAGAGGCATCTTCTCTTGATTCATCAGCTTTTTCAACTTCTTCTTACCCGCTCTTTCAACCCTCTGTCGCCTCCGAGCCCACTCCTGCTTCTCAGGTGCTTTATCTTACCAATCAGTTTTTATTTGAATGAAATTGTACTTGGTGAGACTTGTTTGAGTTAAACGATTTTATTAAATTAATACCTTCCTATTTGTTTGATGGTTCTACTTTCACTATGTTATTTTGGGGATAAAATATTCTGATTATTCGAGGTTGATGCTAACAGTTGGAGCCAGCAGATCCTGACTTCTATAAGATAGGATATGTAAGGAGTATGCGAGCATATGGAATCGAATTCAGAGAAGGCCCTGATGGTTTTGGAGTGTATGCGTCCAAAGACATTGCGCCTCTTCGACGTGCTAGGGTACTTTTTCTTTGCAGTAGCATTAGTAACTAATTATTTATTTATTTATTTGAAAATCAATTGATGTGATTTCTCATTTACTGTATTTCTCATTCTCTCCTTACTATGTTGCTTCAAATTGGTCCCGCATTTCTTCTTGTGAAATGATCGGTAGTGCAATCTTCTTTTTGGGTGTACAGGTGATTATGGAGATTCCACTAGAATTGATGTTAACTATTAGTCAAAAGCTCCCTTGGATGTTCTTCCCCGATATTGTACCAATTGGTCACCCTATCTTTGACATAATGAACTCAACCAATCCCGAGGTAACTGGTAGATGATAAAATTTCTTCAGTATTTGGATATTTCGGATTGTATTTCTGTCTTCTTGTCATGTCTTATATATATTCTTTTCAATGACTAATAAAACTTAGTTGTCATTTGACAAATGACAAATATTTGATCTTGGTTTCTTATTTACATATACTTTTTGTTTTTCTTTTTTTGGTTTACAGACAGATTGGGACCTGAGATTGGCATGTCTTCTTTTATTAGCTTTTGATTGCAACGATAACTTTTGGCAGCTGTATGGTGACTTTTTACCTAGTGCTGATGAGTGTACTAGCTTACTTCTAGCAACAGAGGTCTGAATTCTGTGCATATTGTTATTATTTTATAATGATGCTACACTAGTCTTACTTTTACATCCTTTTGAACTAATAATGGCATTCAAAATTTTTCAAACTAGATCCAAGTACCAATACTTCTCTGTATCCAAAACCGCTTTATTGCTTTCTTAAGTAACACTTTGAGAAACTGCAGGAGGACCTCGTGGAGTTGCAAGATACAGAACTTGCTTCCACAATACTAGAACAGAAAGATCGAGCTCTAGAGTTTTGGGAAAAAAATTGGGTATGTAGCTCTCCTTTACACTTCTATTTTCTACTGTCCAATACTTTTTGGCATCACTTCCCCAATTTTAACTGTGTAACAATGTCAGCACTCTGCAGTGCCCCTTAAAGTGAAACGCCTAGCACGAGAGCCTGAGAGATTCTTATGGGCTGTGAGTATTGCACAATCTCGATGTATCAACAAGCAAATAAGAATCGGTGCCCTAGTTCAAGATTCAAATATGCTTATCCCTTATGCCGGTTAGCCTCTCAGAAATGACTTGTGACCATTTCTTCACACTTGCATGGTATTCTGTTCATTCATCTACATTTACTATTCTGTGGCTTAGGATAGAAAGATACTATTTCTACCAAACTAGGAAGATGTTATTCCCTATGCCAGGATGCCGTTTATTATGTCCAAATCTACTACATGAATAAATTAGAGTTTTCTGCTTGTCAAGACTCAAGATGATAGCAAGTGAACATCAACTACAGAAAAACATAAAGGATCCTATGGACCTCCTTTCTGTATATATTAATTTAGAACTGAAACAAATATTTGACCTATTCATTCCAGTAGTTTGATGACTTCTGGATATCTCAGTTGGACTGCTGTTGAGTTCCATTATAAGTCAAACAATCAAGAAGTTCTTTCTCACTAAATAGAGGCTCACTGATGAAATCTGGTTCACTGCGTGTTTGTAGATATGTTGAATCACTCTTTCAAGCCAAATTGTTTCTTCCACTGGCGTTTCAAAGATCGAATGCTTGAGGTGATGATAAATGCTGGGCAAGAGATCAAGAAGGGAGATGAGGTATAAAATGCATGCTTATAATGAAATAGAAGTGTATTTGCGGGATAAACTTATATGCTCAACTATCATTAGACTGAATAGGGAAGCTCCGATGAGAGTAGACATGTACGAACATTTGATATATAACTAATTAACAATCACTTCAGCTGTAAGATGATATCTAAGTACTATGTGAAGGATCTGTAGCATTCAAATGTACTTTATAAAAAATGTGGAATTGAAGGCCAAACAAGGGTGGAGTTGGAGACTGAAAAAAGGACAACATGATGGATGGATGCTTATACTAAAGCTCATTACTAGTAATAAAAGAAAAAGATAACATGAAGGACTTGAGAAAAATTATGAAGAATGATTTTATCTCTGCAGTCTCTTTTGCTAGCAAAGCAATTTATTTGTTCGGTATGCTTCATGATTGTGAGCCTATCTATTCATGATCTCTTTGCAGATGACTGTCAACTACATGGATGGGCAGATGAATAACTTTTTCATGCAAAGATATGGTTTTTCATCTCCTGTGGTAATTTTCTGTTCACCAACTCTGCAATATTCTCGTCCCCTTTTGTTATAAGAACCAGCTTCCTGGCCATAATAATCAAGCTTTGGATTAAGTTCCATTGGCAAGGAAACAAAGACTTTCATAATCTAAAACCCATGGATGATGACTGAAAATCAGTATTCACACACACACACACACACGAGACAGGCATGTGGGAAGGGCAGATAACTTGCATTTGAACCCCCTCCCCAACCCAACCAAAAAAAGAAAAAGAGAGAGATCCCACTCTGCAGAAGATGTTTCTAACTAAACAAAACTTCACAAGGTTTGATAGGTTGCATAAATCCATTAGGTAGGTACAGCTGTCTTCCAATCTGCAGCTATGTCATAAGAATATCCACAAACATGCTGATCTCCATGCAAGCTGCAGATAGTCCAGGAAACGTAGGGTTATATGCACTAAGAGCTGTCACACTATCAACAATTATATATTGTAATCAATATATAACTTACAGCTAAAACACACAATTGATCTTCGACTTTTATGAACTCTATTGCTTACCAGCCTTTTGGTTGTCAAAATGAATACTGCAGAATCCTTGGGATGTTATCCAGTTCTCTGGCAATGCACGGATTCATTTGGACTCTTTCTTGTCTGTCTTCAGTATCTCTGGTCTTCCTGACGAATATTATCACAACAGTAATGCTACATCCTTCTCATAAGCATTTCACATTTAACATCAATAATGCAAATAAAGGTTGAGCGTGGTTATGGTTGATGAAATAGTGTGTTTCATACCAGGCAAGCTATCTTATGATGAGGATGGCTTTGTTGATGGAGCAGTTATTGCTGCTGCAAGAACAGTGCCTACTTGGTCAGACGGGGACATCCCTCCCATACCAAGTGTGGAAAGGAAAGCTGTGAAGGAGTTGCAAGAAGAATGCCAGCAAATGCTTGCACAATTTTCAACCACTGCAGAACAAGATCAGCAAATTTTAGGTATGATTCGGGTTTCCTCAAGTCCATGTGATGTTAAATTACTCAAGATCAAGGGAAATAAAAGAGATTTAGAGTAATAACCGAGATTAGTGTAAATGCATAAAATGACAAATTATCCTCTAGTGTCACTATTTGGGAGAAGTACATGTGGAATTTGATGGGCCTTCTCCTAATGTTACATGATTTAAATAAAAACGACCTAATGGAAGTTGAAAAAATTCAAAATGAGGTTTAATCTTTTCTCTTACTTAATTTATAAAAGAAATTCGTTCAAAAGAAAACAAAAAGAAAGTTTTCTAGATGGGTTGTACTACTTCGAGCTGAAGACCTGAACACAGAACCTTACACTAGACTTAGAGTTCCCTTTGTCGATTCTTTAAATGGATCAAGGACAGAAACGAGATTCTTCAAGTTCGTAAAATATATTGCTCTGCTTCCTCATGATAAAATAATTTTTTTTGGTTCGATAGAGTCAATGCCAGAAGCAAGGAGGACGCTCGAAGCTGCTATAAAGTACGTGCTCTTCATAATACTTAATGCACGGTCCACCGAGGCTTAATTTATTCAGTAAGACATGAGTTAATCCATCTTATTGATGCTTATATGCAGGTATAGGTTGCACAGAAAATTGTTCATAGAGAAGGTTATTCGGGCACTAGATGTTTACCAGGAGCGGATATTATTTTAATCGAGGATTATGAAAAACAAGGTTGTTAAAACGATGCCGGGCCTCTGCAGACTTTAGAGATTGTAACACGTGCAACTATTGGATGCTCGAAGGTATCGTCGCTTGCCTTTGGTGCACGGAATACATTGTTGTTGTTGAGACGAGATTACAAGGATTGATTTGAGGAGGCGGTTATGCTACGACTCGAAGATTTTGTATTCCTTGTGTATATTGAAGGTGGAAGAGTGAGTTTTAGAGCATCTTTCATGTAAGATAATGACTTGTAAGTTGTAACAGGAATGTATCATCTCTTTCTTTTGTCACCCATTACCTGTAGCAAGATAGCACAACAATATCTACCTTGTTCGGTGTCCGGTATTCGGGTGGGCTCAGGTCGGGGTTTTGCAGGTTTTGGGTTATCAGGTTGGGTACCCGAATAATGCTGGGCCGGGTTTTAGCGAAGGGGCAATATAGACGGGGTTTTGAATTTTTTCAGAGAAAAATAAAGTTAGTGTAAAATTGATAATAGCACAGTTTGCATTAGCAAATATGTCTATGTTTCTTAAGAAGCCACAAATAAAGGAAGTGACCCTCATATCCGGCTATCCGAGAAATCCTACGGGTACCAAAAGCCCGACCTTGTAGAAGCTTGAAAAATCCAACTTGATCGGGTAAAATCTGATAGAGTCGAGTTCTAGAACACAACTGCAAAAGAATCATTTTGGATTTGAGCATTTGTAGTGAATCGGACTGTTTGGGGAAGTTTCATGTTTAAACTACAGATTAAACTAAACATAAACATAAATATATATAAAACCATTAGATTAAACTTATACTGATTTAAAAGTAGTACATCATACAAATCGATGTTAGACTAATTTCTTTAATTGAATCTTTTATCTCAATCTATTTTCTAATAATTTATTTATAAAAATAAATGCATATTACAAAAATCTCTTATTATAATTTATAGTACCTACAAGAAAAAAACTCATATCTTACTATTGCATAACTTTCTAACTTTCAGACTAGTTACGACTAGTTCATGCTTAGACATCAGGCTCTTTTTGATTTTTTCTCGTCTAGTTAATTCGGTTCCATTTTAACTTGATTAAGTGTTAGACTCAAATTTAATGCATGACTATCTCGGGGTAACATTTACAACATTTATTTTTAATAAACATTTGATCCCATATATGGTGGGTCCCATTGACCCCAATATCAAAGCAACACTTATTAAAGCTCCTATCGTGGGGAGGGGAAAAAAGATACTCTCTCCGTCTCAATTATATAGACTTATATTTCTTTTTGGGATGTCCCAAATATATAGTCCAATTACTATATATGATAAAATTTATTTAAATCATTCATTAATATACTACTATTAAATAGTCTTAAAAAGATAAATTATTCAACTTTTCTCTTAGTAACTTCTCGAAAACTACATATTCATCATGGAATGTTGTTAATCCTTGCAATAAATAAGATACTCCATTAATTATTACATATAAAAAAATAATAATTTAAAACTAAACTCATTACATATGGTCTTTAGGAGTAATTTATTTTTTCAATCATATTCTTAATCTCCGTAAAAAACTCATTTAGCCTATATAATTGGTACCGGGGAGTAAAAGAAAGCTCCTATCGTGGTGGGTGCGAATCTGAAATCTAAAAAAATTCTTGGACTTGTTAAGAAATTCAGAAAATTAAATTAAGACACGTCATTATACCAAATCTAACATTTTGTCTTAAATTCGACATTATCCCTATCTTTTGTCTTAATTAAATGTATCATAGTATTAATCATTATTTTAATGTGATTATGATAATTTTACCCAATGATACACCAGTGACTTTTATTGCCCTTGCTGTCTTTTGGCTGGTGCCACGTTAGTGGATAAGGTTCTACCCTATTCTTTACTAGGAAGTTCTGCAAATTCGAAATTACTATAATACCCTCATAGGTATTATAGTAAGATTTATTGTTGACAAATCCATAAACAGCCACTTATTATTAGTCAATTAGATACTGTATTTGGAAAAGGGCTTCTTGTATAACATCTATGTACACATAGTTACACACACGGTTGTGTGTCAAATTACATGTGGATAATCAGGACGGAGTCGGAATTTTATAATGAGGGGGAAGAAATAATGTTTTTGAAATATATATATAAACATTTTCGGAAATTTGAGGGTGGTTAAATTATTTTTTTAACTACAATTACACTATATATGTTTACATACAGTATGTTGGTCGGAAAATTTGAGGAGGTGACCGCCGCCGCTAGCCCTCTCGTTGCTTTGCCTCTGTGGATAATGCACAAAGTGTACTTTAAGTGTAGCATCAACACTATTTGTATTTTGGGGCTAGGGTTGTCATGATTCGAATTGAAACGAGTCGAATACTATCAAATTCAAATTTAGAAATATTAACGAATATTTGCATTCGAATATTAATCAAACTTAAAATACGATTCGAATTCGATTCAAGAGAAATTTTCGATCTAGTGATGTTATAACCAAACTGATCTCACCATCGGTTGACTATTCAAGTCAATGGGATCAGCAATTGAAAGTAGTCATCATTTTTTTTTAATAAAGATAATTACAACTTAATATACTATTTAAGAACATAAATGTCTTTAATAACATCGAATGAGTTATAATTGAGTGTCTTATTAGTATTCTATAAACTAATAAAATAAAAAGTAAAAAGGGAATTTATAAGGAAGTAAGATCCAAAAAACCAAAAAGTAAGAAATAAAAAGAAACCCAAAAAAAGAGAAGGGAATAATAGTTTTTTCTGGTTTATCGAGTCCTTATTTTTTAATTTTTCTTGGTTGAATCACAAAAAAGAAGCTATATGAGACACTCAAAACTAGATCGACTAGTTTAATCGGCCGGTCCGTTCCGATTCTGACAACAATGATTCAAATATATTCTATTCAATATTCAAAAAGTTTTTCTTTCTTTACTTTTTTAAAAGAATATTTAAATATTCATTTTTTTAAAAAAAATCAATTAAAACTTTTGAGTGATTTATATTATTCGCAAAATACGCCATAAATATATATAGCATGTTTTTAAGATATATAAATTTATTTAAATATATAATATTTTATATACATATACTATACATAAAAAGTTAACTTAAATAAATAATACTATATGAAAAAATATTTTTTATTTAAATTAAAAATAAAATCACTTAATTGAATTTAAATAACGAACCGAGTTCAACCATAAATTGTTGCAAGGGCATTTTCGTCAACTAAGTTGTCACCCACACCTCGACATTTCTTTTCTTCCGTTACTTAAATAAGTCCTCTCTCTTGGATCAGAACTTTCTCTCTCATCACGCATCTTATTCTTCAATCACCTGAATCATTTGAGACGAAAATGTTGGCAGTTTTGAACAAATCGGTGGCGAAAAGCCCCGATGAATTGCTGCAGAATGAATCCGATGTTTGCGCTCTCAAAGACGGATCGTTGGCCGGCCATTTCTCGTCCGTACACCCGAGCGCTGTCGTCGTCAACCTCGCTTCTTCTGGTTTCATGGCCTACTCTTCTGATAGACAAAATCCTATTCTTCCGAGGTTTGATATGCTCTAGCTTTTACAATTTCTGTAAATGTGGATTTTATGCTTGTTTCCCCTTTTTTTTGATGTCGTTGTATGGATCTAGTTGTGTGCTTATGTTTCTGGTTTTCTGCGCATTCTTGTTGAAGTTGTAAACTGAGGATTTAAAGTATTATTAATGTTTTAGTTAATTACATGAGGTTCGTGTGTTTGTCTTGTTCTCGTGGTTCAGTTTTTTGGTTCTTCAGCAGCAAATGGCTTCATATACTTTGCGATTGATTGTCCTTTAAACAAGTGATTCAAATTGATTATTGTAGAATGACGAGATTTTGGGCAAATTTTAAGAAGTTAAAGTGTTTGCAACATAATCACCTTTTTGGTAATTATGTTTAAAAAACTGAAGAATATTTTTAATCAGTTTGAAGCAGTCAACTAGTAGCTTCTGGAAATCAGCTTAAAAGTGATTTCCTATCAATTTTAAGCATTTACAAACACTTAAGAATCACTTTTGTTTAAAAGTGATTTCCTATCACTTTTGTGCTTATGTTTATGGATTTCTGCGCATTTTTGTTGAAGTTGTAAGCTGATCATTTAATGTATTATTTATGTTTCAGTTAATTACATGAGGATCGTGTTTTTTTTCTGTTTGTAGGTCGGTTTTTGGTTCTTCAGCAACAAATGGCTTTAATACTTTTGCAATTGATTGTGCTTTATAAGGAGTGTTTCTAATTGATTATCGTAGTTAAAAGTACGTAGCGATTGAGGATGACGTGATTTTGGGCGAAATTTAAGGCTTTAAATCGTTTGCAAATTAATCACCGTTTTGGTAATTTATGTTTAAAAAACTCGGGAATACTTTTGATCAGTTTGAAGGAGCCAACTAGCAGCTTCTGAGAATCAGCTTAAAAGTGAAACACTTTTTCACTTTTAAGCATTTACAAACACATAACAATCACTTTTGTTTAAAATAAAAGCGATTTCAAGTGCACAAAAGCACTTGCAAACACCCCCAGTCGGTATTTTGTGATACCTAATCTTTGGTTATATGATTGGTTCTCTGGCCTGCCGAAGCCCTGCTAGTCTGCAGTGTAGTCTGGGTAGCACCTTTTACGATATTGATTATAGGCCTTGTGATGTATGTATGTAATAGTTTTGGTGTTATTGTCAGATTGTTTGCAGTAGTAGACGACATATTCTGCTTGTTCGAGGGCCACATTGAAAATGTTGCACATCTTAAGCAGCAGTACGGGTTAAACAAGTCAGCAAATGAAGTGATCATTGTTATTGAGGCTTACAGAACTTTGAGGGATAGAGGTCCTTACCCTGCTGATCAGGTGGTGAGAGATATTCAAGGGAGGTTCGCTTTCGTTCTCTTTGATAGTTCTTCAAGCACCACATTTATTGCCTCTGTGAGTAATTCTTATCCTCCTGCAATCGCTAAATCATTTTCTGTTTCATATTACTGATGGTAATTGAATCTCGTTTCTGATACACATAGGATGCTGATGGAGTTGTTCCCTTCTTTTGGGGAACTGATGCTGAAGGCCATCTTGTTCTTTCTTCTGATGACGAAATTGTCAAGAAAGGTTGTGGCAAATCATTTGCTCCGTTTCCAAAAGGTACTGCTGTCATCTTTTGAAATATTATGTATTTTCTTCGGTCTTGTATTGTTAGTTGCGTATACTTTCGAGCAGAAATAGGCATATCATAGGGCATCCCGCCTGAAACCATCTCATTTCTTATATGTCATTTGCTTTGGAGTTGAATTATGGGTTATCATGTTATTAATGGGTTCCAGTATAGAGTGGATGTGAATCGTGAAAGATATTCAAATGGTATGAGAATATTGTTTCGTCAAAAACCTTCGAATTTTTTTTTTGGACTCTGGGATGGGAGTAACGTTGGTCATTTGTAATAAGTAGGATTACTTATTCGCTCTTTAGCTTATTTGGGATATTGGAAGAAATTTCAAGTGCCAAATTGTGGCAGTTAAAAGAGTTGTGAAAGTGTTTAAGAATATTGTTTTATTATCACTAGTTTAGATGGAGCAATATTGGTTATTCGTTATAAATGGGATGGCTGTTAGCTTATTTAGGAAATCGGAGGAAATTCTAAGTATCAAAAGAGGCAATACGAAAGAGTTGTGAGAGTGTGTTTCAATTTTCCCATATATTGGATAATCGTGACTTAGGTCTTCGTTCAAAACCATGCTTGTGTATGATTATGGTGGAATATTTCCCTTTAACGTCTTCTTTTTCGTGTCAAACATTGATTTGAGATTGCATGTGAGAGAGAGAGAGAGAGAGACCATGCTTATGATTATGGAGGAATACAGATTTGGGATTGCGCAGAGAGAGAGAGAGAGAGAGAGAGAGGGAGAGATTTTTCTCCATTGCTTCAACTGAGCTTTCTTATAACTCTCATCTTTATGCCACAGGGTGCTTCTTCACATCTTCAGGAGGTCTCCGAAGCTACGTGCACCCCGACAATGCGTTGAAAGCAGTGCCGAGAGTGGACAGCTCAGGCGAAGTGTGCGGTTTAACCTTCAAGGTAGACGAAAAGTCGAAAAAGGAAACCCTTGGAATGCCAAGAGTTGGAAGTGATGCCAACTGGTCTCAACACTACTGAAAACATCATCACTCTTCTTGTGTCAAGGCTTTTATTATTAACTTGAGGCCTTGTCTATGCATTTGATGTTTCATTCAACAATTATGTTTCTCACAGATGATGAAGCTTTAATGGCTTTGAAACCTTTCATATAACAAATAAAACATCGAATATTGCTTGTGTTATGTATGTATCATATTATGTGTTTTGATCTAAGTTATCAATACTGTTCCAGATGCTGTTTTCGAATTTACCACTGGAACGAGATCTTTAGGCATTCCGTTTATAACATACGATGTGATTTGATCAGAGTTATCAATACTGTTCTAGCGGCTGTTTTGAATTTACTGCTAGAACGAGACATTTTGGTTATGGAGCATTTCAGCATTCCATTTTGGCTATATTAATATATTTGTTAAATATCATATAAATCTTTTAAAAATGTATGTTAATTTGTAAGGCTTGTCCTATTAGCATTCGTGTGTGGCTCTTTTAGTGTTAAGACTACACTAGGGGTGTTTGCAGTTGCTTCTTCCGGTGACTTTCAACTTATAGCTTGAGAAAAGTTGTTTTGGAGCGTTTAGAAAAACAACCTCAACTTTAATAAAAAATGATTTTAAGTCAAAAGCTAAAAGTAGAAAATACATATTTTTTTCAATTTCTTAGTATTTTGATAAATAAATATAAATTTTTCATAAGCTAAAAATCTACTTAAGTATCAAACCCTCTATTGACCAAAATCAATTTTATTCTGAAACACTACCTACTTTTAATTTCAAGCAATTTTATCATAATTTATACTTTAAATAACTTCAAAAGTTAAGCAAAAGAAAATACCCTTAAATCTTAAAAGAAATTAAAATCAGACAAATAAAAAAGAAAAAACAAAGTAAATAGTATGTGCGTGTATACGTATATATACATAACATTTTCTCAAATTATTCCGGCCATCTCAATTATCTCGGAAATTTTGGCAGTTCTACCAAAACGACCTAGAAGTTAGCTGAAATGGAACGACTATCATAGCTTTCCGCCTTTATGACCGGAATGTATGTTCCAATCGGAACTAGAACAGAATCAATAACTATGATTTTAATCGCCATTGCAACTGCTAAACTTCACCAATAATCCCCACACGAGCAAGCTCCATCTTTGAAATGATGAAACCTCCTCACATCCCTCACCACAATCTCACTACCAACAATCTTGGAGATAAACTTAGTTGCAGAATGACAGTCATTACAAACCCTAAGATTCTTGGCCACCCGAATTGTCGTCCCCTTCGGCGCATTCAGGAGGCCGAAAGCAATCGCCAACCGCTCACTGTGTCCGCACAGCAAGTTCTCCTTCTCCGACTCGTCCACATTGTGTAGCACGCACGACGTGTCTGGCACGTAACCTTCCTTCTTCATCCTCCCATACAGATCACTCAGAAACCCATAAAGCTGCTCACTCTGAGGGTGCAACGTGTCCCCCGCCAAGAACCTGTGAACCTCGTCGCCAAACTCGATCCAACTGCATCCGGGCTCTTTCCTCACCCCCATCCCCTTCATGCTCTTCCGAACCTCGTTGGCCTTTTCCCATAGCCCAGCAGACGAATATATATTCGAAAGCAAGACATAATGGCTAGCTACATTGGGTTCTGACTGGATCAGATTTCGGGCCGTTGTTTCCCCTAGCTCGATGTTCTGGTGGATTCTACACGCGCCCAACAAACTGCTCCACGCGCCTATTCTATCAAGCCCAACTGGCATCGAATTGATAATCGCGTACGCTTCATCCAGCCTACCCGCTCGACCAAGCAAGTCCACTACACAAGCGTAATGATCAGCGTTCGGTTCTACCCCATAACCCACCTTCATTGTTTCAAACAACTGCTTACCTTCTTCCACCAACCCCGAATGACTACACGCTGCGAAAACCGCAACGAACGTCACCTCATTTGCCTTCACTTCACTTCCCATATCCCTAAAAAGCTCCAAAGCCTCTTCTCCTTCTCCATGCATGCCATAAGCCAATATCATAGCATTCCATGTTATCACATTTCTATTTGGCATCCTCTCGAAAACCCTTCGAGCCATACGTAAGCAGCCGCATTTTGCATACATATCAACCAACGCACTTCCAACCGCAACGTCCAACTCAAGCCTATTCCTAATGGCGTAAGCGTGAATCTCCTTCCCCTTTCCTAGGGCAGCTAGAGCAGCACAGCCAGGAAGAACAGTCATCAGCGTGACTGAATTTGGTCTAAACGAGACCTCTGTTTCATCAAACTCTTCGTTTTCTTGCATCTTACGCAACAAAATCAACGCGTCCTCGTGGTACCCACATACAACAAAACCGGTTATCATAGTATTCCAAGACACAATATCCTTGCTCTCCATATTTCGAAATATATATTTGGCAATATCTATCTTCCCTATCCTAGAGTACAAGTCCATCAACGCGTTCTGGACGTATCGATCACGCCATAAACCCAACTTCAAAACATAACCATGCATAACCTCTTTATCAGCAAAAGCTGAAGAATGCACACAAGCTGGCAAAACACTAGCCATTGTCGTCGGGCTAGGAAAAAGACCGTTTACAACAATCAATTCCATGAATAACATCAAAGCCTCCATGTAGAATCCGTTTTGCGTATAACCAGTAAGCATAGCATTCCATAATCCAAGTTTCCGATTCACTGCACCATCAAAAACTCTCCGGCCACTCACCACTTGCTTGCAGTTGCAATACATGTCCACCAAAGCACTAGTGACAAACGAATTTCCCATGAAATCGTCATTTCTGAGTACATAAGCATGGATTTCCCTACCAAGGTCCAACAACTCCAAATGGGAACACGCCGGAAGCACACTTGAAATTGTCACCCCATCAGGTTTGAAACCATCTTCATTCATAAACCTGAAATACTCCAATGCTTCGTAAAACCTATCGTTCTGTGAGAATGAGCTAATGATCGTGTTCCAAGAAACCATGTCTCGTTGCGCAAACACCTCGAATATAGTCTTGGCATCATCTATTCTATCCAATTTCGCATACATCGCCATCAAAGAATTGTCTGTAAACGTCTTTCTATCGTCGATTCTAAGGGTATAGCCATGTAATTGTTTCCCAAGCCTCAAGCCATCATCCCTATTCAAGTTACTACAAGCAAGAGCTACACTAACCAATGTAAACGAACTTTTCTCGATTCCCTCAAATCCCATCACACGAAAAGCCTCTAAAGCAAGCTCCCATTCCTCATACTTGCATAAAGCATTAATAAACGAGTTCCAAGAAACTTGGTCTCTTTCAGGAATTCTGTCGAACACCTTGAAGACATAGTCAATTTCACTCCCACACTTCGCATACATGTGCAGAATTGTATTGCAAACAGTTGAATGAGAGTCATATCCAAGTTTAATCGCTGATCCATGTACCTGCTTTCCTAAATGCAAGTCTTGAAGAGCAGTAACCGCCTTGAGAACGGCCGGAAAAGCGAAGTTGTCGGGGAGAACTCCGGCGGAATGCATCTGGGTGAAAGTGGTAATGGCTTCTCGGAAGGAGTTTGAGCGGGTTTGGGAGCGGAGTGATTCGGTCCATGAGGATTTGGAGCGGGTTGTTGATGGTGGGTTCTGCGTTTGGAGGGAGTTAGACAGAGAAAGTGTGGGAGAGAGAGGGTGAAGTGCGCATGTCCATGGGGTCATTGATTGGAATTCAGTTAATTAACTGTCTCCTGCAGCTTCTACTTTGAAAAAAATCATGAAAAATCAGTTTTTTTTGCAAAGGGGAATAAGCAATCACAGTCTTCTTGATGATAAATGAAAGACGAAAGATACAGTTCGGTAGTGAACAGTGAAACTGGGTGGTCGTGAATGAGAGAGAAAATGGGAATTTGAGGAAACTCAAGCGGAGGAGAGACAAAGGAAGAACGATAAACCCATTATCCGTAGAGGTGGTAGTTCGGACAGCCAGCAACCAGCCCGACAGCCCAATATGATACTCTTTTCGTCCTGACTTATTTTGCAAGGAGGATTGACACAATATTAAGAAAAATTATTATTATTATTATTATTATTTGTTTTGTTTACTTTTCAAAGGTGTATTGATGGTGAAGATTGAGAGTAGAAATTTTGAGGGTGTAGATTATGTTATAACTTTCCTTTCTTAGGCTGTGCAAGATAAGATAGGATGACCGTTTAAGAAAAAATGTGCAAGATAAAGTGGGATGAAGAGAGTATATATCTCTGTTCTAAAAGTATTCATCTAAATTTCGACTAGACACTAGATTCTAGTCAATCGTGTTTTCATCTAAATTTCAAAAGACGCTAGATTCTAGTCAACCGTACGATGATTTAACAGGGGTTGGAACTTTTTTTGGCTTTGAAGCAGTATTCGAGTTACGTGAGCCTTTAGGGCTGCAATCCAGTTTTGTGTATAAATAACCTTCTAGTTCATTGTAATTGTGATTACATAAAATATAAGTAAATCTCTTGGCTTCATAGCGCCCTACATGTAGTCATTTTTTACGAACTGAGTTAATAAATTCATGTTCATTGTTTTTCACTCCTATTAAATTTTCAATTATTGCATCTTAATTCCTTGTTATATATAGTTGATCCGATCCCAAATCCCATCAAACATAAAATGATGAGCCCAATACAATCTATTTTTCTAAAATATACTAAATTTACCGAGTTGGCTTATGGTCCGTCGGACAATTGGCTTATCAAACCTATATGTCGAGCTTTGTAGACGCAAAATTTAATTGGACCGTAAAATGGTGAGTTCAACCTCATTATTTTAAAGTACACTAAAATTTATTGGATCAACGACTTGCAATCTTATCGTATTATTAACATCTTGAGTGGGGCGCAATGATTCTTTTGGACCATGATATTTACGACGGGTTGATTTTATCATCTCTAATTATGTGTATTTTATTTCACCTTGTCTAGTCCAGAGACAGTGTTTGTAATAGCTTTAGTTAATCACTTTTCAGCTTATAACTAAATTTAAGTTAATGATTAGTGTTTGCATTTTATAGGTTTACCTAAATAAATTAGTGTTTTGCCATAAGTTGTAAGCAGTTACAACCTTGCTTCTACTTATTTCTATTTTATAAATAAAAAATTAAGAGACGAGAAGTATTTATTTATCAAACACTTCCTTTCTAAAAATTTAACTCTATAACCCAATCTGATATAGAATGTTTGGACAAACATTGGCCCAAATATTAGTAGCCCAATAATGAATAAAAAAGTTGAAAATCTGATTTGGATTCAAACATCAAAAAGCCCAGCCCATAACTAATGGTCCATTAAACTAGACAAAGTCTTATGTGTATCACTTGCACGGCATAATTTGAATTGGGTATCAGATTTGTGCTTAAAGATATTACATTTCCTTAGTAAAGATATTGTAATACTTTTACCCAAAAAATATAATACATTTAAACATAAATCGTGATACATTTTCAGCATGATACATTTTTCCATCACATTTAGACGTAAGTAGTAATATATTTTGATCCATGATCCGGATTGCACAGATCTAAAATTCGTACAATTGGTGCACAAAGACCTTCTCTGTATAAAATTCGGGTCGGGTTGAAGTTTTCAACCCGACAAGCTTAATATGCGAATCCGGTCGTTTGGTCGTTATCGGGCTCTTACCGAATTGGCCCGATAATAACTAACACACACGATTTGTCATCCCTAATTATTAGTGATTGGGTATCAACTCCTAATTGTTAGTGATTGCGTATCAACAAATTAATTGCATTAACTAGTTCAAACCTAACATTTTTTTTTTAAATATACATAATTACATATATATATATATGTGTATATAAAATTTAAATTAAGCCTGACTTGATCAATTGAAGATAATGACCATTTTGAATTGGCCGAAAATAATGATGATCAGTTTTTGACTCCATCGTGGGTTTGTTAGGAATATGTGGGATAATTAATTTATTTTATCTTTTGTTTAAAAATAAATTAGAAGTGTATAAATTTAAAAAAACCTCCCCATTACTTTGTATAAATAGAGGCTTGATTTCGATAACCTTCTGTTTTTTATATTCTTTCTATACACTATCATTTAATTGATTAAAACAGTTCAACACATTATTAACGAAGTGTTGAATTAGTGTTGCATTTAAACGGTAGACTAATTAGTGGGATTACATTTGTAATCCTTGCAAGTTTCCGTTCAGACAAGAAATTAATTTCTTCTATCCGCTGAATCAAAAGAAGGAGATTTAGGAAGGTATAATTCAAACACCGAATTTAATATTATTTTGTGCATTCCTTTTAATATTAGTTCCGTAATTATTACAAGCATCCGAATTTAGTATATATATGTGATATATTGTGTTAGAAATTTTTAAATTCCGCTTCACCCACTCGAGTACGCTATAACGAACCTAATACATTGTTGGGTTCGTTATAGCAAACCTGGGTTGACATAACAGAATTTAAAATTTTATTAAAACGTAATATATTACATATATATAAACTCGGGTGCTCAAAACGATTTACGGAACAAGTATTGAAAGGAATGCACAAAGCCAGTATTAAATTTGGTGCACGAATTTTACCTCCGAAAATTCTCCTTCGTTTGATGTAGAGGATAGCAGGAAGCAATTTTTTGTCTGAACTGAAAGTCGCAAAGATTTCATGTGTAATCCCTCTAATCAGTCCCCCGTTTGAATGCAACACCGAATTCAATACTTTGCTAGTAGTGTTGAATTGTCTTAATCAATTAAATAACAGTGTAGATAAAAGGAGATAAAATCTGTTTCCTGCCAAATGCTAAAAAAATATTTTTCTTTTTCGCATTCCTCTTTTTTACGGCCTTTTTTTTCTATATTTCTTTCTCAATTTATCCTCGTCTAACCTTATCTATGTCCGCTCACTTCTTATAATTAGGTTCTGGCTAGGTACTAGATCTGTATGTCGTCCAACTAGTACTTATAATTAGTACAACATCATATAAAACTATGTTGTTTTAATCTAACCTTAAATATTTATTATTCCATCGATTTTTCAAAATAACATAGTTTTATGTGTGTGACACGATTACGGCACCGTAGTTAACACAGTAATACAAGGCTTTAGTGAGTTGGAGTGTTAGGTTTACCAACATAGACGCTGCAATAGTAGTAATTAATTTATTAAATGTAATTTCTTTTTTTAAATAATAAAAACACAGTCATCATATGACTGTATGTAATTTTTTGAATTTCGTTAAAGAGAAAATTAAGTCTTATTAGAATCATCCTTTTCAGTTCCTATGATTTAGGGTGTGTTCGACTAAGTTTATAAGTTTTTAAAATATTTTTAAAAAATAAAATATTAAACAATTTATAAAATGTGAAAACAAGATCTTAAATTTGTAACTTCAAAAAAAATTGCTCTAGACAATCTTAAGTTTTACTGAACTTACACACATTACACATACTTCACATGCACTACACATACTTTACATACTACACACACTTTTCACATACCATATACGCTAATCAAAATGTTTATTTAATGATGGTTATCAAATTCGTCCACAAATTCATTGCTAAATTCATTAATTCAAATATTCGATTGTAACTTTATAAGTATTTTTATCCAACTTATACACTCTTCGAACAAAATATAACATATTAAGCTTAGCCAAACACCTCCTTAATATTTTCTTGTATCTTGGTTTAGATTTGTGCTTCATTCTATAATGCTATTTTTTAATAGTATATTTTTAATAATGAGAATGTTTATCTCTCAAATAAGAGTCCAGTTTGATAAGTTAAAATTCCTTTTTATTAATTGAAAAAAAAATTAAAAATGGGGTTCCTACAAGAGAGATTAAATTTATTCTAAATAAATTATCTCAAAAATTTATTAATTAATAAAATATTTAGGTGATGAAGTATATAAGATTCAATTGGATTGAGAGATTTGATTACGATATTGCTAAAAGATTTGATATCCCCATCGAATTCACTACATATGTATATACACATAGTATGTGAAATGAGTGTAAAATATAATATATGTAGCATGTGTGAAGTATATAAGTGAAATGTGTGAAGTTTATGTGAATTATGTGCAGTGTGTGAAGTGTGTAAAAGGTGTGCACATAACATATATAATTTAAGTGTGACTTAGAAGATCCTAAAATAATAATATGGACTTGTGTTACTTTTTTTCCCCGAGACTACAATTTCTAAAAGCTTATGTTTAGGTCTTATAAGTTGTTTAATATCTTATTCTACCAAACATCTTATAAGATCGTATATGCTAGAAGATATTTTTAGGATCTTATAAACTTGGAGGGTGTTTTGTTGCGCTCTTCAAACGTGTTTGGCAAAATCAGATGTTAAACAACTTTTAAGAGGTAAAATTAAGTTCTTAGAACTTATAAGCTCCAAAACAAAAAAATTCCTCAACTCCATCTTATTTTTTAAGTTCTTAATATTTCCACCCGAACTTCACGTGATACACACACATACCCACTTAACACACATTAGACACACTACAAAAAAATATTTCACACACATTGAACACACTTCACACACTTCAAATTAATTTTCAAATTCATGTCTAAATCACTACATTCAATCACAGACTTATAAGTTCTTTTACTCAAACCCTTTCTTAACTTATAAGCTCTTGAAAAAACAAAAAACTTAAAAAATAAATTCGACTTTCTAAAACGAAAAATTGAAAATTACAAAATCTTATAACCGAAAATCGAACCAAATTATTCCATTCGATTTTCGGTTCGCACCGAACTTTAGGTTCCAATTCCGTTCGACCGACTAACCGACCCGTCCACACCCCTACTTATCATCATCTCCTGAACAGCCTTATTCTGTCAGCTGTTTATCTTTAACAATACACACATACATATGCTGCATATATATAGTAGGGTTTCAGGCCTTCGCAAAATGTGTGCCATCGGACCACTCTACTCTATAAAAGGACCACACTACCCCTCTCTATCTGAAACTTGCAGGCTGTGTGTGTGTGTGAAGACAGAGGGCAACAAGTCTTTTGTCGGGTAATTAGTTAATGGAATGCAGTGCAAAAAAGGGCCTGTTTTATGGGCATTTTTGTTCTCTGCATCTCATGCTATCTACCTTAATTAATCACCAACTTTTAATTTCTTCAGTATGGCAGATTCACACTGTTCGATCCGTAAGCGTTAGTCGGGCGATGAATGAGAACCTAGCGTTTAAGTAGGGATAGAGCTAGGGTTTCATAATGAGGAGGCGAAATACTTTTTCTTGGATATTTGACAAAGTTTTTAAAATTTGAGGGTGGTGAAATTCATTCTTTAACTATAATTAAACTATACGCAGTAGTTTCGTAGGAAAAATTGAGAGGGGTGGCCGCCACCGACGCTGTCAACCCCCCGCTAGCTCCGTTACTACGTATGTAAGGTTGTAAACGAAAAAAACGAGCGAACCGGAGAGTGTACCTCAAGCTCGTTTTTCGGCCAAAATTGGTAAAATTGAGTCATTTTCCAACTTAGGGAACTGAATTAAAAAGGTAAAAGTTACGGGACTAATTGCGCAAAAACAAAAAGTTATGGAACGAGTTAATATTCTTTTCTCAAATAATTGAAATAATAATTTTAATATTACAAAGTCATTTGACACGTAAGGATTCTAATAGTTATCGGGTGTCAATTATTATATTTTTAGATATTTTATAGGTAAAATTATATTTTTATAAAGGCTACGACTATTCGCAGTCCACAAAATTTCTTAACACAGCCCACTAATTTCATTAATTAAAATATTATTATAAATTAACTATATTACCCTTAATGATAACAAAATATAAATAATTTAAACATTAAATATATAATTTTATAAAATAAAAAAAATAAAAAAATCTCCTCACCAGATGCATTCCATCATAATCTGTAAACCCTAAATTTTTCAATGTTTCTTTAATAGAGAATCTAATTAACAATGATAAAATCAGTTAATACGGACAAAGTAAACAGACTTATTGTGGTCATCGTTCAATTACACGAAGCCAAATACAGTGTATTGTGTTCGATTTCAACGACCGAACGTAACGGCATATAGTCAACCAATAAAATTGAACAAAATTACAGATACGAGTTACAAGTGCTATGATGCACTTTTCAGTCGATTTTGCATTTACAATTTTCTTTATTAGCGAAATTGATGTGCTGATAATCAATTCCACCGAAAAATTACTGAAGATGAACGTTCTGCGTTCATTCAAGTAATCTTTTCTTTTTCTTTTTCATATTTTAATTATTATTTTTAATGATATAATTTAATAAAAAAAATGGTATAATTGATAATGAGTTGATTGTATTAAGAATTTTTTACTTATTTTTAAAATATAAATGGGCTACATTGAGAAGTGGGTTGCGTTAAGAAATTTTGTGGGCTGCGAATAGCCGCCACCTTTTATAAAAGCATATCAATAATTTTTTTTTATATATATATATATATATATTATAGGTAAATTGCTTGGAAATATCACCCTTAGACGTTTGTTTAGTAATAGGATATCAAAATTATAAGGTAAGTTTCTTAGAAATGGGTATCTCCAAAAGCCCACACCACTCTAGTGCAAAATTCTGCACAACTTTTCCAACTGTTTGCACTAAAAATGAATAATTCATTGATTAGTTATAGTATCACTTTTATATTCATTATTTGTTTTAATATTTAGTTGATCTATTAGTTTAAATTCACCGAAATATAATGAAATTACAAACAGTTCATTGATTACTTATAGTATTTCTTTTTATATTAGTTAAATTTGAAAAACGAAAATTAGATTTACCAATAATTCTACTTCAGGCACCAAGAAATCCGTAAATTATATATTAAAATTTTAACCAAAGTAACTATAATTTTTAATATTTAGTTGATCCTTTAGTTCTAATTTACTGGATTATAACGAAATCACTATATAGTTCATTGATTGTTTATATCATCACTTTTATGTTAGGGAAATTTTAAAAAATATATTATATTTACAAATTACTCTACTTCATAACCAAGAAACCCCGTAAATATTATAAAATTTTAACTGAAGTAGCTATATTATTTAAAATTTAGTTGGTCTTAGTCCCAAATCACCGAATTGTATGAAATCACAACATACACTACAAGGAAAATGGTCTTTTGAGACCACAAAAAAGTGGCATCAAATAATGAGTATTTGCCACAACTCAAGCAAAGTGGTCTCAAATAATGAGTATTTGTCACAACTTTATTGTCGTCTCAATAACTCCGTCGCAAATAATATATTTGTGACCACAAAAGTGGTCTCAAATGCGTCTCAAATATCTTTTGCAACAACTAGTTGTCTCTAAAAGTAGTCTTAAAGTTGTCTCAAATAATTTGTAGAGAGATTTGTGACAACAAGTGGTCACGAATAACTTATTATTAGTGACCACAATTGTGGTGTCAAAAAGTCTTATGCAAAAGACTTCTTTTGTTGTAGTGATAATTCATTGATTACTTATAATATCACTTTTAGATTAGTTAAACTTAAAAAACTAAATTAGGTTTACAAATTATTCTATTTGGATACCAATAAACCCCATAAAATATATTTTAAAATTTTAACTATAGTAACTATATTTTTTAATATTTAGTTGATCTTTTAGTCTAAATTCACCGAATTATAATGAAATCACAACATAATTCATTGATACTTATAATATCCCTTTTATATTAGCTAAACTAAAAAATAGATTTACCAATTACTCTTCTTCGCACATTAAGAAATCTCGTGAATTAACTGAAGTGGTGATCTAGCTATGCAATTGATCCCGTAATTTAACCTTTTTCAATTTAGTCTCATAAGTCGAAAAATTGCTCAATTTAAGGCCAATTTTGGCCCAAAACAAGCGTGAAGCACACGCGCCGGTTCATAATCAATTTGAACCCGGAGCATGTACCCACGCTCGTTTTCCGGCCAAAATTAACCTTAAATTGAGCAATTTTCTTACTTGCGGGGAATAAATTGAAAAATGTCAAAATTACGGGACCAATTATACAAAACTAAAAAAAAGTTATACTATGAGTTAAGATTCTTTCCCAATTTAAATAGTTATTTTTTTTAAGGTTTAAACAGTAATTAATTAATACTACCTCCGTCCCGGTTAAAGTTGTCTACTTATCTTTATGGTCCGTTCCTATTAAACTTGTAACCCCAAAAAGGAAAACTAATTTTCACAATTCTCACCCTAAAAATCTCAACCCTCAATCTTCACCTTTAGAAAAATTCAAAGAAAAGCAGTTAATTGTTTTTTCTTAACATCCTTACCCGATCAAAGCGCCAACTTTAATCGGACAGTGTGAGTATTAAATAATTTATTAATATATCCAAAAGCCTAACAACATCTTAAAAGCCCTTCACTTTAATCATTGTGATTCTTATGCTTTCACCAACCAAATATTATGTATCTTTAGATGTAAGTATAGCAATATACTATCTTTTAATTAATAAATTATTATAGAATTAATTATGGTATCTTTACAATTGCAATTTCTTCCATCTGTCCATAAAATTACATGCATGCATCATCCCCTGATATCATGAATAGAATCTGATTTCCTTTATATATATATTCAAAACTAGATATTATTATTAATAATATGATAAATTACTTCCGTTTTTTAGATGTTCTTTTAGTTTTTCTGTTTTGTTTATAAATAGTTCTTTTAGTTGTTTTCTACATTTTTTTCAATAGTACCCCTATAATTATTCCTAAAAAAATTCTAATTATCTAATCTATCATATCTATATAATCTAAATGAGGACTTATTTATCTAGTTTTTCATATCTCTTAATTTTCTTATCCAAACCTAAAAGAACATCTAAAAAGAAACGGAGGTAGTATTTTTTAGTCTATTAAATTTTACCTTTTTTTTTTTTATTTAAGGACATTATCTCACTACAACAAAAGAGGTCTTCTGTATAAGACTTTTTGACACCACAATTGTGGTCACTAATAATAAGTTATTTGTGACCAGTTGTTGTCACAAATCTCTATACAAAATATTTGAGACCATTTTAAGACTATTTTTAGAGACAACTAATTGTTACAAAAAATATTTGAGACGCATTTGAGATCACTTTTGTGGTCACAAATATATTATTTGCGACCGAGTTATTGAGACGATAATAAAATTGTTTCAAATACTCATAAGTTGTGACAAATACTTATTATTTGACACCGTTTCACCTAAATTGTGACAAATATTCATTATTTGAGACTATTTTTTATGATCTCAAAAGACCATTTTTCGTAAGATCATCCAATAATGTTTAAAGTAGTGGCAAATCAAATAAATAATATTTAATAAAATAAAAAGGAATGATTGCATTATCAAGATTCCTAAATGAAAACCCTAGTCTAGCTACATAAACAAATGAACTTTTGATACCATAATATACTACAATAATGTTCACTATCACAAGTCATTTTCTTGATTTCCTAACTTGGAATTGATGTAATTTTCCAGCTGGCTCATTTATATTTGTTGATTAGTAAGTTTCCAACATATGGCGATTCTGCCAAAAAAAAATATATATATATATATATTAAAAAAAAAAATTGACACATATACAAAGAAAAAGAAAAGATTCTTAAAAAATGATGACTTAATTTGCACATCACTATTTGACAATGATTTAGAAAAAAATATTTATAGGTTAATAAGATGCTATTTGGGTTTCCTCTTTTGTGTGAACATTGCTATGCATCACTTGTAAACAAATGAAGCCATGGAAAAACATGGTCCCCTATTGCTACTATGAGAAATGGTGTAAAAAGGTGATGGTAGCTAGTCGGATTGCAGACTGGGGCATATTGTTTTGTTGGGACTCAGGAGAGATGTAGAATTTAGAGGAGGAATCGAGAAAATAACATAGGAAGCCGGATATTAATGATTTTTTTTCACTTTTCGTTACTTGATTCTAAATCGTGCGCTAAAAGCTTGAACATACTTATACGTCTGATAAAAGGATCATCTCTTGCTGTTTTGTCACTAATTATAATGGTTTTTTGCCACTTTCCATCATAATGCTATTTCTATTTCCATTTAATTTAGTAACTGATATTATCTGTTACTAATTTTCGTCTCTAATTTGAATTTTTCTTATAGTGTTATGTATATCGATCCTTCACATTTATTGGACATGCATGACGTTCGGTAAAAAAGTTGTGTTTGAGTTGGGTTTAGAACTCGTTCAAATACATTTATTTATGTTTGTGTTCGACCCGTATGACCTCTTGATATCTCATGAGTATGATAATATACGCTTTGAATTGAGCCCGCATAGTTCTGCTTTTATGCTTCCTCCTAAAATACCTCATACTAATGAATATTTCCTTATATGTTCCCTTGTATTTTCAGTGTGAGATTTATTTGAATTCTTAACAATCCTCTCCTTCAAACAAAGTCCACAAAACCTCCACTCGAAAGACAATCTCCATCGAGTCGACACTCATCATCATCAAGTTTCGCCTCAGACGATAATCTCCATTGAGTCGACACCCACCATCATTGTGTTTTGGGCTCGCCGTACATGAATACAATGGTTACCGCGACTCTATCCCATCGAGTCGACATTTAACGTCGCTCGGGACTCCGCTCTGTCCAAGTCACCTATGCTTGATCCATACTCCAAGTCATCACCCGCCTGGTCCATAGAGCTTCAACGTCTCTTTTTGTGGGGCTCACTTCCATGGTTAGTGGAACATAATCCAACTCTATCTAGATTACCTCCGCCTGGTCCATATAACCCATCAGTCGGCATTCGTCTTCTTGGGTTCACCACCTCCATTTGGTACTCTGAGGATCTTCGCCACATCGGCTTCTTTTTGAGACCATGCCTTTGGTACCTCTTGTTGGGCTTTTATGGTCCCTCTGGTCTCTTTGTGCTATGGTCTTGTCTATTTTGGGTCGAATCTACACAATTTTATTTTGAACTTCCTCTGAAAAGGTCGCATACCAATGTAGATCAATCTTTCTTTATATATCTATGATTCTTCCCTTATATTTTCAATGTGGAATTTGTTTGACTATTTCAATAGTTCGTTTAGTAACAAAAAGAGCTTGAACATTGAAGGGTTCGTTACGGCTCATGAACATATTGTAGACTTGTATAAAATAATAATAATAATAATAATAATAATAATAATAATAATAATAATAATAATAATAATAATAATAATAAGATTAATAATAATGATTATTTTTTATTATTTATGTAACTAATTCATTTAAAATCCTCACGAATTTGTTGTTGAAAGAATGAAACCCAATATTTTTTAAAAAAACTAGAATAATATAACATTTGCGTTCACTAATACAAAATGTTAACAAGCTAGACGTTCGCCATACAAACTCGATTCAAGCTCAATTTACTTCAAAATTTTACAAAAACTACTCGAACAACTTAAAACTCATCTCGACTCGATTCGTTAACCGCCCTCAAATCCAAACACTAACTTAACAAACATGACACTTTTTCTAATAGGTATAAACCATGTATTCACACGTAATACCTATATGTGTCTCATTGTAGGTTTTAGAGAGAGAAACTAAGGGTCCCCCACCCCAACCCTAAAGTGAATAAATGCTCTTACAGAATATAGAAACTCCCACAGACCTGCATGGTGGAGCTGGAGGCGTGACATTATTCAATTTGCACCCAAGGGACCACCCCCACCCCCCCTACCCCACTCCCACCCCCTACCCTACAACCCTACCCTACAAATTCTTGTTCTTACATACTAAAATATATTTCCCCTTCATCACAAATATGAAACACCTTATCTTTTATACCCTAAAACCATATCCCCCTTTGATTCCCTTACTTAGGACCCCTCTATTTATACCCCCCCAAATGCCCCCCTTTTCTCAAGGCAAAACCCCTTTGCACAACAAGAACAAACCCTATACATAGCTCTAATGAGTTCTGCAAGTTTTTTTTTTTTTTTTTTTTTTTTCGTTTTTCGGCGTGCAATTGCTTCTGGTAAAGCTGCCAGCATGATCTAAATTTTCGTCCGGGGTTTGGGAAAGATTAGATCATCTGGCAGCTTCATCTGACGCCCGTTTGCACGGAAGGAAAACCCTAATACGTTGAGGAAATATTGGATCATCTGGTAGCTTCATCCGGAAAAGGAAAAACCCTAATTTTCTTCATGAACCCTAATTTTCCATGTGTGGGAAGTAAGTGAATCACACTCTTATAGTATTTTTTGAAATGTTTGCTGCAGCTATATGTTCTGGAAGGTTCGATCTGGAGCTATATGTTCTAGAAGCTTCTTAGGGCTAGCTAGCTCTTTCTGTTCCATTATGGAAGAGAAACCTGTTGATAAATTGCTGCAATATTTGTTGATTTTCCTTTTATGGATCTTTTTGGAATTTGTTTTTTTTTTTTCTTTTTTAAAAAATTTAAATCCCTAGCTGATAATTATCATCATAAATTTTGCATATAAATATTGCCAATTTTGTGTACTGGTTTTTGTTTGCTGCAGATAGTTTTATTCAATTCTGATTATTTACAGTGTAATATTTTCTACGATAATTGTATTATTAGATGGCGCGTGTATATATATAATATGACATCACTAATATATCACGAGTGATATGCAATTGATGTAGAAGATTGGTATTGAGTTTTACTTTTTTTTTTTTGGATAAATTCTTCTCTGGATTGAAATCTTTATTTCTTGCAGCACAGGGTTTTTAAAAATTTGACAGGTAGAATATAATCCTCATTTACATATATACATTGTTTATCAAGCTAGGGTTTGCAGAGACATTGCTGAAGAATAAATTAGTGTGTGTCTGTGTGAAACAGTATATGTGTTAGGTTTAGAATGGACATCAAGTAGGATATATATGTGTATATATATATATATATGTATGTGTGTGTATATATATATATATATATGTATGTTTCACCTTGTGAAACAGTACTGTCATGGTATATAGAAAATTGGAAAAATTGTAAAACTCATCATGTCAGTTGTTGAAGGTCCCAAGATCAGTTTTTTAGTGTTTTAATTGCTTGAATTTGGTTAACTTTAGTCAGAATGGGAAATTTTAGTTTAGTTTAGTTTAATTGCTTGAATTTTCGTTGAATAATTGCACATGCATTGTACATAAATTTATCATTTTTCGATGAATTTGTGATCCTCATGACCAACTTTGGTATGTTTTTTGTGCTGCGTTGTTTAGTAGGGTGGCAAGTTCACATCATTTTTAATGCCAAAAAAATTTGTGTTCCTCATGGCCAATTTTAGAATTTTTTTGTGTTACATTATTTGGTAGGGGCGATAGGTTCACATTATTTCCAATGCCAAAAAAATGAAAACCTCAATTCAACGCGGTCATTGACAATGCATGTGCAAGAACTGGCTTTGGAAGTGTCCATGAGTTACATGACAACTTTTGCAATTCGCTCATAAAAAAATTGGATTTGTATCCGGTGCAAACAGGGTGTGTGTGTGTGTGATAGAGAGAGACAGAGAGAGATCACTACAGGTGTGTGATAGAGAGGGAGTAGGAGAGAGTTCACTACACCGGAGAGAGAAAGAGAGGGAGTTCACTGCACTAGATACGGTGTATGAGAGAGAAAGTTGTGTTAAGTTCGAGGCTTATTCACCCACTGATTGCACCGGATTCAAATCCCAAAAAAATCATATCTAATATTTTCACAATTGTGGGTGTTTTCTGATTTACTAGTATTTTAATTCTTTTGGGGAAAAAAAGAGATGAGGTTATTAAATGACATTAATATATTTCTTTTAGAAGTAATGGTTTTTCTGAGCAAGATTCCAATTTGGTTTTGTAAGCTCTGCAGAAACATTTATACTGAAATGTCATTGACATTAGAACTACATTTGGATCCATTGTCAGTTGAGTTTCACTTTCCTTGTCTTATTACATTTGATCTTATGAATGGTACCTTTAAGGGAAAAAAACACAAATGGTCCCATAACTTTTTACTTTTTAGGATTTAGTCACATAAGTTATTGCTTTTTTGATTTAGTCCCACAACTCTAGTAATTGCTCAATTTTGGTCCAATTTTGACCCAATGTTGACCAACTGACCGGAAAAGGTCACGTGACTTTCACGTGCCGGCGCGGTTTTGGAAATTCCGGCTAAAATAGTCCCGTAACTTTTTACTTTTTTGGATTTAGTCCCATAAGTTATTGCTTTTTCGATTTAATCCACATCTCTACTAATTGCTCAATTTTTGTCCAATTTTGACCTAATGTTGATCAGCTGACTGGAAAAGGTCACGTGGCATTCACGTGCCGGCGCGATTTTGGGAATTCCGACGACTTATGATACGTGTCACCAGACTTCCGAGGTGGAATTTTAATTTTTTTTATTAGGAGACAACATCAACAAATCATTTACCATGTTAGCTTATATTTTTCTTTTGCCTGAATTGAATTAATTAAACTCCAAAAATACTAATGAAAAATAAGAAAAAATATCTTATCGATCTAACCCTTAAATCAGAAGCAACATTCCTTCTTCTTCTTCTTCTTCTTCACGTGAAGGTCACATGACATTTTCGGGGCAGCTGGTCAACATTAGGTCAAAATTGGACCAAAATTGAGCAATTACTAGAGATATGGGACTAAATCGAAAAAGAAATAACTTATGGGACTAAATTCGAAAAGGTAAAAAGTTATGGGACCATTTTGGCCGAAATTTTCAAAATCGCGCCGGCACGTGAAGGTCACGTGATTTTTTCCGGTCAGTTGGTCAACATTTGGTCAAAATTGGACCAAAATTGAGCAATTACCAGAGATGTGGGACTAAATAAAAAGAGCAATAATTTATGAGACTAAATCCGAAAAAGTAAAAACTTATGAGACTATCTTGGCTTTTTTCCCGTACCTTTAATAGTGATCTCCAACTAATATAGAGAAATTTCAATGTGCTCTAGAGATATACTCCCTCCGTCCCGATCCAATTTGTCTACTTTGGACGGTCATGGAAGTTAAGAAAAAATAAATTTTGTAAAATATTTGACTTTTTTGAAGGTGGAGATTGAATGTAGAGATTTTGAGGGTGGATATTTTGAGAGAAATTTATCATTTATGGACTGACAAATTAGATTGGGACAAACTAAAAAGGAAAGTAGGCAATTAGAGCGGGACGGAGTGAGTATAAACAATGATATACTAGTGTCACGTACATATAAAGTAATGACAAGAGATAATATATGCTCCTTCCATCTCAAAACGATAGTCACGTTTTGATTTACACACAAATCAAGAAAACATCTTTAATAATATTAGAAATGCAGCACACTACGATGATCACCTGTTGATTTGTCAATAATGTAGATTGAAAATTGCCACATTAACGGAGGTGCTCACTAGGGATGCAATGGACCGGGTTGGGCTCGAATCCGCACTAAACTCGCTTCGTGTGGGGCAAGCCGATCACATGGGGTGATGAATTGAGTTCAAACCAGGTCAAACGGGTATTACCGGGTACAAATCGGATAGTGGATTTTGCTAAGCTTACCCCTACACAATGTTATGTTATTTATATTAATATTTTTTATATTTTTTATTTATTATAGTAATATAATCAACTTTACTAGTTTTTACTATCAACATATTCACAATTTTTTTTATTATTTTAGCATATTTATTGTGTTTGATTTAGTTTGAGAACTTATTTAGTCACAGTTGTCACCGTGGAGGAGTTGGACCTCTTGGTCGCTGGTTGGGCATTTTTTCTCGGTTCTGACGTTCCACGAGACGGTCAAAGACATTTCGTGTGGCAGTTTTGATTCTGCCACAGTTTCAGCACTTTTTGTCTGGCCTTATTTTGTTTACTCATCTCTCTAAGTAACTTTTTTTGGACAATTCTCGGAGATCCTCTATGGTTACTCCGAGGCTGTCGACGATTGCTATTGTTTGATCGTGTTGGCAATAGGTAGACTCCTTTACTCTTGCGGGCCCGATCTCTGCTAAGATCTTCAGATAGGTTCTCATGTTGCTCCTGAGAACCTTGTCCGAGGGGACGGTCCCTAATGACTCATGAATGGACGACCTCATCCATTCGCTTCTCCTGCTGCTTTTGCAGGGCTTGTGCTAGTTGTTGTGTCTTGTTTGTCAGCTCTCGAATCAGATCCGCTTAAGTAGGATCTCGTTATTAGGATCATAGATCAGGGATTGTCGCCTGACGTAAATTCAGGTGACAGCCGACGGTTACGCATGTATATGGAATGCCTTGTGGAGTATGGGGGGATGCGGATTCATTCTTCTAGCGCCAAACTGTGAACGTGTGATGTTAAGTGGGATTGAAAACCCGATTTATTAGCGTAAATCAGATTTGAGTGGTTGTATTAAGGGAATCACTTGTCCACAATCAAAGGTCGATCAATGCTGGCAATCGATAGGGTGGATTCGTGACAAAGCGGTCGATTGAAAAAGTAGTTAAAAGACGAAATTGACCTAATATGATGATCGTTGTAATCGATAAAGTAATGACAAAGATGTTTTTTCAGCTTAACTGCTTGTTTCTCTCTGGTATATATTGTGTTTTTCACGCGATATTACAATAGGATTTGGTATGAGTACATAAGATGGTATTTACAGAGGTTAATATGCTCTTGCATGATCGACACGTGGCGGTCAAGTGGCAGGCCAGACTGACACGTTTTCGCCATCTGGCCTGCCCAGCTGAGGTAGACTCCACATGCTTTCCGCATGTCTGGCTCGTGAGAGTAATCATTTGGCGATCTCGGCTATGTTGGCGATCTCGGCTCCGGCAGTCATTGTTTGTTTGCGGTCTTAACATGTGACCAACGATCTCGAGTGCGATCCTTCACGAAGACAATCTTCCTATTTGCGTAAGTGGGTCCTATTCTTGTTTCTCATAGGTCGGTCTCTGATCGTGGGAACTTTGGGTCTTAGGCCCTAATCGAGGGGTTATGAATTAGTTCGATTTTTTTTTTTTTTCTGGGTTAGCTATCCACATCCAAACCAACAACAAAGAAGCTACTTCACAGTGACTATTTGGTATTCTAAAGTGAATGTGGGCCTTGTTGCAAATTGTAAAGCGGATCCATGGGCTTAATTAAGGCTTGGCAGCCCAAAGTAACATGGGCTTGAAGATTTGGCTAATAAATAATAATAATAATAATAATAATAATAATAATAATAATAATAAATGGGTTCGTTGACCCAAAACTTATGTGAGGAATTGAGTGCGCTCAATTTCAGTTGGATTCAAAGCCAAATTCGAGAACTCTTATGATACGAGTATAGACACCAATAAATTTCAACAAGTTTCGAGGGTCGAGGGGGCATTTGTTGACACGTAAATTTTGTTTTCAATTCAAATGTGACACGGGTGTTTTGATGCAACCTTATAAGTTAAAAATAATTTTATATTGATTAATTTAATACTAAAAATTAATTAAATAAAATACATAAATTAAAGAGTCACTTTATTTGACATTTACTACATAGTTCATTAACCAATTGGAAGTCGTTACGTGTCATGTTGATGTAGATATTACTAAATTATATTGTATTACTTTAGTAATGATGGAAATCAATAATGTAGATATCAAAGTTATGGTGAACCAATCAAAAAGTTCCATATGTCGGGTTATTGCAGTAATTACTAAATTAAATATAATTAATTTAATAATTATCTCAAAGAGAATTAATAGACATGGTATTGTGGATAACCAATCAAATTTATAAATAGTGTCTCATTTTCTACCAACATCAGTCGGTATTCTTTGACGTTGTTCGAAGAAAACCACCGCTAATCAATGTTTGATCTGAGATTAAGATGTAAAATTCCTCTAATTGGTGTTATAAAATTGTTTGAGTCCTCAAATGTGTCCTTCGACGTTCGTCAAAATCTTCGAAATTGTTCCTCAAATAGATATCTAAGAATATCGTTTAATTCAAAATCAAGCATTCGAGCCGTTAAATTAATTTTATTCAAGCCAAAGTTTATAATCGCAGAGGATCAAAGTCAACTCCGTATTTAAAGACGTTAAGTTACTGAAAGAAGAATCACAGGAGAAATAAGTATTGAAACTCATAAAATTGTAAACATAATCAAGTTGATCCCACAATTTGAATTCATAGATCATTTCATGTTATTTATTTAATACATGAGATTTATTGTTACAATCTACATTACAGTCTCTACCTAGTCCCGATCAGACTCTCCATAGATGCTAGACTATTATTCGGCCACTTGCTTTTCTTTACGATTTCTCCTTGCCTAATCTTCTAAATCCCAATTAACATCTAAATAACCCTAGCATATTTTAAAAGATAGATTTATAATAATATATGAAATGAAATGAAGTCAAACTTCTCTTTGGGTTGCATTTTAAATTCTACAATCCTATAACATTGGGGTTCATAAAAATGAACGAAGTTATGAAAATGACAAAATGACCCTTATCAATATCACATTAGGTTAAAAAAAAATTAAAAAAAAAAATATCTCATTAGGTTGGACTTTTGCATTATTAATTAATGATATATGGGCCAAAGTAATAAATTTTATTTCTGGTATACCTCACAAAGGCCACCGAGTTTTTATTTCTGTTATAAACGGTATAGGTATAATAATAATAATAATAATAATAATAATAATAATAATAATAATAATAATAATAATAATAATAATAATAATAATGTGTCATCTTTTAGGGTCTATACGTTTATGGGTTGAGTGGGGCAAGAAAAATTTGGACATGGAAATTTTGACTGCATAAATTCTAAATTTGAGTATTTGTTTTGGAAAATAATGTGATATAATTGATAAGAGATTATCAAATAATCATTAAAAAGTGATCATAATGTATTAAAAATTTAGATAATGATTATTAAAATTACTTGAACTAAAGTATCACATCCCTATTCGAACGAAAAAATCCATACACAAACACCCTTAAAATTTATTTTGTTAGGAGACAGGCTAATAGCGTAGCACATACTCTTGCGAAGGTTAGGGTTTCTTTTGCTTGTTTTGGTATTACTTCTAACACTCTTTATTGTAAGAGTGAATTTATTTTAAGAGTGAATCTTCTGCGTGGCGGTCTCACGTTGTGATGTACTGTAACGGAAATATATTTTTACAAATAAAAATGATACTTGAAAAAAAGAAATGTGATACTTTCGATAAAAAAAGTGATACTTTTTTTGCTAAAAAAATGATACTTTTATAAATAATTTTTTTTTGTCAAAAAAGTAATACTTTTACAGATATAGAAATGATATTTTTACTATAACATTTAATATTTTTTTCCGTCACATGATCGTTACACCGTGTACGATCTCACATAAGTTTTGATCTTATCGTTAAAAAGAGTATATTTTGTGTCGAATTGTAATTGTTAAGTTATGGAATAAAATTACGTTAGGTTATTTTTTGTTTTTTTTTAAAACAATACTTCTCAAAATTTAATTAGAAATTTAAAAATAATTTAGCTGGTCATGGGCCTTATGGTCTACGAGCCCATTGCTTCCTAATAGCTAAAGTCAAGTGTGGCCTAATTAAGGACATATTTTTTAAAAAACCAATTAAAGCCAAATAAATAAATAAATAAATAAATGGACATTGAGAGTGGAGATTTTGAGGATGGTGATTGTGAGAGAAATTTAACATTTATTGGCTGACGAATTAGGTAGGAATAAATTGAAAAGGAAAATAAAAAATTAAAGTAGGACGGAGGTAGTATTATATTTCTTAAAATAGAAGTAAGTATTTATAGTTATTTGTTACCTATTTTGGTTTGTTTTGTATCATTTTTTCTTTCTTTGTTTTTTCTCTTCTTAAATTTGTCTTTGTGAGATTCTTTGTGCCTTTGTACGTCTTGTGCGATCTTCGATCTCCGATCTCCTATAATTTTTTTGATTTTGAAGGCTGTTGTGATTGACAAACGTTCGAAACGAAGTTTGATGGATATTGATGATCTTGATTCAGAATCAAAGGTAGTTTTTCATGTTTTTAACGGATTATTTAATGTAATTGCTTATAGGTTTGCGTATTTTTTCTTTTCTTCAAACGATTCGATTGTGAATAGGTCTGATATTCCTTATTAGGTTGAGAATCTTGTAATTGAGATTTATTAATGAAATTCTCGATTTAAAAAAAATATATATATATGTGTATATATAATTTCCTCCATAAAAAAGAATATTAGTGATGAATAATATGTTTATAAAATACCACCTATTGTCTGACTAGTGACTCCTTCCGTCACAAAATAATTGTCGTTTTAGCATATGTGTCGTGTTAAGATTTCAAGGTCTAATCTTCATCTTCCGAAATTGCTCATGTTATCAATGAGTTTTGGAAATGGAAAAGTATCATTAATAAGATAAGAGAAAAACGCAACTTTGAAAAAGACAGTATAATAAAATAAAATAAGAGCATATGAGTCATTTTATGAAATTCCTTGATCTATGTGAGGTTCTTCTAAAATAACAATTATTTCGGAACTGAGGAATATTCATAACATGAAAAGTTCTTACATACTCTTCTTGGCAGTGCATACACTTCACTAGATGCACGATACATGGGTGAAAAAATATATTTTTAATTTTTTTTGGGTCTTTCATCGAAAGATTAGTGATAAATTTTGTGATCAATTTTTTTGGTACGCGATATGTCCAGCGCATCAACAATTTTTCTGATTTACTGGATTTAACTATTAAATTTGTACTCCGTGTTGTGTTGTGTTGTGTTGTGTTGACGGTTTATTCTTATCAATCAATGCTCGTTGATTCAGTAATTTAATAAAAATTTCTCATTAAAATAAAATAAATCTAGCCTTAAGTTAAGGGAAAAAATCGTTTTTTGTCCTGTAACTTAGGGCTGGTCCAGAAAAAGTCATGTAAATTTTGAGTTTTCAATTATAGTCTTGTATGTCAGGATCAAGTCCAATTTTAGTCATGTATGTTAAAATGAGTCCAATATTAGTCTTGTATATTAGGATAGAGTACAATTTGAGGACAAATTTTGCTAGAAATTATATGATTGGCCACAATTTGTCTCGTGCACTACACGTGTTCACAAATTTTAAGGCTTTTCGATCGATTTTTTCTGACTTCTCCAAAATTATTGATGTGGCACTCCATATCATTTAAATTAAAAAAAAAATATATATATATATATATATATATATATATATATATATATTCACCAAACTTGAAAACAGCTATCAGCTACAGAAATCAGAAATGTCGGATCATTCGTGGTGTACCTAAAAGAAATAGAAACATGGGGCGACACTGAAGAATGTGAAGGGACTTATCAAGATCCATAACCTATTGTGGTAGTCACGGTTGCGGATATTGACCCGAATGTGAAGAAAACGTTGAATGTGGCAACAGAGGCTTGGCAATTTTTTTTTTTTTAAATTTAAATAATGTGGTGTGCAACATCAATAATTTTGGACAAGTTAGCAACATTTGATCGAAAAGCTCAAAAATTTGTAAACGTAACAAATTCCCAGCCAATTTAATAATTTTCGTTAATTTTTTTTTTTTTAAATTGGACTCGATCATAATATATATGACTAAAATTGAACTCGATCCTAATATACATAACTAAAATTGATAATTCAAAATATATATAACTTTTTCTAGACGACCCTAAGTTACAGGAACAAAAAATGAATTTTCAGACTTAAGTTAAGGGGAAAAATTTTACTGTAGCCAGGCAGAGAGATGAAAACTCTTTTCTGCCACTTTGACTTTTAAATTGCAAAAATACTCACTTTTCGACTGTAATGTCCATTATATCCTTTATTTAATTTATTCTGAACCTGACCCTCACCCTCACCTACTTCGTACATGTTACCATGACATGTCGTGTATCATGTCCTGTTGACATGTATCATGTCATGTATGATATACGACATGTTGTGTATCATGTCCTGTTATCGTGTATCATGTCCTGTATGATACATGACATGTCATGTTGTCATGTATCATGTCCTGTTGTCGTGTATCATATCTTGTTGTCGTGTATCATGTCTTGTGTCATACACGATATATCGTGTATCATGTCCTGTTGTCGTGCATGTCATGTAATATACATGACATGTCCTGTATCATGTCCTGTATTTGTACAGGCAAATGAGAATGACATCATCTAACAAAAGTAGAGTAAAAAACGATAATGTGAGTATATTTATAATTTTAAAGTAAAAATAATAAAAAAATATTTTTTATTTTTCTACGTAGTCCTGCGCGCACATTACCATTAAGTTGAGTGTGAATTTCCCGGTAATAACATGGATATTTTCGGTCAAAATAAGGTAGCATATTCTAATGTACAAGAATTGAGGAAAGCAAAATTTTCCTCCAACACCTCTTTTTAATTGCTTGAATGAATCTGGACTTTTTATCGGTCAGATTCAGTTGGACGTTGACCGGGGTCAAAATTAATCACACGCCTTTTCTGTTTCCAAATATGAAAAGGACTCCCACAAATAGAACAAACAACAAGACGACAGTCAACAAATTCGAATCTCCCGTTTTCTACTGTGTATTTTTACATTTTTGTCCTTATCAATTTTATTTATCTCCTTTTTTCCGTAGGATACTTTGGGATCAGTTTGTTTATGACTTGAGTGGACGTGATGAATTTAGGTGTATAAATTTTAGAACGTATAAATTTAAATGATGGTGTAAATTTCATGTTTGTTGTAGAATGAAATATAGTACTACCTCCGTTCCAACTTAATTTGCCTATTTTGGTCGGACACGGAGGTTAAGAAAAAACAGATTTTGTGGAATTTTTGACTTTTTCGAATGTGGAGATTGAGGATGGAGATTTTGAATGTGAGGATTGTGAGAGAAATTTGTCATTTATAGGCTGAAAAATTAGGTGGGACAAACCGAAAAGGAAAGTAGGCAAATTAGAGCGTGACGATTGGAGTATAATTTTATAAAAGGATACAATCATTATGTTGGAAAGAGGGAGAGTAGAATATGATTGGATTTAAATGGATTAAAAGATCATAATTTTAAGTCACAATCCAGACGTGAGTTTGAATTGACCCGTCCTCCATCCGAAAAGACAAATTCTTTGCTTATGATTGTCATTTTAGTTTGGTAAGGATTTTCATAATTAATTATCTTTTTAGATTGGATTAGTTACGTAAAAAATCACGATGTTTTAATCTGTTATTATTTACAATATGACTTTTAAAACGTTACATATAAATACACCACCTATATATTTTTTTCAATTCAATACACTCGACTAAATTTTTTGTTTCAATTATTGATTTAGAGCCCGAAATTGAGTTTTTAACCTGTCTAATTGCGTACGTGTAGTTGTGCTATTTCTTTTAACCCTTAATTATATGAAGAAAAAAACATTATTTTATCATTAAACCTAATCATAAAATGTTGTTGTTTTTATTTAATTAGAAGTTTACAAATATTGTAGGATCATGTCTGTAACTGAAATTGTTAAAATTCCAACTCCGGGCTCCACGTTAGCGATTTGAGCAAAAAGAATATCGGGTGTATTGAATTGAAAAAATCATAAAGATAATGTATTTTTATGTTATGTTTGGAAAATCATGTTATAAATGATATTTGACTAAAAAGTCGTGATTTTTCACGTAATTAAGCATTTTGGATTCTTCACTGTTTATTCCTTTTCTATTTTTATCTCAATTCTAAATTATCCTTTAATTTTGTACTACCGTATCAAAGAGAGCGAATGTCAGTATATAATTATTGAGAATGTAGTTTTAGGAATTAATGAGAGAGAAATAAGATTACTAAGGATATATTGTCAATCTACTACCTAGGCCTTTGGTCCTGGGTTCGAGTCATCGTGGGGAGGATTTTTCTTTCTTTCTTAGATTAGGGGAATTTTTTTTTTTTTTTTTAAAAAAGGATATATTGTCAATCCTTATAATCATTCATTCATTTTATAACGGATTAAAATCCACCACTAAATATACATTTTTATCAATATGTAAAGTGTGTGTAGTATGTATGGTGTGTATGTAGCGTGTGTAGTGTGTGTTTATTTAGTGTGTGTGCTTTGAAAATAAGGGGGGTTAGAGTTTTTTTTGAGCTTATAAATTATAGGCAAAGTCTTATGTGCACCAATTACACGGTGTATTTGGGATTAATATCACGATTTATGCTTAAAGGTATCACTTGTTATGCGTAAAGATGTTATAACACTTTTATTCTAGAACAGGTGACATTTTTAAGCATAAACATTAATATATTTTTATCATGATACATATATCCAGACCATGTAATACATTAGACATAAAAACTAATATATTTTTGCCCATGATTCGGATTGCACGGATCTAAAGTGCAACTAGTGCATGACAAACCTCCTCTAAATTATAAGAGCTTGTTTTTACAAGTTATTTAAAATCTTATTTTGTTAAACTATTTTAAGAATTTATAAGCTATCACCACTGAATTCGTGCTCAATTTTCAAGGGTATCTAGGTTATATATAGATTTTTTTAAAATATAATTATTATATTTTAAGATAAATTATTAATTTCAAATCAATACAAGTTAGAATCAAATTAACCATGTTTATATTAGATTGATGAAAAAAATTGTGTGAGACCGTCACACAATTTAACGACCGTATGACGAGAAAAAATATCAATTTTTAAAGTAAAAATAACTTTCATCCAAAAATATCACATTAATTTGAAAAATGTAAATTTTTATAAAGTATTAATTTTCCTTGTAAAAATATATTCCGTTATACCATGAGACTTCACCTACTAAATATTCTACTTGATTTTTAGTTTCTCTCAATATATTCAGAGTGAATTAAATTCGTACTGTTTGTACGTCGGGTTAAGGATTGTCACCCGTGACGAAGATGGGAAGCAGCCATATCCACTATCCACATGATTGAGAGGCAACAAGTAAACGAATTAGCCATTAAAAAAAAAAAAAAAATAGATTGTGTCCAGGTTCATCCCCCCATCATTAAACCTAAAATCCTTTGGTATAAATAAATCCCCACATTCAATCCAATCCAAAACTCAAATCCTTCCACCAATTCTCCTCTGTGAATTCCCCAGAATACCCTCCTATACAAAGTTTTTGTACAATTTAATCCCAGAAACACAAATAAATTGCTCTGTATTTCCCATTATACCCTTCATCAAACTTCTTTTCCACCATAAACCCCTCCCACTAAATTTTCCAATCCTCAATATTACCCTTTCTCTCTCCTTCACACAGAAACACGAGAGAGAGAGAGGCAGAACTCAAAAATGGCAGCCATGGCTTCTCTCTACATCAAACCTTCCACGTCTCACCCCCATTCCTTCCCCAAATTAACCAAACCTAATTTCTCCACCGCCGTCAACCTCCCCCTCCCCCTCCGCCGCTATCCGGATCCGAAAACCCGATCCTCCTCCCGGATCTCGGCCTCCTTAATCGACCCGGACGGCGGCAAGCTCGTCGAGTTATTCGTCAACGATTCCGAAAAGGATAACAAATTGAAGCAGGCGTTAAGCCTGCCGAAGATCAAGCTCACTACGATTGATCTTCAATGGGTGCACGTGCTCAGCGAGGGATGGGCCAGCCCGTTGAAAGGATTCATGCGCGAATCCGAGTTTCTCCAAACACTTCATTTCAATTCACTCCGGCTGGAAAACGGCTCGGTTGTGAATATGTCCGTGCCGATTGTGCTTGCTATTGACGATGCGCAGAAGAGTCGGATCGGGTCGGGTACCAGCGTGGCGCTTGTTGATGACAAGGACGACGTCGTTGCGATTTTGAGCAGGTGAGGTGTTTTTAATCATTGAGATATGACGTTTTGCTTTTTGCTTTGTTTGGGTGAAATGTTGGTACACTGTGCATGTAGTGTAGTACCTTGAATAATACAGTGTGGGGGAAATTTTACACGTGGGTACCGTGTACAGGAATCTTTTAGATTATCAGCATTTGGTAGTTAAGACATATATTTCAAGATGTGACAAATTTATTATTTTATCTAGGGGTGTTTGCAAAAAATTCGAATTTGAAGAAGTGATTTATAGTAGTCTTTGTTGTGAAAGTTGCTTTTAATAGTAAAAGTGGATACTGTTTGACTGGAAAGTTGTTAGTTGCAGAGAGTATGTTTTGAGTTCCTCCCTCCGTTCCGAGATAATTTGCACAGTTTTTTTTTTTATGTCCCAAGACAATTTGCATACCCTTGAAAAAGAAATATCTCTTACAATCTTCATTTTAAAATTTCCACATTTGAAAAAGTCAACTAAAAAGTAGAAAACAGTTCTTTCTTATTTCACGTGCCGTGAAGGATGTGCAAATTCTCTCGGGATGGAGGGAGTATTTTGTAAAAGAATAATTTTAAGTTACAAATATGCACAATCAGCTAAAGCAGGCGTTCCATAGCACGTGAGAAGTCGAATTTGCTCACATAATACATTCAAAAATTGACTCGGGAAAGAGTTACACTCATGTAAGACTGTTTTTCGTATTACGGAGTCATTTTCATCTTAAAATAGTGATACGTTGACGTCAAAATGTTATTTTTATCATAAAAAACTATTTTTTTTTAAGACTGTTTTACGTAATACGGAGTCATTTTCATCTTAAAATAGTGATACTTTGACGTCAAAATGTTATTTTTATCACAAAAAACTGTTATTTGTTTAAAAAGACTGCTCCTGTATTAGTGTTAACACTCAAAGTAATACTTTTTACATAAAAAATAACATTTTTTATAAAAGTAATTCTCGTCTAACAGAGTTTGACGGTCTTATTTAAATGTTTGGCCTGCGTAAAATTGAGAAACAACTAAAACCTGCTAAAAACGGTTGAAAACACCTGCTTAGTTTGACTAAGTGGGATTGTTTCAGTTTCAATTTTCCTAAAAAAAGAAATACAGTGCATTGACCCATCCATTGTGATCATTGTACAGAATGAGTAGTCTTTAAATTTATTAATTTTGAGCAAGCAATTTTGGAATTAATTTTATCAATTTAGGGGAAATATTCAGTTCCTTTGATCTTTTCATAAGAGTGATGCTTCTTGCAATTTTGTTATTGATTAGTTTTGTATGATACACAGAAATCATGCTACTCTTTTGATGTAAAAAAAAATCCACCATACTTAGCAAATACTGCAGAAATTATCTGCCTTTATTGCTAATAAAATTAATAAAATTATGCATCTATCTTTTTATTCATCTGCATACACAATCAAGAGCAACCTTTGTTTAAGACCGTCTTTTGTAAGGTGGGCGTTACTTATATATTTATATCTTACTTTTTATATAAAAAATATTACTTTTTTCACACAAAAAACTATTACTTTGTAAAATCTCTTGCTTTTGTATAAAGGTTATTACTTTTTACGTCAAAATTAGCATACTTTATAATAAAAATAACTCACAACTTACAGAAGATGTCCATAAGACGATTTTATATAAGTATTTGCCCACGATGAGTAACACTTGTTGTGTGAGACCATCTTTCATAAAATGGGAATCATTTTTATCATAAAATTGTTACTTTTGATGTAAATATTGTTACTTTTATCACACAAAGACTGTCACGTTTTAATTGTTGCTTTTGTATAAATGTTGACACTCAATGTAACACTTTTTTACATCAAAAGTAACATATTTTGTGACAAAAGTAACTCACTTCCATCAGATTTACGTATTTGGCGACAATTAAATCTGAAATTGTTATTCTGCTTTCAGCATTGAGATATACAAGCACAATAAAGAAGAAAGAATAGCAAGAACCTGGGGCACCACAGCCCCTGGTCTACCCTATGCAGAGGAAGCCATTACGAACGCCGGAAACTGGCTCATCGGCGGTGATTTAGAGGTCGTAAATCCTGTCAAGTACGACGATGGCCTTGACCGCTTCCGTCTTTCCCCTGCACAACTACGGGATGAGTTCGAGAGGCGAAATGCAGATGCTGTATTTGCTTTCCAGCTGAGAAATCCCGTGCACAACGGCCATGCTCTACTGATGACCGATACTAGACGTAGACTTCTTGAAATGGGATATAAGAACCCCGTCCTCTTGCTTCATCCTCTAGGCGGCTACACAAAAGCAGATGACGTCCCACTTAGTTGGCGAATGAAGCAACACGAGAAGGTTAGTCAGAGTTTTGAAATTCACACCATTTGAACATTCTGGAAATTACAACTAAATCGCTTCAGTAACCGAATCTTATACATATTACGATGATGATACATATGATGTTAGCAAGAACTTAGTGTGCAATTTCAAGAATGACTGTGCTATCATTTCCATAAATTTTCGGATCAAATGACCCTTGCCCATTTTGTTATGACGAAATGCAGTTAGAGCACCCAATTTCGTACTATTTCGATTGTAAAAACTCTCACTGCAGTTTGCTTGTCAGTTATAGCTTCTTCTTTTCTTATTCTTTGGTCTTTCCCAAATTTCCACCTGTTCTAGATCGTTTTGTTGGTCAAGGTTTCGTCGTAATTTTCACAAACCTTGAGGAAGATAAATGTAATTCACTATGGATCATTGAAACTGAAGATATGCTAATATGGACACTGTATACATGCTTCTTTTAGGTGCTTGAAGATGGAGTTCTGGACCCAGAGACTACAGTGGTCTCTATATTCCCGTCGCCAATGCACTACGCAGGCCCAACTGAGGTCCAATGGCACGCCAAGGCTCGGATCAATGCCGGTGCAAATTTCTACATAGTAGGCCGGGATCCAGCTGGCATGGGCCACCCACTTGAGAAACGAGATCTGTACGACGCGGATCATGGGAAGAAGGTTCTGAGCATGGCTCCTGGCTTGGAGCGGCTCAACATCCTGCCATTCAAGGTATATGGACTGCCCTCGACTTGACTGTTAGCGCGTTTTTGTGAGATAATTATGATGTTGTAATAATATAGTATGTCAAACTGTTTTCAGGTAGCTGCTTATGATAAGACTCAGGGTAAAATGGCATTCTTTGATCCATCAAGGGCTCAAGATTTTCTCTTCATTTCTGGCACTAAGGTATATCTCTTCCCTTGTTAAAAACTGAATAGTATTTTCTTGGCATGATGCATTAGTAAGGGGTGTTTGCAACTGCTACTGCTTTTGAAGAAGTGATTCTTAAAAGTAACAATCTTTTGCTTCCAACGTTTGACCCTAATCCACGTACATTTAAGCGGAAGGTGTCATTTGCAAACATTATTCTCAGCTTATATGAAGTTAAAAGTTCAAAAGTACTTATTTTAAGCATTTTAAATACCCCTAAATATGGGATTTTGACGGTTTAGATTATATATATATGGAAACTGCTCATCTGCCCACTATATATGGGCTGTTACAGAAATGGGTCAGTTATTGAGTCTTTACCCATCTTCTTAAAAACCTTGTTCTGGATATTCGTTTATCATCGTGTCTTATGTGATCGTCTCAAGCTTCATATGAAAAGATAAAGATGCCCTTCTTATGTTTTATTGTCGTGTCTTATGTGATTGTCTCGATTCATATGTTCGAGAAAGTGGACTTCACGAGCTTCAAATGGTCAAGACATTTACTATCTCGAGTTGAAGCTCATAAAATCCACTGTCTCTGGCTTTCATATGCTGGAAATTGAGTATCTCATCTATCTATCTATCTATCGTTTTATTCATCATGAATTTTCTCCAGATGCGGGCGCTGGCAAAGAACAAGGAAAACCCACCTGATGGTTTTATGTGCCCCGGAGGATGGGAAGTGCTGGTCGAATATTACGACAGCTTGGCTACCTCCGACAACGGCAAAGTGCCGGAACCTGTTGCTGCTTGAAAGAGTGTGATCTGCATTTGTAACATAGGTGTGATTTCAAACATCAAACATGGTGATGACAAATCAATAATGGCGTGTGAGAGGCAAAATTCTTTGCCTCGATTTGTAACATAATTTATACGAGGAATGCCATTCCAACAACATCCTACACTTGTTATTTCTTGCCACATTGTGTGTGTTTTTAGCAACAAATGGAAGATGAATTTGCTATTGTACATTGTTTAGCCTCTTTTGTTAATAACTAAGAATAGAGTTTTGTCAAATATTGAAGAGTGGCTGATTTGGTGATACCCAAAATTAAGGGTGGGATCGGGTTGGGTTTGTCTGGTTTTGGGTTTTTTCGAGTACACCTAATTTTTTGTGTGCCCGCCCCCACGGTTACCAATCGAGGGTCGGGTCGTTTTTTTTTTTTCAAAGTTAATTTTTCTATGAATGAATCTTGTTTTGCTTCTTTAAGATTGTTAAAATTATGGTTGCAGAAGGTGGAAAATGGAGGCGAAACACTTCAGGGCTGCCTAATCGCCGCTTAGGCAGCGCTGAAGCGGGGCCTAGAGTATTCCTTATTCTTTTGAAAAAATAAAAAATTATATGTTTAAATTATAGATTTTTACTTATAGCGTGGGGGAGAGAGTTTTAACTTTTGTTTCATTTTCTGCCGGTAGAATGAGGAGAGTAAGAATTTTAACTTTTATGATTATCTTTTTAATTTAATTAACTATCTCAAGTTCAAAAAAAGACGATGTTTTCAATAAAAAATAGAAAACGTCTGGACTGCGTAACCCGCCTAGGACAATTATCCCTCCTGAAAAATGTCGTAGATAATTAAAATTTAAATAAAAATGTCAGTTGAAGCAAAGTTATTGTACTTGTGAACAACTTGGTCAAGAAAATTGTGTTCTCATTGTTATCGAATTTAGGAAGTATCTCAATTTAGAAAATTGTGTTCTCAATGTTATCGGTGCTATAATTAAAAAATAAATTTAGTAAACATTGTCCAATAGTATTTACTTTAGGGGAGGTCTCTTGTGCTAAAATCTGTATAATTCGGGTCATGGATCAAAATATATTATATAATGTCGGTAAATGTATCATGGTTAAAAGGTATCGCGAATTATTTTTAGGCAAAAACTTATATGAGACCGTCACACGGCCGTCACACCGTGTGACGGGAAAACAATATCACTTTTTGTGGTAAAAGTATCACTTTTATTTGCAAAAATATCATTTTTTTTAACAAAAAAAAATATCATTTTTTGTAGCAAAAGTATCATCTTTACCTGTAAAAGTATTAATATAGTAAAAGTATCACTTTTTCCTGTAAAAGTATCAATTTTTCCTATAAAAGTGTATTCCGTCATACGTGTGTCACACACAAGATTCACTCTTATACTCAAAGGTATCACTTATTTTTTGTAAAGGTATTATAATATCTTTATTCAGAATATGTAATATCTTTAAGCATAAATCGTAATACTCATCCTGAATTGCATCGTGTAACTGGTGTACACGAGGCTTTATCTTTACTTTATTCTACAAACATCAACTTTTTCTTCTTAACAATCTAATGGAAAAATCCATGAAATTTTGATGATTTGAAGCAATCTTTTATAAATCTTTATTGTTTTCACAAACCTAATATTAAATTTGAAAAAGTTCCATCACATTCTCTAATCACTTCAAATCTTTCAATTCAAACACTTACCAAAAGATAAATAATTGTTTTCAACAAATAAAAAATGAAAAATTATGTATCAAAGTAAGCTTTAACACTAAGAAACACTTATTGTATAGTCCCACAATTTACAAAAAATTATTGGCACAACCATTATTTCATGGAGGGCCTATACTTCATAAAGATGAAATATACTACCTCCGTCCCGACTAACTTTTCCTACTTTCCATTTCGGTCCGTCTCATTTAAATTTTCACATTCTTAAAAAAGAATTTTCTCTCATAATCTCCACCCTCAAAATCTCCATGCTCAATCTCCACCTTTAAAAAAGTCAAAGAAAAAGCAAAATTTATTTTTTCTTAACTTCCGTACTCGGTCAACTGTGAAAAGTTAACCGGGAGAGAAGGAATATTTTTTTAGAAGAATATCCAAATAATGCCTCTAATCATTCCATTCACTAATGCAATGTTCTAATTCTTAATCATTAATTCTAAGATACCCTTAACTAATTAAGCCAATTAAAGTGTCTTAAATAGGCTGGTCCTATGCATATTTAGGCCCTTCTAAGGAATCATATCCATCATCAAAGAATGACATAATTAAACATAAAGTTGATCCAATGAGATCACTTGTCCCATTTACGTGTATCAAATGGTATCACTAATTAACACGTGTCGTGTATTTAAAATTATGTAAAAGAAAAAGTTATATGTAGTGTAATAGATGATCCGAATTGAAAGTTCATCTCTAGCACATAAAATACTCTTTAATATATTGTTTTCACTTGCATTTTTTAATGTAAAACTCGTCCTGAAAGTTAGCTCTATGTCTAAGGGATGTCTAGTTCTCATATGCACGAACTATCAACCTGATATAACGTAGGGATGATAATTTACGACATCACACAATTCGACCAACCTGTCACGAGTGAAGTTAAAGATAGAGGATTAAGTTGGGCTTTAAATGGATTCGGATCACAAATGGGCCAAGCCCAATTGATACAACAAAATGGCATAAAAGATGGGCATAAAAAAATCTGTCAAGGCATAAAAGTTGGGAATCCCCGTTATTAAAAAGAATAAATTGGCAATGCATAAAAAAGGGCATAACCAAATTATTTTATCCAAAAATGCATATAAAATGGGCATAAAAAACCTATCAGGGCATAAAAAGTATATATAAATGTGAGTAATTTAGTATATTTCATTCAATATAAGAGTAAAGTAGTGACTATACATAGCAGGTTCCCGCAGAGAACAGAATGAAGAACGCTATTTTTGTCGCTGCACCTAGGGCAAAAGCTCACCTATTTCCCATCCTAACGGGAAAAGAATCGGGAAATTCCCGCCTCGTCCGGGGATATTCTCGCAAGCAATGAGAATTCCCTACTCCACTGCCAAGCCTAGTTAACTCGAGGGTCGGTCCGAGCATGGATATGGGAGTAAACCAAAACTTATTCAACCACATTAACCTTATTTGTGAAACTAAAACTTTTATTTCAATTAATAAAATGAGACATTAACATTTAAAATTAGATTCATTCTCTTTTGAACAAGAAATGATTTTGAAACTAAACGTTTTTATGAAACGGAGCGAGTACAAGATTCGAACATGTAGTACAACCAATATGGTGAATGAATGTTGTCTAACAAATACCTCCTTTCATCCGAGACAATTTGCACATTTTCTTTTTCGGGGTGTCCCGAGATAATTTGCACATTCTTAAAAATGAAATTTCTCTTACAATCTCCATCCTTAAAATCTCCACCTTTGAAAAAATCAATTAAAAAGTTAAAAACAGCTCTTTCTTATTCCACGTGCCGGGAGAGGTGTGCAAATTATCTAGGAACAGACGAGGAGTATATATGCTCCTAACAAAAAGAACAATGATCCAAAAAATAAAAAACTATACTTGTAAATTTCCTATTGGTTGAGCTACTAAACATGAAAAAGATGTCTTCTTACACATAAAATATTTATAATCCTTAAAACTCAGAGTTGTCTTGGGGCCTCTTCAGTAACCTTTTAATGAACTTTACTTAGTTTAACTCAAACTCATTATTGCAGAATATCCATGTCTGAAAAAGAGGGACTTTGCAACACTGCAAAAGGGCTCCAATTTCCTACTTTATTTTGTCATAAAAAAATGTTGTAAAAGTCGTCAGGTGCTAGTTTGGCAATGGATTAGGACCTAGCAACTAGTCGGTGCTTAGACGTGGTTAGACATAGGGCTGTAAATGAGTTGATGAATCAAGCTGATTTTGTATGTATTCGTGTTTGGTTCCTTTTTTTAATCGAACTCGAGTCGAGCCGAGTAGTGTTTGAGAGTGTTTAATTTTGTTCATGAACGTATTCGTGAACGTGTTATTTCACCGTGTTTGGAAGTATTTGTACTTGTGAACAACTAATTTCTTTGCTTACGAATATTAAACAAATTCTCAATTTCTAAATTTTCATGCAGCTAAATGAATTTTAACGAGCTAAAAACTTTTTTGGTCCCGTAACTTTTGACTTGTGCTATTTTGGTCCCAAAAAAAGTTATGAATTCAATTTAGTCCCACAACTCTTGAATTGGATCCCTTTTGGTCCTAATTTGGCCGGCGGTGACTAATTTCGCCGGAAAAGAGCGACCGAAATTTTTTGGCACGTGACCCACACGTGCTGTTTTCCGGCGAAATTAGTCACCACCGGTCAAATTAGGACCAAAAGGGATCCAATTCAAGAGTTGTGGGACTAAATTGAATTCATATCTTTTTTTGGCACCAAAATAGCACAAGCCAAAAGTTACGGGACCAAAAAAATTTTTAGCCCGAATTTTAACCAAATACTTACTAGCATAACAGGTAATACAGGAATATTAGATTGTATACAGTATGAATATTGTTGTTGTTGTTGTTTGTTATTGTTATTATTATTATTATTAAGTGGGTCTCGAACGAGCTTGTTCACGAGCTATTAATGGACGAGTCAATCAATGCTTAAGCTCAGTTTATTTATAAAATGACCTCAAAAAATTGTTCGTTTATTCACATGAACGAGCTTGTTCACGAATTGTTCAACTAAACCTGTTTATTTAGAGCCCTAGTTAGACGGAGATGAATTGGAAAAAAAAAAAGACGATCAATAAAAATAAAAAACATAAGGGAGACCAACTGAAACTAGTCGAGAATTTTCGCAACAAAAGGTGCTCATAAAAATGATAGAAAACAAGACTTTAAGCAAACATAAGCAAAAGTGGTTGTACTAATCAAGTAGCAACACCCTGTCACTGCCCAGTTTTGCTGCATTAAAGTTCTTTTGTAAAAAGGTTTTTAATAAGTAATTAACATGTGGAAATGTGTATCATTATGGTCTGAATTCTTGCATGTTAGTGCATTTTTGAGGCTTAAATGTTGTTTTTATTGTAGGAATAGAACAGTCATTCCGTTTGATCAGAGATCAAAGTGCTGGACTCCTCCGATAAGTGTTTTCAAGTTCGATTTTCAGAGGAGTTCTGAGTGTTTGCCAACATCTTCAAATAACTTGTATCTAGATATCGTTTAATTCAAAATCAAGTTTATGAGTCTTTAAATCAGCGTTATTCAAATTAAAGTTCAGAGTCGAGGAAGATCATAATACGATGGGAAATCAAACAACATCTGGGATAGTGGGTATGATGGTGTGATTCATGACTGTTTACATGTTGCTTAGAGTCTTGATATTTTCTGTTGTTTGCAGAAGAAGAGCCGGCGAAAAACGCCGCGTCGGAAAAGTTGCCGGAAGGTTGTTCTCCTGATGAGTTGAAAGAAGAAAACCAGACACAAAGTCAAGAAAATGGAACAAAGGATTTACAAGAAAAGAGTGAAAATGGTTAGTGAATCTGAAATTTTTACATGGTTTAAGTTCTTTTATGATTTTCTAACTGTTTGGCCAATCTGTTACGGGGTTATACATAGTCATATTATTTGATCTAGGGTTATTTTGTACTATGTAAACATTTTGATCATAATATATGTTTCCTCTACGCCCGTGGATGTAACTAACACATTATTAGTGAACCACGTAAATTCTGTGTTCGTTTATTTCTCATTCGTTTATCTTTCTCGTATCCCGTTATAACACTAACATAGCCCTTAACTATTTTGAGATGTTTTAATTTTTCAGAAGAACACAATGGATATGTTATTGAGGATTCATGTGAAACTCAGACAGATGTTAAACTGTTGGGAAGATCAAAAGCCTGCAATGAAGAGCAAGATCAAATGTGTACTATTAATGGTTAGTTCCAATTTACATACTCATGTAACTTAGGTCAATCTTCGATGTCCGGGTCAACTGTTGGTGATTTGTTCGAGATTTAGAGGTGGCAACACTGGTCCTACAACGTGTTAGACGGACTGGACCATAGAAATCTTGTCCTGAACTAATATGGGGCTCAATAGGTCCAACTCGATGAGCCTATGGCCCCACAGATTTTAGTACTCCTTCCGTCCAGACTTATTTTGCATACTTTTCGTTTTCGGCCGTCCTTACTTATTTTACACATCCTTAAAATAGAAATCAATTTCCACAATCTTCACCCTCAAAATTTCAACCCTCAATCTTCACCTTTAACAAAGTCAAAGAAGAGCAACATCTATTTTTTCTTAACATCCGTGCCCGATCAACTGTGCAAAATAAATCGGGACGGAGGGAACATATTTTAGGGGATGAACTTGGCTTGGCTGAGTAATTATTGGGCTGACCCGGCCCATCAAATGGCATTGATCCGCATACTAGGGTTGGGCCGGGTCAAGTCGTCCAAACTATCACCTTTATCGACATTAGATGTTGATGCTTGACTAACGATTTGACCTAACCTGCAAAACAGATTGTTAAGCTTGCTAGAGTGGCGCTAGCTAAGACATTACGACGTTTAAGTCAGGTTGATATATTGAAAATAATGATCAACACTAGTAACAAATCAAGTACGTGTGAATAAGTTGCCTAAAATGATTTTGTGGAGGATATTTTTAGTCTTGATAATAGTCATATGATACTAAAATCAACACGTCACTATGTGCAATTCCGTACTCTTGATTAACAGTTGATAATAGTCAAGTAAGCTAAACATGTCGGGCCAAATTTTGACCCAATTAATTTATGGATGGGCCTAAGCTTGTTGGGTCTTGAAAATGTATTAAGTTGGGCCTTCTTTTGGGTATTTTATTAGGATAAAGAATCAACAAAATAACCAACAAAAAAAAAGGGAAAAAAGCCTAGTTTGGCAAAAATTTATATGATACCGTCACACAGTGTGACGAAAAAAAATATTATTCTTTTAATAAAAGTATCACATTTACCTGTAAAAGTATTATTCCTTCCGTCTCGATCCAATTTGTTTATCTTGGTTGGGCACGGAGCTTAAGAAAAAACAGATCTTGTGGAATCTTTGATTTTTTCAAAGGTGGAGATTAGGGATGGAGATTTTGAGGATAAAGATTGTGAGATGAGCTGACAAATGAGGTTGGGACAAACTGAAAAGGAAAATAGGCAAATTGAAGCGGGACGGAGAGAATACCTTTTTTTTTAACAAAAAAGGGTATCACTTTTATCTGTAAAAGTATCATTGTAGTAAAAGTGTCATTTTCCCCTTTAAAAATATCATCTTTTTCTGTAAAAGTGTATTTTTCTTCACACATGAGACCGTCACACACGAGACTCACTCAATGAGTTTACATCATGTTTCATACAAATCTTGCATGTATTAGTTACCTATGATTCTCATCCGACTCAAAACTGGATAATCTGAACCCTTAACAGGAGAAATGCAGAGTCCAAATCCAATCATGGATTGTACAACTCATGAAGCTGGTGGTACAACATCAGAACTTCAAGAAGACCAAAATGTGTTAGTGAAGGAGGCTGATGATCATGTTATGGAGAAGGAAGAAGATGACATAGTTGTGGCAGATACGGGCCCTGTCGGAGGCCCGGTATTCGACACGGAAGGCCCGTTATTCGACTCATCCGTGGATAAGGATTGTACACCTCAAGAAGATCAGAATGTGTTTGTGAAAGACATTGATGATCATCATGTTATAGAGAAGGAAAACGAGGAGCTTGTTATGGCTGATATGCCCTCGGTCGAGGGCCCTTTATTAGAAACTTGCGAAAATGAGGACGAGGTAGGTAAACACGACGATCATCCTCATGAAGAGCAGTGTAATTCTATTAATGCCCTGAATGATCAAAAGGTTCAGTTTGTGGATCAAACTGAGCCTTCTGATCAAGGCCCATTACTTGAGGAGGGCGGGGTAGGTAAACACGACGATCAAGGTCAAGAAGAGCAGTGTAATTCCTTTAATGTCGAAGGCCCGTTATTAGAAACTTGCGAAAATGAGGACGAGGTAAGTAAACACGAGGATCATCCTCATGAAGAGCAGTGTAATTCCATTATTGCCCTTAATGATCTGAAGGCTCAATTTGTTGAGCCTTCTGATCAAGGCCCATTACTTGATGAGGACGAGGTAGGTGTACACGACGATCATGCTCAAGAAAAGCAGCGTAATTCCCTTAATGTCGAAGGCCCGTTATTAGAAACTTGTGAAAATGAAGTCGAGGTAGGTAAACACGATGATCATCCTCATGAAAAGCAGTGTAATTCCATTAATGCCCTCAATGATCAGAAGGCTGTGTTTGTTGAGCCTTCTGATCAAGGCCCGTTACTTGATGAGGGCAAGGTAGGTAAACATGACGATAGTGCTCGAGAAGAGCAGGGTAATTCCCTTATTGCCCTCAATGATCAAAAGGCTCAGTTTGATGGTCAAACTGAACCTTTTGATCAAGAGATGATCAAGTGTGATTACACGGTTGAGATTGATTGTCTAGATGTTCGTGATGAGATTAAGGATCCGAATGACGGGCGGATCCAAGTGGAAGATCCGATTCTTGTGAAAGAAGACTACGAGCAAGAGTCAGCAGGTGAACGACTAGTCGAAGATAGTGGGAACGAAAGCACAAAACAGCACGGTTTTGCATCAAGTGCAAAAAACGGAGTTGAGCTGAGAAAGTGTCCAAGTTTCGACTTTGGCCTTTCGTTTAGGTCAGAAGAATCAGATAAAACTCCGTTGCTGTATATGGAAAGAACTCCAATGAGAAGCTTATCGAGCTGTTCGAATCCTCGGTTTCAGAATAAAACTGTGAATGTGGAAGCAAAGACTACTAGAATGGAAAGAAGTGGTTCCGAAGAGTTACCAAAAAAGGGTGATGATGTTATTACAAGAATCAAGCAAGAGGTTTCTACTTCTGGAAAGAAGGAGATGAATGGTTCGATGGCCTCTCCATCAGGTAACAATGGTGATGCGATTTCGCCGAAACGAAGGGCGAAATCGTCACTTTTCACTACCTGCATTTGTTGCACAGCAGCAATAAGTTGAAAGGGAAGGAAAAAGTGCTTTTTTTATTGAGTTCTTTGCATGATTTTTTTGGTGTTTTTTGGGAGGAAAATGTTCATATTTGTCTCATTTATTTCTGTTTTGAGTCCTTTTCTTGTTGGGAGAATTCTTGTATGCTTGGAGAGAGAGTTTGCGAAGTTGTTAATACTGATTTGGATTTATCACTGTAACGAGATCTTCGGAACTTTTCGGCATTCTGTTTCGGATATTTATAATCATATGTATAAACATACTTTATTATAATTTCTGGAGATTAATATATTGGGATCCATGCAATCCGAGTTATGATCAATTTTTTATGAAACGATATTAGTTCTGAAAAATTGGTATCTACCTAAAAATGTATTCGTATTTACGTTGAAAGGTATTAGTGTTATAAAAAAAGATATTATGCTAAAAGATTTTACATTTATTCAGAACAAATATTATATTACTATATCCGTCCCAGCTAAACCTGCCTACTTGCCATTTTAGTTTGTCCCACCTTAACTTGCCTACCCCATAAATAGCAAATTTCTCTCACAATCTCCACCCTCAAAATCTTCATTCTCAATCTCCACCTTTAAAAAAGTCAAAGATTCCCAAAATCTACTTTTTTTTAATTCCCGTGCCCGGTTAACCTAGGCAGGTTAAGCCGGGACGGAGGGAGTACTTCTTCTACATTTTCATATATTCACCCTTTAACCCGATTAGATATATGCACCTGGTGCACATGAAATAGTGTAATTTCTAAAGTTTGTTAATTAACATTAGCCATTTGGGTGGGAATCTGTTGTAGCTAAGTTGATAGAGCATGTTGTAACCCAAATCAGAAGGTCAAAAATCGATAATCGATTCCTAACAACTCCACCCTGATCAGAAATCGAACTTAAAAAAATTAGCCATTTTGGTCTCAAGAGTCTAAAAGTAAAACTCAAAACAATGAGAATCGGACAAATAACTCAAAACATTTATGTGTATTCAACTATAGTTAGACCCTATCGGAAATTTTGGTAATTTTTACACCATTTCGGCAGTTTTAGATTGCACTATTTTGGCCATTCCAGACTGAAATGACAGGAAGTTGGTCGAGATAAAATGACTGATAACTGTCAAAGTTTCGTGTTCATTATCTGAATGGGACGAAGTTGGATAACTCAAGTGGCAGAGCATCTACTACCTAAACCTTTGATCATCGGTTCGAGTCATTGTGGGGAAGAGGGGATGGTTTTTTCTTTGTTCTTAAATTAGGAGAAAAAAAAATTGTTCATTACCTGAATGGACTGTTCCGACCAATTTTAATCAGAATAGAACGAAACAGAATCAATAAGTATGGTTCCACAACTACCAAATGTTCATCTTTTTAAGTATATATAGTACTACCTCCATCCCAGTTAATTTTGCACATTTTTCGTTTTCATCCGTCCCAACTAATCTTGTACACCCCTTAAAAAGGAAAATTATAACACAATCTCCACCCTTAAAATTTTCACGTTCAATCTCCACCCTCAATACACCTTTGAAAAGTCAACAAACACTTAAAAAATATTTTTTTTTAATACTTATGTCAATCTCCTCTGTACAAGATTAGTTGGATCGGAGGTAGTATATACCATGATTTTGCAACAACTAATCAAAATAAGATACAAATATAGCTTTGCTACAAAATGAAATTATGGTTTGGATTAACTAACAATAAAAGAATACAATCATGAAGACAATAAAAGATTATCCTTACCTACTTCTTAAACATAACTTCAAGATCTTACTTTGACCATCTTAACAACAATGAAACAATTGGATCTACTAAATCTTGAAATAAAAAAAATAAAAAATAATAATTTCCTAATTTTTGCTATCCAATATTCATCATCATTTTGACAAACTCATCATAATCAACTTGTCCATCACCATCCAAATCGGCCTCCCTAATCATCTGTTCTACTTCTTCATCGGTCAATTTCTCCCCCAGATTTATCATCACGTGCCGAAGCTGCAATGGATTTAAAAATAAAATAATTAATTAAATATTTTTAGAAATTTAAAATTAATTAATTTAGTGAAATTCATTGTATCAGAGATGTGTACAGACAGAAACCCTTATAAAAACCAGTTGACCAATAAAAACTGCAGGAAATAAGTAGTATTTTTTATCTCTTTTTTAACTTTCAATTTTTATATAATTTATTTGGTCATGCCAAAGTACATAAGTACATCTTGAAGTACATTCAAGTAAAAATTAAATAATTGAACACTATATATATATGTGTGTATATATATATACAACACAAAACATATGTGTACAAGTGGGATTTGAGTCCATGTGAACATGTGATCAAACAATTTACTCTTTCCGTCCCGCTCTAATTTGTCTATTTCTCTTTTTAATTTGTTCTAATCTAATTTATTAGTCCATAAATGACAAATTTATCTTATAATCTCCACCCTCAAAATCTCCACATTTGAAAAAGTCAAAGATTCCACAAAATCTGTTTTTTCTTAACCTCCGTGCCTGACCAAGGTAGACAAATTTGGCCGGGACGGAGGGAGTGTCAGTTTACTCAAAATAATTACTCCCTTCGTCCCAATTAACTTTTCACACTTTTCTTTTTGGTTTGTCCTACTTAACTTTGCATATCCTTAAAAATAATTTTTTTTCTTACAATCGCTATTCTCATAATCTCCACCTTTGATAAAAGTCAACTTAAAAATAAAAGTATTTTCTTCTTAATACACATGTCTGATCAACTGTGCAAAGTTAATCGAGAGGAGAGAGTAGGTACCTCAGTGGCTGAAATGTAACCATTTTGATCCTTGTCAAACACTTTGAAAGCTTCCTTAAGCTCTTCCTCTGCATCAGTTTCCTGATTAAAGAAAAACAATAATTCATTACATAAAAATGTTAAAAAATGAAAAACCACACACATATAAGGAGCATGTAAATAAGAGCCTAGCAACTAGGCGGGTAGCATTAGACATAGTCTGCCAATGCCAATAAGAACCTAGCTAGCGTTTAGTTAAAAGATTAATCGAAACTAGTCGTAAGTTTTTGCGACCGAAGATTTTAGAGCAAACCTTCATTTTCTTGGCCATGAGATTCAAGAATTCAGCAAATTCAATGGTCCCATTTCCATCAGAATCAACTTCATTTATCATATCCTGAAGCTCTTCTTCTGAAGGATTTTGATCTAAAGACCTGATCACAGTAGCCAATTCCTCTATGGTTATGCACCCTGCAGTTCGTTCAATTCAAAAAATTATTTCTTCAAATTAAAAAATCTATCATCTCAATTTTTCGTGTTTTTATCATATAAACTTTGGTCGTTACAATTTAGTACCTCTACTTACACGTTGCTGCTAATTTTACCTAAAAGAAATCTCAGCCACATATATATCTCTCAGTGGTTGAGATTTCTTCGAGACGACAATTTACAACTTATTCACATGGTAAATTACTACAAAAAGATATTTGTTGAAATAATAAAGATCGTAGTCTCAATTTTTTTGAGTTTATATAGTTTACCATATAAATACTTTTGTTACAATTTACCATCTCAACCATATAATATATATATATATATATATTAGTAGCTGAGATTTCTTCGAAATGATAATTTGGAACAACTTGCTCGGATGGTAAATTGCAAAAAGACTATTTGATATATAAACTGTTTTTTTGTTACAATTTATCATCTCAATTTACACTTTACTGCAAATTGTCATCTAAAATCGACATGTATATATCTATACATGGTCAGATATTTTCGATATGACAACTTGCGACAACTTATTCGAATGATAAATTCTAAAAAGAAAAAAAGTGTACGGCAAAATGTAAAAACGCGTAAAGTTGGAACGAATTAAAACTAACCATCTCCATCTTTGTCAAAGAGACTGAAGGCTTCCTGGAACTCAACAATCTGTTCTTCATTCAGTATATCAGCCATGGCAGAGAGATTTAGAGAGAGAGAGAGAATGAGAGAGATTTGTGTGTAGCTGAATTTTGGCTGAGCTATATGTAGATTTAAAACAGGGACAGCAAAGCCTAATAAATGCATTTGATTTTCAATATAAATTTTTAAAAAAATACTCCATCTGTCCCGATCTAATTAGTCTACCTTGGTCGGATACAGAGACTAAGAAAAAACAGATTTTGTGGAATCTTTGACTTTTTTAAAGGTGAAGATTAAGAGGGAAGATTTTGACGGTGGAAATTGTGAGAGAATTTTTATCATTTATGGGCTAAGACAATTAAGTTGGGACAAACAAAAACGAAAAGTAGATTAATTAGACCAGGACAGAGGGTGTATTCAAATTTAAAATAAATAAATGAGGAGCCAAGATTGAAAGCTGTGACTTGAGTAGGTGATTATAGTACATTTGTACTAATTTTATTAATGATTACCATATCTAAGAAAAAAGTCTTAAAATCATTTTGATGTGTATTTAGTACTACTTTCGTCCCGCTTTAATTTACCAGTTTATAAATGACGAATTTCTCTTACAATCTTCACCATCAAAATCTCTACTCTTAATCTTTATCTTTGAAAAAGTCAAAGATTCTACAAAATTTGTTTTTTTCTTAATCTCTGTGTCTCGTCAAAGTAGGCAACTTGGATTGGGACGAAGGGAGTAACATTTTGAAAATAAAGTCTTTTTCACCTTAAAATAAGTTAGTTGTCAACAATTTATAGTTGTTTTTCGAAAAGTAACAAGTGTCCAACTTATTTCTCAAATGAGATCTTATTTTGACTAACTCCTTTAGATTTTATAATTTTTATTACATAAATGTTAGCTCTATCATTTTTTTTAACCAAATGTTTTAACAACTAATTTTTAAAATAAAATTTAATATCTTATAAAATATTAGAGCTTATACGATGTTTTAAATAAATTTAGATTAATATCGAGAAAGTCCAAGAAAGGAACTAAATCTACTCGAAAAAAGAAATTAGAATAAGTACAGATCCAATGTTTCTTTTCTTTTCTGTATTTTTATTATAAACGATTATTTTTTAAATTCTACTACCTTCGTCCCGATTAATTTTGCACACTTTTCGTTTTCGTCCGTCTCAGATAAATTTGCACATTTTTTAAAAAGGAACGTTATAACACAATCTTCACCCTCAATTCACCTTTAAAAAGTCAACGAAATCCCAAAAAACAACTTCTCTTAATATTTGTGCCAAATTTCCGTACTTCTTTACAGGTCTATACTCAATAAATATTTCCATTAATTACATAATTCATTAAATTAATATAATTGTCAACTTAATATGTAAAAACACATTAAGAATTTACATTAACTTGCCACATGTCTCTTGACAACAGGTCCACTATTCACATCTCCAGCTATTACTAGCTAGCCAACTCATGTCTCGGTCGAGAGTAAGTCTCGTGTACATCATGTGCATGACTTGCTCTGAAATATATTATTTTGTTAATTTAGTAATATCTTTCACTTAGTAGTGAAAAATTAACAAAAAATACATTTTAGGTGGCTTAATAATGTCGTGTGGACTCGACGGACACAAGCGTAATTCCACCTCAAAATTATGGTCAAGAGGAGAGGTTTGATAACCACCTTTATCCAAGTTAATATCGTGTCCTAACCTGACTTGACAGCCACCAAGAGTCCTCCTCTCTAATTTTTCAGGACTAGATCGATGCCTCTTATATAAAAAATAAGTAATAACTTTTAGGTAAGTAAATAATACTTCCATATTAAATAAGTAGTCGAGTTCTCAATGCATCCAATGGCCAATGCACAAGAGTTTCCGGAATGAGTCCAAGTACACTCGAAGTAGAAGTGGTAATTTATGCGATTTCTCTCGAGTCCACCAGGTCAATGTTCTATGTCGCATTGGGTCGAGTCAAAATTTCATTAGTCAAATAAATAATGAGTAAAGATTAGTTTATCTCTTTTATAATATACTAAAAAAATTTAAATTATTAATTATTAATTATTATGCGATGATACTTCGAACTATGATTCTTTCGACCGGCTAAAATGGTAAGGTGGGCCCAGTCAATTTGAAAACTCTATTGATCCGTACATATAGAGTGTTAAATATTTATGCATATATTTAATTGGATTAGAATGTGTGCAATAAATTTGAACAGCTGTATGAGTTTGCTGCTGAGGGGACAATTGAGTATTCAAACTTCAAAATAGAATACTAGATAAGAGGGGATGTATCATGTAGGTGGATTGTAATTTGTTTATGAGTCGCGCGAGACGTGATAAATCTGAACGTACAAGTTAAGTTGAATAATAGATGTATATATATAGGTGGGAGGAAAGAATATTATGTGGATATATATAATCACTATGTTTGTTGTTCGAAGTCTCTCCTACATAATCATCCTATATCTTTTTTTAATTCGGATTTTCTGTTACAGTAGGTGTTTCATCCTCTATTACACTCAATTCATAATGTGACACATATTATTTGTGACATTATACCATACACGTGTCGATTAATGAATGTAGTGAAACACAAAATGTAACACCAAAATGTAACAGATGATCCCGTGAGATTTTTTCCTACATTACCACTGCTTAGAAAGTATTTTCCTTTGGTAGATTTTTCCTTTCTCAAGTTATCCTCTAAATTGAGGATGAAATTAATCGAAGTCTGTGTTAAAATCGATCGAATCAGCTTCTTATGTTAATAGATGTTTCGTGAGTCAGCAAATATGTCAGAAGCGGTAACCATCTAATGATATAAGAGGAGATATAATTGAATTCGAGAGGACCCAAACTAGGGCGTAAATGAACAGATCTTTCGTTAACGAGTTAGTTTATTTGAATAAATGAACAAATTTGTGAGCTCGTTAACAGACGGAGCTTAAACATGATTGACTTGTTCATAAAAAAACAAGCTTGTTTGAAACCAATTAATAATAATACTAATGATAATAGAAATAACAACTAAACAACAATATTCTATATAATATAATTAATTAAATTTGTTTATTTGTACAGATTTTAGGAAAACGCATATTTATTTGATATTCATGAACAAATTGTTAGTTATTCACGAATATAATGTTTATGAATATGGTTAAACACGTTTACGAATACGTTCATAAACATAATCACGCTCTCAAAATACCACTCAATTCAGCTCAACTCTACTCGAATTCAATTTAAAATAAATGAACCAAACACAAACATCTATAAGCTCGACTCGATTTATTTGAACCTAACATGCACGTGATTCCCACCCTCCATCTCATCCTTCTATAAATTATTAACAAAAGGATGATCTTTACCATCAAAACGATTCGTATCATCTAATAAGATTGTGTCGACAAGCATACATAATTAAGTATTTTTTATTTCACTCAGATTTCATGGAGAAAAAGAATAAATTAAATAATGCACAATGTTTTTTTTTTAAAATGTAATTAATATTTTGGCTTGGTTAATAGATACTAATCTATAATTTTATTTCGAGAATATAATCGAAATGTTTTAATTCTTTTTTTGTTGTTGTAAAAAATTTCTTGATCCGTCACTATGGTATTTTGTTCCGCGTTGAGCTCCAATATCGTCTAAGTTACGATAGTCTAAATGGACCATTTGGTTATTCCAAAAAAAGATTTAGAGAAAAAAAAAAGGTGATTCAACTCTAATAAACAGGTAGATCAATAAAACTGGTGTAGCATTAAATGGTTTTTGGATCATGTTATTATCCAATCTGGCATAAATTTAATTTTCTCCATTATTTTTTTATTAATAAACACCATTAATTACTACCTTGATTTCAAAAAGAGTTACTTCCTTTGTTCCGATCTAATTTGCACACTTGTTCTGACACGTATATTAAGAAAAATTATTTTTTGCTTTTCAAGGATGGAAATTATAAGATTTCGTTAAATATTGAATATGTGCAAAATAGAGTGGGACGACTGAAAAAAAAAATGTACAAATTAAGACGGAACGAAGGGAGTGTTTTTTAAGAACATCATGATTCAAAAGTTAATGTCTGATTTTATTAGTCGATACCAAAATTTAAAATTTTAATTATAAATTTTAGCACTTAAGGAAATTACTATAGGGTTTTTCATTATTATTATCTTTTTATTGAGTGAGTCTTGTGTGTGAGGGTCACACGTGTGACGAAATACACTTTTACAGAAAAAATTGATACTTTTACAGAAAAACATGATACTTTTATCACAAAAAGTAATACTTTTTTCCAGCACACGGCCCATACAAGTTTTTGCCTTTTTTATTATACCTGTTGTGTGTTGGCATGTGGAAATTTCTAGTGAACTTTTGCCTTTTTCCTTTCCATTATATTGGACTTAAAGAGTTTGAATGTTTGATTATTCAACTTTAAGATATTATTTTCAGACTGGACTTTGTCATAAAAAATTTAAAGTCTTGAGACAAAATATCATATAATTGCTGTAAAGTTGAATGGAAATTTGGACAAAGTTTCCAACCCTTTTTAAGTCGGTCAATCCATTACCCACAATACAAACAAATGATATATTCCCTCGATCGGAACGAATTTGCACATTTTTCTTTTTCGTCTATTCCAATTAAATTTGTACTCATTAGAAAAGAAAATTATAATACAATCTTTATCCACAAAATTTTCACCCTCAATTCACCTTTAAAAAATCAACATAAAAATTAAAAATTACATCAAACCACTAGATATTTAATTTGAGATTGATTTGAATTTTATTGGACTAAATTCATTTCTGGGCTCATAATTTTTCGTCTGTGTATTTTATCTAGTTCCATAATTTAAAAAATTATTCGTAATAGCTCATCTTTTTTACGACCGACTACCTAATCGGTTAGAAAAGCACACACGCTGGTGCCAAGAAATTTAAAATTGCCTGATTTTACTGTCACATAACCAGCATATGTGTTTTCCCAAGTCGATTCAATCGCGAACGATGAAAAAAAAAAATCTCAAATTACGAAACTAATTAAATTCTCAACTATTTTAGGTCCAAAAATCTACGAACAAAAAATTATGAGATCAAATATGGTTCTAACCCAATTTTATTTAACATATATATCAAACGTGGACGGTTGAAATATTTTTACATTTAAACAAATCTAGAAACTGATAATTAAAATTTGTAAAGAAAATGTACAAATATCAAACTACTTTTAACTCATATTCAGTTTAATTAAAATTCATTCAAGATCGACTCAATTAAAATCAAACAAAACCAAACATATTATAACTCAATATTTATACAATCGAGTTCGACTCGATTCATTTACGACTCGAATAAACTATAATAAAGTACACTAGAGAACTAGTTGTACGTCTCGTTGAGCGAGCAAAACCGCGTTGACAGCCAATCACATTTATGTAGTTTTAATGTTCTAACTTCTAATAAATTATACTGTGCTCTTCTTATTAATAAAAAAAGTTGCAGTAATTAATACTCCCATCGTCTCATAAAAATAGTTCAATACCCTTACCTAAAAAATAGTATCTCCGTAACACTGAAGATTAAAAAAAAAAAAAAATCTTTTAAAACTTTTTATTTTTTTAAAAAGATCGGGGTGAAAATTTTAAGAATAAAAATTATGTGAGAAATTTATTATTTATGAACTGAAAAATTAGATCGCCATAAATATTTTTTATTTTATACCCTTTGTATATTTGAAAGAATATAAAAAGTAGAAAAAAAATACTTAAATTAACGTTCAGCGTCTGCTTAAAATTAATTATTTTAGGTTATTTCAACTTCTACTTAAAATAAATTATTTTATATTATGGTCATCTAAAATCAAATCAATTATTTTATGTTATTTCAGCTTCTACTTAAAATAAATTATTTTATGTTATAGTCAATCTACTCGTCTCCAAGAATAATTTCTCGTCACAAAACGCTCTACAAATTAACTAAAATTATTATCTTCTGAAAGTATAAATTAATTAAAATTATCTTTAAAAAGCTAGGTAAACTTCTTCTGAATTAACCCAATAAAATACAATACTTACAACGATTAAAATTAAATCGTGCTACAAGGAAACTTGCAATATTGAACAGAAGAGAAAATCACACCTGTAAAATTTACACACTGTATTTTCGTAATTCACCACGTGCCACATATTAATTTATGACATCATACCATACACAAAATGTAATCTCAAAGTGTAACAGACGACCTCACGATATTAAAAAGTGGCCGGGGGCGGAATATCGGGCTTTATGGGGTTAGGTGGGCCGGGCTCCGGCGGTTTGGGCGGCATCTGATCCGGCCCATGAGGAGGAAAAGCCTCTGGCTCTCCAGGTGGTGAAGGTATGGGCCACTGTGGGCTATCCGGCAGCGGTGGAGATGGGCCTGGGAAATCTGGGCCTGGGTTGGGCTCAGGTGAGACAGGCCCTGGGGCACAAGGCTTTCCGGTAGGAATTGTATCAAATATTATCTCCGGCGGCCGGTAAAGCGGCGGCGCCGCCTTGATCTCCGCCAAAACTGGACTGGCCCAATTGTATATGTCCAATTTTCGGACAGAAAGTGCCTGCAAAGATTTCTTGAAGAAATTGGAAGAGATTGACATTTTCTTTTTTTTCTTTTACTATTTTTTTGCCTGTTTGATGAAATTATGGAAACTAGTAGTTAATAAGAAGAAGAAGATATGCATTGCATGTATATGTGTAAACGTGGCAATGGAAGGACACGTGGAGCCATTCTAAAACTTATTTCACTAAATTAATGGCGGCAATGTCGTTGAAGAGAGGTAGGGAGGAGTCGTGAAAAAAGTAAAGGTGTCTACCCGTTTTAGAGGCGATAATTCGAATGGTTCGACTTAATTTATTGGACCAATTTCATATATTCGACAAGGTTTAATTTATTGAACCAATTTCATATGTTGGATAAGGTTTGATCAGTTAATTTTTTTATTGAATTAAAAACTAATGAATCCAATTAGCCCATCTCATTATAATAAAATTTTCGGATCAGTTCATAATTCGTGAGCTACGACACTCTTAGTTCATTGAGTTTGACGATATTTTGAGCTATAATTTCTATGATTCAGCCCGTGTATCATTGACACTGTATTTTAAGAAAAAGCTTCAGTTTCGACTTTCTTTTTTTCTCAAAATATGAAATTCATTCACATAATTCATTTTATTTTTCTAACTTATTATAAATCACATTTAAATTACAAACGCTACACATACAATACATATAGCCTTGTACGCACACTTCACCCACAATATACTCTTCACACATACTAAACAAACACCACACCACACCAACACATTACCATTTTATGGTAGATTTTAAACTCGTCCCTCGAATTCATAGTTAAATCTCTTCATTCACGTGCAATTTTAGAAGCTTTATTACCTAAATACTTCATTTATTTATAATTTTTTGAGAATTACATCTTATAAGCTCATGAAACAACTTATAAAATGTCGAAACTTATAAGATGTTTGAAATAAGTTCAACAAAACACCCTCACACTTGTTTGAATTCTGAGAATATATTCGCACATAATCCAGTACCCACTTCGAATCCTCTATTCCAACTACATTGTCTAACCATGTGTCCTGCACCTAAAATTACGTTGTTTGATTTAGCCTGAAAACTTATTGTTCTTATTGACTTTTCAAAACGATATAACTTTGGTGTGGAAAACGAGATAGAACACTGAGATAGAACACTAATCGGGACAGAGGATCCGAACCACAACACTAAGCTACTCCATTAAAGTGTACATCATTCAGTTCATAGATATGGTCAAGAAATCAAGTATCCTCAGTTATCAACAACAGAGTAGATCAATGCTGACAAATTATACCCTTTCAAAAAGGAAAAAAACGTTAGAACAGGATAACAATATTAAGTTGCAGAATATGAGTAATTAGATGATACATCAGCTGATCTGTATTCAATAAAAACATCAACTCGAACCTCGAATCACTGCCTCTAGCTTGTCGCTTTTCCGGCAACTCTTTGCGCGATCCAGCCCAAACCATCATACAGACCGTCACCGGTTAGTGCACAGCAAGCCTGGATATGCCAGTCGTGGTTCTTGATACTATGAAGGGACAGTGCGTCGGTTATTTCAGCAGGCGTCATAGCGTCCTTGAGATCCTGTTTGTTTGCAAACACGAGCACCACTGCGCCTTGGAGATCTTCGTTTGGAAGGAGCTTGAACAGTTCGTCTTTCATTATTGAGATTCTAGCTCTATCGGTGCTGTCTATCACTACTATAACGGCGTGTGTCCCACGATAATATGTTGTCCATGATGTTCTTAGCCTGTCTTGTCCACCAAGATCCCAAACCTGAGAGAAAGAGAGATTTACAAGAGTCAAGACCCTCTATTGTAAGACGAGAGTTACTTTTATCATAAAGTGTTACTTTTGACATAAAAAATGTAACTTTTATCACAAAAAACCGTTTGAAAGCTGTTGCTTTTGTATTACAGTTAACACTCAAAATAACATTTTTAGTAACTCCCATCTTACTAAAATGAATCCTTAAGACGGTCTGATTTAAGTGTTTGCCTTTGAAGAGGCAATCTAATGAGAATTTTTAATCATTCGACTCTAGCCTAAGTAAGGAAGACAAGGATGGTCCCAAAGTACATCGCCAGGACGATATCATCTCCCAGCATGCAAGAAGCAGAGCATCTATAGAACAATAAAACACCTATCAACCCTATACGGTAAAACTACCACATACCACGTCTGAAGCCCTAAAATCTCGAGTTCTTAATTTTGTTGCAAAAATTCTCGACTTTTCCCCATCTAGGCTCCTATTGGTGCCTCTACATTTATCTTGAGTCCTCCCCGCCTAAGTCCTAACCACGCCTATGCCCCGCTCAACCCCGCCTTGGCCCTGATTAGGTGCTAGTTTTCCCACCCGACTTACAATATTGGTTCATATAGAATAGGATGCAGACATCTGCCCTAAATTGTGAAATGTCCAAAATAAAGGAGATAATAACTCAATAATGAGGAGCCATCACCATTAATTTTGCATCACATATTGTATCAAACGAAATTTAAGTACAAAGGCCGCAAATTATGATAGAAAATTATTGCAACCCATCTAGGGGATCCGAAAGATAATACTGGAAGGCACTCATGCATTGTTTTCCATCACTGCGTAGCTATTAATTTCCTTATGGAGAAATAACTGAAGTCCAATTAAGGGACTTCAAATAACCTCGTCGCGCAGTCAGAAATGTCTTGGGCGGTTCGTAGGTGGAAGCACCAAACACTTCTGTGGAAAAGAGGGAAGCAAACTACTAGCTTCAGTAATATAGGTGATATATCTCACACATGCTATCGTGGAACCGAGACGGGAAGTCTTTCACTTTCCTAGCCAACCTTCCATTAAACTTTTCAGGGGGCACTTTTCATTGCTTCTGATTTTAGGGAAGTGATAAAATTTAGATTGTGGAGCAACTCACTTTTAAATAAAAATAGATAGTGTTTGTGGGGAAATCACTTTTGTGGGGAAACCACACTTTAGAACAAGCAGAAGTTTCAATTATCAAACACCCCATATAGCTTTTATAAAGCTAAAAAAATTAAAGCTGGTATATATAAGCAATGAAAAACACCCTTTCAGTCTGTCAAGTTCAGGTATTGGAGCTTTTGGCTTAGATATTTTCACTGATAGCTATGTGCAGCGCGGGTACAAACACAAATTGCCAAGTCAGAGCAAAATGCACATATATAACAAAATAAAGCACATTAAGATTGTCTGTCAGCAACAAAAAGGCACCACTATGACAAATACAAAGACCAAGTTTCATGAACACAAAATGTACAGAGATCAGGAAATAATATCTTGCAAAATATTCAATGATCCAGCACATAACTTATTGGACCCAACCTAAACTAACTGTATAAGAAAATATATAGGTTTAATTTTATACATATATATATGTATCTCAGAATTACCTACAGTCAACAATTATCAGAAGCAGTAGACTCGAGTTGAGCAAGCTTGATTTTCCAACCATGTCCATTATAGTGATTTCCTAAATAATTTCACCTCATCCCAAAATATTTTGGAACAAACTACATAAATTCATCATCATCAAGATGAGGTTTGCAGATAACGCGATCCTATGTACTTGATTTCGCCACTTCTCATGTTCAGTTCAGCGTCTACCACATCTTTGGGGGACTCTGATTCTCTAAATAACCATCTTTGATCATTTTTCAAATCCATGTCTTCTCTGAGACAGGACAAGATTTATGCCAATTCAAAAATCTTCAACTCTCAAAGTGCCGAACAGATTACATACAGGATGTGTATTTACTAGAACCAGCTCTAACATTTACCCTTAAAAACGAAAGATATATTCAATATCTCAGTTCTCTTAGCTCTAAAGTAGGATCTCCCAATCTCTTTCTCTTCTTGAATTAAAAGAAAAGGGTTGCTACAATCAAGAAACCAGAAAGAAGGAAAAAAAGAAAACATAATGCCAAGAAAATAAGATATCAAGGAGAGTAAAAGTACTAATTTATCATTCATGATTTTACTAATCCGCACCACAATTCCCCCCACAGTCTGGATCAAGGATTTGGAGGAAAGCATGATAAAGAAAAAAAAAGCAAAAATTCAAGAATTTAAAAAAACATAAAGAAAAAATGAGTGGCTTTCTTTTTCCTTCACTAAAGTCTCAGCTCCAACATAATCCAAACTGAAAACATTACCACTAGAAATTGCAACTTACTTTCGAAATCAATCGATTCTAATCAATTGAAATAACAATAACAATAAGAAGATTAAGAAGAAGAATAAGAGAAATCCAGCTACAATATGCCCTAAAATATAACAAACGCACAGAAAAAATACCTCAAATCGAATATTCTTATAGACGATCTCCTCAACGTTGCTGCCAACCGTGGGATGCGTAGTAACGACCTCTCCTAGATGAAGCTTGTAAAGCGTCGTCGTTTTGCCGGCGTTGTCGAGGCCAACCACCACGATCTTGTACTCCTTCGCCGGAAATAACATGAACCACATCTTCGACATCAGTGCCCCCATCGATTCTCTGTATTTCGCCAACAAAAAGAAAAAGAAAAATCAACGATCGAGATCCAACACAAGCTGTTGCACACAGAGCTAACAAAATCACTGAAACCAGAATAAATTAAATTAAACATGAAATCGAACCTTTTTTCTATCTGAAATCACTGGGAATTGCTTTCGATGATGGAGAGAAACTGATGTCTGGAAACGAATATGGGTTTTAGTGATTTTGGTTTTGGGGATTTTTTTATTTTTTTTCAATTTGATCGAAATTATTGAAAAGGGAGTGGGGTGGGTGGCTTTTGATATTTTAATTTAGAAAGAAATGTCAAAATAAGAAAGTATAATTGTATAACTTGGAGTCGGGGTGACCATCCTTAACCCGATCTGACTGACTCGATAAATCCGACTCAACTCGACACGAATTTATTAAAGGAAATTCGCAAACGGCACAATCCGAAATTAATACTTTTTATTAAAATATAATAATAATAATATATTTTAAATTACTTTTAAATGTAATCCGTGTTGACGAAATCGAATACGAACCCAACCCGATAACTCGTATTATCACCCCTATTTAGAGTTCATCTTTTTACATCATACTCCCTCCATCCAAGGTCTTATAGAAAGAGATATATTTCGAACGATATTATTATTTTAAAATAAAAATTTATTTTAATATAATATCGCATAGTTTTAGTTTGAATAAGTTTTTATTTTACTAATTAATTTATATATAATTGAATATGTTAAATTAAAAAAATAAAATAAAATTGTGTAAGTTAGAATTTATATTTTTTTTAGAGTTATACATTCACCAATTTTTTTTTTTAATTTTTCGTGATATATTATTTATCTTTAATTTCTTTATATATTGAAATGTAAAAGTTTAGCCATCTTTTAAAATGTATTTTATTAATTTTTCCTAATAAAAAAAAAGTTCAATTTACATTAGTTTTAGTTTTGTACTATGGTAATTTATAAAATGACTAGTATAATTCATACTTTATGTGATATGCTAAAGTGACGGTCTAAATTTTTAAGTGACAAGGATTGTAATATATTTGCGACGTTAAATAAAAAATATCAATATATTAATTGATGGGAAAAAAATGTTTTTCGTTTTTGTTTTTATATATAATAAATATAAATATTTATTATTTATATATTTTTGCTATTTAGCCTCCTCAACTTCTAATCTTGATTACGTCCTAGATATTGCCCTATCAATTGGTGAACATATTAACTTATACTCATAATGATTAGAAGAGCGGGATGAATAATGCCGAAGCCAAGAATAAAGTAGTAGATATTCTGAATGAAGGAATGCAAAAGTATTGGTTAAAATTCTGTTGCAAAAATTTTCGACTAGCTTCAATTAATTTTTTACTTAGACTCTAAGCTCACATTGACCATCTAAGTTTAGTTTTCTCTTTCTTCCACTTATATTTCAACTAGTCCCGCTTATATTTAAATTAATAATTAGACTTTAACCCACCGTCTAACTAACGTCTAGCGACTTTTATAACATTGGATAAGAGTTACATTAGTGGTGGCAAACGAGTTTGCCCGTCGGTCCACCAAACAGGCCCGGGTAATACATACCCGAGAAAACATTGGGCCTATATAGTCCGAGGTGAATGAACCCAATAACTATTTTCTTTTGAAAGTGGTTGGGCTGGGCTTCAAAATTGTTGGCATAAATATAAATTTGGTAAGTGCACTTATGTCTTATTTTGCTTGTGAGCAATTAACTTGTATATTAGTTTACGAATTTTAGATTCATATAATTCGGATTGTGACAGTTGATTTTATAAAAATGTATTAATTTTTATATTAAAATTTATTACTTGTCTAAAAAATGTATTATGTTGAAAATATATTAATGTTTATGTTGAAAGATATTACTTATAAATGTATTATATTACCTATATAAATTTATTTTTTAAAAAAATACATATAGTGTTTTTCAGACATAAAATTTATTTTAAATATATCATATATATTATATATATTATGTCATTTTGTTTATTAAGATAGTGCATTTACGTATTTACAACTCTAGAAAAAAAATCTTAATTTAATTCGGGTATCTAATGTGTACGTGCAAATATCCGGCAAAATATTTGAATTTATTCTCGAAATGACCAAATTCAAACAATAAAATAAATATAGAGCATGAATTTGTAATGTAAGAAAATAAATGACTAGTTTCGGAATATAGAGCATAAATTTATAGGACTAGTTTTGTAATTAGTCCACTTTTTAAACTTTAAATATATTTTATATAATAATATTGTAAGAGGCACGTGCACCCGGACGCAGACAAGAAAATCTTCCTCTAATCATCAACTTCCAAGTTCCAACCCAACGACATTCATGTTTCTTCTTCTCGTTTTCTCCGCCTCCATTACTGACTAATTTCACTCTCTCACTAAACTCTCTACGGCGGTCGACGGCGGAGCTCCGGGATGGCGCAGTCTCTGAACCTCTCTATTTCCCTCCCGCACTCCACAAAAACCTCCGCGCCTTTCTCCAATCACTCCATTTCCCGTTTCGCCGTCACTTATAACCCTAGCAAAACATCTCTATGCATCAGAGCTGCTGCATCGGACTCCAATCCGTCTGTATTAACATCCGAAAATGGATCAGGTAGCGTTTTATCAGCTGCGGTTTCTGATTCCAGCTCGATTGAAGTTGATACAGTGACGGAGGCGGAGCTGAAGGAGAACGGGTTCCGGAGCACGCGGCGGACGAAGCTAATTTGCACGATTGGTCCGGCGACGAGTATGCCGGAGCAAATTGAGGCGCTGGCGGTGGGCGGGATGAATGTGGCGAGGATTAATATGTGCCATGGGACGAGGGAGTGGCATCAGCAGGTGATTCAGCGGGTGAGGAAGTTGAATGAGGAGAAGGGGTATGCGGTGGCGATTATGATGGATACGGAGGGGAGTGAGATTCACATGGGGGATCTTGGAGGTGCTTCTTCGGCCAAAGCTGAGGTACTGTTAGAATTATGATGATTATGTAATTAATTTAGTTTTACATTGATTTACTTCATTGTGAAGAGTAAAATTTAGGTGTTAGGACAAAAGTTAAGGCTTCAGTTGAAATAACGCGATATCTGTGACTGCGGATTATGGGGCAGTAGACTAGGGTCTAACGCCTAGTCCGGGCTAAAAGTGGCATAGGCGTTGGTAGGCGGGGAAAAATTGGGCAAAAAACGTAGGCAGCCAGTTAGAGTCTTAACGCCTAGGCAGGACTAATCAGATTTAGCCGGGGAGTTCGATATATGTTTAAATGTTTGAAACGAGAATGAGGAATAAAAGATTCTATTTACCAAAAGCCTTGTATCTCTGTAACTGGATAAATTTCAGATACGGTGGGAGAATAAACGATTTAGTTGTTGGAATTCAGGGATACAAAGTTTAGTGTTTTTCTCCTACTTCTTTTTATTTATATGAAAAGATATGGAATCAGCCATCATTGCGTTAGAAACACTCAATATCATCTTTGTCTTAGAACAATCATATTGTACTAGGAGAATTATATTTTTTGGAAGAGACATGGCATACCTTTCATTTTTGGAAGCGGTATGAGAAATTCAGGGATGCAATGTTGTGTTTTTCTCCTACTTCTTTGTATTTATATGAAAAGATATGGCATCAGCCATCATTGGCATTATAAACACTCAAATATCATTTTTGTATTTGAACAATCATATTATCATACTCGGAGAAAATTATAGTTCTTGGAAGAGACATGGCTTACCTTTCATTTTTGAAGCAGTATGAGGTTGCCTTGGGCCTTGCAACTTTATAACTATTTCAATATCAAATGCTTAAATTTGTGAATTTGCTTGTTATCTTATGCAGGATGGTGAAATATGGACCTTCACTGTTCGAGCTTTTGATCCAGTTCATCTTCCAGAACGCACTATTAATGTGAATTATGATGGCTTTGCTGAAGGTTGTAAGCATACATTACTAACTAATTTCACAAATCCTTCAGTTATTGTTTGTATTTATATAGTGTGGCTACCATTTTATTGAAGCTATTATTCTCCATGACAGATATAGAAGTAGGCGATGAGCTTCTAGTTGATGGTGGAATGGTGAGGTTTGAGGTAATTGAGAAAATTGGTCCAGACGTCAAGTGTCTCTGTACGGATCCGGGGCTTCTATTACCTCGGGCTAATCTCACCTTCTGGCGCAATGGGAGCCTAGTACGGGAACGTAATGCTATGCTACCTACAATATCCTCAAAGGTTTGTACTTCTCTTTCAGCCTGCTTTCTACAAATAATAATTCCTTTGGATGAAGTGAAGTTTCAGCAAGGAATCTGTCCAATGATTAGGCCGTTTTCTTAAGATTTTGATGTTTTGCTTTTGTATGTATAATCATTAGCAACTTGATCATAGTTTCCTAGGGATTAGAATATAACTTCAATTTAATCAACGTTGTGCTAGTAGCTTTATAGGAAAGCAAAACTTTTGTAGAAAGAAATATCTTTCTGTTTGGATTGCATTGTCAAATAATTTGATTTAGGAACTTTTCTTTTCCATGTGTAGTATGCATAAAATGCATCTTGTGTTTTGCTGGGATAAATTGTAACATAGTATTTTATCTAGTAGTGGCACTAGGTTAGTCACGTGACTGCAATAGAGTGGTTTGAGGCGTAAGTGATAGAAACAGAAAGGCAACATGAAAGCTCCCTTTCTTCGTAAGAGAATATATTATATTTAAAAAAAAAAAAAAAAGGAAAGGAAAGGAAACATGTCTTCTTATCTATTTTCCACCTAAATAGTCAAAATATCCCACCAACGTCAGGCTTTGAGATATAAGGATATGTGGGCTGAAAGATCAATGTAGACAATGAAAGATCAATGGTGAATAATGTATTCTTTATTCACAACCCTGCAATAACTTGATAAAGCTAGATGCTAATACAGTTATACTCAGGAGAACACATATATGTTTCCGCCACACTGACCTACAAAACTATACATGTAGATTAGGCAAAAACTATTGACATATATATCAGTAGAACAAGTGGCACATGTATGTAGCTAATGAAACTGCCTTGACGTGGAATCACTAGAGGACATGTAGGAGAAAACTAAGTTCAGAATTGCTAGTTGAATTTTGGGCCATAAGGACTTTAAGGGTTTTTTCTTATCAGATGTGCAAAGAGATTTAAGCTTTGTACTTACGTAGTGATAGAATTTTGTACGAATGTTAAGTGGGAAATCTTTTCCCATTGTAATTTTTGAATACTAATAAAAGTATGTTTCTTATATTATACATATGTATTAAAAAAGAACCGCCTTGACATGACATTTTCAACATTCTTGCAACTGAAGCTTCTAAACATCCTAACATTCATTTGAAAGGATATTAGCACTATGACCAAGGTGCTTCAAACTAGACCTTCTGTAGTGAGAACATCAAGCAACTTTATGAGCTTCTGAAATGTGGGAAATTTGAGGAGGATAGTAAAATGCCAGCCGCCTGATCTGTGCTTTTCCAGAAGATCAGATAAACCACTCCATCTTTTATAAGATTTTTTAAGAAGTGAAAGTTCACATCGATACAATTACTTCTTCCTGTAAAACTTGATTTCTCGAAAAATTAATTGGTGAACATTTTCTCTCCATACACTGGAATTGGGTCTTATTGCTAAATGGGGTTTTTTCAACAAATTTTCTCAGCCAAATAACTCAGCAAGCACGAGAAGTTGTTGCAACAGTTCAGCTAGGTGGTTGATAAATTCACAATATATAACTTCTTTGATAACATTGTTAAAATTTAATTTTTTAAATGAGCATAAAGGCATAACAATATGCCTTTTCTTTTATCTAATCTCCACCATAATCTCTGTCGGAAAATAAAAAGAAATCTAACTTTCACCTTCTTGTAGAATATCCGATAATTATCTCACCATTAAGGAAGAGTTCTTTTTGCAGCAAATAGATGCATCTCCTTGGAGTTCTCCGTATCTACTAATCTATTGATTCTTGTGATAGTCAAAAACATCAAACTCCCATTGATTTGCTAGTGATGAACGCTGCCGACTCTTTTCCTTCAAGATCTTAAATAAGCTTCAGTAGGTGTAAACAGATTACAGTTCTTCACCTGAAACATATACAGAATCTTTAATTTACAAATAAATATCCCTCCTGCAGATTGCACTTCAATTTAAAAAATAAATGAATGCATCCCACATATTAAATTTCAACAGTTGTTTTGAACTTTTCAAAAATGGCACTACCATTGCATTGCGCAAACTTGAATTGTTATAAAAGGTCTATCCACATGTTAAAATTCCATTAACCCCTCTTTAGAAAATAAGTGTATACATGGTACCAAGCATGTGGAGCTTGTTTTAGACCGTATAATGCGTCCTTCAGTTTATAAACAATATTTTCTTTCCAAGATTTGCATAAGCAAGAGGTTAATGATGTTGTTGGCTGTCCCAGTCATTGTTTTGTCTACCTCTTCCTCGGCCTCTACCTTCGCCTCTGCATTGTTTCCTATAAACTCTTATTGTTGGAGGGGTTTTCTATTGAGGGATTTAACGGTTGCTCCTATTTATCCTGATGGTTAAGTTTCAGTCCTCATATCACCTGTTAACTGTGCGAGCTATGACTTAAAGTTCGTCAAAATCATTGGCTTCCTCAATAGAAGACCAAAAAAAAAAAATGTTTGATGGAATATTCTCAATTATGGTGAAATCATTTTCTTTTATGGATGCACATCTTGTTGGCGATTGCCATTATGATTGAGAAAGAATTTGCGACGAATTCTCCTAATGTCATCCAGAGAGTTCTAGACCTCGAACAGAGTCCTTGAAGCTGTTTTAACTTTCCGGTTGAGGAACCTTAGGAATTTTTCTTTTTAATAAGTCAATGATATGGTGAGAGTTGTCCTCGGGAAGAATTGTTTCTAGTCAGGGTGGTTTCATCAGTTAGCATGTGTGTTTTATGTGGCTATTATTTTAGCGTATTTTTGTACAGAGGATTCGTGAGTCATGTGTTCAGTCTTGCTGTACATTTATTTACGTCATTAGTGTAAAAAACATTGGCCTAAAGTCAACCATGTTGGTGAAATTTTCAATGCTAAACGTGGCAAGCCCTAAGCAAGTGATGGGATCTATAGTTTGGGCCAGGTTGATTAATTTAGATTGCACGGTCTCTCAAGAAGGGGTATGATCAAGGTTAGCCGGCTCGTGAGCTACTCGAATTGGCTTGAAGATAATTCAAGCGCAACTCAGAATTAATTGAGCCAAGCTCTAGCATGAGCTACTCATGTAGTTCCCAGGCTTGAGTTTGAGCAACAATACCCGACTCTATGGGCTTGTGAGCCTGGGGTATTTTTCTAGTTTTTTCCTTAATTTGCTTATTTGTTTACATATATTATTTTATACAAGAATTGAGTTGGGCATAATCAATCTTCCGCGATCGCTTACAACCTATATTAGATCATATATTCATATTTATAAGCATGGATTTTTTTTGCGGGAATAATTATAAGCATTAAGTTGAGTCAACTTGAGCTCCTTGAAATAGAGCTGAATCAATTTCCAGTCCAGCGTGAGCTCCGAGGTTTTCAGTTGACCTCCAGCTGAACTATGTATCTGAAGTAAGGTTCACGTGTCCTTGTACAAGGACATGATCATTAGGAGCGGAAAACCAAATTTCACATTGGTCTAGAGGATCGTACTTGTATAAAAATGGACGTGTATTTTCATAGGTATAAGGCCTTCTAGGGAAGCCGAAGCAAAGCCATAGTATCAGACAGAAAGATGACAAATTATATCAATGTGGAGATTGAGGTGTTCATGTGGCCCCAAAATTAGTGGGAGCTAGCAGTAGCTTTGTCTCTTTATCAGTCAGTATTCATTAAGAGTGGATTAATGGTATTGAGATCCAAAATATGTGCATTCTTGTTCTGTGCAGTATTGGAGCCTTAGGATAATGTTATTCATTGTACTGTAGTTACAATTTGTCGGAATAAAATTGGCGAACTAAGGTGTATTAGTTGGAAATTTATGAACTTGTAGGGTGTTGCTGACTCAAGTCTATCTACTCTTTTATCTTATTGGCATTATCCAACATTGTGTAAATCTGGCTACAAAGCAGTTGGAGTATGGCTTCTTTTGGTCATATTTGGCAACTGCAAATTGTTATGCTGAGATTACTTTCAATTTCCTCACTCTTTAGCTTTGCTCTTCAGGATTGGTTGGATATCGATTTTGGAATTGCTGAAGGTGTTGACTTTATTGCTATCTCATTTGTCAAGTCTGCGGAAGTAATAAAGCATCTGAAGAGCTATATCAAAGCTCGGGCTCGTGATAGGTGAGTTATCTCTTCAATCATTTTATATAATTATTCTTTGAAGCAAACATAGCTTCCGGTCTCTTCCCTGCTCACAAAGTAATGGCATCGCCACATGTATCTATATGCTTGTTTGTTCTCATTTTCATTTCGTTTGTTCATACCGATGATATAGATGATATATTGTAGTTGCATTGCATCATGAAGTATCCTCCAATTTATAAACATAAATTCATTTGATTATGCAGTGACATTTCCGTGATTGCAAAGATAGAAAGTCTTGACTCACTGAAGAACTTGGAAGAGATCATCCGAGCATCAGATGGAGCAATGGTGGCAAGAGGGGACCTTGGTGCCCAGATCCCCTTGGAACAAGTTCCATCAGAACAACAGAGGATAGTCCAAGTCTGTAGGCAATTAAATAAGCCCGTTATTGTTGCCAGCCAGTTGCTTGAATCTATGATAGAATATCCAACTCCTACAAGAGCTGAAGTAGCAGATGTTTCTGAGGCAGTTCGCCAGCGATCAGATGCATTGATGCTTTCTGGTGAATCTGCCATGGGACAGTTCCCTGATAAAGCATTGACTGTTCTGAGAAGTGTTAGCCTGAGAATCGAGAAATGGTGGCGAGAGGAGAAACGCCATGAAGCTATGGAGCTACCTGGCATCGCATCTTCTGCTGCAGACAGCATTTCAGAAGAGATATGCAATTCTGCTGCAAAGATGGGTAAGAATCATATGCCCACAGATTTCTTGCACATCGTAAACACGTTTCATATATTTACACCTTAGATCTCCCGAACTCTGAATCTACTTCTTCTGCGGGAGTAATTTGATTGGATCATTTAGTTTCCTGCATAACAAATGTTCGGCCCTCAAGATATGATAACTTAAACTGCTTATAAATAACAAAAACTGTCCTTGAGGTTTGGCCTATTTGAACGAACCATATTTGTTTTAAAAACAATGTTACACCCTTGAGGTACTAAAAGAACCTTGGTTCGTGTTTTTTTACAAGTGCCCCCTCCCCAGGTGCTTTAAGAAAATATCATGGGAGTTGTAATTTACGAGTTTTACTGGATTTCTTCATAAATAGGTTGCCCAGGATGATACACGGTGAGGGTTAGAAATCAGAAGCTCCTTCATTGTAGCATCATATCCTAAAATTTCAGCCTTTTCTAGTTGAGGTGCTAATGTTGGATCTCTTATATTGCAGCCAACAATTTAGGTGTGGATGCTATTTTTGTCTACACAAAGAACGGTCACATGGCATCTCTTCTTTCACGCTGCCGTCCTGACTGCCCGATTTTCGCTTTCACCACAACGACCTCTCTGCGAAGGCGCCTGAATCTGCAATGGGGTCTGATACCATTCCGTCTGAGCTTTTCTGACGACATGGAAAGCAACCTGAACAAGACTTTCTCCTTGCTCAAGGCTCGGGGAATGATAAAATCGGGTGACTTGGTAATCGCCGTCTCTGACATGCTGCAGTCTATTCAAGTGATGAACGTTCCATAGAAGCTGCTCGATTCGCAAGGTTGTGTGCCAACGGATTTTCAGCCCATTTTCATTTTTGAAGCAAATATTTGAGTGACCAAATTTACCCCCCTTGTTTAGATATGTGTTCCTGTGTGGGTATTGCTATCTATTCTAAAAGTCCCCGTCTAGCTGCAACTAGATCCTGCTAAATGTCTACTTTTTCTCCCGACTAGGCGCTAGATTCCAGTTTTACCGCTCGACTAGCGCCTAACGACTTGTAGAACACTAGTGTTGCTTGCTTTTGTTGTTCTAAGTGTCAACAAATGGTGGTGTATTATTACTCTGACTTGTTCAATTAGAAGCTTCATTTTGTTTTGATATCAATATCATTTGTTAATTAATTAGTATATATTTATAAGTAACTATCACTGTTGGTTTGTATGATATCATCTGCAATTTTCTCCTATTTTGGCTTTTCTGTGAATTAATAACAATTTCCTTGATTGACCCTCTGAAGGGAATTACACTGCCTGCAGTTTGACAAAGAAAGGAGGACAAAATAGTCAATGACTACTTAGTTGATCAGGTCTCCAGCCACAAGTCAAGAAGACTGAAGAAATTGAATTTGACAGGTTTGGCGTTTCCCTATTTGTAGCTTAATTATGATGATAATGACGATTATTTTTGTTTTAATTATGGGTCTTAAATTAGTAAAATAATTGTTTCAGAGGCTAATCTAGTTTAGGCTAATGATGATGATGATATATATATTGACTTTTTCCAACCACATTTATGATTAGCTTATGAATTTTCTCCGAGAAATTCTTCCCTATCCCTATCGGCATTGTCCATGTATCGTACATCCAGCGGAAAGCAAACAATGCCGGTAGAGGCAGGGAGGAACAGTTCTGATTTGTCTCTGTGGAAGTAATAATTTCTGAATTTTTTCTTTTAGATGAGAGAAGGGAATAATGATTGAATATAAATATCATGTGTGTAGTTGTGGTGTATACATATCTTAAATTATTGATGTTGCATCATGCATATAGGCCATTGTTCTATATTATCATTGGTTTTGATGTACTCTCTCCGTCCCGGCTTATCTTGCACAGAAGGGGTTGATACGGGTATTAAGAAAAATTATTTTTAGTTGTTTGTTGACTTTTCAAAGGTGAATTGAGGGTGGAGATTGAAGGTGGAGATTATGTTATAACTTTCCTTTTTTAGGCTATGCAAGATAAGATGAGACGGCCGTTTAAGAAAAGTGTGCAAGATAAGGTGGGACGGAGGGAGTATGTTCTAATAGTCTCCGCCTAACTCGGATTGTATTCGTTTAAGTGTTAGAATTGTCCTTAACCTTTTATGTCTTTTCCCGGCTCCTTCCCTCTAAATGCTGGCTAGACGACGCTCCGTCTAAGCTATAGTTAAGCGCTATACCTTAGTTTGTTGTTCGACTAGTGCCTAGATTAAGACAGTAACTTCTTGAGTCGGGGTAAAAATGGTAACATGGATTAAGGTCCACTTGTTTCCTGAATCCATTTATGGCCACAAGTTTCTCTTTCTTCTTCATGTAAGTCACAATAAAATAAAATTAAAAAAAAAAATTGCTAAAAACACCATCAAGATTCATAATTGTATGGGCCCTTGATTTGATCATCATTTATTGCTGAAAACAATCTCAGGAAAAAGAAAGAAATAAAAAGTTTCAGAATCGACATCAATTTCTTCATTTTCATCCATATCTTACTGACATCATCTCTTTAATTACGAAAAAATATTTCCTCCGTCCCGGTCTAATTTATCTATTTTGGTCGGACACGGAGGTTAAGAAAAAACAAATTTTTTGGAATCTTTGACTTTTTCAAAGGTTAAATTGAATGTGGAAATTTTGAGGGTGGAAATTGTGAGAGAAATTTGTCACTTGTGGGCTGACAAATTAGATTAAGACAAACCGAAAAGGAAAGTAAGCAAATTAGAGCAGGACGGAAGGAGTAACTTTTTATAACTTATTACTCTCTCCGTCTTGAATGAATTTGCATACTTTTTGTTTTCGTTCGTCCCAAACAAACTTGAACACTTCTTAATAAGGAAAGTTATAACACAATCTCCACCTTCAAAATCTCTATCATCAATCTCCACTATCAATTCACCTTTGAAAAGTCAATAATATCCTCCTTTTATTCAGAAGCGCAAATTTTCACTTCAAAAAAGAAATCATTAAAAAAAAATATATATATATATATATATATATATATATATATTCAGATATAAAATATAACAATGGATTCTTTTGTTATATATTTAGAATACTTAATTAAATAAAAAAAAATGGGCTAATGTGGTCAATTTTAAAAACATAAGGCAATTTTTTTAAATGAAAACTTTGGTTTTTGAACTAATTTCGACTCGAGATAGTAATTCAGGAGTTGATATATACATTGCCCTTCTATTACATTCTGCCGTGTCCTTCCCATTACGAGAGTCATGTTTAAATATATGAAGAAAATAGTCAATTTAATGTTGTTACGGCTCTTGAAATACCATTATTTCAAGCTTACTCGACTTATTTTTATTTTAATTTGACTTATTTAAGTTATATGTTTGTAAAATTAAAACATTTTACTTAGATTAATAAAACAAGACGTTAACCTTTTTAATAGTACTCTTATTTTTTTATAAGACCAAATTAAAAACAAGATTTTCATCATAAAACGGAAGGACTACAATATACATAAAAGGACTGCACTTAATAACATTTTACCAATCATAAGAATTGGAAAGAATATGGATTTGATCATTTTTTGCACTCCTTTCGTTCATATTAATTATGTCGTTAATCCATTCAATTAACAAGAGAAAAGAAAATCAAAATTACATCAAAATAAAAATTAGAATCCGAACGAGTTTTTGTAAGGAGGAATCTGCTTTCGGATTATAACTAAAATAATTTTCCTAAGCCAAAAGCAGACTCATATAAACATCCAAAACAATTTTTTTTGTTGCTGACAAAATCAAAATTACTTATTTAGATTAGGGATGACAATGGGTTAGATTTGGTTAAATTTGTAATCTGACCTGTAAAAAAATTCTAAATTCGTAACCCACGTCACCTCGTTTGGTTACTCACTCGATCCGTACTCCTAAAGTGCAATGAATAGTACAAAATACCCTTACAAATTATACTAAAACAAAACACCATCACTGAGATGGGAGAAGGTGTGAACTATTTTAAATAACTTGTTTTATATTATATATTTATATATTCAATATACGCATGTCAGATTAGGAATGAATTTGGCAAAACCTTTACCCGTTAAAATCCTTAAATTTTCAACGGGTTAATCGAAACGGACTTTATACAGATTCAAATTTAACCTCACTTATTGTCATCCCTAATTTAAATCAAATGCAAACCTACCTTAACAACATTTTACAAACCAATATAAAAGTATAAATTAAAAAAAAAAGTAAATAAATAAAAATAAAAAAAAGAAGAGAGAGCTATCATTTGTTAGCTTTTCTCATCAACCACCTTTATGTCTTTATCTATCACTATCCTTATTATTATAATCACGTTTTCTGTTCAATAAGGAAAAAAATTATGACACAAAATTTAGATCGGTGCTTAATCTGTTAAGATTGAATTTTGTATATGACGATCTCACGTGTGACGGAATGTACTTTTACACAAAAGAATACTTTCTTCGTTCCGGTTTAATTTGCACACCTGTTCCAGCGCATATATTAAAAAAAAAAAAACTATTTTTTGCTTTTTAATTAACTTTTTCAAAGGTGGAGATTGATGATGGAGATTTTAAGGGTGGAGATTATTTCTTTCCATTTTGGAGGTATGCAAAATAGATTGGGATGACCGAAAAAAAGAAAGTGTACAAATTAGGACGGGACGGAGGGAGTAATATTTTAACAAAAAAAAATGATACGTTTACAGGTAAAAGTAATACTTCTGCTACAGTAATACTTTTACAGATAAAAGTGATATTTTTGTGACAAAAAGTGATACCTTTTTTTTTCAAAAAAAAATATATTTTTACGAATGAACGTGATACTTTTACTATGAAAAGTAATATTTTTCTTCTGTTACACTATATGATCGATGTATGACGGTCACATATAAGTTTTTACCATTAGTCAATGATATGCCTACTTATTTCTTTAATAGCAATCCTATTATAAAATAGCATCCCACACTTTTAGCTTTTCTATGCCCAATTTGTGTTTGGAAAGTTGTCACAAGTTATATAAGGATTGCAAACCGAATCAAAATTAAAAGAATAACCCCTTTTTACGGAAATGTTTCTCAATTCACAGTTGTCTGCATTTTAGTAGAGGTGGCAATACGATCCATTCGATGCAGCTCGATTCAATTTATCGGGCCAAGATATTAAGTCGGTCAAGTTGGATCAGCACAAAATTATTCCATCCGGCTAATATTCGTTGACCGTAGCTCGGCCCAAATTTTCAAGCCGATGAATGGTCTACAGGACTTTTGACCCATCGAGTTGGGGTTTGATACGGTATATCGTACCGAGTCATTCATACGAATATCGTATCAAAATTTGTGTACGCCGAAAAAGCGATACCGTTATCGTACCGAAATTTCGGTAAACTGAATTTTGTGCAGTATCGGTATATACCAACCCATACCGTTAAAAATTTGGCATACCGAACTACCAAAATACCGAAAAAAATCGATATATCGATATATATAGTAATACCGAACTATCAAAATGCCAAAAAATATTTTCGGTATACTGAATTTTTTATATTATCATACTATTATCGTACTGAAAAAATTGACATTATAGATAATTTTTCGATACGGTACGAGTACGTGCAGTATTTTGGCATTTCGGTATTTTCTCTCACCCTAGTCGGATATGTTGATTCCGATGGTCATATGAACCTAGATGTCTATGACCCAATCTATCTAAAATGTCAAACCGAGCCGATTTAACTAGCTCTACGTTTCAGTGATATTTTCGTTACTGATACATAAATATCTTACACTCCTAAATTTTGGAAGAAAATTTAAGTTCATATTATTGTATAAATATCTTACACTCCTAAATTTTTGGAGATAATCCGTCTCAATTATATAAACTTATATTCTTTTTTGGGGTGTCCCAAATATATACTCCAATTATTGTATGTGGTAAAATTTATTTAAGTCATTCATTAATATACCCCAATTAATTAGTTTGAAAAGATAAATTATTTAACTTTTCTCCTAGTAACTCTCGAAAACTGCATATTCATCATGGAATATCGTTAATTTTTTGGATAAATAAGGTACTCCATTAATTATTACATATAAAAAAAATTAAAAACTAAACTCATTAAATATGGACTTTAAGAGTAAATTGTTTTTTCAATCATTTTCTTAATCTCAGTAAAAAAAAACCCAATCAGCCTATATAATTGTGACGGAAAGAGTAATAAAATTTAAATAAAAATATATTAGTCATTTTATAAAACTCTTTAATTTGTGTCAAATTTTCAAAAACCCAATAGGGATATTTGTTTTGGAATATCCCCATCTGGATGTGGCATGGACCATCCTCAACGTATTTCACTTTACACCGGATGGTCCATCCCTCTACATCCACATCTTATTGTCTACATCACATTTTACAATTCTAACACACCTTTTATAATTTTCAATACATCTTTTACAAATTTCAATACGCATTCTACCCTACTATACTCTTAAACCAAAACACATTTTTAATGTCTCATCCATAAATATGTCTCATCAAACGTGGCACATGTCACTACGTCCCAAACGAAGTATCCTGTATCTATTTTAGGATTAAATTTTTTTCTCCTAATCTAAAAACAAAGAAAATACCCTCTCCTCCCTTCACGATGACTCGAACTCAGGATAAAAAACCTAAGTAGTAGATGTTCTACTACATTAGCTATCCAACTTCGTCCCGTTATCTATTTTAGGATGAGAAGTAATGATATAGTTAGGCCAAAAAATTGGGTAAAGTCTTAAACTTTTTATAAAAGTTACAAAAAATGGGTACAAAAAAAGTAGATTAAAAAGGGGTAAAAAAGTAATTAGTAGCCCATGTTCCCAAAAGCCCGAAAGTCATCAAAGAAAGAGATAATAATGAGCACTTAAGAGATTCAATTATTTCAATACATCATCAAAACAACCTTACTTTTCTTAAAGTTGTAGCACAAAATCCCAAACACATTAATTGTCCATGGATTATTTGAACTTTGGATTTATTATGTTAAACAACTACTAGTATGATAGAGGTGGCAATTTGTCCGGACCTGGTCTGACCCGTGCGCTTTATTTCGAGTCGAGTCGAATCGAGACGGATCAACATTTGATGAGATCTAAAATGAGTCAGTTTGATCAGGAATATTTCTCTATAACATATTAAGATTATTAGGTTGACTCGAAATTTTTGGTCTATTGAATTGGCCTAATCGGATCAAATAGTACTTCGGGCCTATATTTCAATATATCATCAAAAACCCTAGGTTTGTTAATTTGTAGCACAAAATCCCAAACACATTAATTGTCCATGGATTATTGAACTTTGGATTTAATATGTTAAACATCTACTAGTATGGATAGAGGTGGCAATTCGTCCGAGCCTGATCTGGTCCGTGCGCCTTATTTCGAGTCGAATCGAATCGAGACGGACCAAAATTTTATGAAATCTAAAATTAGTCAGTTTGATCTGGGATATTTGACTATAATATACTAAAATTATCAGATCGGCCCGAAACTTTTGGTCTATCGAATCGACTTAATTGGACCAAATAGTACTTCGAACATATATTTCAATATATCATAAAAAAAACCCTACTTTTGTTAAGGTGCAGCACAAAATCCCAAACACATTAACTATTCATGTATTATTTGAACTTTGGATTTAATATGTTAAACAAGTACTAGTATGGATAGAGATGGCAATTCGTCCGGATCGGATTCGTCGGGTCAACGCCTTATTTCGTGTCAGATCGGATCGGATCAGAATTTGATTGTGCCTAAAATTAATCGGTCAACCCAAGATATTTCAATATAATATACTAAGATTATCGTATCGGTCTGAAGCCCGTCGAATTTTTTATCCATCGAACCAATCTGATCGAGCCAAATAATACATCGCACCTATATTTCAATACATCATCAAAACCCTACTTTTGTTAAGTTGTAGCACAAAATCCCAAACACTTTAATTGTTCATGGATTATTTGAACTTTGGATTTAATATGTTAAACTAGCTCTACTTTACTCGTGTTCTTTTTTATAAGATATACTCTTGACGTAAAATCAATTACTTTCATTAATATTTACGGGTAATTATCAAATAAATCACGACCTTTTGTTAAATTTTTTATTTTAACATGATCTTTAAAACTTCACAATTCTTGCACATCCTTTCACTTTGTTTCAATTACGACATCTTTGCCCAACTCCGGCGCCCCCTATTGCTAATGTGGATGGCGGTGCTTCTAAAACGACGTCGTTTTGTCTGTTGGTTGGGATGCTCCAGCCACGTATATGGACACGTATAAATTATTAATTAAATTAAAAAAAATATAATTACTAATTAAATTAAAAATCGTTGTTTATTTGGTAATTAACCCTAATATTTATACTAAAACAACAATTTTAGAAAGTCACTGGTTTTTGTGATAAAAGTTACATAATTTACGTCAAAAGTAATATTTTTTAAAATAAAAATAACTCGCACATTGTGAAAGACGGTCTCACATAAATATTACTCCAATTTTTTTGGGAATTTATCATTTTGTTATATAAACTTACAATATTTTAACACTTTAGACCTAAATTTTACCTTTTATTATATTTATCATTTGGAACTGCCAAAAAAGGAATTAAATCAAAAACTGTCCATGACTCAAATTCAATATATACCTTCCTCCTCAAAAATAGTTTTATATCATACATCTCTTTTTTATATTAACGGATAATCATCATGTAGACACATTTGCTGACTCGTTATCCTTTAATTAAGGATGTAATAAATTCAATTTCTTGCTCTCCTTTAGTTGATAGACGTTTGGTGAGTCAATGAATGTGTTTACGTGACGATCATGTGGTGATTTAGCAGGAGATATAGGATAATTATGTAGGAGAAGATCTACCGCATATTGAGGATGTATTAGATACTCCCTTTCCATATATACCCATGCATAATTTTATAATTTATCAAAAAAAAATCGTGTGTGTAACACCCATTAATTAACTATATTTTAATAGTTTACATATAATTTTTACAATTGATTGACAATAATTTCAAAATGTAATAAATACATTTTCTAATATGTTGAAAATTTAGGATATTCTCGTGTGAGACGGGCAGGGTATTCAAGCTAGGGATGAGTTCGCAAAACCAAATCGAATTAATCGATATGAATTGAAAATCGATTTTTTTTAAGCTGAACATAACCGAAAGCATCTTCTTAACCAAACATAAACTAATCGTTTTTTTTTAAAGATTCTTCAAGTGTTATTTATTTATTTTTAATTGCAAACATTTGCGAGTTCTATGACAGTTTTTTTAATCTAAGATTGACAGATTATGATAAATGTGAGACCAAAGCATACACATTTTTTTTAAAAAGAAATAATGTCTATTATAGTGTGAAAATTACTTTTATATATATATATATATATATATATATATATATATATATATATATATATATATTATATTGGATGAAAATGGGAGGTTTCCTAAGATCCGTGCAATTCTGGTTATGAATCAAAATGTATTACTATTCATTCCTAAAGGTATTATATGTCACGGGTAAAGGTATCACGACGAAAATGTATCACTATTTATGCTTAAAGATATTACATGTACTGGGTAAATGTATTACAGTACATTTGTCCAGTACATGTAATACCTTTAAGCATATATAGTAATACCTAACTTAAATTGTACCGTGTAACTGATGCACATGAGACTTTGTCGGATTTTTCAAAATAGAGAGTGGGGGTCATTTTCTTCATATATCTCACTTTCTTCCTATATAAAGACACACACATAATAACAAATGCCTAAAGCACATGTACTAGTAGAAAAAAATGATGAAAGTTATAGAATAGGGCAAGCAAGCCTCAATTAAACATACATTATGAGTACACAACCAAACATAGTACAAAGTACTTGTAAATAACAAAAGTACACATCAATGTAGAAGAAATTTTTAATCTTAAGAAAAAATAACTTAAACAAACTACTACCTCCGTCCCGGCTAATCTTGCATTGAGAGGGTTGACACAAGTATTAAAAAAAGTTGCTTTTGGGGATTTTGTTAATTTTTCAAAGGTGAATTGTGGGTGGAGATTAAGGGTAGAGGTTTTGAGGATGAAGATTGTGTTATAACTTTCATTTTTAAGGGTGTGCAAGTTCACTTAGAATGGATGAAAATGAAAAGTGTGCAAGATTAATCGGGACGGGGGTAGTATTTTTATTTTAAAAATAGGGTTAATTACAAAAAGAAAAAATAACTACCTTTTGGTCGGTTTTTAACTGCAAAATGATCTTTAAACTTATTAATGTTGGTCATCACCAACTATGGTTTTTTTCAATTATAATATCGACTATATTTTTGACATGTGTTGTGTCGCCACCTCCATTGTTTGGTGCACCTTGATGAAACCTTCATTTACCATCCACTAATTTTACAAATTCGCCACTTCCATTGTCGTTAATTGGGAGTGGAGACGTGACATGATAACTTCAATAATTGATTCACTACAATTGTAACAAGAATGGCAAAATAGGTTATAGGTGTAGGAAAATTCAATCACAACGCATCTAATGATAGTGGTGGTGACGCAATTAGTCGTCAAAAATACAATAGATGTTGTGTAATTGAGAAAAAAATATAGTTGGCGATTAATATTGTTATACAATTGAAAATTTGATCAAATGTCGTGATTTTTTCTTCTTTTTATAATCAACCCAAGAAATAAATTAGATAAAATTTACCTTCTCAGGAAAAAAAAAAAAAAAACAAATAAATATGTAGGAGTATTATTTAGTACACATATTTATATACTACAATTAATTTTCAGTCAAGAAAATTAATAATTGTTGAGTCAATATTCTAGGAAACCTATTTGACTATTGACTGTTATCAAGAACTAGAGGTACTGGGTACCCTTCTGTTCAGTTTAGGGGGGTGGGGTGGCGTGGGGTAGCGGTGGGGGTGGGGGTGGGGGACCTGCCTTATACACAAGATTATTTGAACTACTTTATCAACTTACACTTATGACTTATCCAGACGTGGAAATTCGGACGATCCGTTTCAATTCATCAGATCAACGTTATAAGTCGGATCATATCAAATCAAATTAAAATTCTATCTGGGTAAAATTTAGTTAGTAAAGTCCAACGTAATCCCCTATAATATATACTATTACCTCCGTCACGGCTAATCTTACATATTTTTCGTTTTCGTCCGTTTCAGGTGAACTTGCACACCCTTTAAAAAGGAAAGTTATAACACAATCTTCACCCTCAATTCATCTTTGGAAAGTCAATAAAATCCAAAAAGAAAACTTTTCTAAGTACTTGCGTCAACCCTCCCAGTGCAAAATTTGCAGGGACGGAGGTAGTATGATTTTTGGGCCAACCAGTGATCCGTCAGGCTTATGACCTATCGGATCGGGCCCAATAGTCATATCGCAATTCTTCCGAATATTCTATTCTTCAATCCATTTAAAATATTGAGTAAACTGGATCGACCAATTTTGCTACCTATACTTATGTCATGGTCAAATGATTTTTTTAAAGGAAATTAATTTTGTTCAAACAATCACCAATAATATATGCATTGGAAAAAGATAGAAGACGAGACACGTATAATGTGTGTGTTTTTGAAACATTTGATATATAGTAAAAAAATAAAATAAGTTTGCTCGAGTGACAAAAGTATCCACTACGTAAATTAACGATAAGTTCGAGTCACATTAACATAAAGGAATTTAATTTTCTTTGTTTCGGTTAGGTTAAATTGATTATATTATAAATGAAAAAAGGTGAGTAAGAAAAGATAAATTTAGTTTTTTTATAGGGTTAATTACAGTAACCCCATCAAACTATCAGCATTTTTGCACATAAAGCACTAATTTTATTCTTTTGGCATCAATACATACAAAGTATGCAAGTTTGGTAGATAAACCACCAAACTTATTTTTCGACCATTTTTCATTAGAATTCCGCACGTGACTCGTGCGTAATACACTTTTAGGGCATTTTTTGTCCAAACAACCTTTTTAGTATGTAGAGGAGCTACTCATCTTCAATAATGAAGGAATTTTACCCTTTTGACCTACTAAAAGGTTGTTTAGACAAAATGAGATCCTTAAAAATTTTATAGCACGCAAGTCACGTGCCGAAGTCCGACGAAAAATGTTCAGAAAATAAGTTTGGTGGTTTATCTGTTAACTGGAAAATAAGTTTGGTGATTTATCTGTCAAACACCGTACAGTTTATATGTATTAGTGTCAAGAAAAAAGTTTAATGATATATGCAAAATAGTTGATAGTTTAATGGAATTGCTGTAATTAGTCCTTAATCGAAATTGATTAAATATGTAAATGAATTGTGATATGATATTTAAGTTGATGGACTCTTAATAAATATTATAAGTAGATATAAATATTTAATTATAATAACAGTAAATGGTGGTGATGAAATTTTATTTTATTATATTCGGTGAATTAATAGATGTGGTTCACATAAAAATGATAATGATTAAAATATATGAATGAATAATGTGGGAGCCTAACTTAAATATTTAATTTCGATGTAATGATTGATCTAGAAATAATATATATACATATATATAGTTTTGTAAGGGGTGTTTTGCAATTTGTGTGTATAATAATATTTCCTCCGTCTCATTAGAAAATATATTTTGGTTTAAACACATAAAGATTCATGATACTTTGATAAAATTATTATTTGTAATATAATTTGTTAATCGTGATATAAAAAATACACCGCCTTAAATTTTTTATTTTCTTTACTTCGATGCATACAAAATAATTTTGGGTTCTGATTGCAACATGGATTACGAAATGGGATTTTGGAACACCCGATCACGTACGTGTAATGGTATGAATTCTTTTAGCCCCTAATAAATGAAAACATCTTATTAGAAGATGTTTTTATATGATTAGAGGTTCAAAATATCGTATATTTACACGTGTCCAGCTAGGCTGACCAACATTCGTTTTCGCACTTCACGCCAGTATTTGATGTCCAAAACTTGCCAGAGCGCATAAAAAATTAAAAAAATTATAAAGGTGATGTATTTCTATGTTATATGTAAAATCTCATGCTGCAAATGTTCGTCGACCACATTTCCGAAAAATTATCATTGACCAATTTGTCATGAATTTTACATAATTAAGTCTTTCCTTTTTTTTCCAATGTGAGGAAGGTACAATATTTTCAAAACTAATTCTCGTTTATACAACTTCTTTTATTTACTGACTTGACTCATTCAATTATATGTAACCTACTCCCTTCATTCCACTTAAATTTGCACGCTTGTTTTTTCTGTCCGTTCCACTTAATTTTGCACATTCTTCAAAAGAGAAATTTTCTCACAATCCTCACCCTCAATCTACACCTTTAATAAAGTCAACTTAAGAATAAAAACAGTTTTTCTTAATATCCGTATCCAATCAACCTCGTAAAATTAAGTGAAATGGAGGGAGTGTTTTATAATTTTTTGTTTACTAATAAAACGGGAGATATGGCCATATTTGTTAGATATAATATATGCATTTCAAAATCCGCCCCACTTCTATTGTTTCATGGTCATGGGTTTGAATTGAAAAAGAAAATTAAGAAAACCTTCTAATATATATATATATATATATATATATATTAGAAGTTGTGTAATGTGGATAATAAATACATAAAACAATGTTCTAAAAGACGCTAGGTGCTACTCACGCGATAAATTAAGGTCAAACAGTTAGTCGGGCCTTAAGCGGAACCTAGTTAAAGCTAGGGGTGCAAGTGAGCCGAGACAACTCGCGAGCCACTCGAGATCGACTAGCAAAAGATCGAAATTGATTCGAGATAAACGAGCCGAGCTCGAACTACTCAAGTAGGTGTCGAGTTCGAGTTCATTGCTACTCAACTCGGCAGGCTCGCGAACTTAATCGAGCTTATGTTAAATTACTAGTTACCCTTTGGGATTGACATAATTATAAATATATCCTAAATTCTAAATTAAATAAGATGAAACCCTAAAGTCTCCATTAACAGCCTTTTATGTAATTAACATTTTCAATTTTAATGTATTTTATATTTTTAAATTTATTTTGTATCAATCGAGTCAATCTCAAGCTCAACGAATTTCTACCGAGTCGAGCTTGAGTTTGAAAAAAATGAACTCATTCGAGCTCAAATCTCGAGACTTTTAGTCGAGCTCGAGCCTAGGGATGTCAATTTTACTCGCAGGTAAACCTACCTGACGAGTGATCGGGCAATAGAGTCGGATATAATCCAATAATTTGAGATCGGGTAGGGTAGGATACGAATATTGCATATACCCGCTTACCCTACCTGACTACCCGATCAACAAATATATCTTTTTATATATGTTATATATTATATAGATAGTAATAATATAACTAATATATTTTGTTTATAACATATACCATAAAATATTGCATTTTCCTATTATACATGCTATATATAATTTATTATATCATATTGAAGTACTATATTTATACATAGTATATATTATTTATTTATATTTTATATACTAACCAGATTATCTGATTATTCGCGGATAACTTAATTATTCGACGGGTATTACTCAAACCATACTCGAATCAAATATGATAGAATATGGGGGAGGCATACTCGTATCCTACCCGACCCGTTTACATTCTTACTCGAGTCTGAGCCTATCAATACTCAACTCGACTCGTTTCCACTCCTAGTTAAAATTAATCGGGGATTTTTAGAATAAAGAAAAGAGAAAGAAAAAAAAAGTGAAAGTGAGAGTGTATTGGTTGAAGCAAACACATTAAGACACCCTATAAGAAAGTAGTTGATAGCTCTCATCCTTATTGGTTTGCATTTTGGAAGTAAGCAACAACTCACACAACAATTTTTACAGTCTAGAAAGTGCCATATGGACCATTCTCTCTCTCTCTTTTTTCTAAAAAAAAAAATATTTTTTTTTAATTAATTTTTTATTTTTTTTGAAGGGGGGACATATGGACCATTCTATGACTACACAAAAAAATTGTTAAATGTTGCAAAATTTGAATGGTCCCAATTCAACCTTAGTATCATACGTGCATGGTCTTGGTGAAACACACTATTGATTCAATCCAATCTTGAATGGTGGGGTGGGGTGGAGGGGGACATTATTGGATGAGGTTGAGATTCACACAACCAAGAGCCCGGACCATCACTAGAACGATTAACGAATAGAACGTTTGATAAAAAATTCGTGTTCGAGTTTAATTAGTGTTTATTTAAAACGTTTGTTTATGTTTGTTTTATAACGAGCGGAATTTGAACATTGAAGAGTTCGTTTGTTAGCGAATCGAGGACATGTATCGGGCTCGTACAAATATAATAAGATTAAAATTAATAATAATAATGATAATAATTTCATATCTACTAATTATGTGATTCATATATTTAAAAGCCTATGAATTTATTGTTGCAAGAACGAAATCCCAATATTTTTTTGTGCAAAACTAGAATACTATCTAATACTTTCTCTATTGACAAATAAGTGTCATTCCAGGAAAATTTAATTTTTTTTTATAAAAAAGTGTCTTTTTAGCAATTCTTACCTATTTTTACCAATATTATCCTTCGCCATCTAAGGAAATTTCCATACAAATCATATACTCCCTCCATTCCATAATAATTGACGTTTTAGAAAGAAAGGGAAGAATTAAGAATGAAATTTTTTGACAAATTTATCTCTCACTTAATTATTTATCTCTCTTATATGACTCCTAAAATTTAGCATCTTTAAATATTTATCTTTTCTCTCTCTGAAATTCCATCTTCTTTCGTCATCGTTGGACAGTGAAACTCCGGCATCTTTAAATATTTATCTTTTCTCTCTCTGAAATTCCATCCTCCAACTAACCTACACTAAAATCTCATGGATGTACTAGATAATGTCTGGATAATGTCTGGCTTTTAGAGCGTCCATTGTATGCTTCTCAATACTAGACAATTCTGGATAATGCTATTAGACATATATCCAGACAATTCCATAAGGCTATATTTAACTTTCCTCATTGTATCATTAAATCAAGCTATCTGTTAGAAATGTAGACTATGGAATTCCATAAGTAACTTAAGCTATTTCTTTTATTCAATTTAAATTGGGGAATGAAGGAGGAAGAGGGGAAGAAAGCCTGGATTAAGGAGGGGGAGGGAATAAGGCGCATGGAATAAGGAGGGAGAGGGAAGAAGGCACTATAATAAGCGGAATATTTTAGGAGATAAAGATTTAACCAAATAAAGAGCGAAATATTTTAGGAGATAAAGATTTAACCAAATAAAGATATTTCTGATAGATTTAAAAGTAGAGATTTTTAAGGATTGAGTCCAGGGAGAAAACTGGTAGAATTAGTGAAAAAAATGTAAAACGTCAATTAATAAGAAAAGAAAAGAACCTCCTAAAACGTCAATTATTATGGAACGGAGGGAGTAATAATTTATAAATAAGGTATGGAGACAAAGATAGAGAAATTTATGGTAATAAAAAAATTGATGGCGAGAAAATTGGAGGGGTGTTGTTGTCCATTATAAAATCTCTTAAATTCCAACTGAAAATCTAAAATGCCACTTATTTGTTAACGTAGGGAGTACTATTTGTGTTCATGAACACAAAATATTAACAAACTTGGTGAACAATAATGAACACCAACTTAACAAACTTGTTTAAGCTCGATTTACTTCAAAATTCAGCAAACATTATTAACAAATCCAAAGTTCGACTCAACTCGTCTTCATTCGTTAATAGCCTAGTCAACACCACTTTATTTGATATCATTATGGTCTAGGATGTGTGTTTTCCCCTTACTTTTTGGTGGGCAGGGAAAAGGGTTCCAAACATTTGACTTTTAGTATAAATCGGTGAGACAATGTCTCTAAACTACCAATGTAAGAGCGCTTATATGAAATCTATCGATTTGTAATAGAAACAAAAAGAGACTCAAATCAAATAAATCGAATATTCAATTTTTTATATAAAGAGTTTTAAATTATCATGACAAATTTTAATTTTATAAATAAAAATATTTAATTTACTTTTATATTTAACTCATATTAATATATATATATATATATATATATATATATATAATTATGAATTAAACCCACCACACGTAATAAGACTCGTCTGACCGCGATACACAATTATTCAAGCACAAGTATATTTAGTCAATTAGTCATGTTGTCATCTCTAAGACAAATAATCAATGTATAATTAATTACATTATCATAATACAAACACAATGACTATAAGGTGATTAATATAATTCAAGGATGAAAATGAAATTACTAAGGAATTTTCTAGATATTATTACACGCAATGCAAAATGTTAAATTTGGATTCAAAATCCATATTTGTAATTTGGATTAAAAATCCATTCAGAATCCCTCCGTTCCATCTTATCTTACACACTTTCCTTAAACGACCGTCTTACCTTATCATAACATAAAAAATGAAAGTTATAACATAATTTACATCCTCAAAATCTCCACTCTCAATCCACCTGTGAAAAGTCAATAAAAAATTAAAAAGTAACTTTTCTTAATATCCGCGCAGATCCCTTCTGTGCAAGATAAGTCGGGACGAAGGAAGTATAAAATTCTTTGAAATTCTCACATCTACTAACCTTAGTAGATGTGAATGCATGAAAGTTGATGACATACATGTAAGATAAATTTCACCTAAATAAAATAATCACTATATTTATTTTATTATTTTAAAAAGAAGGAAAAACGATATTTTATTTAGGGATGAACATGGTCGGTTCAGTAACCAAAACAAATGAGATCACAAAAAATGAAATCAAATTAAAATTAAAATTGAATCGAATCAAAATGTTACCGGTTCGATCGGTCTAGTATTCGGTGAACCAAAATAATTTCTGTTTGAGCTTGTTGGACAATTCATTATTCAACAATATACACAACTTATATATATATATATATATAATGATTTAAAAAAATCATACCATCACTTAATATAAATGTGAAGCATTTGACAAATTATGAGTTTTCTTTGACTCCTAACTTAAATTTTAGATGATGTATTCCAAATTTCGGTGCGTGTTATGTGTAATGTTAAAAAATAAGATTTTATTAATCGGACTAGTTCGATTATATTGAGACCTATTTAAAGAAAAACGTAATTAATTTAACAAAAAATTATAAAAACAGAAACTGAAAATCGAACCATAATTTCAAAAACCGAACCAAATAATGAATTTCGGGTTAAGTGAGCTAAGTCAATATAATTTGGACTAATATTTGTTCATTAATATATATCTTGATGAGACCATTTCTCCAACATCATTTTCATGGATATCCCCACTCTTGACCTGTAATCAATTCCTATATATGATCCATAATTTATATTTCTAATGTGACAAATTATATTCACCATCTTTTACATTAATATTTAATCTTGTATAAAGCACCAAGTACATGAACCAAAATTTAATACAATTTCAAGTTTTAATGACAATTTTTATTTTTTTACAAATGAGATTTCTCCAAGTATAAGTATCAAGCATTAAATCTAAATTACAATATATATATAATAAATAAAATAAAATAAAATTATACTCCCTTCGTCCTGACTTATCTAGAACAGGAGGATCGGCTTGGGTATTAAGAAAATTTACTTTTTGGTTGTTTGTTGATTTTTCAAAGGTGAATTGAGGGTAGAGATTGAGGGCGGGGATTTTGAGGGTGGAGATTATGTTATAATTTTCCTTTTCTAGGCTGTGCAAGATAAGGTTGGACGACCGTTTAAGGAAAATGTGCAAGATAAGGTGGGACGGAAGGAGTACTAGCAGGTAACCTGTTTTCATATGGGTACCCACATACTCATTAGGTTTTCACGAGATGCTATACATTCGGGTAGTTGGGTATGATATGAGAGAGTCGTACCCATATGCTACCCTACATGTTGACGTCCTTAGATGTTGAAATAGATAGTAATTTTCGGATGTCTCGTTAAGGCGCATCCAATAATGCTGGTGATTTCAAGGACGGAACCAAGGGGGATGGGTAGGGGCGGCCGTCCCCCTCAATTTTTTTTTTTTTAGAAAAAATAGAGAATATGCTTATGTATAGTGTAATATTAAAAAAAAAAATTGAATTTTGCCCGCTCCCTCCAAAAAAAGTTTTTGAAATCTCGATTCGCCTCCCTCCAACTTCTAAATACATCAATTAGTCCTTATAGATAAGAAATTACAATCTAATATTGTTAAAAAAGTAATATCGTCCCCCTTAACTAAATTTTTTGGTTCCGTCCCTAGGTGATATAGATATATAATTAATAAATTTTGTATTGCAACTGAGAATTAACTCATCATTCATATTTTTTTTTAACATTTATTTTGTTTCTATCAATTAATTATGAATTTAATGATAATTTCAGTTTAAATAAGAATGTAAGCTATTTTAAAAAATATTGGTATTAACCGTACCTAATATTTACCGGATCATCAAATAGGCATGCAAGGTGAGTTGGTAGCTAATATTCGATTTTGATTTTGTTTTATATTTGATTGGCAAAAACTTATACGTGACTGTCATACGGTTGTCACACGATGTGCCTGGAAAAAATATTATTTTTTGTAGTAAAAGTATCACTTTTATTAGTAAAATATCACTGTAGTAAAAATATCACTTTTATCTGTAAAAATATTACTTTTTCCTGTAAAAATATCAATATTTTCTGTAAAAGTGTATTTCATTACACGTGTGACCGTCACACAAACAAGACTCACTCACTGATTTTGATTTTAATTTTACAAATTAATGTAATGGAAACTTTCAAGTTTTAATGCCACTTTATATGTGAACTTGGTAAAGGCCCCATTTTATGCATTAATCTGCAAATTCCACGAGGAAAGTAAATCGCACAAAGTAAGCCTGATGTGAGGAGTGTCCTGAGTCGGGATTATGCTCGATTTCGAGTCAATTTTAAGTTATATATTATAGTAAAAACTATTATATTCTAAAGTTACTTTACTTTTAGGTCGACTGGATCAAAACAAGATTAATCGTAATTGTTTTGATTTGTTCTCGATTTTTTTCAGTAATTTCAGATCATATTAAGTTCGTGTTGTTGTGTGCCCTAAAGACGGGTACCTTTTATTCTTGCTAATAAGAGACAGGAGGAAAATTATTCCAATATCTTAGTAAAAGGGTTCACTATGGAAATATGTATAAACATACAATAGAGTTGCTTGTATATATATTGTTTGCACTTTTTTGCGTGTTCATCGCTGATGTGTCGTATATTAATAATAAATAAAAATTTAGAATTCTCTCAATGAGATATTTATACATTGGTAAAAAGTGTGTATGTGAGCATTTCAATACATCGAAACATTTCACCCTAAAAAAACCAGTTCGGATTCTCTGTCCCACATTTATCATGTCCTAATCGTGTTACATTCTAAAATCAAGCCATACAACATGAACCTTGAGCCCCGAGCATATGAATCATGAACTCTGAACTATGAACTATTAAATTATAAATACTGAACCATCAAATTATGAACTGTGAATCGTGAAATCGTAAGCATACAATAGAAAATATATCATAACTCAAGAAAGTCGAACCCTAAACCTTAAACATAAATCTAAACATGAATCATAAACTTAAATCATGAACTTTAAATTCATAAATCGTAAAAAATTAATCATAATTGACTCATAAATCTAAACATGAATCATAAACTTAAATCATGAACTTTAAATTCATAAATCGTAAAAAATTAATCATAATTGACTCGATTTTGAAGTAGAACACGATTGAAGTTGGGTAAAAAAAGGACAGGGATCCCAGGTGTAAAAAAATACATAGAAATATTTGAAACGATTGCATCCTGATGAAACGTGTTGACATCTTACTTAATTACCTTCACAAAAAGATGTAACGCTCGTCGCATTGGATCACTACCCGGAGGTGAGGGTAATCCACGAAATTTGAGGCTCCACGTGGCAGTAGGGGCCCACCGATCTAACCCAGGTTTTACAGTATAAAACCCTCACCCACTCAGTTCTTTGCTCACATAAAAAATAAAAGGAAATAAGAAAAATCATTTCGATTGGAGAAACAGAGGCTTAACACACACAGAGTAATCTCTCACCGGCGCAGACTATAATCTCGCCGGAAAATGCTACAGCCGGATTATGGTACCGGTGTTTTCCCCTACGAATGCAATGTTCGTATTACATTTCATCACGGTCACGTGTTCCACGAAAAACCCTAGTAAAAAGTTTTTTCCCCCTTTTTTAAGTGTAGAATTTTGTTGCGATCGTTTCGATATTTTGTGTAGAGTTTGGTGAGAATCGGATGTTATGAAGTTGAATTAATAGGATGATATTAGATGCATTTTTAGTTTGCTGGTGTAATTGAATTTTCGGAAGGAATTGTTGGTAAAGTTTCGGAAAGACGGTAGAAATGCCTTTCCCGATGAGAATTCAGCCGATCGATGCGATCCGGCACGACGGCTCTAAGCCGCCGGTGGTCAAGTCGCGGCTGAAACGGCTTTTCGATCGACCTTTCATTAGTGTTCTGAGGAATTCATCGGCTGAAAAGCAGATTACCGGAGGAGAAAAGGATATGGCGCCGGCGGCGCCTGATTTTGAGCCGAGCTCCGTTTGTTTAGATAAAATGGTTCAGAGCTTCATGGAGGATAACAACGAGAAACAGTCCTCCACCGCCGCTGTGAAATGTGGCCGTCACCGCTGCAACTGTTTTAACGGCAACAGTAACGATAGCTCCGATGACGAGCTCGATTTCTTAGCCGATTCATCGAATTCTTCTTTCAGCGACCCTTCCGATACTCTCAAGGTACCGTAATTTTCCGTTTGAGGAGATTATTTTGTTTTTCTCTGTCGAACTCCTTTTCAACTTTTCCTGTTTTGGTTGTAGAGCTTGGTTCCTTGCGCGAGTGTGGCGGAGAGGAATTTATTGGCAGATACTTCAAAAATCGTTGAGAAAAACAACAAAACTTGCAAACGAAAGGACGATTTGAGGAAAATTGTCACCGATTGTCTAATTGCTCTTGGATACAACGCCTCTCTCTGTAAATCCAAGTGGGAAATTTCTTCCTCTGTTCCAGCTGGTAATTAACAACTTTACTCTTTATAATCCACGGCTAAAATACTAAAATAGTTCCAATTGTTGTTAAAAATCTCTCTAATTTCAAATTTATCCGATCAATTCAAATGAAACCCCGCTGAATTCCTCTTTTCGAATTCAATTTCTTCATAATCTGCTTACTTATCTATCAATTCGCATATGAACAGGCGAATACGAGTACATAGATGTAATTGCCGACGGCGAGAGGATGATAATCGACATCGATTTCCGATCAGAATTCGAAATCGCCCGATCAACAAGCAGTTACAAGTCAATCCTACAGTACCTCCCCTCTATCTTCGTCGGAAAATCCGACCGGCTTCTACAGATCATCCTAATCGCGTCGGAATCCGCCAGGCTGAGCCTTAAGAAGAAAGGCATGCACATCGCGCCATGGCGCAAAGCCGAATACATGAAATCCAAATGGTTCGGCCCGTACACACGCATCACGCAGGTAGAATCCGAACCCAAACCCGAACCTGAACCCGAACCCGAGCCCGTGGAGGTTTATGAGAGCGAGTGTGGAGAACTGGATTTAATTTTTGGAGAGGAAGACTCGTCGGAGTTGAAGAACAATTCACCGGTGAATTTTTCCGGCGAGATTTCGCCGCCGGCAACGTGGAGGCTGCCGGAGCTGAAACCGAAGAGTTTGGAGAGGGGGAATAAGATGGTGGTCACAGGACTAGCTTCTCTCCTCAAAGAAAAACTCTGAAATAACAAAAAAGTAAAAAAAATAAAAAAAAAGATAAAAAGGAATTTTGTTTTCTTTTCCAGAAGGTTCACCTAACCATTTTTTTTTCTTTATTTTGTTTTTCTTTTGAGCAGTATTACTATTCCAAAAAATAGAAAACAACATATTATATATTATATTATATATATATAATATATAATATCTCCCCTTATGTATAAATTGTGGAGAGTGAGAGATTTTTTTTGTATTTTTCTTTTTAATACTTTCGTCCCTTCTTTTTTATGCAGAAGGGTTTTGTATAGAACGTCAAGGTATGGACTCCTCTACCATCATAGTTTTCTAATAAATATGGAAATTAGAGTTTTGTAACGAGATATTTTCATGGCTTATTTTGAGGCAGAGTTATTGTTTTATGGACATGTACTATCATTTCTATAGGGCCTGTTTAGGCCTTACTACAAGTCTCAACTCAACTTTATTATTAAATTCGTTCTCTATAACAACAAAGCCCGATTAATTATAATCCATGAAGGGATGGGTTGTATAAGCCTGAATTTTAACCTAAAGTTTTGGTGATACAAATCCGGATAAACGAGACAATCAATCAGTTTATAAGCTAATCTGAGTGAAACCAAACCTCGGATAACCAGTCAATCAAACAAATTAGTAATTCAACCTAAATACTTGTAAACACTTCAAAAACTCATTTAGTTATACTAACTCAATTGTTGCTACTAGCAACCAAACGGCCCCTAGGGGTGGTAATCTTATGACGCTAAATAAACGTTGCAAAAACTTATGTGCACTCATTGCAGCGTCTACCTTATGTCGAAAATATGGCTGATTATCTAAACAAAAATATTACTTTATTATTCAACTTAAAAGGTATGTTTTGCTATTTAAAATATCAATACATACGTCCATACGCCCAATGTTAATAGATAACCAATAACATATGGGTCATCTAAATACTATTTCGCTCAATTTAAGCTGCAACAACCAAGACTTTTGTCAAATTAGATCATCCAATGTGTTGTTTAAGTTTCAGAAATACTTGTAACTGTGACCAATGTTTCACATTTATAGTATTGTTGGTAATTGGATCCCCAATCAAAATTCCTGCCTTTGTTTTATTCTTTTTCTATAGAACCTGTCTTTACCTTTGTACCTACTTATATATACATGGCTAAAAGATAAGGGGTGTGTCTAAGCTGTCTAAGAAAAAAGAAAAATATATATACATACTTGTATGTATAGAAAATTAATATTTCTTCCGTCCCATCTTATCTTGCACAGGAGAGGTTGACATAAATATTAAGAAAAGTTGTTTTTTGATATTTTGTTGATTTTTCAAAGGCTGATTGAGGATGGATGATGGTGGAGATTTTGAGGGTAGAGATTATTTTATAACTTTTATTTTTAAGGAGTATGCAAGTTCGTTTATAACAGACGAAAACGAAAAATGTGCTAACTAAACTGAAACGGAGGAAGTATAGCATACCATAATCAATAACGAGTACTCTGTGAGCATCTACTGTATACAATAAGGTAGCATATAAACATTTTAAAAACAGGTAGCATTCATTATTCAAACAAATAATCACTCTGTCAAAAAACAAGTAGACATAGGGTCCGTTTGCTTAAGACTGGGGAGTACTGGGCCAAACCTGATTGAGGGAATTAATGAGTGTGCTTTATCGGGATTCGATCCTCTAAACCTACTGAGCCAAGTCTAAAGTAAACGGACCCATACTGTAATTTTATTCACATTAAGAAAGTATATGAAAATATTTTTAATTCTATATTTTTCTTATAACATATACTCCCTCCGTCCCATTTTAATTTGCCTACTTTCCTTTTTGGTTTGTTGCAATCTAATTTGTCAACCCATAAATGAATTTTTTTTCTCACAATCTCCATATTCAATCTCCACCTTTAAAAAAGTCAAAAATTCCACAAAATCTGTTTTTTCTTAATCTCCGTGCCCGGCCAAGGTAGGCAATTGGGCCGGAACGGAGGGAGTATATCATTTATAAAAAGGAGTTTTATCGGTTAAGGACCCGAAAGATAGGTTAACTATTAGCTCAGGTCCTGAAAGGAAAAATTTGTATCAATCTAGGATCTAAAAGATTTAAAACTATCAACGAAAGACCCATAAATCTAAAATCATTATAGGATTTGTTTGGAAAATTACAAAACCCACAAAATAAGCTTATCTCGAACGCCTTTTACTACATTGTTATTTTTAAAATTACTATGATATATCTAAAATAATTAAATAATTTGCAAATTACTTTTAAAAGTATACAAATTAACAAAAAAGAAATATTTAAATAAGAAAAAATACATTTTAGTGAAATATGTATACATAAATTTAAATATTATGAATTCAAAAAAGAAATTACATAATTTTTTTATAAAAAGGAACATTTTTTTCCTGCGACTCACGAAAGAAATTACAAAATATTTTTAGAATAACACTTAAAAAACACAATTTTAAAAAAAAAATTACAGAAATATAAAAAATAACAATTTTTTTTAAAATAATAATATGGAGAAAGACTTTTGACGTATATTTTTCTAGCTTATTACTTCGACACAATTTTTTTTTGTGGATTTTATAATTTTCCAAACAAACTCTGTAATGATTTTAGATTTATGGGTCTTACATTGAATAATTTCAATCATTTAGGTCCTAAATTGACAAAAAAATTATTTCAGAACCTAAACTGATAATTATCCTATCAACCAATAAAACTCCATTAAAAATAGTTGGTAGATGTGGAGAATATCGAGAATGTTAACTAAGCACAACCATGAAAATGAATGGTTCCCTCAATTTTATATTAATTGACGTTTTAGAATGTTATTTTTTTTTTCAATTAATTGACGTTCTACATATTTTTCACTAATTCTATCAATTTTCTTCTTGTCTGAGTCCTAAAATATTTCTACTGATTTTATCTATCGGAGATATTTTGATTTGGTGAAATCTTTAGCTGAAGGTATATCTGTTAAAATATTTCATCCTTAATTTTTACCTTTCATCTTAAAACGTCAATTAATATAAAATAGAGTGAGTAATTTATTTTTGCAGGACGGACTAAATGTAAACCTATCTTTGTGAGACGAGCGCGATAAATATTGTATCCACTTTAAGCAAATTCTAGAACAGGAGTTAAGATAAATGGATATCCAAATTGTTTCCTTGTTGGGAAACAGAAGGCATATATGGTTCTATCTCTCTTTGTTTTTTCTTTTTCTTTTTGTTGGAAAAAGTGCAAAATTCTCAATGAAAATGGTGGGAGAATGAGACCCATGAGAGTGGAACTAAAAAAATTTATTTCCCTTTTTAGTAGGAAGAAAATTTAATTATTTAGTAGAGTATTAACAAAAAAAAAAGTTTGTTGAATTCGAAAAATGAAAAAAAAAGTAAATATCTTGTACAGCATAAAAAAAGAAAGTTATAACATAATCTTCATTCTCAACAACCAAAAATCAACTTTTCTTAATATACGTGTTGATCCCTCTGTGCAAGATAAACCGAGACGGAGAGAGTATATTTTTTCAGGAGTGAGTCTTGTATGTGAACGGTCACACGTGTGACGGAATACACTTTTATTGAAAACATTGATACTTTTACAGGAAAAAGTGATACTTTTACATGAAAAAATGATACTTATACTACATTGATAATTTTACAGATAAAGGTGATACTTTTGTTACAAAAAGTGATATTTTTTTTTGTTAAAAATAGTGATACTTTTACAGATAAACGTGATACTTTACTACAAAAAGTGATATTTTTTCACGTCACACCGTGTAAGGTGGGACGAAAGAAGTATAAGATAAAATTTAAAGCTATTTATATTTGACACTGGTTAAAGCTTGCTAGATTGATTTAATAAATATTTATTGAATAATTGTAAATGTTATTTTCCAAAATTTTGTAAACAATAGTATACATAAACTACATTGTATGCGTTATTTTTTAGGGTATTGTATTCGAGAATTGAGTTTAGTTTAGTTTAGTTTAAAAAAACGCTACACTCGATTTCAAAAGTCAATGCTTTCGAAAAATAATTAAATTATGATTTTGCAAACGACGTATCATGGTTGAATAAGTCAAGTAAATAAATAAATGAAATCGTATAAGTGAGAAAGTTTTTAAAAAGGTTTTCCTTCATCTTAATTAATAAAAAAAATACATTTATTAAATATGATTTTTTTTTTAAGGATGTAGTATATTTTATTCAAACCAATTTAAAATCAACATTATGAATATTCTCTATTTTCTTTTGATTTGGGTTGTTTGCCAATACCAACTCTTTGTACTTTTATGAAGCTAATGTATTTGGAACATGGAATCCACAACAACTCCAGATTGAAGAATAATTTGGGATTTTGGTCCTCAATTTTCAATTGTGGTTTTGTTTTTATGCTTCTCGACCTACCAAAACCCGACCTGATCTGATTTATTGTAATAAATCTAAAATTAACTCTGACACGAGCACTATTAATTCGATTTTCAATAATTCTTGATGTGCTTCTTGAGTTATCCTTAGCATGAATCCGGTCGGTAATCCAACATAACATCCAATATACGTTTTAAATTTTGAGAAATAGATACGAATAAAGAGGGTGTTTAGCTAAGCTGATTTTACACATCTTATATGCTCCAATATCTTATAAGTTAATAAAGTGTTTGGATAAAATAACTTACAAACTTGCAACTGAATTGAGTGATTTAACTATGAATTTTGATATAATTTGAAAGTTAATATCAAAAACACATTTTGATTACTGTGGAAGTGTTTGTGGTGTGTGTGAAAAAAGTGTAGGGTATGAAACGTGTGTAGTGTGTATGTGCACTTTGAGTATAACTAATAAGATTTTAAAAAATAAGATAGACTAGAGAAACGTATTTATTTTGAAGCTTATAAGTTCTAAGAACTTATTTTTACATCTTATAAGTTGGTTAATATCTTACTTTATCAAATACATTTCAAGATCTTATAAGCTCTCGAACATCTTATAATTTTTTTTGAGAAATTTATGAGCTTAGCCAAAACCCTTTAAGTTTTTTAGCCCTGAATAATTACATGACAATTTTTGTGTCGTTTTAACCTTTTTTTATGGAAAATAAGGATTGATAAAATGAAAATATATCCATGCAAAATTCATTTAATTTGGTATGTTTTGTAGAATTAGGAAATAATCAACTAAATGAAGTAGGTTGTTTAGGGTAAGATTGGAAAAATTATGGTTTTTTTTTTTTTTTTAAATGACATTTATTTTTAAAAAATTATATTTTCTTAAACGACACTTATTTTAAAATGGGGAGAGTATAATTCAAGAATTCCTGCAACTTATAGATGATTTTAAATTTAGGTAGTTAGTGGATCTAGACCAAAAAATTGTGTACTTTGCATCAAATTAAAGTGGATGTACTAGATTTAAGTTTGATTTATGGTAAAGGAATTTAATCTTCTCAAATTAAAGTAGAGGACTAAATTACCCAAAAAGAATAGGGAAAAAGTGGAGAAAAGAGGAAAAAGAAAAATTCCAAGGGCAACAACAAATGAAATTTAGTTTCTCTCTCTTATTATTAATTTATCTATTATTTATTGTGGGATTGTAAATATTTTCCCTAAAAATAATTCTCTCTAAGAATTCATGGTCAACTTAAATCTAGATGCCGTCTTCTTTTTTCATCTTTCTTTATGAGAGGATGAGGAAAGACTCGATCTTTGATTTTGCTTTTAGTTTCTCTTTCATCTCAATTATACTGGAACTTCTAATCTCTCTCCATGAAAGTTTTTGTTTCCCCTTAATAAGTTGGAGTATTAGTCCCCGAAATAATAAGAGATTCATTTTTTTTGTGGTGTCAATTTTGAAGTTATAGTCATTGGGGAGCTTTTCAACATTGATTTGCTCATTTCTTGGGGCTTTCACGATAAGATTAGTGATAGATTCGAGATTAAATATTTTGGTACGCGATTTGTCCAGCACAATAGTGACTTGTATGTTTTACTTGGCTTAAATCTAGTAGTTTTGTGCTTCAATCGTTTCTTATCTATTTATGTTGTTCAGACTGTTTCTTAGAGATACATTTAATGTTAGTCTCATTTATGGAGGTGATACAATCTATTTATTTACTGGCTATTGGATTCTGATTATACAGGAGATGTTGATAGTAGGAGGTCTGTGACCTATTTTTTTTACTCTTGGTGGCTATGTTGTTAGTTGGAAGGCAACTTTATAACCTACAATTACTTTGTCTACTATTGAAGCAAAATACATGGTTTTGAGGGAATTGCCAAAGAGGGAATATAGTTGAAAAGTCTAGTTAGTGATCATGGTCTACATCATGATTTGCAGCTGTGTTTTGTAACAGCCTGAGTGCACTATGTTTAGCCAAGGATTATGTTCATCATGAGTGACCGAACAGGTATTATTTTCTAACAAATGAGAAGAGGATTAAGGTAAAGAAAGTTGAGACTGCAAATAACCGAACTGACTCGTTTACCAAGCCGGATCCGTAATAAGTTTCAACATTGCTTGGACTTGTTAAATGTTACAAGATGTTAGTTGTCTAATTTGGGGGCAAACCTGGGTACGAGGAGTTATTCACACATTTGGGTACTTTTATGGTTCATCTGTTACATCTGATCTCCTGTGAGAGGATTCAAATGAATGTGGAGATTTGTTAGAATGTTGTGAACCTTTACTGCGAGTTGGTCGGGGGTCTCGTTGCTAGAGATTTGAGCTTAGTTTTATGTTTTGGACTTATTTTGTAGTCCAGTCTGTTAGAGATTGGTATATATGTAACATTCTATTTGACATAGAGTAATTCTATATTACTGTTGCCACTCTGAATAATAGTATACGGATCTTCTCTTCTGCCCGTGAACGTAGCTAACACATTATTGGTGAACCACGTAAATTTTGTGTTCTTACTTGTAATTTTCCATAATCTTCCTTGCATTCGTTATAATACATCATTTTAGTAATATTTTATTATCTTAAAAAAGTCCAAACGGTAACATAATGAAGCGTAGACTACGGTAAAAAGCATCAACCCTCTTAAGTACTGTTAGAATCAAACCAAGATTACTCTAATCCTTCTGAAACAAGCAATCCTCAATCAAATAAGACAACTCACAAATAAAGAAACTAAGAACTCGAAGACTGAAAATCACAAGATTTTACGTGGTTGGAACTCTCGTTCTACATCCACGGAGGATTGGTGCTCCTCAATTCACTATATCACAACAACAATTACAAGGAATCAGCTAGATACAAAGAAATCCTCTGTTAGAAACCCTAACTGGCTAAGAACCCTAGCTAAACAATTCTCTGTAATTGGAAGTTGTTACAAAGGGAAAACTGAACTAGTTGTTTCTACTCTCAAAACCGCTTATATCTATGGAAAAACGGGGATGAAACTGAGCAGAATTCATCAATCAATTCTGCTGCGCAAAAACGGTTGCAGAAACCGTTGTTAAAGTTGTCCAGAAAATCGTTGCAACTGCCAAGAATACTCAACTACCGGTTCATCGTTGTTATGCTCCCGATTTTCTGATTCTGACCGGTTCATGACTTAATCCATCCGATTTTCTGCTAATCCCAGTTAATTACATATATCTTGAGCTGTTTTGAAAGAAATTGAACCGTATAAAGTATACATGTTATTATAATTTATCATTTTTAGACACATCTGAACTATTAATTAATGTACACGTGTTCAACGTGAACAATCGAGATCAGCTCTAGATTACCATTTATAACAAATCTATATTTCATATGGTAAACCTTGAACATTGAAAAATGATATAGCAAAATGTCAAATAAACTTCCCTAAAGACTAACTTGTGATTTTCATAAGTGTTGCTTGCTATAGGTGAACTTGGGATGTTTTTAAGGTTATCAATGTATTGTTACACTACGGGTATATTTGTTTTAGGTTGCTCTCAGTAGATTTAGTGCACCGAATTCCAATAAAACACTTTTATTAACTCTCTCAGTCAAATTTGGCTCAGCACTCTTGAGCCTTAAGCAAACACATACTCCCTCCGTCCCGAATGAACTTGCACACTTTCCGAATTCAGCCATCCCAAGCAAACTTGTCTACTTCCTAATAAGGAAAGTTATAACACAATCTCATCCTCAATCTCTACTCAATCTACTTTTGGAAAATCAACAGAAATTCCAAAAAATAACTTTTCTTAATATCTATGCCGACCCACTATGCAAGTTCATTTGGAACGGAGGAAGTACTGCATAGTCATACATGATATGTTGCTATTTTAAAATTTTCCCTTTGTTAAAGAAGCTATTTACAAATAGTGTAATGTGCATCACAATCAATCATTGTAGTGGGGCCTTATAATCCATTATATATAAAGTAGGTGGGGCCGGTTAACAAAGAAATTGTAGGGTCACTTTCCCTAATCTTTCTTCTTTAAATTTAGTGAAGTGGGGCCCTATGCTCTGCACAAAGCTAAATAATAAAAGCAATTGCCCAAACTTTGACAATAATACTACCTTTATGAAAGACACTCCCCACCTACTCTCTCTTTCTCTCTCACACACTTACACACACTCTCTTTTTTCTATTTCACACACATACACACACTCTTTTCTTTTCTCTTACCTCAATGGATATGGTTTGGAATTGGGTTTCTTGTGCACTACAAGCCTTTCAACGGCTAGGCCTTGCAAAAGCATGTTCGATTCTCTGTTCCAGCTATGATGTTAAATCGTCTTGTAAATCTAACGTCTTTATTCTAAAAATTCTTTTCTAATTTTGATTATATTCATTTCGATACTAGACTGTTTTTAACTGTTTATATTTCTTTTCTTGATTTTTCTCGATTTAATTTCACTTAGACTCGCTTCATTCAGTCTAAGCCTTAATTAGACACTAGATCCTAGACTGTCGCCGTATTAGTACCTAGTGTTCTTTAGAATGTTGCATAGTACTACATTGTTTTGAGAATGAGATATCATTCTAGTTTCGATATTAAATATCAAATTCACAAAATATGGTATTAAGTGCGGAAAAGAGTTGGAACACTTGAAGAGAATATTAGAAGTTATTTTTGTACAAATAAATTTATTATTATTTAGTACCTCTTTAATACCTTAATACTTACTCGATGTTATAATAAGAATTATGTTTTATATTTTATTTGTCGTAAAATGAAAGTCTTGTTTCAAAAGTCGGTTCCAACTAAAAATTGATTTTGTTTGATTTTACAAATTAATTATATATCATTGAACAAGTCAAATCATGAAATAAAATAAGTGAGATAAGTGTAAATAAATATTTTTATGGAATTGTGCCTCTATTAAATTGTTTAAAATATAAAACTATATATTTTTAAACATGATTTTTGTTATGGGACGAACGGAGCATTGTTTTTCCAAAAAAAACAATACATGTTCATTGACAATAACTTGTATTTATCCTTTACAATGTGGTCCCAAATTACTACAATTGGATAAGAGGTGACCCTACTTCCATCTAAAATCACTATTTTCCTTTTGTTCTTTTTTCTTCTTTTCTTTTCTTCAACTTTTTTGTTTTCATTTTAAAAAATAAAATAAAAAATAACACAATCAGCAGGACTTAAATTTCAGCTATATTCTTAATTTATTATTCTCAATTTTGAATTCACCAATCCTTTCAATCTCAGTGACATCACTTGTTATATTTAAATTACTCTTCCAGTTCCATAAAAATAATTATATTTTATTTTTCACACAGATTTTTTTTTAATATAATTGGAAATATAAATTTAATCATTATATCTTTGAGTGAGTCTTGTGTGTGACGGTCACACGTGTGACGGAATACACTTTTGCAGAAAAAATTGATACTTTTACTATATTGATACTTTTACAGATAAATGTGATATTTTTGCTATAAAAAGTAATACTTTTTCTTGTTAAAAAAAATATATTTTTACAGATAAATACTTTTACCACAAAAAATGATATTTTTTTCCCGTCACACCGTGTGACGGCTGTGTGACGGTCTCATATAAGTTTTTGCCTATATCCTTCTATATTTTGGAGTACATAGAATTAGTAATTTGTCCTAACAAATACTTCCTCCGTCTCGAATGAACTTGCACACTTTTTGCTTTCGTCCGTTCCAAGCAAACTTGCACATCCTTAAAAAGCAAAGTTATAACACATCTCCACCCTCAAAATCTCCATCATCAATCTCCACCGACAATCAACCTTTGAAAAATTAATAAAATTCTAAAAAGCAACTTTTTCTTAATATGTACACCGATCTTCTGTGCAAGTTTGTTCGGGACGGAGGGAGTATTAAGTAGAGTATTTTTTAGAACTATTAGTATTACCTCTTAATGTGAAAAATTACAATTCTCTATATAATTTATACATTTTTTTCACCAGGAGAGATATTTGATTATATTCAATAAATTCACTAGGGACAAAAATATATTATAGAAGAATACAAATGGACATGTTTAGGTTCAACAAAATGTAATTACAGGCCCAAAAAAGAACTACAAAAGCAGTAAAAGGCCCAATAGGGAAATCAGGCCCAACAAAGATTAAGCTTTCCAAAGAAAACCAACAAATTGGCAAATATTTTTCTTGGGTTATATCAAAAAATTCTAACCCAACATTACTCTTCATCGATTCTACGGTACAATAAGTCGTGTAAGTATAAATTGATGGTTTTGCTTTTTTCTAATAAAATAATTTGATTACTCAGAAAGCTTGACGTACAAGATTTTCAATTTAAAAATGGGACATCTGGCCCAACATAAACAGATGGATTGACAGAAATAAAAGAAAACACGTCAAACAATGTCCAACACCATTATAATCTCTAGACAATGAGAAATTGTGTAGAAATCACATCCACACACGAGCCTCCTAATCTCTCATCCAATAACTCCACACTACTTCAAAGAGCCCACTTTCTTTGTGCCTACATGCACAGAAAGCAAAGAATTCGTAAAGTCACGCACCTTCATAGGCGAAAAATTCATAGAAAATCGGATATTGGAGGCCGCATAAGGCTAAAGACTAGGAAGACCCATCTAAAAACTAAGATGGGATGTAATACATGAAAAAACTCACAAAGGCAAATACGAGGAGAGGAAAACAAACAAAAACACAAGACGAAAAAAAACAAAATCAAAATAAATAATCATTAACCTGTTAGAAGTATTCCCACGTCCTTCTATGATTGGAGTATGAGGGAAGAAGGAGAAAGAGATTTAGGGTTTTTTTCAAAGTATATAGCAATATAAATTGATTATTTTAGTAAAGTTGTACATTTATCAAATTTACTAAAAATAAAAAAATAAACATTTTTATACATGATTCTCGTTATAAAACAAATGTAGTATATACTTCTTCTGCCCCAAATGAACTTGCACATGAGGGTCAGCACACATATTAAGAAAAAGTTATTTTTTGAGATTTTGTTGACTTTTCAAAGGTTGATTAAGGTTGGAGATTAAGATGGGAGATTTTGAGGGTGGAGATTATATTATAACTTTCTTTTTTAAGGAAGTGCAAGTTTGTTTGGAACGAACAAAAACGAAAAATGTGCACATTTATTCGGAACGGAGGAGTATATTATAGATAAATAGATTTTAAATTACCATTATAATAATTGGCACGAAAAGGACAAGGAGTAAGCATTCCCATCTAAACCAATCTTTATTAGTATTTTTTCATTAATGCAATTAAACAGTTAATTAAATATGTTTAGTCACTGTCCTAAGTCAATATTTGGTAATTGAATAAATTTCATAATTCGTTAAGCCATTTTTTCCCCTTTTTTTTATTATTATTATTATTTTTTTTTAATTAAGATGACAAAGTACAATACGTCAACATTAAATTGTTATGTACACTCAGAATAATTTTTGGTTGACTTCGTTAGTTAAGCTACCGCTAGTCCGAAATGCAAATGAGTCGAGTTGAATGTATTAATATTCAAATTATTTGAAATGCAATCAAGCTTTGATAATATGTTTGATCGTATTTGATTATTATTATTATTTGAGTTAATTTTGAACGAACTTTAATCTAGACGAACGTAATTCGAGCTCGATTAATTTAATAATATTGTACTTGTTTTAAACAAATTTTGTTTATCTATGATCTCCCATAACCCCGTTTGGAGGAGGTCTCTTTTCGACAGATGAATCGTCGCTTTCGACTTTATATCCAGAAACTTGCCGCCTCAACATACCACCGGACCGCCAAAGAAGCTCTTGAGATCTCCCATTTCACGCCGACCAGCAGCTCGTGGCCGTTATTCCCATGCATCATAGTCTTCTTCAACCATGTATTCACGACAACAGATCTTCTTGTCACTGTAATGTTTAGTGCGACTCGCCCAATTTCGAATTCATAGAGGCTCATGTATTCTTCAACTAGTACACGTTTCTTCAATGTTAGGAACAACAACGGTACAGACTATCGAGACGTAAAAATATACTCAAACTTGTTTGTCATTTTATCAAATAAAATTACATAAGAGCTTTTATTAAACGCTTTCGAATTAAATATACAATATTTTGGTTCAATTTTCATCATCATAACAAATACAAATACATATAAAACTTAAAAAGATACAGTTATAAAAATTAGGTCTTAATGTTCAACAGTTCAATTAATTATAAAATTAACAATGACATTGAAAATTGTATTTTGCTAGTGGTTGGGGAAAAAGTCGTTAAGCAAGGGTATTATGGTCAAACGATCTCCCAACAACCATGGTGTAATATAATCTTGTATTAAATTACTGAAAAATAAATTTTGCTTATTTTATTATAAATAAATTTTGTTTTAAAAAATTAATTTTATACCTTGAAAATTAGTTATTTTAACAAAAACAATGTATTTTTCTCAATATTGCCTTGGATATATTCCAATAAATCCACCTAAATTTTATCTAAAATTAGTTATTCACGGTAAATAAATATTTGTTTAAAAAATTAGGAATTTAAGATAATTAAGATATATTATAGGGGCATATTAAAGTCTAAAACAACTTTTATACGGGAATAAAGAAGTTATAGTAAGATACAACAATGCACACAAACTTGATAATAATCAATCAAATAGTAGTAGATTAAAAAGGAAAACAAATAGTATAGCAGATTAAAAGCGGAAAATAATTTGCAGCTATTTCATAGAGAATATTATAAAATGTTTTAATCGAACCACTAATTGTGTGCAAATTAAAGCAATATTAGAGTTCTTCGTACTTGCAGACTACATGAAGACTTCTTTTTATTCATTAGTAAAAATGTTAAATGCATAGTAAGGATTATCGTATACTCTCTATACCGTACGACCCGTATTTCTTCCGTATACTGCTGTACAAAACTTCACCTTAAGATCATGTCATCTCAGAAACAAACAAAAGAGTTACAAGTAACAGATAATACTATAATCTGTTCTTGCTTTGTGGTAACAAAGGAAGGATTATGAGAGACCATGGTTTGCCATTATTGTCCAAAAATATAAGACTATGAGTAGACTGTCTGTCGGTTTCGGTAGCCGACCAAAAATCTAGAACCAAAAAGTTCCAAGAAAGAAAAAAACGAAACAGAACCGGCCGAACAAGCCCAGTGGAACCGAACCGACTTAATTAAAGAATTTGGAAGTGTTAAATAAAAATTTGTTCACTATTAGCAGTTCACCACTGTCGAATTAGATTTGCTGGAATTAGTACAAATATCAGCATTTTAGCACAATTAACTCTGATTTTCAGAGTTGACTTTCCACCACCCAGAAAGTCGAAATCAGCATTAGATGGTGGGGTTGCGTAGCCAGCTGTGGATAGGTGGCGCCGCCGACTGTGAGATAGGAGGGCGTGGTTGAATTGGGGTTGGGTTAGGCTGACGGAGGTGTGACTGGCTGAGTGCGGTGGTGAGTGGTGGGACTAGGGTGAGTGTGGTGTGACTCTGGCACTGAAATGAAATGAAAGGGGCTGGCGAGGATTATGGTTTCATAATATATAAAATAATATTTTCGATCGGTTCCGTTATTCCGGTTATTATTTTCTAGAAATCGAAATCGATCGACAAAGACCATTTTTTAATTATTTGAAACCGACAACCATCGACACCTTCACAAAATCGAACCGACCGCAAAAATTTGGTCGGTGTTCATCGGTTTTAACCGAAAAATTTTGCGGTTCTAACCGAAATTTGCACCGCCCTAATTATGAGTGTGAAATGAATGTTGTCACTTTTGGATCAAATCAATAGGTTCAACCGATTAAATGGGAAATCGATGCTCGAATCCATCGAAATATTCTATGAAATCGTTTTTATAATTTAACCGATAAAAACCAGGAAAACAAAAAAATTGATGGTCCGAGAAAACCGGATAAGACCGGTTATTCCCTTTTATATCATTTTTGTTTTTTAAGTTTTGTTTTTTAATTATTTTGTGTTAGTTTCACTTATAGATTTTCTTTTACTTAAGTTCATAAAATTTGAACAAGACCCTCATTATTTAAATATTTGTCATGTTTGGAGAGTTTTTAAAGTTAAAAGGAGTTTGTAAATTATAAATTATTAAATTTTATTAAAAACATCCATATTTTTAAGTAGTTTATCAAATTATAATTATTTTTATTTGAAATAGTATAATCGAGAATTTATATTTAATTATTTGTTTTTTGTGGAGAAATTGTGTATAGTTACAGAAAAATTAATAAGTGGTGATTACTAATTTTTCGGTTAGACCGTCGATTGAATTGGTCCGATCGATTAAACCGTCAATCAATGATGAAATTAATTTAACCTCCGATTCCATTATAACAACACTCATCAAGCTATAGTATATAGAGTTTGCCTAGCACAAAAAAAGTTTCAAGTATAGCCACTGCATTTATTAATTATGCACAATATGATAAACTTAGTTGAGTATATAAATATATATATATGTGTGTGTAAAGACTACTACTTAATTTATAACAATGAGTTATGACATGCGCAATAAAAATTCAACTCTATTTATACGAATAAGTTCATCACATAAACATTATATATTTAATTCATCCTAAAGTAAAAATTTATTTCCTATATTTCTTTTAAATTGTTTTTAATAGGAAATATTTTGTAGGGAAACTGGCAATTTTAATTAAATACGGTACTGTTCACGCACGTTTTAAAATAATAAGTGTGCTTTTTCTCTATTTATCTGTTTAAGTGAACTCGCCTGTGGCACAGACGAGTTCACTTAAATCTGACAACGACTGTTCAATCTCGCCTCTGCGAGGGGCGAGTTCTTAATTTTTTTTTTTTTTTGATGAGATTATTTGTTTCTCAATTCTATTAACTGATATCGAATTCTGGATTACATATATTCGCTTTATTTATTATTATCAATCAGTGCAATCTATTCAAAATTTATCATAATTTAATATGAATGTTTTGATAGAGATAAGATAAAAAAAAAATATGTGGAATAAAATATAATATATATAATCCTAAAAGAAAATTAAATAATAGATAATATATATATATAAAATCAGAAAGAAGGAAAAAATTGAAATAATAGAACTCGCCCCTGGCGGGGCGAGTTTACGTATGTTTTCTGTATGGTTTCTGTATATACTTGATCTCACCTATGGCACAGGCGAGATCAATCTCATCAAAAAAAAAAAAAAAAAAAAAAAAAAAAAAAATTTAAGAACTCGCCCCTCGCAGAGGCGAGATTGAACAGTCGTTGTCAGATTTAAGTGAACTCACAGGCGAGTTCACTTAAACTGATAAATAGAGAAAAAACACACTTATTATTTTAAAACGTGCGTGAACAGTACCGTATTTAATTAAAATTGCCTAGGGAAACTTATAGGATATTTTTACGATAAGTATTTTATTTTGATTCTATTATATCTAGAGGTGGCAATTCGGGCGGCCCGGCGGGCCCAGGCCGGGCCCAGTCGGGATAAGGAAAAGTTCGGGCCGGGTCGGACCGGCCCGATTTATTTCGGGCCTCGAAATGCTAGGCCCGGCCCGGAGGACCTCGGGCCATCGGGCCGTCGGGCCAAAAAGGCCCACCGATGAGTTTTTTTTAATTACTTTAACCATGAAGTAAAATTATATATTGAGGCAAACTTCAGTTTAATTCTCTTAAGAAAAAACTTGATCGGAAGATAATATATTACTATTCGTTGCAATATGGAATGATATCTATTAATCTATAGGCATGTCTTAAACCCCAGATATAACAATAATAATAATAATAATAATAATAATAATAATAATAATAATAATAATAATAATAATAATAATAAAAAAAGAAGGAATGGATGATGATATATAATTATATACTATATATGTCTCATAAGTTATTTAATTTTTGTGTATGTACTATACTACATGTTAATCAATTTTTCATTTTTCGACACATAATAATTAATGAGCATGCTTGGATCCAATTCATTTTCCATCTTCTGCTAATAAAACTGAAGAAATAGAGTATTAAATTAGTCAAATGTTTTAATTTCTCGGTAAATAGATACATTTATGCTCTGTTAGAAAGAGAAAAAAAAAACATGTTTCAAATAGTACACAAGATATTACTTAATTCCTAATTTTTTTCTTATTCGATTAGTGAGGGGAAAAAAATTCAATTTCATCGGGCCGGCCCGCGGGCCTTCGGGCCGGGCCGGGCCGGGCTTGGCCCGCCAAAAAAAGCCCGTTCGGGCCGGGCCAAAAAAGCCCAATTTTTTTCGGGCCTCTAATATTCCGGCCCAGCCCGCTCTATATTTCGGGCTCAACGGGCCGGCCCATCGGACCGGGCCAATTTTGTCATTTCTAATTATATCTATACACACTGATCATATATTATTAGAAATATTTTGATTCAAATATTATAATGTCAAATAAAAAATAAAATATATTGTATAATTACAATTTATAATTTTTAAAAAGTTATATATCCACAAATTTAGTCTAAGTGACCAATGACTCTCATTACAAGAGACTTTATACTTATAATATACTTCCTCCGTCCTGTTCTAATTTGCACACTTTTTTTTTTCCGACCGTCTCACCCTATTTTGCACACCCTAAAATGGAAAGAAATTTTACAATCTTTACCCTTAAAATCTCCACCCTCAATCTCCACATTTGAAAAAGTCAACTAAACATAAAAAACAATTTTTTCTTAATATATGCGTATTATATTAAAGAACTCTTGAAATATAAATCTATAAGAAATAATTTAACTTTACCTTCAACTTTTTTTTTTAAATATCAAAATTTGATTTATACCTTCTGTAATATTTTTAGTTCTTATTTATTGAGGTTATAATATGTAACTTAATCATTGATTTCAAGTTTCTTTATGAAATTAATTCATTGTGCTTATAACCAATGATGTTATGCATAATATTTTAGTCACTATATTTTCTCCCACTCTAATATAAGAACAAAAAAAATATTTCCCTTCCTCCTAAGATGACTCGAATTCAGAATCAAATTAATCAATAATATTTTAGTCACTCCACTAAATTGTAAAAAATAAATATGAAGATATCGCGTGTGAGAGAGAATATGAAGATATCGCGTGTGAGGTGGGGGGAGGATTCATTTGTTAATTGTTTATATAGATATTTATGTCGCATACTTGTGTAGGTGAGTCGAGACAATTTGTGAATCATTCGAAATCGACTCGCGTGTAAAAAGATCAAAATCGACTCGAGACAAATAAATCAAGCTCGAGCTACTCAAATATGACACGAGTTCGAGTTTGAGCTCACTAATACTCGGCTTGACATGCTCACAAGCTTACTCGAGTTTGTGTTAAATTACTAATTTATCATTTAGAGTTTATATAATTATAAATATATTCTAATTCTAAAATAAATATGGTGAAATCTTAAGGTCCTCATTTCATTTTCAGTAGCATGTTATAGCATATTTAACGTTTTCATTTATAATGGTTTCTTAATCGTTTATATATATATATATAAAAACCCTAGCTGAGTTGTTCTCGAGCTTAAGGAGTTTATACCGAACTGAGCATAAATTTTGAAAAAAAAAATCGTTCGAGCTCGAGCTTTGAATATTTTGGTGGAGTTCGAGCTCGAGCCAACTAGTATGTGTCACCCCGCTCCCTAGTAGCTTAATATAAAACTTTGAAGAATTAGTTTCACAAAATAAATTTTGTGCGCACATTCATTTTTTTTTTGGGTAAAAAATAAAACACCAATAAATAAACTAACTTAAAACTTTCAAAATATAATACAAGCCCCTAAACAAACTAGACTGACTTAATGTCATATGCCTAGATCATAAGCTCTACATGTCGTCATTCATGTACACAACTCTCATAATCTGAAGGAACTCTACCCTCCAACATAGTAATTCTTGCACGAGTTTCCCTACAATTCATAAGTTAGGTGAGATCATACTTTTAAGCAAAAATCATGTGTGCTAGATAATAATATCTACATAATATTTATGTGTATCATGCTAATTGACCTATCTATGTCTCGCATGCCATGAGCTCGACTTATCGAGTTTATTTATGTCTCATAAGTCACATACCAACGGCTCAACACACCATTATAAAAGTTTATCCATGTCTCACATACCACCGACTTAACATATTATCATATAACTTATTCATGTCTCACATGATATCGACTTGACGTAATAAATCTATCCATGTCTCACATGCCACCGACCTCAATAACACTAATATTTACATCATAATCGATATTAGCAAAATTACTTGCAAGTATTACTAATCCGTATGCATTCTAATTACCCATTAAGATACATAATTTATGACAAACTCTCAAATTATGTAATCACAACAATTAATTTGTTTTATTTTTAATCAATAAAGAAACATTCCAATTCAATTAAGTTAAAAATAATTTTCATAAAATACTTAAAACTTATCTCCTTGAGTTGAAAAATCTATATACTACCTCCGTCCCGCTAACTTGCTACTTTCTTTTTCGGTTTGTCCCAACTTAACTTGTCAGTCCATAAATGACAAATTTCTCTCACAATCTCCACCCTCAATCTTCACCTTTAAAAAAATAAAAAAATTCATAAAATCTGTTTTTTCTTAACTTTTGTGCCCGATCAAATAGACAAGTTAGACCAGAACAGAGGAAATATGTTTTATCCATTGCATTTATATATTTACGAATAACAAATCATTATGTGCATGGATGCACATAAGACTTATCTATTACTTTTTTTTCCTCTTTCATATTAATACTTTGTACGTTCCATAATATTCCATTTATTTCATAAAAAGAATGTCGTTTAAAAATGCACAATTTTTTATTTTTCGTCAATTTTATGAAGGTACAATGTTTCAAAAATCATAAAGCACACTTACACGACTTATTTTCTTTCAATTTAACTTATTCAATCATATCTAACTAATAATGTTATGAATGAAGACGTGATCGATAGATGGGGAGACAACAAAGTTGGAAGGTGTATTTATACCTTTTCAAATACAGGTTAAATATAAATTAAAAACTTAAATAGCTATAGCATGTGAATATGAATAACATACAAGAAATATATTAGTCAGTGTGCAGTGAAAGATCCGAGATATCACATAGTACTCTGACTTGGCTCGATTCATTTATACCCCTACCCGTGTTCTCTCCAAAAAGAAAGAAAAAAAAAAACATCGAGATTGCAAATCATGCATTAGTTCCTTACCCTTAAGGAATCTTTTTATTATTTTTACTTTTGAAAAAGTGATTAAAATTAAAGATTCTATAAGAATTCCTTATGTAAAAGGTAGGTAGAGTTTGGAAAAAAAAAAAAAAAAAAAAAAGATTTCTAACAAAAAGTAGAAGTTGGATGTTTGGTATAAAATCACTTATGTCTTTTAAACACTATCATATTATTTACAGAATTCTCGTTGAATAGAGAAGATCATTAAAATTATGCTTTTAGCATTTACCTTGGAATCAAATTTTTTAAAGTAGAAGTTGACTTTACAAACACTACAAAATAACTTTTTGCAAGCTATAAGATGAAAATCACTTAAAAAAAACAAATGTAAACATCCCCTTAAAAGCCCTCACCCAAAAAAAAAATTGACAAATTTCTTTTGTTTTATATAAAGCAGAGACTCGGGAGTTGGAGTGTTTGATATTTAACCAACTTTTAGTTGAAGTTGGAGCGTTTGATATTTAAATAACTTTTAGTTTATAAGCGAGAGAAAAAAAACTTCTATTTATTTACTAAAATACCAAAAAGTTGGAAAAAACAACTATTTTCTACTTTAAGTTTTTGGCCTAAATTCACTTCTATTAAAGCTAAAGTTGTTTTTCCAAACATTCCAAAATATCTTTTCTCGAGTTATAAGCTGAAAAACAAACAATTGCAAACACCCCCTCAGACTCTTGAATAATCCGCCTCACTTCTACTAAAAACAATGTCCAACAATCAAGCTCCATATTTTCAAGAACAGAAATAGACTTCAAACATCAAAATTACAGTCTCTTCTCAACAAAAAGTACATAAGAAACAGCAAATTTACCAAAATTTACAGATATAAAGCTAATTCAATGTGTGAATCATATTGAATTTCACTATGTAGATAGATCTCAAAATACATATATGGTATCTAAGAAGCATATTGATTTATAAAATATGGCCTCACTATACTCTTATCCAAATTCAACGGCTCTATTTTCTCGACTACTAAAGAACGCGTTCTGTCTCTATACGTGCAGACAGTCCTCCAACGATCTTTTTTAAACACACACGCACACACAGAGACGACATAGAAACAAATGGGAATAGGAAACACTAGATGCAAGTGGATTCGGAAATTACAATATGACGAACGAAAAGCAAGGTAACATTGGAATTAAAACAATATCCAAAGCCTGTAGAGTAAACTCTAGCAGAATATGGTGAATCAACACACATATACCCATGCTCACAAGCATAAAGTGAACCTGTTTCTTTATTCCTTGCCATCAGCAGCGCGGAGAGAACCGAGCTGAACAGGAGCTTGTGTTCCGACGACTTTAGACGAACCATAGTTAGACAAATCCATTCCCTTAGCTTTCTCTTTCTCAAGTTGTTCTTTGATCCAGAAATATGTGATTCTCAAGCCATCCTGTGTGAAAGATGAATGAGAATTCGACATTAAGCTAGTGTAAAACCAAATTTATGTTGTAGGTGAAGGGTAAAAATGGTACCTTCAGTTTCATAGTTGGGGCCCACCCAAGCTTTTCTTTAATCAGAGTGTTGTCTGAGTTACGACCACGTACACCCTCTGGTCCTGGAATGTGGTGAATTGGGAGCTTCTTATCTTCGAAGCTTAGGACAATCTCGGCCATCTCGTTCATGCTCACCATCTCGTCGCTGCCGATGTTAACGGGCTCCCGGAAATCGGATTTAGTCAATCTGTAGGCATAAGCACACAAATAGTTTGAAACAGAGGCGAAAAACACGTAACTAGCTGTATATCAAGAACGAAAATGACAAGAGAATCATCATGATCAAATATAAATAACCAAAATATCATCCCTGTATTTGCATTTGTATGCCCTACATGTAAGATGCCTTTAACGGGCGACGGGTTATGACCATTGTTGTAAAAATCCCCGCACCTGGTACTAGGATATCCTTGGCTGCTGGGTATCCCTATTCAGCCCCACCAACCCCATCAACCCCACCCCCACCCCCTGATAAGGCACAAGATCCCAATCCCTCAAGCACTGTTTTACGACATTTGTCATGATGATATAAAGATCAGAGGATAACAATGTGTACCCACTATATGACAAGTTAATCTAAATTGTGCTTGCAAAAAACATATGCAAACTCCGGCAAAACAAATACTTGTAAGAACTGAAACTCAGATAACTTGATCTGTAATATATCCAAGCCCTAATGGCATAAATATGCAAGGATACCTGAGAACACCCTCGACACATTCATCAATGAAGGTAAAAGATCGTGTCTGCAGGCCATCTCCCCACATCTCGAATTTATCAGTCGCAGTGAGCGCTTTCCGACAGAAGGCAGCTGGTGCTTTCTCCCTTCCACCTGCCAGTATTTATGAAGTCGGCGAATTGAGAGATGAATTACACATAACGGACAAATAAATAATATTTAGTAGTGGAATATCTTTAAGTTCACCTTTCCATGTGCCAAAGGGGCCATAAATGTTATGGAACCTTCCTATCCTGCATTCAATTCCAAAATCCTTGTTGTAGTGCTTACATATCTCCTCAGTTGCCAGCTTCTCTAGCCCATACGCATCTTGAGGCTATAATGAGAGAGAGAGAGAGAGTTAAAAACATAAAAATATCAATATAAATTAAAGTAATTGAGCAAGAAGAAATTAGAAGGGAACCTCGGCAGGCCAGGCATCGGATTCCTTCAAGCTCACATTCGTATCCAACTGCTTAAATTCAGGATAGATACAAGCGCTGGAAGCATAGAAAAACCTAAACACGAGCAGTAATATACTCAGTTTGTGCCCCCAAAAATATGCCTTTATTGCATCCTTAAAAAATCGACAAAAAATGAATGCAGAAGGAAACAAATGATGACATAGATTAGCATTCCGACAAAACCATTTGATCTTGAACTAAAATATAGCAAGATATGATATAAAACAGGTAAGGAATTTTTCAAAGAGGGAGACCTGATGGTCGATAAAACTTTTGTATATCACGCAAATAGCTTACACAAGTTGCGATTTTCATCTACAATCACCATCCAAAATAGACACACAAGAAACATATGTTATGTCATTCTCCTCGCTCTATACATGCAAAAAATATTAACTTTATGGTTGAATTTATATTTCCTTTTCAGATTGTTGAAAAATAATTTATTATGCATTTCATGGTGCAAGGGAGTACCATGCCGAAGCGTGAACTTCACAAAACCAAAAGTAGGAGAGAATGTTAGGAGTTAAGACGGATACCTCTTTACGCCATTGATTCTTGCAGCCTCAATCATGTTAAAGCTGATCATAGTATTGTTATACATAATTACAGAGTGATTTGACTGGATGAAGCCCATCCCTCCCATATCAGCAGCAAGATTAAACACGTGATCGACGCCATTGGTTACTTTCAGACAGTTGTCCATAACCCTCAGATCAACAAGATGGAATTCATGACAGAACATGTCTTCTGTCATGTGCTCGTTCTTCTTCCAGTCAGAAGCAATAATGTAATGCCCCTCGCTCTTCAAACGCCTGGCAATATGAGAGGCAATGAATCCACCTGCTCCTGTAATGGAAATCCTGAGCTTTTCCGAGGGCCAGTAGGGCTCCCTCTCAAGATTTTCATATGTGTACGCACCATAGTTGCTGTCACCGGTGCTTCCCATTCTGCTCAAAATTTGCAATCAAAGAGACAAAATTTGAGTGAATAATTGTATACCAAAGAGCCAGCAGCACGCGCGAGCTCTCAAATAGTTGGTACAACTACAAGATTTAGCACTAAAGATCTTTTAAAGCATCATTTACGAACACAAATCAAAATCAACCATAACTTGAGTACAGCATACGGCGAAAATTTCTCAAACAAAACCAAAATTGACAGAACTTGCTGCAACCTAAACCCAAAATTATACCTTTTTTAATTTTCTTACTCTTTTCATATAAAACTAGCAAAAGAAAAAGGAAGAAAAACACACACACACACACTGCATCAAATAACAGCACAAGAGTCTAATGTTCTACGAAATTAAGAAATGTTTGCCACAAGGAATTACATTGAATCTCGTTTTGGCATAAATAAAGCATAACCAAAAATAACCTTATCAATTCTGCAGTTTCTGTAACTAAATATAAACAGAAATTCATAAAAAGGAACTCGAATTAGAAAATATATAACCATTGAATCCACTCATGAATTCCAAAAACTCAAAATTCAACGAAAATTGAAAAATTATCATAATCTCTCTCTACAAAACCCACGCGAATGACAAAGTTACACAGAAAACCGGAAAATGTCATAAGAAAACGAAATACAGTGCATATAATTCTGTTTTTTTCGAAGAGAAAAGGCGAAATAATAATTTACCTTAAAAAGTTTGAAACTTTCGAAGGTAGCAACGTAAGATAAAGAGATTTGTAGTAGCTACTTGTTCTGATTTCTGAATGGATCTCTTTCCCTCTTGCGCTATCTTATCCCTATATATACTGCTCTGTTCAGGCGCTATTATTCTTGACTAAATTAATTTTTTATTATTATTTTTAGGACCCGTGTTTGATTGGTATGGGCTAAAATTACTTTTGTTCGTGACTGCGGGTCGTTTGCTTAAGAAGGAGGGAGTTAATAAGTGCTGAGTCAAATCTAACTGAGGGAGTTAAGAAGTGTATTTTATTAGGATTTGATCCTCTAAATTTATTGAACTCAATTTTAAGTAAACGGAGGCTTCGTTTGTACAATTTTGTTCCAAAAATAATAAGTATGTTTGTTTAAGGTTGGGGAGTGCTGAGCCAAACTTAATTGAAGGAATTAATAAGTGTGTTTTATTGAGATTTTGTCTTCTAAATCTCCTGAGTTAAACCATAAACTAACATATCGATAAAGTAACTTTAAAATTGTTCTAGATTCAGTTCATCTTTCGTCGCATTTGACCAATTTAATCGGGGAGAGACGCACTTGTCGTTCACGTGACTCGCCTTTTCAATAAATTTTTAAATATGTGGCACCGGCGAATGATGAAGAATTAAAAAAAAAAAATATATATATATATATATATATATATATATAATTTTCTTTTCTACTCCAACATTACTCATTAGTGCAAAGTATTTAAAAATCGGCCGAAAATTGAGTCACGTGAATAACACGTGCGATTTTCCGGCCAAAATGATCACTGACGGCGAAAAATAACTAAATCTTGACCAATTCTAAAGTTGCGAGACTAAATTAAATTTTGATTTTGTTTAGGATAAAAATGTACGAGTGAAAAGTTAAGAAACAAAAAATAATTACAACCTGATTGGTATTAATAGAACATGTTCACTTGAAACATGTTCACTTGGTATAACTGAACACGATTATATCTTTTTGAATAAAATGATCAACTACATTTACTATGATATATTTATAAAAGTTAGGGGGTGTTAATAGCCTCATCCTTATTGTTACTATGCCTATTTTGTTAAGAATCTTGTTTGATTAAGTAATGTCTTGTTTTATTAGTTCGATCGTCTCATAAAAATATTTTTATTTCAAAAAAGAGTTGTAGTCCTAAAATGAAAATCGGATTTCAAATGTCAATGTCTCGTTTTCTTAGTTTTTTTTTTTATTTCATGTATTATTTATATAAGATTGAATATGTCAAATTAATAAAAAAAAGTTGTGTGAGTAAGAATTGATAATTTAAGAGTTATAGATTTATCAAATTAGAAACAAAATAAAAAGGTTATATCTTGTTCAAAAAGGACTCTTGTTATAGAATGAAATTAGTAGTTTAAGTAAAAAATAAAAAATAAACTTTTAACGTCATAAGATCTAATTAACTACGTTAAATTAAAAAAATAAGTCGTGTGAATGTATATTGCCTGGTGACTTTTGAAAAGTTACGCTTAAATTGATAAAAAAGAGTTATATATGTTTCAACTAAACTCTTATTATGAAACAACAAAAGTATATAAATGGAAATGCAATGCACACAACCCATCTACAGTCTCTAGTTCTGTTGTAAAAGTCTCCCTCTATCTTCGACTATATCTCGTTTAGATATTAAACGATCATTGGCCGCCTATATTCTTTTCTTGACTCCTCTCTGTTTAGATTGGATAAATCCCACTTAACTTCATTTAGACTTTAGACCCTAATTTATCGTCCAACTAGCATCTAACGTTTTTTAAAATCTTGATCTCCGGAGAGGGTTTATAGCTTTATAATTAATTTTCGTTTCTCTGGAGGTTGTGTGGTCAAACTTTTTCCCCTTTGTAAATAAGCCATTTCAATTATTTCTGACGTGTGAGGATTCTATTAAAGTATTTAAAAAAACATTTTGTCCACTTATTTTGTTTTTTAATTATATATGAATTTGAATTCTCTTCCAGTATATATGGTAGTAGTGATAAAATACCGGAAAATTTTCATTTTTAGTTCTGTATATTTTAAAATTTTAATTTTAGTTTACTATATTTTAAAAAATAGTATTTAATTTAAGGATACTAGATACCAACAACCAGTAGGCAGTAGTTGTGTCAGAATATGCACACGTAACTAAATAAAATTGGGATTTTAGGTAAAAAGTTAACGGAATGGTTATGAATGCCAAATAATTAAATCAACACACTAATTAAATATACATAAACTAAACCCACATCATCGTTGGATTTCCTGGTGAAAAATAACTCGCCATTTTGAGTTTATTAAATTACTTGCATGTACATCTGAATTCATAACTGTCACATAAACTATTTCACCGCAACCCCCCTAATTTATTGGGTCACATGCGACACAATTACTAGCTCAGCGTCTATTGTCCTTAAATTGGACATTTTTTGAAATATAATGAACTAAATCTAAAATTGCGAAACATATCGAACTTTTTTCTGAACAAACCCTAACATACAGGGCCAAAAATGATTTTTTTCCTTTTTTAAATTTATTTTTCCTTTATTAGGTACACAATGTTGGAATTGGTTTTATTTTATTTATGAATGGTACTAGTGGAAATTGGACACTCAATTATTGTCCTTACATGTCACACTCATGTTGGGGTAATCAAGACATTTTTTTGGGCAACATGATATTTTTTAAGATATATCAGTCATATATTTCGATCAAAATTTATTATTTCAGATTGGGACATATTTGGTCCTAAGTTTGGTGAAGTATGTCATCTTAAACAATTTTTAATACAACTATTTCTTCATTCTATCAAGCATTAATTTAACTACTACTACGTCTGTCAAATACTACCTCCGTCTCAATTTAACCTGCCTACTTGTCATTTTGATTTGTCCCACCTTAACCTGTCAGCCCATAAATGACAAATTCCTCTCAGAATCTCAACCTTCAAAGTCTCCCTTCTCAATCTACACCTTTAAAAAAGTCAAAGATTCCACAAAATCTGTTTTTTCTTAACATCCGTGCCCGATCAACCTAGGCAGGTTAAGCCGGAACGGAGGGAGTAACTAGTTTTAAAGGTCCCTAAATTTTTGGAGAATGTTGTCATATAAGGTCTGAAATTTGAAAGTTCTCGAGATCTGAGTTTTAAGTTTTCTTAGTTGGGACCTATAATTTTGAATTATATTCTTAATTCAAGGCTCATGTTTTGAAAAATAGGAAATACTATTCAATGTACGAAATATTAAGTACGGAGTATATTGAATTTTTCGATCTATCTTGTTGAACTTTCCGTACATAGGATAATGTTTCTTATTTTATAAGACATAATAAGCACATTATTATGCATAAAATTCAAAATCTAGGCTTTCGTTTAAAAAAAAAGAAAAAACGCGACCTTGAAATTTAGGTTCAATTGAGAATTTCTAAAATTCAAGTCTTATATTATATACTTTTTAGGTCTTCCAATTAAATTTTCCCATTTTGTTGGAATTCATCATTTTCGATCCTATAAAATCATAGTGCAGATTGTAAAGTCGAAGGTCCACCGAGCTTAGGGACGTATACGAACCAAATTGTTCGCGAACTATTCGAACTTCGGCTCGAAAAAATATTTGTTCAGAATCGTTCGTTGACCTAAACGAACCGAACTCGAGCTTAATATCGATCTCGATATTTTTTTCGAGTCGAACTCGAGCTTATAGGTATTTGGTTCGCAAACTCGGAAATTAGGCTCGCAAGTGCGTAAGTAGGACTGCCGAACTAGGCTCGTGAGCCAAACTCGATAATATACATGAATATTTTATATTTATAAAAAAATTCAATTATGCATAAAACTGTGATAAGTGGGAATCGACATGACCTCCAAGTTTCAACTATTACATATTTCACGAACTGAACCGAGCTCGTTTAATATGTTATCGATTTTTTATCGAACTGAGCTCAAATTGTGAGTTTAGAATTACACGGTTAACGAACTTGAGCTTGAACCATGTTCGTTTATTACGTAATCGAGCTTGAACCATGTTCGTTTATTACGTAATCGAGCTTTTGGCGAATCGAATTCGAACTATTCGCGAACTTAGTAATTACAAAACGAACCAAACTCGAATCGAATTCGAACACAATAAACGAGTCGAACTCGAACCTTAAACTGTTCGTCTTGATTCGACTCGTGTACATCCCTAGGTGAGCTAAATTTGTAACAAACATAGTTTTAAAGGATTTATTATTTTATTTCCCTTCATTCAGTTTATTTTTATTTTTTAATCTGTCAACAAAGTTGCCTATATATTATTATTTCATAAAGTTTTACAGTATTAAAATTATAGTTGATCAATAGACCAATTAAAACAATTAGGGAGTTTAGGGACCATAAAAAAATTGAAAAGGACATTGCATTTTCAAATTGTAAAATTGTGTAAATCATATAGATGGAGGATGCAAGTCATGTCATTGTCTTTTGGCATATTTGTTTATTGGATCCGTATCTTAGCATCTTGTGGAACAATTCGAGTCGAGACGAGTTTGTAGATGTTTGTATTTGATTCATTTATTTTTAATTAAACTTGAGTCGAGTTGAGCCGTATTTTTTAGTGTTTGATTATGTTCACAAATATATTAGTGAATTAAACCAAATGTATATTATAACAAGAGGTAATATGAGAGTATTATGTTATATGTAGTATGTAATATTAATTACTATGATTATTAATTGAGCTTCAAACGACTTGGTTTGTGAGCTTTTAATAAACGAGTCAATCGTGTTCAAAATTTCATGTTCATTTAATTGAACAAACTAAAAAGTTATTCGTTTATTCAAATAAACGAGTTAACAAATTGTTCAAGGAAAGCGATATCGTTTGCAACTCATTTGGTACAATTACACTCCATACACCATGCATTGATTGGGATCGACTACTAATTTTTACGTGCATTTTTTAATGTGTACAAATGTGACCGAGTGTATATAAGATCTTAAGAGGATGTTTAATAGGGGTGACAATTCAGCTTATCGAATCGGGCTCATGATTGATTTTGAGCTGATTTAGGTTATATATTAAAAGTAATTTTAAACATATAATTATTACACTTTAAAAAAATTATTCGGGTCGATTCAAGTCAATATTGGGTTAATCGATTTGAGTAGGGTTGGTTGCGGATTGTTGGAAGCTGGGGGTAAACTTAAAAGAACAACTTAATAAACACAATTTGTTAAGTCGAAACACAAGTTTAACTCGCTATCCGTAAAATAATATTGCCCCGAATTATAGTGCTCTTGGTCTTCGGCAATTATTCTCAAGATACAACGATTTTTAGCTTTGAGCTCCCTAACTACTCGATACTCAGTATTGTTTTAGACTCCCAACTTTCTTTAGACTCGAATTTGGGAGGGCTACAAATGCTAAGAATGCAAATGCAGATTTGTTGCTGAAGTGAAGTGAAATGCCGAATGGAGGGAGATAAATTTATAATTTCTGACGAATTGTGGCGCCTAGACCAAATTTTATAGTTTCTAAAAAGTTGTACTGCCAGAACCAACTTGCCAAAACTTTAAGGCTCAAACGTGGCGTACGTGCGAAGTGCAAAATGCGCCTACTGCGACATGTGCGACTAGGCTCGGTGGCACCATCTTCGGGTCCATTATACAAAGGCTAAAATCTCACTAGAATCCTTAATAAGAGAGATAAAGAGCTCATTTTAATAAGGAGTTCCAACTCTCCCCATTTTTTCGGTGGGACAAATTCCCACATTTTCTTAACTCTTACAATTTTCCATGTTTAAGTTGCATACTTTAGACATTAATTTCTCATTCACCCGAAATTAATTTTGAAAACATAAATCCACTAAATTCATCTACTCGAAACGTAAATTGTGATTTTACAACTTAATTCCATTCCCAACTAATGGAATCCAAAGTTAGAATTACTCAAAGATTAATCAACACCAACCTTCCAAAATTAATTTCTAACACAATTTTTTCTCAATAAATTTGTGTCAGATTGGATCAGATCGAATCTTTCGGGACCGGATTGCCAGGCCTATTGTTTGGTGCAACTTGGATCTAGTTTCTACAATCGTGAATCACTTTCTTCGTCCTTCATTTTACCTACAAAGGAGTTTGTCCCTCTACTCTCGTGTAATTAGTTCTTTAGATGATATTGCAATTTGCAAATGTCGTTTTCGAGTGTCCTATGCATTTTTGCAAGTGCAAAACTTTAGAGTTGGTCCGAATTTTACCTTTTCTTTAACGGCGATAATTAATTTGGTCGAAAAGTTACACATGCTGTCCACATGACATTTTTCTCGGCCAATTTATAGATTCCTGGAACAGACGAGTGACATTGAAGTAAAAGAAAAACTAAAAAGAAAGAAGAGGATTATTTTTTATTTTTTTTTCTTCGTTACTTGTCGGTGCCACGAATTTAAAAACCGGCCGACAAATTAAGTCACGTAAATGTGTGATTTTTCCGGCTACATTGGTCATCAACGGTAAGAAAATGATCAAATCCGGCTCAATTTCAAAGTTACAGAACCAAATTAAATTGTTAACTTTTTTTGAAATTAAAATTATACGAGTGAAAAGTTACAGGATCAAAAATAATTTTCACCCAAAATGATTAAAAATTGACTAGTTACGAATAAATTTATCTTTTAAAATTTTAAATATTAATTTGACTAAGTTTACCACCTACTTCTCAGATACCATAGATGTTGACTCAATTATGTAAATTTATCGGTCACTTTATTTGGTCCAATATAATCGTGTTATATTATTGGGTAATTCTTCGGTGCAGTCATTGCACCTATGCAACTTAGGATATTTTTATCATTTTAAGTGTTGTATTATGACTTATTATAATTTTTTAATAATTTGAATCCACTCCATTATTTTTTTTTTATCATTTGAATCGAGGAGCTCTGAAAAGAGGATGTCCTGACGGAGCTGGACATGTCTGTTGGGGTCGAAGGCGGGAAGGTTGTTGGAGGAGGCCTTGCTCTCGTTCGATATGATACGTCTACGTGAGGGGATGAAGACGGATTTGTGTAAAACCGCAATATGTTGCGCAGAAACAAATAGAAAAAATTGTCTGAAAAGCTTGACTAATGAAGAATTATTTTCGAAACAGACGGAGATAGAGTGTTGAACTTAGTTTTCGTAAAGGTTTTTTGGGACTTGTAATAACTTATGGGGAAGAGGAGAGAATAATTTGACATTTCAGTTCTTTTTCTTTTTTTAAATTATTCGAATTAAATGAACGTTCAGATCGAAATGGAATAAATCTAACAGTGGAAAAAATGAAGGTTGCATGGATGCAACGGTTGCGCAAAAGTTGGACTCTTATTGGGTAATTCGAACATATTTTAAGATATTCGACTAGTATGTTCGAACACTTACGTTTTTTATATTTCAAAAGTATTTGATCGGTATCGATCGAATTATAAAACAAAATTAATTTTTCCAACAATGCATTTAGTCATTGAGTTTTAATAGCCCCGCCTAAAAAAAATTAGTCCACAAGAAAATACAATGAATATGAGCCAAAAGTCCACTTCATCAACCCGACATTAGTAGTTGGAGGTGGCAATTTGAGCTGCTCGATTTGGTCGGATCAAATTCATCGATTCAACGTCATATTTTGGACGAGCTAAAATTCACCTGGGCTTAAAATTAGTCAGTTCAACCCAGCCTATCTCTTTATAATACACTAAAATTATCGAGCCAACTTGCAATTCGTCGTGCTCTTGGTCCCTCGAATCTATCGGACCAAGATTGTTATGACCCAGACAATTTAAAATATCAAGCCAACCGATGACCCGGCCCAATTCCGCCACCTCTTTAGTAGCTGCAAGTCTATATCTTATTGGGCTCACGATAGGCCCATCCTACTGTACAACTTTTGGCCCATTTGGTAGTTTTCAAACTAATTAATTTCAGAATTGCAATTGCAACAAACGCTTAGGCCCGATACTAGTAGGTGCGAATAGAGGTGGCAAAATCGATTCGATCCAGTTCAGTAGGCCCAATATATTTTAGATAAGTTGGGTATAAAAATATTAATTTGAAATACTATTTGGTCCGATCGAATTTGTTCGATGGGCCAAAAGCTCGACGGATCCCGAGCTGGCTCAAAAATCTTAGTACTCCTTCCGTCCCGGTTTAATTTGCCTACTTGTTTTTTCGATTTGTCTCAAATAATTTTGCTAGTAAAAAAAAGAAAATTTCTCTCACAATCTCTACCCTCAGTTTCCAACTTTGAAGAGATCAAAGATTCCACAAAATATGTTTTTTCTTGACCTCCGTGTCGATCAGAGTAGACAAATTAAGTCGGAACGAAGAGAGTATATGATAGGGGTATATTTCGGATCGAACCGATTAATTTTAGACTCGATTAAATTTTAACCCGACCTGATGGAAAGTATGACATTGTCCCAATGGGCTCGGCCCGGTCCGAATTGCCACAGCTAAGTGCATCTATATATCATAATGGGCTCACTTTAGGCCCATTCTGCTGTTTTAACTTATAGCCCATTTGATAGGTTTCAAAGTAGTAATTCATTTCAGAATCGGAATTGCAGACTTAGAGAGAGATGCAAAAGAGAGAGCAAAGCAAGCTGGGAGGAGCTGCCGGTGGCTCCGGTACTCCGGCGGCCAAGAGAGGCCGTCCTGTTGGAAGCGGAACCAACAGTGCCGCCGCAAATGCAGCAGCCACAGCGGCTGCTCTTGCAGCGGGTGACACCGTTGCCCCCTCCACCCTCCTCGGACCTTCTCTTCAAGTTCATTCCGCCTTCGCCGGTAACTCTCTCTCTCTCGTAAAACCCTAATTCTCTCAAATTCTAGCTTTGAGCATAGCATACGAATTTTTGGTATAAGCTTCGGAACTTGTTATGTGCGATTTATCTTTTTTTGTGACAGAATTGTGTTTTAATCAGCTGGTTTTATGGTTTGCCGGTTAGATTTGGGGATTTTTATACTGGTTTCATTATGCTTTAGCCTAGGGTAATTTCTTGAAAGGGTCTAGGGGCAGATTGCAAGAATGTAACTATGCGGTCCCAAAACAAGCCCTTTATCTTTTTTAAATACTCGAATTTAGTTATTCGCCTTGTTATTGCTCGAATTAGGCTGTTTTTAATACCGGAATCTGAAAATCTCGCCAAATAGTTGCACGTGTGCTGCATATAACCGCGTTAAATTGGCGTATTTCATTTTTCTGGCGCTGCAAATGACGTGGACTTGTCATCCTGATAAACAATGTTACACAAAAAAAATACCAAAACTGACCTTGGAGACCACATATTCATCGGAAACATAAAAATCTCTAATTTGACGCGGTCATATGTTGCACAAACATATAGATTTCTGGCTAAAAATGACCAAATTGGAGTAATTAAAGAACTGGCTTTGCAATTTTCTCAAGGGTCTAACATAGTTCATCCGTTAAAGGAATGATCTTTTGCGATTTCTGTCACTAAGAAATCAGATAGTGCCCTTAAAAAGAACATTAGTTTCCCTTTATTGTATACATACATATACAAGTTTGGGTTGTTGAGGTGACCAGTGAGGATCATTGGTACAAGCTTAAGAATTAGTTGGAAATCAAATCCGTAGATGCATATGTTATGAAGTGCATGTTACGGTTATTCTGGAATTTGTAATTTTCTTTTTCGATTTTGTGATTTTTTCATTTGTTTACGTTTTGTCTTCAACTTCTTCACCAGAGCAGAATAACAAAAGGATAGTTATGGCTCTTCAAAGTGGACTAAAGAGTGAGTTGAATTGGGCATTGAATGCTCTCACATTACTTTCGTTCAAAGAGAAGGACGAAGTCCGTAAAGATGCAACTCCTCTTGCTAAGATCCCCGGATTACTTGATGCTCTACTCCAAGTTGTATGTTTCGGTTTCTATGTGTCTATGTACGTGTTCGTTTTTAGTCTTCCTAACATGGATTAATTTCAATTAGAGCAGATAGATGATTGGCGTGATATTGCTTTGCCGAGGGTTCTCTCAAAGACCCCAAGGGTGAGATTGCTAGGTGCTAATTCTGCAGTTACTGGGTTCGGGAGTGAGTACGAAACTGTGAATGCTGGTGATTCCATTCCGCATCCTAAGTAAGTCAAAGTTAATATTGCAGTCTCTTGATTTTTCAAGTTTTTTCGGTATTGAGTGTTGGTTTAAACTCTGTTAATTGTTCCATCTTAGTGGTGTATCTGGTTCTTTAAGCAAAGATCTGTCCGCACAGAAGCCGAAGCCTCGCCCTTCGGGTTGGTGGTACGAGGAAGATGGCCTCTTTAATCTCGACGAGGAAGGGCGGGCTGAAAAGCAGCTCTGCGCTGTCGCTGCTTCAAATATAATTCGGAACTTCTCTTTCATGGCTGAGAACGAAGTTGCTATGGGCCAGAATCGTCATTGTATTGAAACGATGTTTCAGTGTTTGGAAGATTATGTTACAGGTTACAAATATTGCATAAAAGTTACTATTTTATTTGTTTAAAGATCATATTTTTCCCACTTTCTGCTCTTTCGTGTTTCCTTTGACTCATCTAAAATACTATAATGCGGACAGAGGATGAAGAACTTGTCACAAACACCCTCGAGACAATCATGAATTTGGGCCCATTGCTAGACCTTCGGATATTCAGCTCATCAAAGCCTTCATACATCAAAATGACGTAAAATTCTGACTCAACCTTTTGTTTCCTCATATTTTCAGTAAATTGTGTTCTAAAAGTTGTGTCCTTCCAGAGAAAAACGTGCAGTCCAGGCGATCATGGGGATGCTGGGATCCGCTGTGAGGAACTGGCATTGTGCTGCTGCAGAACTACTCGGTCGCTTGATACTTAACCCTGATAATGAACCTTTCCTTATGCCGTTTTCCCCTCAGGTTTACTTAAGTCTCTCAAATGTGTATATGTGATTCTAGCGACGATTGCTCTTGTAGATTATTCATTATCGATAACTTGGTTCATTTAAATTGCAGATTTACAGGCGATTAGTTGATATCCTGAGCTTCCCAGCTGGTGATGCTCAAGCAGCAGCTGTTGGTGCACTGTACAACCTTGCGGAAGTTAATATGGACTGCCGATTGAAACTTGCCAGCGAAAGATGGTAAACCCTAGTAGTCTCAATTTCTTTTAATTGTGTTTAGATTGAAGTATCGAAAATGAATTCTGAAATCCGTAATAGCAATCGCATATTTGGTCATTCTGATTGATATGGATTTGAAATCCGTTAATATCATTTTCGCGTGATTTGGGTTGAAATCCCGTTATTTTAAAACCATCTATCCAAATCCAAAGTCATACGTGGGATTGAGGGATTTGAAACTCAAAGATGATCAATCCAAATCACTCAAAAATTGTGCAAAACGAGAGTATTTGACACATTCTTCCATCCCAACCTGGACCAATAAACGGACTAAAATCATTTTCCATCCCATATTTTTCAGCTCGTTCGATTTTCGTCCCAAAAATTGTTGCTTTCTTAATTTCGTCCCATAGTCAATGAAATTGCTTGCATTTGGACCAATTTCTGTCGCCGATTTGCTCATCGACGGGGAAAACGCACGTTACTATCACGTAAAATCATTTTTCGTCCAATAACTTTCCACTCAATTCAGTTTTCGTCCAAAGAAAAAAGAGTCAACGTCGGTGTCACATCAATTAAAATCGGCCGGAAGTTGGTGTTACGTGCTTTTCTGGCCGTTTTGCTCATTGGCGGCGGAAATTGTCAAAATGCGAGCAATTTCTTCAATTTTGGGACGAAAATCGAACGAGTAGAAAGTTATGTGACGAAAAGTGATTTTTGCCCCCAATGAACTCCACGGATTCCAAATTCATCCCCAAATGCACCCTCACCTTCTTGCGCGGTAAATTCCGTATCTAACCGATGCAACACAACTACATATTTCAGGGCAGTAGATCGTTTGTTGAAGGTAATCAAGACACCACATCCCGTACCAGAAGTGTGTCGAAAAGCAGCACTGATTCTAGAGAATCTGGTATTGGAGCCTCAGAATAAGCCGCTTCTGCTAGCGTATGAAAACGCTTTTGCAGAAATGCTCTTCGCAGAGACAAGGTATGCTGATACGTTTGCTCGGATATTACACGAACTCACATCTCGACCGAGCAGCAAAGTCGCGTCGGCTCGTGGTATTTGGGGCATGTAATAGGACCTTAGGTTGCTCAGTAGACTCAAATATTGTACAGAGAGGCTATTTGTGGACTTTTTATGATTTTATCATTGCTGGATTTGTTAATCTGAGAATATCTCTTTTGTAATTTAGAAGTAAGTTATTGTATGACTGTTCATAGTATCATTTTTGTGGGAAAGTGATGCTTCAGGCAATCTTCTAAAAGTTATTAGACGTTAATTGAACGTCAAACTAGGACTAGTGCCTAGTTGAGACTTATACGGTGTTGTGCAGGGCATAGGTGGGAAGAAATTAGGGAGAAAACATTGAGAGCCTAGAGAAGAAATAGGGTTACTGAGAACCTAGTGTTTAGGTAGGGATTAGTTGAAATTATTTTCTCTCGAGTTAATCTCTCCGTCTTATAATTATCTTTGATCTATTTAGTCAAATACAACTCTTTATAAGTGAGTGGTTGTTATTTTTACACACATAAAACGAAAAGGTGAAATAAAATCTAAGGTGTACATTTTTTAATCCCAAATCTATCAGTATCTTCATGACATCAAAATAATAACAGAACTTGAGGACATCAAAATATTTTCGATTTTTCAATGAAAAAAATAATTTTGATACATGACTCTTTTATGGGATGAAGGGAGCATTATTTTTTTAATTAACTTTTACCGGCCCTGTCAATCGAAAATTACATGTCAGCAAAAAAATAACCAAAAAAAAAGTGATTCTTAACTATTTATACTCCATCCGTCCCGGCTTAATTTGCTTGCTTGCCTTTTCGGTTTGTCCCAAATAACTTTGTTAACCCAAAAAAGGAAATTTCTCTCACAATTTCTATCCTCAAAATTTCCATTATCAATCTCCACATTTGAAAAAGTCAAAGATTTCACAAAATCTGTTTTTTTTTTTTTAACTTCCGTATCCGATCAAAATAGGCAAATTAAGCCGGGACGGAGGTAGTATTATTTAATTCAATATAAAATTCTTATTCAAGGTATAAGTATCAGTAGAAAATGTAAAACAAAAACAACACAATGATAATAAAAGACTGCACAACAGAGACTATATATGTACTTCAATAATATAACCTAAACACTGTTGGTGAACAACCATAAACATGCCTGAATCACCATGAATCAATGAAGGTATCACTAGCAACAATTCAATCATTCAATCCTGCTACTAAAGACGTCGAAGATCTCGAATACCGTTCGATCAGAAGCAGCACCCTCGCCGCCTTCCTCTGAAGATGGCCGTCCTCAAACACACTGCGACTCGTAAGCTGGACGAGAGGCGACCTAGCTGTCGCCCCATACAAGTCGACCATTTCAGTTGACACAAAAACTTTCTCCAAAAGCCCCAATGCCTCTCCTTTCAATGACTCCGAACCCCATCTCAACACTTCGAGTGTGGGCCCAATCGCCCCGTTTTCATGCAGGACAAGGGCTCCTCGTTGAGGCGAATCCTCCTGTACCAGAGTGGAAAGCGTCTGAATCGCTTCATACGCTGTTGCATGGACTTTGGCCTGTAGGAGACGAACGAGATCAGGCAATGCACGCGCTTCCAACAGACAAAAGGTTGTGTTGACGCTGCAAGAGCCACCGTGGGCCTGACAAACTGAACTTCGGGCTCGTGGAAAGCACAGACAGGTTCTCTTTCGGTGCATGCTGCTGAGTTCTTGACTGCGCATTGAGAGATCGCCTAGCAGAGCCGCTGCTCTTGCACTTGAAGTTACCGAATCGACCTTGAGAAGGCCTGTCAACAGAGGGTGGGCCCCCAGTTCTACAACTGTGCGCTGCGAGTTGAGATTCGTAGGGTCAGTGAATCTGAAGAGAGCACTAAGAGCATTCTCCTTAGCTTCTACTGTACCTGATTTTACAATGTCTATGATCGCTTTTAGCCCTCCGAGTTCGATTAACTTTTCCGTTAACGATGTTTCCGATTTGGGAAGGTTGGCTAGTAAACCAGCTGCAGCCATTTGTACATCACCTTTATCACAATTCTCAAGAAACCCCACTAAGGCTTCAAGCCTTCTAGGCTTGAGTAAATACTCAACGACTCCTTCCGGCTCGTGCTGAGAGAAAAGAAACAGTAGATTAATCGCTAACTCTCGTATTTCCTGGTTCGAATCGTCAAGCAGCGCAAGAACCACAGAAACGCCACTGTCAGAAAGAACGGCTGACTTGACGAGCCCGGCTTCGGATCTGCAGATTCCGAGAAGGGCCCGCAATGCTGGCCTTCGGATAGTGTCCAGTGAGTTTAAGTTCTGCTGAAAAGCCAGTAGGTTTGTAATGACAGGCTGTAAGTCGAGCTGCATCCCTGATTGATCGACTAGAAATTTGGTACCATCACCGTCTGAAGAAAGGTTTGCCAGGATTTCGGCACATCTTGCAAGAACAAGAGCGATCATGTGGGAAGAAAACAGTAGGTTTAGGACGAGGGGGACCCCGCCAGTAGTGGCAAGAAGGTGCTTGTTGTGATGGGAAGTTGAGAGCTTTACGAGAGCGTGTAGTGAAACTTCTTTCGACTCGATATTTCCAGAAGCCATCTCGAGTAGGGGTGGAATGATTCCCTCTTCACCTAGTAACTTGACTTTTCCAGTGTCTGGTTCCATGCTAATAAGTTCTCTCACCATTGATGTTCTTACTGATGCTGATCCTGAAATGGATCATGTTATCCATTTATCTAATAGCAAACTAAATAAACTTCGCACGCACATTACACACACAGAGAATACACATACTTTACACACACTCATGCACTCAGACAATAAACACAGATAGAACACAGTCATACACACACTATACACCTAGCGTGTGCACACACACTAAAGATACTTTAAACACCCTCACTCTTTCCACACACAAAAACAGAATACACACACTCCATGCACACACAGAGCTTTACACACGGAAAATACACACACTTTACACTCACACACTACACACACCTCGCACAAATGCAAACACTACACGCACGTCGCGAACACACATACTACATACACATTCACATATTCATTATCACCCTCTTTTCTTTTAGGAAAAAATAAAATAAAAAAATAAAACAAGTTAAAACCACTCATTTAAATTCAGACATCCAAACAAGCGATTAGGAATGAGTAGATTTCCAAATACAAAGGATTTAAAATCGAATCATTTGAAATCATATTGATTTCCAAATCATTCTATCCAAACGCAACTTAAAAAAATTAAATGATTTGAGGACTAACCTTGGATCACCTTATCAACTAATGGTCTGAACCAGTTCACTTTAGCAGCCTTAATAACATTCTCATCTGATTCACAAAGCTTCCATAGAATATCTTCTGCCATTTTAGCACTCTCATGAGCTGGATTTTTGAGAAGCGAAACAAGAAGAGGGATTGCATCAGATTGCTGAGACAGAGTCCTGCAATATGATGTGTTCCAGCCTGATTTATCGAGTAATACCTCATATAGCAAATCAATAGCAGCCTTTGATATATCCGAATCCAATCCTAAATACGGAACAATTTTCTCGATCCCTTGATTCTCTACAAAAATGTCCTGCAGAGTCCAAAGCATTATAGTCAGAACCAGACTCTGAGAGTAAGTGCATGAAGCAATGATCGTGAAAAAACCCGACTTATTAAGAGTGTGTTTGACTACGCCTATAAGGTCCTTAAAACATCTAAACAAGTACCTCTAGTTCATCTTACATTCTCAAGATCTTGTACATCATATTCAAATTACACGCATGTAAGTCACATTCAGATAAGCTTAAACTCTAAGTATGACGCTATGATTGCAAAAAACACCAGACGGAAGTAAATAAACCAGAGATAAATGGGTTTTATTGGAAAAAAAAGCAAAAACTGACCTTGTTTCTAGGATGGCCATCTAAGACATCCTTCAAAGTCACCAATAACTTAATCTTCACAGCTTCAGAAATAATCCTACCAAGCATGGTAACAGCAATATCGGTTAACCCTCCAATGGAAACCCAATCCTTAATGACCGAATTCTCTATAATAAGCTCTTTCATTTGGTCAAGAGCCTCTTCAACAGATGAATCTATTTTCGACCTCAATTTCGCCTTGCAAGACCTAATCTTCACACAGTAATTGAGTTCCCTCCATTCCTGGATAGACTGTCTCAACTGAATATTCGGCCTGTAAGACAAATCTTGAAGAATTTCACCAGTTTCTGGATCAGTTTTTTCCCCAGTTTCAAACCAAGTTTCAAGAGCTGTCCGTTCACACGCAGTGCCCGTGCAGAGGCTAACAGGGTCCACCATCACGTTCCCCGTTATACAGCAAAAGAACGGTTTAAACGGCTCTATATACTCTTTCATTGGATCGTATTTTTCTATCACTTTCAGCCTCTGAAAATACTGATTCTTTACTTCTTCATAATCCCTAGCAGCATCCGCTCTGGACAGCAACCCGATAACCTGTTCCAAGAACAAAACCTCCGCCTTCTCTTTCCGACTCTCGGCTTCTTCTTTCTCTCTCTTGAAACTCGCCAGCTCCTTGCTAATCTCCGTGGGCTCCACCGGAACACCAACGGCCCTCGCTATCTCCTTCACCAAATCATTCGCGAAGTCCTTACCAAACGCCTGGTCCGAAATCCCCTGATTGAGCTTATCAACAATCTGCAAACGGGACTGGGACGCTTCAAACTCTGCTCGTTGCATCTCGTGTTGTAACCTGTTGACTTCGCCAGAGATTCCCGATAAAACTTCGATGTTAGCAAGTGACAGACCGGCCAAAGAATCGCCAATCTCTCGCGTAACATCTTGTATCTCTTTGACAATGTGCCTGCACTTGACTAAGAGGTAGAATCGGCCCCGGTCCTTGTACTTTCCAACTAAGGTATTTGCTTTCTTGACGTCGGTTTCGAGGGACTCTAGAGCCTGTCTTGCTGCTGGTGAGTCGTTCAACTGCTTCGACTGCAGCTCGTGTAAGACAGGCTCGATGTCAAGGAGGTGCTTTGCTAGAACCTTGAAGCTTTCCTTCTCAAAGACAACATCCTTTGCAGCTTGGGCTGTTTTGATGATCTGGTTGGAAAGGACAGCTATGATTGTTCCAATGGGAATGAGCTCTGTCATTGGGGTTTGTATGTATTGTTCCTCTTTCAATCTTCAAAGAAATTCCTTAAAGTGCTGCATTCAGTGCAGTTTCTGTAGCTTCACCTTCTCGATTGATCTCCTATAAATGTTGAATATAGTAGATTATTTAGTTCTGTTTATGCTGAATATAAACTGCTACTTGATTCATGATCGTCCGTAAAAGCTTGTTTGAATTATGTTCAATCAACAATATCAAGCAAGCTTGAACATATTTTTGTGTTTGATAAAATATAAAGCTCGACTGCAAGTCAAGCTCGATAAATAAAAAATATTAAAACAAGTATAAACATGTCAAACTACTCGAGTTCAAGTCGATCAAATCTTGTAAAAGCTCGATTTCATTAATAATAAAAAAACTCAAACATAATACTAGAAGTTTCATAATATTTCAAAAAAGCTTGAACAATAACATGTTCGACTTGATTCCACCCATTAACTTATGGCACATAAAATTTACTTTCCTATAAATTGTGCAACATAGATTAAACTACTAGAATCAACAGAAAATGAACAATTTAACCAGAAAAATGTTGAATAATTTCAATGGCATAATAAACTCGATAAAAATTACAACAATCGAAAAACTCACATTACCAGAAATAACACGCACAGACAAATACACACTTGAGCATGAATCAACAGAAAATGAATAATTTCAGAAGAAAAAAGTTGAAGAGAAAAAACAAATGTCGATAGAGAACACTGAAATTACAACAATTACCAGTAAAAAGTACACAAGGATCACCGAGAGAGGTACCTTGAAGAAGCTCAAAACATCGAATTCGGAATGAGAATTCTGTAAGATAAAAAGGAAGAACAGTGTAGACTCGATTGACTTCCCCAGTCAAGGAGTCTTCCACTAACAATTTTTCCTTTCATTTTCGCGGAAATTCCTTTGAGTAAATGTATCTCCAGCTGTACCTCGCTCATTGATACTTCATCGGTGATTAGGTCAAAGGAGGAAGCAATTATTTCCCCCATTTTATGAAGGAAGATGATGTTTTTGCTGGTGAATTTTCCAGGAAACAAAAATTGATCTGTCATTTTCATTTGATTTGAGCGTATGAAGTTGATGGCCGGCGATTCAAAACAGTGCGATGCGCGTATAGAGGTGACAAACTAACCCAGCGGTTCCAACAATTTAATTAGACTAAGGCGTAAAAATATCTTCTAGTCCATCGACCCAAAAGAGTTAATGGCTCCGCAGTACGAATGACAATATTGCCCTGATCTGATTCGACCCGTCTTGATCCAAAGCTGTTGGGAACAAGTCAAACCCGTCTCGATTTGTGAACTGGGCAGATCAGCCTCAACTCGCTGAGCAGAGCAGGTCGAGCATGGATCTCAGTGTTGTCCTGCCCCGTCCTGACTCGCCCCATTTGATTCGCCCCATATATGTACATATATATTATATAATTTTTTTATTTATTTTTTCTAATATTGATTTAATCTAATTTATTTTGTGACATTTTTATTTGTACAAATTTATGAATTAGTGATTGATTTATGAAATTTATCAATATTATATCTTCAAGAAATATATTGAAATTGTGACATTTTTTTTTTAGAAAAAAAAAGAATGATAATTTATATATAGAAGGGGCAAGGCGTGAAGATCCGTCCCGCACAGGAAGCAAGGAAGTGGCCTTCCGACCGCACCTTCCTCCGTGAGCACCTACTTATAAAGCAACTTTAATATATACGCATGCATGTAGCAATTTATGCAATCCGACTCAGCCACCCCAGCCCGTAGCCAACGCAATATGTCAGATCAAGTTGGGCCAGTCCAAAATTTAACTGGGACTAATTTTGTCTAACACAACACACCGATATTACACTAAGGTTTATGAGCAAGGTATAAGAAACATTAATATATATGCAAGTATGCATACATGTGGCAATTCAAGCAATCCATCTCAGCCCGTTAGGCCAATACAGTATGCCGGGATGTGTTGGGCCAGTCAAAAACTTGACCGGGCCTAGAATTAGTAGTGCAGCTCCTATAATATGCTAACGTTTGTGGGCCTGCCTGGAGCTTGTTGAACCTTTGGCCCATCGGGTCAAACCTAACAATACTTTGAGTCAAGATTTCCATGGTCAAACACATCTAAAATATCGAACAGGCTAGCCATCAAACTGCGCCGATTTTACCACCTAAAAGTATGCAACATCCTTGCCATACTAAGGAGTACTAACTGGTACATGTGTAAGGTATCGGTACCCTATATATCACATACCAACAAAATGTACAAAATAAAATAGTCACAATAACAGCTTTTCAAAGAGAACACCACAAATGCCCAGAACCATAAACGTTTATTCTGCCAATGTCGCGACAAATTTACAGATAGTGTGCACACGATTACTGGGATTTGGATCCGGTGCAGTAGGGAGTGTGTGTGAGACAGAGAGAGTGCGTAGTGTGTGTGAGTGTGTGTCAAAGAGTGTTGCATGCGTTCGTGAGAGAGTACTGAACCCGGTGCAGTAAATCCCGATTATTGAAACCAAACATGGATCCGGTCATATGAGTAGCATTCTCTAAATTCCTACAGAACCCGGGATTCATCAATATCACTGTTTGTTTCTATTGCGAGCTATTTCCCGTGCCATCTCCCTCAGTTCCTCGGGCGATGGAGGGCGTTGCGCTTCAGCTGGGTACACTATATACTGCCGCTGCATAACACATCAGAAAACTGCTTTAGAACGCATATAAAAGATCAGTAGGTGTATATTACTAAGCTAATGGTTCAGCTACAATTACGCAACTGAAATCATGCAGCAGCTCAGATGCCGAAGGGGTTGTTTGTTTCATAAGAGTCGGAAAAAGAAGCTAAGCTTCATTCGCTTGTGCATAACATAAGTAACACCCTCTCCTTTTCTCTTCTCATTGACCTTTCTATTGTTTTTTCTTTAAAAAAGAACTCATTTTGGTTGTTCTACCTTTAGAAGTTATAATTTAGTATATCATCATCCATGCCCATTCCCACTGCCTGTGGTGTCCGCATCACGGATGTGCCAGATATTTCGGCGTAGTTTTATATAAAAAGTGATTCCTGTTTGCAAACAACCATAATAACAAAATCACTTATAATTTGGTTAAAAATACTTTTTTTCCTAACACCACCAAATTCTAATTCTACCATAAATGTCAATTCAAATCACTTTTCTAGAAGCATAATTGTTTGCAAAAATGCAAACACCCTTAGTTGGTAGTCATAGGCCTCAAACCAACGGCAAAATATATATAACAGTCACTATGTTGTCACTGACATTGCTCCAACGCTCCTCCATCGGATCACAAGAAGCAGAAATCTTAGGGGGTGCATGCAAATGCTTAAAATAAGCACTTTTGAGCTTTTACCTTAGAAGAGGCTAAAAAGAGCGTTTGCTAATCACAACTTCTGTTTAAATTTAAGCTAATTTGAGCCAAAACTGCAAGCTAAAAATTATAGCTTTTAAGAATCACTCATCCAAAAGTAGAAGCAACTCCAAACGCCCCTTTAGTTTATTACGGAAAAAGTGAAATCTGCTTATTTCAATTTGCATATTGCTGTCTAATTAAGACGCTGTTGCTAATTTGAGAAAAGAATTCACCCGCATCATCATGAAAAGATCAACAGTCGAAAAATGACTCTTTTCTTCACCCTAAATTATCAAGCTCTACACTGTGTCATCCTTGAAATTAAAAATTTAAACAAGCGTTAGACTGTCAAACACGATGATCTATAAATCAATTCCACATAATAGGATAAAGAGTTTAGTAGTTTTTGCTGTAAGCAACTCCTACATTTTCAGTTTAAGCATTTATAAAGCTGAAAATCAAATCAAGCTACTCAATATCGATTCAAGATAGTTCGTTAAAACCTCGTTTGAACTACGTTGATTATGGATATCAAGCAAGCTGGAACAGATTTTTACATTTGATATATCTAAATCTCAACTCCAGCTCGATAAGTAAAATATGTGAAAACAAGTGTAAAATTATCAGCCTACTCAAGCTTGACTTGTGTTCGACTCAATTGAAGCTCGATTAGATTAATAAAACAACCTTAAACATAGTATTGAAAGCTCAATAATATCTCAAACAAGCTTGAAAAACAGTATACATTCGGCAGAACTCAATTCATTTCCTGCCCTAAGCATTTATATTGTAATTACTAACAAATTATTGAAGTACTGAACGTCAACATCTGCTATTTTCTCTCAATCCTCTCAAATTTAACCACATAATTAATCCAATTACATAAATCCGAGGCTCAAATTACACAAGAAATTCTTGAGAAACTTCAGAAGAAATGAAGTTACGCAAAAGAAATTTCCAAATTCACTTTGTCCCAAAATTAGGGCATATAAATAAGCTACCATCTATAACACACAAACAAACGGAAAAAGTAGAAAAACTGCTTCTGCTTTTTCTACCTTCAATTAACTGAATTAACAACTAAATATATGCACAATAGTGAAATGGATTCTTACATTGCCCATGGCTTTCTGAAGATTCGCATTGTTGCTGGCGAAGAAGTACATCATCCCAATCGGAACGGTGACGTATACGGCAAATTTAGCGATCTCCAAAACCCCTTTTGATGTACCTATAGACGACATTTTTATCACTGTTTTCTCTATTACTTCCCCTCTTCTCTTTCGTTTTTGCTGAATTAATTTCTTCGGATTGGAAGAGAAAAACCTCTAGAGCGAAGAGTGATCAATCAATACACGTGGAGGTTAGAGAACCAAGCATATATTTATGGGCCGTTAATGGATTATATATATGGGCTAGCTTTGGACAAAAATATGGGGCGAGATTGTAAATGACTGGTCCAGATACTGGCCCATCGTGTTTTAGTGGGCCAGTTATGAATATCTCCTCCGTCCCGATTAAAGTTGTCACTTTGTTCGGACACCAATGATAAAAATAAGAGGTTTTTTACTTTAAAAAGATAAAAATTAAGCGTTGAGATGTTACGAATAGAGATTGTGGGAATTTAGTTATTTTTTTAAGAATTACTCTCTCCGCCCAAATGACCTTGCACTGGTTCGCGACACACATATTAAGAACAATTAGTTTTTTATAAATGTTAGACTTAGTCAAATCTGTTTTTACCTTTATATGATGATAGATTTGTAATTATGTTATTCATGTGGGGTGAAGATGTAAAATTTTGTTTTCTTAAAATAGAAAAGGTACAAAAGGGGTGGGACATTCCGATTAGAGAAATATATAAGTTTATTTACGGACGGAGTACAAGTTTAATTGAGGCGGACTAAAAACATAAATAGACAGAGTTGAGTGTGACTATGTAGTATTTCATTGCTGTTATTTTGTTATTTCCTTTAAGCTCACATTTTATGAAATTGCCGAATTCCAGATTTGAATTCCTCCCACAGTCCACCACCGGGCGGCGGCCACCGTTCTGAGCTAGGGTTCCGGTGACGAGATTGCAGCTTAGTTATCAAAACAGCGACGTATTTTCGGTAAACTGGACACCTTGTTTTTTTAATATGTTTTCCCTAGTTTACTTGCCTATGATTATGGTTCCCCATTTTCCATTTTTAGTTCGGATTTTCTTTTTTTTCTTTTAGTTGAATAGAATTGTAATTGCAATGCTAATTCCTACTATCCGAATTTTGAAAGAACTGCACTTACTGTTGTTCTGTTTAAATTCATAGAATTGACGAGTGTGAATTGAACTGAAGATAATATTCAATTGAACTGATTTGAATTGGAAATTCGGGATATTTTTTGCGGTATCTTGGCGTAGTTAGCTCTAGATTAGGGCGGTTAACGAATCGAATCGAGTCGAGTCTTAAGTTGTTCGAGTAGTGTTTGCTAAATTTTAAGCGAATCGAGCTCGAGTCGAGCCTGTTAATTTGGTGTTTGTTAATGTTCGCGAATGTTAGCGAACATCAAGTTTGTTAACATTTTGTGTTCGTAAATGCAAATATTATATATTATTCTAGTTCTACTAGATAAAAATCTTATATTTTATTCTTTCAACGATAAATTCATGGGCATTTTAAATGAATGAGTTGCATAAATAATATAAAAATATTATTAATTTTATTATTATCATTTTATACGAGCTTAAATCATGTTCACAAGTCGTTAACGAACGAGCCCTTCAGTGTTCGAGCTATGTTTTTTAATTAACGAACAAAAATAAATGTATTCGAACAAGCGGTAATCGAGTTCGAACACGAATCTTTTACCGAACGCTCTGTTCGTTAATAATCCTACTCTAGATTAGTTTGGTAGTGAAGCTGAATGAATTTATCCGCCGAAGCTGCTGCATATGAATTCAGAGATTAAGAGGATGTTTTTAAGTTGTTTCAAGAGCTTATAGTATGTAATTTCTCTGGACCCAATAAGTTAATAAAGTATTAATGAAGCTTTGAAGCTTGTAATTGAATGAAGGGGTTTAACTAGTGATTTAGAGAGCGATTTTGAAATACACCATCAAACATATATTTTGATTAGTATGTGAAGTACGTATAGTGTGCGTGGTATTTTGTGCAGTGTGAAGTGCGTATGAAGGAAGTGTGTGCATTGTTTTTGAAGCTGAGTGTAGTGTGTGTAGCCTAGTGCAACTGTAAGATGCTAAATATAATATGGACTGGAGGTACGGTTTTTTAGCTTATTAGCTCGAAGGCTTATTTTTACTTTCATTTTTTAACATCTTATTTTTCCTTTCATTTTTTAACATCTTATTTTTCCAAACACATGTTATGAGCTTTCAAACATCTTATATGATGTTTAGAAGCTTATAAGAGTCGAACACCGTTTAAATCATGCATTTTTAAGCACCATATTTTGAAAAGCACAGCTCCTTAACCATACTAAGAATTTGTGAATCATCTTGTTTCTAACTCTTTGATGTAGTAAAAATACTGAAGAAACAAGAAAGTGAGGTGGTGTTTGGATAGGACGACATGAAATGCAGAAATTCGAAACTCAAGCCCCTCAAAAATAAGTTTAAATTGAATGTGATGGATTTCAAATCTGTATCAATTCAAACAAGGGATTTCAAATCCATCTTCGAACCCTTCGCTCCAAACAAAACCTAAACGCTTTTCTAACTGTAGGAAGCAATGGTGGACGTATGGTGGACTCTACTGGGTGCTGCAGTTCCTGTTTTCGTTGCTGGTCAAGCCATGAGAATCAAGGCAAAACATGCTGAGGAGCAACGGATCAAGAGCGCCCGTGGCAGGGAGAAGAGTGCAGACGACATTTTTGTGTGCGAGAGAGTTTGTACGTCTAAGAGAATGCTGAAGAAAGTCGGAGCCTTCTCCAAGGATCCAATCCCCGATACTTGTGTTACGGTATGTGGAGTCTCTGAACTCGATGCTTGCGCTGATGCCTGTGCTCGAACTGTCTGTGTTAACCAACATCAAGTGCCTAATTGGAACGATATTTGCCTTCGTAGATGTCAGAATGAGTGTCTCAAGTTATCTTCTTCTCGCTTTTCTTGATAATATTGTGTCACTCTTTTGAAGTTCAATTTGTCATACTTTTGCATCTAAATGTGATGAGCTTTCTTGATTGATCATGCTATCTTTTGGATATTTATAATTGTTTGAAATTTTTTAAATTCATTTTGTATTAATTTGCTACATGCTAATGCTATAATCAATGTTCTAAAAATACTTTAGGTGCTAATCGGACGGTAAGCTAGGGTCTATCACCTAATCGGGTTTAAGCGGGCTGAAGCGAGGTCTAGACGGGATTAAGTTTGGAATAGTCAGGTAGAATATGTAGGCGGTCGATGAATGTCTAGCGACTAGACGGGAACAAATGGAGTTAAACCTGAACTTTTAGTATCAGAGATATGTAATTTATTTTGCAATGTAGTATTGTTGCCTTTATTGATCATTCTTGCTGAGAATTCTGTTAATTGTCCCGTAGATCTTGGACAAGGGTATACAATCAGTGGGGGCAAATTTTGGCCTAGCCTGTCCGATATTTTAGGCGTGCTGGGTCGTAGGGTCGTTGCCCCAGATGAGACGATGGCATGTTAGGACACGGGCTGGCCCATGTTATTATTCGTTAGGGAGATGAGCCGGTCTTAACTCATCGTTTTTAGCTTGAACGGAAATTTAGGCCGACCCAATATATGACATTGGTATGGTGGGCTCGGGCCGAGCTGATCGAATTGCCACCTCAACATACGGTTGTAGCCTCAAGCTCGAACGCAAGAGAAATCTGCTCGACTAATTCGGTTAATTGCATTTTACATGGGAATTAATTGAGTCACTCTTTCTTATTTTACTCTTTTTATGAATCAATATAAGATAGCTCAGAGACTCGACTCATTTACAATCCTATAGCTAATAAATCAGCTCCAATACCTCGTTATGTGAATCATGATTTTTATAATCCCATTAATTATGTTGCAGTTTGATGCTATGGCTACAATGATATTGGCCAGTTTACAGAATTACAATCGACTCGTCTATTCGATATAGGAGTGACAATGGTTTGGGACGGGGCGGATTTTGTCATTCTCGTTTCCGTCCTCACAGGACTAGGGTATAGTTGGGGCGGGGTTAATCGAGGCAGGATGGTTGCGGATATGCCTGTTTAGTTAATTGATGATTAAAATTAGATTTTGATTTATAGTTTTATACTTTTACAAATACAATATACACTGATGTAAAGTTTTATATGTTATATTAATAAACTAAAAACTCAAGTACGAAATAAGACATTTTAAACGATAGTAATTTTTTCATATATATGTTAATTAAAGAATGGGGCCGGGGTAGGGATACCCAAAGCGGGAGACTCATATTCGTCCCTCACGTTGGCATGGTTGGGGTGGGATACACTGCTCGGGTACGAGGCTTTTTGCCATCCCTAATTGAATATGGGAAAAAATTGTAAAATTACATATTTCATTCAGACGTAATTTCAAACTTACCTGTCAAGGAATCGCTTCTACCAACATGTACATTTTACCCATATGTGAGCAGGATCGAAAATTAATAATTAAAATGTAGTGAATTTTTGTATAATTAGATGTCCTCCCGATGCAATGCACGGAGTGAAATATTTGTTGAAATTATATTATTATCGTTGTAAAAATATATAGCTCATAATTTATACAAATAATATTTATATAAATATTGTTTTTGTTATTATAAATGTACATAAATCATAATTATATAAATAATACTAAAATAAATATAATGTGGCTTAAAATATGGTTTATTTATATTTATATTATATGATCATTCTTTGTGAAGTTATCTCTATCAAATAATTAATTACTAAGGAATTTTTAAGTACAAACCTACTAATTATAGTCAAGATAACCAACTATATATTCTCTACTTATATAAAGATACTTTAACTAACTATTTTCTTTAAGGCAAAATAAAACGATTTTTTAAATATTTATAGGTCAAATGCTTAGGATAATTTAGTAACATGTTTACTGAAGTCCAATACAAGTTACTAAATTATCTCAATATTCTAGTTTTGTAGAAGTTTGATAAATAAAATCAATTTTAAATTATTGACCCTGTCAATTAATTTGAATCTTTTAATGGGTTGAGATCATCCGTATCAAATTCTCTCCCCTTTTTCTTGATTATCTTCCTCTTTTTTAGTTGAGTTTATTTTGCAATATTTGAGTAATCCTAATTAATATTATATAATTTTATAATAAAGTTAGTTCTAAAATATAACAATAATTATAAATATTTAATTTTTTGTTTAAAAAAACGACTATATAAAATTTTCTCTTTTTTTTCTCACTTTCATTTTCTTTATTATTATATGATTATAACATCCAGATATTTTTTGTAATATAATTAAAAGATATTTTAAATATTACTCCCTTCATCCCATTTAAATTTGCATATTTTCCTTTTCGATCTGTCCCACTTAACTTTGCACACTCTTAAATAGGAAATTTTTCTCTCAATCTCCACCCTCAAAATCTCACCTTTTAAAAAGTCAAAGATTCCCAAAAATCTGTTTTTTCTTAACATCTGACTCCGATCAACTGTGCAAAATTAGCTCAGAGGGAGGGAATATCATGACTATAATTCTAAGATATCTTTATAATATACTTAAAAAAAAAAAATTATTTGGAGTAAAAATATATTTATACATTTAAATCATTTTATAAAAAAGAGTTTAATAAATCCGCAAATTCTTTTTTGCGAGTACTGAAGTAGTGTGTACATATATATATACGTATGTATAGGAATTACTCCCTCCGTCTCGTTAACTTGTCACAGTTGATCGAACACGAATATTAAGAAAAAATAGGAATTACTCTCTCCGTCTCGTTAACTTGTCACAGTTGATCGAACACCAATGTTAAGAAGAAAAAATAGATTTTGTGGAATCTTTGACTGTTGACAGGACACAGATGTTAAGAAAAAATAAATAAATTTTGTGGAATTTTTTACTTTTATAAAAGTGGAGATTGAATGTGAATATTTTAATGGTGGAGACTGTTGTTTTTAATTTTCATTTATAGGGTGACAAGTTAAATAGGACGAACCAAAATGAAAAGTAGGATAAGTTAACCGGGACCGAGGATTACTTGTTGCTTCATTTTTTCTCTCAAAGGAACCTTTCCTCAAAATAGAACTCCAGTAATCCACCCCCAAATCGCCGCCGCTGCTCCTACCAATTCCGACACCGATCCGGCGCTAGACGGCGGTGTAATCTCCGAGATGATTCCATTGACCACACTACTCAGCGGCCATTCCCTCAAGCAGAGAAGAAACAAATATTGAGGAGTTTACAAAAACAACCACTACACGCGCACGTGCATACGTGTATATGATGACAACACTAAGTGCTTAATATAATGACACCATTCCGCATAAATTTTATCGACCGAAAGTAGTGAGTGACTACAAATCTCCTTGGTCTTGGTAAAAATTTATCCCCGCACGACATCAAGCACACACATACTGGCGCGCCTACATAACCACACTGCTGCCGGCGTCCCTAAATTATCCGTCCGTTTCTCCGGTTCTCTTTGCATTACTCTCACTTCCCTTGTTCTTGCGGAACCTAATTGAGAATATGAGGCTTCTGAAGGTAGCAACCTGCAACTTAAATCAATGGGCAATGGATTTCGATTGCAATATCAAAAATATTAAGGACTCTATTTTTCGGGCTAAACAAGCCGGCGCTGTTGTTCGGCTGGGCCCTGAGCTTGAAATCACTGGCTATGGCTGCGAAGACCATTTCTTGGAACTTGACACCGTCAACCATGCGTAAGCCTGCTTTTCAATATCTATGCATGCCTAGTTATGTCAATTGAGTAGAATTAGCGCCAAAATTTAGTAAAAGTGTCCAGAATGCTGCAAAAAAGGAGAAAAATGCTAATTGTATCGTGTGATGTCGATGAAGTTAAGTCTGTTCTTCAATTGACATATTGATTATGTCCCCATTGCTTAGTTGTTGTGCGAGGTTTCTCGTTTAATACTAATGCATTTGTGCTACTAAGTTTGTGGAGTCTGTTTTAATTTCTTAATGATGTGATAGCAAAACTTCAATACTGTATTTAGTCAATTATTATATGATCAAATTGTCTGTCTCATATTTTCTTTGAAAAGTTCTAAGTAAATAAATAAATACTATCTATTTCACATGGTCTTGATATCGGTTGCTTTCCCTTTTGGAAAAGGGACTGATGAAGAGAATGGCCCAACTCATTACCTGTTATATGCAAACACTGCTTCTGGGAGAAGGACATATAGTCTTGAAGCATAGCATGTTATCTTATTGTGTAGTAAATAATCTTTACTTTTGTAGCATTCATTGGCATTGAATATGTTCCTACTCTTCATTCATTGGCATTGAATATGTTCCTACTCTTCTCCGGGACAGGTGAATCTTGTTGTAGCATGATTCTTGTAATGACAGTTTGGAAAATCAATTTGCAGGTGGGACTGCTTGAAAGAATTGTTACTTGGTGATTGGACAGATGGCATACTATGCAGTTTTGGTATGCCTGTTATCAAAGGGTCAGAGCGTTACAATTGTCAAGTGCTATGCTTGAATAGAAAAATAGTGATGATACGCCCGAAGATGTGGCTTGCGAATGATGGGAACTACAGGGAACTTAGATGGTTCACGGCATGGAAACAAAAAGAGCATCTTGAAGACTTTCTGCTTCCAGTTGACATATCTGAGGCTCTATCGCAAAGAACTGTTCCTTTTGGCTATGGATACATTCAGTTTCTAGACACGTCAGTCATCATGCCCTCTGGCCTCTTTCTCTTATCTTCCCATGATATCTGTTCCTGTTATTTTTTATCTTTGCACAGTTATCACTTTGTATTTTGTTTATTTCCCTTGGAACAGCCTTAAGAATATAGTTTTAGGACTACGTGGATTTGATTATTAGTCGATTGTGTACGCAAAATTTTGTGGGTTAGAAAATGAAGATAATCTGTAGATAGTATTATTTCAGTGAATGACATATGAATATGGGAGTTGTAATGTATGTGTATCTATGTTTACAACTACTGATGACATACATTAGTTATAGTCACCCTCAGGTAGGTCCGACTGCACGTATATTAGATACTTTTTTGCTGGTCTTGTTTTAATGCATCCACAGCTATTTATTCATGCTTATTACATGTTGCTTCAAATGAACTTTTCACTCTGGCCAAGTATTTCATGGATTTCATGTCTTGCACAGAGCTGTTGCAGCTGAAGTGTGCGAGGAACTTTTTAGTCCTATTGCGCCTCATGCTGAGCTTGCACTAAATGGCGTTGAAGTTTTCCTGAATGCTAGTGGAAGTCACCATCAGTTACGTAAACTCGATATTCGCCTCCGTGCTCTTATAGGTGCTACACATACCCGTGGAGGAGTTTATATGTATAGTAATCACCAAGGATGCGATGGCGGACGCCTCTATTACGGTAGGTGGCCGATTGAGGTGCTCTTTTTCAAATAATTTTCTTATAATGCAGTCCAGACTGTTGGTTTCTCATTTTTTGACGTTTTTAATCCTATACATAACATTAAGGAAATACTTAAATGGCTAAAGTTAGTGGAGTTTTCAGTCCTATAACCTCGAAAGAGTAGGCATATAGCATCTTGACCCTTCCATATTGATTGTTCATAGTTTCAGCTTGGAAACACGGTGGTAGACTTTTCAATATTTCGGTAAAATCCTAATTTTATTATATAATGTAATATTTCAAACTGCTGACTTTGCTTTCTCTTTAACACTTTATGGAACATTATGGTTTAAGAAGACAGGCTTGCAAGTTTATCAGCTTTGTTGCAGTGGTAAGATCTGTGTGACAATATAATAAGATAAATCGCAATAGAAATATTCTGAAACTTGAAGTTGTGATGAACTAGAATTTCGTTGTAATTCATGTCTTTTGTTATGGGTACATGATATTCTGAGGAGTCTTGTCTGATGGCTTTCTATTTTCAGATGGATGCTCATGTATAGTTGTCAATGGAGATGTGGTTGCCCAAGGTTCTCAATTTTCCTTGAAGGATGTGGAATTGGTTGTTGCTCAAGTAGATCTAGATGCGGTATATATGCTCTATCCCAGTTACTTGTTACGGCCTCAGAGGAATGTATATCTGCGTCTGTCATAGAAAAGTCACAATTAACTTGTTGCGATACCCTGAGTGGACTAACTGGATTCACTATATCGACGTCTGGATGGATATGTTGTTGCTTCCCTCTCTGCATAGTTAATCTTAAATGGATATTTATGATTAATATATTGTGATCTGCAGCAGTTATTCTAAACTAATGTACTTATGTTGCATAATAGAGAGAAAGAAATAGGATTCCATTTTGAATATTTATTCTTGATGCGTTAGTGGTGTTATCACAGTCCTCTTATACATTATGTTTGATTTTACTGCGATGTTCTGGCTGCAGGTCGCCAGTCTTAGAGGATCTATTAGTAGCTTTCAGGAACAGGCCAGTTGCAAAGTAAAAGTTTCTTCTGTTGAAGTACCTTATAAACTCTGCGAGCCTTTTAAGCTCCAAATGTTGCTTTCAAGTCCACTTAAGGTGAGGCAATGGTATGTATAAATTATGATGATTAATGCTAGTTCATGTGTTGACATTTTATATATTATAGAACCAAATCTGTATTTTGAACGTCAGAATGGTGTTAAACATTTTTTGGCACTCTTTTTCTTCAAGAGAAAGTTAGAGCGCATATATAGCATTAGTTTATTCTGATTGCTTACGTATGCCTAAAACAAAGACGCGAAAGTGGTTATCTATTGGAGGTTGACATGCTATGATAGTGATGGTGATACAGGATGGTTACTTGTTGAGTAACAGGCGAATAATGTCTTAATAACTATTGTTTCGTTTACTTATGTTTTTGTGTTGCCATTGAGACTGCTCTACTTGGGTGTATCTCGAATGGGCCACCATTAGAGTTTCAATCTTAGTAACAACTATGCGTAAGATTTCCTTTTGTGCTAACTAAATGTGGCTTGGCTCAATCATCACACCAATTTTACTTTTATAAGTAAAAGCGTTCCAAAAATCGTAGTTTCAAATGTTAATTTTTTTAGAATTCAACTTTTTCTTCCTTTTCAGATTCAATATCATTCTCCTGAAGAGGAAATAGCTTTTGGGCCAGGCTGCTGGTTGTGGGACTATCTGCGAAGAAGCGGCGCCTCTGGGTTTCTACTTCCACTTTCAGGTGGAGCAGATAGCTCCTCAGTTGCTGCCATAGTTGGTTGCATGTGCCAGCTAGTAATAAAAGGTCCATTTCTGTCTATATATTTTATTTCTGTTAAATTGTTGTCGTAACAACCTATGATGAATGATGTTCTTTGTCCAGTACATTTTGTCTTGTTCTTGTGACAATCATAAGTTTATATCTATGATTGTGGCGAGATGCCAGAACCCATCAGCCTTTCCCGTATTAATAATACGCCTTTCCGACCATGAGACTACGGGAACTTATTTAATTTTGTGCTGAGTGAAGCAATGAATATGATCCGTTACTTGCTTGAGTTGAGAGGATGCATATTGTTCCCTTGGTATGTCTTAGGATTTGAATATGCCATTACGTCTGTTAAATAATCAATACGTATATTTTTCCAACTCTAAATAAAAGAAAACTCCGCAAGGCTTTTATGAGGCAAAAATTATCAAACCTTGGAATTGCCCGAATGATTTTTCCTTATTTTCATTTATCCATAGCATTCGTCTAAGATCTTTTGATGCGCCATACGGTCCAAATTTCCCGAGTTGTATTACGAAAATGAATTATATGGACCGAAGTTGCCAGAGAGACGAATTGCCACACATTGTTTTGTATGCCTTTCAATTACTCCAATATTTTTTATTAGTACATATCAACACCTATTTTATTTTTCATTAATAGCAGTGAGGTCAGATTATAAGTAACGTGGTTACGACTTACGTGGGCCTTTCCACTGGTTTGGTACTGTGTTTCTGTAAGGGTTTTGCGTCGACATATATTTTGGATAATCGTTTCAAAACATTTCCGCATTTATCACACAATTAACATTATCACTGTGCTTGTATGAGGCCCTGCTTTTTGCAATTTTCGGTATAGAAATGTCTTAATACCATGCTTTCCCATAGTCTGTATTGATCTGTGATGCAATTGTTACCTCAGAAATATCAGACGGGGATGAACAGGTCAAAGCTGATGCTATAAGAATTGGCCATTATAATGATGGTCAGTTTCCAACAGACAGCAAAGAATTCGCACGACGCATATTCTACACAGTTTTCATGGGATCTGAAAATAGGTGAGAATGTATGAGTCAAACAAACTTTTATTTCCTTTATATAACGATGGTCAGTTTCTAACAGGCAGTAAAGAATTCTGTATTGCAATTGACAAATTACATCTGTAGTTTGACCCTATATGTTTACCTTGACTATTTTCCCTCTAGCATATATAAACTTTTACCTGCATTTAGTGAAGAGTATTTCATCCAGTATCATCAATCTTAAACAATTCTTTTATAGTTCTAATGCTACAAGAACAAGGGCAAAGGTGCTTGCAGAAGAAATTGGATCATGGCATCTTGACGTCTCAATAGATGGAGTGGTTTCTTCCCTGCTCTCTTTGTTTCAGACGCTTACAGGAAAAAGACCACTCTATAAGGTAAAAGGCGTAAGGCTTAAAAGGTTATTAATGGCTGTGTAACCTATATAAGTGCTTCAAACATTTGTGCTGTACTATGGTCAGTATTGACGCCATTAAAGTTGCTTGCTCAATTTATTGTATTGTTACAGGTAGATGGGGGCTCAAACATTGAAAACTTAGGTTTGCAAAATATTCAGGCTCGAATCAGGATGGTCTTAGCATTTATGCTAGCATCACTGTTGCCATGGGTTCACAGCAAACCAGGCTTTTATCTGGTCCTAGGAAGCTCTAACGTGGATGAAGGATTACGTGGTTACTTAACAAAGGTACAGAGACAGATGTTAAATTTTACATTAGTTTTTTGGTGAAATAATTAGTGTTTGAGTTTCATTTGATTACAATGTGCTTATGACGATCATTAATTCAGATTGCAATGGTATCCCAAAACTCAAATGGAATATGGAAATAATAATCGGAGGCAGTTGTGAGCATATATTGTATCATTTTCTGATCCTTGACATTGTATTAGTCATTGGTGTATTTACAGAGTGACTCCACTCATGAAACCTCGTTATGACTGAAATCAACCTTGTCCATTGTTCATAACATTTTCTTGGTTAGTGGCTAACCGTTATTTCGACGCAGTATGATTGCAGCTCTGCTGATATTAACCCAATCGGAAGTATCAGCAAGCAGGACCTGCGCCGGTTCTTGAAATGGGCTGCTGTCCATTTGGGGTTCTCTTCTTTGGCAGAGATTGAAGCTGCTCCCCCTACTGCCGAACTGGAGCCTATACGATCCAATTACAGCCAGGTATCTGCTGAATCACACAGCTACAAGGCTTGCTAAAAACTGAGCTAGTTTTTCCTCCCAGCTCCCTATCACCACCACCACTAGTAATTTTTTTTATTATTATTATTTTTGTTTTAGCTTTTTTTTTTTATATATATATTTTGTTCTCTCAGGGAAGCTATGTTACTTTTCATAATTCTTTATTTTCACTTTCCTGACCATATTGGCGTTTTAAACCAACGAGAATAGAAGCCAGTCGCTTCCGGCTTATCCACTCTTTAGTCTATGTCTCTTTCTTGTGAGGCTGTGAGCATTGTTCTCTAAATACTACAAATGATGATATTGTGCATTTAAAAGCTGAATGTATGTATGTTTTCTGAAATCAGCTAGATGAAGTGGATATGGGAATGACATATGAGGAGCTCTCGGTATATGGGAGGTTGCGCAAGATTTTCCGCTGCGGACCTGTATCTATGTTTAAGGTTTGTGCCTATTTTGTCGATTGTATAGCCCCACCAGGATGAGCCTTTCTGACCTTGCTCTCTTTCTCTCTTTTTTCTTTATTCTTTTTATTTTTTTATTTTAAAATTTGAGCATTGCTTAGTTGCCTTCAGAGACAAATTAAATTCTCTGTTCAAGCTGCTGAGTATGAGCAAAGGGAATAAACTTACACCCTCTGTCCCCGAAAGAGACTTGTTTTAATTTCTCAATTATTTTATTTGTGCCTGATGAACAAGATAATGTTAATAACTGAAGAAGTTAAACAAACAACTGAATGGACGGGCATAAGTGTGAATTGGCTTGTAACGGGCTTGTACCTCCATTCTTGTGGAGACATAAGTATCTTTTATTTCATTTTTTGGGGGAATATTTGCAACCTAATAGTTAACCAATAAGTGGATAAAGGATAATAAAGCGTAGATTTATATGCATGGTTAGAAACATGGTGTGTGTCCCTGTTTGTATAATACTCCTACAGCTGATAATTTTACTTTTCGATTGAATTTCTTTCCAAGTTATTGTCATAATGACCGAATCTTGTTGAAATTTCTGATTAAGACGATTCTTTTTTTTTTTCTTTTTTTTCCTTTTTCTTGTTGTGGGTGGAAGAATCTGTGTTACAAATGGGGAACGAAGTTAACACCGGCAGAGATCTCTGACAAAGTGAAATATTTCTTCAAGTACTATTCTATCAATAGACACAAGATGACTGTTCTAACTCCTTCGTATCACGCAGAGGTACTCTTTCATGATAATATCGTTATATTTTTCTGTAGTTTTGTGGTCAATTTTATACCAACTTAATATAATGATTGCTCTGACTGAAATGCGTTCTGCAGAGTTACTCACCCGAGGATAATAGGTTTGATCTACGCCAATTTCTGTATAATGCAAGGTGGCCATATCAGTTCAGAAAGATTGATGAACTTGTAGAGCAGTTGGATGGTGATAGAGTGGCTATTACAAAACCTAGTGATGAGGCGATGAGGTTAGATGGTGGGATGGGTGTCATAGCTGCAGGTTCTGGCAATCCGAGTGCTGGCTTTTAAGCTTAAAATAATGCTCCGGTTTCGCACGCACCCACATGTGATTGTGCATGAACGCAAACTTTTTATACTGTTGTGGATCTGCACGAGTGGCATGCATCAGGTGTAGCATCTAAATGACCGATTGGCTCTCACATTGCCATTGATCAGCATTTGTTCTTGTTGGTATTGTATTAGTATCTTCTGTTGGTGTGAATATCCGATCTGGTATAGTGACGAATAATGGAACAAATGGCCAACTCCAGTTGGTAATTGTAGATTCTTTATTTATTTTGAAAATGGCATGATTTATAGGATTAAATACCCGGTGCCTATTGTAACCACGGATGAGAGAATTGTGCTAGTCTGCGGCGCCTTGCAGAACCGATTTTGTGATAGTGTGTTGGCATTGGGTGCCATTCGTGAAAAAATAAAACATATATATAGCATGTTTTTGTTAATGGAAAAAAAAATTGATTTTATGAGAATGATTAATAAACATATGTAGGGTGTTGTTAGTATGTGACTGCGAGCTGGTGGAATATATCAAATCTCTAATGGAAAATAAATGTAGCTTTTGAGAAAAATTGATTCCAGAGTAAGATCTAATGGAAAATAAATGTAGCTTGTGAGAAAAATTGATTTCTGAGTAAGATGAAATGAAAGGAATAAAAATATAGGTAGCTATTTTAGTTGGTGGTGTAGGTGTGAGGTAACCGAATACATCAACATTTGTGGGCTTTATAAAAAAATTCGCGCCTGTCTATTGCAGAACAAAATTCACTCTTGTGGAGCCTTAAAAAGCTGCAAGCGGCGCCTGTCTATTGGAGAACAATCGCGTCTATGTAGACGTTGATCTTCTATTGGAGAACAAAATTCACTCTTGTGGAGCCTTAAAAAGCTGCAAGCGGCATCTGTCTATTGGAGAACAATCGCATCTATTCTAGTTTATATACTTGTAGCATCATATGTAGTAGAAGTTCCGAAATCATCATTTATATGCTAAAAGAGGAATGATCAATATTCTAGTTTTGTAGAATTTTAATAAATAAAATCAATTTTAAATTATTGACCCTATCAATTAGTTTGAATCTTTGAATGTGTTGAGAAAATCATCCATATCAAATTCTCTCCCCCTTTTCTTGCTTATTTTCCTCTTTCTTAGTTGATTTTATTTTGCAATGTTTGAGTAATTCTAATTAAAATTATATAATTTTATAATAAAATTAATTTTACAATATTACAATAATTAATTTAAATCTCTATTTTCTTGTTGAAAAATAACTATATAAATTTTCTCATTTTTTTCTCTTTCATTTTCTTTATTATATAAATATAACATCTAAATATTTTTTATAATATAACTAAAAATAACTTAAACATTATTATTATATGACTATAATTTTTTAGATATCTTTATAATATACTTTAAAATAAAATAAAAGATGTTATTAGGAGTAAAAATATATTTTTACATATAAATCATTTTATAGAAAAAGTTTATGTGTGTATATATATAATTTAGTTGAAAAATTATTTGTCTACTTTTTATATCGATTTATTATTTTATTCAAATTTAAAATGACATCTAAAAAAAGGGAGATCGTAACATTCTTTTTGTTCTTTGCCCCAAATTTCCCAATCTTCCACCACTCTCATAGTAACTTTTCCTCAAAATAGAACTCCTGTAATCCACCCCCAAATCGCCGCCGCTTCTCCTACCAATTCCGGCACCGATCCGGCGCTAGACGGCGTTTTAATCTCCGAGATGATGCCATTGACCATACTACTCCGCAGCCGTTCCCTCAATCGGAGAAGAAACAAATTTTGAGGAGTTTCCGAAACCTACTAATTCATTCCTCTACGACGGGCCGCACTTCCTCTTCCACGCCATCGTTTGTCGCCGAGGTACCCTAAGTGCTCCTTCTGCTTCGATTCTGTAATCAAAATTCAGATTATGCATAATTTGATTGTGATTTTAGGGTTCTATTGGTATCCAATTCGTATCTGGTATGAGATACTCCGTTTCAGTAACTAGTTTCAATTTCTCATGGCACACTGACGTCAGACATCAACTTTTTAATCAAAACCTGAAAACTTTTGAATCATTAATCATTAATAATGATAATAAACAACTGAAATTGTGAATTTGAAGGAGAGGGAGAGGGAGAGGAAGAGGAGAGTTTTGTAATCCTTATTCGATGTATTTAGAAATCTATCCTATATAAGTTGAGTTAGATTGATTGAACTCATTCCGGGTGGCGGAGCTTTATATACCCAAATCAAGGAGAAGAAGACGAAGCTCCATTTACCCATTTCTTTTTTACTATTTAAGGTTACCCATCATACGGAATGAAATCCGTGCGAATGCCACATACGAGTTTTGTCATATGAGTTTTAAGTATCGGGCCTATTAGGTCAAGTCCAGCTTCTCTGAATTCTTAACTTACCAGGAATAATAAAATATAGAAAGATGGATTTCCTAGTTCAAATAGAATTAGAAAAAGAGAATTACATATTGATGAAACCTCTCACGAGGTATTCTAGTAAACTCGAATGAACACACGAATTTAACTAGTAATCAGCGCTAATGCTGTAAAGAGTAATACTCTGATCAAAATTCTACCTATTCTGTAAACATCCCTAGCAATATTTAAATAGTCTCTCAAACAGATCCTCCTGGCCCTTGGCCAAAACTCAAATCAGAAAGTCAACTAATCAAATCAATTAAAACTAATTAAGGTGCATAAATTTGTAAATCAGCAATCTTCTTCCAATCTTCAATCTGTCACCAAATCTTTCCTTCTTCGATAAACCTGCTTAAATCTCTCATCAGTGGTCACATATTGTAAGTTCTCATCACCTCTCCCCCCCTCGAAATGAACCTTGTCCTCAAGGTTAAGGGCCGGATATCTCTTCCGCATCTCGTCCACAATTTCCCACGTTGCATCCTCTCGTCCAAGGGATTTCCACTGAATCAGCACTTCTCTTATGTGGCCATGACCCTTCTTTACCCATCGATAGCCCAACACATCGCTTGGTTCCAAAGCTGGTAGTCCATCAGCTGAATAAGGGGGCATTGTCATCTGCACAACGTCTCCGTCCCCAATGCGGCGTCGCAGCAATGACACGTGAAACACCGGATGAATTTTCGCCCCCGGTGGTAAGTCTAGGCGATAAGCTGCACTCCCAATTCGCTCAAGTACCTGAAAAGGCCCATAATATCGACTTGCTAATTTCTGATTTATCCGTTTAAAGACGGACCCTTGGCGATACGGCTGCAGTTTGAGGTAGACCCATTCGCCCGCTGTGAACTCCTCCGGCCGTCGTTTAGCATCAGCATATTGCTTCATCCGGTTTTGAGCACTCTCCAAGTTAAAACGCAGCTCGCGTAACAGTGCATCACGATCCAACAGTTGTATGTCTACTTCATGGACTGCGGTCGACCCTGCTTCATGAAAAGGAATTGGAACTGGCTTTCGCCCGTAGACCACTTCGAAAGGTGTCATGGCGATTGATCGTTGATACGTTGTATTGTACCAATATTCTGCCCATGCCAAGTACCTCTCCCATTCCCTCGGCTTATTAGACGAAAAACATCGTAGATATTGCTCCAAACATCTATTCACTACCTCCGTTTGGCCGTCAGTTTGGGGGTGGTACGCCGAGCTCATCCTCAATTTCGTGCCCTGCAATTTAAACAGTTCTTGCCAAAATTTACTCACAAAGATTCGATCCCTATCGGACACAATTGACTTGGGAAGTCCATGCAATTTAACTACATTCCGTACAAACAGGTCGGCTATGTCTCGAGCAGAGTATGGATGACTTAGAGCAATGAAATGTGCATACTTGGACAATCGGTCTACCACAACCATTATGGTATCTTTTCCCCGTGAACGAGGTAACCCGGTTATGAAATCCATTGATATATCCACCCAAACTTGCTCCGGTATAGGCAAAGGAGCTAATAAACCTGCCGGCTATCTACTGTCCGCCTTGTTACGCTGGCAAACGTCGCAGGCCTTTACGAAGGCGTTCACTTCTTTCTTCAATTCTGGCCAATAGAACAGCTGGGATATCCTCTTAAAAGTGCGTAATATGCCCGAATGGCCGCCAAAAACTGATGCATGGAAGTCGTGCAATAATCGTTGTCTCAGCTCACCCTTCGGTACCCAAATGATACCTCGTTTAGATAAGCACCCCTGCCTAATCTCAAACCCAGTCGACGTGTCACCATCGTGATGAGATAAGCTAGCCTTTTGTAGTATAGGACCGAGCTCAGAGTCTTCTTTGGTGGCATGCGCAATTTCGTGCCACACATCTGACATTGGTGCGGTCAGTGCCATCAAACCCGCCAAGGGTTCATCCGGATGCGTCGACTGCTCCACGATGGTTTTCCTGGAGAGTGAATCAGCTGTGCCGTTTTCCTTTCCAGGTCTATACACAATCTCGTAATTAAACCCAACCAACTTTGCTATCCACTTTTGTTGTTTCGGAGTGGTGATGCGTTGCTCCAGCAAGTGTCGTAAACTTTTTTGATCAGTTACAATTCTGAATTTGCGCCCCAATAAATATGGTCTCCATGTACGAACTGCCTCTAATATTGCCAACATCTCTTTCTCGTACACCGACCACCCCTTCTTTGCTGCAGCTATGCTCTTGCTCATATAAGTTATGGGTCGCTTGTTTTGAGTAAGGACAGCCCCTATGCCGAATCCTGATGCATCCGTTTCTATCACAAACTCTTCTTCGAAATTAGGCAAAGCCAAAACAGGTGTAGAGCTCATTGCTTTTTTAAGGCTATCAAAGGCTTTTTGTGCTTCATCAGACCAACAAAACTTATTCTTCTTGGTGAGATTATGTAAGGGTCTTGCTATCTCTCCAAATTTTGGACAGAATTTGCGATAGTAACCTGCCAGGCCTAGAAATCCCCTCAATTCCGTCACGTTAGTCGGTACTAACCAATCACGGACAGCCTCAATTTTTCGAGGGTCGACTCGCACCCCTTCACCGGAAATAAAATGGCCCAAATACTCAACTTCACAAACTCCAAAAAAACACTTAGACGGTTTTATTACAAAGTGATTCTCTTTCAAAATGCTCAACACCTTACGCAAGTGATCCAAATGAGACTCCCAATCACGGCTATGCACGAGAATATCATCAAAAAATACGAGTACGAGCCTTCTTAAGTGGGGTCTGAATATATGGTTCATAACGGCCTGAAATGTTGACGGGGCATTGCTCAACCCGAATGGCATGATCACGTACTCATAGTGCCCACTATGCGTTCTAAATGCCGTCTTATGGATGTCATCCGGGTGCATCCGTATCTGGTGGTACCCCGCTCGTAAATCCAGCTTCGAAAAATAGGATGCCCCGTGTAATTCGTCGAGCATGTCCTCCACGGTTGGTATAGGAAAACAATCCTTGACGGTTGCCGCGTTCAAAGCCCGATAGTCGGTACAAAATCGCCAGGTCTCGTCTTTCTTTTTCACCAACAATACGGGAGATGAAAAGGGGCTCGTACTATATCGTATCAGCCCGTTCTTCATCATCTCCTCGACTTGTCTCTCAATTTCGTCCTTTTGGAAGTGTGCATATCTGTAAGGAGCCACATTGACGGGTTTCGACTCATCAATCAACCGAATACGGTGGTCGAACTCGCGCCTAGGTGGTAGTGAGCTCAGTGGATGGCTGATTTCCGGAAATTCAGTCAGCAATTCTTCAATTTTTGGACTCCAGCTCGGACCTTTTGATTCTCCATCCAGACCCATGCTTGGTGAAGTCAGCATGTAGCATTCCCCCTCTCTCGCCCTTTTTCTCGGAATCATCCTTTCCCCCATAGATAGATAAGGACAGTAGCCTATTCCCTTCAACACTACAACATCTTCCCCGAGCCAAAATCGAACCGAAAGTTCTTTGCAATCAAGTGACAAGGGGCTGATCGCCCGTAGCCACGGCATGCCGAAAACAACATCATATGGTGATAGAGGCATAGCAAATAATGTTATTTGAAATCGTATACCTTGAATCACCACCGACACCTTTTCATACTTAGTGTCACACTTGTATACATGACCACTGGCCGACGACAATTTGTAATTTTCTCCATCGCGTACCGGTTCTAGTCGCAAGTATTGAGCGAGGGAAGCATCGATAAAATTAAGTGAGGCTCCGCTATCCACAAGTATTTTCACAGGTTGTCTCCCGATGTGCCCCTCATACTCCAAACTTGCCGCCGCACGGCTTACACCCAAATGGTTGAAGGACAGAATGGGTTCATCTCCCTCTATCTTTCCTTCCGGTTCTTCGTCAAACTTGGGTGGAACTTCATACTCTCCTTCCGTCGCTTCTGTGTCTTCGATGATTAGACTCATGGTTCTATGGTTCGCGCACACATGATTCCACGTGTACTTTTCATTGCACGTGAAACACAATCCGGCCTGTCTTCTCCGATTAATTTCTTCATTGGAGAGCTGTACTCGGCTTTTTCCCGCTGCCCCCACCATGTTCGTTGAAGTCTTCTGATTTGAGGACACGTTGCTCGAAACCTGTCCAGTTGCGATCGGCCGATTTTGGAACCTGCTGCTGCCCGAGAAGGGTTTATTTGAGGAACCCGTTTCCTTGGCCAGGCGCAATTGCTCCTCCTTTCGCTTTGCTAAATCTATGGCTTCTCGAAGATTAGCCGGTTTCCACATCTTTAATTCGATGGCGATTTCGGTTTTAAGTCCCGTCATAAATATCCCGAGCAAAGCGCTACGTGGCCAATGTGGCACTCGACTCATAGCTTTCTCAAATTCCCGCAAGTAGTCCTGGAAATTTCCAGTTTGTTTAACTCTGCCCATCATTTCGTTAACATCTTCCTGTGCGGATCCAAATCGGCTCATCAGCCCTAGTTTAACGTCTTCCCACGAAAAACCATACTTCATATTGGTTAGTTCAAACCATCTCTACCATTGGCGCGCCTCCCCCTCAAAATAATATGAGGCGATACGCACCCAATCTTTCTTGCGAACTTCTTGGATGTCAAAGTATTGTTCAGCCTTATCGATCCAATCTCGTGGTTCGTCGCCCACAAATTTAGGAAATTCTAGGCGAATTCCCTTTGGCCTATGATCTGCCGCCTTCTCCCTTCGACGGCTTATGACTGATTGTTCCGTTTCGGTTTCTGAAGTGTCCGACTCCTCCTCTTCTTCCTGACTCTCGGATACTGATCCATCTCGGTGGAATGGCCCTGGATTGGCGAAAGGGTCATCCCCCTCATTGTCGTTCCGGCGTGGCCATTCGTGATGATTGTGATCGAGGCTGCGTCCCCGGCGACGTTCGTTCCCATAATGCCTCCCACGACCCCGGTATCGTCCTCTTCTGCCGTCATCAAGACTAGGACTTCCATTGCGTGCGCCCCGGCGTCTTCTGCGGTGCTCCTCCTCTCGATTATTCGTACGGTCACGATCGTCGATTCGGAGTGATACAGTGTGCACCGTTTCGCTCAACCTTCGTATCGCTGTTTCTAGGTTTTCGAAGCGTTGCTTGTTCGAAACCATATTGCGCGGAAACGTAGTGAATGGTCGTCTGGCTCTGATACCAATTGATGAAACCTCTCACGAGGTATTCTAGTAAACTCGAATGAACACACGAATTTAACTAGTAATCAGCGCTAATGCTGTAAAGAGTAATACTCTGATCAAAATTCTACCTATTCTGTAAACATCCCTAGCAATATTTAAATAGTCTCTCAAACAGATCCTCCTGGCCCTTGGCCAAAACTCAAATCAGAAAGTCAACTAATCAAATCAATTAAAACTAATTAAGGTGCATAAATTTGTAAATCAGCAATCTTCTTCCAATCTTCAATCTGTCACCAAATCTTTCCTTCTTCGATAAACCTGCTTAAATCTCTCATCAGTGGTCACATATTGTAAGTTCTCATCACATATATTAATATTTATGTGTGTGTGTGGTAATTGCTATGTATAGGACTTACATTCAAGAAGAAAACTTAAAAAGAAGAACTTGATTAATTGGCCAAAAGGGAATTGGTCTCGTGAAGAAACGGAGCAACATATTTTGGGGTTTTCTCCAACGTGTTCGGGTTTTGTGTTGTCTACAATATTCAAGTGATTTTTAATTTGTGTTAGAGGGTTTAGTATTAGTTTATCGTATTGTGGTGTTTACTATATTCAGGTGTTAAAGCAAAACCAGATACACGTTGTAACCTATTTGATGTAAGTTTAAGTCTGCTACTGTTCTATCTATTGGCAGGCAAAAACACAAATGTGGAGAAAGACAAACCCTCACCATACCACAACAATGAAGCATCGCTCCACACAATCATCATCGTCGGCTATGATAATCGGCAATAATGACGATCTGTTGATCAAGATCTTACAATTTGTGCCGGCAAAATCTCTGATCAAATTTAAATCAGTCAGCAAACAGTGGCGCTCTCTTATATCCTGCGACTTCCTCGCTCGTCTCCACTATCTCAACCATCCCGCGCCTCAACACTCATTTTTCATACTCGGTCTTTATACTGGCATCAGGTTACAGTATTTTATGTGTGATCCCACCACCGTCAGGAAATTAGTCAAGCTTAGTTTCCCGTTCCCCAACGTGAAAATACTGCAGTCCTGTGACGGCCTATTGCTGTTACGATACGGCAAATGCGCAACAAGCTTATCAGAGTACTGCGTGTTCAACCCAACAACATGGAAGTATAGGCTCCTGATTGAAAACGGATGTAATCCTACATTTTACTTGCTCTTTGATCCTTCAAAATCGCAACATTACAAAGTCGTTCGCTGGGATTACACCAACCGTAGAACATACATCCGCTTTTCTGTGTGTGATTCCGCTACTAACAAGTGGAGCATCGTCAGTGAGATACCTGACACAGGGCAAAATTTTTCCGATGGGGTGAGCTGCAAAAATCGTATTTATTTCATAACAAGTAGCGGCACTCACTATTTTTCTCCTGAAGAGAACAAAATGTGTGGTAATCCAATTTCACCATCACTATATTTAACTGAAGGAGGAAGGAAGGACTATGCCGTGGAATCCAACGGGCATTTTCATTATGTAAGTCTGTTAGTGATGGCGAAGGAGTCGAAGCTAGATGTGTACGAGATGGTAAAGGGCAACAAATGGTTACACTATTTAAGTGGTGATATGAAAGCAACAGTTGTTGCTGCTGCAGATGAGAAAACTACGCGTGGGAGGCTGAGGCAGAGGCAGCAGGTAAACGAATCGAATCAAACTGAATATCAAAAAAACGAATTCAAACTCCTCTTCAAATCACTTTAATATTGAATTAAGATTATTTGATTTATTTACATCCCGAACTGCAGGTGGAATTTCTTTGCATGATCAGGGGAGAAAGGATAGAGGATTCTGTATTTCTGCTTCATGTCCCTGGCCAGATTCTCGTTTTCAGGTATTCTGATAAAAGTTGCACGGTGCTATTCGACTTTAGAAGCCACTACTTTTTTGAGGAGGACCAATTACAATTTACACCCGAGAATGCTCATTCATTCGTTCATAGTTCTGCTTCGGTTTGATTGGTTTTTATTAGATATTTAGTTATAACTAAGATTACTTTGTGATTTGTAGAGACAACAAAACATGGTATTTTATGCTGCACATTGTTATTTACAAATTATTAGTCACTAGTTTGATTTATCTGCGTTGTGGATCATCTGTCCTAATGTCCAAATTATGTCTCGCACATAAAACTACTACGTCGTTTTGATAAGTTGATAAAACTATAAGTTTTCAAGCTTTGATCCGAACGACGTAATTGTCAATAAAATTATACGTTTGCAAGATTGGGCTCGAATAATGTAATTTTATGTGTGACATACGATTGCAACAACATAATTGAAATAGAGGATCCAAATTACGCAAATACAGCTCGTGATTTCATTTTCAACACCATCTTCCATCAGTTTTAGTGTGTGCATTGGTTTATCGTTTGTCATGGGTAGAGAGAAACAGAGAGTTTTACTACTGGGCTATCGTCATTTTCTTGTGAAGAAGCATCGTGGTAGAAGGCGGAAAGGGGAGGCGGAGCGGTTTGGGATCGCCTAAGCGCCGTCTAGGCGGTGCTTACAGAATTCTCCATTTTTTTTAAATTTAATTTTTACATATCTAAGTGATGTGTTTATATTTATAATGGGCCAAAATTCACTACAATGATTCATATAGTTAGTTAATACTCATTCCCGTCCCGTTCTAATTTGTCTACTTTCCTTTTCAGTTTGTCCCAATCTAATTTGTCAGACGATAAATGACAGTTCTCTCACAATCTCCACCCTCCAAATCTCTACATTCGATCTCCACCTTTAAAAAAGTCAAATATTTCACAAACTCTGTTTTTTCTTAACTTTCATGTCCGGCCAAGGTAGACAAATTGGGTTGGGACGGAGGGACTATACAAGATGGAATGAAAAGAGGAGAGAATTTTACCTTCTGTTTCATTTTTCTATCGTTGGAATGAGGAGAGTGAGGATTTAAACCTTTAAATTTTATCTTTTTCAAATAATCAATTATCTCAAATTCAAAAAACGACGATACTTCAATAAAACATAAAATAAAATAAAGAAAAAAAAAATACGCCTAGGATCGCTAGCCCATAAAATGTTTAAGGAGACTCATTCGACATAATCGGAGGTAAGTTGAAGGCACCTAAGCAACCGCCTAAACCGCTTTTTGCATCCATGGGAAGAAGACACTTCTCTGTTTTAACTCCAACAACAATTTTTAAAGCTTCAATCATAGATGTTCACAACTTTTGGAGTAAATTCACTTTTTAAATCATCCAATTGCATTAAACAAAATCAGAACTCAGAAAACAGAAAATGAATAAAAAAGAAATACAGATCAAACAACAAGCGATTTCAGTGATCATTAAAACAAGAGAACCAGTTTCAATATCCCAACAAGGCATTCTCTTTATCCAAAATAGAAAAAAGCAGAAGTTGCATAACAACTAGGGGTGGCCAATTTGGTTTTGGGTTTCAGGTACCCGACTCGCGCAGGTTTTACTCGATAGGATTGGGTCTTTTTAATTAATTGGGTATTGGGTTAATGTCGGGTCGGGTTATGGTCGGGTCGAGTTTTGATAGGGTCGGAATTTTATTTGTTTTCGAATTGTCTTATTTCAACAAAATCAACCATAAGTCTACACCTCCTTCAACAACCTTAAAGAACAAAAGATGATTGGGTGCGATCATACCAGCACTAATGCACCGGATTCCATCAGAACTCCGAAGTTAAATGTGCTTGGGTGAGAGTAGTACTAGGATGGATGACCCCGAGGAAGTCCTCGTGTTGCACCCCTTTTAAAAAAAATAAGCTATCAAAAAGAAAAAAAGAACAAAATATGATTCAATCATAAAAAATCAACTCAAAAAAATCCAACTAAACGGGTACCTGCAAAATCAGGTTGAAAGATCGGGTTTTTCAATTCAAGGCTAGAATCACATGGATAGCCACTCCGTTGTTCGAAATAACGCTCATTATGATACACAAGCAGACATCTATCACAATATCGCAGAACAATTCAGATTCTCTGTCCCAATTATAGTGTCTCAATCGTGTTACACTTAATACTACGTTGTATTGAGATAGCAGAACAATTCAAATTCTCTATCCCAATTATAATGTCTCAATCGTGTTCAACACCTAATACTACGTTGTATTGAGATATCAAATTGACGTGCATGATTGAGAAACCATAGTTGGGACATAGAATCTGAATCGATTACGGAGATCCCTACCTAGGATAAAGTAAATCCTCACCCATAACAAAATCACCATTCCTAGACAATGCATACACAATCTCCACCATGCTAGGCCTCCTTGTTGGATCCTTATTCAAACAAGCAACAGCAACACACATCACACTCATCACACTCTCTATTGTACATGAATCATTAACAAGACACTCATCCATCCACTCCCTCAACTTCCTCAACACTTCATCCGATCCCCCATCCAAAACCGTACCCGCGCTCGCCCACAGAAACCTACCTTCTTCGTCGATCACCTCCCCACCCGACACGAGCTCAAGAAGCACCACACCGTAAGAGAAAACATCCATCTTCGGTGAGACAATCCCCTCGGCAACATACTCCGGGGCAATGTAGCCCCGGGTACCCACGATGTGCATCGTGACAGGGTTGCATCCTGACTTGGCTAGACCGAAGCTCGCGATCTTGGCCCGCATGTTTGTGCCCAGGAGGATGTTGCTGCTCTTGATGTCCTTGTGCACAACCTTAGGCCTCGCGTGCTCGTGAATGTACTGAAGGCCATTGGCGACGTCGATGGCGATTCTTAGCCTTGTGTTCCAACTCAACCTTCTTTTGTTGTTTTTGTTTCTTTGCTCGTGTAGCCATGAGTATAGTGAACCGTTTTCGACGTATTCGTAGACAACGTAGCTGTTTGATTCTTTAGGATCTATGCAGAATCCCTCTAGCCTCACCAAGTTTCCATGGTTCACCTGTATAACAACAATTCATCAATAAGATGAGCATTTTTATAATCAAAATCAATATTGTAGACGTCGCTAGACGCCTAGACAGGGCCTACTCTGAGCTAGATTATTACAACAGAGATCAGAATACATACCTTCTGCAAAATTTTGAGTTCCTCATAGGCATCCCATTTGATTTTCTTAACGGCGTAGACTTCTCCATCGATACACCCTCTGTAAACGGACCCTTTGATTATGGAGTTACCGTCAAATCCATTTGTCGCTTTCTTCAGTTCGTCGATTTTAAACACCTTGTACTTATCCAAACACCCTGCAACCTCTGCCATCAAATTCTCCTTAGGCAACTTCAGCTCATGTTTCTCTTCATCTCTGCATACCCCCTTAAACCGAATTTCTCTGTAATACCACACTCCACAAACTAAACCCAACAGCAGCCCACATATTCCCATTCCGATTCCCATCCCCATTCCAAACGTCACAACTTTCTTCTCAGAAGAAACAGTAGGCTGTGGGAGATTTGGAAGTCGCGAAATGGGAATATAAACACTTTCATAAGGCCCAGCGCCGCTAACCACAACTACGGAATCCTCTGATGATCCAAACCTTGAGGCAATCATTCTTAACGTATCACCTGGTTGAATAACATAAGTGATGAGGTATTTGGTTAGATTGTTTTGCAACTTTGTTAAGTGGGGCGAGTGGGGGCACCTACAGAAGATCGGAACCACTAGTTCATCACCGATTCCGGATTTTCTCAGGTCAGTAGTAGGATTGGCAACACTAACTGCTTCAGAAGATGTAAGGTATTGGAAATCAAAAAGAGCCACTTCATAATTTCCTCTGGTCATGATATAGTTCTGTCTTGCATAAGTAGCGGCATAACCGTTGTCCAGAGCATTGTAGGAGCAGCTAATGGGAACAAGAAGTAGCTGATCAGGGAGTAGACTGGAGCTTAGAGACGAGATATTGTTGTGTTTCGCAATCATGGGACGCGTAACGCCGAAAAGATCGCTTACGGAGGCTAAATCAAGAAAATCTGGAGCTTTAGTTCTGAAGATTACATATGTTTGGCATGGATACGACTGTCGGTAAGCTTCGCTCTCGTATACATAGATGCTTGGTCGGACTTGTTTGTTGAGGAAGACTAGGAGTAGGAGAAAGACATACTTCCATTTGGTTGCCATTGTTGTTAACTGGTTTTTGGAAGTCATGATCATCATCAAAGTCAATATATAGTGATTTTCCAGCTACTTGTTCATAGCATACACTGGGAGTTTGTGGTTGCACTTGGCTGGGTACATCTAGGATCCATAAGAAGAGTAGTTCTTTCGTACATTCGTATAATTCGAATTATGAACAGTTTTTCATAAAAGAAGGTATTAGTATTTTATGTTGAATGGCAATGTTTGGTTGGGGCTGGGGTGGCTGGGCTGGGGTACTCCTCCGTCCCGCTCTAATTTGTCTACTTTCATTTTTGGTTTGTCCCAATCTAATTTGTCAATTCATAAATGACAAAATTCTCTCACAATCTCCACCTTTGAAAAAGTCAAAGATTCCACAAAATCTGTTTTTTGTTAACCTCCGTGCCTGGCCGAGGAAGGCAAATTGGACCGGGACGGAGGGAGTAATACATTTCTTTGGAATAAGTAATACCTTTCCATATAAACAGTAATACATTTTTATAGATATGCCTGCACGCACGCTTTTGATTGTCATGGTAGACGCGAGGGCATGGTCATGGTAAACATCATGTTAATAGGTTATTGAACAGTGATATGAGATGGTTGATTCCCATCTACAGTTCAAACAAAACATTTATAGGAGATGGGCCATCTCGGTTCGGCTAGGCACAAGCCAACCAATAATTTTTTGAACAGTACACATTCTTGAAAGTCAGTATACTTCAGTAAACGTCATGTTAATAAGTTATTGAATAGTGATATGAGATGATCGATTTTCACCTACGACTCAAACAAAACATTTATAGGAGATGGGCCATCTCGGTTCGGCTGGACACAAGCGAGCCAATCGTTTTTTGAACTGTACATATTCTTGACTTGTAAGGGGATTTTTTTGCACTAGTCAATTGGGAAGAACATAAATTTCAATGGAAGAACATAACTTGGTAAACATAAAGAAAATTCCAAGAAAGAACATAATAACATTATAATTAATGTCATCCTAAAAAAAGCATTATAATTAATGCTGCCATGCTACAGACTATGAAAACCGATTTATAGGCAAAGATCGTCACACGGTGTAACGAAAAAATATATTATTTATTATAGTAAAAGTATCACGTTTATTGTAAAAGTATTATTTGTTTTGAGAAAAAAAAAAAATATTACTTTTATCTGTAAGAGTATCACTGTAGGGACCGCCTAGCCCAGAAAATGCCTAAAGGGACCGATTCGGCATAATCGGAGGTAGGTTGGAGGCGCCTAGGCGGACGGCTAGACCACCTTTTAAAATTTCAATATGTCAAAAAATTCAATATACTACTTACTAAAACTTTCAATCTACTCCGAACTAATATTTGGTACATCGAATATTGTCTCCTATTTTCCATGATGTAAGTCCTGAATTGACAATAAAATTTAAAATACGGGTCTTTCATCGAGAAAAACTAAAAAATGTAGATCGTGAATTGAGAACCTCCAAATTCACCCGTTCAGAACTGAAATTTTGCCCAATAAAAATTGTAAGCATCATCTATCTCACATTTACTTTATTGCAACCATGTCTCACTCTAAAATTGAGTCATACAACATGAATCGTGAACCTCGAACACATGAATCATGAACTCCCAAACTATGTACTATTGAATTATAAACACTGTATCATTAAATCATGAACCGTGAATCATGAAATCGTAAGTTTACAACAGAAAATATATCCTAATCCAAAAAAATCGAACCCTAAATCTTAAAAATATGAAATTATAAGTCTATAACAGAAAATATACTCTAATCCAAGAAAGTTAGTCGGACCCTAGACCTTAAACATGGAATCTAAACATGAATCCTGAAATTCATAAATCGCAAAACCGTGAATCATGAACCCCCAAACTATGTACTATTGAATTATAAGCACTGAAATATTAAATCATGAACCGTGAATCATGAAATTGTAAGTTTACAACATAAAATATACCCTAATTCAAAAAAGTCGAACCCTAGATCTTTCAAATATGAAATTATAAGTTTACAACAGAAAGTATATTATAAGTTTACAACAGAAAGTATACTCTAACCCAAAAAAGTCAGTTGAACCCTAAACCTTAAACATGAAATCTAAACATCAATCCTGAAATTCATAAATCGCAAAACCAATAGTTAAAATTATCTCGATTTCGAAGTGGAACACGGTGTTGGAATAGCCTAAAAAGGCTCTAACATGGCGCCGTCTGTGGGAATCGAACCCACGACCACGTGGTTAAAAGCCACGCGCTCTACCGGCTGAGCTAAGACGGCTTGTTGCATAAGCTCTCTATCTTATTTGAGAAATCTGTTATTTTTTCTCTCCGAACTCTTCGTCTTTCTCTGCTCTTGCAGCACTTTTCCCGTTTAAAACAAATCCTCAATTCTTCCTCATTAATTTCAGAGAGTAAACCTCCTTCCACCCCCTTAATTTCTGAATATGTTTGTGAAGTTTCAACATTCAGACTCCAATTGTCTGCGCATATTTAATTCCATAAAAACTACACCACCAAATGTTGGGCTTTCTGTTACTCCACCAATCCATATATCCGGCGACAAAATCAAACAGAAGCAGAAGCCGCAGGTTCTTGAGTGTCCGAATGGTAAGAAAAATGGTTTTGTCAAAGGCCCTCGTAGAGAAATCGAGAAAATTATCAGTTCTGGTGGTAGTTTTGGAGCTCAGGATGGTGTCTTTAATGGCAGACATGGGGTTATTGAGAAAGAAGACGTGAGTAAAGCTGGTTGCTTGGATGATTTTGATGGTGGGAGGGAGAGAATTGGGAGTGTTGAGGTGAATTTGATGGCTGCTGATGCAATTAATGTTGCGGAGGTGGAACTGTGTAGTCGTAATTCAGTGACGGAGGATGTTAAAAATGGTGTTTATGGGAAGGAGAAAGTGAAGCAGAATGGTTTTGTGAGGAAAAAAGGTTGGGGTAGTGGGAGTTATGGTAGAAGTGGGGATGTGGTGAAAACGCACACCAAGTGTTCGACGAAATGGGGGAGGTATGGAGGGTGTGTTCCTGCGATGTTAGAAGCCGTTGAGACGATTAATGACTTGGATGAGGCGTTGAGGCCGTGGCAAACGACGTTGACTAATAAGGAACGGAGTATACTGTTGAAGGAGCAGCTTAGGTGGGAAAGGGCAATGGAGATTTTTGAGTGGTTTAAGAGAAAAGGATGTTATGAAGTGAATGTTATTCATTACAACATAATGCTTAGGATTCTTGGCAAAGCTCGAAAATGGTGTGAGGTGGAGAGGTTGTGGGATGAGATGGGGACGAAAGGGATTAAGCCGATAAATTCAACTTATGGTACTTTGATTGATGTCTATAGCAAAGGAGGCCAACGGGACAAAGCAATGAAATGGTTAGAGTTGATGAATGAGCGTAAAATGGAGCCGGATGAGGTTACCATGGGAATTGTAGTTCAGATGTATAAAAAGGCGGGGGATTTTAAGACGGCTGAAGAGTTCTTCAAGAAGTGGTCGTGTAATAACTCCGTGATGGAGGCGCGTGGAAGTGCTAAATCAAGAAGATCTATGAATGCTAATGTTGTGTGTGTAGGCTCGTATACGTACAATACATTGATCGATACATATGGAAAAGCTGGCAAACTGCAAAAAGCAAGTGAAACTTTTGAAGAGATGCTAAAGAAAGGTGTTGTGCCAAATACGGTTACTTTCAATACTATGATTCACATGTATGGTAATAATGGCCAGCTAGATGAAGTAGCTTCACTGATGCAGAGAATGGAGGATGCTAAATGCTCGCCTGATACACGAACGTATAATATCCTCATATCGTTACATGCTAGGCATAATGATATAGAATTGGCAGGAAAGTACTGGAAGAAGATGAAGGAGATTTCTCTTGAACCTGATGCTGTAACTTATCGAACGCTTCTGTATGCGTTTGCAATTAGGCATATGGTAGCTGAAGTAGAGGAGCTTATATCAGAGATGGATGAACGGGGATTAGAGATAGACGAATTTACGCAATCTTCTTTGACAAGAATGTACATAGAAGCAGGGTTGTTGGAGAAGTCGTGGTCGTGGTTTGAACGGTTCCATCTTGGTGGGAATATGACTTCTGAGTGTTACTCTGCCAACATTGATGCTTATGGGGAGAGAGGGTATATTTGTCAAGCCCAGAAAGTATTTGATTGCTGTCTGCAAGTAAAGAAATTGACTGTCGTTGAGTTTAATGTGATGATCAAAGCGTATGGCGTTAGTAAGAAATTCGAGCAGGCGTGTGGCTTATTCGACAGTATGGAGAAACATGGTTTGATTCCAGATAAATGTGGCTATAATTCGATTGTACAAATGCTTGCTAGTGCAGATTTGCCTCAAAAGGCGATAATTTATCTTAGGAAAATGCAGGAGGTTGGATTGGTGTCCGATTGTGTTCCATATTGCGCTGTTATATCGAGCTATGCAAAATTGGGTGATATGGACATGGCAGTCGGATTATACAAGGAGATGATTGGATATGGTGTAAAGCCTGATGTCATTGTTTACGGTGTCTTAATAAACGCTTTTGCTGAAACGGGGAGTGTCCAAGAAGCGATGCATTATGTTGACACGATGAGAAACCTAGGACTGCCGATGAATGCTGTCGTATGCAAGTCATTAATCAAGCTCTATACAAAAGTGGGGTACTTGAAAGAAGCAGAAGAAGCATACAAGACACTTCACTCATTTGAGCCGAATCTTGATGTTTACTCCTCAAATTGTATGATTGATCTGTACAGTGAGCGCTCGATGTTGTCAGAAGCAGAAGAGATTTTTGACAACTTGAAGCAAAATGGTGACGCAAACGAGTTTACATATGCTATGATGTTGTGTATGTACAAGCGGAACGGGAGGTTCGTGGAAGCTTTTTGGATTGCAAAAAAGATGAGAGAATTAGGGCTTATGAGTGAGTTGTTGAGTTATAATCTTGTGCTTGGATTTTATGCATCTGATGGGAGGTATAAGGAGGCAGTAGCCACTTTTGCTGAGATGCTCAAATCTCTTGTCCCGCCCGATGACACTACATTCAAATCACTCGGGATTATTCTCTTGAAATGTGGAGTTCCTAAGGCTGCTATTGAGAAGCTCGACAAGATGAGGAAGGAGGACACGGAGAGTGGCTTGCAGGCGTGGGTTTCGACCCTCTCGTCTGTCATTGACATGGCTGATGATTGTGATGTTACTGATGATGATGTCTAGTTTGTGTTTGTCTTAGTGAAGACATCAATATTATCTATGGTGGGATGAAATCCTTCCGGTGAGAACTGAAGGATATAATCAGCGTTTTTACAGAGACGAAGCGATCGGCTCTATATAAGGAAGCTAAAAGTTCAGGAAACTGTTCAAGGATGTGAGTTTAGATAGGGCCAAATATGGCATATGCTTAGTTTTCCTAGTGATTCTTGACTTGGATTGAAATATAAGCTCATGTTTACTTTACTAGATTCGGTAATGAAAAAAGATACATTAGATCGAACTGAAAAAGTTTTTTATTTTCTTCTCTATTGCAAGAAACTTGCAAGATATCTATTTTTGTTTCGAATTGTGTTTGAGTTTGTGCGTCGCGTATTATGTTCTTATGCAACCTTTCATTTTTCATATTTCGATAGAGAATGCCTTGTCGGGGTATTGATGTGGATCGCCTTGTTTTAGTGATCATTAAAATAGCTCGTCCTAGATCTATATTTCAATCAATAATGACTGTATAGTACTGATATTTAAGCAGTTCCTTTTTAGTTACTTCCTGTCTGATGAGGATGTGGTAAGAACATGCTATTTATAGGTCTCGCTCAACGGATCAAAGGTACGCCGACGATAACAGGCTGATAACTCCCAATAGCTGTTATTGACCGAGTCATTTGGCACCTCGATGTCGACTCATCACATCCGGTCAATGGTACTTCCAGAAGTTCAAGTGGAGTGGGAAAACAAGCAGAGTATCCAGGTACATATCCATTTCTCTGTTTGCTCTACATAGAGAATTACGACGAAATAATATTTTAAGAAAATTGTAAAGGTTGGATATCCTCTTCTTTATCTTTCTCTGATCTCTTAAACAGTATCACTCTGCCGTCTGCCATGTATTGACACAATCCGGAATAATTTCGACAACGAAAAATGCCCATGTAATGAGCCTATATATTCCCACCTTCTTGTTCTTAGTCATATCATCTCTTCTCAACACACTAGACTCTTCTTTTCTTGATCTTTAATATTCTGTCATGGCTGTAACCACATTCACAGACGAATACACTTCACCGATTGCTCCTTCAAGGATCTTTAAGGCCTCGATTGTTGATTCGCACAACTTGATTCCGAAGCTCCTGCCGCAAGCCATTGAAAGCATTGAGATTACTCAAGGTGATGGAGGTGCAGGGAGCATCAAGCAGATCAACTTTGCTCAAGGTGCGTTTCGTCTTTTATCCATTTTGTTTCCTTCCCTTTGTAGTTTGTTGCCTCCTAATTTCGGCCCAGTTTAACCTCGCCCTGTCCTTGTTGGTCCAATCCGCCTGACATTTTACACGAGCTAGACCGAAAGATCTTAGCGGAAAGTATCATTAGCTCCAGCAGAGCTAATCCTGTGGGCCTATGGCCCGACAAGTCACAGGTCGCTCACTATCTTGACAATCTTAGTATATTTTAGGGGAATTGACTGAAATGGATTCACTAATTTTCAGTCCAATAGAAGTTAGGCCCAACCCAACATTAGGGGTGACAATTTGGATCGTCGAGTTGGGTACGTATTCGATTTTGAGTCGATTCGGGATTTATATAAAAAATATATTTAAAACATATAATTATTATATTTTAAGATAAATTATTGGTTTCAGGTCAAAATTGGGTTTATTGAATTTGTGTCGAGTTGGTTTCTAGTTTCTCTCAGTAAATTTAGATCGTGTCTAGTCGGGTTCGTCGTATCGGGTTAGGGATTGTCACTCCTACCCGACATATGGGTAAGCCTGACAGGCTGGGCCAGTCTAGTATGGGGCCGCCAAACCACCACGTAGTAACTCTACTTGGCAGTCTCTTGAATTGTGCAGTCTCGGCGCTGGACCCCAGTTTGCCGTCCATCTTATTCTCACGCCCCGTACAACATTGTTTTCTGGTTGTTAAGCAAGCATCAACTAGTACTGCAATAATGAAACCACAACAAGTTAAGCATTGTTGATTTGTGAATGCAGGTAGCCCTTTGAAGTATGTGAAGTACCGGGTGGACGAGCTAGACGAGAAGACACTCACATACTGCTACACGTTGGTAGAAGGCGATTCGTTGGCAGACAAACTGGAGAAGATAACGTACGAGGTTAAGTTCGTGGAGTCGGGTGATGGCGGCTCGATTTCGAAGGTTACAAGCAAGTACTTCACTGTGGGAGATTTTGGTCTGAAAGAAGAGGAAATTAAGGCAGGGAAAGAGAGGGTTTTGGGAATGTACAAAGCTGTGGAAGCTTTCTTGGTCCAAAACCCAGATGCCTATGTTTGATGTTATTTCTGTATCAGCTTTTCTGGTAAATAAGTCCTGCAACTTTTTGGAGGATTCTAATAATATCATATGTTGAATAAAATGTTTAAATTCTTGAATTTTTTTTGGCATTAAGAGCTCATCATTTATTTGGGTCCTTCTATAATACACCTAGTGTATTAATACACCTAATCATGACAATCCTTGGATCTTCTTAATGCAATCTTAGCCATTAAATTATTTAACCACTTACCTATTCAATAGGTATCAAGATTCTAATGACTTAAACAAATAATGTTTTATTATTATTAGTAGTAGTATTTCATATTTTACTTCTTAATTTTATATTCAATTAAATAATCATAGGATTTTAATAAACTATTTTCATTCATTTAATATTTTTTAAGATATTAATTATTTTGAAAGTTAAGAATATTTACTACACGGTTAATATTTACTTGAAAAGTATTTTTATTTTGTAATTTGATTAATTTAAATAAGTAAGGTATTAATTACTTTGAGAAGTATAAGTATTTATTATGTGCTTTATATTTACTGAAAATATTTTTAATTTTGTAATTTTAGTTAATTTGAATAAGATCTAGTTTACGGATTGAATACTTTTATACATATATTTCTTTTATAAAAAAAGGTACATTTTAATTTACAATATCTTAGATTTTACGTTATCATTATGGAGTTATTAAATACTTGTTAACTTTTAAATATAAATTTCATATTCATATAACAATTTTTTAAGTTCTTATGTGAAAATTCTAAAATTTATTTTCAAATATTTTCTTATGGTAAGATAATCTAAATTATTTACACAGTTTATTTTCTAGATATACCTTCTGATCTTAACAAAAGTTATCAATCTTGTTCCAAATTTTTCGTTAAAATTATTTCGCTTCGTAGCATCTTGGTCTGCCGTTTCAGAATATTTTAGAATAAATTTATATATTTTACCTTATAATATTTCAAATTAGGGTCAATTACATAAATCAGCTTGTACTATACTCATTTTGTTACTTTGGAACCTAAACTTTTATTTTTACCCATTACAACTTGTACTCCACTTCTTTTACAAAATTACAACCTCCAATGACAATTTATGGCAAGAAAATAAAATAAAATTAAAAACTATAAAGTTATTTTCTTAATATCTAAAATTATTTTTAAACTCTAAAAATTAATTTAAAATATCTTAAAATAAACTTAAAACCTTGGAACTATTTTTACAAAATTTAATTTTATTTAAAAAGTTTAAAACAATTTATAAAAAATATATAAATAAATAAAAAATCAGAAAAATTATTTTTTTTAAAAAGATAGTTAATTCTCTTACATAAAATCTACATCTGTTAATATTGACATGTTACCAATAGCATATTAACATATATCCACGATAAGTGTACGATACTATTCCATAACTTATTGTCATGCTTCAATTTTATTTGTATTACAATTGAATTAATTAAACATCATCTAACATCTATCAACTCCTACTCTCTTTTTTTAACTAACGATAACCGAATCATCTACACAGTGTTTGTTAATAATTTTACGTAGTCGACCTAAAAAATAAAAAAGAATTATAATATCATATCATTTTTGTATTCTTCCTTGAATTTTAATACAATATACTGATACAATATTGCCATGTTTAAAAGAAGTATTATTAATTTTTTTAGGGACAAGAAGTATTATTAATATTAATATTATATAAAGCTAGATTGTTTTTTTGACACAACATGGATTCATAAGTTTACTCATACATATTTTATATTTTATAAATAACCTATAAACTCGTAACTCGTAATGAGATGACATATTTTTATTATATATACGAAACTGCATTAATTATTTTGAAAAATAAAAATGTATATTAGTTATTTATTATTATTTATGATTTTTTTTTGCATGGTTGGGATTGTAAGAAAATATCAATATTAATCCATTATTAGATCTATAAAGAAATTAGGTAAATGTGTTATGGGTCATACACAATTGATTAAAAACAAATAAGAAATTACTTGTTGCTAACCTACTATAGTAGGTAAAAGATATAGGTGTATTAATACACTAGGTGTATTATAGAACTACCCCATTTATTATACCTGAGAATTAGAGGCGACAAAATTAGCCCGGTGTAATGGGCTAGTACAGTCCTCTAATAATTCTAATACGGAAATATAATTTAAAAGATGGAAAGTTTAATTAGAAGCTAATTTGCAAATTAAAAAAAAAAAATTATAAATAAGGTTTATAAAAAAATTATAATAATAAATTTATAAATTATTTATATATTTGATTAATTAGCATCGAGTTAGGAGTAAATTAAGCAATTTCTTTTATCCAATTCAATTTCGGCAAATTTAATTAAGTATTGTACTGTTCATAACAACATTAATATTATAATATTATAAGTGGGAATTTTATTTATTTACCAAATTAAGTGAACTCGCTGTTACACTGACAGGCCCTGTTCAATGTCGCCCCTGGCTTCAATTAAAACTTTTTCCTTTTAAAGTTATAAGTTTGATAATAATAATAATAAAAAAACACGTAACAATTAGGGGTGTGCATGGTACGATGTGAATCGAATATTTGAAAATATCTAAATCCATATCAAATTTAGGCTATTTAAAAAGTGAGTATCTATCACCGATCCAAAAAATCGGGGCGGTACGGTACGGCTATTTATTTTTTTCAGGACAGTTCGGTTTAGAAATTTCGGATCTAACGGTTCAGAAATTTTGGACCTAACGGAACGGTTAACTGAACCGAAATTTCTGAACCGGTGGGTCTGAAATTTTTGAACCGAATTATCCCGAAAAAAATAAATAATCGCACCGTCCCACCCCGATTTTTCGGATCGGTGATAGATACTCACTTTTTAAATAGCCTAAATTTGATATGGATTTAGATATTTTCAAATATTCGATTCACATCGTATCGTGCACACCCCTAATTGTTACGTGTTTTTTTTATTAATATTATTATTATTATTATTATTATTATCAAACTTATAACTTTAAAAGGAAAAAAAAAAGAAAAAAAAAAAAGAAAATGTAAAAGCGCCTATGCCACGGGCGTCTTCTTAAAAAAAAAAAAAAAGTTTTAATTGAAGGCCAGGGGCGACATTGCTACAGGCGAGTTCACTTAATTTGGTAAATAAATAAAATTCCAACTTATAATATTAATGTTGTTATGAACAGTACAATAATGCTTAATTAAATTTGCCTTCAATTTCACTAAAAACCCTACTAAAAAGTTTTAGTGGATTTGACCGAGACAACATGCGAATTCGAGTTTGACCCGTCCTCATTGTCATCTTGTGAAATACTCTCTCCGTCCCACTCAGTTTGCACATTTTTTGTTTCGGTGTATTCCATTTAGTTTTGCACACCCTTAAAGAAAAATTTATCTTACAATTTTCATCCTCAAAATCTTCACCCTCAATCTCCACCTTTAAAAAAATCAACAAAAACAAAAAACAATTTTTACTTAATATACGTATGCGTCCCTACGTGCAAAACTGAGCATACGGAGGAAGTAAAGGGCAGGAAAAAGCTAGGGACTAATGTAGAAAATAGCGATAATTGAGTGGGTAGAGTGCAATTAACGAAGTTGTTAATTTCATGCCTATGACGTGAGTTATTGGACATAAGTGACATAAGTAGGAAATACGACGGCGTTTACCCTTGCATAAAGCCGAAGAATTCGAGAAATTAAATCATCCAAAATGGGCCACGGCGGATACGGCAAGCGCCGCGCAGTCGCCGCCGAGCGGAAGAAACCCGCCGGCCAGCGGCGGCCTAAAACCCTAGCGGTGGACAAGAAATCGAAGGCGAACAAACCTAAATCGGTTTCTCTCAAAAATCAGATACGTTCGCTTGAGCGTATGCTCCGCAAAGTATATCTCTTTCTCTCTCTTAATTTTAATAGTCCGTCGTCAAACTCCAACACACACACACTGTATATGTGTGTATGTACTTGTACCGTTTTTAGGATTTATGTGCATATAATAGCTACAGAAACAATTTTCAATTAATTAGTTCATTTTGCGGCATTGGTCGCTGATTGATGTTGGTGTTATGAAGTTTGTAGGCGGAGCATATTACTGTTTGTGTCTGCATTATGTATTTTAACTGTTGGTCTTCTGTGATTGACTAGCTTCATTTTGATGTTACGTGAAGAACTTGTTATTTCGAAATAAACGAATGGAAATTAGGGGTTTTTAGTTGAAAAACGTACTTGTTGTTGGATGTAAGCTTGTAGAGAAGGAGTGGGCTCTATTTTCACCTTCTTGTTCCTTCAGTTTTGGTAGTGAGAGTGGGAGCTTGTCGAAGGTTTAATTGTTGAGGAAATATTTGTATTAGCTTTGGGATGACGGTTATTAGAGACTGTTTTGCACTTTGATTGATTAGCAGCTTCTTTCTATTTTTCTTTGTTTTATGAAATGAAAAGAGCCTGTGAAATTATGAGTTGCACTTTATGTGATAATCAATCCCTTGTCTTTTCTGTACATTGGGCATCCAGTTGTTCACTTTTGAGTTGCGTGCTACTGCTAGATCCTTGCTGTTTACGTCATGCGTAAATGGCTTTTGTTCATGGACTTGGACTGTATTGCTTTGAATATTCTTTTAAGTTGTTAATACACGCAAATGGATTTGGTCACTTTGTTGTTACGGACCTCTCTTTATCTCTCTCTCTCTCTGAATGCTGTAGTAAATCTGTATATCTAAACACACAGGATCTGCCAAGTGAAGTGAAGGAGGCTCAGGAGAAGAAGTTGGAGGAACTCAAAAAGCAACAAGATATTCACAATCGCCTGGCTGTGGAGCGCAAAATATTTTTGCGAAACAAAAAGATCAAATTTTTTGGTGAGTAGCGCTCCCGTTAGGGCATTGTAGTCTGTATTTTGGTTCAAACCCCATTTCTTGATGCTGTTGACAATGTGATAAATTGTTGTGCCTTGTGAATGACCTTTAGTTTCATTTTTTATGTGTAGAGAGAAGAAAGATTGAGAGAAGAATAAGACGGTTGGAGAAACAACAGCGTGCGTCAAGTGGTCAGGCTCAAGAAACAGACATTGCCAACCAACTCTCCAAATTGAAAGAAGATCTTGAATATGTCAAGGTATCGTAAGGAATACTACAGAGCATAAACTCATCCTCTTATTTTCACTCTTTGGCATGTCGTAGCTCTGTTTTAGTTGGTACCGATCCTCTCCGCATTTTCTTTTCCCCTTGTAAGCCAAGGCATTTATAACATTTCACATGGAAAGCAAGGAGCAATTATTGTCTCTAGTGATAAGTGAGGACACTAACACGAAATCTGTAACCTTACAATTGGATATTAACTTGTGATGGGACTTAAAATTTGTCAGCAGAATTCTTTGCACACTTCAAAATTTCACTTTGATGTTTTCTTTAGAAAAAAAAAAAAAGAAAATCACTTTGATGTTGCCTTGAGCTATGACACTCTTCTCATGCTTGCGAAAGATTGTCCTTTTTCCATAGTAGTTATGAGCAACAATTTGGAAAATCTTTAACGCTTGACGGTTTTAAATCGGGGAATTATTATGTCATTACTACAAGCAACAGTTTTGAATTGGAAGTACTTGATTATTGGGTTTGTGATGTGTGTGTGTTTGTTCGTTGATAACAAGTGTTTGGTTGTTCCCACACGGCAAGGGTTGGTGGTTCCCGGGAGCGAGGGTAGAAATGTAACTTTGAAGGAAATTATGTTTTGCTTGACATTGTTTTTCGTCCAGATTGATCCTGCGCAATAAATTCTTTATATTTTCTTACTTTTGAAATATTAAATTGCAGTTCTTCCCCAAAACTGAGAAGTATGTCTCCTTGTTTATGGGAGGCGATGAGGCAGAAATTGTAGAAAAAAGAAATAGTTTGCGTAAGCAAATTAAGGCTAATCTGATTGCTGCTGCAGCTAGCGGAAAGGAGTTGGAAGGTACTTCATACTCAACTTTTACATGTAATTTCGCTCAAGATAAAATATCAGAGTCGAAAACACATTCATTGCCTTTTCACGTTTTAGTCTTTTCCTTGGGCAAGTATCTTAATTCATGCCAATTTGGTTGAGGACAGATCCTTCATTGCATCCCCTGAAAAGCAATAGTTCATCTTTTGGTTATTTGAAACTCAAAAGCATATCTATTTAAAAATAGAAGTGAATAAACATAAAATAACGAATAAACGGTGAACTACTGAAAGATAGTTTTTCTGTCACTTAATATGTGAATGAAGATATTTTTTAGCTGCATTACGTGGAACCTAGCTTCTTTTTTCACCTTACTATAGTCCTAATTGTTGCTTCCAATTGGGCATTCTATGCTGCTGAAGATATCATAATCTCGTAATTTCTCACCATGCATGTGCCTTTTCGTCTCTCAGCACAAGTTCATGTATATATATGTTTATTTGTTTCCTTTCCCTTTGTCACCTTAATTGTGTAGTACTACATTTAACTTGAACTTGTGTAACAGAAACCGGGAGTGAGGACGATGGTCTGTTGGATCCCAGTGATGATGATTTCTTCGTAAATGGAAGCTCTAGTGACGAGGCTGATGCGGATGATGAGTGGAGTGCGAGGTATCTATATTATTCAATATTTGGTTTTATTCACACTTTTTTTCAGAAGCAAATTGTGCTGTTACTGTATTAACTCAGTGGCTGAGCCATTAAGTTCGATAAGTGACTGTCATGAGCCCACATTAGATGAATCTTGTTTGGTAGGAAGCTATTGAGTAACGTTATAAAAAATTAAGGCACTCAGTGAAGTGCTTCATATCTCCTGGGGTACGGCATAAGAGCATTTCCGCATTAAATGTGTAAAAGGATCAACATTTGTCGCCGTTGAGATAAAAGCAGAGCTATTTTTTGGTTCCTCCACTGTGTTCATATTTGAAAGAAATGAGGTAAATAAAGATAGTAATAAAAGGAAAAGTCTTGACAGAGTTGAAAGCTTATTGCTCATTCAACTAAAAGAAACCGCAAAGCCTTGGCTATACTAAAAGAATGATATGAAGAAGCCAGCATTACTGTCATACAAGTAACTTTGAAGGGACAAAATCCTTGAGAATAAGAGAACAATTGTTAAATGGGACAATTGGTTTCTCCATGATTTTCTTGGCAATTACTAGCTAGATTTTGTTACAAGGATTATTGGACAGAATCCGAACATGCCCCGCACCCGCGAAACATAAAATAATAATAATAATTTTCAAAAAGAAAAAAGAAAAAAGAAAAAGAGAGTACGGTTCCCCGTGTTATGTGTTTGGTTCCCAGGGGTGCCCACCTGCGTGGATTGCCAAATACAAAGGATTTCATATCAATTCACTTCCTCCATCCAAACTTAACCTTAAAAATTTGCAGGGAGCAAGCCTCTAGTGCCTCGGGTAAAGCAGCATCTGGAATGTCCAGTGACGAAAGGAATCAGGTTGGCAATTTGTTTATCACATGCGTATGGTTCTCTTATATATAGCATATAATTTCCCCTCATTCTTCACCATGTTTGTGCAGAGGCAGATCTCTGCTCGTGCGCTAATGCCTCCTCCCGGTCCATCTGGCAAGCCATTTTCGAATCCAATCAGGAATAAATCAAGATTTGCAGGATCATCCTCAAGTAAGAAATCGTATGATAGAAACGAAATATCCACATCAAGCAACACATCCAGTGGCGTTAGTGGATCTTCCTTCGTAAAGAGAGGCCCTGTGGATTCGGCCACTGGAAACAGTAGTAATTTAAGCTCTAACTCGGATGCTAGAAAACCTAAAAGAAAGAGGAGACCCAAGAAGAAGAAGCAGTAGTTGGGTATCTAGTACTCTTTTGACAATTTTCAATCTTGATGTTGCATTTCTTACTATACATTGTTGGGATTTTAGATTTCATTTCGTGATTTATCTTTAACATTGTTGTCGATCTTGTCATAGCATGATCGTCTGTTTGTTCGAGTATCGGTTGCTAAACTATGAAGAGATCTAGTGTTGTATAATGCTCGTGTGGTATAAGTATTTTTCGCATGCTCCATCTTGCATCTCTGAATCAAATTACCTTCGAAACCGAAATGTTGTTTTTGACTTATTTGAAGGGATGAGTTATCTATGATAACGTGATGCTATAACTTCGACTTGGTTCTTGTATTGCATGACAACCACTGGTGTTAGGGTGGGTTCCGGCGAGTTTTTGCAGGTTTGGATTTCCAGGTCGGGTACCTGTTACATTAGGTACCGGTTAAAATATCCAATCTTGCCGGTACAATCTCCCATCTTCGCGAGTATTTGTTCCGGTGGGTCGGGTTTTGCTTAAAGCTACTTTTTTTCGATTGAATCTGGTTTTGCTTTTATAAGGTTGTTGAAAGATTTGTAGAATTATGATTGATTTTTCTAAAATAGGATACCTAAAAAAATTTCACCGGCCCACGAGAGATGCAAGTTGGATTTGGATATAACCTAATACCCGCCGGTTAGACCGAACCCGCTGGTCTAACCGAACCCGTCTTTAGAAAGTCCACCCGGATTAGCGTATACACGGTTAGACATACACCAACGTGATTGTGTGTTCAATTAGTGGTGGATGTTGCATCTAGTGTAATTCATTGGGTATAGATTTATCTTTGACTATACCCTTCCGTCCCATGAGAGTTTGCACGTTTGAGCGGACAAATATATTAAGAAAAAATTATTTTTTATTTTTTGGTTGACTTTTTTAAAGGTGGAGATTGAGGACGGAGATTGTGAGAGAAATTTCATTTTTAAGGTGTACGAATTGATGTGGAACGTACTAACAAGAAAAATGTGCAAATTTAATTGGGACGGAGGTAGTATCATTCTCCTCCGGAGGTTTTATTTTGAGGCTTGAGATAATTCAACTATCCAACTAATCAAGATAAAGGAGTGGGGGTAGTGGAATTTTTTAATCTTTTACACGATTTGTTATATGATATAACTCATGGATAAAGATATTTTCTAATACATATCTTATGATTACTTTTTGAGATTGTATGTGGAGATGAGAGGGATTTTTACAGAGATGTGCTGGTGGAAATTCATCGACTCTTATTTTAATTAATGGATAACTATAGAAGAAGTCATTGAGGGTAAGTGTGTTTATGAGTACTTGATAATTATTGGGAGTCATTGGGAGGATAAGTATTTCAAACTTATCTTGGATTAGTTATATGAAAAAATTATATTTAATTTCTGTATGGTTCAAACAAACAAGCTTATCTATTAAATGTTATATATTCAGTAAAAGGGGCCCAAATAAATTGGATACTATTTTGACATTTAGTAAATTATATCTAATTATCTTATAGTAATTACTAAATTCTATTATGGAACACTACACTCGTAAATGATAGAATTAGTTTTATTTATTTTTGCATTTATCTTATAGTATTTTGACATTTAGTAGATTATATCTAATTATCTTATAGTAATTGGATACTATTTTGACATTTAGTAGATTATATCTAATTTAATTGTTATGGGGTTTCATAGTGGCGCCTTTGCAGACTGTTATTCTTCCTCTTAGATTCCGCCTTAAGCTCATTCCCTCACCTCCGTGCACGGCGGCGTAGAATATTACGGCTTGTGAAGAAATCACGACGCAGCTCTGAAACCCTAAACTTTCTTTAAAAAAATTAAGGTTGCTATATTTCTTGCACACATTCTTCCTTTTATTTTTATTTATTTTCACTGTAGTTCTTGTCGAATTGAAATCCTCATTGTAAACTCTTCTTGAAGAATTGAGCGCGCGTTAGCTGCTATTCTGCATTTATGAATGAAAAATCATATGTTTAGCATTAACCTGGTTGATTCTGTAATCTTGTAAATGGAGAAGTGTGTGTATTCAAAGCTGGTTTTCTACGACTTTTGCACATTGGTACAACTGGTCAGTTGGCTGATATCTTTACTAAACAACTCGGTGGCCCGCAGTTCGCCTGGATTCTGTCCAAGTTTCGATTGACTCTACCAATCTCACCTTGAGGGGGGTGAAGAAGTATAAGTCTGTTTGCTCTGCTATAAGTCTGTTGCATCTTATTAAGCTTGTTGCAGCTTATTTCTTATTTCTCATTTGGATTGAGTATACTGCTTTCCATAAACAAGCCTAGCTTAGTTGGCAATAGTAAGATGTGTTGCTGATGATTCATAGTTTGATTAGTTAGAACACCTCAGCTTGGCCAATCGAATTAGTTGTTAGTAGCATATAAATACTTTGTAACAATTTTCAGATTATAGAATACATTTCAAATTTCAGGGGAAATATTTTCCCTCTCAAACTCTATACCTTATTACATAGTGGCTTACTTGTTTTAGTCCCTTTCTGCTTAATGAATTTTCAGGTAACAGAAGAAGGATGACTCCTGTCTCATCTAAGCGTTATACAGGTTATCCTTTTGTTGTTTTGTGTTTGTGTGTTTATGGAAATCATTTATACTGTCATTTGAGTATGTGTAAGTACGATGCATATCTGTGTCTGATTTTCTTAATGAATTTATTTGAGTTTCAGATGATGTGAGTCTGTTGATGGTACTAATTGACACGAATCCGTTCTTTTGGAACTCTCTCAAGTCTACTCTCCCTTTCTCGAAGTTCCTCACTCATGTAATTTCCTTTCGTTTCTTAAGTCATGTCTCTTTCTTACAAGAAGGTGCTTTATCTTCAAATTTGGCATGTGAAACTAACAGGCCCAATTTTGTGGCAGGTACTTGCATTCTTGAATTCCATACTTTTGCTGAATCAGCTGAACCAAGTTGTTGTGATAGCAACGGGTTATAATTCTTGTGATTATATATTTGATTCCTCAGACTCACAGAGCCAGAACCAACGGGCTGAGCATTTGCTGCAGAAATTGGAGGAATTTGTGGACAAGGATGAGTCACTATGTCGTGAGGGCTCGGTGGATGGCTCAGGGTTCTCACTCCTCTCTGGCTCCCTCTCGATGGCCCTGTGTTGTATCCTTCTGGAAACTGATTTCCTTTTCTATTGTTTGGAAATTCATTTATTGTGCAACCTAGTTTTGTTGCGCCTGTATAAATTTTGAGAAAGAAATGTTTTCTGTAACTTTGGATCAATTAGATATCCAGAGGGTTTTCCGATCAGGGCCGCTTCATCCACAGCCTCGGGTGAGTTATATTGGTTTCTTAAGAAATGTTCTGACAGTAATTAAGAGAAAAACTAGAAAGCTATGGCTTTTCAATTATATCAATAATTAGGAACTTTACTAATCTAGTGGTGTATTTTTTGAGGTGTAAAGTAATACAATTTAATGTATGATGGGCAGGATAGTTTTTTAGGATAGTAGATGAGACGCAAACTGGAACTATTGCAAAACTATAAGGCAGACCACACCATTCATCAATGCTGAAAGTAAAAGGACGTCTGGTAAGGAAACACAAGTATAGTTTCAAGAAAGTAAACTGAAATTCGAAAAAAGAAGTTTTTTAATCGAATTAAGAGGAAGTGTAGGAAGTATTTGTACGACTTCTTGGACAACAGAGATTAGAAGGATGTCTTGATTGTACATACTTTGGTTAAGCACTCTACTAGAAGTTTTGCGACCACTATCATAGTAGTCAATTTCAACCACTCAGTCTCTCTCTGCTAATAACTTGCTAGAGTTTGAGGATTTTCTTTCAAGAAATTTTGCCCTGGAAAGGGAGAAAGATGGGATGAATTTTAACCGTTTCAATAAATAAAATAGAAGGAAATATGGGATTCTTGTAGAAGTTCAGTAGAATACTTTAAGAACTTATGGTAGAATTAATCCCAAAAGCCCTTGAAGAAAGGTTGCTCCAAGTGGCTTGGACCCACATTCTAAGATATACTTTAGTGAGACTATACTTATGATCCCGTATATGACACTCATCCTAAAAGCTAGGATGTAGGTTTTGAGAGGGTACTTAAGAGGTCATAATTTCACATGCTATGCCCATACCTTAGCAAGGTGGGATTAAACTAAGATTCTACAATATAAGAAATTTCCCATTTGGCAACATGTGCTAGAGCACTAGTCTCGCTCTGACACCAATATTTGCAACAACTTGAGTAGAAATCATCCTAGAGTCTAGCATGTAGAGAAGTGGTCAGTTGGTGAGGTCGACGTGCTAATACTATAATTGGGCAATGTAGAACTCAACCATGATACTTGGAATGCACTTCTTGTTATGTGACCTTAATTTTCTACATTCATTTCGGTGGAAATGCTAGTCGTGAACGGTTTTCTGAATGATGTAATTCTGTACTAATTGTTTTCCAAAGTGAGTGCCTTGTATTTATTTCCTGCATGGCATTTATATTCTGTAATATCTAGAACCTATAGCTGATGAAGTAATGCTTGAATGACAGATATTATGCTTGCATGGATCTCCAGATGGACCTGGACAGTATGTAACTTGGTTGTTCGGTTATCTAAGATCATTTTAGTTTTCAATTGGTATTTATGCTAAAAGTCTTGCCATGTGCAGATATGTTGCAATCATGAACTCAATTTTCTCTGCTCAGCGTTCAATGGTAAATATTGAAAATTAGTTTTCTGTTCTAATGTATCATTTGCTGCAATGGTATCTTTAAAGCTTTCATTTGATACTATCGTTGTAATCTGTCTGCATGTGCAGCAGTAGTTGGATTTTTTTTGGCTTCCTAACCAAATATTTGAGCTGGAGAACAAACATTAAATTTGGTTGCTTGGTTTATGTGATTCTGTAGATCTTGTGACTCTATTTATCCTTAATTTTTATGGCTTTATGATGATTGTTGAGACAGCCAAAATGATCTTTAAGTACGATATCAACCTTCATATTCTTGACCATAGGAATGCATTTGCATTTTCTTCAGTTAGTTCCAGTATGATCTGCAATCATCTTTCTTTTGTTCCTCCTTATGTAATATTTAATAATAATAATAATAAATTTATTTATTTATTTTATTTTATTCAATTTCGTTTTTACTTTCATAACTGGCACTCGAAGCATTTCTTTATTTAATTTTTTTTTTCTGTTTCACTTGCATAATTGGCGCTAGAAACATGCTAAGCGGCTAACTGCCAAAAGTGGCTTCTTTTTGGCTTTATTGCTCCTAAGATCCTGTCATGCAATAATGTTAAATCGTACATGAATGTCTGCTGATATCTCTACCTTTGTTCCTCGTTCAGGTTCCTATAGATTCGTGTGTAATAGGAGCTCAAAATTCTGCTTTTCTACAGCAGGTAGTATATTTGTAAGATGTTAAAAATTAGTCGCCAATTTCACTAATGATATATTTTTTTCATGGTTTTTTGGTTGCTAACGGTGCATATTTTGCTACAGGCTTCTTATATAACTGGTGGCGTATATATGAAGCCTCATATACTGGATGGACTGTTTCAATATCTTTCTGTAAGTACTGTCTCATATTGGCAAAAACGAAATCATAAATTAGTGTTTTTATGGATTAATGTTGTGAGAGATGAAACATTCAATTTGTTGATTTCTTTTGGAGACGAATGCTTTCTAATAGGATTAGTTTCTCTACTTTTAGTATTTTAATGATCAGAGAATAAGAGTCTTGTTTCAAAATCTGATGTCCCATTTTATTAGTCAAAAAAAATATTAATTTTAATTTCACGATTAAATATAAATATGACTGTATAAGTCAAACCAACAAATTAAATAACTTGTATAATCGAGAATTTAGAGTTTTTAGAAGGTTTTCATCTATTAACAAAAAATAAAAAGTTGCTCTCCGTGAAACAGGACTCTTTGATCTTCTCGTAACTGGCTAGAACTGTTCGGTCATTGTTTTTGCTTCGTAATATTAGTAACTTCCCAGTATGTTGCTCTTGGAAAGATGTTTTGCTTCCCTTAGTACACTTGTCCCTGGTACTAATGTGAGACCATCGTCATATGCAGACGGTTTTTGCTACTGATTTGCATTCTCGTAGCTTCTTACAACTTCCTAAGCCCGCAGGAGTGGACTTTCGTGCCTCGTAAGTTTCTTAAACACTGTTATCTTAGCACACGGATTCCTGTCTTGTGTATACTTCTCAACTTTCTCGTGGATTCTGCATTTCAAGGCTCCAATTTGCTCACGATTTGCAAAAATCTGTCAATGTAATTAATCCATCCTATCTTGACAAAACGCTCTTCGCTATTTACACCCACGCAATGCCATCAAAGATCAAACTCGTTTCTATGTTATCTGTGCAAATTAGATAAACATTTCACTTGTCTGTTGTGGCGCGATTTCTTGCGCGATAATTGATAATCGTGAAAGTTTCTCTCTTTGTTACGATATTCTAATTTGAGTCGAGAGAGTGACATTATTCGCTTATGAATAAATTTGCAGGTGTTTTTGCCACAAAAACACAATAGATATGGGGTACATATGTTCTGTTTGTTTGTCCATTTTCTGCAAGAATCAGAAGAAATGCTCTACCTGTGGGTCAGTTCCAACTCTCTCCTTCATGACTTCTGCCAACATCTATAACGCGCACGTGCACGCACACGCACACGCACTTGCACTTTTCTGGCCTCAATACTATATATGCTAAACGTTTGCATTGAAGATAGCATTGTTAGAGGGCGTTTCTATAAGTTTATAAGCTCCTCAAAACATTTTATATGGTATCTGAGAGTTTAAAAGCTCTTGATATGTGTTTGTCAAAATAAAATGTTTAACAACTATAAGATGTAAAAATAAGCTCTCAAAGCTTATAAACTCCAGAAAATATAAGTTCCTCTAATCCATCGTACACACACTTCACAAACTACACACGGTACACACATGTCACACACACTCCACATATTACACACATGCTACATACACTTCACACACACCACGAATACTACACACACTAATCAAAATATGTTTGATAGCGACTTTCAAATTAGTCTCCCAAATGAGCTAAATCATTACATTCATATTCCAGCTTATAAAAGAGCTTTATCTAAACACTATATTGATGTATATGTTCTTGAATAATTACATATTATAAGCTTTTCAAACAAGTTATAAGATGTTTGAAATAAATTTAGCCGAACACTGTCGTAGTGTCGGATGTGTCTTAATCTGATCTCTCTTTGACAATACAGATCCGTGTTTGGTGAGGCCCGAGTACAGGACTCATCGGCGCCCGACCGGAAGAGGAAAACTCCGGTGGATGCTTAGTGTCTGCTGCTTCCAGGGTCTAACTTCTTCATCCTAAAGAAATATATGCACCAAATAATAATTTATACATCCTTCATTGTTTTCTCTATTAGTTTTTTCCTGAATTAATTATAGTTATATAATATAGCATTAAGCTCCTCAAGTTTATTTTAATTTATCTTTTTATTTCTAGTTTAAATTTGTTTTCTAACTTATTTTCTTTTATTAAAAAAATTGACAATATTTATTGTAATTTTCCTTTATCGTTTGCATTTGAACCATTTTTAAACTTTTCAAACTAAGTAAACCATAATGTATTTGCATAAATAGTTAGAAAAAATACATGAACATATAATTGTTGATAATTCTCAACGTAAAATGATAATATAAATATAAAAAAAGATGAAAAAAATTACATTTTGTTTATAAAATCCCATTTAAAAAACTTGTTATAAAAAATATAGGGCAGAATTTAAGTAAAAGTTCCAATAAAATAAATTCAAAATATTTCTAATGTTTCTTTAGTATTTTATTTAGATATTCACATTATAAGTAGATATATGATCTCATGTTATTAATCTAAAGATTTTAATAAATAAATTTGATCTCTTAATTTTCTCTATTTTTATACGATATTTAGATCAATTTTTTTAGTATAAAAATAATAAAAAAATGCTAAACTATTCATAATTCTAAACTTAAAATGTTGAAAGTAACATTATATAAATGTTTAATAATGTGTTTACTGTATATTTGTTTGGAATCTCTTGACATGCATGTTAAATGAGTGGGATAATGAATTTTTTTAAATTCTTTTACACTATTTACTCTATGATATAATTCATGGATAAAGATATTTTTTATACATATCTTATGTTTACTTGCTGAGGTTGTATGTTTAGATAAGAGGGATTCTGAAATGTATCAGGTGGGAATTAACCAACACTTATCTTGATGACTGCTATCCAAGGGATTGGGGGATAAGTATCTCACAATTATCTTAGATTTTGACGAGTTATCTCGAGTTACTAAGATAACACAGAAAATTATATCTAGCAAGGTAAATCTTGCAAATTTCGGGATAGCAGTGTTACTTACTATCCACAATTAAATATCTAACAAAGTAAACATTGCCTCAATAGTAACAACGCTTTCTTTTGTGTCTAGAATTTTAAAGGTCTTATCTCATCCTGCTACTATTGTAAAAATTCCCGCCAACACACTAGACAACTATTGATGGCTTGTGTGTTTTGCCCAACTCCTCCTTATATAATTACGTCTAGACCCCGCTTAACCTTGAGTAGGTGCTAGGTTTCAATCTGTCGTCCCACTAATGCATACCAAAACGACAAGCTGTTGCAGTTCTTATAAACCAAACCCTATAATAATAGTAGTGAGCTGGGACAATGACTTGTGAACAACATCTACCTTCTTGTAATAACTGTGGATGAACAAATTTTTCTTTTTATAGAAAGGCAGTAATTTTTATTTTGAATTTTTTTTTTCCCACTTTAGTTCAATGAAACATGGCTCTAGGGGATACTTGGTTTGAGATGATGGGGCATATCCACGGATGGGACATCCAAAATGATATTTTAGTTTAAGGGTATAGTAGGATATAATATGTATTGAAATTTGTAAAAGGTGTGTTGGAAATTATAAAAGATGATATAGACAATAGGGTGTGAATGTGAAGGGATGAACCATCCGTGTGTAAAGTGAAATACGTTGAGGATGACTCATGCCACATCAAATGGGGACATCCCAAAACAAATATCCCCTAAAAAATATTTCGGATCTATATGTGTTATTGAAGGATATTTTGCCAAGTCTTCCGGGCTTCCTTTCTTTCACAGTTCTTTAACAAAAGAAGGGTCGGGCAAGTGGCACGTGGCTAGGCGAGAATTTATCAACAACGCGAGAATCCTTTAGATGATCTTAGATCAGGTTGGTTAAGAGGTTCCACTAAATGCATAGCCCCAACATCGGGTCTAAAAGCCGTGAGTCCCTCTAATAACAAATGGACAATGCAACTAAATTTTTTACTTGATCTACCCATATAAATCTAAATTATGTTTTAGTACCTGCAGAAAAACTAAAAATATGAATTAACTGCAAACACATACTACCTCCGTCTCGGCTAATCTTGCACTAGATCTGGGAGGGTTGACATAAGTGTTAAAACAAATTGTTTTTTGAAATTTTGTTGAATTTTCAAAGATAAATTGAGGATGAAGAGTGAGGATGGAGATTTTGAGGGTGGAGATTGTGTTATAACTTTTCTTTTTAAGGAGTGTACAAGTTCATATGGGACTCACGAAAACAGAAAGTGTGCAAGATTAACCGGAACGGAGGTAGTAATAAATATTCATGATTCCTTCTCACAAGATACAGGGAAGGAATCTACTAAAACAAGATGAATGCATGAAACACATTTTGTATATATAGAACCTTTTGTACAATCTCTCAAAGCAAAACATTAACATTGGAGAATCTTTAAATCTGATAGGTTTTTCAAGAAAATTGCAACATTTATATCAAGTCTTCCTGTTGAACTGAAGTTGATATTTCTGAAGAAAACTGCAAGGTATCATGATTATGCCAAAATCTTGATTAATCTTCCATTGTTGATGCGCTCAGAGGTGGTAAAATCGACCTTGCCTTTGTAGGAACATAACATCGAGCCCACAAGACCTATCCCGATGGGCTGATGTACAAGGTTGACCGACCCGACAAGCCTTAGTAGTGTATTTTAGAGGAATGAGGTGGATCGAGTTCACAATTTTCGGCCCAACAGAATCTCGAGTCAACCCGACATATGGTATTGACTCGGTAGACTCATCTAGTTCAGACACCACAGCTCAAGCCCCTAGCCTCTGATCCTTTCATGATTCTGAGTCTCTTGCAGGATGACATGAACATTCTGCACAAATTACAAACTAAATACATCAGTATACATACAAACATGATCATTCAACACTTTAGTGTGTGAATTTGTGTGTATATAGAGAGAGAAACAGGGTACTTACTCCCATGGAACATCTCCAACAAGCATCAAATCACCATCTTTATCTTGATATGCAGGTGCATATTCAGATCCTTTGTAGCCTTCTCTCTCTGAGTAAGCACCTGATTGAGCAAATCACACATCAGTAAACCATTTTATTACAACAGATTCATGAGAGAGAGAGAGAGAGAGAGAGAGAGAGAGAGAGAGAGAGAGAGAGAGAGAGGGATTAATGAATTACCTATGGTGAGTTTGAACATGGTTTCTAAAGCCTTGAACAGCTCAGAATATCCACTGTAAGCTTTCAAATCAATCTTTCTAAGATAAGGTGCACCATCCATGCTCACTTTCACATAACCCGCAGATTCAGCCTCTGTTGCCGGAATATTGTTTTTCCGGTAAGACCTCACAGGCGGCCACCCTACAATCTGTGCCCTGCACCCATCACAACACTAATTAGAATCAACGTTGTTATGGCTATATTTGTTGATAGATTCTGATCCAATTCTAATAATTATATTAGTTATTACCTCCCTTTTTAATACGTTTTCATTACTTTCTAAACATAATTTGATGATGTTATTAAGCAGCAAGTTAGAAGCTAGCACCTAGTCGGGCCTTGACGAGCTAACCGGGTTATAAGCGTGGTTATACGGAGAAATCAAGAAAAAAAAAGTTAATAGGAGCTTCTTGCCTGCGTGGGGACTAGTTGGAGTTAATCGGGATTTTTGCAACATCAATTAGAGATAAACTACAAGTCTTAGATGTACTAATTTCACTTTTCCCCAAATTCTAGAGAAACTAGGGTTCATACTTACAGATATTAGAATTGAACTACAAGTCTTCATATATTATTTCAGGTTTTCCCAAATCCTTGAGAAACTAGGGTTCTTACTTACAGATATTAGAGTTAAACTACAAGTCTTGATATACTAATTTCACTTTCCCCCAAATCCAAGAAAAAATAGGGTTCTTACTTACAGATATTAGAATAGACTACAAGTCTTGACATACTAATTTCACTTTCCCCCAAATCCAAGAAAAAATAGGGTTCTTACTCACAGATATTAGAATTAAACTACAAGTCTTGATATACTAATTTCACTTTTCCCCAAAATCCTTAAAAAATTAGGGTTCTTACTTGGGCGCAGGTGCAGTTTCAGAAATCCCCTTAGATCCATCGCTTTCAGAAGGTCGTTTGTTGCTTTTAACCGTAGCAGCCATGTCTGAACATTCATCTCTTCCTGGTAATCCCAATCTGAGCTCCGTCGCCTTCAAATTCAATTCACTTTCGCATCTCGTCTCCATCTCTTAATTGCTAAACAATATTATCAATCTGAGAAATTTCAGGTTCGTGTATGTTCGAAATTCGTTTTGTTGGTGGAGAATTGGTGATGAATTGAGCGGATTGTGAATTGTTGTTTTATAGATTGGTAGAATTAAGAAGAAGATGCGTGTGAAGAGGGAAGAAGGGGGTGGGGTAGGGGGTGGGTGGGTGCATGAATTTAGGAGAAAGGAAGGTAAAGTTGTCGGAAGCCATGGCAGCAGGTTTAAGGCAAGTGTTGGTGTATAGAGGGGACAAGAGGGGGACAGGCTCGCCCACCCATATGGAAAGACTTCTCCTAACTCTTGAGGGTAATGGCGTCATTCAATGTTCAACAATCCGCTTACCTGGCAAAATTAATCCGACCCGATAATCCGACTGAGTCGCCAACATTTTAAATGATTTTGGTCATAGAAATATAGATTTGATGTATTATTGAGCTCAATGAATTTAACTTATTGGACTAAAAATGAGCTTGGAATCGGCTCGAAGATCTTAATATATTTAAGGTGAATAGGTTCGAATGGACTCGATCAATTGTCTTGTAAATTTTTGGCCGGCCGATTCAATTTAACATATAGTATTGACCCGATGATCTGGGCACGACCATGGATCGCCACCTCTACCCAATCCCACCGACAACACCTTGTCCCCCATGCTCCAAAAGAAGGTGAGTTCTATATATTGTGGTTCTAAAAGACGCTAGCGCTATTCGGACGGTAAATTAGGGTCTAGCATCTAAGTAAGATTAGACGGGATTAATAGGGTTTAAGTAGAAAGGAGTCAGACAAAAAATTATAGGTGATTAAGGACTGTCTAACTTCTAGACAGGATATAGTCGGAGATAGACGAGAACTTTTAAAGTTGTTTGTATGGACCGAACATTTTTAAAACTTAAAATAAAAATAGGATATCCGGTCATACTATCCCAATGTTTTAAGGGGATGTTTGTGATTGCTTTTGCTTTTGAAAATATGATTAAAATTAGAGAGTTTATAAAAATCACTTCTGTAAAAAGTAAGTAGTGTTTTCAAAAAAATTAATTTTCAATAAAAGTAGAAGTTGAAATGTTTGCTATAGAATCATTTATGTCTTTTAAAAAATATCATATTATTTACAAAATTGCCATTGAGTGGAGAGAAGTATTATTTTTTGCTTTTAACTTTTAAATTGGATCTTTTAAAGAAAAAATTGGCTTTGCAAACACTACAAAATAACTTTTTTCAAGTTATAAACTGAAAATCACTTAAAAAAACAAATGCAAACACCCCCTAAGTGGCATATACACAATTTGTATTCATTGGTCAAAGTAATTGGATGTCTTTTACGATATGTATTTAGAGAAAATTGGGGTGTTATTGCTCCACCTATATTTATAGTTTATATAAAGTAATACTACATTATAAATATATAATATATTCAAGCTCAACTCAATTTTTATTTTACTTAATTATCTAGTTTTACCAGTAAAATTTGTTAGTATATCCTTAACTATTCTAATATACTACCTTCGTCCCAACTTAAGTTGCCTACTTGTCATTTTAGTTTGTCCCACCTTAACCTGCCTACCCCATAAATAACAATTTTTTCTCACAATCTCCACCCTCAAAATCTTCATTCTCAATCTCCACCTTTAAAAAAATAAAAAATTCCACAAAATTTATTTTTTCTTAATCCCCGTGACTGATCAACCTAGGCAGATTAAGTCGGGACGGAGGGAGTACAAAGGTAAAATACTTGAATTCTAACATTACGGACATAAGCATACCAACAAAGCAAGAAATATGGTTGCACGGTTTAAAGAAATATATTAAAGACTGACGACTTTATAATTTAGTGCTATTTATTTAGAAGATTAATGTTGTTTGGTGACTTGTAATATTTTCTTAAAAAAGTTTGAGTTCGAGACTTGTACGAGAACAAAAGTTGTTTAGTTATATACCAAAAATTTTAAGAAAATATGATATTATCTTAAAAACAATATAATAATTCTTTCGTTCATTTTATTATATATCAATATCTCTTTTTTCAAATTCAAAATTAAATGGGGAAAACTTCGAATATCTGGAGTGAACCAATTCGGTACAAACCAAGTTTTCACAATTCTTAGTGATACAATTTCAAGTCAAGTCCTTAATTAATACTCCCTCTGTTTCAAATGAACTTTCATAGAGGGGTCGATGCACATATTAACTATTAAGGAAAAATAGCTTTTTGTGATTTTGTTGACTTTTCAAAGATTGATTAAGAGTGGAGATTGTGTTATAACTTTTTTTAAAAAAATGTACAAATATACTTGGGACGGACGAAAACGAAAAGTATGTAAGTTCATTCGGGGACGGAGAGACTATATTAGTTTGATTTTCAAAACTCAATTTAGAGTTAGTTGGTTGTTAGGGTTTGTTATAATAATAATAATGTCTAGACTTGCACTTTTAGTTTATGAGACTTGACTTACCAGATTTGTAACTACTATTATTTATTTAACGTAAAAGACAAACATTACGAGTTAATTACATTAAAATTTACCAGCTGTTGGTAAAATTATTTGTAGTATGATATTCTAATTATAGTATAGGAATATACCATTTTTATAAAAAAATAGTTGAATGCATTCGAGCAAGTTTTGAGCTTCAATTATTGTCGTGAAGCCTGAAATTTAGATTTTAATCCGTCTAATTGTACACGTATAATTGTACGAATTTTTTCAACCTCAAATTAAATGAAAACTGGGTTACTTTATCACTAGACCTAATCATTACATGTCATCATTTTCATTTAATTATGAATTTGTAAATATTGTATGAGTACACGTCTCTAGCTAAGATAGTTGAAATCTTGATTTGTGAAGTCAACATTTGGAGGCAAAAATTTGTTCGGATGCATCGAACTGAATATATATATAAAAGTAATGTATTTATATGTTATGTTTGAAAAGTTATATTAAAAATAATAATTAACTTAAAAGATCCTCAATTTTTCACGTAATTAATCATAAAGTAGTTTGCAACATACAAGAAAGATAGTTTTTTTTTAGATAACAAAAAAATATCTCAACTAATAAGAATTTGTAATAATTATATTCTTAGATAAAATAAGTCGGTCGCAAATAATACTAACATAAAGTTTTTAAAATGCATGTCAAATTAATACATTTCGTTTTAACTAGTTGTCTTTAAAAAAAACTAAAAGTTGATCCTAAAAAATTAGTAAAGTATTTTGTTAAAATAAGTAGTCACATAAACTGATTATTAGAGACAATAATTCTCGTTTAAAAAACATATCACTAAAGACATTTTATATTGTAGTGCTAGTTATTCTCCTCCGAAAACATAATTTTATTAATATGTTTTACTTTAAAAAAGAGTCTTAATTTATATAACCGATTAAATTAATTAATGTAGAGAAGCATCAAGTAATTTATTTTTATTTTAAATATCAATCATTGTCTTTGATTGTATCTGATAAGCTAGTGTATGTTTAAATCTTTATTTAATTAACTACTCCCTCCATCTCAGCCTAACTTGTCTATTTCTTTTTTATTTATCTCAATTTAACCTTGTCAGCTATAAATGATAGATTTTTCTCACAATCTCCACCCTCAAAATCTTTAACTATAAAAAAGTAAAAAAATTCATTAAATTTGTTTTTTCTTAACTTTCGTGCTCGACCAAGATAGACAAGTTAGACCGAAACGGAGGTAGTAATTGTCAAGCCTTTTTATGTGTATTTGTTTCTTTAAGAGTGCAACAAGAGGTATCATTACCCCCAATAATAATTAGTCTGTTTATTTAAATTTTTAGGTCGTGATTCCTGCAGATTTTTAATAATTAGTGGGAATTTTTTGAATAATTAAAATGTACTTTAATTAATATATTAAACATGTGTAATGAAAGATACCATTTGTCTGATTTCTGTGTGACAAAAAATTATATTCTATACTCGTAGTTATTAACTTTTACTATTTTTAATTAAAGGATACGAGTTTTGGCTACTTTAATTGTGGTCCTTTTAACTTTTAAAATTTTACAAATTGATCCATTAATATTCAAGGGAATGTAATATAATCGTTTTCTTGTGAGTTCATATTTTTAGTTTCAAAAGTTAAAAAGAACAAATTTGTCGAATTTTAAAAATTAAAAGAACAAAATTAAAATGACAAAAAGTTGCTCATGGGATACGACGAGAGAACATGAATCACAATTATCGATCTAGATGAATATTATAGGGCCTCGTTCCCTAGGTAATATTCACTTGGGGTGGGGATTTTAGGATTACTTTGATTACATTCGTGATTTGCTTGTCTTCGCTTTTGTAATTCCGTTATCGGTCTTTAGTAATTGGAATTAGGGTGAATTAAGGTGTAATCGGCTAATTTAGTGAATCCCTCTTGTTTGCCAACTTGAATTTATAACTTGGAACATGACATTCCGTCACAGCCCTCAAGTAAATCAATAATCGCTAGAACTAAATCCTAGGTATGTGAAACAATACCTTAGAAACTCATTGTATTAGAGAGTAAACCATTTATTTATTTAATTACTCAGTTTATACTACCTCTGTCTTAACCCGTACGCTTACGGGCTAAGAAAATATTTCTCTAACATAACCGATTTAGAAGGGCTTTCGTGACAAGTTCAACTAGTCCCTTTCTAGGTGCTAGAATTCTACTAATCGTTTATGTTTTTTTTTCCTTAATTGCAACTCGCCTATGACGAGCTCAGCCACACCTAAACCCTAGTCTTTCACCCGACTAGCACCTAGTAACTTTTACTACTTTAATTTTAAGACAACAAAAAGTTGCCTCAAATAATTGGTTTAATCTCAGCCACTGTATTAGAGATAACATATTGTCACTAGTTAGTGATTTCAGTCAATGTTGTCAACAGCGGACTGGACCGCTCGGTTCAACCGGGAACCGGGGAGCAGAACCAGTTTGGAATACTACAAATAACCATTTTGATGATTGGACCAGAAAGAATCGAATTGGACCGATAATAACCTCCGAACCAGTAGAACCGTTAAACTGTAAAACCGAGGGTTTGGCCCATTCTCCAGTTTTTTTTTCCCCCAAATTTTCTTTTTTCATCTTTTCTTTTCGGTTTCTTTTGTTTAACTTTTAAGTTTTAACATATTTCTTCTTAAAAGAGAGTTTAAGTAGCTTGGGTACATTGATTGTTAACATTTTGAGATTTAATTATGGATCATTAAATTTGGATATGAACCTTTCAACGTTATTGAGGACATAATAGTTCTCAAGTTATATATGAACTATACTGTAGTGTTGTTTTAATTTGAAATTGAATTTTAAATTTTGTTTGATATTTTCTAAAGTGTGATTATCTATTTAATGTGAATGATGATATTGTGATAATATATATTATCACAAAAATTGTAATAATATCTATTATCACAAAAATAAAATTAAAATTAGCAATCTTCATTTTTTTTCGGTTAAACTGTCTGTCCAACTGATCCGACCGATTAAACCGCCAATCGGTGAAAAGTCCGATTTAAATCCATGTCCAGTTACAATAACACTGATTTCAATAACTCGATCACGTATAATATCATTTGAAGTAACAAAAGTTGTTCCAATACGTACAAAGTACCATTTGCAACAATTAGTAATTTTCTACGGAAAAAACTTAAAAATAACCTCAAATACTTAGTAGAGTATTTTGTGACAATAAATCCTCGCATAAACTTATTACTATGAACAACATTTGTCGTCTGGAAAAATACGTCACCGAAAACATCTTCTGTCATAATGGTAATTCTTTTTCGATTAATACATTTTTAGCCAAGAGGGGATTACTATATAAGGTAAAAACTTATGTAAGAATATCATACTCCCTTCATTCCATAATAACTGACGTTCTAGCTCGTTATTTTTTTTTTCAATCAATTAATGTTTTAGATACTTTTCAAAAAAATTGCCGAATTTTTTCCTGGACTCAATTCTAAAATATCTTTATTTTTTAACCTATCACAAATTTAGTCAAATCTTTATCCCTTAAAACAGGTATTAGCTGAGAGTATATTCGTTAGGTTATATAATTCTTAGTTGAAGTTATTTAATTCTTAATTCTTCCCTTTCATCTTAAACTCCAATTATTACGGAACGAAGGGAGTATGTATCATATTTAGAGGTGGCAAAATTGACCCGACACTGGCCCGATATTTTAGATTGGCCGGGCCATAGAAATGTAGGGCCGAAGTATTATTTGGCCTAATAGGCCAAAAGCCCAACGGGCTCCAGGCCGGTCCGATAATTTTAATATATTATAAGGGAATATCCTGGACCAGGCCGACTAATTTTAGACCTGATCAAATTTTAGCCCGATCTGATTCGAAATATGACGTTGGCCTGACACGTCCGACTCGATCGGGTCGGACTACCCGAAGTGCCACATCTAAACATATTCCAATCAGCAATGAGTATTTATTAATTGATATATAGAAAAATATGGCAGAATATCATGTTCACATGTCATTTGTTGTTAGAGCCTAGACAAGATATTGCATATACAACTTGGATTTGTATGATTATGTCATGCAATTATGTGTTCATTCCAATTCACATAGGCCACAGACAGAAACATTCATCATACAATGTCTTTTAAATCTTGTTCTTTTTATGCAAGATGTCAAGATCTTGCTAGGACACTCTTAGATCGTAATTAGAGGTGGCAAAACGGGTTTGGTCTAATGTTATATGCTGGGTTAGATCGAATTGGTTGAAATTCCTCCGTGTCGAAAATGGAAGAGCAAAAATTCAGTCCAACCCCTTAAGGGTCCATTTGGATGGTGAAATTTGAGGGGTGGATTTGGAAATTCATCATCAAATCCACTCAACTTGTTTGGCAAAAAGAATCAAATTAAGGAATTTTAAATTTTTTCTAAGTTTCTGATTCATTTTGGATGGATTTCAAATACAACCAACAACCTAGTCGTTTATAAATTTATCATACCTCTCATATATGTATAACCACGTTATCACACACATTCCACACACTACACACACAACACATTACACATACCACACTTCATACGCATTTCACACACTTCATACGTATTTCACACACTACACACACTTCACACACACACACACTTCACGCACACAGTTTCATTATCATCATCCTTTCGTAAATGTTAAGAAAGAACTGAAAAATGAAAAGTTTAAACAATTTAAATCCACTCATTTGAATTTAAACATCCAAATAAGGGATTTGAAATGAGCAAATTTCCAAATACAAAGAATCAAATCATTTACTTTCCAAATCCTTTCATCCAAACATAACCTAAAATTTGTTGGTCAGGACTGTTGGGCTTGATTATACTTTGAGTCAAGATCCATTTGGCTCAGCTTATCTAAAATGTCGCGCGAGCTGGGCTGATGATGCAGATAAGGATATAATTTAACTGTATCTTTTATTAATGATGTTATATTATTACTCTCACCCGTCCAAAATAAAGTTCATTCGAGATAAAGTAACTTTGCTAAAAGAAAATGAGTAATTTTAGCAGAAACGGAAAAAAGAATGAACAATAAATTTTATGATGTTATCCATAAACAATTATCTTTGACAGATCTTCTTAAAAATCTCATAAGTTTGTCACTATTTTATTAACAATTTTCTAGTTCAACGATTAATTTAATTGACTCTATTTTCATAATTTTTCATAATTCTTCTTATTTTATCATAAACAACATACTTAATTTATTGATTATTTCCTTATTCCAAAAAATATATCCAAAAAATTAAATTATGTATGGAAATATTAATTTTTTTCAAAAAAAAATAAAAAAAACACTTATTTTAAAACAAATGGAGTATTTGTTTAGATGATTGATTTGATACATTAAATATAAAACGAGTTCTATTTCGCCATTTATATATCTTTTCGAGTATTCTTAAAATCTCCTTACTTCTAATACATCAGTTAATCCATCGGAACGAACCGATTTTACCACAATATACTTATCCCAATATATACTTACTATCAATAAATTTACTGACACATAAGAGTGAGTCTTGTGTGTGAACGATCACATGTGTGACGGAATACACTTTTACAGAAAACATTGATACTTTTACAGAAAAAAATGATACTTTTACAGAAAAAAGTGATACTTTTACTACATTGATACTTTTACAGATAAATGTGATACTTTTGCCACAAAAAATGATACTTTTTTTGTTCAAAAAAGGTGATACTTTTACAGTTAAATGTGATATTTTTACCAAAAGTTATATTTTTTCCCGTCACACCATGTGACGGCCGTATGACGGTCACATATGAGTTTTTACCAACACATAAATACACCTACCAACTTTAAAAGATTTTTCCTTAAAAAAAAAAAAAACTAAATATAAATGGTCAATTTTATTGCAATAAATCCGTGGGCATTTCTCTGGTAAATAAACGTGCACCATATCTGGGCCCGGCCCAAAAATATCGAGTGTGGGCCCAGTTGTTTGGACTGTGCAGTTTCTGAAGTCCATAAGTTAAAGATATCCAGATATACATGAATGTATTCACCAACCCTACCTTCATTCATCATTATCATCTTCATTTCATTCTTCCAACCACCTGTCCCAATAACTTCTCCCGAGGTGGCAATTCGGCCCGTCCAGTCCAGTTTAACTTATCGGGCCGAATTGGTTGAACCGAAATTTCATCGAACCAACAATTTTAAGCTCAGCTCAACTCATTTCTCATAAACATACAAATATTTTCGGGTAAACTCGTGACCCATCGAGTTAAACCTGTTGAGTTCCCTGGTCCTGCTGACCTAGATTTTTGTGGTCCAGTTAATGTAAAATGTCGGATGAGCAATCGGGTCAAGCTGAGCCAATTTTGCTGGCTTTAACCATAATTAGAGTTGGAAATTTGTGCTACCTGGCCTCGGTGGGCTCGGGCCGACTTTTTGCGGGGTTTGGGTTATCGTTCAAGTATCCATCTCGTTGAGTGTTCGATAAGAATTACCCGCGAAGCCATCGATCATGCGAACATTTGCCGGTTATAGATTAAGGTGGATTAATACTTAATGCTATACCGTACTAAAATCGTAATTGTTGATGCATTTTAAACAAAATTTTACAAGGGGCACGACCTATCAGCCATTGGCTCGTTGAATTGCGCCAGTCATATGTGTCGGATGACATTTCAAAATTAAAAGATATAGCACAATTCAAACTATTCCCGGTTTATTCGGACATGGTGTATTTTGCTAGCTTGGATCAAAATGTGATCTCAATCGCTTAGAATGAAATAGTATTTTATTTTGAACTACGTTTTTTTGATTTATTATGTAACTTATGAGATTATATTATACGTAAGTTACGTTTTTATGAATAAATCATCTGAACTTATATGTTTTTAATTAATTAGTAATTTAATCTGAACTAATCCTACATGTTTGTTTAATATTTCATTCATCCGGTAATGAGAGTACTCAGAGTAGTGTTTGAAAACATATGATATATATTTTTTAGTTAATTTAATGATTGTACAATTTTACGGGTGCATTCTGACATCGGAATTAATGAATGCGCTTTATTGAAATTTGATCTCTTAAATTTACTGAGACAAACCTTAAACAAACATACTTCGAGTGTGTTTGGTTGCTCATCTCAATGTATGTGTTACTAGAACACAATGAGCTTTTGAGGAGATAAATACACAATATAGGTTGATGAATATTGTGTGCTTGGAATGATTTGGTAGGTTAACTTTAATATATTTCTTGTTTTGTGGTTGACTTATGAAACCCAACCCCGAAACAAATCCCCATAGGTTCCATTCAATCGGGTTGATGGGTTTAGAGAGACGGGATTCTAATAAAAACAGGGCTCCAAATCTGCCTACCAAACATGTTAACAGGCTGGTTAAGGCTTGTAATAAGGCCTTAACCCACCAACAAACAGGCCCTCTATGTTACTCTCTAACAAAAATACACCGCAAAATACTTTAGAGGATTCGAACCCGTCTCCAATCTGTCATACGTGTGGGGCCTGAATTTCACACGCTTGTGAGGATGTCTGGTCTGTGATTTGTTAGTTGTCAGTGTGAGGCTGTCAGACCCCATTTCCAATAACAAAGGAAATTTGCCTTGTAATCTGTGTACTGCTTCTCACTGTCAACACCTCTCAATCCACTATTTTTTATCACTTCATTTTCTTGCTACGTAGCCACTTAAATACCATTCCTTTTATTTATTTATTTTTCATTTTTATATTAATTAAAATTAATAATGTAAAAATACATGACATTTTTGGTGAACTATTAAATGTAACATGATCTTTTAATTTTAATATAGAAATAAATTACTTTTTAATTTTTTTCAATTTAATACACATGAGCTCGAACTTCGATTGGTAAGATGGAGCCCGAAACTAAAATATTAGGTCATATAGTGACGTGGATTTTTACTTTTGTTTTACTAAAATATTGGGCCATATAATTTCACGTCATAAAATATGACCCAAAATTTTATTTTCGGGCTTCATATCAGCAACTGGAGCCCAAAATTAGTCAATGTGTTAAATTGAAAAAAAATTAAAAGGTGGTGTATTTATATGTTAAAATTAAAAGATCATGTTATATTTGATAATTGACCAAAATGTCATGTATTTTTACGTTATTAGGCCTTAATTAAATGAATTGTATCGAGGGTAACTAAAGATGTCAATAAGGGCCGATCCGGCCCTATTTAGCCCAAACCCTCAAAAGCTCGGGCCCTAAAGGACCAGTGCTGAAAGCCGTATTTGCTCTAGTCGTGAAAGGCCAGGGCTGGGCCAGGGCTAAGCCCTTTAAGTTCATGTGTTTTAATTTTTTTGTTAACATTTTAAATTTTTCATAATTAACGTGTTTAAATTTTACTGAGAAATAGTCAATAAAAAATCTCAAAATACTAGCATCCAATTCTCTTTTAATATATATGTTGGAATTCTAAATTTATCGTATTGTATAAGATACAACACGATATATTTAAGAATCCCGATATATATATTCAACGTGAATGCACTATTATAGAAAAAAATGTGAACTTCACAATAGTGAAGCCGAATGAGTAAAGGAAACGTGAAAACTCATTGATCACATGAAACTCTAAATTTATTGATGAGATATTATGTATATATATGTGTGTGTATATATATATATTCTACCTATATATTATATATATATATATTTTATATAATACATATAAATAAGAGCCCTCACAGTCGATCCTAGCCTAATTGAGTTCAAGTCCAAGTCCTAGTAGTCCCGAGGATAAGAAGGGATCTAGAAGCGTGATAAAATTAAATAGTATAGAAAACTTATTTATAAGTAAACATTGGCAGTATTGATTTTGACGTATTTTTTTAATAAATTTTAGATGTTGGGAGTATTTAATAAATATCTTTAGTTTAACTGGAAAAATAAATTTAAATCATACATTTCCTTCTCTACTCTTTTTTATTTTGAAATATTAAAAATTATTAGTCCTAACGAATATTAAGTGAGAGCAATTTGGAGAAATTATATTGTAACAAAGAAATGATTATAAGTTGAAACAAACAATATCATATATATATATATATTAGATTATTTTTATAAAATGGTGGAAGTAATATTCGTTTAATATTTTCTGTAATTGGTTTCGTATAGGTAGAGGTGCCTAAACGGTTCACTGTTTCGGTTCTGAGACGTGCTACCTCTCGAATCGAAATTCAACCGTGATATACACGGTTTCGGTTCCGCAAGTTTTTCTTTTTTTTTTAACTACAGTTTAAAGAAAGTAGTTCGGAAAATAAAATGTAAATACAATTGTCATAAAATTAGGACAAGATTATCAAAATAAATCATCATTACAAATTACAATTTATAAAATTACAACGTGATTACAAAATATTTATACTAAAGTTTGAAATGTAACACTAGAAATTGAGAGTGGTAATAAAAATTGTGAGTGAAAATAAAAAGCAAGACTTGACAATATAAATTTGAGACTAGAAAGAGATTGAGAATTGTAGTAAATATTTAAAAGAGTCGATTAATTTGCTACTAGTTGAACTTTTAATTAAGAGAGATTGAGTGTAAGGTGTGAGAAATTGGATGAAAATAGGGTGTATCTAACCGAAACTGATGGTTTGGAACCTGCGATTCAACCACGAGTTCACAGTCGAGAGGGGAAAACGAAATCGAACAAAGTTATTTTCAATTTTGGTTATGGTTTGAAACTGAAATCGGGCCTAACGATTTTTGAACGGTTAATTTAGGACGAATTATTTATAAATAGCTTTAGTCTGATGCCAAGTTGATCTTGGTCATAGATTATTGTGAATGTGTACTAAACGAAGGTAAAAACAACTTAATCTGTTCCATCATTTATAGGGTTGCAAAAGTCGAAAATCGATAAGTGGGCGTTTTAGAATCGCCTAGCGCCTAAACATCTAGGTGTTGATTAGGGCCGCCTAGTTCTAATTATTTTTATTTTTTATTTGTATTGTATTGCTTATATCTCATCTCCAATATTTTAAAAATATTGTACCATTTAATATATTAATAAATATATCATCGTGTATAAATTTTAAATTAAAAAGAAAAAACCATAAAAATAAAAAATATTTAGGCCCGCCTAGGTCGAATAATCCACCTAGGCCTCAAAAATGCCTAAAACCACTATTTAACGCAAAATTGGACCAGGTAGGCACTTCTCGTTCGAATCGAGTAAGTAGGCACTGTCTAACGACTAGTCGACATCCATGATCATTTGATATTTATATTTATGTTGGTATAATCAAACACCTACCGTAATCATATTAACATATGTTTATATGAACTAACGTGTCTTTTGATACGTTCTTACATATTAGATGAAAAATTGGCTACTTTATCTCTTATAATTTAGGCTGAAAATCAAATCAAACTACTCGATACTTTGAGACCGTTTGTTAAAAATTTATTTGAATTATGTTCGAGTAAAGATATCAAACAACTTGAACATACTTTTACGTTTGATGAAATTAAAGTTCGATAAGTTAAAAATATTAAAACAAACGTAGAAATGTCAAACCACTGCAAGAAAAAAACAAATTAGAGACGGATATTTACATGATATTGGTTTCTAAACTAAAGTAGTGATGGATTAGAAACGAAATGGTTGGTCTCTATAATACTGGTCAAAAAATGAAGAGACCGATTTTATTTGATCTCTAAATTTAGTGACTGAATTTCCCTGTCTATTATGAAATTAGAGACCAAATTACCTATCGACTAATATTCGGTTGCTAATTCGCCACTAATTGGATACTAATGATTTTTTGTCACTTTTCGTCACTATTCTATTTCTATTTTTTTTTTTTTTTTGATCGATATTATTCGTTACTAATTTCCGTAATATGAATTTTTTTTGTAGTGAACTACTCGAGCTCGACTCGTGTTCGACTTGGTTAAAGCTCGATTCGAATAACCAAACAAGCTCAATCATAACATTAGAAGTTTGATAATATTTCAAACAAACTTGAACAATAGTACATTCGACTCGACTCGACTCCTCCTTCAGAGCACTACTCATAATCAATGAATTATGCTATTAATGGGCAATGAATATTACCATTTATTTATTTATTTATTTTGGGGCTCTAGAATTTGAGTGTGATGTCTTTGAAAAGAGTGTTATTGTATTTAATACACAATTTAATTAAAAAGAGAATGTCCAGTGTCAAGTAGCTAGGAATTTATGTAATAAAGTGGGGCTAAATCTCTATATTAAAATTTCTGGTCACCAAGAATATATCACGTGAATGAGTTAATTTGATGTGCATGTTCACGTTGAATCAATGTATGCACTGCATTAATCCATGCCGTAAAAGTCGTCCAGCGCTAGTCGAACGACATGTTAAAAATCAGTAACCTATTGGATTTAGACGAAGCATGAATTAATAGGAAAAATATAGGCGATTGTTTTAACAAATAATATCTCAAATGCTTCAATCCTCTCAATGGAAAGCATTAGAAACTACTACCTCCGTCCCGCTCTTACTTTCCTTTTAGGGTTGTCCCAATCTAATTTGTTAGCTCATAAATGACAAATATCTCTCACAATCTCCATCCTCAAAATCTTCACCATCGATCTTTACCTTTGAAAAAGTCAAAGATTCCACAAAATTTATTTTTTCTTAATCTTCATGTCCGATTAAAATAGGCAAGTTGGACCGAAACAGAAGGAGTAATTTTTTGTGTTTTCTTTAAATTTCAAATTAAAGTGATATTTGGGCTATACATTGATATCTGGGCCTAATTGATATAGATGGACCATTAACAACTAAAGTCCATCTTTACTACTCATCCATATTTTAAATGAGTGAGAGATTTGAGATACAAACAAAGCCCATAATAAAATAATAACAACCCTTTAAAAAAAGAGAAAAAGAAAAGAAAAATAATGATAGAATAAAAAGAAGAAATAGACTACAAGACCACTTAGGATTTATGTGATTTAAGACATGTTGAGTGGAGTAAATATATATACATATATATATATATATATATTCGATATGCTGCACAACTATGCTGAACACTTGTTGATCAGACATTCATGTAGTATGTTCTATAAAATGCCAAAGAGGTAGGTGTTCGCCGTAGTTATACAACATATTAAAACTATATATGTGTGTGTATGGTTCGTATGAGAGACTCCGTAAGTGGAAAAATTATACTGCATCCGAATGAGATAGTATCTTAAACCCCATTAAATGTACGATATAAAGCAAAGGAGTTGAAACCAACAATAATGTGGCCACTTATTTGTAGCCATGTGCCACGTGGCACACATTAATTGGAAATACACTAATTACCTCGTGAGATAGCATATAATTTCCTCGCTAAAAGGGCGGCAAAGAGTAATGCCTCGTTGCACCAAACTAGGGCATAGCGTCGTAGTATTACTATTATTACCGCGAAAACTTCCGTGCATCGAGTACACCGCGCACCCACTCCAAATCCCAAAAATTTATAACTTGTTTTAACTTGAAAGTATTACTTCCTCCGTCCCACCTTATTTTGCATACTTTTTGTTGAAGTCCGTCCTAGGCAAACTTGCACACCCCTTAAAAAAGAAGTTATAATACGTCTTCACCCTCAATCCACCTTTGAAAAATCAATAAAATCCCAAAACTTAACTTTTCTTAATACTTGTGTCAACCTCCTGTTCAAGATAAGGTGGGACGGAGGAATACTTGTTATACTAGCTAAAAAATATTTATTGTTACCATGTAATGTACCCGGAGCACAAGAGACTTACTATAATTGTTGTAGTAGTAGTTGTTGTCATACTATTATTATTTTTCCAAAAATATAAATACATATTTTCATTTATATAATGAATATATTTTCTATATTAAGTTTAAAACAGGGATTGAATGTGATAGGGGAAGGAATGTCATAGCAACAATTGTTCTTGATTTTGGGCCCAACAATTATTATGGACTCCTTTAATTACTTAGGACCAAATAGTTATTGCAGGGCCCAGCCCACTTCATGTCACTTTTCAGAATTTCTATTTTTTTTTTTTCTCTCTAAAAACCTGGATTGCATCGTGCAACTGATGCACTTGAGACTTTGTCAAAATTTAATTGGCAACCATCGTGGCTAATATAATACTTATAAAATTACTTTCCGTTTCATAACTTTTTCATTTGTCGGATTTTTATCCCAAACTTTATTGATTTTTTTAATCCCGTCTCCCAATTAAAGAAATTCCTCGTACTTGAACTAATTTCCGTTGCCGATGACCAAATCGATCAGAATAGTGCACATGACCGCCACGGGAAATTACTTTTCATCCTAAAGGAAACGTCAGCGCTGGTGACACATCAATTGAAATCGACGGAAAGTTGGTGTCATAACACAGTCTTGTGCATTTTTCCGGCTGATTTGCTCATCAACGACGTAAATTTATCCAAACGTGAGTAATTTCTTTAATTATGGAACAAAATTAAAAAAAGCAATAAAATTTAGAAGAAAAATGAACGAGCAAAAAATTATAAAACGAAAAGTGATTTTCACCCCCTAATTATGGTTGAAGAATGATTATTTGCTTACACAATAATAAAGCAATCCCCAAAAGGCAAAATCTGTCATGTATAGAATACAAAATGAAGTGGAGAATTTTGAAGACGATTTTGGAAGATCAAATTTAGTTGCAACCACTAACCCACACTTATAAAGGAGATTCCATCCGAAAGATGGGGATTCTCCTCATCTTTTTGGATCTCCAAACATGTCACTATACAAATATTATATACACACACAATATGAATGTATAAATTAGGTGAAGTCACTTTTTCCAGACCTGTTTTTGTTTTTAATTACGTTTAATCATATCCTTAATACTCCCTCCGTCCCGACTTATCTTGCACAGGGAAGTCGACATGGGTATTAAGAAAAATTATTTATTGATTTTTCAAAAGTGGATTGAGGGTGAAGATTATATTATAACTTTCATTTTTTAGGCTGTGCAAAATAAGGTGGGACAGTCTTTTAAGAAAAATGTGCAAGATAAGGTGGGATGGAGGGAGTAACTTATTAAATATTTTCCAGATTTGATATTTTTTAGACCGGTTCGGATTTTATATCATATCTGGTGTAACATCTTTTACAACATATTATACTAATCATGCCACATAATCACTTATGATGTATTCGTGATGTCATTATATACAAGTGTCGTGTGTGAATTGAAATGTGGTAGAAGATATTGTATTATATGAAGTAGGAGATCCAAAATGATTTTCGGTTTACTTTAAGTGACTAAATAGTTTGTAGTTTATGTTGTTAATATATTTCTCAATTTAATTAGTTATTTTATGTGTTTTATTAAATATTTTTAAATTTATTTAGTTATTTTAGCTTTAGAGAGGGTGTATTTGTCTTGAATTTAAAAGTTTAAGGGTATATTCGTCCTATTTTTAAAAAAAATAGTTGTCTATTTGGAAGAAAATATATAATTCAGAGTTTAATTTAAACTTGAAGTATAAATTCAAGGACGCATTCGTACCTTTTCCCTTGAAAATTTACCCAAAGTTAGTATTTGTTTGCATTTAACCCTTTATTATTGCTCTATTCGTCTGACAAAGATAATATCATTTCAAATTTTACCCATATTAAGAATTTCATTTAATACGATTAAAATTCTACTATATCTTTATTTAATATTGTAGACTAAAAGATAAGGACCATTGTAAAACATATCATGTAACTTACGGACGGTAGTCCCAAAACAGGGCCTCTATCTTCTTAATTGCTCGAATTTGATCCTTTTAAACGAAAATTAAATTTCGTTAAATATTGCACGTGCACCACACATGACTACATCAAATTAAAAAAATTATTTTTTCAGATGAATTTGAGGTATCATGGTCACTTTTAGAATATTTTTGTGTCACGTCATTTATCAGGGTGACTAGTCCACGTCATTTGCATCACTGGAAAAGAAAAAAAGAACGTCAATTTGATGCGTTCATATGCGATATGTGTACAATTATCTAGTGAGAGTTTCAAAGTTTAGTTTAAGAAATAATCAAATTCAGCAATTACAAATGAAGATGACTAAATTTGAACACTTCAAATGATAAAAATTTGATTTTGGGACCACCCATAAGTTATAGGACGAGTTTAATTTGCATTTACCCCTTAATAAATAAAGAGACTATCTTTAAGAAAAATAAAAAATAAAAAGACTGTCTCTGTGAGACATTATTATTAATTACTACTCCCTCCGTCCCGCTTAAAGCTTCCTACGTGCCTTTTCGGTCCGTCCCAACTAAAGTTGCCACCCCAAAAAAGGAAACTAATCCCACAATCCTCACCCTCAAAATCTCAACCACTCAATCTCCACCTTTAAAAAAGTCAAATAACTGTTTTTTCTTAACATCCGTGCCCGGTCAAAGTGGAAGCTTTAACCGGGACGGAGGGAGTATTATTTTTTATTTTTATTTTTATTATTTTTATTTTATTTTTTTATACATTTTTTTTTTTTTTTGTTTTCAAAGGCCAAGCAAAGATGAATGACAAAGTCTCACGTACACTAATTGTACGGTGCAATTTAATTACGTTTATGCTTAAAAGTATTGCAATACCTTTATCCAAAATATGTACTACCTCCGTCCCACTCTAACTTTCCTACTTTTCTTTTTGGTTTGTCCCAACTTAACTTTCCAGCCCATAAATGGCAAACTTCTCTCCCAATCTCCACCCTTAAAATCTCCACCTTTAAAAAAGTCAAAGATTTCACAAAATCTGTTTTTTCTTAACCTCCGTGCCCGGTCAAAGTAGGAAACTTAAGCCGGGACGGAGGGAGTAATACTTTTAACTATAAATTATAATATTTTTTCATCGTGATACATTTACTCATATCATATATAATATATTTGGACATAAATAATAATACATTTTGATTGATGACTCGAATTCTACGTATCTAATAAGACCCTACCAATTCCTCCACTGGGGATCTAATTGTCCCATTTTCAACCAACATATGGAATAACTATTATTGTGCTCAAGATTCTCATTCTATTCCACTGGTGGGACCCACACCACTGATTAAAACTATATTAGGTTAGTTAGTAGTCAAATGTATTTTAACTAACTAATCACTCTTCTCATTTTATTAAATTATTATAAATAGCTAATCAACAGGGATATCATATATAGATCTGTCTGCTTAATAATCTGATCACTAAAGAATAAATGGGTGTTCATAATTTTCTTGTAAATAATTTGAAGGCACCAAATTTCAGATCATGGCTGAAATCAATGTTCTAAAAGACGTTAGACGTTAGTTGGGTGATAAACTACGATCTAGCGTCTAATTAAAATTTGGACGGAATTAATCGGGTCTAAACGGAGAGGAGTAAAGAAAAAACATAGACGATCGATGATGATTTAGCACCTAGACGGAGTATAGTCGAAGATAGACGGGGATTGAACATCATATATTGATCTGTCTCATTAATAATCTGACCACTAAAGAATAAAGGGTGTTCATAATTTTCTGGGAAATAAGTTGAAGGCAGCAAATCTAAGGTCAAAATCAATGTTTTAAAAAACGCTAGGTGCTAGTTGGGTGGTAGACTAGGGTTTAACGTTTAATTTAGGTCTAAACGGGATTAATCGGGTCTAAGCCGGGGAGGAGTAGGGGAAAAACATAGGTGATCAAGAACCGTCTAGGATCCAGATGGGATATAGTCGGAGATAAACGAGAATTGAACATAGGTTGAAACTTAAATTATTTAAGAGTGTAGTGGAATTGGTTGAGTCGTTCCTAATATATCATCATGCCTAACACTCATTATAGGCATCGATATATAGAGGGTGTCTGTAAAAAATTGTGTAAAAATTGAGTAAAAAAAATTTCGAGCCCAAAACTGGTGCTAGACCCGGTTTATCTTCCTAAAAAATACATTATAATTTATTAGATTAACTTGGGACCTACTAGGTCCATTAAATTATTGGTCCTTCGAATTTGACCGTTAGACTGAATTATACTTTGGGCTAAGACGAAGAAGACTAAAGTGGTATTGATACCTACACCTAGACAATTGTATATAATGTGAATTATTTAGGACTTACCAACAAATTAATTTCGCGATGTTTGTCTGAATCAGTCATTATAGGCGTCGATATATAGGGGGTGTCTTTAAACAATTGTGCTTCAGAGAAATAATTTAAATTAGTATTTTAAAAAAATTAAAATTCGGGAGTATTGATAAATAAATTGATTTTAAAGTCAAAAGCTGATCGAAGCTGAATATTAATATCTTCTCAAAATTACATTTTAAGTGTTTTTAGGAATAATTTTTAATTCCTAATATGATATTACATACACCTCAAAAGATATATATTTCTTAAATCCAAAATAATTTTAAGTTACAAATAATAATTTTCAAAAGAGTTCAAAACTCTGCAGTCTAATTATCTGCATGAGATCACCTGTTACACTTTGGTGTTCCAAATTGCTAATTATCACACAATTTGGCTCTAATTTCTAGCCATCAAATGATTGTGGACTCATTACACACACCAAAAAAAGCAAAGAGAAAAAATAAGCACATATACCCACAAACAGAAAAGTGCATGTGCAACACATCTAGTTTTTATTTCATTATTATTATTATGTTCTTTTTTTATTTCTCTATCTCCTAAATAATAGATCAATTGTCAAATAAAGGAATCATCTATTTTTTATTATTATTATTATTATTATTATTATTATTATTATTATTATTATTATTATTATTATTATTATTATTATTATTATTATTATTATACGAGCTTAACTAATATTTTCACGACCCATTAGCAAATCATTCCTTCAATGTTCAAACACTGTTTGTTAGACAAACATAGAAAACGAGTTTGAACACACATTAAGCAAGCTTGAGCGCTATCTTTTTACCAAAAATTGTGGTCATCAATCGGCCTACTTCTACTTGAACAATGATTCTGCTAGGCCCTGACTGGACCCTTGATCTCAACATTGGTAACTGAAATATTAGAATGTGTGCTCGTCGCAGTGTTCTTATATAGTACGACTAAACAAGGAACAATATGCAAATAAAACAGTGAGTTCTTCAAAAGTAAGAACATTCAAGAACTAGAAATAATAAACAGATTTAGATAGAAAAATTCGAGGAAGAATCTCTCTTCCTCTCAGACCTTTTGTTAGTGAAGTGTGTGCACATAATATAGTTTGGATTTACAAATTTTTAGGACTCCCCCCTAAACTGTCATCGCTATACATACTCCCCCTAACTACTTGTCCGGCCATTTGGTCCCTCAGTCAGACTTAGTGGAGAATTACTCTTACTGCACTTACAAGCTCTCCCGAACCTGTTTGATACAAATCTCCCAAATTATGTCCTAACTACTGGTGATGTTACTAGATAGGATGAACATCAATAGTATAGCTTACAACTTTTCTATTGACAGAATACAATGTATAGAAGAAGACTCGATGATCAGCATCAATGTTGATTGTCTCTATATAGTGTCTGAATTTCCTTTTGTCTTTGCTTGATTTCAGTAGTGATTCAATTTGTCTTTGATGGTCAAGTGTTGAGAAGGCAAATTTCATTTGATTCTCCTTGACTCAAGGGATGTGCTTCTTCTTTTTCTTCAAGACGGAAGGTATTTGACTTTCATGATCTCCTTCAAGATTTTTGGTTGATCTTCCTTTATTTTCTCCAATCTTTAGACTTGCCAACCAAAGAATTAACCAAGAAGTCCATGAGTGCTACATTGTTAGTAAATTTCTATATTTATAGTAAAGAATATAATGATACATCAACTCAATATGCTTCGTTCTTGAGTGAAAAAACTGAATTTTTGCTATGCGAATAACACCCTGACTATCATTGTAGAGAATATTGTCATTTTGCTCCTTCCTTAATTCACATAAGATATTCTACAACCGTATCATCTCTTTATTAGTATCAGTCATTGCTACATACTCTGCTTCTGCAGTGGACTATGCTACGACCTTCTGCAACTTAGAATCCCATGAAATTGTTGCACCGTCAAGATTAACCACATTCCCCATTGACGATTGTACTTCTCGTTTTGTCAAGATCATTTGATGCTAAATCTGCATCAACATACCCTGCCAATTTAACAATTTTGCCTTCAAAACATAAGACTCTCTGTGTGGTACCTCTCTAGTACTTAAGGATCCACTTTACTGGTTCCAATGTTGCTTACCCGGATTACCCATAAACCGACTAACTTTTCTCATTGCATGAGCAATGTCGGGTCTTGTACACGCCATAACATACATTAGACTATATGGAGTTTTATGCATATAGACTTGCTCCTCTTAGTACTAGGTGAATTCATGTTGGATAGCTTAAATTGGCTTTCTTCCATATTGAACCTCTTCAGGACCTTAATATCCTCAGTCTGCGAAAGTGAACCAACTGCCTTTGCATCTTCCATTCTGAACCCCTTCTAGACCTTCTCTCCAAGGTCCTTCATAGCAAACCGATTAGACAACTGCTTATTCAACTTGCTCACCTTCTGAGCTCTAGAAGTTGCTTCAACATGTCATCAATATATAGTAACAGAAAGATATAGCCATTTCCATACCTCTTAAACTTGCTTCAACATGTCATCAACATATAGTAGCAGAATAATATAGTCATTGTCATACCTCTTGAAATAAGAGCAATTGTCAGCCTGATGAATCCATCAATTTTTTGGACAACGCCCACACGGATTTATTTTTTGGCTAATTCCCGAAATGTCTCTTACCAATTGAGATACTTCAATCCTAAATGAATCCATCAAACTTCTGGACATAGCCCGCATGAACTTGTTTTTAGACTAACTCCCAAAAGGAGTTCAATCCCAATAAACCGCATGATCCTCCCATGTATATCCGATGTGGGTTTTGTTGACAAAGCCAACAATTCTCCCTTCAAACAAAGGACCACCTCCCCTCCCCTCAAAGACTGAGTTCAATCTCCACATTGGTATGATATTGACCCCTTTATATTAAGTTTGCACAGTTTTGGCTTTTGGCTAACTCCCAAAAGTCTTCATATCACGTGATGTACTTCAATCCTATATACCCCATAATCCTCCCATATATTAATGTCAGTTGCTACTGCTTTTTTATTTTTATTTATTATTAATATTGTTTTATTATTATTATTATTATTTTTTTGAATTGTCATGAAACAGATAAATGTCAATGTGATTTTTGACCTACTAACTTCATGACCAATGTGGTCCAGTGTGAAGTAGCAGATAATTCTTTCAAGATGCATGTATATCTTTGTAGGTGCTGTTTGGACCACTCGTAATATATCACTTATCAAAAGTTCAGTTTATTGTAAAATAAATATAACTCCAAACGGAAACTCAACTTGGAGTCATTTTCTTTACTAAAATTCAAATATTTTTAGATTTTTGTAAATCAAAAAATAGTTTCTTGTTTTCTTATGTGATTTCGACTTTGCTAAGTTTCAAAAGGCAAAAGAAGATGTGTAAGGTTTTTGGATCCCTTTTGGATTGGATATTTAAAGATAATATTGTGGATGAGAAATTCATAGATGTGATGTTGCATGAGTCACTAGACGATAGTCAAGTTAGAGATTAGATAGAATCTAGCGCCTAGTCGAGATCTACTAGGGACATGTGCATGTCTCGACGAGATAAAATTGAAATAAACATAAGCAATCAATAGGAATCTAATATCTAGGCGGTGACTAATCAGGATATTTTGTGACGAGCATGGATTATTTTTATTTTTCATTTTTTCAAGAGAAGGGCTTACTAATTATGTTAATATACTTGAGAAAACGAGGACCATTAAATTGGTATAGATACAAGTATATTATTGAGAACTAAAAGTTAAAATAATTTTTATTTTGTAAAAATCGTGTCTAAATTAAACTAAACTAAACCTGAACCCTAAACCCTAAACGAAACCACTAAACTAAACTAAACTAAAACTATACGAACTAAACTGAACTAAACTAAATTAAACTAAACTAAACTAAACTGAACTAAACTAAACTAAATTAAATTAAAAATGTCAAAACAAATGTAAAATGTCAAACTACTCAAGCTTGACTCGTATTTGACTCGATTAGAACTCGTTCAAAGCTTGATTCCACTAATAATTAAACAAGCTCAAACCTAATATTAGAAGCTCAATAATATTTCAAATTAACTTGAGAGAAAAAATACGTTCAGCTCTACTCAGCCGGATTTTGAAGTTTGGTCATTCTCTTCTTCCATTTTTTTCTCAATGGTATTACACGTCTTGTGTAAATGTATTGCAATACCTTTACTCAGTACGTGTAATACCTTTAAACATAAATTATGATATTTAACCTGAATTGTATCGTGCAACTGACGCACATGAGACTTTGCGCTGATCTTTTGTCATAGTGGCATGAAGAATTAATGCGACGATTGATTCAACCATTTTCTTGTCTACATTAATTAGCCATTTTCGTTATCGAGTTAGCAAATTTCATGTAAAAGATAAATAAATATAGAAAAAGTTGAAAATTAGTATACTATTTTTAAAGTTATGAACGTGGTGCTAAAAGCCATCCAAATGAAAACATACTTAGAGGATAAAAGTGATAAATGCCTAAATTTACTTTAATTGGGCTAAATAAACTTAAGCTCATCTCGATTCTCTGTTACATTAAGTGTTTCATCCTCTATTATACTTAATTTACTACGTGACACATATTAATTCGTGACATTATACCGTACACGTGTCGGTTAATGAATGTAGTCAAACATATGATGTAACACCAAAGTATAACAGATGATCTCATGGGAGCTCACCTAGCACGTAAAATATACTTAGTTTGATAGGTAAGTAAATAAAGTACCCAAAGACTGATAAGTTTATCGGAGCTTATGCATACGCCTTTTAACTTTTAAACCTAGAATTTTTCTTTTGACCGTTTTTACTGATTTTGTTTTTTTTTTTAATTTCTTCAACATCGGTGCCTAATGTTGTAACATATGTTTTATTTTGTTAATATGTTATTTGAAATAGAGAATTCCGACAACTACCTTATAAACAATCTTGTGCATGTGCGCATAGATTTTTTTCTTTTTTCTTTTTCTCTAAACGAAAGTCGTGAGGGGGTAGGGGGTCGGGTGGGGTGGGGCTGGGGGTAGGGTTGTGGGGGAGGATAGTGAAAGGGCAAGGGTACAGCTAGGGTTTGGGATGTTTCCTTCTCTTGATGATGTGACTTGTCCCAAAGTCATGGCCATGGAAACACCTATAGAATGAGTGATGTTGATGAATGATGTTCATGTATCATGCAGGGGAAATTTTGACATAACATACCTTATCCATGATGTATACACAAAAAAAGAAAAAGAAAAAAAAAAAAACGGGCCAGTAAATATGCACATCCTAACCCACCATTTAGCTAGGCGGATTGGGGTCGCTTGGCCCTTCGATAACTAGTTATGCCTCTATCCTCTAGATCATCATCAAGAATCGAACCCTACGTACCTTATCAAGATTCAAAAAAAATGCGCTAGGATTTTTACTCGGTTGAGACTTTTACTTGTCGATGTGTGACTTTTATCGGTTCTTCCGGTCTTTTCGTCGGCCTTTCTGATCTTTTGCAACAGACCTAGCATCCTTGTGGTTAGTGCGTCTTTAGTTTCTGTTTTGTTTTTTGTTCCAGGTGACGTTTGTTGTTTAATAGTTCGGTGTCATAGTGGTGATTTTTTCCCATTTTTTACTTTTTGTGCATGCAGTCACGGAGCAGGGATTCTTCAGTTGCATAACACTTGGCGCTTTTTTTTTTTGTCTGTTTCATCTGTCTATCCACCTGTTTAGATGAGGTATGATTCTACTATTTGGATCGAAAGTTTTGTACTTATAAATATTATTTAAAAGATATATCATTCTAAAGAAATTACATGTTTTCCAATATTATCCTCAAACATATTCCAACACATCTCTCTAGAAATCTCCTATTTTGTTATTTCATACAATATTACACGAATTCATTATAAATAAGGGGAGATTTTTTAAGGAAAAAAAATGAATTTATAAATGAGAGATATATTACATATATAGGGTACCCTACATATTAGTTCATTTTAGGTATTATAATCAATGCAATGTGAGGATGATTTGTTCATGTGAACATATGCACAATGGTGAATGGCTAATTGAAAGCCTCCCCCTATAAGCTTTCCCCACCACTCACACATACACACATGTACATACACATACATATATATATGTATACACATATATATAATGTGTATACACACATAAATCTAAAACTCTTCAATTTATTGATAATTAATTTTTAGAATTTAGATTTGAAGATATGTGTAATATTTTTCCTAAAACAAGAAAAAGAAGTTTAAAAAGATATTATGCAGGGACGTCAATCTAGTCCCTAGGAAATCAAAGTTGAAGACAGTACGATGACTGTTAATCCTAAATAGACCTGCTGGCTGATAAGCTAAATAAAAAGACGTCCCACATTGAGTTGTGATGCAATGATATCCTTGAATAAGGAGGCCTGAGCACCGCTTAACCACAATTATGAGGAAGACTTAGATTCACTTCACTGTTCTAGAAGTTTATGTGGGCCTCCGAATAGTCGAGATTCTCTATTTTGTATTTCAAAACAATCATCATACACCACGTGCATATGATACCATCACAAATTAACACATGGCGTGCTAAAATTGTCATCGTTCGCCTACATTTTCCCCTAACTCTAGAGTTAGCGAAATCGGCCGAGCCTGCCTGATATTTTAGATGGGTCGAGTCATAGAAATTTAGGTACAAAGTACCATCGGGCCTAACCTGGCTGCGACGAGTCGCCTGAATTGTCATTTCTACCTGACTTCTCCGCTCTTTATTTTATCTAGATCTCGTTTAACTACTATTAAATAATGATTAGACACTAGATCATAATATACCGTCCGACTACGTATGTTTTCAAATGAAAAAAAAAAAGGAGAAAGAAGAGAGAAAAGGGTGATTACTTGGGTTGTTGTGATATGTTCCCTCTAACATCTAACAGACCCCATATTTGTGGTTTGGAGAGATCAATTCTCGAGGGTATATCCTCTAATCATAACTCTATTATTGCTTTCCCACTTACCCGTTTTTATGGATCTCTGTTCACTACAATTTATTTATGGCAAAAACTTACGTAAGATCATTACACAGTCGTCACACGGTGTGACGGAAAAAAAATTATTTTTTATAGTAAAAGTATCACTTTTTTTGAAAAAAAAAAAAAAATATTTCCTCTATCCCGAGATAATTTGCACACCCCTCTCGGCAAGTGGAATAAAAAAAAATTATTTTTCGCCTTTTATCTCAAATTAATACCGGTACCACAGTGGTACCATAGAATCACCCCTAACTTATATTATAAATAATATAGAGAAAAATCCACATGATGTCAACCTAGGTTTTAACTCCCCCAACTGGATTAATAAAAAAAATGAAAAATTATGTGTTGACCATTACGTATGTGCTTTGGTAAATTAAAACACATAAAAAGTCAACTCTCTGTATATAGTAACTCTACTTTTGGTAAGTTCTTCTATAAATAGTTTATTTATATTTCTCCCAGGGGTTGAATTCTTTCCGACATAATTTACGTAATACACACCTGCCGTCTCGGCCCAATTTACTTATTTTGGTCGGAAACGAAAGTTAAGGAAAAATAAATTTTGTAAAATTTTTAATTTTTATAAAAATGGAGATTGAATATGTAAAATAATCAAAATAAATTGGAAATAAATTGGAACAAACTGGCACTACAAGAAAAGAATTTATTGTCATTCATTTTATTTGGTAATCAAGTTGCCTACGGATTTGCGACGGAAATTCGGTAGGTAATCACTTACGGATTACATTTCCGTAGGTAAACAAATCACCTACGAGCAAAGTCCCTACAATTATTTTTTGTTGGTATTCTGTAGGCAAATAGAAATGCCTACGAAATTGGGATTATTGCCTACAAAATTTTCCCTAGCCAATTAATTATTTTCTTGTAGTGTGAAAAAAAAAAAGTAGATAATTAGAGTGGGACGAAGGAAGTATTTAACTTACTAAATTATTAGAGATAATCACAAATAAGATATTTGAAACTACAAAAGGCTGCATCTCAAATTTATAATTTACAACAATTAATTGTCCCTAAAAGTAGTCTAAAAATAATCTTAAAAAATTTGTAGAATGTTTTGAAACGAGAAGTCGTCGCAAAAACTTATTGTTAGAGATAACAATTGTGGTAAAAAAATGTGTCACTAAAACCTCTTTTTTTCTTTTTTTTTTAGCACGCTCCAGTAGTGTCGGATCCGAAAATTTTCAATGACGGAGGCACAATCAATATGCAAGGAAATGCAATCAATATACAATAATATATAATATAAAAAGGAATTTGATTAGGGGCACAATATTATTTTTTAACCTATTTAAGGTATTTATCTTTTAAAAACTTAAATAACAAAACAAAAAAAAATATGGGGCACGTGCCCCCATAACGGGTAACGTACATCCGTCTTAGCGCTCCTGTATCTAGTAAAACCTCGAACTTGAATTGCACACAAAACAATATAGTAAAAGTTGTTGGATGCTAGTTAGGCGACATATTAGAACCTAGCATCTACCCAAAGTTCAGCAGGATATATGCATGGTTAAACGGGTTGGAATCGCAAAAAATATTTAGAAGAACAGTGTAAGTCTAGCCTCTAACCAGAGACTAGTCGGAGCTAGTCAACTACTAGCTCCTACACAAGTACAATAAAATGTAGTCATCTTAGAAATAAAATTCAAACCAACCTACTAATTCCAAAATACTCTCTCCGTCCATCTTATCTTGCACACTTTCTCTAAACGGTCGTCTCACCTTATTTTGCACAGCCTAGAAAAAGAAAGTTATAACATAATTTTCATCCTCAATCTCCACCCTCAATCCACCTTTAAAAAGTCAACAAACAACTAAAAGTAATTTTTCTTAATACCCATGATGATCCTCCCTGTGCAAGATAAGCCGGGACGGAGGGAGTACATGATTTATATTGATCAAACACAATTAAATATTAGGCAAAAACTTATATGAGACTGTCACACGATATGACGGGCAAAAAGCATCATTTTTTGTGGTAAAAGTATAACAATTTTGGAAGAAAAAAAATATCACTTTTTGTAGCAAAAGTATCACCGTTATCTGTAAAAGTATCAATACAGTAAAGGTTTCACTTTTATCTGTAAAAGTATCACTTTTTCCTGTAAAAATGTATTCCGTTACACATGTGACCGTCACACACAAGACACACACTAAATATTAATCATAAAACCAAAATTGTGGTGTACAATAGAGTTTCAAAAAATTGACTTTATAATTAAGTGTCTAATATCGAAAAGATATGCCTGATTTAATCTTAGTAAGCATTAATTAAAACATTTTTGACTAATCCCTAATTCGACCAAAAATTAATCATCATAAAAGAAGTTGATTTTGGATAAGTGATGAAAGGTATATAATCAATTATACAAAATTAGTCTTGGTTCAAAAACAAATAATGTATGATTAGTCAATTCATATATTTAGGTTTCATTGAATTATATGTTTAAAAATATTTTGAGTTTGGCCATATTAATTGGAAAATAAGATTTGTTGTCATGGTTCTAGCATCTTTGGACCACATATCATCTATTGGTTTTCCTCTTCAAAAATATGTAATATCAATTAAAATAATATATATCCCCTCCGTCCTAACTTAATTTGCACACTTGTTCGGTGCGTATATTAAGAAAGAGTGAGTCTTGTTTGTGATGGAATACACTTTTACAGGAAAAATTGATAATTTTACAAGAAATAGTGATACTTTTACAGATAAAACTGATACTTTTACTACATTAATACTTTTACAGATAAATGTGATACTTTTGCTACGAAAAGTGATACTTTTTTTATTAAAAAAAATGATACTTTTACAGATAAATGTGATACTTTTACCATAAAAACTAATACTTTTTTCCCATCACATCGTGTGACGGTCTCATATAAGTTTTTTTGTCATTAAGAAGAAAAACTGTTTTTTGCTTTTCTGCTAACTTTTTTAAAGGTGGAGATTGAAGGCGGAGATTTTAAGGGTGGAGATTGTAAGATTTATTTCCATTTTGGAGATGTGCAAAATAGGGTGGGAAGGTCGAGAATGAAAAGTGTGCAAATTAGAGCGGGACGGAGGGAGTATATAGTATGGCAAAAACTTATGTGCACCAGGTGCACAATAAGACTTATTTTGCACCTGAGGTTTTATAGAATTTTTTAGAGTTTTTAAGGAGTGTATTGTGCACTTTGTGCATACAAGACCCACTCATATAATATTATTATTATAATAAAATAAAATTTTACATCTCCATAATACATTTATTATTTAGAGAAAAAATTAATGAAAGTACAAATTTGTACAAATCATTAGGTCATACTTATACTCCTTTATTTATTTTTTTATTCACTTATTCAACTACTACGTAGAGCGAAACTCTCAATATTAATACTTGATAAATTAATATGCTAAAAATTAGTCAATAAATTAATAATTTGTTTAAAATACTAATTTTCTCCGTTACCGACTCAAGGTTTATAGGCTAGATTAATATATTTTTTTATAAAATAATAAGATGAGACACTGTATTTAGGGTTGGCAAAATTCTCGTGGGAATCCATCCTCGTGGAACCCAATGTTATTGGGTAGGGGATTTCCCGATGATAGTAGGAGTGGGAGCGGGGATAGGGATTCCCCGCTTTAGAAAAGGCGGGCACGGTATGGGGATGAGATCAATGCTCTCCGTCCCATCTCCGTCCATGCTCCCTTCCCACTTAATTAAAATGGAATTGTCCATACCCTAATTCTTAATTATTTATTTTAGCATTTGTCATTTTGTAATATGTATACTATTTGAGGATTAATCCTAGGTTCTTTATTACTTTTGTATAAAACTCCACCACATTTCTAATATTTAAATAAATTGAAATAATATATGAGGTGTATTTGATTCAAAGATTTCTGAAGTTAGTAGAAATTAATATTTTGGAATTTTTTATAAAAGATAAGAAAGTTTGAGCTAAAAAAAAAATATGTGGGGCACCCAACTCCCGGCGAGGGACCCATTCCCCGAAAGGGGGTTCCCCATCTCCGACCCAAATTTCCTAAGTGGAGAATTTTGTGAGGATGATATTTGAGATGTGAAATCGGAATGGGAATGGGATGTTCAATATCAGCCCCAAACCCGACCATTGCCATCCTTAACTGTATTGCATCAAACAATCCAAATTGACACTTTAATCAAATAATAAAAATCCAATATGACAAGTTTTAGTCACTAAGGAGAATTTGGATCTTCTAAAGTACTTCATCGTAAATTTCGAAGAGAGAGTGATACATTTTATTTGAAATAAAAATAAAAATCAGGAACCAATCAACATATGTCACTCTTTCTTTAAAATTCACGATAAAGTAATTTAGAGGATCCAAATTCCACAATAGGTATGCAAATGAGTAAGGCTGTGGATTTTTTCTTTGATGGTTCTTAGAACATGAGATATTAAAAAAGAACACACACTTGCACTCTAGGGGTTCGTTTACTTAAAAGAAATAAAAGCAAGTTAGCATGATGAGAATATTTTTAAGGTTACGATTGTTTGTGGATTGACCTGTTCGGAAATGAGATTGATCGATCAAATTCTTGTTTAGCTATTATATATTTAAATATGATTGATAATATTTTATAAATTTTTACCGCATTCAACTTATTTGCTTATGAACAAATTTGCTGTGCGTCCCGAATCCAAAAACAAACATATCCAAAGTGATAATTAAGTTAAATCTTATTTGATTTTTTTAGTACCAAGATTTATATTATTTTGAAGTATTATTCAGTACACCAGGTGCATGCATGACGCAATTCGAGTTGAGTGTCATGATTTATATTTAACGGTGATACATTTTCACAATGATACATTTACTTAAAACATGTAATATATTTAAACGTAAATACTACCATTTTTATCATGATCCAAATTGTACGGGTCGAAGATCCCTGCCACTGTTGTACGAGAGAACTACTCTCAATAGATAACATTTTTTCTTCTGACATAAATTAACACATTGTCAGACCAACTAAACTGACACCCAATTGGTGAGAAGAAACCATCCACTTGAACCAATAAGATATGATAAATTATTGATGCAACAGATTGTCATTTTGACCCCCACAAAAAAGCATTTTTATTATATTTTCAACAAATTAAAATAACCATAAATTACACTCCCTCCGTTCCAACTTATCTTGCACAGGAAATGTCAACTCGTATATTGAGAAAAATTATTTTTTTTATTATTTGTTAACTTTTCAAAGATGGATTGAGGATGAAGATTATGTTATAACTTTCTTTTTTTAGGCCGTACAAGATAAGATGGGACGACCGTTTAATGAAAGTGTGTAAGATAAAGTGGGACGGGGGAGTAACTATAATTATATTAATAAAACGCTCTTGATCCCATACAATCATTATACCATACACATCCACGTGTCACCACGCGATTCGCTGCAACTTGATAGCCTAATACAACCACTGGTATATATGTACATCAAAGTCACACACTGCTCCCTCCCTTCTGATACCACCATTATTACACACACAAACACACACTTCCTCTCCAGCCAGAAAGAAATCCAAGAAAAAAAAAAAAAAACCCGAAAATCGACTGCGTTGTCGGCATGGAAGTCGGGCTGAACCTCAAGGAAACCGAGCTCTGTCTCGGCCTGCCTGGCGGAGACAGTGACGTCGTCAAAGTCACTGGAAAAAGAGGGTATTCTGAGACTGTCGATCTGAAACTTAACCTTCAGACGAACGAATCAGATCTGAAGGAAAACATGCAAAATGCTTGTAAGGAGAATAGTATGCTTCCTCCTAAGGATCCAATCAAGCCACCTGCCAAGTAAGTTAATTGTGTTTTAGTTCGACCTCTAGACGAGATTCTCTATTCTATGTCGTGTTTTACTGTACGATAGTATATAGTGTGAACTCATAAAACTAAATAAGAGATTGGAATACGATAAAATTAATTGTGACTGCACTAGTTTTGCATGTGATTTCTAGCTTTTGTCGACTATTCACTCACAACTAATTATCTATAAATTTTCTTTAAATATTATTGTCATAAAATTAATAAATCACAAAAATAGAAAAAATTGCATGTGATTTTGAACATGCACTCAACTTTTCGGTTCGGATCCTCTTCTGTAAAATCCTCCTATATTTTTTGTTACATCATCAGATTACTGCTACGTGAAATATATTATCGAACTAGATAGAAAGTGTGAACTATAAACTTCAGAATGACAAATCACTCATACGGTTACCTTTTTCCACGTGACAATAATCTAGTGATGGAACAGAAGAAGGCTAAACCCATTTTTTGTTTCATAACTTTCCACTTGTTCGATTTTCTTTCCATGATTTTTTTTTTTTAATTTCCATCGCATAATCGAATAAATTGCTCATATGAGCAAATCGGCCAGAAAAACCATGCGTGATTGTTACATAAAATCACTTTTGAGATGAATTCTGTGATAAAAATCGAACGAGCGGAAAATTATGAGACGGAAAGAGATTTTAGCCCCATCAAAAGGCGTAGAATGATTATGCAGAAGAAGATTCAAATCTTCGATTTTCCGATCAAAACTATACATAAATTTTCGTTTGAGTATTTCCATAAGTTAATCACTAACAAGAACAAAATTGCATGATGAGAATAAAAAAATAATAATATAAAAGTTGAAAATAATAGTGACGAAATTAAATTATTTCTAAATTTAGGGCACAAGTAGTGGGGTGGCCACCAGTCCGGTCTTTCCGGAAGAACATAATAGCTAACCAGAAGAGCACTAAAGAGGAATCCGACAAGACGGCGGCCGCCGCATGCAGCGGCGGCTCCGCCGCCTTCGTGAAGGTGTCGATGGATGGCGCGCCGTATCTGCGTAAAGTCGACTTGAAAATGTACAAGAGCTACCAAGAACTCTCCGATGCTTTGGCTAAAATGTTCAGTTCCTTCACCATGGGTATGTATGTATAATTATTTTTAAGGTAAAATCATTTTTAGTTTCATAACTTTTCAGTCATACATTTTTTGTACTAAAAATAGTTAAAATTTAATTTAATCTCGTAATTTAAGAAATTATTCTTAATTTGTCCTTTTCTCGCTGGCCGCAAATCAAATCGGTCGAAGAAGTACGTGTGCTGGTGCCAGTCATTTGAAATCGGCTGGATTTTGTTGTCACAGGACTAGCACTGTGCTCTTCCGGCCGATTTGGTCGCCGACGGCGAAAATAGACCAATTGCGAGAAATTTTACGGACTAAATTGAATTTTTAAATATTTTTTAGATCAAAAGTGTACGTGCAAAAGTTATGAGATCAAAAAATATTTAAGCTAATTTTTATAGGGGAAAATTGCATATTGTCTCCCATAAATTTAAGAAGTGGCGCACTTGTTAATCATTTTTCGCCGGAAAATCTAAACTTGCCGAAAAAGATACATGAGTTTGAAAATGAAGGATCTCCATCCGTTCATGGTTGATGTGGCGTAATCTAACTTGAGTAAGATCTGTTATTTTATAAGCCTAGTCAGCAGGATATTACTCCCTCCGTCCAACCTTATCTTGTACACTTTTCTTAAACGGTCATCTCACCTGATTTTGTACAGTCTAAAAAAGGAAAGTTATAACATAATCTCCACCCTCAAAATCTCCATCCTCAATCCACTTTTGAAAAGTCAACAAACAAAACAATTTTTCTTAATACCCGTGCCGACCCTCCTCCTTTGCAAGATAAGTTGGGACGGAGGGAGTGTTTCAGATTGCACCACTTCAGGCACAAACGAACGAAGATCCTTAATTTTTTAAACTCACGTGACAGCTACGTATTTTCTTAGGCAAAAATCGGATTTTTCGGCCAAAAATGACTAAAATCGCACACTTTATTAACTTATATATAGAACTTAATTAAATTGCAAAAAGTTATTCGCATGGGACTGGAACTTTAAGTGACCATAATTTATGGGACTAAAAATATAATTTTCCCTACTTATAATTATTTCTTCATAATTTATTTTAAAAAAAAAATTAGTTAATTAAATATAATTATTTTTTTGTTATTAGGTAACTATGGGAGCCAAGGAATGATAGACTTCATGAATGAGGGGAAATTAATGGATCTGTTGAACAGTTCAGAGTATGTGCCCTCTTATGAAGATAAAGATGGGGACTGGATGCTCGTGGGGGATGTTCCATGGGAGTAAGTCTCTAACCATTATATTAATTAATGTTCTGGTCGAGGTGGGGTCGATGAAACTCGATTCATAGTCACTGGTTTGGATTACAGGATGCTCTATCAACTGAGTTACAATCGATTTTCGAAAATATGTCGAAAATGTCAAAACAAGAAAATTCTTTTGTTCGACATTTTTTTACCGGGAGTAACATTCGCATTTACTTTTATCGTAAAAAATGCTATTTTTACCATAAATACTTTATGAAAAGTGTTATTTTTATACAAAGACTAATATTCAAAGTAACATGTGTTTTGTGATAAAAGCAACTCTAATTTTATGAAAGGATATTCAAAAGACGGTCTTATTTAAGTGTTTTCTTTTTTCTAATGGACTTAAAAGAGAAAGACAAAAACTTTTGTAAGACCGTCTTACAATAAGATGGATAGTTAAATAAGTTAAATATGGTAAACTGCGCTGTCCTCGTTGATCATATTTACTTATATTTGACTATTTGATCTTTCGTCTTATGGTAAGACGGTCTTACAGAAGATTTAAGTCAAAGAAAAATAAAACAGTATTTGCTATTGATTTATTTAAGTGATTTTGTGATTTCTCCTTTAAAAAATCTATTTTAGGTGTTTGTGAAATTTGCTTTTAAAAAAACTTAAGTTAAAGTCAAAATTTAAAAGCAGGTTTCCTTGGTTCAAACTTATTCTCAAATTTATTATTATTATTTTTTTGTTATAATAATTTTTGGACAATTTTTATATTTAATCACTTATTGACATATATGTAAAAATTATTTCAGGATGTTTGTTGATTCATGCAAGCGTCTCCGAATAATGAAAGGATCTGAGGCAATTGGGCTAGGTACATTTTTCACCTTTATGAAATTGTTATTTAAATGTTAATATTTCATGTCATATTTCACGACGTAAGTAACATACTATCTCCATTTCTTTAGTTTTTTAATTTAGGATTAAAAAAAGTTCTCGATTTTCTCAAATCCTTTAATTTTCTCCACTCTTTCGTTTATATTATTCTTTCTTTCCAATTATCTAGGGATTAGATAGGAGCATTATTGGAAGAAACGTGGAAAAAAAATTAAATCAGCAATATAAACATTTCACAAAACCTAAAACTACAAAATAAAATGGAGAGGTAGTAAAAAATCCTGAAATAAGTTCAAGCCTATACAAGAGCTTGATTTAATAATTTTATGTTCTAAAATTCCTCGACTGGCACCAACTAATCCCTCCTCGATGCTAGACTCCCATTACTTCCCTGTGTTTTTTCACTGATTCCTCCTAGCCTAACCACCGCCTACCCTTGTCTGACACCCGACTAGCGTCTATCAACTTTTACAACATAAATAACTGTATATTTTAATTAATATATTAATACCTTTTTATTTCCTTTTTTTTTTGTTAATTCAGCTCCAAGAGCCATGGAGAAATGCAAGAGCAGAAGCTAATGGAATTACAAAATAAAATATTTGTGCAACTTTGTTTGATGAAGTTCTTCCTATGTCCCAATTATTTTTTCTTCTTTTTTTTAAAATTTTTTTGTGATTTTTAATTATTATTTTTTTCCTGGTTTTGTGACAATGTGTCTGTATCTTATTGTAGTATATAGATACCAAAGATTTCTGGACAAATTTGTGTTAGACAAGAAGTAAATGCACTCATCTGTTGTCTGGTTTGTTATATTTTAATTTTATGACCAATTAATTTGGTGTTTTTAATTATTAGCACTACTTTTGTTGTTGTCTTTGCTGTCACAGTTGTGCTTCTGTCCTTTTTTATTTAATTTAATGAAATAAAAAAATCATGGTTTTTCTTTACAAGATTCTGCATATCTTGTTATCTAATTTTTAAATCATACCCACCTCCGTCCCGAATGAACTTGCACAAGTAAGTGGATACACATATTATGAAACATTGTTTTTTGGATTTTGTTGACTTTTCAAAGATGGATTGAGGGTAGAGATTGTGTTATAACTTTCTTTATTAAGAAGTGTGCAAGTTTGCTTAAGACGGACGAAAACGAAAAGTGAGCAAGTTCATTCAGGATGAAGGGAGTAATACATTATTACTCCCCCTTTCTATAATGAGAGTCTTGTTTCAAAGAATTTTCTATCCCAAAATGAGGATAATGGTTCAGATGTTAACGTCTCGTTTCCTTGGTCTAAGTAAAAAAAATCTTAAATCTTTTAGTTCATGAATTGCTTACGTATAATTGAATATGTCAAATCAACAATATTATAAATAGCGCAGTGAAATTCGATTACTTTTACAGAGATGCACCTTTACCAATTTGACAAAAATTAAAATGTTAATCATTATGGGACGGTGTGATTTGAATACACCACTCCCTCCGTCTCATAATGGTTGAAAATGCATAACTTTTTACTTTTGTCAATTTTATGAAGGTACGATTCTTCAAAGATCATCAATCCACAACTTATTTTATTTTTCACTTTGACATATTCAATCATCTACTAATAGTTCGTGAATAATTGTTCTTTTAATTGGTCTAATAGAACGAGACACTAACATTTAAAACAGGATGCTCATTATGCGTACATAATTTTTAATACGGGACGAAGGGAATATAATTTAATAATTTATGATGTGAATTACTGTTTTATGATTTTTATAGCCCCCCAACTAGAGTACCAAAAGGGAACATGGGCATGTGCATGTTCATGGGACTATTCCTTGCATTATACATTTTTTATTGTCTAGGTACATTAATTAGTCTTGTTTTTATTAAAAATATATTTAGAATGATTGATCTTTTATTTATTAATTTATAAATGATCATGCTGGTAAATGTTAGCCAATTAAAATTGGGATTGATGTACTGGAATTTAATTATCCATGCATGATGGGTGGTTGGGAGCACATGCATGTGATATGTGGCATATTCATTTATTATTTATGCATATGAGTTGGAATCATCATTTCTGCAAATATATTAATTCGGATTCTCGGTTACAGTAGGTGTTTCATCCTCTATTATGCTTAATTTACTACGTGACACATATTAATTTGTGACAGCATATCATACATGTGTGGGTTAGTGAATGTAGTGAAACATAAGATGTACTATCTCCGTTTTTTTTAGTTGTCGTTCTATCTTATTTGTTTTGTTTGTAAATAGTTGGCATTCTAACTTTTTTGCGACGTTTTTTTACAATACTAACCCTATAGTTACAAAAAGTGATAATAATATATAGAAATGATGAAAAAAATCAAGGTATTTAAGGGAATTAGTTGAGGGCTTATTTGTCAACTCCTTAAGTCCCTTAATTTTCTTATCCAAAGTTAAAATGACAACTAATAAAAACCGGAGATAGTAACATCAAAGTGTAACAGATGATCTTATAGGCAAATATAGTAACTATTTGGTATCTTTAACTAATAAATAAATAAAAAAGATTAATTACGTAAAAAGTCACGACCGTTCAGTTAATTATCATTTACAACGTCACTTTTAACAAAATAGAAATACACTACCTTATATATATATATATTATAACATATGCAATAAGTAAATATTCATGATTGAAATTTTCATCTCATAAACATTAATTAACAAAATCATTGATGCTTCAAATTTTCATCTCATGAATCAACATTAATCAACAAAATAATAAAGAATAGCCAATTTGACTTGAGGAAACTCCAATTCACAATTAAAATCAATTCATAATTGACAATATTTTTATACAAGGCTAAAACATCCCAATTCACAATTATAGATAAACAAGAAAATGAGAAGAATTCAATCTCTTGACAACCACAATCTAGATAAACTAAATTCAACCTTTTGAGTATTGGGGTGAAAAGTAATACATCGCGTGCAAAATGAGTACTTTAAGGATTTACTTCGGGATAAACGACATGTCGAGTTGAACACTCAACTGTTTGGACCAATGTCCTCGGCAGCTACCTGTGATCCAGTACTGCAATTGGGCTTGTTCAGCAATTCTAGCCCAATTGTAGGGCCCACTTCCCGGTACTGCAACTTAATTGGCTTGTTCAGCGATTTTAGCCTAATTGTGGGGCCCACTCGTAGCCACGGCTTGAGTAAGACGTTCGTTCTCTTGGGTTTTACTTTGTGTTCTGCTTGATTCTTTGATATTATAAAGATGTGCATTTCTATAATTAGATATTTAAATGAGACCGTAACACATAAAATACAAAACTCTTATTTTAGAACAAATAAAATATTATATATACGATATAATAATCATATATGACCTTTAAAGCATTTTTACAATACCATATACAAGATCACATGTGCAATAACCCATAGGTAAGTGTTTATACTCTAGTTCCTATATTTGAGCAATTTGATTTGAGGAAAATAATTTATACAAGATAACATGTGCAATAATCAGTGACGGATCCAAATTTTTTATCGAATGGGCCATCTATATTAAAATTTTATTAGATCGAAAATTGAATGAATGATTGCATTTTTTCGTAGCAATATCGTTTTATATAGACGATATATATCAAATACTCACCCTCTTTATACTCAGACGACTTCTCAATTAATGGCTAGGATTTTACCTACGCAAATTCGATTCAATGGCTATAAATAATTCTACGTACCACAAGAATTTTATTATAAAATATGCTACACTTTTTTCAAGAAGTTATACCATAATATGTAGATAAACTATGTAATTGTCTTGATAAAGTACAAACTATGGATATGGAATTGTTGTTACACTAATTAGATTCGTGCAATTTGGACGACGGATGAATCTGAAAGTTGTTTGTTGTTTTCATGAAAAATGTATATTTATGCTAAAAGATACCACATTTGTCTCACTTAAAGAAAGATATTACATTAAAAGGTAACACTTTTTTCAGAACTAGTACTCCCTCCGTCCCAAATAAAGCAAGCAGACAAACTTAATTGGGACGGAGGTAGTAATACCTTTGGGTATTACCAGTTAATAGTGATACATTTCACTAAAAACTCCATACATGTGAATCAATTAGTCCCAAGAAATAATCTATGATCCGTGCATTTGAGGTTCGTAAGAATTTGTATACTTCTGTATGATTAAAGGATTCTCAAATTTTCTTTCTTTATTTTTCTCATTTCAATGATTGGTGAACCCAGTCCAATTCGTCTGCCTAGAATACACTAATAATGTCGGGCCATCTCATAGTTTATTTGGTCGACTCTATTAGACCCAATTTCGATCTAAGATTCATATGTTCTAATTAACTTAGAATATTAAGTGGATTGGACCAACCCGACGTATCAAACTGATTTTACAACCATTCCTCGTACATTAGATATCTCTTTTTGTTGGTGTTAATCTTATGTTGCAAGATCCCATACACTACACACGTGGCCCACTCGGAAATTAGGGGAAAGAGAGAGAATAAACTTAACTGAAAATTCCACAAATGGGCCAAGTCATGTTACAAATGGTTCTAAATGGTCTTGTTGGGCTGGACCCAATTTTAACCCACCATGTAACAACTCTGTTCCATTCATGACATGTCACGTATCCACCATAAATTAATATAAGTCAAGTTTTACTCAAAAAAAAAATATATATATAAGTCAAGTGATATGTCACGTGCCCACCATTTATGCCCACCATCTAGTAATTTCGCCGATGTGTGATATATCACATGACTTTTACTAATTTTCGACGAAATTTGAACATGAATTGAACAGAGTTGTTACATGATGGGCATAAATTATACTAACCAAAAAGTGGGCATTAATGTCCACTCCCTAACTGACCGTGCATGTTTTGCAACTTTCCCTCTTATTAGTGCACTCCATCCTATAATGAGTCCTATAACGAACTTTGGACACTACATTAAATAGAATTCTATCATTCCAAAATTATTGATCACATCACATAGAATACTCGAATAGTAATCTCAATTAAGTAATAAGTTCTATAAAATAAAATAAAAAGATTATGATGTCCAACGTGGCCCCTAACCACATGATCAAAATCCTAGTAGAAAGTTCGTTCATGCATTGAGTAACAAAATTAAAAAAGTTCATGCATTTTATTGCAATGTTTAAAAATACACGAGTGCACACTAATGACTTATGTGCACGAAGTTTTTGCCATTCGCTAATATACTTCATGCTAGAATAACCTATCAAAAGATTAATAGTTAATTAACTAATATAATAAGAAAATAATTCATATCAAATAGTGTCAAATTCTATAAGAGATGACAATTCAAGAGAACTGACCCGTTAGGCCAGCCTAAAGTTTCATCGAACCTAAAATTAAGCCTAACCTAACACAACACATTCCCTATAATATCCTAACATTTTCGGGCAGCCCATCAGGTCGGCCCTGTCGGCCGATGATACGTTGAATTCCGCAACATGAATAAAGTACGCCATCCTACCAATATCAAAGTTCCCAAACAATAATCCAGCAAAAAATGCAAAAAATATCAAAAGTTCCCAAACAATAATCCTGTAAAGAATGAAACCTACAGCTAAAATATGGGAATAAACTAAAACAATAATCCTGCAAAGAATGAAACTACTGCTAAAATATGGGAATAAACTTGCTATCCAGTCAAACTTTGGATTCACCCGAATTCGACACCGAAAAACTCCAAGTTTTGAGCAGTAATAACGTCAATATGAGGAGTTAACTCATCCAATTCCAAATGCATATCCATATCATCAATAGTGACTCTGCAGGCTGCCACATTCTCTTGACCAATTACGAGGGAACACCTTTCGTAAACACCATCTTTGGGTGGAAGATTCAAGAAACATGACTTGGGAACCGATAACCTCGTTCCATCTCTAGAAAGGTTTTTCTCGTCTTTAACCATCAGCATAAGCCTATGTTGGCGTCCCAACAGCTCAGACACGTATTTCATGTCTCCATTGGCAAGGGCTGCACGAACTCGAGTAGATGATACTTGGCCTTGTTCTTGTGAATTGTTATCACCTATTACCCTAGATTCAGATTCTTGGTTCTTGTCCATGACAGAATTTATTATACGAGCTCTCATGCCATACTCGTTACACAACCGAAAGAGATCAGACGAATTGCCAGCAGCTTTATATCCAAACCGGTAGTTTTGACCAGCTACAACACCGCGTACTCCGAGCTCCTTTGACAACTTCTCAACAAATTGCTGTGGAGTAAGATTTCGAACTTGTGAAAATTGAAGCTCAAATTCCTTAGGTGTAAAATTACCACAAAGTGGAGCCCAAGACGAGAGAACGCGCTGCCGGTCACATTTTGCCACTACTGGAGCCCTAGGTTTCCACCCAAGCACCTCTGCCATTCCAGCAAACGACATTAGAAACGGAACTCCTATCTTTGCTGCTTCGATTGCAAGTTCCCGATGACCAATATGAAGAGCATCAAACTTTCCTAGTGCTACTACCCCTCCTGCTATAGGGGATACTCTGCCATCTTCGTCTTCAGATGTGCTATCGTCATAGGAGATTTTGTTATCATTACCAGTAACAGATGAAGACGAAGAATACAAAGCATTAGTGCCCTGTGGCTTCAATCCAAAAATTCTTTTCCAAGAAGGGGTGTTACTAAAACAGAATGGAGCTTTGTTGGAAGTGCAAATCCCCAATTGACAAGGAATATATTCTCGTGAAATACGGAAGCCATTCATCATCATTGTTTCCAAGAGCGCAATCGACAGCAACACCTACTACTGTTTTTCCTGCAATTGGCAAAAGCAGAAAACAGAGAATAAATCAGAAGATGAAGATTTCTGACGAATTATCGGGTCGAACAGAAATTGTTTTTAATTGCAACTCTCATTGCTGATCACCAATCTCTCTTATGTTTGGCCATTGTTGCCCATTGTTTATCCTTCAAAGTGTTATAAGCGAATCCAAAAGTTCCTATATTACGACATATATTCTATCCTGGATAGATAACTGGTAAACTTAATCTGTCAAAATATATCACTCGCACTTGCAGATAGTACACAGAAGTTCATCGACGAAAATAAAAGGAAAAAATACTTACAAATTGAAATTGGCATCATAAGAAAAAATCTGAAACTGAACCAGTAATACTACTGAGATCGCAAAACTCTTTCGTGATTATGGAAGAAATATTTGTCTATACTTATAAATGTGCTCAGCAAAATTCCTTGCATGTTGTAATATCAGAACACTTCTACTGATATTATTAGAGTCAACTATACCACAACCAATACTTGTATATGAATTCAAAGAACGCAAAATTATAATGATCAGAATGCTTACTTAATTACAAATTCGCTTACTGAAATTCTGTGCAGAAATCAACTTTGTTAATGGAATCCACAATCCCGGCCTCAAAACCTCATGCTTCGCCCCCTGCAAACTCGTGCATTTATTGGCATCATCTTCCGGAGGATGAAAATCAATAGAGTACGACCAAGTACGAAAATCTCGGAAAGTTTGTTGCGAAATTTTGGCAGACGACGAATTCAGAGGCGTTGGAGATGATTGCAGGTGTCAATGTTGGATAGAATAAATCGTTTATTAGCATGCCATTAACAGGGATGAAAGAGAACAATTAAAATTCTAGGGTTTAAGTAATGGGCCATCAATATGCATGTTTATAAGTGTATATATATATGTATGTATCACTAATATTAAAAAATAATAAAAAAAAAGTATTATTATTGCACTAGGAATCAATCACCGTTATCAGGAACTATACTAAAAAAAGTATTATTCTATAACTAATATTCGATCAAAAATTGTACTAAAAAAATATTATTATTATTGCACCATAAATATTGTAATAAAAAAATTGAGTATATGTGTTTTTAGTTGATTATTAAAATATCACTTTAAATTTGTAAACTTTTAATACATTTTTTAGTACTTTTTTTTAATTTATCAGATATTTTTATCGATATTGATATGTTCGTCGATATTTTCATAGAGCCGAAATACTATTTTCACGAAAACCAAGATTTTCATCCGTGAGTACAACGAGGTGAAGAAATGTGCAAATGCTAAAGAGTGAAATGTAAACTCTAGAAACCTATCGAGATATCAAAATAGACTCGACTCTGAAGGTCGACCCTAGCGCAACCGTAAAAATATAAGGGATTAGCCTTAGTTTTACATGCTCGATCCTTCTTGGTCCTTGGGCCTACTATGCATGGGTCAGATTAGGGCAGCGCTGGTTTAGAGAACTCTTTTTATATTTATTTTATATAGATCAATATATATATATATATAATCAGGGACAGATTCAGGATTTAGTAATGAGGTGGACTGAGACATAAAAAAGTCCTTAGAGTTTAAAGAAGTCGTGTCTTACTATAGACTTTAAAAGAAAAAAATGTACATTCTTTTAGGAAAAAAAGATATTAGTAATCAGTGACGAACACATGATTTAAACTACAATGCAAGTACATACAACGATATTTCTTTTGAAAACAATATGATACATTCTTACTACTAATATACCCTAAACTTTTATATATTTCAAATATTTCTATAAACACCGACATATTTATATATATCCACACGTACATAGTAAATACGTATAAAATTGTCATAAAAGAATTTGGGGGACATTCAAAATCATTTCCCATATATTTATGTATACACATATATATCTATAATAATTATCTATATATAAAAAAAATTATCAAATCTTTTTTGGTGAGAGGGGGCAAGTGGCCCCCTCCTCCAAATCTGCAACCGTTGCTAATAGAGTCGGCCTAGAAATTTTCTTTTTTCTTTTTCTTTTAATAGAAAACTTACTAAAATAATTAATAGATGAGTTTAATTAGGTATGATATTAAGTATAAATATTTATTTGTATCTTAGTTAGAGATTAAAATGTGAATAATAAAATTAAATAGGATGAGCTTAGCTAAAATTTAAAACAATGAATAACTAAAATAATAAAATTCATACTACTAAAATTAAGGTTCTATACATTTTGTATTAGACTAGAGTTCTGTATAGATCGTGAGTAAATCCACCCATGTACATAATGTATAATATCACATACCTAAATCTAGAGCTTACATTTAAACAACGACTTTTTACGTTTTCGTTACTCTTTTTGCTCCTCACAGGGAAGTGGGGTTTCAAACCGCAAATTCAATCGAGTCCTATCCTTCTAAGCAGGAGCATCGGCACTTTCAACTCGTTTATGATTCATATACTTGTGGGGGAGGATATCACCTTTGGTGCTTTTTTTTTTTTTTTTAATTTATTTTTTATGTGATACGTAGTAAGAATATATATATAGTAGTGTTTTTTTTTTTTGTTTTACAAAATTAAATCCCCCCATATTTGAAAAAATCACATGATGTACAAATATATATTACTTGTTGATGTCACATGGTTATATTTTGAAGCAAGAAATAAAAAAATAGATAGATTAGTATTACTATTATTAATTTATCGAAGACGTTCTTCCTTTCATATTCACTAGAGGTAACATAATGAACTGAATTTCATTCTCACGTTTAGTTTTTTGAACTTCCTATATCTCTTGTAGTTTAATTGTTCTAGCAAGTTTTATACAAATGTGTATTGTTTTTATACAAATGTATATTATTTCTAAACTTAAATAAAGTTAATTTACCAACTCTTTCCATTTTGTTTATATTTACATCTATATTTTTGTGTTTATCAAATATTATGATTATCTTGGGCTAAATTTCTATAGCCTACTATTGGAAAATAGATTATAAGCGATTAGTGACTCATGTCTGATTTATTAAATCCGGTACTAGGTTATTAGCTATTTAATTGTTTATATTGTTTGTTAAATTGGCCTATTGTTTATCAATTTGTTGTGTGTTAAATCAAAACTGAGGGGGAGATTTAACATTAATCACATTAATTAGCATGATTATTCAATAAATTTGCGACATTCGTGGAGACATTGATCTTAGGCTCGTTTAGGAATTGTTATTAGTTGATTATCGGAGACGTTGATCAAATAGTCGTGATCCACACATATTGCACTCTGAGAGGAGGATTTACATACTTTTGTGATTGTTCCATAATAACTAATACTCTCTCCGTCCCGAATGAACTTGCACAGGAGCTCGGACACAGAAATTAAGAAAAGTTGTTTTCTGGGATTTTGTTGACTTTTCAAAGGTGGATTGAGGGTGGAGATTTTGAGGGTGGAGATTGTGTTATAACTTTCCTTATTAGGAAGTGTGCAAGTTTGCTTGAGACGACCGAATTTCGAAAATGTGCAAGTTCATTCGGAACGGAGGGAGTATTCTAAAAATTTGATAGATCGGATTGTTTATCATAATTAATCATAGTTGAAATATATTCCTAGATTATTCATATTCACTTGTTTAATTCTTAACCACTTGCATATAATCAATCTACTTAGTTTTTTTCAGGGGGTAATCAATCTACTTAGTTTAATTGTTTGTTTGTTTAATTTAACATTAAAAACATCAAACCCGATTTTGATCATAGCTACTAAATGATATTCATGGTAGACTAGTTGATATCGTATACCGGTCCCTATGAAATCGATTTTGTGCTCGCCTGATCCGAAATGCAAATGTTGGGGCCTATATATAAATTTATAGGCGTCATTTCGTGAACGGATGCATCATTTTGACTTGATAACCGTTAAATCGTATCTCTTGAGCAAAGGTCATGGTCTTATGTTTCGATTGCATCATTTTTCGAACGTTCACGACCTTTCGTTCGCAACTATTTTACCACATATTTTCGTCTAATACACACCTCAAACTTCCAACAATGATTCACGAATACATTAGTATAAGTGAATATCTAAATTACCGTTCATCTGTTACATTTGACAAAGACACATTAATAGTGTTTTTGCTTCAACAATTTCGTTATAATTTATCATTTTAGCTTATAATTTGCTTCAATTTGTCATATAGGAGAGATCTCAGTTTGCACTCTGCCGTATAAACTTTTGTTTGCTTTAATTTATCATCTAATTTGTCATATATGAGAGATCTCAGTTTGTACTTTGCCGTATAAACTTATGTTCGTTTTAATTTTTCATTTAAACTTACAATTAGTTTGAATTCAAATTGCTGTCTAAAAAAAAAAAAAAATCACTTGTTCACATGTGAATAAATGTGGCAATTCGGACAGTTCGATCGGGATGGGCCCAATTCATCGGGCTAATGTCATATTTTGGGTCGAGTCGGGCAGTGCCAAAATTTGATCGGCCCTAAATTTATTAGGTCGACCAGCCTAACCCCTTTTAATATACTAAGATTATCGAACCACCTCACAATCCGTCGGGCTTTTGACTTATCTGGTCATGCCAAATAGTATTTTGAGCCAAGATTTTTATGGTTCAGTTCATCCAAAATATCAGGCCAGCTCCGTTGGCTCATTGGGTCGGACCTATTTTGCCACCTCTACATATGAACAAATATAAATCAATCAATAGTTGAAAATTGAAATATACTAGGGGGTGGGGCTGACCAGATCACATGTTTCATTTATGTGTTTCATCTTGTGTTTTATTTTAATTGTATTTCATTTACACACAATATAACGAATTATATCATTAGTTAACGTCGTATTGTATATTAAATAATATCATTAATTCATATATGTATCGTGTACTAAAAATTGCGTAACACAAAATGCAACCGATAATATAACAGACGATTCAATTGCGGTTGGGCGTTGACTATTTTTCAAGCGAAGAGATTTTCAGCAACCTTCTACTCCAAAACACAAAATATGAACACACGCAGATGAATTACACAACGGAATCTACAATTTAACATACATGCACACCAATTAATTCAAGGTCCGAAGAAGTTCGCAAGAAAGAACAATTTTTAATCGGATGTAATTGACGATGGCGGGTCGCGAAGGGGGGTACGTGGTACCGGCGGATCCTCCGAACGCCGTCGGCGGGTTGAAGAAGAAGGGCGGCGGGTCGCGAAGCTGGATTTTAATGGATTCGTCGGGTCAAGAAATTGTATTGGATGTTGATAAATACGCGATCATGCACCGAGTGCAGATTCACGCTCGTGATCTTCGTATTCTCGACCCCCTTTTGTCTTACCCCTCTACAATCCTCGGCCGTGAGAGAGCCATTGTTCTCAATTTAGAGGTAAAGATATTCAATTTGTTAGGGTTTATGTTACTCTTCAGTTTTGGGCGTCTTTGATGTAATTTTTTTCTTATTTTCTTTTAAATTTTTTTTGCGTATTGAAGTTATTCCACTGTGTAATGTTGCCATTTTAATTCTTCGTCTTTTCTTCACACGGTTTGAAATTTGGAAGACTTTGTTACGAATTTGATTGAGTTTCTTTCTTTTCTTTTTCTTTTTTTCTTTATATGAAAATTTAATTTCTAATTTTTTTTCTTCTTTCTACCTTTTTTCTTTCGGTGTTCTGTAGGACTGAAAATCAAACTAAGTTACTCGGTACTTGATTTGAGACGTTTGGTAAAATCTTGAACATAGTTTTACGTTTGATACAATCAATAGCTCGATTCGATTAGTAGAATCTGTTCAAATAAGTGAGAAAACAGCAAACTACTCAAGCTCGAATCTTGTTCAGCTCAGTTAAAGCTCAATTCGATTAATAATCAAATAAGTTCACATAACATTAGAATCCCGATTATATTTCAAGCTTGAACAGTAATATATTTGGCTCGATTTCAACTCATTTACAGACATAGTTTTTTCTTAAGGAAAAAAGTGTGATTTTGTGATTTAACTCAGTTTTGTTTTATGACTGGATTTGTTCTGATAAGTGCGCTGAGCCATTAAATTGTTTGTTTTATAAAGTGAAAGCTTCTATTTTATCTTATTTTATATGAAACTAAACTATGAACTTATAAGGCAAATTGATAATATTAATCAATCATTCTTATGGTCCATATATATCTGCATTAGCATGAAACATTGTTGAATCGGAATGTAGCTTTTTCAGATGTCTTTATGGAGTGAGCTTACTTATCTTCTTTTGGTCTGCTTATGCAGCATATCAAGGCTATTATTACGTCCGAAGAGGTGAGTTTTTTCTTGTTGAATCATTAATAATGAGATAAAAGCAGCTATCTTCTTTTGTAAAATATTATTAGATTACAAATGAGTAAATAAGAGGATTTCAAAGTTCCAGTGACACCTAACAACAGGCTGCAATTCTAAAATAAATATTATTAGGTGTTGCTTCGTGATCCGTTGGATGATAACGTTGTTCCTATAGTGGAGGACCTCCGAAGGCGACTAAAAGCAGTTAATGGTAATCGGGAAGGTAATGGAGATGGCAAGGAGTCGGCTGCTCAAAATGATGTTGAGGCGGGTGAAGAAGATGGTATTCACTAAAATCTTCTTCTGCTTATCTGGAATGTATTTATAATTTTTTGCTTCTTTCTAGCTTTTGAAAACTATGCAATTTCATCAAAATCTCCTTCTGTATATCATAATATACTGCATTGCAAATTGCAGATTCCCCGTTTGAGTTCCGGGCGCTCGAGGTAGCATTGGAGGCTATTTGCAGCTACCTTTCTGCTCGTACCATAGAGTTGGAGACTGCAGTGTATCCAGCTCTAGATATGCTCACATCTAAGGTGCATCTTTTTGGAGTTTCATGACTATTATTTCTTAGGAATAGTGAAATATGACTCCGAGAAAGAATATGGTTTTCATTGCGATTGATGTCTTTCCTTGTTATTTACACCGTTATCCTGTCAGTGTTCCCAATCGTTAACTTTTAGATGTAATCATTATTTTGGGATTGTAACAAATATAATTTTTTTTCGTCCTGCGTTTTGAATTGCTTTTGCTGTATCTACCTGTAGCTTGAGCATTTATTGGCATCACTAGAGCCAGAACATCCGTTCATTCTCTTTAACATATTAATTTGTATTATGGCTATTAATTTGGCCTTTTCAAATGGAAAACTGTGATGATTTTTCCTCTTCTTTCTCTATGATTCTGATTAGTGATTAACTACGTTGGTAATCTAGTTTTTCTGCTTTTGCTTCATGCATCTCTATTGCAGATTAGTAGCCGTAATTTAGATCGTGTACGGAAGTTAAAGAGTCAAATGACAAGGTTGACTGCTCGTGTGCAAAAGGTAGAACCTCCCCTTTTTGTCCAATCCTCCATAATCTTTTGGGCCATTTCCTCTTTTGTTTGCACTACCGTATAAGACATGCTACTTGTGGTTTAGTGTGTCCAATCAGAATAAACTATTGATGTTTTCTATTGCTTTGGCTTTGTTATTAGAATTATAAGGCATCAAATACACTTCAGTTAGCTTTTTAACACATTTGTGACGTTCTCTTGCTTTACCTTTGTTATTCGAGTTACAAGGTCTTAGGCCTTAGGGAGTGTTTGCAGTTGCTTTTGCTTTTGAGAAAGTTATTATAATTAGAGATTGTTGAAAAATTGCTTATAATAGAAAATGGGTAGTGTTTGAAGAAAAAGTAATTGTGTTGAACTCATAACTTGTAGTTTTTGCCAAATAATCACTTTTTCTAACAATTTTAACTAAAAAGTAGTTTAAAGCAGCATTTCCTTTGCTTTTAGATTTTAGCTTAAACGTGCTAGATTTCAGTAGAAAGTTAGAAACAGATGTATGCAACCACACCTTTGTAGCCGAACTTATGCCAAAAGTAGAAATTTGCTTAAAACGGGCAAAACGCAAACAGTGCCTTCATTATACTCCAAAATGTATTAACTTTTCTGGTATGTGTTATTTTTTTTATGACCATTTGAAACTGTATTTAATCTTCGCATACAGAGATTGTCCTTGATATCAGAGGAAGTTATTCTGTTTTATTAAGTCACTGGCATATACTTTGACCACTGTACAGGTGAGGGACGAGCTCGAACAGCTTTTGGATGACGATGATGACATGGCTGACCTGTACTTGTCCAGAAAGTTGGCTGGTGCATCACCTGTGAGTGCCTCGGGTGCTGCTAGTTGGTACCTTGCATCGCCTACCATAGGCTCCAAAATTTCTCGGGCCAGTAGGGCAAGCATGGCGACTTTCCGTGGGGATGAGAATGATGTCGAGGAACTTGAGATGCTTCTTGAGGTAATTCATATCACAATCCATTTTTAGAGAGAGAAGGGGGAGTGAAAAGAAAAAATAATAATCAAGAATTTTTATTCACATTGCAGGCTTACTTTATGCAAATTGATGGGACGTTCAACAAATTAACCACGGTATGTTATATTTAACATATTAGTTGCCTATCATTAAATAAGTCAAATAAAAAAATAAAATTAGTCGTATAAGTGCAAATTAATGGTTTTCAGATAATTGTACCTTCATGAAATTTATAAAAAATAAAAAATTATACATTCTAAACATGACTCTCATTTCGGGACAAAGGGAGTAAATCTTTTTCAGTAAAGATTGCATGGCGTCAAATTTATGATATATGTGAGCGAAGATCATTGTAATCTAAAGAGTTAATACAAAGAAGAGTTGTAGGATAAAGGCATATGGTCCCTTTTGCTGTCTTGGCCATTAAAGCATCAGCTACATATTTTGATCGGTTTCCGACTATTGTCTTGCCCTATTTTGCAGCTGCGCGAATACATTGATAACACAGAAGACTATATCAATATCCAGGTTAGAACCCCCATACTTTCTTAAGGCGATGTGGGAATATCTCTGAATTTCTTTCTCTCACTCTCAACCCGACACTAATATATACCCTCTCCGGCCCAGCTTGACAATCATCGAAATCAGCTCATTCAGGTACATTTTTTATCCAATTTAAAGCGATTATCTTTTCTTGCATCGTCAAAATGTTTAGTTTTGTTTTATTTTCTGCAGTTAGAGCTATTTCTAAGCGCTGGAACCGTATGTCTGTCAATGTACTCTTTGGTAGCTGGGATCTTCGGTATGAACATCCCATATACATGGAACGACGATCATGGATACATGTTCAAATGGGTAAGTACCGATATCAAACTGCTTCTCACTTTAGTTGGCTTTGTTATTCAAGCTGTGATGATCTATTGTCTGATTCTAGGTGTGCATTGTCACCGGGATTTTCTGCGCTGTCCTTTTCGTACTCATAATTTCTTACGCTCGCCAGAAGGGGCTCGTTGGATCTTGAACGATTGACACCATACCGGCAATAATTTATTCTGATTTGATTTAGATGATGCTTTTTTCCCGCCCCCTTCTTTACTGACCTTGCATATACTGATGTGGGAAAAAATAAAATTTCAAAAAAAATTCGAAATTTTCTTCCTCTGTTTATTGATCTGTTTTTGGCCATAAGCTGAAAAATTGTTATATATCCAATTGGTTTATAATTTGGTGAAATTATGAGGTTATCATCAGTGGTCCCTTCAGATTATTGTTCGGTATTGGATTTTAGTGTCTCTTTTCGTTTCCTCAGATTCATCTAGAGACGTAGCCAGCTGGCTACTGTTATTGTGGTTTCTGTTGCGATTTATTAATGTTTCCTCGGATTCGTCTAGAAACATTAGCTTGTTTACTATGGTTATTGTAGTTTCTCTTGAAATTTATTAATGATCTATCGTTTCGAAAAAAAAATACCTGCCTTAAATTTGTGTTTGTAAAACCCTAGCCATTAGTTTGAGACTATTTTTTTTCCTTAGATAGACAGAAAATTCAGAAAAAATTCTCTCCTTCCCGGTAACTCGATCCTAGGACCAAATATTTAGGTAGTAGATGTTCTGTTACTTGAGTTGTTCAACTCCGTCCATTAGTTTGAGACTTTGAGAAGTCACTAGGGTCTTGATGTCATTTGCAAAAAGCCACTACAAATTCTCTCATTTTTCCATAAAATCAAACCCTATTAAATATCACCATGATAAGATCCCAATGATCTATTAGTACTAATTTCCTAGTTGCAAATCCCCGGGTTAAAAACACTATATTAAAAATAGTTTTTTCTAACGCGCATCCATGATAATATTCGAATCGATACACTATTGAATTGGTGCGTAGACATAAACTAAAATAATATTGACCATCTACAAATTATTAATCCAATGATCTATGCACTATTTGGGTATTTTACCTCTGTTGTCATAATTCCCGACTAGTTCACATTACTCCCCGTCTAAGTGTTAGGCTCCCACTGACCGTCTACATTTATTTTCACATTCCTTCCCGTCTAACCCCTATTATGCTCGATTAATCGTTAGATCCCAGTTCACACCGTCTACCTAGCGGCTAGCGATTTTTACAACCTTCTATTTTACCTATAGAATTGACCAATAAAAAACCTAGAATTAGATTTCTTTTAAAATCAGCTTTTGGGCCGAAATATATAGCCGTCAGTCTCGAAGCCCGACCCACTTAACAGAATTTGGGCCCAAATATATGGTATCTCGAAGCCCAACCCATCAACATGAGGGAGGGCTTCAAACAAACATATTGAGGTGTGCTCCGATTGCTCATTTCACCATTGAAACCGGAGAAGAAGGAAGAAAGCAGCGTAAATGGCGAAACCACTGGGACCAACCGGAGAGTTTTTCAGGCGGCGTGATGAGTGGCGGAAGCACCCTATGCTCACCAACCAGTGGCGCCACGCCTTCCCAGGGCTCGGCACCGCGCTGGTCGCCTTCGGTGTCTACCTCGTCGGCGAAGCCGCCTATAACAAGATCTACGCCCCCAAGTCTCATCATTCAACCTCTTCTGCTTCTCACTGAAGCTCACAACCGGTCAGATTCGCAACCTAATACGCTATTCGTCTTTAGGAAGTTTTCGATTTCTCATTTTCTGAAAATTGGGGGTTTTGATTGTTTAAGCATTTTGTTTGCGTGATGATTTTGTGTGTGTATTGATTTATGTTCTCATCCCTTGCTTGTTTTCTGGATTTGTGGTTCTATTAACTCGAATTTACCATTTTCTTATTAGATAGGTTTTCAGAAAGTGTAGGACATATATTCCACTTTGGTAGTATATGGTTATCAATACGTTGAAAATCGAAAGAGTGGTGATTAAGGAAAACAAATAGAAAAACTGAATTAGAACCCATGTTTGGTGATCATACATTGAAAGTAACAACGAAGCATTAGTTTGGAGAGTGGATGTAATCCCTCAAATTTGTGATTTGGAAACGAACCCATGCAGGAAGCATGTAAACTGTTAAAGGTTGGTAATTTAACTATAAATTTGAGACGTAGTTGGAGATCTTTCTGAACCAAGAGCGCCTTGCGCCCATAGGAAAGATTTCTGGTTGAGTTGACTTTTAAAGATGGAAACTATGATGAGAATGTATATATAAAGACTTCAGCATGCTTACACTTAACAGAAGGTTCTCTGGGGATTTGGACAATTTATTCCTTGTTAGTTAGACTGAAATATGTCATGACCATTTTCTTTTTAAGTTTATAGCTTCTTTGTCAAACTTTTGATATGAGATGTATGTAACTTGAGTCCACTTGTTCGGAGTAAATTCGGTTTTCATCTCATCATGAGCTTCTGGGGAGGATGATGACTATGGTGTGGCTCCAGCATAAGTTCTACTGTGTTACTAACTGTATCCTTGGGGTGCTCTTTTGTTGTTCTCTCTTGAATTGGTTTGCCGTAAATTTCAGCACAGAATTACTCAACTTAAAGGTTTCCTGCCTAGTTTGATGAGCTATCCTTTTAAACTAGGCTCTCTCATGTCGCTAAGATATCTTAAACTCATTTCAAAATCAGAGCAGATCCCTAGTCTAGTACATCAAGTACCCCTAGGCACAATGTGGTGCAAGCCAGACTCCACAATTTGTTAGACTACTGTAGCTTTGGATGAATTAACCTTTGCTTTCTTCTCTTACATGCATTGTGTTTATCAGCTAGTTGAAAAAATTCTACTTGATGGATTATGAACTATTGTGTTGGTGAATTGTTGCACCTAATTGTTGACTTAGGTACTGATCCCCTTGTATCCCCTACACAAGAGTTCCGAAAGAAGTGAAATAACTTTTATTAGTTGCTCTTGACTGTTTACTGCATTTGGGGTATTTTCTGTATTCAGAAGAGCTCTAAAATATCTTATAATATTGTTATCTCAATGTGTTTGGTGTTAGCAAATCCTGTTTTTTACTTTGCCGATTTTCTCCTAAAAAATAAGAGAAGCCGAGATTTTTTGTACTGCCTAACTTTTTGACATGAGACTGGCAGAAAACAAATTATGTTCTGTACTTGGCCTTTTTGACACGAGAGCGGCAGAAAACAAATGATGTTCTTTACTTTACATGAGATCATTTGCATGTTATGTGTTGTGCAATTTCTAGGACATTGTGTTCTACATCTTCGGATTTGTAAAGGCGAATTAGTTTTCTCTATAATATGCTCATGTGTTGCAAAACCCTATTAGTAGTGTAATTGTAATGCAAGAGTTCTACTGGAAGTTTATCATGATCTTGACCTCTGGGGCCTACCGTGTTCTTCATTACTTAAATAATGTAGATATTAACTTTTATAATTGCAAAAATATGCGTTCTATACTGCAAGAAGAGCATTCTTAATCTGTAACTGCTAAGAGAGATTGATTCAGTTTAAGAGTCGCGTGATGTTAATGTTGTGAACATTTGTACCTCAAGCGCATAAAAATGGAACCTCAGAAAATAATGTAAGATCCAATCTTGCTATAGACAGCTAAAGGTGGTAATGCAAGAAGTTCAAATACTAATGCCACATTATCTCACAAGCAGAACTGTCCTTATGCCTAATTAGGAACATACTGTTTCTATCCCCTCTCTTTTTCAAGAACTTTCTTTGGTATTCTCTTTGATAACTGATGCTTTTACCCTGTGCTTCTGATTATAACTTGTATTTTGTTCCTAACTGATGCTTTTACCCTATTCTGATTATAACCTGTATTTTGTTCCTAATGAATGTTGGTGGAAATGAATTATAAGCGTCTAGAACTTCCAATACCAAGGATCTATAATTGCAGAAAATGGGAGAATTGGATCTACGTGACACATAGGATTTAAGCATGCATAAGAGACCTTTGGCACCCCCTCCTTGCGGTTAAGGCTGTACGAGACTTGGGTTCTTTATTGGTATAGGTATATTCTATCTCTAGGCGAAGAAAAGCAATTAAGATGATTTGTACATTTACCAAAGAGACCTTTGGATGCTCTAGAATGGACTGTAGAATTAAAAAGCACTAAGTCAAATTGAAAGGGGGAGAGGAAGATCTGAAGAGAATTCGGAAGGAACTACGAGATTTGTTATTCTAAAATATAAATGAGGACTTGAGTTTCAACCCAATACCAGAAATGTGATCTGCATCACACATCAATATCACTCCAATGCTTGACTTATGATACAGGAATATGTTCGTCTCTAATCTAAAAGCTTCAACGTAGTTGTTTCATGCTAAATCTGACATTTTCTAGACGAGTTTATCTTTTTCCCCCTCTAATGATTTATATTCAGCTGTTCTGCTATGTAGTTTGTTCCTGTTGGTCCTAAATTGAAATGGAAGATTGTTTTTTGCAACAATCTTATGCAATTTCCATTCATTTGTTATTCTCACTTGAATCGATTGAGTTACAATTTTTTTGGTTTATTTTTTATGCAAAACTGATGAAAACCAATGCCAATATGCAGATGAAAAGATGGTGTCAAGAATGGAGCAGCATCCAGTTTCTCACTTTTTTCCATTTCTTGAGTGTTAAAATAAAGAATTGAGACTTGTTTGTTGGCTGGTCATCAGCTAAAACATGACTTGTAACCAGGTGAAGAATCATTGGTATTTTCATTGCCTTGTCTGTTATTATTACTACTCCTATTTGAAAAGAAAACTCGTGTCTCGAACTAAGATTCATGTTTAAAAAATTAATGTCGGGTTTTACTAGTTAAAGTAAAAGTTAAACTTTTTAAGTTTACGAATCAGTTATATAAGATTCAATGGTCAAAAAAAATAATAATAAATAAAGCCTTGTAAGTGGGTACATATGAATTTTGAAGAGCTGTACCTTTATCAAATTAATAAGAAATAGAAAGTTGTGCATTTTTCAAGCATGACTTTCTATGGATTTGGATTGTTATTATTTATTAATATTATTAGGGCTCGTTTGCACTAGTTGGATATGTAGGATATACCAAGATGCAAGATGCTATTGTTCACTCATATTAATAATGGAGTTCGATTTAGAGGATAAGTGTTTAAAAGATGTCTTGTAAGATTGTTTGGATTATGGGATAGATAGTACAATATCATTAAAATGGATGAAAATGAGGTATTGTTTACCTGTCGAAAAGTTGAATTTTGGACCGGGCTTTCCATCCAAACAATACTTTAAACAAACAAATCAAACATAGATTTAATAGGGACAAATACTTTAATTCCAAGTAATCACATAAACCAAATAGATCCGAAGAATGAACTTGCACTTGCACTATTGTCAATTTGCAGTACAAAGTCTTTTTTCCAAGTCTAATATCAACAGATCTAATATCAGATTGTCTATAAGGTCTACCAAATAATGCACCATAATTTGCGATAGGATATAAATGTAGCGGTGGAGTCAGGAATTTTAGTCGAAGGTCCAACTATAGTTTTAAAATAAAATAATATATATTAAATATAATTTAAAAATATAAATAATACTTTTTATATAAAGTAAATAAATTAAATATATATGACTATGTTCACTTAACGAGATAAACAAGTATATAATAAGGGTATTAAAATGTATAATTATCACTCATGTCTTTTAGCAAAAATAAGAAATCTTTGCTCCATAAATATAAATGTGACTACTAATAGTCAAAGAACCAATATAAATTGATAATCCATAAAATAGTATTACATACAAAAGTTTTACAAATATAACTTAAGCTTAAAGGGTATTTTCCCCCTAATCTTATTATATTACATATATAACATGTAATGTTGTTGCATAAAATGCTGCTAGACAATTACTTATAAATAATTAATTCCGATTTGTAAAATTATATGTGGGTTTGATAGTTGTATAAGTTGTATATACAACTTATACTAAAGAACTATATTCAAACAAAATATATTCACTTGAACTGATACGTATAGTATGAGATTATCAATCAAAACATAGTTATTTTTAGGGCGAATATATATCTATATATATATATACATATATATATATATATTAATTGAAAGTAAATATTTTTAAATTACGAAAATATCCTACAAAAAATTATCGAAATTTGAGGGGGGACAAGAACCCCTTTTGGCCACTATGTGGCTCCGCCCTTGTATAAATGTCACCCACATACGGCATATCCGACTTCTAGTAATCATATATAGATAACTCCATAATTAATACTCCCTCCATTTCTTTTTAATTGTCCCATTTTATCCAAATGGTCGTTACTTTTTATTGACACAATGTCATTATTGATGTCAATTTACCTTCTCCTTTTCCATAAAAACCATAATAAATAAGCAAAGAAATGTAAATTTAATCAAATCAATGAGTTTCTATAATTAAGGGAACGGTTAAAAGGCTGTGGATATATTCTGGGATGTGTTTTGATATACTAATTAATGAAAAAATTGGTTTGTATGAATAGATAAAATGAGACAGATAAAAAAAACCCGAGAGAGTATATGATATTATAGAGAATCTCCTTGAAAATGAACTTAGTATATTTTGTAAGAAAATTCTAGTGGTAGAATTATTTATATTTATTAGGTAAAATTGGTCTTGAAATAGAACATAGGATATTTTGTAAGAAAATTCTAGTTGTAGAATTATTTATATCTATTTAGTCAAATTTGTGTTGATAAAATCCTAGCCATTAGTTTGAGAAGTCACCTAGTATAAATAGTGGTGTTATAGCCATTTGTAAAAAAACCAAAAAGAATTAAAAGCCACAAAAATTAAGAGTTATTTTAATGCTTATTATTCTGCAACTCTTTTCTTTTACTATAAAATCGAACCCTATTAAAAATTGCACTAATTTTTGCATACGATCCCTACTAAAAATTCTGACTCTTCCTTATTAAACACTTCGTATTCGAATTCTCCTTTCATATTCTTTGTAATAAAGTTCTAGTTCTGCATTTAAATTTACCGGAAAATGGATACTATAATCGTGCTCCACATAAGTTATTACCATAAAAAATTAATACTATATTATTAAGGTTTAGACATTTGAAAGAAAGTTCTCTTCTTATCAGAAAATTCAATGAGAATAAATGGAAAACGCAATAATAGTGAAGCGTTTGTTATTGAAAAGAAAACTAGATTATATCCCTATATTAATATTAATGAAACATAACAAAATCAAATTTCAATCACTATAATAATAGTGAGAAAAAAACAAATTTATCACTATAATAATAATAATAGTAGTAGTTAACAGTAACACCCCACCCTCATGGTCTAACAAGAATGTTCACACGCATATCATCTAAAAGGTACCATAAACAATCTCATAAAACTTAACATTGAGGTCCAACAAAAAATTCTCTTACTCATCAAAAAATCAAAACCACGATTAAGCCATTTAGGTCTTAAAATATTCAACATAAACAAAAAACCAACACTAAGGAATCAACATTCCGTTTGTATGAGCTGATATTAAAGTTCTTACTTCATAGGAAAGCTGATATTGAAGTTCTTGCTTTAGAGGAAAGCGGAGGAAAACTGATATTGAAGTTCTTACTTCAGAGGAATGAACCTAGCGGAAGAAAGCTGATATTGAAGTTCTTACTTCAGAGGAATGAACCTAGCGGACGAAAGCACACTTCCGATCATCTCAGGACTCTGAAGTAACCTAGCGGAGGAAAGTTGATATTGAAGTTCTTACTTCAAAGGAATAAACCTAGCGGAGGAAAGGTAGTGGCCAATCATCTCAGGGCTGATATTGAAGTTCTTACTTCAGATAAATGAACCTAGCGGAGGAAAGCCGATATTGAAGTTCTTATTTCAAAGAAATGAACCTAGCGGAGGAAAGCACACTTCCGATCATCTCAGGGCTGACATTGAAGTTCTTACTTCAAAGGAATGAACCTAGCGGAGGAAAGCACACTTCCGATCATCTCAGGACTTTGAAGTAACCTAGCGGAGGAAAGCTGATATTGAAGTTCTTACTTCAAAGGAATAAACCTAGCGGAGGAAAGGCTGATATTGAAGTTCTTACTTCAAAGGAATAAACCTAGCGGAGGAAAGGTAGTGGCCAATCATCTCAGATTGATTTCAACTGGATACACTAAAAAAAATTAGTGTATTTGTAGTCCAGACACGTATGAAAAATTGAAAATTATTTTAATGTTATCGGTTGTTCCTAAAAAAAATATTAGAGTGTATTTGTGTCCCAGACACGTATGAATATAGAGGTGTTTAAAAGATTCAGAAACGCGAAATCATGACAGTTCGAACTATATTCCTTATGTTCCAAACCAAATATTAGAGTGTATTTGTAGCCCTAGCCCGTATAGAAAATATTCAAAGGTTCAGAAATGCATAAATCATGTTAATTCGAAACCGTCAGTGGTTCCTCCTGCCCCTAACAGTAAACCAGTAGTTGAACCGTCTATTTCTATATGGCGGTTGATTTGCTAGTTTATGGTTTCGAATTCCATCTTTTTTTTTTTAATTATGCCACATGTATAGTCAAAATTAAGTGATTGTTCAAAATCAACGACTGAGATTAAGCAACCGTTCAAATAAACCGGCAGTTTAGATGAGATTAAGCAACCGTTCACATAAAACCGGCAGTTTAGATGGAATCACTAGTTCAAGATAATATTCTTATTTTTTTAATTTTGCTTTAAAAAATCAAAGACCAAAAAAACAAAGACCAACAAAAATCAGTGATCAAAAGCAGACCTCATTCACATGATTCAATTCTGGTCCAACGGTTAGAATCGTATAAACACACAAATTATGCAATCTTTCAGAATGTGCAACAATCTGATGAGATAATAACCTGCAGTTTAATTTCTTACGGATAATGCCATGTAGGTTAAAAATTAGGTAAAGTTTCGTATGCATTAAGTGCACTGTATAATTTGAATTTAGTATCACAACATATGCTTAAGGGGAGGTTTGGTATCACAACATATGCTTAAGGCGAGGTCTCATGTGCTAAGATCCGTGCAATTCGAATTATAAATCAAAATGTATTATTGTTTATGCCTAAATGTATTACATAATGTGGGTAAAATCGTAAAGTATTATGGTGAAAATGTATCACGAATTATGCTTAAAGGTATCACCTATTTTGGGTTAAGTATTATAATACATTTATCCAAAATATGTGATACATTTTAACCATAAATCGTAATATTCACCCTAAATCGTGGGTAAAAGTATCATAACAAGTAATAACATTAAGCATAAATTGTGATATCTTCCCAATCAGTATTCCTATAGCTAAAGTAGGTTAGTCACCCGGAAGAAATTCCACCAAACCCTAAACCCTCCCGATCAGAATTTATCTCCGAAAATAATTAGTCATCCCCACCCAAAAAAGTGCTGATCTTTTCCTCAAAGAGGATCAAGGAAAATCATAAAAGAAGACACCCAGGAAAATCATAAAAAAACACACCCAGAGTAGAGGAAAATCATAAAAGAAAATACCCAGGAAAATCATAAAGAAACACACCCAAAGTAGAAACACACCCAGAGTGTTCCGTCCGAGTAGATTGCAACTTATGTAGATTGCAACTTATAAAATCAAATCGAATAAATGTAACTTAAAATCACATTCCCATCAAGCAATCCGAGGAGTTTGTAACAACACATTGGAAACAAATAGCTACTTTTTTTAGCATTTAAAATATAATTCTACGAAAATTCTAAAAACTTTACCGTCAATCAGCTTTTATCTTTAAAACCACTTAATTTACAAAAAATATTAAATTTTAATTTTTCTACAAAAATGCATTCAAATCACTAATTTAAAAACACAATTATTTGCAATACACCCCGAAAAAAGTATTATTTTTCTTTCCCATAGGAAACCTACACTGGATTTTATCATTTCTGTATCAGCTCTCAATTTAAAGTAGCAACAGATTCTAAAACCCAATTTTAAGTGATCATATAATAAGATAAAAAGAAGTTCAAAGCACCACAGGAACACTATTAGACACAAAAAAAGTGATTTTATGTTGTTTTTTCTGTTTGCAATCACCCTTAAACACTCCTAACTTTCTTACACCTAATTTTCTTACAAAAAAGATCCATCTAACTTAACTAACATAACATTTAATAACCTTCTTTAAAACACATTTAATTTAAAAGAAGCAAGCATAACAAGACGTTCACACGCATATCGTCTAAACAGTACCATATGCAATCTCATAAAACTTAACATTAAGGTCCAACAAAAATATCTTACTCATCAGAAAAATCAAAACGACGATTAAGCCATTTAGGTCTTAGAATATCCCAACATAAACCAAAAACAAAACACGAATCAACATTCCGTTTGAAGTTCTTACTTCAGAGGAATAAACCTTGAAGAGTGGGTGGCACCAATACCAGGTCTCCCGTGCTTTACAGGCTTGTATGAAATCGAGAACTCAGCAAGGTAGTGCCCAATCATCTCGGGCTTAATTTCCACTGGATTGAACGTCTTTCCATTGTAGACCCCAAGTACACTGCCGATCATCTCAGGGACGATGATCATGTTTCGCAGGTGGGTCCTCACAAGAGCAGGCTTCTCACCAGCTGGGGCCTCTAGTTTCTGTGAAATTTATCATATCAAACCATTTATTTATTTATTTATTATAATAATAAAAAGAGAGAAAACTATGTGAAATTTATCATATCAAACCATTTATTTATTTATTTATTATAATAATAAAAATATTTATTTATTATAATAATAAAAAGAGAGAAAACTATGCAATGAACAAGTGAATTCACAAGTCTCGAATCCATTGTTTGGATTACCATGAAATTAGAAATCCAAGATTTCAAATTGAGTTATTTTTTGAAGTTTGAAGAGTTTGAGTGGATTTCAAATCGCTTATACCTATCTTGCGTGAATTTGAAATGCCCTTACATTTAATCAACCCATTTCAAGTCCTTCAATCCAAGCCATAAGGATTATCAAATGAAATTTGACATCAGACTAAAACAAAAGCTATGCAAATGACGGGGGAGGGCGGAACTGGATTCATTAATGAGCGGAACTGGAGAATTAATGAGATGATTAATATGATTGTAAACATAATAACAATTGGTGGAAACAGAATTTAAGCCACTTACAGCCTTCCTCAACTTCTTGATCAGAGCCATAGCTTTCCTCTTCAAACCCCTCTGGAACCTGGCAGTTGCCAATACAACAAGCTTAGAAGGGAGACAAAACTTGTGCAAAGAAAAGCTCATAAGAACTCAAAATATTGTCATGATTCAAGTTGTAACGCTTTTGAAAAACAAACATGTAACCAATTAGGCCTACAAAAAACATGCATCATGTTCACACCATCAACTGTCATATCTATTGAGACTCTTCCCAAATAATATCTTGTAACTAAGACAAAACATAAAAGAATAAAATCCCAATGTGATATAAAAAAGGAGACAGCTTTGGAACAACTAATACAATTAAATCCAACAAACAACCAAATAAAGTTTCACTAAACTCGTAATCAAAAACAGATTCAGGACAGTAGATGAAATTTCAAAGCATCAAACAACACATACTAAAAATTTAAGGTTAAATTAGAATCCAAGGGTTAAATATATAGAACTTCAATTCACCCCGTGTAATCATCCAAAAACAAAACCATCACACAAAACATACTAAAAATTTAAGGTTAAATTCTAATCCACGGGTTAAAACATACAGAACTTCAAATTCACCCAGTGGAATCATACAAAAATAAATGTGCCATAGTACAAATCCACCAATAAAGTGGAAGTTACGAATCATCAAAAACACATAACAGGAGTGAAACCATAATTTTGCAATTCAATATACTCAATTCCAACAAATAACATGAATGAAAAACTAATACCAGATGAAAACATTACCTTCTCCTGATACTATAATTTTGCAATTCAATATACTCAATTCCAACAAATAAAATGAAAGAAAAACTAATACCAGATGAAAATTTTGCAATTCAATATACTCAATTACAACAAATAACATGAATGAAAAACTGATACCAGATGAAAACATTACCTTCTCCTGATACGAGCATTGACGAGCTTGGCAAACTCATCAGAAGACAAGTCTAGGAGCGCTTCGAGATCGATGCCTCTGTAACTGAACTTCTTGAACGTCCTCTTCTTCGGCTGCCCCGCCGCGACCTCTGGATCAACATCTGCCTGCAGAATACATACATTCAATCAGCGCAAGAAATATACACACAGCGCCGCTACTGAACAACGACGGCGAACGAAAAAGTGCGCCGCCGCTAGCGGGAACATTGACGGCAACTTACCATGGCTTGCTGGTGGAGATTGAGTGCTAATGGCAGAGCAGAGCGGCTAGGTTTTTCAAGAGCGAATGACGAAAGTGCAGAGGGAGTGTATATTACATACAAAATTTTTACAAATATTGCTTAAGCTTAAAGGGTATTTTCCCCAAATCTTATTATATTACATATAACACATAATGTTGTTGCATAAAAAGCGGCTAGACAATTGCTTATAAATAATTAATTCTGATTTGTAAAATTATATGTGTGTTTGATAAGGACTATATTCAAATAAAATATATTAACTTGAACTAATACATATAATAAAAGATTATCAATTAAAATATAGTTAACCTTAGGATGAATATATTTTTATTTTTATTTAACTGAAAGTAAATATTTTTAAATTACGAAAATACCCTACAAAAAAATATCGAAATTTGAGGAGGACCAAGAACCCCTCTTGGCCACCGTGTGTAGAGGTGGCAATTCGGGCGGCCCGGTCAGACCTGGTCGGGCCTAGTCGCGCCAAGGAAAAGTTCGTATCGGGCCCGATTTATTTCGGGCCTAGAAATGCTAGGCCCTACTCGGAGGACCTCGGGCCATCGGGCCAAAATAGTACACCAATGAGTTTTTTTTCTTTTCTTTTTTTATTACTTTAACCATTAAGTAGAATTATATATTGAGGCGAACTTCAATTTAATTCTCTTAAGAAGAAATAATATATTACTATTCGTTGCAATATGGAATGATGTCTATTAATCTATAGGCATGTCTCAAACCTCGGATACAACAACAATAATAATAATAATAATAATAATAATAAAGAAGGAATAGATGATGGTATATAGTTATATACTACACGTCACAAGTTATTTAATTTTTGTGTACGTATTATACTACATGTTAATCAATTTTTTATTTTTCGATACATAATAATTAAGTGAGAATGCTTGGATCCAATTCATTTTCCATCTTCGGCTAATAAAATTGACGAAATAGAATATTAAATTAGTCAAATGTTTTAATTTCTCGGTAAATAGATATATTTATGCTCTGCTAGAAAAAGAAAAAAGAAAAACATGTTCCAAATAGTACACAAGATATTACCTAATTCCTAAATTTTTCTTATTCGATTAGTGAGGGAAAAAAATTCAATTCCATCGGGCCGGTCCACGGGCCTTCGGGCCTGGCCGGCCAAAAAAATCCGAATTATTTCGGGCCTCTAATATGCCGGCCCAGTCCGGTCTATATTTCGGGCCTGGCCAATTTTGCCAGCTCTAATCGTGTGGCTCCGCCCTTGTATAAATGTCACCCACATACGGCATATCCGACTTCTAGTAATCATATATAGATAACTCTATAATTAATACTCCATTTCTTTTATCGTCCAATTTTATTCAAAACGTGGTTACTTTTTCATTGTCACAATGTCATTATTGATGTCAATTTACCTTTTCTTTTTCCGTAAAAACCTTAACAAATAAGCAAAGAGTTGTGAATTTGATCAAATCAATGAGTTACTATAACTAAGGAAGTGGTTAAAAGGCTACGAATATTTTTGAGATGTGTCTTGATATCCTAATTAATAAAAAAATAATTCGTGTGAATAAATAAAATGTGACAGATAAAAAAGAACAAACGAAGTATATGATATTATGGAGAATCTCCTGAAAATGAACTTAGAATATTTTTTAAGAAAATTCTAGTGGTAGAATTATTTATATTCATTAGGTCAAATTTGTCTTGAAAAAGAACATAGGATATTTTGTAAGAAAATTCAAGTTGTAGAATTATCTATATCTATTTAGTTTGAGAAGTCACCTAGTATAAATAGTGGTGTTATAGTCATTTGTAAAAAAGCCAAAAACAATTAAAGCCACAAAAATGAAGTGTTTTACTGTTTATTATCCTGCAACCCTTTTCTTTTACTATAAAATCGAACCCTATTAAAAATTGCACTAGTTAAGCATACGATCCCGACTAAAAATTCCGTCTCTTCCTTATTAAACACTTTTCATATTCATTGTATTAAAATTCTCGTTCTGCATTGAAATTTCCGGAAATTTCCCGTAAAATGGATACTATAATCCTACTTCGCAGAAGTTATTCCCATAAAAAATGAGTACTATATCATTAAGTTTTAGACATTTGAAAGAAAGTTCTCTTCTTACGGAAAATTCAATGAAAAAAATCTTTTTTAAATGGAAAACTAATAATAGCATTTGTTATTGAAACAAAACTAGCACTATATTAATATTAATGGTATATAACAAAATCAAATTTCAATCACTATAATAATAGTGAGAAAAAAAACAAATTCATCCCTATAATTATAATAATAATAGTTAACGTAACACGCCACACTCTCATCGTCACAAGAATATGGGTCGGATCTTACATTAAGCCTAAGATTTTATCGACTCGAGTCCGAAAAAATTATAATTTTTTTAGGAGTCCCGAATATTTTCTATAAGTATATATATAGATATATACACACTAGTATATATATATATAATAGTTGCTATATAATATACATAAATGATAATTGGCAAAAAATTATAATTTTTTTAGGAGTCCCGAATATTTTCTATAAGTATATATATATAGATATATACACACTAGTATATATATATATATAATATTTGCTATATAATGTACATAAATGATAGTTGGCCCAGCGGTTGGGTTCTGCAGAGGCGAGTTAGTTAAATAATTCATCTTTTTATGCGAGAAAATGAGGGGTTTATTATAAAAACTCGACTCAGGTCCAGAAATAATTAGGGGCCCAATTATAAAACTTGACTCAGGCTCGAAAATGACTAGGTTAGACTTTGTATTCGTGGCATTGACTAAGTTAGACCTTGCATTCGTGACATTGAGATGCATTCGTGACATTGAAGAAAGACAATTCGTGAGTGATTTTTTACTAAAATAAAATTGCATGGTTTTGAATTTTCTTGACTTATGCCTAAATGGTTATTCTTTAAAAAAATGTTTCGAATTTAGTGTGCTAAAAGTTCCTTAAATTTTCATGCCTCTGTTTTCTTGACTTATGCCTAAATGGTTATTCTTTAAAAAAATGTTTCGAATTTAGTGTGCTAAAAGTTCCTTAAATTTTCGTTTGCATGGAGACTTTTTTCTTAATCAAGGTTTTAACATTGAGTTATTTAGGTAACTTATTTACAATTTTTCAACATCGATTGTTGTGCTCATTGTAATCTCCGAAAAATTGATAAGAGCTAAATTGATAAGAGCTCCGTTAACATTAAGGTGGCCAAATACGTGTCCCCTAACCGGCCAAATACGTGTCATGGTTAGGGGCAAGAGGAACCCTTAACCGTGAACCAGTCCGTCTATTTCTAATGATTTACTAATTTATGGTTTCGAATTCCATTTTTTTTTTAAATCTTTTATTTTATAAAATATGCGACATGTATGGTCAAAATTAAGTGATTGTTCAAAATCAACGACTGAGATTAAGCAACCGTTCACATAAACGGGCAGTTTAGATGGAATCACTAGTTCAAGATAATAACCTGCAGTTTAATTTCTTACGGATAATGCCTTAAAAATTAGGTAAAGTCTTGTGTGCTAAGATCCGTGCAATTCGAATTATAAATCAAAATGTATTAATATTTATGCCTAAATGTATTACAGAATGTAAGTAAAACCGTAAAGTATCAGTCTTGTGTGCTAAGATCCGTGCAATTCGAATTATAAATCAAAATGTATTAATATTTATGCCTAAATGTATTACAGAATGTAAGTAAAACCGTAAAGTATCATGGTGAAAATGTATCACGAATTATGCATAAAGGTATCACCTACTATTTTGGGTCTAGTATTATAATACATTTATCGAAAATGTGATACATATTCACCCTGAATCGTGGGTAAAAGTATCATAATCATAACAAGTAATAACATTAAGCATAAATTGTGATATCTTCCCAAACAGTATTCCTATAGCTAAAGTAGGTTAGTCACCCGGAAGAAATTCCACCAAACCCTAAACCCTCCCGATCAGAATTTATCTCCGAAAATAATTAGTCATCCCCACCCAAAAAAGTGCTGATCTTTTCCTCAAAGAGGATCAAGGAAAATCATAAAAGAAGACACCCAGGAAAATCATAAAAAAACACACCCAGAGTAGAGGAAAATCATAAAAGAAAATACCCAGAAAAATCATAAAGAAACACACCCAAAGTAGAAACACACCCAGAGTGTTCCGTCCGAGTAGATTGCAACTTATGTAGATTGCAACTTATAAAATCAAATCGAATAAATGTAACTTAAAATCACATTCCCATCAAGCAATCCGAGGAGTTTGTAACAACACATTGGAAACAAATAGCTACTTTTTTTAGCATAAAAAATATAATTCTACGAAAATTCTAAAAACTTTACCGTCAATCAGCTTTTATCTTTAAAACAACTTAATTTACAAACAATATAAAATTCTAATTTTTCTATAAATGTGCATTCAAATCACTAATTTTAAAACACAATTATTTGCAATACTCTTTTCCATAGGAAACCTACACTGCATTTTATCATTATCATTTCTGTATCAGCTCTCAATTTAAAGTAGCAACAGATTCTTAAACCCAATTTTAAGTGATTATATAATAAGATAAAAAGAAGTTCAAAGCACCACAAGAACACTATTAGACACAAAAAAGTGATTTTATGTTATTTTCTCTGTTTGCAATCACCCATAAACACTCCTAATTTTCTTACAAAAAAGATCCATCTAACTTAACTAACAAAACATTTGATAACCTTCTGTAAAAGACATTTAATTTAAAAGAAGTTATGAAACGTCTAAACAGTATGATAAGCAATCTCATAAAACTTAACATTGAGGTCCAATAAAAATATCTAAATCAAAACAAAACGACCATTAAACCATTTAGGTCTTAGAATATCCAACATAAACCAAAAACAAAACACGAATCAACATTCCGTTTGAGGTTCTTACTTCAGAGGAATGAACCTTGAAGAGTGGGTGGCACCAATACCAGGTCTCCCATGCTTTACAGGCTTGTACGAAATCGAGAACTCAGCCAGATAGTGGCCTATCATCTCGGGCTTTATTTCAACTGGATTGAAGGTCTTGCCGTTGTAGACTCCAAGAACGCTTCCGATCATCTCAGGAACGATGATCATGTTTCGCAGGTGGGTCCTCACAAGAGCAGGCTTCTCACCAGCTGGGGCCTCTAGTTTCTGTGAAATTTATCATATCAAACCATTTATTTATTTATTTATTATAATAATAAAAAGAGAGAAAACTATGTGAAATTTATCATATCAAACCATTTATTTATTTATTTATTATAATAATAAAAATATTTATTTATTATAATAATAAAAAGAGAGAAAACTATGCAATGAACAAGTGAATTCACAAGTCTCGAATCCATTGTTTGGACAAATCCAAGATTTCACATTGAGTTATTTTTTGAAGAATTTGAGTGGATTTCAAATCGCTTATACATATCTTGCGTGAATTTGAAATGCCCATAAGGATTATCAAACGAAATTTGACATCAGACTAAAACAAAAGCTATGCAAATGACGGGGGGAGGGCGGAACTGGATTTATTAATGAGATGATTAATATGATTGTAAACATAATAACAATTGGTGGAAACAGAATTTAAGCCACTTACAGCCTTCCTCAACTTCTTGATCAGAGCCATAGCTTTCCTCTTCAAACCCCTCTGGAACCTGGCAGTTGCCAATACAACAAGCTTAGAAGGGAGACAAAACTTGTGCAAAGAAAAGCTCATAAGAACTCAAAATATTGTCATGATTCAAGTTGTAACGCTTTTGAAAAACAAACATGTAACCAATTAGGCCTACAAAAAACATGCATCATGTTCACACCATCAACTGTCATATCTATTGAGACTCTTCCCAAATAATATCTTGTAACTAAGACAAAACATAAAAGAATAAAATCCCAATGTGATATAAAAAAGGAGACAGCTTTGGAACAACTAATACAATTAAATCCAACAAACAACCAAATAAAGTTTCACTAAACTCGTAATCAAAAACAGATTCAGGACAGTAGATGAAATTTCAAAGCATCAAACAACACATACTAAAAATTTAAGGTTAAATTAGAATCCAAGGGTTAAATATATAGAACTTCAATTCACCCCGTGTAATCATCCAAAAACAAAACCATCACACAAAACATACTAAAAATTTAAGGTTAAATTCTAATCCACGGGTTAAAACATACAGAACTTCAAATTCACCCAGTGGAATCATACAAAAATAAATGTGCCATAGTACAAATCCACCAATAAAGTGGAAGTTACGAATCATCAAAAACACATAACAGGAGTGAAACCATAATTTTGCAATTCAATATACTCAATTCCAACAAATAACATGAATGAAAAACTAATACCAGATGAAAACATTACCTTCTCCTGATACTATAATTTTGCAATTCAATATACTCAATTCCAACAAATAAAATGAAAGAAAAACTAATACCAGATGAAAATTTTGCAATTCAATATACTCAATTACAACAAATAACATGAATGAAAAACTGATACCAGATGAAAACATTACCTTCTCCTGATACGAGCATTGACGAGCTTGGCAAACTCATCAGAAGACAAGTCTAGGAGCGCTTCGAGATCGATGCCTCTGTAACTGAACTTCTTGAACGTCCTCTTCTTCGGCTGCCCCGCCGCGACCTCTGGATCAACATCTGCCTGCAGAATACATACATTCAATCAGCGCAAGAAATATACACACAGCGCCGCTACTGAACAACGACGGCGAACGAAAAAGTGCGCCGCCGCTAGCGGGAACATTGACGGCAACTTACCATGGCTTGCTGGTGGAGATGGAGGCGAGTTGTGTGCTAATGGCAGAGCAGAGCGGCTAGGTTTTTAAGAGCGAATGACGAAAGTGCAGAGGGAGTGTATTATCTTATATGGGAAGGATTTAGGGTTAATATTAGGCTGCTAAAGGCCCAACTTATTGGGCTTTATGGTCTATCATATAATGCGGCCCAAAATCCCTTTTAAAATAGCCTACTAACTTTATAAGAATTCCTTTTATGGCGTTTAGATTTTATATATATATTATACATTATATATTATTTAATTATCTTTTAGAATTTTATATATATATTATTTATTATTTAATTATCTTTTAGGATTTTATATATATATATATATATTATCTATTATTTAATTATCTTTTAGAATTTTATATATATTATCTATTATTTAATTATCTTTTAGGATTTTATATATATATTATTTATTATTTAAATTTTTTTAGGATTTTATATATATATATATTATCTATTATTTAATTATCTTTTAGGATTTTATACATATATTATCTATTATTTAATTATCTTTTAGGATTTTATGCATATATTATCTATTATTTATTTATTTTTAGGATTTTATATATATATTATCTATTATTTAATATCTTTTAGGATTTTATATATATTATCTATTATTTAATATCTTTTAGGATTTTATATATATATTATCTATTATTTAATATCTTTTAGGATTTTATATATATATTATCTATTATTTAATTATCTTTTAGAATTATTATCTATTATATTTTTTTTTTTTAGGATTTTATATATATATTAGTAAATGCTCTATTTTTTTAAACAGTAAATCACTATTAACATGAACAATACTTTTATTAAAAACGCATTTTTATTTGATAATATATAACAAAAAAAGAAATGGTCAAAATTGCAATACAATTTAATAAAATTGAGAAAAGAATATATTTTCTTAATGATTATTCTTATTATATAAAGTATTTTATTAGTTTAGTTCATTAATTTTCTAAATCAAAATCCAACTTTATTTATATTAATGAGTTCATCTTATGGATATAGGAGATTATTCGATAAAAAAATTGAAAGATTTGAGGTCATCTATATCTTTAAAATTCTAAATCCAAATCTAACTCTATTTATATGAATGAACTCGGACTATGAAGATTCAATTCATCCTAAAATAAAATTGTATTTTCTATGTTTTTCTTAAAATTTATTTCCAATAGAGGATATTTTGTAGGTAAACTAATAAAATATTTTATATAAAAATAATCCTTAAAAAAATTATTTTTGTTTCTAATAGAAGATGTTTTGTACGTAAACTAATAAAATATTTTATATAAGAATAATCGTTTAGATTATTTGTTTCTCAATTCTATTAACTGATATCGGATTCTGGATTATGTATGTTCGCTTTATTTATTATTATCAATCAGTATAATCTATTCAAAATTTATCATAATTTAATATGAATGTTTTGATAGAGACAAGATAAAAAAATCTGGAATAAGATACGAGTAAGAAATTCGTGAAAAAATTAAAATGTGTTTTTATTAGTGGAAATTACTGATTTTCCGGAGTAAGAGGCAAGGAATGAATAACACTGCAAAAGAACACAAAAGTTTTCTTTGTAAAAAATTTCAACCATTTATTTTTTTATTATATATTATCAAATAAAAATGCGTTTTCAATAAAATTATTGTTCATGTTAATATTGATTTACTGTTTAAAAAAATAGAGCATTTACTAGTATATATATTAAATTCTTAAAAAAAAAAAGATAATATATATATATATATATATATAATCATAAAAGATAATTAAATAATAGATAATATATATATAAAAAATCTAAAATACGCAATAAAAAAGAAAAGAATTAGAACTCGCCCCTGCCAGGGGCGAGTTTACGATATATCTTTAAAAAAAAAATAAAAAATTGGATTCCAGGGGCGAGATTGAATAGTGTTTTGTTAGATTTAAGTGAACTCGCTTGTGCCACAAGCGAGTTCACTTAGATTGATAAATAGGAAAAAAGCGAACCTATTATTTTAATAGGTGCGTGAACAGTACAATAGTTAATTAAATTTGTCATAAGATTGAATTATGTGGCAATTTGGACGGTTTGATTTGGTTAAGTCTAGTCTGTCAAATCAATATTACATTTCAAGTTGGGGATCAAAATTTGACCGTGCTTAAATTAGTTAGTCATATCCGATCTATTCCTCTATAATATACTAAGATTTCTCTCTCTCTCGCTCTAAATCTCTTAATTCCTCCATATTTTTTTACTATTGTTATCTAATTATATGGTAGGTTGCATAATATGAGATTTTTTAGGGATAATTAAAGGGGTAGTATAGGAAAAATTATGAAAAAAAAAAAAGAAGCTAAATGAACATCTAATTATAAACGAAACACAAAAGTTAAAAGAACATCTTAAAAAAACAGAGCGAGTATTATTTAGTTTGAGCCAATTATAGTTCAAAAAATTATGTCTGGAAACTATAATTGAGTCATATATGTAATAAATTATATTTAAGTCTAATGTCTCATAATAATTAACTCATTTCATGCATCATAATCATTATTTATTTTTGGGGTCTAAATCTTCATTTTGTTTACGTCCAAGTTATTATCTTAAGTTTATGAACATGACCCGATAGTTTGACTCAATTCAAGAATAATTTCCCCACGAAGTGTCTTATACTATAGTGAACGTGAGGTACATACAAGGTGAAATGGAATTGGGAATACATCACTATCAAGAATGGGAAAATGAATTAGCTAATAATTTTCTAAACCCTTTTGCAAACATAGCCCCCAAATAGACATCCCAAACAATACTCAAATTCAACCTTAACTTTTATTGTTATATCGCATTAGGAAAAATTACATATAGCCATATAATCTTTGATCATTTTTTCACTTAAATACAAAAAGTATTACTTATAACAGATTCGCATACAATCATTATGAGTTTTATTAGTAGGCATATAAACTTTTTTCCAGCAATATTTTCGGCCAAAAAGGCACGTGATTTCCACGAGCCCCCCAAACCATGGGTTTTTGGTATTTTTATTTCCTACAATAGTTATATTTCCTCAACCAACTGTATTTGATCACCCCCAACCATTTTAATCTGAATCAGACTAAAAAAAACGCAAAAAAGAAGCAAGGGGAGGGGGTTTGACGAAGAAAAATTGAAGCTTTTGGCAGCGGCACAATACATATCTTATGCGTTGAAAGTTGCAACGAAGAAGCTTAAGACGAAATGGAAAGCATGGAGGCGGGTCTGTTTTGTTGCACATGATCGATTCGAAGGAGACAAGAGAAGGCAATGTTTGTGGGTTTGTACTGTTGCATCTAAGATAGGTAGCATATCACAACCTGCTGACTGGCTACTAAGGAACAATCCTTGCTCTCATCTTTTCGGCGACAATAGTCATCGACAGATAGCATTGTACTTAACCGAAGCTAGAAGTTCCCCCCTCCCCCTTCTGTGACTTGCCAACATTTGCTAAAAAAGATTTCTGCAATTGGGTGCATGTGCTACCGCAAGTGTAGTGGTATTTGAGATGTGAGATATTATAGGTAAGACATGTTAGTTATTAGGCTTGAAATATGTTTCAGAACTTTTCTGACTAGTGTTTTTGTTCGTGTGTGAGGTTGAAGTTAGACACTTCTTTACTTTGATTTGTTGCGTAAATTTGTTCAGTTATTTAACGGGATTCTGAGACAACTTATGGTCTGCATTACAAACTGTATTTCCTTCAACTCATACAACTTTTTTAATTTTGAAGTTCTACCATGTGATTTTAACTCAATTTTCGACATCCAAATGATATTAGACTTCCCTAGTTTTCAACTACAACTCTCAAGTTGTCATTGAACTATATCAATTAGTTAACAACTTTCCCATAATTTTCATGCTAACAAGTACTCTGCTCATTTGTTTGCAGGCATTTATAATTACTTCAACTGCAACAAAGGAGGAAGAGATGCTTAACAGGTAATGATTCAGTTTTAGCAGTTGCTTATGTTCTCTTTTATTCTATCAATACCTATCTTAGTTTGGTAGATTTGATCTGTGAAATATTTTTATTCTTGGATTCTCTTCAACAGTATCTGTTCTGATAGAACGTCAATTGCTTGTGACAATACCATGAGCATGTTGTTTGGACCGACAAATCTCTTAATTTGAAATTGCTAAGGAATGGAATTCTAACGCGTATCTACGCACCCATGGTAACCTTTATTACCATTAGAGACTCCTCGACAATGCTATCCAATTTGTAATCTAACTTAGTGCTCTCTCTCTCTCCCTCTCTCTATTTCTCGCTTATTTCAAATGATCATCCAAGGGTTGAAGGAGTCTAGTATCTTTGCATCTATTATTGCTAATGGCCAGGGATATCTATCCAAGGACAAATTCTTAGCATCAATCAAGAGCAGTAACTCTTCATCTATATCATTCAATTCCAGAAAGATGGGTACGTCTCATATATAAGCTGTGTCGCGCCAAAAGCTTCAACTAATCTTCGTCGAACACCCTCCCCTTGCATTATTATTATTATTTTATTTTATTTGTGTTTTTCTGGGTCTGATTCACATTAAAATGGTTGGGGAGTGATTAAATACAGCTGGTTGAGGAAATATAGTTGTTGTAGGGAGTAAATAGACCGAAAAACCCATGGTTTAGGTGGACCCATGTAAATCACGTGTCATGTTGGCCGGAGATGCTGCTAGAAAAAAGTTTATATAGCTACGAATAAAACCCGTGAAGGTTGTATGGGAATTTGTTCAAAATATACGTTTTGTATTTAAGTGAAAAATGGCCAAAGGTTGTATGACGATATGTAATTTTCTCTTAATTTTAATAATCTATACCCACTATTTATAATGGGGGGGTTCTTTGATAAAAATACAATGGTTAGACCTTCGCGTGAAATTTTCAAGTTCTTATCCGAATTGCTATTTTTTAAGATATGGCCTCTTACAGTTAAACATGTGTTAGATAAAGTAACAACCTCGATAATATAATAATTTCTTCTGGTCCCGGGGCAGTGTACTAAAGTAATATTGTTGTTAAATGCATTAAGTAATAAAAAATAAAAAAATTCTTAAGGTCCCAACAAAAATGTAAAGTAATATCATTGGATTCCATCAAATATATATATTTATATCGCCAAAGTATTCAATCAATCATTAATACTTTACAATAATCATTTCTTTTGAAAATATGAGTCTATAATTTGTTGTTTTTTCTTCCCACCTAAGCCAAAGCAAACCTACACCTTAACTTTTTGTCTTCGCAACTTCCGCAATATTTGCTCGTGTTGTAGTAAGTAGTTATTCAAGGTAACTATTACTTGAAATGCATCTTTTGACGACACAGTTGGGATAACGTGACTGTAACAACAAATTTTGCATTTTAAACTAACAAACACAAAATACTTGTTCAAATTAATTCCATTAATTTTTTCATGTATGCTGTATGCATCATTGCTTATATATTTGTTTCATCCCTCAATCCATTTTAGAGCATTTGTTTCTCTGCTAACTTCTGACTGTACGGCTCTCAATATCTCCCCCTCCCTATATATGTTCACATATACATGTGTCTGTGTGTGTGAATCTAGCAATACTTTGATGATAGGATTTTAATATTAATGCCCATGGAGCTCAAGATAAAACCTAACATAAACAACTCTAATGGAGGTACATCCTGTCCTGCCACACTATCTTCAGAAGTCTTCGTAAACTTACAGCAAGAAAGCATTGCAGCCAGCAAGTAACATCGAATTTGAAGGAAACCCTCAACCGGAAAAAGATAAGAACTACGGGTACCTGAATTTGAATATTTCACAGATCACAACCAGAGATTTAGAAACGTTGGTCACAACTACTCTTCCAGCAATCAAGGCACAACAAGTAAAACGGAAACGAATGATCAACCTACTGATTTCAATTCATCAGGCAAAGAACTCAAAGCTTGTATCTAGATGCAACTAAGCAAGGCCAACAATTGCAAATATCAACAGATTTTGCCAAAAAGCCATTAAAATAATAATCAAATCTACAGAAAAGATTTCACCTCTAACATACAGATGCTATTCTGCAAAGATTTCACCTCTAACATACAGATGCTAAGAACAAAAAATAATAATCAAATCTACGGAACAATAATTTATATGTAATCAAAACAGTAAAAGATTAAAATATTATACCATCATCCACTTGAATTGGGCCTATTCCCACTCCCCCAAGTCGTGGTTGGCCTTCAAGGGACTAATAACTTTACGTATGTTGCTGGAGACATGTTTGAAACTATCCCTCCTGCTGATGCTGTTCTTCTCAAGGTACGAGCTCGAGTCTTGATTTTGTCATTCTAATCAATTATGACCAAACATTCAATTTTCATGCGAGTTGAAAAGGGGAGAAAACTAATTATATTTGAAAATATCAGTACCGACCTGATACAAACAACAAACAGTGGATATTGCACGACTGGAACGACGAGAACTGTCTCAAGATCTTGAAGAAATGCAAAGAAGCTATCCCGAGCAAGGACGAAGGAGGGAAGCTAATTATCATTGATATGGTTGCCGACATCAACCAAAGTGATAGTAAGCTTGTGGAAGACCAACTCTTCTTTGATATGGCAATGACTCCTCATCTTAACGCGAAAGAAAGAAGCGAGAAAGAATGGGCAAACCTCTTCTCTGAAGCTGGCTTCACTATCTATAAGATTGCTCCTGCATTTGGTGTCAGGTCTTTGATCAGGGTATCCTTAGACTCCCATGATGAACCCATCACATATTTAAGTCATTGTAACAAATCCATCTATCAAGATTGATATTTTCTCAAACTTTCAAGATGTTGAAATGTAAGTGCAGGCAATCTCAATCTATTGAATAACAAGTGATCCAACAATTCATTTACCATCATCATCGAACAGAACTTTGTAAAACCGTTTCCTTTCTTCTGCATCAAATATGCCACCTAGATTGGCCACTCCATCATTTTGTTCAGAAATTTCTTCTACGTCTCTCGTCCTGTTCAGAGGCCTGACTGGTAGAACACCTTTCTTCTTTTTGTTTTCTAAGTTTGTTAAGTAGTGTCTCCGATTATATTCATGAAGCCCCTCCTGCATCAGTTCCCCAAATTTCTCTTTCACGACAACAAGTGGGTCCTTCTCAATCAACTGGGACCCACTGTATCCTTCCCTAAGAAGAACTGTATAAATTTGATATTTGTTCGAAACGTAGAATATACCAGGATGCTTGAGCAATAAAATATTTAATTTCTCAGGAAAGAAGAATTCTCTTCTGAAATGGCTTAATTTGGAGATGGAGGCTTTCTTCCACAACGTCAGAGAGAGCAATTCATGCACCAGGGCTATGGTTCTTTTATCCACTTCAACCGCTCAATTCTGGGTAAGGTGAAATATATGGAGTGGAATTGAACTCTCGAAATCTCTCCCACATTTTCACCCATGTATCTGGCAATGAACATGAAAATCTCGGCTCACAACCATTCTCTTTAGCCGATATCTCAATTGCAGAAACTGCAAAATCTGGATTCCAAGATGTAAGCTCGATATCCATTGAACTTCGCCTCCCAGTATAATTCACAACTCGAAACATGTCAGTGTACTTGGGTACAATTCTAAGCAAATAATCATCAGGAAATCCAAAGTTTCTCTTCAACTCATTAATTTTAGAAACATTTAGCCTTTGGTTTTTGCTCATCATCAACAATTTAGCTAACCGCTGAACAAAAACGGGTTCTTGTGAGTCTCTTACGGATTCTTCCTCCTCCGCAAGAAACATCATACGCTTGGTTAATCGGCAAAAGGACTCATCATTCTCACGATACACTTCAAAGCAACACGGATACTTCTTAAGCCAATTAAGTGCCTTGCCTTTAAGATCGAGGCTCTTGAACTTCTTCTGCAGGGAATCAATAGATGTAACTTGATCAGGGCTTCTGAGAATTATGTTCTTGATCTGATTATTCACCATCCATCTGCGATTTCGAGAAAGAGCTGCTTCAAGATCTGGATCTTTCTTCATCGACCACAAAGCAAATCTTCTTCGACCATGTTGATGAAAAGGTGAAGCATAGATATAAGAACTCCAACATTTTAGGCCAACAATCACCATTTTGTACGTATGTTTCTTTTCTAAATCTTAGTCTCCTGAAAATAAAATATCCATAAAAAGGCATCATTCTAAAAAGAAATAGAACGCAATTTTGTAATTACAGCAGCAAGATAAGGTAGTCCATCAAGTTTCAACAGCCATAGAATCGTCAGTGTACTACCATGATGCAATTCTTCCACAAGTTCAAGCACCAGAGATAATGAACCAGAGAAAAAATGGAAACTATTGATCAGTGTTCCCCAGATAATCACATGTACAATTTCAGCCGCGCATAGAATTTTACTATGGATAAGTTCAAAAAAATAAACAAAACAAAATAAACAAAATAGAAAGCAGTGCAGTAAGAGCTGGACGTGACTGAGTATAAATAAAAACCACTGGAGGAAACGAGATTACAGACAATTAGAGAGGTCTGACCTGATCCATAGGGCAAACAGAATAAAGTTTTCGATAAGGATGAGATTGTTAAGAATAGATTTGTTAATTTAACCTTGTTTGATTAACAAATGTGGAACTGAAGAACAGGAACACAAATTTACAAAAATCAAAAGAGATTGAGGACAACATCTGAAATCTCAAGCAAAATATTTCATACCGTTAAGCTTAACGCTTTGAATTTTTTTTTATATTTTAACTTTCGATTGTACTTAGTAGCTCAACTGGATAAATGCTTATCAAAACAAATGAGCTCAAGTAGTCATTCTAACAGGAAATAAGAACAAAGAAAATCAGAGGCTTCGAAATCCTTCAAAAAGTCGACTAAACAAATCCAAGCTACTTCCTATCATTAATTACATATATTAAGCAGAAACACGAAGGATGTCACAGAGAATGACCAATATTAGAAGGCAGTTTACCTGCTTATCAGTGTGCATTCGGGAAGAACACTACACAGAGCGAAATGTTTGAGTTTACAGAATTGATTGAATTGAAATGAGGGTATTCTTCTTCTAGCACTCCATACATCGGGAAATTCACCCAATTATAGCTGAAAAATAAATAGCCTTCTACATAGAGAGGGCGGTTTTGAATTTACAAAATCGGTCGAACGTTGCGCCACCGCCAGATACAGCTGATCAACGTGCTCTGCCGACTGGACCACGGCGGCCGTAGACCGTGAACGTCCTTGTTTGGAATTTGAACGTTGGGTTTGGAAGAAGAGTGGGTTTTTTTTTTAGCTGGATTTCGTAGTGTGAATTTGGGTATTAGGGTTTATCGTGGGTGGCTGGAGTACTGTAGGCTGTGGGGAATATAGTGGTATATGGAGGTTGGAGTAAATAAGTGAGTGTTTGTTTATGTTGGTTGTAGATTGGGTTGTGAGGGTGATTATAATATAAAAGGTGTTAAAGTTGATTTGATGTGTGTAAGAGTTAGTTAGTGAATAATTAATTATTGATTAAAGTGTGTATTGGGAATGATATTTGATTGGTGATGTATGTAAGAGTTAATTAATTATTTGATGATGTGTGGAGATTGTGGGCAATTTATTGCCCACAACCAATAAACAAACACACAATGGGTTGGGCTCAATTCACAACCGATTGACCCAACCCTAAACAAACAGGGAGGGTTAAATTCTTAAATATGTTCGAGTGTATATTCACCCGGAATAAGCTGTAAAATATTTTTTATTATAAATGTGTTGAATATTATTAATAAAAAAATATTTGTGAAGACGGTAATTAATTTTTTAACATTAACACTTAATTACGGATAAAAAAAAAATAAGAAAACACGTCAAAATTTTTAGAGTATTCCAAAATGATAGTTACCATTTAAACTTCATCTTGTAAGCGTTATTAATTATATTTGTAATTTTAAATAGAAGATAATCGCAAAAAGAAAAAAGTATTTAAAAAAAAAGAAAAGAAAATCGACCCAAGCTGAATCTACCCAAATAGCAGCTTCCAAAAAATATAGGCAACTAAAGAAATTTAACGATTTAGACGAAAGTAAATATGAAAAGATCAAGAATACTTTGGGCTCGTTTACTTTGTGTGTTTCATTTTCCCAGCAAATCCCAATCCATGGGATCAAGACTAGGACAAGATCAATTTGTCCCCACCAAACACATGTTTACTTCATATGATCAATCTTAACGGGATTGTGTCAGTCCAAGTATATCCCATGTTTACTTTGTGTGTTCTATATATTAGTGGTTACTAAAATAGACGTAAATCACTGTTTTTTTTATTTCTATTTGTAATCTAATATTTTACTAAAACCTCTCTTTATTTTGTCTACAATTCTTTTTTTTTTCAAACAATTTCATTACATTATTTTGCTACCCGTTTTCCTACAGTGGTAGACGGATTTAATTTTGGGAATTAATGTTGCAGTTGGTAAATTGTGAGTTGGACAAGTTAAAATGAACTACCAGCCTATGAAAAATCATAAATTTAATACCTTCCTACCATTGTTGCCCACAAAATCCCTATTTGATTCCCATTCGTTTTAAAAAATTAACAGTGACTAGACTTTAATGGTTGGATCAAAACAGATAAAAGAATGCGTAGTTTTATGTATTAAACATGATTGAAACATTATAAGTGGAACGAATTCGATAGACGATTTAATACTTAACTGAAATCCTGCTATATATTACTGAGGGTCTAAATAAATACTTTAATCCGTTAAAATTGTCCGATCAATTATTTTTCTTTACTCCATGGCATTTCCTATATGCGACTTTTATGCTCAAGTTACTGATGTGCATGGAGCTCGAAATCAAAACGCATGTAGTCCTAATTGGAATGCATGTAGTTCCGAAATTGAAATTTTCGATCCGTCCAATTACATATATGTATTTGTACGATTCTTTTAAACCTAATTAAATTAAAATAAACATTATCGTTATCATTTAGTTAGGATTTATAAATATCATGTGGTTATCGGTAGTAGCTGGGTAGCCAAATCTCGATTTCATACTCCATGTCAGTAATTGGAGCCAAAAACTTCATCAAGTGTATTAAATTAGAATATATATATATATATATATATATATATATATATATAAGGTCATGATATAAATAATAATTAATCAAAAGATAGTGACTCAGTCACATAATTAACCAAAAGATTAACTATCGAGAGTGGACTACACGTGAGATCGGTTATTTCATATTTTAAGAAAAATGTTTATTATAATATGTAGGTACAATGTGATGGACTCATGGTTAGACCTACCAATGGAATAGAACGGAAATAATTCATGGAGTCACGACTCATTTACCTATCGTAATATGTCATGATCATAGGATAACGAAAATAATTAGTTTTTATAAGATCTTGACAAATTAGTCAGAAACATGTGCTCACCGTGGATTGGTGAGCTAAATTGTATGAAGTTAATTGTGCTTTGATAATAGTAGTAGTAATAATAATAAATATTTCGATGTTGGTTTACTATATATTATACAACTTTTTTTCCATTAATTTAGTTAATTGAATTGACCATTTATTTTATAATGAATGACACTTAGCACCCTCAAATGTGGTCAAATTACTAATTAGCCCCCAATATTTATAAAATACAACAAAGTCCCTTCACTATGAAAAATGAAAACCTCATGGTATATTTCGATTGCCTGATGAATAATTTATAAGTAACTCACCTATTTCTTATTAATACCATACTATTTATCATCTGGTAAGTTCGAGATCATTTATACCCCCGATCCATTTTAAAATAAATGTCGTTTTAATTTTTCTGATAAAAGTTAAGAATTGATATAAATAGCAAATATATCCATGCAAAATCTATTTAATTTAGTATATTTTGTGTAATATAGAAATAGTCAACTAAATTAAGTAGGTTGTTTTGGGTAATAATGGAAGAATTAAGGTTTTATGTTGAAATGATGCTTATTTTGAAATTCTTTTTTCTTCGTTTAAACGACACTTATTTTGAAATGGAGGCAGTATGTAAAAATTTCAGTCGTTGAAAGAAATTTATTTTAATTGTTTACAATTCTTAAGGTTCATTTGGTAGTTTGACTAGACAAAGGTGGTGAATAAATTCACCCTAGAATTTATGGAATAAGTAATAGTGCTAAAATATTCTTTGAGACAAATATATTAAGTAGGCATGACTATTACAAGACCAAATAATATGGTCCTAAAATTAAGGCTCCCAAAAAACATGAAGCACTAATTGTAGGATGGTCCTAAATCTATAGGGCATGTAATAATTGTGCACTTCAACAACCACCTTTTTGGAGTTAAACACAATGAAATAAAATTAAATCCAAGTAAACAATTGGTGTTTTTGTTTAAGATTTGTTTCAATATATTGAGAAATGGTTCAACTTTAGATTTTATTTAACTCAACCAACGGTACTTTAACACCTCCAATCTTAAATAAACACATCAATTATTGTTACATATGACAGCGAACCTTTATTTGGCAACTAGCCTACAGAATGTAGCTTCGAAGTACCATTGCATCCAACAAGCTCGATTCGATAGGCTCCGAACCGACAAACTATCTTAGTATATTTAAGGGGAGTAGATCGAATCGGGTCGAAAAAATTTGACCCAATAGAATTTAGAGCCGGCCCAACCCAGTCCGATATATGCTATTGGCTCGATGGTTGGGTCCAATCAAGTCGAACCGCCTGAATTGCCACTTCTAAAATAGTTGTTAGGTGGTGTCTTACTGATTCGATTTTGAAATAAACTATATTTATAAATATACATGATTCAATTAGTCGTTTAATTTTATTTTTTATTTTTATGAAAATTTTGAATATTATTATATATTTTCTGTCCTTTTTCGCGAAAAAAATCTACACCCGTCAACAAATGCACGTGATTATCAAGTGACTTCGAGAATTAAGAATCTCCATTCTCGGCGTGGGCCAATCTGAAACAAATCTTCCTAATTGAGATTATAAATTACACATTACACATTCTTTTTATATAGTAAATAAAAGTTAGTAATAAATGACATAACTACTAGTACATAAAAACAAAAAAATCAACTTAATAATTTGGGGGATTATCCCAATTCCATAACCCTAGTTTTGCTCGACAGTCATTTATTTTCTAAGTTGTAATAATTATATAAAGAAATGTGTATGATGGAGTATAATTTTCAATTCCAGTCAGCAAGATGTTGTTTGCAAATTGCGCGATGTAAAAAAAATTAAAATAAAGTTCCTAGAAGTTACGTGATAATCATGTGTATTTTCCGACCGGTGAAGGATATTCTGGCTTAAAAGGTCCAAAATCATGAATTCTTTTGTTACTTATAGGACTTAATTGCAAAATGCTAAGCATCGATTATAATTAATTTAATTATTTCTCCTCTAGTGGTCCTTTATGTAGTAAGGTCCCCATACTCCATTGATTACAACTAATAAACGTCAACCCTCGATCGTAGTTATTGATGGCCCAGATTTCATTGGGCTTCAAGTTGGAAAAGCCCAACGACTTAGCCAATTTTAATTTTAGCCGTCACAATTTAATTATTAATTCGTCCACGCTTAACAACTAATAAGTGGGAGTACGTGTTAGGAGAATCAGGTATCCGGTCATACAATGCACGAGCTAGATATATTTTTATTATATTGTTATTAAAATATAAACACAGATATGTATCTAATTTGATGTGTATGAGAATGATCCACAACATCTGAATATTTAAATGGAAGATTCAATTAACAACACACTTAAACAACCAAACTGAAGACAAGATAGAGAGAGTGTGCATAATTGTTTAAAAGAGGGGGTATTTAGGGTATACCAATCCTAAGGACATAAACGGAAAACTCCTATCCTTCCTTAAAAATCTTATTTTGTTGGGTCTCCTTCCCTGGACCCATCAACGTCCCCCTAGGCCTTTAGTTAGACCCAAACTCTGGTCCTCATACGGCCTTTGGATCCTACCGCTCTATCGTGAGTGTCGTGCTATCACCGTGCAGCGTATTCTTACTCAATTACTTTGGAACAGGCTGCCTCCAAGCCGTCCTGTATAAATTCACTTCCTCCTTGCTAACCTGCCTAGGGTTCAACGAGGCAGGGCAGGGGGCAAATCCCCATATTTTTAAATCCCTGTGGGGATGGGGATTTGCCCCCTGCCCTGCCTCGTTGAACCCTAGGCAGGTTAGCAAGGAGGAAGTGAATTTATACAGGACGGCTTGGAGGCAGCCTGTTCCAAAGTAATTGAGTAAGAATACGCTGCACGGTGATAGCACGACACTCACGATAGAGCGGTAGGATCCAAAGGCCGTATGAGGACCAGAGTTTGGGTCTAACTAAAGGCCTAGGGGGACGTTGATGGGTCCAGGGAAGGAGACCCAACAAAATAAGATTTTTAAGGAAGGATAGGAGTTTTCCGTTTATGTCCTTAGGATTGGTATACCCTAAATACCCCCTCTTTTAAACAATTATGCACACTCTCTCTATCTTGTCTTCAGTTTGGTTGTTTAAGTGTGTTGTTAATTGAATCTTCCATTTAAATATTCAGATGTTGTGGATCATTCTCACACACATCAAATTAGATACATATCTGTGTTTATATTTTAATAACAATATAATAAAAATATATCTAGCTCGTGCATTGTACGACCGGATACCTGATTCTCCTAACACGTACTCCCACTTATTAGTTGTTAAGCGTGGACGAATTAATAATTAAATTGTGACGGCTAAAATTAAAATTGGCTAAGTCGTTGGGCTTTTCCAACTTGAAGCCCAATGAAATCTGGGCCATCAATAACTACGATCGAGGGTTGACGTTTATTAGTTGTAATCAATGGAGTATGGGGACCTTACTACATAAAGGACCACTAGAGGAGAAATAATTAAATTAATTATAATCGATGCTTAGCATTTTGCAATTAAGTCCTATAAGTAACAAAAGAATTCATGATTTTGGACCTTTTAAGCCAGAATATCCTTCACCGGTCGGAAAATACACATGATTATCACGTAACTTCTAGGAACTTTATTTTAATTTTTTTTACATCGCGCAATTTGCAAACAACATCTTGCTGACTGGAATTGAAAATTATACTCCATCATACACATTTCTTTATATAATTATTACAACTTAGAAAATAAATGACTGTCGAGCAAAACTAGGGTTATGGAATTGGGATAATCCCCCAAATTATTAAGTTGATTTTTTTGTTTTTATGTACTAGTAGTTATGTCATTTATTACTAACTTTTATTTACTATATAAAAAGAATGTGTAATGTGTAATTTATAATCTCAATTAGGAAGATTTGTTTCAGATTGGCCCACGCCGAGAATGGAGATTCTTAATTCTCGAAGTCACTTGATAATCACGTGCATTTGTTGACGGGTGTAGATTTTTTTCGCGAAAAAGGACAGAAAATATATAATAATATTCAAAATTTTCATAAAAATAAAAAATAAAATTAAACGACTAATTGAATCATGTATATTTATAAATATAGTTTATTTCAAAATCGAATCAGTAAGACACCACCTAACAACTATTTTAGAAGTGGCAATTCAGGCGGTTCGACTTGATTGGACCCAACCATCGAGCCAATAGCATATATGGGACTGGGTTGGGCCGGCTCTAAATTCTATTGGGTCAAATTTTTTCGACCCGATTCGATCTACTCCCCTTAAATATACTAAGATAGTTTGTCGGTTCGGAGCCTATCGAATCGAGCTTGTTGGATGCAATGGTACTTCGAAGCTACATTCTGTAGGCTAGTTGCCAAATAAAGGTCCGCTGTCATATGTAACAATAATTGATGTGTTTATTTAAGATTGGAGGTGTTAAAGTACCGTTGGTTGAGTTAAACAAAATCTAAAGTTGAATCATTTCTCAATATATTGAAACAAATCTTAAACAAAAACACCAATTGTTTACTTGGATTTAATTTTATTTCATTGTGTTTAACTCCAAAAAGGTGGTTGTTGAAGTGCACAATTATTACATGCCCTATAGATTTAGGACCATCCTACAATTAGTGCTTCATGTTTTTTGGGAGCCTTAATTTTAGGACCATATTATTTGGTCTTGTAATAGTCATGCCTACTTAATATATTTGTCTCAAAGAATATTTTAGCACTATTACTTATTCCATAAATTCTAGGGTGAATTTATTCACCACCTTTGTCTAGTCAAACTACCAAATGAACCTTAAGAATTGTAAACAATTAAAATAAATTTCTTTCAACGACTGAAATTTTTACATACTGCCTCCATTTCAAAATAAGTGTCGTTTAAACGAAGAAAAAAGAATTTCAAAATAAGCATCATTTCAACATAAAACCTTAATTCTTCCATTATTACCCTAAACAACCTACTTAATTTAGTTGACTATTTCTATATTACACAAAATATACTAAATTAAATAGATTTTGCATGGATATATTTGCTATTTATATCAATTCTTAACTTTTATCAGAAAAATTAAAACGACATTTATTTTAAAATGGATCGGGGGTATAAATGATCTCGAACTTACCAGATGATAAATAGTATGGTATTAATAAGAAATAGGTGAGTTACTTATAAATTATTCATCAGGCAATCGAAATATACCATGAGGTTTTCATTTTTCATAGTGAAGGGACTTTGTTGTATTTTATAAATATTGGGGGCTAATTAGTAATTTGACCACATTTGAGGGTGCTAAGTGTCATTCACTATAAAATAAATGGTCAATTCAATTAACTAAATTAATGGAAAAAAAGTTGTATAATATATAGTAAACCAACATCGAAATATTTATTATTATTACTACTACTATTATCAAAGCACAATTAACTTCATACAATTTAGCTCACCAATCCACGGTGAGCACATGTTTCTGACTAATTTGTCAAGATCTTATAAAAACTAATTATTTTCGTTATCCTATGATCATGACATATTACGATAGGTAAATGAGTCGTGACTCCATGAATTATTTCCGTTCTATTCCATTGGTAGGTCTAACCATGAGTCCATCACATTGTACCTACATATTATAATAAACATTTTTCTTAAAATATGAAATAACCGATCTCACGTGTAGTCCACTCTCGATAGTTAATCTTTTGGTTAATTATGTGACTGAGTCACTATCTTTTGATTAATTATTATTTATATCATGACCTTATATATATATATATATATATATATATATATATATATATATATATTCTAATTTAATACACTTGATGAAGTTTTTGGCTCCAATTACTGACATGGAGTATGAAATCGAGATTTGGCTACCCAGCTACTACCGATAACCACATGATATTTATAAATCCTAACTAAATGATAACGATAATGTTTATTTTAATTTAATTAGGTTTAAAAGAATCGTACAAATACATATATGTAATTGGACGGATCGAAAATTTCAATTTCGGAACTACATGCATTCCAATTAGGACTACATGCGTTTTGATTTCGAGCTCCATGCACATCAGTAACTTGAGCATAAAAGTCGCATATAGGAAATGCCATGGAGTAAAGAAAAATAATTGATCGGACAATTTTAACGGATTAAAGTATTTATTTAGACCCTCAGTAATATATAGCAGGATTTCAGTTAAGTATTAAATCGTCTATCGAATTCGTTCCACTTATAATGTTTCAATCATGTTTAATACATAAAACTACGCATTCTTTTATCTGTTTTGATCCAACCATTAAAGTCTAGTCACTGTTAATTTTTTAAAACGAATGGGAATCAAATAGGGATTTTGTGGGCAACAATGGTAGGAAGGTATTAAATTTATGATTTTTCATAGGCTGGTAGTTCATTTTAACTTGTCCAACTCACAATTTACCAACTGCAACATTAATTCCCAAAATTAAATCCGTCTACCACTGTAGGAAAACGGGTAGCAAAATAATGTAATGAAATTGTTTGAAAAAAAAAAGAATTGTAGACAAAATAAAGAGAGGTTTTAGTAAAATATTAGATTACAAATAGAAATAAAAAAAACAGTGATTTACGTCTATTTTAGTAACCACTAATATATAGAACACACAAAGTAAACATGGGATATACTTGGACTGACACAATCCCGTTAAGATTGATCATATGAAGTAAACATGTGTTTGGTGGGGACAAATTGATCTTGTCCTAGTCTTGATCCCATGGATTGGGATTTGCTGGGAAAATGAAACACACAAAGTAAACGAGCCCAAAGTATTCTTGATCTTTTCATATTTACTTTCGTCTAAATCGTTAAATTTCTTTAGTTGCCTATATTTTTTGGAAGCTGCTATTTGGGTAGATTCAGCTTGGGTCGATTTTCTTTTCTTTTTTTTAAATATTTTTTCTTTTTGCGATTATCTTCTATTTAAAATTACAAATATAATTAATAACGCTTACAAGATGAAGTTTAAATGGTAACTATCATTTTGGAATACTCTAAAAATTTTGACGTGTTTTCTTATTTTTTTTTTATCCGTAATTAAGTGTTAATGTTAAAAATTTAATTACCGTCTTCACAAATATTTTTTTATTAATAATATTCAACACATTTATAATAAAAAATATTTTACAGCTTATTCCGGGTGAATATACACTCGAACATATTTAAGAATTTAACTCTCCCTGTTTGTTTAGGGTTGGGTCAATCGGTTGTGAATTGAGCCCAACCCATTGTGTGTTTGTTTATTGGTTGTGGGCAATAAATTGCCCACAATCTCCACACATCATCAAATAATTAATTAACACTTACATACATCACCAATCAAATATCATTCCCAATACACACTTTAATCAATAATTAATTATTCACTAACTAACTCTTACACACATCAAATCAACTTTAACACCTTTTATATTATAATCACCCTCACAACCCAATCTACAACCAACATAAACAAACACTCACTTATTTACTCCAACCTCCATATACCACTATATTCCCCACAGCCTACAGTACTCCAGCCACCCACGATAAACCCTAATACCCAAATTCACACTACGAAATCCAGCTAAAAAAAAAAAACCCACTCTTCTTCCAAACCCAACGTTCAAATTCCAAACAAGGACGTTCACGGTCTACGGCCGCCGTGGTCCAGTCGGCAGAGCACGTTGATCAGCTGTATCTGGCGGTGGCGCAACGTTCAACGACCGATTTTGTAAATTCAAAACCGCCCTCTCTATGTAGAAGGCTATTTATTTTTCAGCTAGAATTGGGTGAATTTCCCGATGTATGGAGTGCTAGAAGAAGAATACCCTCATTTCAATTCAATCAATTCTGTAAACTCAAACATTTCGCTCTGTGTAGTGTTCTTCCCGAATGCACACTGATAAGCAGGTAAACTGCCTTCTAATATTGGTCATTCTCTGTGACATCCTTCGTGTTTCTGCTTAATATATGTAATTAATGATAGGAAGTAGCTTGGATTTGTTTAGTCGACTTTTTGAAGGATTTCGAAGCCTCTGATTTTCTTTGTTCTTATTTCCTGTTAGAATGACTACTTGAGCTCATTTGTTTTGATAAGCATTTATCCAGTTGAGCTACTAAGTACAATCGAAAGTTAAAATATAAAAAAAAAATTCAAAGCGTTAAGCTTAACGGTATGAAATATTTTGCTTGAGATTTCAGATGTTGTCCTCAATCTCTTTTGATTTTTGTAAATTTGTGTTCCTGTTCTTCAGTTCCACATTTGTTAATCAAACAAGGTTAAATTAACAAATCTATTCTTAACAATCTCATCCTTATCGAAAACTTTATTCTGTTTGGCCCTATGGATCAGGTCAGACCTCTCTAATTGTCTGTAATCTCGTTTCCTCCAGTGGTTTTTATTTATACTCAGTCACGTCCAGCTCTTACTGCACTGCTTTCTATTTTGTTTTGTTTATTTTTTTGAACTTATCCATAGTAAAATTCTATGCGCGGCTGAAATTGTACATGTGATTATCTGGGGAACACTGATCAATAGTTTCCATTTTTTCTCTGGTTCATTATCTCTGGTGCTTGAACTTGTGGAAGAATTGCATCATGGTAGTACACTGACGATTCTATGGCTGTTGAAACTTGATGGACTACCTTATCTTGCTGCTGTAATTACAAAATTGCGTTCTATTTCTTTTTAGAATGATGCCTTTTTATGGATATTTTATTTTCAGGAGACTAAGATTTAGAAAAGAAACATACGTACAAAATGGTGATTGTTGGCCTAAAATGTTGGAGTTCTTATATCTATGCTTCACCTTTTCATCAACATGGTCGAAGAAGATTTGCTTTGTGGTCGATGAAGAAAGATCCAGATCTTGAAGCAGCTCTTTCTCGAAATCGCAGATGGATGGTGAATAATCAGATCAAGAACATAATTCTCAGAAGCCCTGATCAAGTTACATCTATTGATTCCCTGCAGAAGAAGTTCAAGAGCCTCGATCTTAAAGGCAAGGCACTTAATTGGCTTAAGAAGTATCCGTGTTGCTTTGAAGTGTATCGTGAGAATGATGAGTCCTTTTGCCGATTAACCAAGCGTATGATGTTTCTTGCGGAGGAGGAAGAATCCGTAAGAGACTCACAAGAACCCGTTTTTGTTCAGCGGTTAGCTAAATTGTTGATGATGAGCAAAAACCAAAGGCTAAATGTTTCTAAAATTAATGAGTTGAAGAGAAACTTTGGATTTCCTGATGATTATTTGCTTAGAATTGTACCCAAGTACACTGACATGTTTCGAGTTGTGAATTATACTGGGAGGCGAAGTTCAATGGATATCGAGCTTACATCTTGGAATCCAGATTTTGCAGTTTCTGCAATTGAGATATCGGCTAAAGAGAATGGTTGTGAGCCGAGATTTTCATGTTCATTGCCAGATACATGGGTGAAAATGTGGGAGAGATTTCGAGAGTTCAATTCCACTCCATATATTTCACCTTACCCAGAATTGAGCGGGTTCTTAGAGGGATCGGTTGAAATGGATAAAAGAACCATAGCCCTGGTGCATGAATTGCTCTCTCTGACGTTGTGGAAGAAAGCCTCCATCTCCAAATTAAGCCATTTCAGAAGAGAATTCTTCTTTCCTGAGAAATTAAATATTTTATTGCTCAAGCATCCTGGTATATTCTACGTTTCGAACAAATATCAAATTTATACAGTTCTTCTTAGGGAAGGATACAGTGGGTCCCAGTTGATTGAGAAGGACCCACTTGTTGTCGTGAAAGAGAAATTTGGGGAACTGATGCAGGAGGGGCTTCATGAATATAATCGGAGGCACTACTTAGAAAACAAAAAGAAGAAAGGTGTTCTACCAGTCAGGCCTCTGAACAGGACGAGAGACATAGAAGAAATTTCTGAACAAAATGATGGAGTGGCCAATCTAGGTGGCATATTTGATGCAGAAGAAAGGAAACGGTTTTACAAAGTTCTGTTCGATGATGTTGGTAAATGAATTGTTGGATCACTTGTTATTCAATAGATTGAGATTGCCTGCACTTACATTTCAACATCTTGAACGTTTGAGAAAATATCAATCTTGATAGATGGATTTGTTACAATGACTTAAATATGTGATGGGTTCATCATGGGAGTCTAAGGATACCCTGATCAAAGACCTGACACCAAATGCAGGAGCAATCTTATAGATAGTGAAGCCAGCTTCAGAGAAGAGGTTTGCCCATTCTTTCTCGCTTCTTTCTTTCGCGTTAAGATGAGGAGTCATTGCCATATCAAAGAAGAGTTGGTCTTCCACAAGCTTACTATCACTTTGGTTGATGTCGGCAACCATATCAATGATAATTAGCTTCCCTCCTTCGTCCTTGCTCGGGATAGCTTCTTTGCATTTCTTCAAGATCTTGAGACAGTTCTCGTCGTTCCAGTCGTGCAATATCCACTGTTTGTTGTTTGTATCAGGTCGGTACTGATATTTTCAAATATAATTAGTTTTCTCCCCTTTTCAACTCGCATGAAAATTGAATGTTTGGTCATAATTGATTAGAATGACAAAATCAAGACTCGAGCTCGTACCTTGAGAAGAACAGCATCAGCAGGAGGGATAGTTTCAAACATGTCTCCAGCAACATACGTAAAGTTATTAGTCCCTTGAAGGCCAACCACGACTTGGGGGAGTGGGAATAGGCCCAATTCAAGTGGATGATGGTATAATATTTTAATCTTTTACTGTTTTGATTACATATAAATTATTGTTCCGTATATTTGATTATTATTTTTTGTTCTTAGCATCTGTATGTTAGAGGTGAAATCTTTGCAGAATAGCATCTGTATGTTAGAGGTGAAATCTTTTCTGTAGATTTGATTATTATTTTAATGGCTTTTTGGCAAAATCTGTTGATATTTGCAATTGTTGGCCTTGCTTAGTTGCATCTAGATACAAGCTTTGAGTTCTTTGCCTGATGAATTGAAATCAGTAGGTTGATCATTCGTTTCCGTTTTACTTGTTGTGCCTTGATTGCTGGAAGAGTAGCTGTGACCAACGTTTCTAAATCTCTGGTTGTGATCTGTGAAATATTCAAATTCAGGTACCCGTAGTTCTTATCTTTTTCCGGTTGAGGGTTTCCTTCAAATTCGATGTTACTTGCTGGCTGCAATGCTTTCTTGCTGTAAGTTTACGAAGACTTCTGAAGATAGTGTGGCAGGACAGGATGTACCTCCATTAGAGTTGTTTATGTTAGGTTTTATCTTGAGCTCCATGGGCATTAATATTAAAATCCTATCATCAAAGTATTGCTAGATTCACACACACAGACACATGTATATGTGAACATATATAGGGAGGGGGAGATATTGAGAGCCGTACAGTCAGAAGTTAGCAGAGAAACAAATGCTCTAAAATGGATTGAGGGATGAAACAAATATATAAGCAATGATGCATACAGCATACATGAAAAAATTAATGGAATTAATTTGAACAAGTATTTTGTGTTTGTTAGTTTAAAATGCAAAATTTGTTGTTACAGTCACGTTATCCCAACTGTGTCGTCAAAAGATGCATTTCAAGTAATAGTTACCTTGAATAACTACTTACTACAACACGAGCAAATATTGCGGAAGTTGCGAAGACAAAAAGTTAAGGTGTAGGTTTGCTTTGGCTTAGGTGGGAAGAAAAAACAACAAATTATAGACTCATATTTTCAAAAGAAATGATTATTGTAAAGTATTAATGATTGATTGAATACTTTGGCGATATAAATATATATATTTGATGGAATCCAATGATATTACTTTACATTTTTGTTGGGACCTTAAGAATTTTTTTATTTTTTATTACTTAATGCATTTAACAACAATATTACTTTAGTACACTGCCCCGGGACCAGAAGAAATTATTATATTATCGAGGTTGTTACTTTATCTAACACATGTTTAACTGTAAGAGGCCATATCTTAAAAAATAGCAATTCGGATAAGAACTTGAAAATTTCACGCGAAGGTCTAACCATTGTATTTTTATCAAAGAACCCCCCATTATAAATAGTGGGTATAGATTATTAAAATTAAGAGAAAATTACATATCGTCATACAACCTTTGGCCATTTTTCACTTAAATACAAAACGTATATTTTGAACAAATTCCCATACAACCTTCACGGGTTTTATTCGTAGCTATATAAACTTTTTTCTAGCAGCATCTCCGGCCAACATGACACGTGATTTACATGGGTCCACCTAAACCATGGGTTTTTCGGTCTATTTACTCCCTACAACAACTATATTTCCTCAACCAGCTGTATTTAATCACTCCCCAACCATTTTAATGTGAATCAGACCCAGAAAAACACAAAAATAAAATAAAATAATAATAATAATGCAAGGGGAGGGTGTTCGACGAAGATTAGTTGAAGCTTTTGGCGCGACACAGCTTATATATGAGACGTACCCATCTTTCTGGAATTGAATGATATAGATGAAGAGTTACTGCTCTTGATTGATGCTAAGAATTTGTCCTTGGATAGATATCCCTGGCCATTAGCAATAATAGATGCAAAGATACTAGACTCCTTCAACCCTTGGATGATCATTTGAAATAAGCGAGAAATAGAGAGAGGGAGAGAGAGAGAGCACTAAGTTAGATTACAAATTGGATAGCATTGTCGAGGAGTCTCTAATGGTAATAAAGGTTACCATGGGTGCGTAGATACGCGTTAGAATTCCATTCCTTAGCAATTTCAAATTAAGAGATTTGTCGGTCCAAACAACATGCTCATGGTATTGTCACAAGCAATTGACGTTCTATCAGAACAGATACTGTTGAAGAGAATCCAAGAATAAAAATATTTCACAGATCAAATCTACCAAACTAAGATAGGTATTGATAGAATAAAAGAGAACATAAGCAACTGCTAAAACTGAATCATTACCTGTTAAGCATCTCTTCCTCCTTTGTTGCAGTTGAAGTAATTATAAATGCCTGCAAACAAATGAGCAGAGTACTTGTTAGCATGAAAATTATGGGAAAGTTGTTAACTAATTGATATAGTTCAATGACAACTTGAGAGTTGTAGTTGAAAACTAGGGAAGTCTAATATCATTTGGATGTCGAAAATTGAGTTAAAATCACATGGTAGAACTTCAAAATTAAAAAAGTTGTATGAGTTGAAGGAAATACAGTTTGTAATGCAGACCATAAGTTGTCTCAGAATCCCGTTAAATAACTGAACAAATTTACGCAACAAATCAAAGTAAAGAAGTGTCTAACTTCAACCTCACACACGAACAAAAACACTAGTCAGAAAAGTTCTGAAACATATTTCAAGCCTAATAACTAACATGTCTTACCTATAATATCTCACATCTCAAATACCACTACACTTGCGGTAGCACATGCACCCAATTGCAGAAATCTTTTTTAGCAAATGTTGGCAAGTCACAGACGGGGGAGGGGGGAACTTCTAGCTTCGGTTAAGTACAATGCTATCTGTCGATGACTATTGTCGCCGAAAAGATGAGAGCAAGGATTGTTCCTTAGTAGCCAGTCAGCAGGTTGTGATATGCTACCTATCTTAGATGCAACAGTACAAACCCACAAACATTGCCTTCTCTTGTCTCCTTCGAATCGATCATGTGCAACAAAACAGACCCGCCTCCATGCTTTCCATTTCGTCTTAAGCTTCTTCGTTGCAACTTTCAACGCATAAGATATGTATTGTGCCGCTGCCAAAAGCTTCAATTTTTCTTCGTCAAACCCCCTCCCCTTGCTTCTTTTTTGCGTTTTTTTTAGTCTGATTCAGATTAAAATGGTTGGGGGTGATCAAATACAGTTGGTTGAGGAAATATAACTATTGTAGGAAATAAAAATACCAAAAACCCATGGTTTGGGGGGCTCGTGGAAATCACGTGCCTTTTTGGCCGAAAATATTGCTGGAAAAAAGTTTATATGCCTACTAATAAAACTCATAATGATTGTATGTGAATCTGTTATAAGTAATACTTTTTGTATTTAAGTGAAAAAATGATCAAAGATTATATGGCTATATGTAATTTTTCCTAATGCGATATAACAATAAAAGTTAAGGTTGAATTTGAGTATTGTTTGGGATGTCTATTTGGGGGCTATGTTTGCAAAAGGGTTTAGAAAATTATTAGCTAATTCATTTTCCCATTCTTGATAGTGATGTATTCCCAATTCCATTTCACCTTGTATGTACCTCACGTTCACTATAGTATAAGACACTTCGTGGGGAAATTATTCTTGAATTGAGTCAAACTATCGGGTCATGTTCATAAACTTAAGATAATAACTTGGACGTAAACAAAATGAAGATTTAGACCCCAAAAATAAATAATGATTATGATGCATGAAATGAGTTAATTATTATGAGACATTAGACTTAAATATAATTTATTACATATATGACTCAATTATAGTTTCCAGACATAATTTTTTGAACTATAATTGGCTCAAACTAAATAATACTCGCTCTGTTTTTTTAAGATGTTCTTTTAACTTTTGTGTTTCGTTTATAATTAGATGTTCATTTAGCTTCTTTTTTTTTTTCATAATTTTTCCTATACTACCCCTTTAATTATCCCTAAAAAATCTCATATTATGCAACCTACCATATAATTAGATAACAATAGTAAAAAAATATGGAGGAATTAAGAGATTTAGAGCGAGAGAGAGAGAAATCTTAGTATATTATAGAGGAATAGATCGGATATGACTAACTAATTTAAGCACGGTCAAATTTTGATCCCCAACTTGAAATGTAATATTGATTTGACAGACTAGACTTAACCAAATCAAACCGTCCAAATTGCCACATAATTCAATCTTATGACAAATTTAATTAACTATTGTACTGTTCACGCACCTATTAAAATAATAGGTTCGCTTTTTTCCTATTTATCAATCTAAGTGAACTCGCTTGTGGCACAAGCGAGTTCACTTAAATCTAACAAAACACTATTCAATCTCGCCCCTGGAATCCAATTTTTTATTTTTTTTTTAAAGATATATCGTAAACTCGCCCCTGGCAGGGGCGAGTTCTAATTCTTTTCTTTTTTATTGCGTATTTTAGATTTTTTATATATATATTATCTATTATTTAATTATCTTTTATGATTATATATATATATATATATTATCTTTTTTTTTTTTTAAGAATTTAATATATATACTAGTAAATGCTCTATTTTTTTAAACAGTAAATCAATATTAACATGAACAATAATTTTATTGAAAACGCATTTTTATTTGATAATATATAATAAAAAAATAAATGGTTGAAATTTTTTACAAAGAAAACTTTTGTGTTCTTTTGCAGTGTTATTCATTCCTTGCCTCTTACTCCGGAAAATCAGTAATTTCCACTAATAAAAACACATTTTAATTTTTTCACGAATTTCTTACTCGTATCTTATTCCAGATTTTTTTATCTTGTCTCTATCAAAACATTCATATTAAATTATGATAAATTTTGAATAGATTATACTGATTGATAATAATAAATAAAGCGAACATACATAATCCAGAATCCGATATCAGTTAATAGAATTGAGAAACAAATAATCTAAACGATTATTCTTATATAAAATATTTTATTAGTTTACGTACAAAACATCTTCTATTAGAAACAAAAATAATTTTTTTAAGGATTATTTTTATATAAAATATTTTATTAGTTTACCTACGAAATATCCTCTATTGGAAATAAATTTTAAGAAAAACATAGAAAATACAATTTTATTTTAGGATGAATTGAATCTTCATAGTCCGAGTTCATTCATATAAATAGAGTTAGATTTGGATTTAGAATTTTAAAGATATAGATGACCTCAAATCTTTCAATTTTTTTATCGAATAATCTCCTATATCCATAAGATGAACTCATTAATATAAATAAAGTTGGATTTTGATTTAGAAAATTAATGAACTAAACTAATAAAATACTTTATATAATAAGAATAATCATTAAGAAAATATATTCTTTTCTCAATTTTATTAAATTGTATTGCAATTTTGACCATTTCTTTTTTTGTTATATATTATCAAATAAAAATGCGTTTTTAATAAAAGTATTGTTCATGTTAATAGTGATTTACTGTTTAAAAAAATAGAGCATTTACTAATATATATATAAAATCCTAAAAAAAAAAATATAATAGATAATAATTCTAAAAGATAATTAAATAATAGATGCTCGGATCGTATTGTTAGGGTGTAGTTCAGATCGTGTTGTCAGGATGTATTCCCAAATCGTGTTGTTGGGAAAAATTACAAATCCGTATGAGGAGCAAATTACAAGTTGAAGATCCGTCAACTATAATAAATGCTCAGAAAATCAAAAGGCACCCCAAAAGCCCTAAACACCTCAACATGGGTAAAAGCGGGCAAACATGGGTCCAAACATATTTCTGATCATTTATTATAGGCCAGAAAATCAACCAACCTCATGGATCCTACCCAACTTATTGATTCAGGAGTTCCATTCTAACTTGTTGATCGAAGAATTACACCTTCACGTGTTGATTCCAAACTTATCATGATATGAGATCATAGAATCAACAATTTTATCTGGTTCAGATATAATTTAACACAAAGGATTTAGCCTATAAGGCTCATCCTTATAATATATAAAATTTAGATAAACAAAATAAAGAAAAGAAAGAAAAACTTACAAGTTTTGAAGACACACCAGTACAGAAATGATTTTATTTCTCTGAAATATATTACAAGAGAGGAGATTACAAGAGAGAGAGAGAGAAGGCTGGACTGTCTAACGCCTACCTCCCTTATTTACAAATGAGGTCTTTATATAGACCTTTCAAACCGACATATGAACAGTAAAAAGTATAAAAACTATTGGTGAACAGTAAATTACTGTTAAAAACGCGGAAAGGGAATAGTAATTTACTATTCCAAATAGTAAAAATACTATTTAAACAGTACTACCAATTTTGTCTTTATTTCGAGGAAGATTCTTCTCGGGAATTTGATGCAGAATTCTTCATCGTTTGAATCCATTTTTCCATTTGAGTGTCTGTAATATCATCCTCATATGGATCTTGAGCATCCTGCATACTGACAGATTTGTCTTTTGAGGAATTATCACTTTGTAGAGAAGCCATTTCTTCTTCTTCTTCTTCACCCAAGTCTTCTAGCAGTTCTTTCTTCATTTGGGTAAGATATAATTCAATCATCTCTTCTTTGGATAAATCATCCACATTTTTGAATAATTTTTTAGAGATATTATCTCTGGTGGCTGTTTCCTTATTTTTCTTCCTTGCTTGGATATAGGTCTTTATCTTTTGTTGGATATTATCCAAAGTATCGACTCCAAACATTTTATTTGTACTGGGATCAATTTTTATCATTTTATCCCAGAATCTTGTAAAAAAGATTCTTTTAAGGCAAGGAATTTTGTGAGTATAACTCACTTTAATATCCCATTTGAAAATCCATGGGATGGAAAATTCAATGAAAAAATGTAGCGGGGATTCCCAAAGACAGAATTTATTTTCTTCATATACTTTTCCCAATATGGGACTTGAATATTTCCATTTCTGGAATTCTGATTTTAATATTTCTGGAAGAATTTCTTCCTTTGGGCCAAAAAGTCGCCACCATTTTCGGAACCAATTTGGTATTTCAAAGTTATAAACTTTATTACATACCTTGATTAACCAGGTATGTTTCTTTTTATCATTATTATAATAGAAAACCTTTTCAAAGGCTTGGATATAATCCCAATAATTGTATTTCACAGTAATATTATTTATGCAGAGAGATTTCTCTTTTGATGGAGATATTCCCCATTCTTCTATAGGAATTAATTGCTTAATGATAATTTTCGAGAAGTTATAAACTTCTGGATTTCCACTTGTCATGTGAGTAATTTCACATTCATTACTTATGAGTATATTTTCATAAAATTTTCGAGATTTATAAACCTCATAGGGAAATCCTTGATTAGATAGATATCTATCAAAGATTTTCCATGGATCATCTTCCCATTTTAGATCAGTATTACTGATTAGGAAAATTATTTTTTCTTTATCATTTTTTATGAAATCCTTATTGGGATCCTTTTCTTCCGTATTCACAATATTAGCATATGATGCTTGAGAAGTACTATTAGTACTTTCTTCGTTTTGGGAAGCCTTATTATTCTTCCATTGGAGATACTCCTGATATGATGCATTTTGTGAGATATTTGTAATATTGGCTGCCACCAATTTTTGTCTGCCATGTTGGGCCAAAATATTTGGTCCCCTGCCACCTCTTCCCCTATAAGGGAAAGTTCCGCGACCTCGGAAACTCATACCTGGAAAACAAAAATGTTAGAGATTCTTAAATTCATAATTATGAATTTGAAAAGCCCAACTTCTTAAAATGTCATTGTATGTAGCAATTCTGGTTTCTAATTTTTGCTTGTCTTCTTTAGAAAGAAAATTTTTTGTAGCATTATATTCTCTTTCTAAAGCAATTACCTTTTCATTATTTATTTTTTGTAACCTGTACATTTTATAGCGATCTTTAGAATTCATTTAAATATTCTCTAGTTAGGAAATCAGGAAGATTATTATCTTCACCTTTTTTATATATTATTTCAAAATCAAAAGGTGCTTAAATGAGCTTGCCACCTAGCGAACATTTGCTTAGAAACATCATGTTTAAAGTCTTTATTAAACATAAATTTAGCAGCTTTGCAATCAGTTTTAATAATAAATTTTTGATTATATAAATCATCTTGAAATTTTAAAACACATTTAACAATAGCTAAAATTTCCTTAGCTATAGTAGCATAATTCTTTTGACTATTATTCCATTTACCAGAATAGAATCTTATCAAATAATCCTTTTTATTAATAGGATCAGTTTGTTTTAAAATTCCTCCAAAACCAATATCAGAGGCATCTGTTTCAATAATTTTTTCCCAATTAGGATTTGCTAATGATAAACAAGGTAAATATTTAACCTTATTTTTTATTTTTCTAACAGCTTCTGTGTGCTGATTATTCCATGAAATAGGATTTTTCTTTAATCTATCATATAAAATAGCAGTATCTTCTGCAAGATTTTTGTAGTAAGGAGAAATATAATTTAGACTCCCTAAAAATCTTTGTAACTGAGTTTTATCAGTAATTTCATCAGGAAATTTTGAAGTAAATTCAATACTTCTATTAATAGGTACAATATTACCTTTTTCAATAAAATGTCCTAAAAACTTTATTTTTGTTTGGAAAAGTATCATTTTTGGTTTAGAAATAACTAATCCATTTTGAATTACTAAATTTTTAAATATATTTAAATGTTTGAAATGTATCTCAATATTTTTTGAAAATACTAAAATATCATCAATATATACAATTATAAATTCACTATAAGGAGTAAAAATATCATTCATTATTTTCTGAAATTCAGAAGGAGCATTTTTCAACCCAAAGGGCATAACATTCCACTCATAATGTCCAAAAGGAACATTAAAGGCAGTTTTATATCTATCAGCAGGATTAATTTGAATCTGCCAAAATCCAGATTTTAAATCAAATTTTGAAAATATAACAGCATTATAAAGTCTGTCAAGAAGATCCTTCTTGTTTGGAATAGGATGTCTAATCCATTTTAAAACCTTATTAAGAGGTTTATACTTTATAACTAATCTAGGTACTCCTCTTTCTTGTTCAGAATGTTTATTAACATAAAAAGCTGTACAAGACCAAGCTGATTCAGATGACTTAATGATATTTTTTTCTAAAAGAGATTTAATCTCATTTTTACATAATTCTAAATATTCAGAATTCATCTGACAAGGTCTAGCTTTAGTAGGAATTTTATCCTCTGTAAAACTATCCTCATAAGGAAGTGAAACAATATGTTTCTTTCTATTCCAAAAAGCATTTGGAAGATCATTACAAATATCAATACTCATTTGATTATGAAGTAATTTAATTTTATCCTGTAATTTAGGATTTTTCAAACTATCTTCTATAGAAAGGATATTAATTTCTTGTTTTAAGAAATTTAACTGATTTTCTTTTGCTTTGATATTATCATAAATATTATGTAATATTTTTGCAAAAGGTTTGGTAATAAATTTTAGTACTATAGGCTCATTTTCATATGTGCCAATAATACCATTATTATCAACTTTTGTAAAAGGATAAATCATATTTATAAAGGGGGTTCCAAGTATAACTTGGTTAGAAATGTTTTTCACAAGTAAAAAACTTGTAGAAATACATTTTTTATCAATACAAACATAAGCTTTTGGTAGTTTAAAACTAATATCAAGTTTTTGCCCACCAGCATGGGATAAAGAATGTGTTGTTTTCTGAAAATATCTAGTAGGAATTAATCCTTCTTGTACAACATTTAAATCTGCACCACTATCAATAAGTGCAACAAATTCTTTTGAATAAAAATCATCAATCAAAAGAGTAATTTTTACATACCATTTTTGTGAAATAAACATTTTTATATTATTAAGAAAGCTTTCATCATTATTATCAGGTATAATTATTTCATTTTTCCCTTCTAATTTATCAATTCTTTTTTCCAAAACATTATTATTTTGTTTAAGAAATTTAATTTCTTTTTTAAGATTATCAATTTCAATACTTAAATCACTTAAAGAAGTAGGAGTTTTATCCTTCTGTTTTTCTTTAAGCATCTGATAAACCTTGCTCATAAGATAAGGTTCATCTGAAACATATATAGAATTATTATTTTCTTGTTTATTTCCAGTATCACTAGATGAACTTGGGATATTACCCACTTGATCTATTATTGAAGATCTCAAATTAGGATCTTTTATTAATTTTAATAAATCCATAATATTATTATGGTCTAAGACATTTATCTCCAAATTTTTCATTTGAGATAAAAGTCTATAAATTTCATCTGTTTCATCAGGCTTATTATCCTGACATTTACATTCATTAGTATCTGATAATTCTGAATCAGATATTACTGATTCTTGTTCCAATGCTTTGAGATTTTCAATATCAGATATTTCTGACATTTCTGAATCTAATTCAGATTTTGTAACTGATTCTGATTCTGAATCATCTGATTTTAACAATATCTTGGATATTATATCCTTGATATTATCATCAATTTGAAGATTATTAATCTTCTTTTTTACCCAGCAATTTCTTGCATAATGCCCAACCTTTTGGCATTTATGGCATATTATCAATTTATTTCTCTGTTTTTTCCTCTCGTCTCTTTCTTGCTTTCTATTAGCATGTCTTTCTATTTTTCTTTTAGAAGCCTTTTTTCTTCTTCTATATTTAAGAAAATCATTTTTATCATATTTATTTTTATTCTTACTAGTTTTACTAGTACTAGGCATATCCATAGCAAATTGTTCACAAAATTGACCTAATTGTTTTTTCTCAGACAAATTTTGTCTTTTTATTTGTCTATTTAATTTTATCTCATTACATAAATTTAAACCTTCTTGAATACAAGTACCAATTAATTTACCATAAGTAAAACTATCATATGGAACATGAACATTATTTCCCCTTAAATTATTTCTTACTCTTTCTGCAAATAAATAAGGTAATCCATCAATAAATTTTGATTTCCAATGAGAGCTATTACTCTCAGGGAGTTCCATCACTCTGCTTAAAAATGTATCTTTATACCATCTAAAATCTGTAAGTGTTTTACACCTCAGATTTTGTAATAGTGTACGAATATGTTCACTATTATCAGAATATCTGCCAGTAAAATGTTCTATAATATTAATAATCAAAGTATAAACAGCATTTTCAACAGAAACATTATTCTCTTGTTTTATATTGTTGAGAATATAATCTCTATTTTCTTGGGTCAAATAATGATCCCACCAACCTTTAAGTTGGCCAGTAAAACCTGCAATAATCATTTTTGCAATATTTTTATCGGTATTACCATTATTCTTACAAACTGTAGAATACATAAGAATTCTATGAACAGTATTATAAATCTGTTTTTCAGTATAACCATCAATATTCCATTCATAAATATTTCTTCCACTATAGCTATTATTCAAAATATATTCTTGTTCTTCATTAAGAACATCCATAGGAGTTGGTCTCCTATAATAATAAAATCGTTGATTAGGCTTATCAGCCCATTTTTCAATTTTGTTGATCTGGTCATTAATAATCTGTTTATAATCAGATCTATTTTCAAAATCTTTTTGAAAATCATTTTCTAAAGTATTTAAAGATAATTTTGAAAATTTTTCTTCTAATAATTTTTCTAACTCTGTCAAAGATTCTAATTTAAAATCTTTTATCTCTGGTGGAAGTTGTATACTAGGAGTAGCAATTAACTCTTTTTCAAAATCAATTTTTGAAATCATTTTATCTTTTTTATTATTTATTAAAGAAATTACATTATCAACCTTATTATGAAGTGAGAGTATATGCTCTCCTAAAACATTAATAAATAAATTCATATAATTATTTTGTTTAATTAATAAGTTTATATGACTACAAGTTACTTGTAAAACATCATTTTCAAATAATTTTGAAAAAGCAAGGAAATTACATATATTATTATCTTTTTCTATTTGAAAAGGTTCTTGAGGAGGAAAACCATTATTAATGATTTGTCCATTCATTAATCTATAATTTCTTTCTAAAACAGAAATATATTGATCTACATAAGTAGACATAAACCATGGAACAAATAAAATTAAAGTATTAGTCTCTTCACATTTTTTATAAAAATTTTCTTGTATAATTTGCTTTTCCATTTTATTGAAATTTTCGAAAAACCAATTTCTAAATGGTTCCCATTTGGGAAGTCTAAATTCTTCACTAATAATTTTTCTGGCTTCTGAACCAGGGCTAAAATCAATTTTTTGAGCTTTAAAATCCATAAATCAAGGAAAACTCATTTCAGACATTGTCTCCATGTGTCTACTATTGACACTTTTAACAATATTATCTTTGCCAATATGCAATTCATTTATTCTATCTTCTTCAGATATAACATCATCATTATTTCTCAAATTCTCTTTTATAAGAGAGGTAGAAGCTCTTGAAGGAGTTTCCACAGTATAATCAATAGGAGAAATATAAGATCTCATAGAAGAAGATTTTAAAGATCTTTCTTTTATAAAATTATCAAACTGTATATTAACAGTTCCTTCAGAAGTTTGAAAAACATTCAATAATTTTGAAGAAATAGTTGGCTGTGGTTTTACAGCTTTTTCAATAATCCAATTTTCTGGAAACACAATTTCTTCCCATTTAATAGATCTTCTTGTCATAATATTAGATCTATTGAAATTTGTCTCAATCAAAATTGTTTCATTAACAGGCTTATCCTTTATTTTACAATGAGGATTCAAAGTAAACAAGGGTTTATAATATATTCGGTAACATATACATATAACTTCAGAACCTAAAGAATAATCATAACCATGAATTTTAACATTTAATGTCAAAGCATCAAGAATATTTATATCAGTTAAAGATAATTGTAAATTTGGATAGACATCAAAATAAACTGGACCATGAGCCAGACTAGATTGGATTATTCCCATTAAAGATTTTTTCCAATTTAAATTTCTACCATCTCTTAAAGCTGCAATAAAGCTTTCTGGTAGTCCTTCTAAGGTTAAAGGTTTAAAAGCAATTTGCACTAAACCAATATGTAAAAATTTATATTCTTTTTTATAAGGTAAAATATCTTTTTCTGAAAGTAATTTTATAATTACTTCTTCATTATTAATAGAAATAGATTCTTCAGTTGTTTTAACAACTTGTTTAAAACCAAGTTTTTCAAAAGTTCCTAATTTATAAATTACTTTAGGATCAATTTTTGGAATTGTCCATTTGTTTAATAACTCAAGATTTTGAGGTGTATCATACTCCATATTTAAACTATTTTTTATAGAATTATTTTGTCGAAACATTTTTGTATCAAGGTGTTAAATTATATCATCCCCAGCTAAAATCACCGATTCCATGGCTCTGATACCATAAGAGGCTCGGATCGTATTGTTAGGGTGTAGTTCAGATCGTGTTGTCAGGATGTATTCCCAAATCGTGTTGTTGGGAAAAATTACAAATCCGTATGAGGAGCAAATTACAAGTTGAAGATCCGTCAACTATAATAAATGCTCAGAAAATCAAAAGGCACCCCAAAAGCCCTAAACACCTCAACATGGGTAAAAGCGGGCAAACATGGGTCCAAACAGATTTCTGATCATTTATTATAGGCCAGAAAATCAACCAACCTCATGGATCCTACCCAACTTATTGATTCAGGTAATTAAATAATAGATAATATATATAAAATTCTAAAAGATAATTAAATAATAGATAATATATATATATATATATAAAATCCTAGAAGATAATTAAATAATAGATAATATATATATAAAATTCTAAAAGATAATTAAATAATATATAATATATAATATATATATAAAATCTAAACGCCATAAAAGGAATTCTTATAAAGTTAGTAGGCTATTTTAAAAGGGATTTTGGGCCGCATTATATGATAGACCATAAAGCCCAATAAGTTGGGCCTTTAGCAGCCTAATATTAACCCTAAATCCTTCCCATATAAGATAATACACTCCCTCTGCACTTTCGTCATTCGCTCTTAAAAACCTAGCCGCTCTGCTCTGCCATTAGCACACAACTCGCCTCCATCTCCACCAGCAAGCCATAGTAAGTTGCCGTCAATGTTCCCGCTAGCGGCGGCGCACTTTTTCGTTCGCCGTCGTTGTTCAGTAGCGGCGCTGTGTGTATATTTCTTGCGCTGATTGAATGTATGTATTCTGCAGGCAGATGTTGATCCAGAGGTCGCGGCGGGGCAGCCGAAGAAGAGGACGTTCAAGAAGTTCAGTTACAGAGGCATCGATCTCGAAGCGCTCCTAGACTTGTCTTCTGATGAGTTTGCCAAGCTCGTCAATGCTCGTATCAGGAGAAGGTAATGTTTTCATCTGGTATCAGTTTTTCATTCATGTTATTTGTTGTAATTGAGTATATTGAATTGCAAAATTTTCATCTGGTATTAGTTTTTCTTTCATTTTATTTGTTGGAATTGAGTATATTGAATTGCAAAATTATAGTATCAGGAGAAGGTAATGTTTTCATCTGGTATTAGTTTTTCATTCATGTTATTTGTTGGAATTGAGTATATTGAATTGCAAAATTATGGTTTCACTCCTGTTATGTGTTTTTGATGATTCGTAACTTCCACTTTATTGGTGGATTTGTACTATGGCACATTTATTTTTGTATGATTCCACTGGGTGAATTTGAAGTTCTGTATGTTTTAACCCGTGGATTAGAATTTAACCTTAAATTTTTAGTATGTTTTGTGTGATGGTTTTGTTTTTGGATGATTACACGGGGTGAATTGAAGTTCTATATATTTAACCCTTGGATTCTAATTTAACCTTAAATTTTTAGTATGTGTTGTTTGATGCTTTGAAATTTCATCTACTGTCCTGAATCTGTTTTTGATTACGAGTTTAGTGAAACTTTATTTGGTTGTTTGTTGGATTTAATTGTATTAGTTGTTCCAAAGCTGTCTCCTTTTTTATATCACATTGGGATTTTATTCTTTTATGTTTTGTCTTAGTTACAAGATATTATTTGGGAAGAGTCTCAATAGATATGATTGTTGATGGTGTGAACATGATGCATGTTTTTTGTAGGCCTAATTGGTTACATGTGTAGGCCTAATTGGTTACATGTTTGTTTTTCAAAAGCGTTACAACTTGAATCATGACAATATTTTGAGTTCTTATGAGCTTTTCTTTGCACTAGTTTTGTCTCCCTTCTAAGCTTGTTGTATTGGCAACTGCCAGGTTCCAGAGGGGTTTGAAGAGGAAAGCTATGGCTCTGATCAAGAAGTTGAGGAAGGCTGTAAGTGGCTTAAATTCTGTTTCCACCAATTGTTATTATGTTTACAATCATATTAATCATCTCATTAATAAATCCAGTTCCGCCCTCCCCCCGTCATTTGCATAGCTTTTGTTTTAGTCTGATGTCAAATTTCGTTTGATAATCCTTATGGGCATTTCAAATTCACGCAAGATATGTATAAGCGATTTGAAATCCACTCAAATTCTTCAAAAAATAACTCAATGTGAAATCTTGGATTTGTCCAAACAATGGATTCGAGACTTGTGAATTCACTTGTTCATTGCATAGTTTTCTCTCTTTTTATTATTATAATAAATAAATATTTTTATTATTATAATAAATAAATAAATAAATGTTTTGTTGCACATGATCGATTCGAAGGAGACAAGAGAAGGCAATGTTTGTGGGTTTGTACTGTTGCATCTAAGATAGGTAGCATATCACAACCTGCTGACTGGCTACTAAGGAACAATCCTTGCTCTCATCTTTTCGGCGACAATAGTCATCGACAGATAGCATTGTACTTAACCGAAGCTAGAAGTTCCCCCCTCCCCCTTCTGTGACTTGCCAACATTTGCTAAAAAAGATTTCTGCAATTGGGTGCATGTGCTACCGCAAGTGTAGTGGTATTTGAGATGTGAGATATTATAGGTAAGACATGTTAGTTATTAGGCTTGAAATATGTATCAGAACTTTTCTGACTAGTGTTTTTGTTCGTGTGTGAGGTTGAAGTTAGACACTTCTTTACTTTGATTTGTTGCGTAAATTTGTTCAGTTATTTAACGGGATTCTGAGACAACTTAAATCGGTCGTTGAACGTTGCGCCACCGCCAGATACAGCTGATCAACGTGCTCTGCCGACTGGACCACGGCGGCCGTAATTAAGTGTTAATGTTAAAAATTTAATTACCGTCTTCACAAATATTTTTTTATTAATAATATTCAACACATTTATAATAAAAAATATTTTACAGCTTATTCCGGGTGAATATACACTCGAACATATTTAAGAATTTAACCCTCCCTGTTTGTTTAGGGTTGGGTCAATCGGTTGTGAATTGAGCCCAACTCATTGTGTGTTTGTTTATTGGTTGTGGGCAATAAATTGCCCACAATCTCCACACATCATCAAATAATTAATTAACTCTTACATACATCACCAATCAAATATCATTCCCAATACACACTTTAATCAATAATTAATTATTCACTAACTAACACTTACACACATCAAATCAACTTTAACACCTTTTATATTATAATCACCCTCACAACCCAATCTACAACCAACATAACCAAACACTCACTTATTTACTCCAACCTCCATATACCACTATATTCCCTACAGCCTACAGTACTCCAGCCACCCACGATAAACCCAAATACCCAAATTCACACTACGAAATCCAGCTAAAAAAAAAAACCCACTCTTCTTCCAAACCTAACGTTCAAATTCCAAACAAGGACGTTCACGGTCTAATTCAAAACCGCCCTCTCTATGTAGAAGGCTATTTATTTTTCAGCTAGAATTGGGTGAATTTCCCGATGTATGGAGTGCTAGAAGAAGAATACCCTCATTTCAATTCAATCAATTCTGTAAACTCAAACATTTCGCTCTGTGTAGTGTTCTTCCCGAATGCACACTGATAAGCAGGTAAACTGCCTTCTAATATTGGTCATTCTCTGTGACATCCTTCGTGTTTCTGCTTAATATATGTAATTAATGATAGGAAGTAGCTTGGATTTGTTTAGTCGACTTTTTGAAAGATTTCGAAGCCTCTGATTTTCTTTGTTCTTATTTCCTGTTAGAATGACTACTTGAGCTCATTTGTTTTGATAAGCATTTATCCAGTTGAGCTACTAAGTACAATCGAAAGTTAAAATATAAAAAAAAAATTCAAAGCGTTAAGCTTAACGGTATGAAATATTTTGCTTGAGATTTCAGATGTTGTCCTCAATCTCTTTTGATTTTTGTAAATTTGTGTTCCTGTTCTTCAGTTCCACATTTGTTAATCAAACAAGGTTAAATTAACAAATCTATTCTTAACAATCTCATCCTTATCGAAAACTTTATTCTGTTTGGCCCTATGGATCAGGTCAGACCTCTCTAATTGTCTGTAATCTCGTTTCCTCCAGTGGTTTTTATTTATACTCAGTCACGTCCAGCTCTTACTGCACTGCTTTCTATTTTGTTTTGTTTATTTTTTTGAACTTATCCATAGTAAAATTCTATGCGCGGCTGAAATTGTACATGTGATTATCTGGGGAACACTGATCAATAGTTTCCATTTTTTCTCTGGTTCATTATCTCTGGTGCTTGAACTTGTGGAAGAATTGCATCATGGTAGTACACTGACGATTCTATGGCTGTTGAAACTTGATGGACTACCTTATCTTGCTGCTGTAATTACAAAATTGCGTTCTATTTCTTTTTAGAATGATGCCTTTTTATGGATATTTTATTTTCAGGAGACTAAGATTTAGAAAAGAAACATACGTACAAAATGGTGATTGTTGGCCTAAAATGTTGGAGTTCTTATATCTATGCTTCACCTTTTCATCAACATGGTCGAAGAAGATTTGCTTTGTGGTCGATGAAGAAAGATCCAGATCTTGAAGCAGCTCTTTCTCGAAATCGCAGATGGATGGTGAATAATCAGATCAAGAACATAATTCTCAGAAGCCCTGATCAAGTTACATCTATTGATTCCCTGCAGAAGAAGTTCAAGAGCCTCGATCTTAAAGGCAAGGCACTTAATTGGCTTAAGAAGTATCCGTGTTGCTTTGAAGTGTATCGTGAGAATGATGAGTCCTTTTGCCGATTAACCAAGCGTATGATGTTTCTTGCGGAGGAGGAAGAATCCGTAAGAGACTCACAAGAACCCGTTTTTGTTCAGCGGTTAGCTAAATTGTTGATGATGAGCAAAAACCAAAGGCTAAATGTTTCTAAAATTAATGAGTTGAAGAGAAACTTTGGATTTCCTGATGATTATTTGCTTAGAATTGTACCCAAGTACACTGACATGTTTCGAGTTGTGAATTATACTGGGAGGCGAAGTTCAATGGATATCGAGCTTACATCTTGGAATCCAGATTTTGCAGTTTCTGCAATTGAGATATCGGCTAAAGAGAATGGTTGTGAGCCGAGATTTTCATGTTCATTGCCAGATACATGGGTGAAAATGTGGGAGAGATTTCGAGAGTTCAATTCCACTCCATATATTTCACCTTACCCAGAATTGAGCGGGTTCTTAGAGGGATCGGTTGAAATGGATAAAAGAACCATAGCCCTGGTGCATGAATTGCTCTCTCTGACGTTGTGGAAGAAAGCCTCCATCTCCAAATTAAGCCATTTCAGAAGAGAATTCTTCTTTCCTGAGAAATTAAATATTTTATTGCTCAAGCATCCTGGTATATTCTACGTTTCGAACAAATATCAAATTTATACAGTTCTTCTTAGGGAAGGATACAGTGGGTCCCAGTTGATTGAGAAGGACCCACTTGTTGTCGTGAAAGAGAAATTTGGGGAACTGATGCAGGAGGGGCTTCATGAATATAATCGGAGGCACTACTTAGAAAACAAAAAGAAGAAAGGTGTTCTACCAGTCAGGCCTCTGAACAGGACGAGAGACGTAGAAGAAATTTCTGAACAAAATGATGGAGTGGCCAATCTAGGTGGCATATTTGATGCAGAAGAAAGGAAACGGTTTTACAAAGTTCTGTTCGATGATGTTGGTAAATGAATTGTTGGATCACTTGTTATTCAATAGATTGAGATTGCCTGCACTTACATTTCAACATCTTGAACGTTTGAGAAAATATCAATCTTGATAGATGGATTTGTTACAATGACTTAAATATGTGATGGGTTCATCATGGGAGTCTAAGGATACCCTGATCAAAGACCTGACACCAAATGCAGGAGCAATCTTATAGATAGTGAAGCCAGCTTCAGAGAAGAGGTTTGCCCATTCTTTCTCGCTTCTTTCTTTCGCGTTAAGATGAGGAGTCATTGCCATATCAAAGAAGAGTTGGTCTTCCACAAGCTTACTATCACTTTGGTTGATGTCGGCAACCATATCAATGATAATTAGCTTCCCTCCTTCGTCCTTGCTCGGGATAGCTTCTTTGCATTTCTTCAAGATCTTGAGACAGTTCTCGTCGTTCCAGTCGTGCAATATCCACTGTTTGTTGTTTGTATCAGGTCGGTACTGATATTTTCAAATATAATTAGTTTTCTCCCCTTTTCAACTCGCATGAAAATTGAATGTTTGGTCATAATTGATTAGAATGACAAAATCAAGACTCGAGCTCGTACCTTGAGAAGAACAGCATCAGCAGGAGGGATAGTTTCAAACATGTCTCCAGCAACATACGTAAAGTTATTAGTCCCTTGAAGGCCAACCACGACTTGGGGGAGTGGGAATAGGCCCAATTCAAGTGGATGATGGTATAATATTTTAATCTTTTACTGTTTTGATTACATATAAATTATTGTTCCGTAGATTTGATTATTATTTTTTGTTCTTAGCATCTGTATGTTAGAGGTGAAATCTTTGCAGAATAGCATCTGTATGTTAGAGGTGAAATCTTTTCTGTAGATTTGATTATTATTTTAATGGCTTTTTGGCAAAATCTGTTGATATTTGCAATTGTTGGCCTTGCTTAGTTGCATCTAGATACAAGCTTTGAGTTCTTTGCCTGATGAATTGAAATCAGTAGGTTGATCATTCGTTTCCGTTTTACTTGTTGTGCCTTGATTGCTGGAAGAGTAGCTGTGACCAACGTTTCTAAATCTCTGGTTGTGATCTGTGAAATATTCAAATTCAGGTACCCGTAGTTCTTATCTTTTTCCGGTTGAGGGTTTCCTTCAAATTCGATGTTACTTGCTGGCTGCAATGCTTTCTTGCTGTAAGTTTACGAAGACTTCTGAAGATAGTGTGGCAGGACAGGATGTACCTCCATTAGAGTTGTTTATGTTAGGTTTTATCTTGAGCTCCATGGGCATTAATATTAAAATCCTATCATCAAAGTATTGCTAGATTCACACACACAGACACATGTATATGTGAACATATATAGGGAGGGGGAGATATTGAGAGCCGTACAGTCAGAAGTTAGCAGAGAAACAAATGCTCTAAAATGGATTGAGGGATGAAACAAATATATAAGCAATGATGCATACAGCATACATGAAAAAATTAATGGAATTAATTTGAACAAGTATTTTGTGTTTGTTAGTTTAAAATGCAAAATTTGTTGTTACAGTCACGTTATCCCAACTGTGTCGTCAAAAGATGCATTTCAAGTAATAGTTACCTTGAATAACTACTTACTACAACACGAGCAAATATTGCGGAAGTTGCGAAGACAAAAAGTTAAGGTGTAGGTTTGCTTTGGCTTAGGTGGGAAGAAAAAACAACAAATTATAGACTCATATTTTCAAAAGAAATGATTATTGTAAAGTATTAATGATTGATTGAATACTTTGGCGATATAAATATATATATTTGATGGAATCCAATGATATTACTTTACATTTTTGTTGGGACCTTAAGATTTTTTTTATTTTTTATTACTTAATGCATTTAACAACAATATTACTTTAGTACACTGCCCCGGGACCAGAAGAAATTATTATATTATCGAGGTTGTTACTTTATCTAACACATGTTTAACTGTAAGAGGCCATATCTTAAAAAATAGCAATTCGGATAAGAACTTGAAAATTTCACGCGAAGGTCTAACCATTGTATTTTTATCAAAGAACCCCCCATTATAAATAGTGGGTATAGATTATTAAAATTAAGAGAAAATTACATATCGTCATACAACCTTTGGCCATTTTTCACTTAAATACAAAACGTATATTTTGAACAAATTCCCATACAACCTTCACGGGTTTTATTCGTAGCTATATAAACTTTTTTCTAGCAGCATCTCCGGCCAACATGACACGTGATTTACATGGGTCCACCTAAACCATGGGTTTTTCGGTCTATTTACTCCCTACAACAACTATATTTCCTCAACCAGCTGTATTTAATCACTCCCCAACCATTTTAATGTGAATCAGACCCAGAAAAACACAAAAATAAAATAAAATAATAATAATAATGCAAGGGGAGGGTGTTCGACGAAGATTAGTTGAAGCTTTTGGCGCGACACAGCTTATATATGAGACGTACCCATCTTTCTGGAATTGAATGATATAGATGAAGAGTTACTGCTCTTGATTGATGCTAAGAATTTGTCCTTGGATAGATATCCCTGGCCATTAGCAATAATAGATGCAAAGATACTAGACTCCTTCAACCCTTGGATGATCATTTGAAATAAGCGAGAAATAGAGAGAGGGAGAGAGAGAGAGCGCTATTGGAAATAAATTTTAAGAAAAACATAGAAAATACAATTTTATTTTAGGATGAATTGAATCTTCATAGTCCGAGTTCATTCATATAAATAGAGTTAGATTTGGATTTAGAATTCTATAAGATTTGAGGTCATCTATATCTTTAAAATTCGAAATCCAAATCTAACTCTATTTATATGAATGAACTCGGACTATGAAGATTCAATTCATCCTAAAATAAAATTGTATTTTCTATGTTTTTCTTAAAATTTATTTCCAATAGAGGATATTTCGTAGGTAAACTAATAAAATATTTTATATAAAAATAATCCTTAAAAAAATTATTTTTGTTTCTAATAGAAGATGTTTTGTACGTAAACTAATAAAATATTTTATATAAGAATAATCGTTTAGATTATTTGTTTCTCAATTCTATTAACTGATATCGGATTCTGGATTATGTATGTTCGCTTTATTTATTATTATCAATCAGTATAATCTATTCAAAATTTATCATAATTTAATATGAATGTTTTGATAGAGACAAGATAAAAAAATCTGGAATAAGATACGAGTAAGAAATTCGTGAAAAAATTAAAATGTGTTTTTATTAGTGGAAATTACTGATTTTCCGGAGTAAGAGGCAAGGAATGAATAACACTGCAAAAGAACACAAAAGTTTTCTTTGTAAAAAATTTCAACCATTTATTTTTTTATTATATATTATCAATAAAAATGCGTTTTCAATAAAATTATTGTTCATGTTAATATTGATTTACTGTTTAAAAAAATAGAGCATTTACTAGTATATATATTAAATTCTTAAAAAAAAAAAAAAGATAATATATATATATATATATATATATATAATCATAAAAGATAATTAAATAATAGATAATATATATATATAAAATCTAAAATACGCAATAAAAAAGAAAAGAATTAGAACTCGCCCCTGCCAGGGGCGAGTTTACGATATATCTTTAAAAAGAAAATAAAAAATTGGATTCCAGGGGCGAGATTGAATAGTGTTTTGTTAGATTTAAGTGAACTCGCTTGTGCCACAAGCGAGTTCACTTAGATTGATAAATAGGAAAAAAGCGAACCTATTATTTTAATAGGTGCGTGAACAGTACAATAGTTAATTAAATTTGTCATAAGATTGAATTATGTGGCAATTTGGACGGTTTGATTTGGTTAAGTCTAGTCTGTCAAATCAATATTACATTTCAAGTTGGGGATCAAAATTTGACCGTGCTTAAATTAGTTAGTCATATCCGATCTATTCCTCTATAATATACTAAGATTTCTCTCTCTCTCGCTCTAAATCTCTTAATTCCTCCATATTTTTTTACTATTGTTATCTAATTATATGGTAGGTTGCATAATATGAGATTTTTTAGGGATAATTAAAGGGGTAGTATAGGAAAAATTATGAAAAAAAAAAGAAGCTAAATGAACATCTAATTATAAACGAAACACAAAAGTTAAAAGAACATCTTAAAAAAACAGAGCGAGTATTATTTAGTTTGAGCCAATTATAGTTCAAAAAATTATGTCTGGAAACTATAATTGAGTCATATATGTAATAAATTATATTTAAGTCTAATGTCTCATAATAATTAACTCATTTCATGCATCATAATCATTATTTATTTTTGGGGTCTAAATCTTCATTTTGTTTACGTCCAAGTTATTATCTTAAGTTTATGAACATGACCCGATAGTTTGACTCAATTCAAGAATAATTTCCCCACGAAGTGTCTTATACTATAGTGAACGTGAGGTACATACAAGGTGAAATGGAATTGGGAATACATCACTATCAAGAATGGGAAAATGAATTAGCTAATAATTTTCTAAACCCTTTTGCAAACATAGCCCCCAAATAGACATCCCAAACAATACTCAAATTCAACCTTAACTTTTATTGTTATATCGCATTAGGAAAAATTACATATAGCCATATAATCTTTGATCATTTTTTCACTTAAATACAAAAAGTATTACTTATAACAGATTCGCATACAATCATTATGAGTTTTATTAGTAGGCATATAAACTTTTTTCCAGCAATATTTTCGGCCAAAAAGGCACGTGATTTCCACGAGCCCCCCAAACCATGGGTTTTTGGTATTTTTATTTCCTACAATAGTTATATTTCCTCAACCAACTGTATTTGATCACCCCCAACCATTTTAATCTGAATCAGACTAAAAAAAACGCAAAAAAGAAGCAAGGGGAGGGGGTTTGACGAAGAAAAATTGAAGCTTTTGGCAGCGGCACAATACATATCTTATGCGTTGAAAGTTGCAACGAAGAAGCTTAAGACGAAATGGAAAGCATGGAGGCGGGTCTGTTTTGTTGCACATGATCGATTCGAAGGAGACAAGAGAAGGCAATGTTTGTGGGTTTGTACTGTTGCATCTAAGATATGTAGCATATCACAACCTGCTGACTGGCTACTAAGGAACAATCCTTGCTCTCATCTTTTCGGCGACAATAGTCATCGACAGATAGCATTGTACTTAACCGAAGCTAGAAGTTCCCCCCTCCCCCTTCTGTGACTTGCCAACATTTGCTAAAAAAGATTTCTGCAATTGGGTGCATGTGCTACCGCAAGTGTAGTGGTATTTGAGATGTGAGATATTATAGGTAAGACATGTTAGTTATTAGGCTTGAAATATGTTTCAGAACTTTTCTGACTAGTGTTTTTGTTCGTATGTGAGGTTGAAGTTAGACACTTCTTTACTTTGATTTGTTGCGTAAATTTGTTCAGTTATTTAACGGGATTCTGAGACAACTTATGGTCTGCATTACAAACTGTATTTCCTTCAACTCATACAACTTTTTTAATTTTGAAGTTCTACCATGTGAATTTAACTCAATTTTCGACATCCAAATGATATTAGACTTCCCTAGTTTTCAACTACAACTCTCAAGTTGTCATTGAACTATATCAATTAGTTAACAACTTTCCCATAATTTTCATGCTAACAAGTACTCTGCTCATTTGTTTGCAGGCATTTATAATTACTTCAACTGCAACAAAGGAGGAAGAGATGCTTAACAGGTAATGATTCAGTTTTAGCAGTTGCTTATGTTCTCTTTTATTCTATCAATACCTATCTTAGTTTGGTAGATTTGATCTGTGAAATATTTTTATTCTTGGATTCTCTTCAACAGTATCTGTTCTGATAGAACGTCAATTGCTTGTGACAATACCATGAGCATGTTGTTTGGACCGACAAATCTCTTAATTTGAAATTGCTAAGGAATGGAATTCTAACGCGTATCTACGCACCCATGGTAACCTTTATTACCATTAGAGACTCCTCGACAATGCTATCCAATTTGTAATCTAACTTAGTGCTCTCTCTCTCTCCCTCTCTCTATTTCTCGCTTATTTCAAATGATCATCCAAGGGTTGAAGGAGTCTAGTATCTTTGCATCTATTATTGCTAATGGCCAGGGATATCTATCCAAGGACAAATTCTTAGCATCAATCAAGAGCAGTAACTCTTCATCTATATCATTCAATTCCAGAAAGATGGGTACGTCTCATATATAAGCTGTGTCGCGCCAAAAGCTTCAACTAATCTTCGTCGAACACCCTCCCCTTGCATTATTATTATTATTTTATTTTATTTGTGTTTTTCTGGGTCTGATTCACATTAAAATGGTTGGGGAGTGATTAAATACAGCTGGTTGAGGAAATATAGTTGTTGTAGGGAGTAAATAGCAGGAAAAACCCATGGTTTAGGTGGACCCATGTAAATCACGTGTCATGTTGGCCGGAGATGCTGCTAGAAAAAAGTTTATATAGCTACGAATAAAACCCGTGAAGGTTGTATGGGAATTTGTTCAAAATATACGTTTTGTATTTAAGTGAAAAATGGCCAAAGGTTGTATGACGATATGTAATTTTCTCTTAATTTTAATAATCTATACCCACTATTTATAATGGGGGGGGTTCTTTGATAAAAATACAATGGTTAGACCTTCGCGTGAAATTTTCAAGTTCTTATCCGAATTGCTATTTTTTAAGATATGGCCTCTTACAGTTAAACATGTGTTAGATAAAGTAACAACCTCGATAATATAATAATTTCTTCTGGTCCCGGGGCAGTGTACTAAAGTAATATTGTTGTTAAATGCATTAAGTAATAAAAAATAAAAAAATTCTTAAGGTCCCAACAAAAATGTAAAGTAATATCATTGGATTCCATCAAATATATATATTTATATCGCCAAAGTATTCAATCAATCATTAATACTTTACAATAATCATTTCTTTTGAAAATATGAGTCTATAATTTGTTGTTTTTTCTTCCCACCTAAGCCAAAGCAAACCTACACCTTAACTTTTTGTCTTCGCAACTTCCGCAATATTTGCTCGTGTTGTAGTAAGTAGTTATTCAAGGTAACTATTACTTGAAATGCATCTTTTGACGACACAGTTGGGATAACGTGACTGTAACAACAAATTTTGCATTTTAAACTAACAAACACAAAATACTTGTTCAAATTAATTCCATTAATTTTTTCATGTATGCTGTATGCATCATTGCTTATATATTTGTTTCATCCCTCAATCCATTTTAGAGCATTTGTTTCTCTGCTAACTTCTGACTGTACGGCTCTCAATATCTCCCCCTCCCTATATATGTTCACATATACATGTGTCTGTGTGTGTGAATCTAGCAATACTTTGATGATAGGATTTTAATATTAATGCCCATGGAGCTCAAGATAAAACCTAACATAAACAACTCTAATGGAGGTACATCCTGTCCTGCCACACTATCTTCAGAAGTCTTCGTAAACTTACAGCAAGAAAGCATTGCAGCCAGCAAGTAACATCGAATTTGAAGGAAACCCTCAACCGGAAAAAGATAAGAACTACGGGTACCTGAATTTGAATATTTCACAGATCACAACCAGAGATTTAGAAACGTTGGTCACAGCTACTCTTCCAGCAATCAAGGCACAACAAGTAAAACGGAAACGAATGATCAACCTACTGATTTCAATTCATCAGGCAAAGAACTCAAAGCTTGTATCTAGATGCAACTAAGCAAGGCCAACAATTGCAAATATCAACAGATTTTGCCAAAAAGCCATTAAAATAATAATCAAATCTACAGAAAAGATTTCACCTCTAACATACAGATGCTATTCTGCAAAGATTTCACCTCTAACATACAGATGCTAAGAACAAAAAATAATAATCAAATCTACGGAACAATAATTTATATGTAATCAAAACAGTAAAAGATTAAAATATTATACCATCATCCACTTGAATTGGGCCTATTCCCACTCCCCCAAGTCGTGGTTGGCCTTCAAGGGACTAATAACTTTACGTATGTTGCTGGAGACATGTTTGAAACTATCCCTCCTGCTGATGCTGTTCTTCTCAAGGTACGAGCTCGAGTCTTGATTTTGTCATTCTAATCAATTATGACCAAACATTCAATTTTCATGCGAGTTGAAAAGGGGAGAAAACTAATTATATTTGAAAATATCAGTACCGACCTGATACAAACAACAAACAGTGGATATTGCACGACTGGAACGACGAGAACTGTCTCAAGATCTTGAAGAAATGCAAAGAAGCTATCCCGAGCAAGGACGAAGGAGGGAAGCTAATTATCATTGATATGGTTGCCGACATCAACCAAAGTGATAGTAAGCTTGTGGAAGACCAACTCTTCTTTGATATGGCAATGACTCCTCATCTTAACGCGAAAGAAAGAAGCGAGAAAGAATGGGCAAACCTCTTCTCTGAAGCTGGCTTCACTATCTATAAGATTGCTCCTGCATTTGGTGTCAGGTCTTTGATCAGGGTATCCTTAGACTCCCATGATGAACCCATCACATATTTAAGTCATTGTAACAAATCCATCTATCAAGATTGATATTTTCTCAAACGTTCAAGATGTTGAAATGTAAGTGCAGGCAATCTCAATCTATTGAATAACAAGTGATCCAACAATTCATTTACCAACATCATCGAACAGAACTTTGTAAAACCGTTTCCTTTCTTCTGCATCAAATATGCCACCTAGATTGGCCACTCCATCATTTTGTTCAGAAATTTCTTCTACGTCTCTCGTCCTGTTCAGAGGCCTGACTGGTAGAACACCTTTCTTCTTTTTGTTTTCTAAGTAGTGCCTCCGATTATATTCATGAAGCCCCTCCTGCATCAGTTCCCCAAATTTCTCTTTCACGACAACAAGTGGGTCCTTCTCAATCAACTGGGACCCACTGTATCCTTCCCTAAGAAGAACTGTATAAATTTGATATTTGTTCGAAACGTAGAATATACCAGGATGCTTGAGCAATAAAATATTTAATTTCTCAGGAAAGAAGAATTCTCTTCTGAAATGGCTTAATTTGGAGATGGAGGCTTTCTTCCACAACGTCAGAGAGAGCAATTCATGCACCAGGGCTATGGTTCTTTTATCCATTTCAACCGATCCCTCTAAGAACCCGCTCAATTCTGGGTAAGGTGAAATATATGGAGTGGAATTGAACTCTCGAAATCTCTCCCACATTTTCACCCATGTATCTGGCAATGAACATGAAAATCTCGGCTCACAACCATTCTCTTTAGCCGATATCTCAATTGCAGAAACTGCAAAATCTGGATTCCAAGATGTAAGCTCGATATCCATTGAACTTCGCCTCCCAGTATAATTCACAACTCGAAACATGTCAGTGTACTTGGGTACAATTCTAAGCAAATAATCATCAGGAAATCCAAAATTTCTCTTCAACTCATTAATTTTAGAAACATTTAGCCTTTGGTTTTTGCTCATCATCAACAATTTAGCTAACCGCTGAACAAAAACGGGTTCTTGTGAGTCTCTTACGGATTCTTCCTCCTCCGCAAGAAACATCATTCGCTTGGTTAATCGGCAAAAGTACTCATCATTCTCACGATACACTTCAAAGAAACACGGATACTTCTTAAGCCAATTAAGTGCCTTGCCTTTAAGATCGAGGCTCTTGAACTTCTTCTGCAGGGAATCAATAGATGTAACTTGATCAGGGCTTCTGAGAATTATGTTCTTGATCTGATTATTCACCATCCATCTGCGATTTCGAGAAAGAGCTGCTTCAAGATCTGGATCTTTCTTCATCGACCACAAAGCAAATCTTCTTCGACCATGTTGATGAAAAGGTGAAGCATAGATATAAGAACTCCAACATTTTAGGCCAACAATCACCATTTTGTACGTATGTTTCTTTTCTAAATCTTAGTCTCCTGAAAATAAAATATCCATAAAAAGGCATCATTCTAAAAAGAAATAGAACGCAATTTTGTAATTACAGCAGCAAGATAAGGTAGTCCATCAAGTTTCAACAGCCATAGAATCGTCAGTGTACTACCATGATGCAATTCTTCCACAAGTTCAAGCACCAGAGATAATGAACCAGAGAAAAAATGGAAACTATTGATCAGTGTTCCCCAGATAATCACATGTACAATTTCAGCCGCGCATAGAATTTTACTATGGATAAGTTCAAAAAAATAAACAAAACAAAATAAACAAAATAGAAAGCAGTGCAGTAAGAGCTGGACGTGACTGAGTATAAACAAGGTTGCAGAAGTCGGAAATCGTTAGTCGGGCGGTCTCGAAGCGACTAGCGACTAGGCCGAGTAGTCGCCGAGTACTCGCCGACTACTCCCCCCGAGTTTTTTTTTTTTTTTTTTTTTTTTTTTTAAATTTTTTAATTTTTTTTTAATTTTTTTGGCATGACCTATATATAATTATATGTGCAGAAAAATCAGAAAAAGTGGAGAATACTCACAATATAATTATACTAGTCACATCAATTCAAGCGACTACATACTAACAAAAAATCTAAAATACACATCAAAAGTTCAAAACTAATACATATTAATTACTATTTACTAATTAGCCAAGGAGACACTAAAACCACATAAATAAGTAATAATCAGTTTAACCACAAACTACCAAATAGGAAAATACTCAAATAGTCCATAATACATAACATAATAAACCAAATATTGAAATACCCAAGTCATAAAAACATTCTTTTTATCCAAAATGACATCAAATTCATATTTCAAAAGTTATGGATTAAATTAGTAATGGTAGCTCCTTCTATCCTTGAAGAGGACCTTGAGACCCAAATACTTCTTTTTTATAAGTTTTCCCCCATTTTTGTGTAGTTTCAGCCCTAATTCTATATGTAATTAAAAAAAAAAAAAAAAAGGAGGGTTCGCCGACTCGGCCGAGTAGAACGACTTCGCCGACTCGGCCGAGTAGTCGCCGACTCGGCCGAGTAGTCGGCGATTTTTTGCTCAGGCGATTTTTTTGTGCGATTTTAAACAAATCGGGTCGGTTACCAACCGAGTAGCGACTACTCGGCGACTACTCGGCCGAGTAGTCCGAGTTCTTCAACACTGAGTATAAATAAAAACCACTGGAGGAAACGAGATTACAGACAATTAGAGAGGTCTGACCTGATCCATAGGGCCAAACAGAATAAAGTTTTCGATAAGGATGAGATTGTTAAGAATAGATTTGTTAATTTAACCTTGTTTGATTAACAAATGTGGAACTGAAGAACAGGAACACAAATTTACAAAAATCAAAAGAGATTGAGGACAACATCTGAAATCTCAAGCAAAATATTTCATACCGTTAAGCTTAACGCTTTGAATTTTTTTTTATATTTTAACTTTCGATTGTACTTAGTAGCTCAACTGGATAAATGCTTATCAAAACAAATGAGCTCAAGTAGTCATTCTAACAGGAAATAAGAACAAAGAAAATCAGAGGCTTCGAAATCCTTCAAAAAGTCGACTAAACAAATCCAAGCTACTTCCTATCATTAATTACATATATTAAGCAGAAACACGAAGGATGTCACAGAGAATGACCAATATTAGAAGGCAGTTTACCTGCTTATCAGTGTGCATTCGGGAAGAACACTACACAGAGCGAAATGTTTGAGTTTACAGAATTGATTGAATTGAAATGAGGGTATTCTTCTTCTAGCACTCCATACATCGGGAAATTCACCCAATTCTAGCTGAAAAATAAATAGCCTTCTACATAGAGAGGGCGGTTTTGAATTTACAAAATCAGTCGTTGAACGTTGCGCCACCGCCAGATACAGCTGATCAACGTGCTCTGCCGACTGGACCACGGCGGCCGTAGACCGTGAACGTCCTTGTTTGGAATTTGAACGTTGGGTTTGGAAGAAGAGTGGGTTTTTTTTTTTAGCTGGATTTCGTAGTGTGAATTTGGGTATTAGGGTTTATCGTGGGTGGCTGGAGTACTGTAGGCTGTGGGGAATATAGTGGTATATGGAGGTTGGAGTAAATAAGTGAGTGTTTGCTTATGTTGGTTGTAGATTGGGTTGTGAGGGTGATTATAATATAAAAGGTGTTAAAGTTGATTTGATGTGTGTAAGAGTTAGTTAGTGAATAATTAATTATTGATTAAAGTGTGTATTGGGAATGATATTTGATTGGTGATGTATGTAAGAGTTAATTAATTATTTGATGATGTGTGGAGATTGTGGGCAATTTATTGCCCACAACCAATAAACAAACACACAATGGGTTGGGCTCAATTCACAACCGATTGACCCAACCCTAAACAAACAGGGAGGGTTAAATTCTTAAATATGTTCGAGTGTATATTCACCCGGAATAAGCTGTAAAATATTTTTTATTATAAATGTGTTGAATATTATTAATAAAAAAATATTTGTGAAGACGGTAATTAAATTTTTAACATTAACACTTAATTACGGATAAAAAAAAAATAAGAAAACACGTCAAAATTTTTAGAGTATTCCAAAATGATAGTTACCATTTAAACTTCATCTTGTAAGCGTTATTAATTATATTTGTAATTTTAAATAGAAGATAATCGCAAAAAGAAAAAATATTTAAAAAAAAGAAAAGAAAATCGACCCAAGCTGAATCTACCCAAATAGCAGCTTCCAAAAAATATAGGCAACTAAAGAAATTTAACGATTTAGACGAAAGTAAATATGAAAAGATCAAGAATACTTTGGGCTCGTTTACTTTGTGTGTTTCATTTTCCCAGCAAATCCCAATCCAAGGGATCAAGACTAGGACAAGATCAATTTGTCCCCACCAAACACATGTTTACTTCATATGATCAATCTTAACGGGATTGTGTCAGTCCAAGTATATCCCATGTTTACTTTGTGTGTTCTATATATTAGTGGTTACTAAAATAGACGTAAATCACTGTTTTTTTATTTCTATTTGTAATCTAATATTTTACTAAAAACTCTCTTTATTTTGTCTACAATTCTTTTTTTTTTCAAACAATTTCATTACATTATTTTGCTACCCGTTTTCCTACAGTGGTAGACGGATTTAATTTTGGGAATTAATGTTGCAGTTGGTAAATTGTGAGTTGGACAAGTTAAAATGAACTACCGGCCTATGAAAAATCATAAATTTAATACCTTCCTACCATTGTTGCCCACAAAATCCCTATTTGATTCCCATTTGTTAAAGAACAAATAAGGCACAAAAGCTATCCAACAAAATAAAAGTAAGGCTCAAGCATGAAACGTGAAATAACTCATAAAATTGACATACATAATGTTTTCAAACTGTTAAAGCTGTATCAAACAAATTCAGGTTACCAAAAGCAAAAAATCCAAGCTACATGTAGTATATGCCATTCAAAAATTGAAGATAAAAATAGAATAGAACAAAAAAAAAAAAAAAAAACAAAGTAAACAGCTACCTGCAGTTTTCGGCGACTGTAGCAGAAGATCTTCAACGATTCCGGCGCAATCACCGACAACGACGAATGAAAGAAGACATAAGTAAATCAAAAAACAAAAAAATAAAAAAAAAGGTGAGGAGAGGGATAATCGTTCAACATGGGTTATTCAAAGACTAAAGATTGACGACATAAGGGTGGAAGAGCAAAAATTGTGTAGTATTACCTGGCCACCTTCGGCGTTGTCTCCGGCGCGGCCTGAAGCGGGAGAAGAAACGGGGTGGAGTTTTCGTCTGCGGCTGCTCTGTAAGGTGTGAGAGGGAAAGTGTAATTTAGTTTTTGCTTTCTACAACGTGAAACCCTAATAAAAGGGTATCAATGTGAAAATAAGAATCCCAATCCTACTGACTAAATGAATCCTAGGGGGGAGGTGGGTTCAACAATCCCCCCAATAGTCCCAAAATATGTCTATAATCCCGGGTTTATGGGATTGGTCCGTTTTGAAAAACCGAAAAAGTAAACATGGGTTTACGTAGGATACATAGTCCTAATCACACCTAATTTTGCAAAGTAAACATGCCCTTTAGGATCTATGTAATGTCTAGTCCGTACTAAAAAACAACCAATATCGATGCATGTAAACCAGTCAGCTTCGTAGTTTACCGTTTAGGTGAAACATCTGTTCTAAAAATCCCCGACTAGCTCCGATTAATTCTCGTTTAGGCGCTAGGCTCCCATTGACCGCCTACGTTTATTTTTCGATTCCTCTCCGCCTAACTACGTCTATGCCCCGATTAGTCCCGCCCAAATCCCGATTAGTCGTTAGGCCCCAGTCCACCCCCTAATTAACGCCTAGTGACTTTTAGAACCTTGGGTGAAACATAGGGAGTGTTTGTAAATAGTAGTGTTTTTTATAAAGTTATTTAAATTGATTTTGCGATAAAATTAAAATTTGTTAGTGTTTAGAAATGAAGTGATTTTAAATAAATTATAAGTAATTTTAATATGATGATTTTTTTGGAAATGCGGGGTAGTAGGGATGGTCATTTTTACTCCCTCCGTTTCAAAATAAATGTCGTATAAAATAAGTAAAAAAAATTTAAAAGAAGTATAGTCTTAACAAAAAATCACAATTCTTCCAATTTCACCCTTAACAACTTACTTAATTTAGTTGATTATTTACTCATTCGACAAAACATACCAAATTAAATGGATTTTGTATGGAGTATTTGTTATTTTCATGAATCCTTTTTTAAAAAAAAAAGGTTAAAATGACACTTATTTTAAAACGGGGGAAGCATTATTTAGCTGTAAGGATAGAGAAATTTCTTACTGCATCTACCTTTTAAAATTAAAAAAAACAGATGAAAAAGTTTCTTTTATTTGCAAAAAATCCACAGCTCATAAGCTGGGTTTTCCTGAATTCTGAAAATCACTTCCAAAACATGATTCTAGTGCCCAAATCTTAGTTTACAAACACTTTTTAAAGTAAAATGACTTTTTAAAAGTGATTTTAATAGTGGAATTGAGTTTACAAACACCCTCGATATCGCATTGCAACGAGAAAATTGTAAAAACTGTGTTTAATTCATAACAAATAATTACTGCAAACTGTGATCTTCCATCTTCATCATTATATTCAAATGAGGTACGCTTTGGAATCAAACGAGTCGTACTACAAAAACAGTCTTCAAAACTAAAACCAAAACGACGAGTAGGGATGGCAAAAAGCCCCGTACTCGAATGGGACGGGAATGCTAAAATTCGCCCCTACCCGTCCCATTACCACTCCTACCAACGAATCGTACTAGAAAACATCAGCCTCTATGGGAGCGGACTTGCTGTCCATTATCATGAACCAGTATAGTATTTATAGTGAAAGAAGGAAAAAGTAAAACTAAAAACCTAAACTTTTTCTAACGTTGAATTTCGAGATAAGCTCATGTAGTGAAGGAATTCTGCTGCCACTGTCCACTGTTCTGCACCACCACGCCTTTATCTCGTCCTGCCAAATAAGCGTGTCAAGTTCAGTTCGGAGTCATAGACAGAGAGAGAGGGGAGAACTAATGAATTCATGGTTCACTGTTCACGTTTAATGTTTCAAGGACTTAGGATTAATGTTTCATGGGTTCAGGTTTCACGGTTCATGGTGTAGGACTTGTCGGAACACTACGAATGAAAGAGGATTTTGTCGAGAGAGTGAGAGAGAAATGAACCTCAAGAAAATCATGGTTGGAGACATATTGGCTGGTAATTGAGGATTTGATGCCTCCAACATCCACCAAGATAGACTTCTTCGACGTGCAACCATTAAGTTCTCTAGCATCATCCCCTATTAATCGACCGTGAAAAGAATATTATAAGAACTTAATAATGAGACGAAATGAAGACAACATGGCCACTTCCATTGTTTGGACTAAACTGCGCGATTATGAAACTAATGTCATCATTGGACATTTTCTGTTACCTTTTTATAAAGAACTTACAAACAGAAATACTCTAATTACCTGATATGCAAGCAACATAGTAACCAGGACCTTCTAGCCCTGCTTCCACGTTGCCAAGCCGCAAGCGAATAAAAAACCCGTTTAGATGTGATAAAGAGACATTAGAATTCATCCATCTGATCAAGTGTGCAGAAAATCAGTTACTGTTAGAAATGACCGTTAATGGTCAAGACATGTTCGCAATTATATTAGCCATGAAGGGTTTTCCTTTTTCTTTCTTTTTTACCTGAGAATGTCTGCGCGAGAGAGACGTAAATTCTTGATTGCATGAGATATCTCTGACAGTGAATACACAGCATCACATGTAAGAGGCGATTTCTGATCGTCTTTCGCCTCATTCTCCGATGGCATAATGTTCCTGAGGGCATCCAACCTTCTCGCGAGAACAGATGACATTGCCTCTGAACTAAACTTCTGAGACGGCAAAACAACATTCATCTGACAATCAAGATCAATTTCTTCAATAATTTCGTGGCATTTCGCTGGCCTGGGATTTTTACTACAAAAACGAGTGATCCACAAGCTTGTAAGAAGATTGCTTTTCCCCGCCACATCACTTGTAGCAGCCGGGATTTCCGGAGATGTTTTTTCTGCAGCAATATCAATCTGTTCACCTAAAGATTCTGAAACTGTATTTTCTGCCAAATTGTCCCCACAAAGACGTGGAGAGCAATCAATTACTCGATCGCTCATAATAATCTGATTGTTTTCGACTGACTTTTTGTTATCGACCTTAACTTCTCTACATTCTTCTATGGAGTCATCTTCCTTTTGCAATTCCGTATTTAACACATTTGTGTCTCTACAGGATAAGGACTGGAATACAGTCTGAAACCCCACCACAGAATTTTGCTGATTCTCGGCATAAACCTCGTTTGAACAAGCAAGAGGTAGAGGAAAAGATGAGCAACCCTCTTTACTAAAACCTGTGAAGCCCTTCATCATGTTCGATATCCAATTCAAAAAGGAGCTATCGGGTTTAGTAACGGGTGCTGATCCAGGGCTTCCATAGACTTGTTTTTTCATCTTTTTGCTTTCAAGTATGAAGCTCTCATCATAGCTCCGTCTCTTTACACCTCTTGAAAATAATCCAGCACTATTACGACTATCAACACTTTCATGAGTATCGTCCTCATCGTCATCTAATGATTTCCCGTAGATATCTCCATCAGATAATGCTTTCTCTTTCCCTTTTTGCTTATACAAACATATCCTACTCTCTGTTTGGGAACCTTCAATAGGTGGAGAATTCTCATCGTTTTTGGTCGGATTACACGAGTCATTTCCAGAAGTAGACCTCACCGCCTTTATTGTGTTCTCATTTACAGCTCCAATGGCTGAAGTTACTTCATTTTGCGGTTCTTCCTGCGATTGTAAATCTGGAACAGAATAAAGAAGAGACTCAGAGAGCTTTATTTCAAGAAGTTCAAGGGATTCGCAAACGACTATCCTAACATGCCTTTACTATCGACTTCATCATATATCCATATGTTTACAACATTAGAATTTTTTTGACAATGACAATCTATTTCGAGATACTGCAGCCATAGTTTGAAGGATAAATAAAGATTAAAGAAATTCCCTCCTTGACAATTTTAGATTTCGATTTGACTAATCCGAAAAAGTTGAACCAAACAAAGCCCAGACTTCACCCTCCAATTTTTTATTTTTTATTCCTCGAACATCTATATATCCACTTTCATTTATAACAAGCATACATAATACTTCAGAAGAGATTATAATATGAGATATAAGCAACGGCAACCAAGCGTCAAGAGAACATGTGAAACGGGCAAAAACAGGACGTGTTAGGAATATGTACCGCCATTTTCTTTGCTACTTTCATCAATACCAGCACTTTGGACATTCTTTAAAGGGCAATGCTCCATCTGATAATCCACTAAATTTTCCTCGTCCCAAACAGCATCTTTAGTTCCAGCTTCCTCCTCCGTCTTCATATTGCTTTCCACTGCATAAACAGTTCAGAAAAGTTTCAAAGAAACGCTCTCAACAAGCAGAAAAAATTAATAAGAGGAGCTAACAATATGTGGAGAAAAAAGTAACATGCAACATTTGACGTGCACCAGCTAAGTAAATGACTTTACCGTCCTCACGGCTCCCCAAAGACTTAAGCAACATATCCCTATCAACGAATATGTCACCCACATCAAGCAAAGTCTGTGAAACAATTGTGTTTCCTGGATCAACAACATTGTCATCTTGATTCTCCTCGGGTCTGATAATCGGTGACGGTGAGGGGCCGGTATTGCTCAGTCCCACATTCCACAGAAGAAGTGGCTTCTTATCAGCTGCGCTTGAAATAGCGCGTCTGAGGCTCAAACCATTATGTGGAGACCAGACTAGTTCGGAGAGGGGATCAGATGCTGCCAGTGCCAGATCATTTCTGAAGTCTGCATTTACACCTGCACCTGAACTACTAATGAACCTTGTTCTGATGTCGTAATTTGTAGAACCCGTTGTAACATCTTCATCAGTTATCTTCATCGTCTCCAACGTCTCATGCATCACCAAAACCCTGAAATTCACAGAAAAAATTGGGCCAAGATTTCGTTATAAAGATATTCTCGTTAACAAAACAAGCAAATACATGAACTAAGGGATCACAGATCATGGAATTACATAACACACACACACACACACACACTCACACTCACACACATATTAAATTGTCTAGCATGTTGCAACCAAATCACAGCCTCCTATGTTTAATAAGTAGTTTAATGTGCCATATATTGTCTAGGATAGTTGCTATATGTAATTCAAAACGCATTAAACATAAACTTCGCTATGCTTCCAATTTAAACTGCAGAATTATCGGTAGTGTTGATGTTGATGATACAACTGGAGGAGTTCTCTTTGTGTGGCATCCATCTTTGATTTGACACACACCCATATGTACGTGTGTGACACTACGTGTAAATCAAAGGCAGATGTAGCACATGGTGCACTCCTCCAAGTATAGCTTCAAATGGACCAGAATTATTAGCTTAAACCAACCTTATTTATCACAAGAATCCATAATTTCGATAAACAACTTGTGATTACTAAAAAGCGACACAGATTTCCTGCGGCTACGTATATAATATCACATCACTAGTACACCACCATTTGCAATGGAAGATCCAGTCCGAGTCGGATTAGATAACAAGCAACCTAGCTAACAACAACACTCCAGATATTCTTTCAAAAAACTACCATGAGCTCTATGTAATCTACTCAAAAATATTCCCCCAATTTCAGATTGGAAAAACAGAAGCTATTTCTCAATTCACAATACATTCTAAGCTAGAAGTGATACAACATGCAATTAAAACCCCCAAAATTCAGAAAATGTTGTTTCTGCAAGCAAAAATTCCTCCATTACTGGAAACGCAGCAACAATAGGCCATAACACAATTAACCGAATCAATATAATAAAATATTCCACACAAAATAAGCCATTACAGTGTTGCAAAATCAAGCACACCTTTCCACCTTTCCATCCATGGAAGTTGAATAAAAACCAGATTCTTCCCTCTCTTCCTCTATCTCTCTCTCTATATCACTTTCTTATGGTCACGTCATTTGCTGTCGCTGCTTCTGGAAAATACACAAATCAAATCAAATCAAATCAAATTACTGAATCACTATTTATAGGACATGGAGTAAAAAACACACACATACACACAGTGGAAACAACATTTTGAACCGACTAGGAATCTGAAATGTGGAAAAGCAAATGTAGCCCAAAAGAGAAATGTAGCACCTCACGAGACTGCAAAAGCTCATGCAGTAATGGCTGAGCTACTTCCACGTAGGCGTAATTGCATGCCCAATGCCTCAATTGTGTATAGTCACCCGATCTTTTAACGACGACGATTTAAAATTGATGGATTTCAAATTTACGAGGACTTTAAGGGTTCGTTTACATAGGACTAGGGATGATAGTTGGGTGGGTACCCACGAAATTGAGGTTACCCAAATCCTAACCATTTAAAATTTATATAACCCAAACTCATTTAAAAAGATACTTATAATACCTAAACCCACCCAAACCCATTTACTAAAACTCATCGGGTACCCTAACCCACTCAATACGTATTTAAAATTTTAAAAATATTATATTTCACGAATCATCTAAACGAATAGTAAACCAATACACTAACCATCAATATAAATTGAACACGAGATAAAAACAAATGAGAGATGAAATGTAAAAATAAAAATAAAAAAAGATCAAAACATAGCGGTATCTTCTTTATTTTATAAAATGCAAGGTTGAGGGTTCGACTCTTACATAATACATATTTATATATAATTTTTATTGATTTTTTTATAAAACATAGCGGGTTCGGGTAGTGCGGGTACCCTCACACTAAAACCCGAACCCTAACCAATTACTAATGGTATTTAAAAGTAAATCCCAAATCCTACCCAAACCCATTTAGGTCTTCCTCAAACCCTCTTCAATCGGGTTTGGGTGGGCGGGTACCCATTAAAACCCGCCCGACTGCCATCCCTACATAGGACTGAGGAGTGTTGGCTTAAAAGTGGCTGATGGAATTAATGAGTGTACTTTATTGAGATTCGATCATCTAAATCTACTGAGCTCAATTTTAAACAAACGGACCCTAAATCTACTCAAATGGAATTGTGAATTTCTAAATTCATGATAATTTGCATAAATAGGAAGCACCTAGCGGCCTTTTACATCCATGACACTTAGGTATAACCTAAATACTAATATCTTTTACCCATGATTTGGACTGCACCGATCTGGTGTATAAAAAAAAACTACTTTTATTTCAATAATAAATGTGTAACAAGTGTTCTATTATTAAAAAATATTAACTCAATGTTTTGTATATTATATTAACATTTGTCAAACATCTATCTCATGAGATAGAGCAGAATTTTCCAAATATTAGTAGGATGAAAGAAGTTCTCCGTGTCTTATACATTCACCATACAAGTACTTAGATAATACCGTTTTACAAATCCTTGCTTAAAAGGTATGAATGGTAAAACTACTTAATAATACCTAATTAAGAAGATGAGAAACCTTATGGGCAATTTTAACAAATTGTCGTACTGTTCACAGCCTCATTAAAAATATAGGTGCACTTTTTTGCTATTTGATAAAGTAAGTGAACTCGCCTGTGGCGAGTTCACTTCTCCCTGAACAGTAATCTCGCCCCTGCCAGGGGCGAGATCAATTGGGATTAATTTTTTTTTTTTTTTTTTTTAATCTCGCCTATGCGAGAGGCGATTTTAGGTAGGGAGCGTACAAAAATACTTAATCTCGCCTCTCCCAGAGGCGAGTTCATGTATAATTTATTTATTTATTTATTTTTTTGCCGTATACATGCAGCGGCAGTACAGGAGGGCAGTAATAATAATAATATCACATTAAATGAGTATAATATTTCACAAAAAAAAATGATATCACATTAAATATAATAATAACAATAATAATAATAATAGTAATAATAATAATAATAATAATAATAATAATAATAATAGTAAATATAATAATAACATTAAATATAATAATAATAGTAAAAAAATGATATCAATAGTAGTATCAATGTTGGAATTATTATTGTTATTTTTAGTTTCATAGTATTATTATTATTATTATTATTATTATTATTATTATTATTATTATTACTATTATTATTATTATTATTATTGTTATTATTATATTTAATGTGATATCATTTTTTTTTGTGAAATATTATACTCATTTAATGTGATATTATTATTATTACTGCCCTCCTGTACTGCCGCTGCATGTATACGGCAAAAAAAAAAAAAAAAAAAAAAAAAAAAAAAATTATACATGAACTCGCCTCTGGGAGAGGCGAAATCGCCTCTCGCATAGGCGAGATTAAAAAAAATAAAAAAAAATTAATCCCAATGATCTCGCCCCTGGCAGGGGCGAGATCACTGTCTGCTGTCAGGGAGAAGTGAACTCGCCTGTGCCACAGGCGAGTTCACTTACTTTATCAAATAGCAAAACAGTGCACCTATATTTTTAATGAGGCTGTGAACAGTACGACAATTTGTTAAAATTGCCTTATTTATGGACAATTATTAGTGTAATGCACAATAAATCAAAATTAAATTACATTATACCATTTGTATGAATGAAGTTAAAGCTAATGTTTTAAAATGTAACGTGGATAGTATGGTGTTGTGTTTCGATCTTACGTTCTACATCACTAGCTTACAATATGCTTGACATAATATAATTCAACGTCTAATAAAACCACTCAGTTATTAGATAACGTGTGGTGTCTATGTGCCGTGTTTCAAAATAAGAAATTAGAAAGTAGGTCATATGCAGCCTCCCAAGTTGAGCAATGTGTGGTACCAAGCTATCCTTGTCACATTACTATTTATGGGTCCAAAATCTTTCCTAGTCCAAATATAGCTTATAGTTAGGTCCACTTTCACATTAAATATCATCCACCAATATATATCAAATTGTTTGACTTATCTATGTGGATTCATCCTAATTTACTTTGCCTTAGTTAAAAAAATTAGCTTCTTCACAATTAATCTATAAAATTCTAAATGCTTAATATTCCTCCCGTCCCAAATGAACTTACACATAGTCGGTACAGATATTAAAAAAAATTATTTTTTGGAGATTTTGTTGATTTTTTAAAGGTGAATTGAGGGTGGAGATTGTGTTATAACTTTTCTTTTTAGGAATGTGCAAGTTTGCTTTAGACGGTCGAATTTTAAAAATGTGCAAATTTATTCGAAACGAAGAGAGTATTAAGAAGTTGTCTATTAAAATTATCATCAATGAAAAGAATCATTATGATATTATATTGTAATTTTCTTAAAGCTCCAAGATATTAGTGGTTCAAAGGATACTTCAATTGAATACATGATTGTGACATCTTGATTTCTAACATAAGAATGAATCACAACCATGTTTTTATTTATTATTATTAATATTCTTTTTTTAAACAAAGATCCTTTAAAGGTGCTCCACTGACAGGGTGTAGGTTGGACCCCACTTTATTATAAACCTTGATATTGTCAAAATATTATGGTAAGTGTTAGTTACATACTAGTTTAAGTGTATTGTAATAAAAATTAATGTCTCGCTTTATTAGTTTAACGTGTTTTTTTTTTTTAATTTCACAAATTAATTGAATATGATTAAATAAGTAAAATGAACAATTGAAAAGTCGCAAGAGTGCATACAACATACCGATTGTTATTTATAGTTATACAGTCAGTAAATTGACTTAAATAAAAAGAGAGGTACATTTTCAAATATATCTTTTTTAAGATGGAGTGAGTATGTCATATCCACCAGCCGAACATCCAAGCTCACAACTAAGATCATCCAGAAATCTATCACCATCCAACTCACCAACAATAAAGATCCAATCCAAAAATCATAAATTAACAAATTAGTCAAAATTAAAATTATACAAAAATGTCAAAGTTTGTGAGAGTCTCTTTCAAGCATGTCCAACCATGGAGACAAGTAATGATACATCAACCATCCATTTAAATTGTCCTAATGACTCCACAACCTTAGTTGCTTTCACAATAAAGGCTTTGACAAGTATAGGGCTTTGTTTATTTTAATTTTAATACCATGTTTGATTTCATTAACTAACAATATTATTGTTGAGGCCAATATTAATTTCTTTCTTTTTATGATAAAAATATAGTTGGGAAAAGTAATCAAAAAAAATTTCTCCTTCCGTCTCGACTTATATACCTACTTGCCTTTTTGATTTGTCCCAAATAACTTTGTCAGCTCAAAAAATAAATTTCTCTCACAATCTCTACCTCAAAATCTCCACTTTTAAGAAAGTCATTCCACAAAATCTATTTTTTCTTAACCTACGTACCCGATCAGAGTAGGTAAATTAAATGGGGACGAAGGTAGTACTTGTTATTGACATGAAAGGGGAAAAGAAATAACGGAAGCCTGGTTTAAATCACTCCAAAATCAGTAATAACGTAAAAGAGAAAAACTTCAAAATCCGTCATTTTTATTTTCGTTAATTGGTGATTTAAGTTATTATGTCACTTCTTCGACTCTCAATAAATGATAGTGAAATGACGAATTGTGAAATTGATCGAGGGTAAATGAAGGTGTTGTTCATGCGCATCTAACGGCGGTGATGATAACACAATCAGGTGTTAAAAAAATTAGGCAGTGTTGTAATTGAAGAAAAGTTATAGTTGGTGACCAATATTGATAAATTTTAAAAGTTTTATTGCAATTGAAAATTAAACAAGAAATCATAATTTTTTTTATAATTAAGCCTTAAAAGAAATTAATTTGGAAGCAATTGTAATTGATGTATCAATAAAAATATAATGCTCCCAAGAATTTAATTCTAATTAGTAATGACTCTATATAACTCCAAAAGTTAGGATATTTTAGAAGTAAAGATTGGGGGATATTTTTGCATTTCCTACTACAATCATATCAATACAAAATACGTGTATATTATTGATGCACTGATAATATCATTTTATATATCTAGCATGTTATAATATAATCGACGATGTAGCACAATTTATAGTAAAAGATCCAACTTACAGAAGTCCCATCTTCGTCTTAAAGGGCATATTTTAACATCTTTTGTCTTAAAATCCAGTTTCAAAAGTTAATGTCCTAATTTATCAATCAAAATAAAAAAGAAAACAATTCGAAGTTTAATTTACGAATAAGTTAACTATGTGAAATAAAAAAATAAACAGAGGCGTACAAGTAAACGCACAGTTTTTTAAAAATTGTACACTTATCTAATTGACCAAAACAAACAAAAAAGATTTATTTTTCTACTTTAACGTCGTGATCATCGTCGTCGTCGGTATTTTTTATTTTATTTTGGCTGTACAAAAGGAGGATCCAAGTACGGTGCAACCGTGGAGTGCACGTGCACAAGGTGTGACAAGTGAAGCTAAAAACTGTAGTTTAGCAAATCTCAGAGCTATGAAGAAATATGGGAAATTGTTGGTAGCAGATTCTGAAATAGTAATAGCAAACTTTGGAGGGGTCTTGGCCTCTTTGGGATATCATATTTTACAAAAAAAATAATATTTTTATAGATTAAAGTGATATTTTTTTTTGTTATAAAAAAGTACTACCTATGTCCCAGTTTAACTTTTCTAAGAGAAAAACAGATTTTGTGGAATTTTTTATTTTAAACGTGGAGATTTTGAGGGTGGAGATTGCCATTTATGGGCTGGAAAGTTAAGTTGGGACAAACCGAATAGGAAAGTAGGAATTTTTTAACAGATAAACGTAATACTTTTACTACAAAAAGTAATATTTTTTTCCCATCACACCGTGTGACGGTTTCATATAAGTTTTTGTCGGTAAGTATATGTATGTCTTGCTTGCATCCGCGTTTTAGAATCGAAACTTATAAATATGTGTACCACATTATCTCAAAATTTGGAATAATTGGATAAAATTGTTTAAATGGAACAATTTAGTGAAACGATTTGGTTCAATACTAAGGTTCAATACTAAAGAGACTATTATTCAGAGATTTTCTTTAAATTTTTATATTGTAAAATTCTAAAATACTCATGTGAACGTTTTAAATTAGATAATCATTGTTGTTATCATAAACATCAATTCATAAATAAATATGTTGCGTAGTGTCGCCTAAAGTAGCAATGGAGGAATACCATGTACAAATCTAGACGTATACGATACCCAGTGTGGTTTTTCTTCTTGGTTTTCATACATATATTAATATTATTTTTATTTTTATTTTTATTATAGTTTACATTAAATTTATTGACTACCGAGCATGTTTATGTATGAAATCTAATTTCGGCATTCGATTTCGGAAGATACAGCTCGATGCAGTTCGGTATGACTTCTGTCACGAATATTTACAGAATGTTCAGAATTGCACCAAAAAAATTCTGGTATAGTTTGATTTAGGGAAAGTCAATACTTTATGATTTTTTTTCCGTTTCGGTGTGCTTTCAATCCGACTTTTCTTTTGATCAATCCCGAAATACTTGCACACCCCTATTTCCTCAAACTCTTGTTTTTAAAACTCGTGATTGTAGAAATTCTGAAATTCTGTTGTAAAATATGTTTGTTTTAAAATTGTTTAGGGTGTCGATTATTATAGATGTCGTAAATAGTAAAAGTCGACCTTGCTTATTATCATATTGTGAAAAGATATGTTGGAAAGAAGTTAGAGAAATAGAGTAATAGTGGAATATACATTTTTAATTACTAGTTAGGGTCCGTTTGTTTAAGATTGAGTTCAGTAGATTTAGAGGATCGAATCCCAATAAGCACACTCATTAACTCCTTCAATCAGATTTGGCCCAGCACTCCTTAGTCTTAAGCAAACGGACCCTTAATTTATTGAATTTTGATCTTTCTTCACATCAAGGTTTGTGTAAATATTCATGTGATAGATCATTTTTTATGCATATAAACTTACACTATCTTAATATATTAATATCCATTTTTAAACATTTTCATTTTTACCATGGATTTTACTTGTATTATTATAATTTGATCGAAATGACTTCCCTACCCACGTGGGCATATATTATTCTTAATTAGGTAAAATATTTTACTTCTCTGTAGAAGATCTTGACATATCATATACACACGGTGGATAGGAGAATTATTAGATTTTAGTCGATAAACATAATACTTCCTCCGTCTCGATCTAATTTGAACATTTGTTCCGATGTAGTATATATTAAGAAATGTAGTAACTGATTTTTATTTTTTAGTTGACTTTTTCAAATGTGAAGATTGTGAGTGGAGATTTTAAGGGTGAAGATTGTAAGAGAAATTCTCATTTTGGAGGTGTGCAAAATAGGATGAGACAACCGAAAAAAAAATGTGCAAATTAAGACGGGACGGAGGGAATATGGTGGGCCACAACAAATACTGATTGAACATTAAACTAATGTTTGACAAGGGACTGGCCGAACCTTATTGAAATATTCGACTACTCGCGATTAAATACTCTATATTGAAATGTTCAAATGGTGTTGGTCGAACATTATAAAATTTAAATATCAATTTAAAATAAGATAAAGGAATTTAAATAAATATTAAGTTACTAACTAAAATGTGTAATTGAATCTAAAGTTGAATTTTGTGTTATGATTTTATTTGAAATAGAACTACAATCAGAACACCAATACTTGTTGAATATTTTAATATCTGATCGCGAGCAGTCGAACATTTCAGGTGTTCGGCCAGTTCGTGCAATTCGGATCATCGAATTGGATTCATATTCGATTATTCATGTTGTATATTAAAAAATATTGATACGTATAATTATTGATAAAATTATTAATTTCGAATGTTACAGGTCAACATCAAGTGAATCAGGCTCATGTTGAGTTAGATTCAAGTTTCTCTGTTTGAGTTGAGTTAGTCGGATCGGATTCTACTGATCAAACACATTTTCATGAGAAAAGGGGCATTTTTAAACTGAGTGAAGATGATTATACAGACTCGTAGAACTGTCAAAATCGATCCACCTCAAATAGCCAAAAATCTTTAAAGGGATAAAGTGCGATCAATAACTGTTGGTCCGAAAATAAATTAGATCAGGCCGGTATATAATCTTGGTCGATGACTAGGTCAGGTCAGACGAGCCGAATTGCTACCTTTAGGCCAGTAGCGTCCTCCAAATTTTATTCGACTATAATAAAATTAAAAAAAAAAAAAAAAAAAAAAAAAAACTGAAACTGGGCTCAGAAAAGTACTGGACCTCACAAAACTGTAATGGGCTTCCACCCGAGTTTGGGCTCAGAAAGTTACCGGACCTTAACCAAATTTATTGGGCTTAAGTGAGCAGGATCATTACCAAAGTAGACCCTCTTAAAAATATTACACCTCAATTGTCAGGTAAACAAATCAAATATTTAATATTCCATGATTCGAATTCGAAAAACTCTACTTACTCAACTTTAAATACGAATTAATTATAAAATTCGAGTAATATTTGAATTCCAATATAATTATATTCGATTCGTAATATTGAATAAAAGTGTACTTTTCGAATATCAACTCGAATGGTTCGAGTATTTCTCACGAATCGAATTCAAATCGCCTTGTAAAATTCGATGTATTCAAATTCGAATTCATATGTACAAAATTCGTAATATTCGTTTCCACCCATACCATGAAAAACCGGGTTCATAAGATTATGGGAACTAGCAAATCTATTGGGCTTTTCCACATGAAACTGGGTCCATAAGAATATAAGATCTAAGATATCTATTGAGCTTGAAAAAGTAGCCCTTCAAATTAGTAAACCAAAATTCGTCATGGGCATGGGCTCTATCTAAATTTGGGCCGAAAGCCGAAAGATTATTAACTAGTATTGGGTAGGGGCCGCGCGAACGCTGGCCCCCGCTACCACAAATTATGACGTAGGCTCGACCACTTGGGCCGACCTTAGGCGAGCACCCCTCCTAAGTGCAATGGAGGTCGCCAACCTAGGCCATGGGCCTTGTTGATCGCCCATCGACCCCGTCCAGGTAAGTATGTTTTCCACTCTTTTTCCTTAACTTTATGTAACACCTTCTCTCACCATACTACATAGCATAAGCCGATGTGGGACTCCAAAGAAGCCTTTTATTCCTATTAGCAGATGTGGGATACTAAAGAAGCCTATTTCTCCCATTTGAGTATATGTTAAATCACATTTTCGCACCTACTCCTGTCGTTCCGAATAAATTTGTATATTTTTTGTTTTCTTTCGTCCCAAATAAACTTGCACACAATCTCCACCATCAATCAATCTTTGAAAAGTCAACAAAATCTCAAAAATCAACTTTTCCTTAATACGTGTGCTGACTCCTTGTGCAAGTTCATTTGGAACGGAGGGAGTACTATTTTTCTTCGTACTTATTACCTATAGTACATAAATCTATAAGTAATAAATAGGAAAAGATAAGAATTACGTAAAATAGATTGCAAACTAACTGATTGTATAGCTCATCATTTTAAGCATTGAAAATAAGTGGTGTTGTAAGGGAGTCGCGTCGATCCGAAGAAATTTGTTTGATTATTGATTGAATTGAGTTTGAACGAACTTTAATCGAGCCAAACACGAATTAAGCTTGGGTAGTTTGATATTTTTCACTTGATTCAACATTTTTAACTTATCGAGCTCGAGCTAAAATCAAAATCTTTAGATATTATCAAACGTAAAAATATGTTCGAGCTTGTTTAATATATTTACTCGAACATAGTTCAGACGAGCTTTCAAAGAACGAATTCAAATCGAATATCGAGTAGCTTTGTTATAAAGTTTTGCATAGTTTTATTAACTGAATGCTACTTAAATTCCAAGTCTCACATTAACTTTCAGCAGCAACCACGCTTGCCATTGAACATTACTCAATATCTAATTTATGTTTCCAACAATTTTAATTATTTGAAGAAAATATAATGTACAGTATTGTTGCAATTTTTTTATTTTTTTTGGAAGATCTGCTCACCGAAATTTGTATACGGTATTATGAAACCATTGTTTAATATTAGAATAAGATTTGATATTCTCATTTACGAACATAAAATGTTTGCAAACTAGTTCTTATAAATGTCCGTGAACATTAAACAACCTCTAATTAATAGATTCAGTTTGAGTTTGGTTTCCTTTAATACTGAATAAATATTACTCGAAAAACCCAAAATTCGGCTCGACTCGATTCATTTGCAAGTCAAGTATAGTCAAGAGGACTCCAGAATAACATAGTTGGGTAATAGGAACCAATTCAAAGGAAACCACAAAAATACAGAAGATAATATATTGATATGATTTATCCAAATACAGGGTTGAATTTGTTTAGGACAAGGAAAATGAGTTTGTGTATGTATATATATATAAACTCACTTATACAAGATGTAACTTGCAAGTACATCAAAATCAAAGAGTATGATCTCAACATTGTCTTCACCACCTACAATTAGAACAACTGTAATTCAATAACATCGATACCGCCTTGTGACCTTATCGCCTCGTATTACCTTGTCTCCGTGCAATCCTGTGCCCTGCGCCGATCAACAAGGCTCTCCCTATCAGGCCGGTTTGGAGCCCACAAACTAGGGCAACAGTTCCCCCAATAGCTACCCATTTCCAATCGAGTCCACCACGTTCTTTCTGTGTATCCGTTGTTGACTCACTTTGTTCTTTTTGATCGGGTAATTGCTCATTGGAATCGGTCTCATCATCGTATGAAATATTGGTGGTGATTCTTGCCATGAGAGCACACCTACTCAATGATGATGCCTCGAGTTTCCTAGCATTTTGATATGATCGAAAGCCAGCATGTAACTTCTTTACAGTTCCCCACATCCCATGACGAACACCTAGCTTAGCAACATCCTTTGGGATTCCCATGTCCTCGTAGTGAACAAGTGCAACCTCGCATGCAGACAACTGGCCGTCTCCTTTACGTGATGGCGCTGCAAATTTTGCCTTACGTTAAATAGAGAGAGAGTCGAACTACGTGTTAATATCAACCTAAAAACTAAATAATTACCAGGCTTGATAACCCAGCTCGAAAAATAAAGATCAACACGCCTAGGTTTGTCACGCCTCGGCAAAGTTGGATATGGCACACCCTGCAGATTAGATGCACATTGATTATATGAACTTAATAAGTAAAACCATGTCTTATATTGCACTAAAAAATGCTCGACAGACGGATAATCCGATAAAAAAGATGGGCTGTGTTTGAAACATGTTAAGCTAGTAATCAATAACTTAAAGAGCCACATGCAAGAACTATACCTTTGTCACACAATAAAAAGTGTTTCCTCCTTCCCATATTCTCCTACCAATGATATATTCTCGATCACTGCAGAAGAAAGGAAACTGCATAGACAGGAATCACCAAGATGCCAATAAGTAGACAGTCGATAAAAGCAAAGTATAGGTCGATGATTGCTCTAGAATTAATGATGTATAGCTTCTATCTACAAACCTTCTTAATCCAGTGGACGACCATCATCCCCGTATCAGGGCATTCCTCAAGTATTTTGACATGTACAAGCATAGGATCCCACTTTGGGCGGAACTCGTCATCCCAGAAAAAATCTCTGACCAGCTCCGGTGTTGCGTCCTCGAAAATTGTTTTGCTTCGGTAAACTGTTGGACCTGCCTGCGGAGGATACATCTAAATAGTTATAAATGCATACAATTTTCAAGTAGCATGAATATAAATTACATATAATCGATGGAGCATTGGATACGCAAACGAGAAATCAATGTATACTTCTCATGAAGATTCTAAAATATCAGAACATCAAATAAGGAAGCATCACCCAAGGCTTATAAATACGGGTTCACCTATTTAGACTTGATCTCTGACATTGATAAACCATGTATTTAAACCACAGATAAAGATGATGATGATTACCACCTCAGGTTCATGGCGCCAAGCTTGGTATGCCATATCAGACGTGGAGCGCTCCATCATGCTTTGCCATGCCATTTCCCGGCCTCTCACATCAAGAAGATTTAATAGGTGTTCAATGTCTTTTTCTGTGACAATACTCGTTTCTCCGTCAGGGGCTACAGTAACTGGCCTACAGAAGGATCAGAGCTGATAATCAGCGACATATATGTTTAGCTTTTTCGTAGCTGATCTATTCAAAATAGCATCTATTCAAATTCAAACAAGAATATGACTGGAAATAGATAATCAGTCTCCTAAAGTTTTGTTGAATAACTAAATGCACATTCATAACTGTCAATATGATCAAAAGCAGAATTGAAAATACTCCTCTATATAGAAATCTTCTCACTATTGTGAAATGTCCTAAAATAAAAGGTGAAATGCATGAAAAGCTATTCATTAAATAAATGCCAAACAAGTACATCAAATCATACAAACTGCCAGTGTTCTCACCACTTGATTCCATTTTTTTTGCTATTTGCTCTATGTATAACACCGATAACTGTCAGTTTTGTATCCTATAGGCTAGTACAATAACTTGGTCTGTCAAAGTTTACAAGCCATTATTGAGTAAGATTGTCTGCGCAAGATTACACGTCCAAATAAAAGACTAAAGTATATACTTTGCAGCCATCAAGATCCCAAACAAGCACCCCCACCCCCCCACCCAAAAGTCGGAGGACAAAAAGAAACCAACAAAACAAGAACAATGTAACATATAAAAAAGTTTAATCATTTTAACATACTTGAATCTTTGTGCTGGATTGAATGTTACAAAGTACGACACAAGGAATGTGACTGCTTACGTATTTATCCTTCAATACACATACTTCCAACTAAACAATGTCTACTACATTATTAGTGTGATATTGGATCAGAAACACCATGAACGATTTTTTTATCATAACAAAAGATTGGTTGAAATCGGAAAAGCACAATCATTCATTCTCAATCCAACGGAAGTTGAATAAGTTCCCTAGGGACTGCATTTCTTCAGACATTTCCAAGCCCTATAATGGCGGTAATTAAATTTCGGTATAGCTTCTCTCTAGCTCAAATTACCCAAAGGAGAATAACACCTCAACTATACACAACTGTATAAATTCCATCATTAAATACATAATCATTTGAATTTTAGTCCATATTAACGAATTATACGCTTCCATTTTTTACATGCTGCCATTCAATCTCTCGACAAAATAAACGAAAAACCAGACGCAAAAGCGACAAAAAGGGGAAAAATAAGAATACAGTACACACCTAACATCGCCGCTGCTAGCATCATCAACCGGAAGTGACCACTGAGCCGCCGCGGCCGGCTGAGGAGCCAAACTTGACGCCGAATCCGGAGCTGATGACTTCTCTGCCTTACGGCTAGTGGCACGGGAACGAAACCAAAGCCCACGGCAAAGTGAGAAGGCCGAAAGTGCCGTAAACGCGAACCAAAATCTCCGGGCACCGAGCCCCGGCGGCAGGGTCCAAATAAATCGGAGCTTGGATCGGAGTCCGAGAAAAACCAAACCTGTCCACCTAGGCCGCCACGACCATCCGATTAACAAGCCGATCATCACCGCCACCCAAATCGGCACCGCGCAAACTAATATGTCGACGAATGCTTCCATTGCTGCCGTACTATTGAAGAATTCGAACGCATTAGCGTTCAATCCAATCCATCCGCCTTCCATTTCTTCAATTAATGCGCTGTTACATGGATTGAGCTAGGATTTCGTCGCCTATGGCTGCCGAGAGAGAGAGGGAATGAGATGCGACGGATGGAAACTCATTTAACAGGAAAATTGTTTTTACAGTTTCGTACAGTTGAGATTTTTCCCTTTCTTTTTAGGAAAGTACAGTTGAGATGAACGTAGAGGACTTTTAGATATTTAAGATTAAGATATTTCTAGATTGGGATCAAAATCCATAATTAAAAAGAAACGTAATCAACGTATTTCATTTTACACCGGATGATATGTCCCTCCACATTCACACTTTATTTTCTACATCATTTTTCACAATTTTAAACACACATTTTACAATTTTCAATAGATCTTTTACAATTTCAATACACATTCTACCCTACAATACCTTTAAACTAAAATACATTTTTTGATGTTTCGTCCGTGAATATGCTTCATAAAACGTGACACATGTCACTACATCCCAAACCAATTATCTACTAAGAGTTTTGTTCGAAAAGATACACATTACTTTTTATCAGTTTGATGGGATACAACTTATTGGACATTATATGTCATTTGTGAAATAAAAAAATTAAGTTTTTAATTTGGATTAAGAAAAGAAGACATTAATAGTTGAAACATGAATAACTTTTGGACATGATTTTAAATATGACCCCTTTTATAAGACGTGTGGAGTATTTTTATAATTAAATATTTTATTTTATTAACCAAAATAAAAATTAAAAAAATTAATTTCAAGAATAAGCTATACATGGCTGAATAAGTAAAATAAAAAATATAAATAAGTTGTGGAAATGTGAATCTAGAGTTTTTAGTAGTTGGTTCCTTAATTAAATTGAAAAAATAAAATAGTTATACTTGTTGAAATATGATTTATTTTAAAGAATAAATACACTATTTATTTATGTTAAAAAATAAGAGTGTATGTGTATTGCTTCAAAAATTATGTATTTTCCTATTCCTTATTCTGTTATAAAAATTATCTGATCATGCCTCATATTGATACTAGGCAGTCCTTTCTTTTCTAACTTCTTTTCAGAAGTCTTAATTAGGTGTTAGGTCCTATCTATCGCCCGACTAACGTTCGATCACTTTTGAAAATTATTTACTTGGAGTAAAGTAAGAAGCACATAATTTAACTAAATGAGTTACATATGATCACCGAAGTCAAACTAACAACAAGCAAAGTTATATTATAACTATTAGTTGGTTGTTTCTTAACTCATCCCCCGTTCAAAAAGAGTATCGTTTTAAAGAAGTTTAAAATGTTCAAAAAAAATGCCGCTTATCATTTTTTACTTTTTCATATTTTATCCTAAACAACCTATATAATTTCGTCGATTTTTTCTTATTTCACAAAATATATTCTAATTAAATAAATTATGTAGGGATATATTTGTCATTTTCACCCATCCTTAAGTTTTTCAAATAAGTTTAAAGGGACACTTTTTATGTACCGGAGGGAGTAGAAATTTATTCGAACTCAATATAAATACCCAATTGTATCACTTGATTGCATAATATTTGTATTATTAATTTTTATTTTTATTTCAATTTATTGAATTTTTATTTGTATTTTTTTTGTTGAAGATAGATATATATAATTTTAAAAATAAAATACTTCCTCCGTCCCAATTAACTTATCACACTTTTCATTTCGGTCCGTCCCACTTAACTTTTCGCACCCTTAAAAATAAAATTTGTCTCACAATCTCAACCCTCAAAATCTCCACTCTTAAAAAAGTCAAAGAAAATTTATTTTTTCTTAATATCTGTGTCCGATTAACTGTGACAATTTAACTAGAACGGAGGGAGTAATTGATATACAGAAGACAGAATATGCATGCAATGACGGAATATTAGTTGAAATTGTAGGGGACCGCAGGGAACAGAACTGGAGAGGGGCGGGTGGCCAGTTGGTGAGTTAGGAACTGGATAACCTGGCACCGTAGGTTGGTTAAGCTGGTATATCCGTTCTTGCAACAGCGCGTGGGGCCACGTGCGTCGGTGCAATGGAACGACGTCGTATTGTGCGATCTGCATAGATCCAATAGTAGGTGCGGCCCATGCTAGTTTAGGATGACATTGGTCCATTAACAAATTTTGGGTCCAAACATTTTTTATAATGTTATGTATTAGGTGTGTGTATATATATATATATATATATGTTAGTATAAGATTTCGACTAATTTCGATTAATTTCTGCATAGGTGTTAGAGTTTCATTGATCGTTTACGTTTATTTTTCGATTTCTTTTCACCTAACTATGCTCATGTACCCCGCTCAAGTCTCGACTTGTAGTTAGTCGACCAGTTTTGAACTCGCCATAACTTAGTAGTTCAAAAACAAATTTTTCCCTAAAAAAAATATCTAAAAATATAAAAAAAGTCGGTCAGTGAAATTTTCTTAAAATTGGGACTCAATGGACAAGGAAGCTATTAATTCCGAGTAATTTGCTATAAAGAAAAATCTAATTAAAAAGAAAATCTAAAGGTACAATTACATAAGAGATTTTCATTTAGACTTAAGTAGGTCGGGTAAAATTCGAATTGTAAATTTTTTTACCGTAAAATCTTACAATAATATAAGTTGTAAAAACTTTTGTGTACCAATTACACAGATAATACGACCCTTACCCCAATTCTTTTTATGGTACAATGCAAAATAAATAAACAAATGCATGATAATATTTTTATTGAGATATTGAGAAAAATGTTTTGCATATAGTAAAGACAACCATTTCCCCTAGTGGGCTTTACACACGCTATATTTGACATAATACATTAAAGATAGAGTACAACTTCGATATCAATGTAGTACCGATACTAGTGTAAGAGAAAAATATTCGTAATTGATATTTCCAACTTCGATATCCAAGTAGTTGTTTTTAGATGATCAAACTCCCACATGGTCGTCTTCCACGTCCTCTAAGTTTCACTATTTTCAGGTCAATGAAGTGCTTATATCCAAATAGTCCATTCTATAATTTTGGCATATTTGTTTGAAATTATTTATTACAAACTGTTGAAGTACAGATTCTTTAATATAAACATAACAACCAAACCCACATACCAATTTTCCATACTGTGATTCCTCTATTTACGGAAAGACTACTTTTTTCATTCAACATACTCAAGTTGTCCCCTCTTCTTTTTGACTATTGTATTATGATCTTCACACGTGCAAAATAATTGGTCCTTCTAACATCCAATACCATTATGCACCCATAATTATTAATGTTCTAAAGACGCTAGATCCTAGTCGTGCGATAGATTAAAGTTCAACAACTGATTATAATTTAGACGGCGTTAGTTGAAGTTTACAGAATTAAACAAGAAGGATAGAGAAAAAATTGTAGACAATTAAAGATAATTTAGTGAGTGTTTACGCGATTTGATCGGAGTTAGATGAGAATGTTTAAAGTAAAAATAAATATTTACTAGCTCCGTCTTTTGAAATGCCACACAAATCTCACTCACCCTTATAATTGGTAAGAGGAACAATATAAATTAAAGAATAAAGAAATTTTAGGAATTTAAAAAAGAGAAAATTTAATAACGAGTTTATCTATCCATTCACCTACTCCTTAATTTTTATATCATGAGCTAAAATTTTAATCGTAATTCCAACTCCCAACATTCGGTCTCCGAGCCGTCTTGCTACATCAACTAAGTTACCTATAAAACATTCATTAGTCGAGCTTACTTGCTCCATCAATTAGGCTTCTATAAAATATTCGTAATTGATATTTCCAACTACGAACAATTTTTTCTCTTACATTTATTAATTAACGAAGTTGGACGATTCAAGTGACAGGACATCTACCACTTAAACTTTTGATTCTGAGTTCGAGTCACCTTAGGTGAAGACGATAATTTTTTCTTTATTCTTAAATTACGAAACTTTTGAAAATTAAATTAAATTTAGACTCTCACCTCAAAATTCAATGGAAGGGTAACACAAAAAGTAGTTTGGTCATCATCATTGCCATCATCATAGTATTACGTTGGATCGTGTGTGTGTGTGTTTTTTTCTTTGTTAAGAAAATAAATAAAGTAAGTCCCCAATATGGTCAGAAAGCAAAAAGTGTACATTGAGAAGAATTTCTCATCAATTTTAATATTATCTCGGGTTTTTAGATGTTGTTTTAGATTTGAATAAAAAAATTTAAAAAGTATAAAAAATGGACCAATAAGTTCTTAATTAAATTATATAGATATGATTAAGTTAGATAATTAGAGTTTCTATATGAATAATTATAAGGGTACTATTGGAAAAAATGTTAAAAAAATAAATAAAAGTACAACTATTTATTAACAAAATACAAAAACGAAATCCTAATTAAATATGAGCATTTTCTATTAGAAAATTAAATCATATTCATACATAAAAAAATTAATACTCCCTCCATTCATAAATAAGTGTCATTTTAGGGAAAATTATTTTTTCACAAAAGAGTGTCAGTCTAGCAATTTTTACCTATTTCTTTCAAGGTTATTCTTAGCTAAATCTAAGGAAATTTACATATAATCATATAATAATATTATATAAATAAGGTATGGAGAAAAGATGGTGGAATTTATGATAATAAAAAAGTGGCAAAGTCTTATGTGAACGAGTTGAACGGTGCAATTTATTGTGGATATCACGATTAGCGCTTAAATGTATCATATATTCTGAGTAAAGATATTATAATACATTTACCCAGAACATGTGATATCATTAAGTATACTTCGTGATACATTTTAACTATGATACTTTTAACTAAATTATGTAATATTTTTAGGTACAAATAGTAATGCCTTTTGACTTAATTGCAGGGATCTAATTGGTGCACAAGAGATCTCTCCTAAAAAAATTGGAGAGTTAGAGGGATTTATTGTTCATTTTATAATCTTCTAAATTCTACTTGAAAATCTAAATGACACTTATTTGTGAACGGATGAAGTATTTAATTAAATCCTTTTACAACACCGACATGCATATCACATACTCACAAATCTACTAAACTTAGACATATAAATTAATATATTTCTGGGGAATATAGTCAAATTTCTATGTTCTTTTTGCTCTATGCAAGTAAAGTAAACGTAGAAAGGCTTCGACCTTGAAAACATAAAACCTTGCCTTCTTCTCACATTCCCCAGATATATAGTCGCATTTTCACACACACGCGGAGTCGAACAACCGTAATCACCTATTCTTAAAACCAGCGGTCTTAAGATCAAAGAGTCGAGTAAAAGAGTGGCTCCCTGTTCCTGGTTCGCACGTGCTACAATAGCCGGGACAAAGGGTCCCGATCCTGCCAGGATGAGTCAATCCCAAAAACCTGTCCTAACCCAAACCAGGTACTAATTCATCATAATTCTATGATCACTAAACTTAATATTCATAATTCTAAAGAAACAATATTTTTACACTAATCCACATAAAAATTTAACCAGAAACATACACATTCAAGGGGAATCCAGAGTATATGATCAACTATTTCTTCAAAAAAGCAAAGATTACAATAAAAACCTCATAATCAGAAACTGTCTTCAGACAATTCAGTAAGAAAATATTATACCTCAAACGATTCATCAATGCACGACGACGATGTTGACCCCCAATCGCAGGAGCTGAGGGGAATGAAGCCTGGTCCGAGATCAGTCGATAGAATATATCTTCTGCATATCCAAGAATGGCCTCGAACCAGACAACATCCCCCTCAGCAGAGTTTTACCAGAGAGGGAATTTGCTTGTTAGGGGGGTGGGGTGGGGGGGGGTTGGGGTGGGGGGAAGGGGAAGACTATGCAGTCTGTGATTGATAGATATGGCCATGCATTGATTTTTCATTGGTCTTATATACCTGACAGCTGACAAGGGGCCTGTCTTTTTGACAAGTAGTTAAACTTTCTACATCTTTCATTCCCACACACAACATATGCAAGATTTCATCAAGATATTGGGATTATCAATAATGCAATTACATGATTGAATTTTTACTACAAAACAAATGTTAGGCATATTACCATTTTAGGCTTAAGGAAGCTACAAAGGCCATTAATACCCCCAAGATCTGCACGATCCTGAGAACGGACCCAACCCGATCAGAAACCGGCAGCTCGGATGCTTGAAGAGAGTTTGGATAGAGAAAAGTCAAGTCTTGAAAACTTAACTTTACTTTGGAAATGGAACAATTTAGAGAATAGAAGACTAATAGGCAACAGTGAAGAGAAAAGTAAAGGACTTTAATCAATGAAGTCATTGTTTCAAAAGAAATGGCTATTTAAACTTTTTTTCATTCTTTTTCTTTACAACAAAAATATGAGAGAAAATAAGAATATAGAAGTTCAATCCTGCTCCCCTTCCCACGGTGGCCACAAGTTAATATGCCCATCAGACGATGTGTCAACATCTTATAGAATTCAACTAACTACCATATCAAAAATCTAGCGATAAGATATTTACACATTAGCAATGAGCACATGTGAGTAGGGGAGCATTTCCGTATAGAAGTAAGCAAAAGGGAGAAAAGTTATTAGGAGGAAGGAAAAGGCAAATTAATTAGTGACTAAAACTGTGTAAGACAGAATTATAGAACTATGCTCTTTAATTCTAATTTTCTGGAAAGTTAAACCACTTGGAACTTTGAAAAGTGACTCAGGTACTCGATGGTTTGATGCTACTTTCATCATGAAATACTTAAGGTTATTTTTGGATTTATTTATTTTATGAATACATTCGATATATTGAACATTTTCTCTTAAATTTCAATCTTCTTTGAACCATTTTCCAGTTACGCCTAGTTCTGTTGGTGGAGCGACCTAGATTTTGTTGGTACGGCAAAAATATTCAGATCAGCTAAAGAAGAATGATAGATTGTCTAAAAAAGAATTTTGTCACTAGAGATTATTCGTCTATGAAGATTGACAGGGGCATATATCCTCAGAAAGCCACACTTTACATGTTATAAGTGGACGAACTGTTGAACGGAAGGCACTTTATACGGTGACTATCATCTTTTTTTTTTTTTTCCGTCTTTGAACTTACTTGACATGATATCAGTTACCATTATTATACAAACCAAAGGTTTCTGCCCTGTAAAAGCAGCCCCTTTGGGGCCTTATGTAAGTAACTTTGAGTCCTTAACGGAATCATGGGCACGAAAACAATCTTTTTGATTGAAGAACTTAAATGGAAATGATAAACCACGAATGCCGTAAAATGTCTTCCTGTGGTTTACAGCAGGAATATATTTTACCCCAAACAACAGTTTTTACAAATGCATGTGAATAAGTTACAGAAATTTACACTTCACACATTAAATTAAAAACAAACCACTCAAAGGGGTCTTGAAAATAGAAGTCACGGAGGGCACAAGACAGAGAGAATTTGTCTCGTAATAATTTAACTCTTTCCGATGTCAATTAGATAACTTACAGCAGATCATCAAGAATGAACAGCAATATCCATGCATCTCTCTCCAATCAGCTTCGATGTAAATGACCCATCCATCTCTTCTTCGTGGTGGCTTTGATCTCTATTGTTCCAGGAAGCAGTACCATTCTGCATACTAGTTTCGATTTTCCTATGCGTGGAAGCAGTTGGAGGGCTGTCTCTGTAAATAGAAAAACTGTGGCGAGCTGCTTGGCCTCCCCTATCGAGATCTTTTCCATCGCTGCAGCTCTTTCTTCGGCCCAATTTTGGTGATTTAGCACGAGTTGGAGGTGGCTGATATTTAAAAATAAAAGAATCAGAAAAAAAGAAGCAGCTTATGATCTTCCTCAATATGAATAAATAATCCAAGTTCCAACAGATACACTGAATATTCCGTTTCTCAACCATAAGATTGTATGCCTGAAAGTACAACTAAGGGTGTTTGGCTACACTTATTAAAAACATCTTATAAGCTCTAACATCTTATAAGAATTTTTACAGCTTATAAGATGATAAATCTTATTTAAAAACAAGTTGTTGAAGTGTTCGGTTATAATAAGATGATAGAGCTTACATGATGTTAATAATGCCATTTTTGTAATTAAGATAATAAAATTTGAAGTAGCTAATCAAAATAAGATCTTATTTGAGAAATAAGTTAAACCTCCCTCACTTTTTTAAAAACAGGTTATAAGCTGCAAGCAACTTATTTTGAGATGAAATAAGATCTTATGTTAAAAATGTTGACAAACACTTTGGATGAACTTATAAGTTCTTAAAACATCTTTTAGGATGTTTTGGAGAGCTTATAAGCTTGGTCAAACACCCTCTAGATGTGAAAATAAATCTAGATCTTTTTCCTAATTAGATCATATTTGTGGTAAAATTGCGATACCTTTTTCAATTCAGCTTTTGGCAGTGGTGCCTCATGGTAGAAGCTTGGCATTGGGCTTGCCTTAAACTTCAAGTTCTTCCGTAGTTGCTTGATTGCTGCTTCCGTCTCTTCCTACAAATATGAAGAAGTGAGAGAAGCTTGACAATCTGAGAGAAAATCTCAAAGCGCCTTGATGTACTATCAGGCTGCGTTTGGGTTGAAGGATTCGGGAATGAATAAAAATCTATATAAAACAAAAAAAGAAAAGAAAAGACAGTGGAAGTTGTTTGGATCCAAAAGAACTTGAAATCCACTCTAATTATGAACCCATCCCTTCTTTTGAACTAATTTCAGAGGAATATGTATCAATTTCAAATGCACTCTAATTAGGGTGCGCAATAAATCCATTTAGTTTTATATCCTTACATTTCAAATCCAACAATCCAAATGCAGCATTAAGTTTGAATCACCCCAAATAAACAGCATAAGCATTAAATAAGAGTATGAAATTACCTTAGTCCTTGCTTCAAACTGACTTTTCTCTGCCTCCAGTGCCTGATGCTTCTCCTCTAATTTTGAGTAAAACTAGAATAGACAACTCTCGTTAACATAACAACACACACAAGTTCTACCTCAGCTTTATACAAGACAACAACTACATGCAAGACAAATTGATGGATACTACCTCCTTCCTTCTTTCAGCACGTTCACTGCTCTTAAACGTTGGGGCTGTGCCAACAGTTATCTTGTACTTTCTAGCTGGTGTCACCGTTCAACTTGTTAAGGGAATCAGAATAAACAGTCACCATGAAAAACAGAAAATGAAAAACAAGAATCTTATACGAAACTATGGTGCTACGGAAGATAGGATATGATGAGGTGACAGAACAATTATCATCTTCACCAACATGCTTCTTGTTATCAGGCTGCAATGGCTTCCTTGGGACCACAGGTGACAGTGTCTGCACCTAGATAGAGTAAAATGTAAGCAAGACCTCAAATTAAATCCCATTGGGAGATTCTGATAATAATAATAAGCAAGAAACTAAAAGTGGTTTAAGGAATTTACTGGACTCTGCTTCACAGAACTTGGTTGTTGCAGAAGACGATCATTAGTTGGTTTGTCTTTGGCACTGTTATTATCACTCTCAGACCCATGAGGACGAGTTCCAGACAAGGCACGCTTTTCAGTTGCAAGAGCAAACGGCTGTGGGATTGTGCATTTTGTTTTACAGTTCCCAACTGCTGGCTTAATAGTCTTTTTCCAAGTAGCTCGCCTCTTCTTATTGTCATCCGTTACCTTTTGACCTTCTGATTTTGCATTATCCTTGTCGATTTCACTATTTAGGCCGGGAGAATTCTTCTTACACGTCTCAACTTGACAAAATTTCGTAATTTCAGGTGACTTATCATTATTGCATTCCTTTACTTCGGCATTTTCATCAGACATATCGACAAGCTGTGGATCAATATTTATACGGTCGGGCAATTGTGTGACATCTGGTTTGGTTGCCTTTCCATAATTGGAATCATGGGTGATGTCATTTGTATATATGATGACACCATCTGGCTCCTTGTCAACATGAACGTCGCTGCCTTCCATCCCCATAGTGCTGAAATGATAACCAAAAGTACTATTGTTTATTCTTTCTTATGAATCAAGAATAATATAGGGTATCCACATACTAGCAACCAGATACATTTAAAAAATAAATCAATCAATAAATAAATGACTATCATTTTCAGGTCTTCGCTTGTTTTATTATGTCCTGAATTACTTATCTTAGTATCTTGTTTGTCCTTGAATGTACACGCATTGGCATTTATCCCACATGTTGACCTTATATTGTTTTAAATAGTTGAGTTCTCAACATCACCCAGTTTGAAGCAAAAGAAAATAAAAATAAAGAGCCATCATGCTAGATTACGCTCTTGAGGATTGTAATTGAAAGGTCAAAGTGTCTGTCACCCTTGTGCAAGAAAGTATCTGGAACACACTATCTTAACTGTTATTTATGAAAACATACTAACATTTAAAAATTAATTCTCTCTCAGAAAGAGTTCTGAAATTTCTAAGTGGTGTGCCGCTATTACTCATAGTTATAGCCAATTTTAATCTTGGGGTGATGGCTTTTAAAAATATGTATACGACAGTGGGAGAAATCTGTATCATCAAAGGAGCATGATTCTATTTTCATATGCATTCACCTGAATGTATTTTCAATATAACTTCTTTCTACCCACTAATAATATTCATATGGAGCTAACGTTAAAGTCACTGGAGAACTTAAGGCACTACAAAATGAAACTAAACGAACCTACCAAAGAATGAGCCGACTTAATAATCATGCTAGACTTGGAACACATAGACAAACTTATGATAGTGCTATCGATTTTCTAAAACGCACAAAGCTAATCATATTATGTGATTGTCACCCTCATGGCCTCATCATAACTTAAGACTGGTTCATCAAACTCTAAACAACAAAATCAGTATTTTCCATATCCATGAGAATGAAAATTTTGTAAATTCAATTACAATATATTTCACGTAAGACGATGGGAAATAATTTAACACATATAAAATTGCAAACTATGAAGATTCGACAACCAAAACAAGCAAGACTTGGGAACTTTTTGCAGCCAAATGGTGTGTTAATAAATTCAATTTCACACATTTGAAACTATTTATTCGAAGAAAGATAAGAAATGATAATTCATCCTCCAGCCACAATCTCCAGAATGTACAATTTCTGGTGCACAAAGCACTAAATGACAATATCACCATTCTGTTCTAACGTGAATCAGATTGCGATCCTTCTCAACCATTTAAGAAACGCATTGAGGAATCAGAAGATCACCTTATCGACACAGAATTACATTAATTAACTTCATATTCATCGCAAATTCATACAGAATAAAATTTATAACCGTCAAACCTTCTCAGAAATTAGATCCGCTTGAGAAAACCCTCACAAATCCGGGGAAAATACATGAAATTGAACGTATACAACAAATACAAAAAATGAAGATATAGGAAAATTTCTTACGGTATATACAAAATTGCAGCCTTCCGATTATCGGTGATGCTGTATTTTCCTTATCGGGAGCTCAATTGAAATTCCAGTGCGTGTTGTGTGTGTGATGACGGTGGGCTTGTCCGTGTCTGTTGAAGATAGTTATAGAGGGGTGGTGGAATAAAATAACGGCGTTAGTTGACGGCGGTTGGGAATTTTGAAATGGAGTGGAGATTAAAGTAATGGGCTAATAAAGATAAGCCCTCGAATGTTGGTGTGAAATTACCATTTAGGGCCTGGTTTTGGAGGTAAACGTTTTCAAATTTTCACGTGGGTTTCTTCCATTTATTCTTTGGATTTTACAAGTTTTTCCACTTTGTGGTCCAATTTTTTACATGCTTGAATTTTTTGTTTTATTTGTGTTTTGCTTTTCTATTTTCTAAATTATGAGTAAGTCTCGTGTACATCAGTTAAGATACGTGTAATTTGGGTTATGGACAAAAAAATATTAAGGAGGTGTTTAGTTTAAGTTTAAGTGAGTCGGAGAAATCCTGGTTTTGAAATTCTATAATTTAGAAATAAAGATGAACAGTAAAAATGTATGTTTGTTTTGAGATTGTATAAAATAAGATTGTACTGTAGATACGGTATACACGAATCAAGCCGTTCGTGAACTATTCAGATCTCGGTTCATGAAAAGCTCGATCGAGCTCGTCTAATATGACTCGTTACAGTAAACGAATCAAACTCAAAATTGATGATATTCGGTTCGTTAGTTCGCGAGCAAGCTCGTTTGTGGGCTCGAGAGCTAGTTCGTAAAAATTAAGCTAATGTACTTATAGTTAATTCCTAATTTTATAGTTATACTTATAAAAAATATAAAATTATATAATTAAAATCACGCATTTGTATATATGTAATTAATTAATCTTAGTAGGTATATTATAATTTTAAGAACTTATAGCTCATTTTTAATTAAATAATGATTAGTAACATATTTATTGAATTCCTTTGGACTCAATTAAGCTCGCAAGAGGTTCGAGTAAGCTCGCGAGTCATTCATATATTCGATAAATTAAGTTCGAACTCGTATCGACAGTTAATGAACCAAACTCAAACTCTTAGATATTTGGTTCAGCTCGGTTCGTGTACATCTCTAACTGTAGATGTCAAATCAATGTTGGAAAATGTTAGTGAATGTAATGTTATATTGTAGGTAGTGATGTAATAATATAGGTAGCTTTTATAGTATAATATTGTATTTGATTGATAAATTTGAATTTAAACCTCAAAACAAACAAGAATTGAGTATTTAACATTCGAAGTTCATCCGAGCCAAGCAGAAAACAAACATTATTTTAGTGTTCATGCCTAAAAGTATTACATGTTATGTGTAAAGGTATTATAATGAAAATGTATTAATATTTATGCTTAAATTGTGCTACACAACCTAAGATTGCACTATATATCTCGTGTAAAGGAAACTTTGTCTTCGATAATAGCAACACCATCTAGTTTTGGTACGTAGTGGAACTAGGGGCGGATCCAACACTGAAAAATTAGATATACACAACTATAAAAACGATATATTTTTTTTTTGGAGTCAAGATTTGGCTTTTTTATACAATCCGACTGATGATATATTTTGTCACATCATCCTCGATTTCAGTAAGTTTAAGTTAAAATTATATTGTTTATATCGTAATTATGTATTATGCAGTGACGAAGCTACGTATGGCTCGTATCGGGCTTCAGCCCATGTAAAATTTATAGAACCTTACTTTTAGATGTATAATTTTTATAATTTTTATTATTCAGTACTCTAAATTTTAACTAAGCTCACTCCAGTTAAGTCGCAACTTCACTGAACGCTAATAAATTTTCAATAACTCAGCTCACCTCATTAAAAAATTCTGGATCCGCCCCTGGTATTATGTACTCCCTCCGTCCCGGCCTAATTGTCCAACATTGGCTGGGTACGGAGATTAAGAAAAAACAGATTTTGTGGAATCTTTGACTTTTTTAAAGGTGAAGATTGAGGGTGGATATTTTGAGAGTGGAGATTGTGAGAGAATTTGTTATTTATGGGCTTGGACAATTAGCTTGGATAAACAAATATGACAAGTTGGACAATTAGGTCGGAATGAAGGAAGTATATCTCAATTTCCAAACCCAATATTGAAATCATTATCACTCCTCCGTATGTATATACTCCCTCCATTCCGATTAAATTTGCAACCCTGATCGGGCATGGATGTTAAGAAAAAACAGATTTTATTTTTCCTTTGATTTTTTTAAAGGTGGAGATTAATGATTCAGATTTTGAAGGTTAAAATTTTAAGAATTAGTTTCCATTATTGAACTGCAAAATTAATTGGGGCGAACCGATGAAATAAGTAGACAAATTTAACTGGATCGGAGGTAGTATATTGGAAGAAGGGATTATATGCATAGCTAAGTACAGCTAATGTTAATTTTGACAGTCTAACTATGAGGGGTTAGATTGTCATAACGACGTGTAAGTCTCAACTCTTTGACAAATCGTGAACTGGATCATCAATTTGTGGCCCAATCCAATAGGGCCCATTTATTTGATTATTGTTGATAAACCTTTTGATAAAGAATTCATACCATCTAATTAATTACTATAATTAATTAGGACCTTCCCTTTTTCCCTGTCATTTCTGCCTAACCACCAAATTATCTTGTCCTTTATCTAAATACATATTTAATACATACTCCCCATCTCGTTCTAACTTGTCTACTTTGATCGGATATGAAGATTAAGAAAAAAATAGATTTTATGGAATCTTTGATTTTTTTAAAGGTGGAGATTGAAGGTGGAGATTGTAAAAAAAAATTGTCATTTATGGGCTGACAAGTTAAATTGGGACAAACCAAAAAGGAAAGTAGGTAAGTTAGAGCGAGACTACTTGTTTAATCTTTAATTGGAATTATCGTTTATATATAATAGAAAAACATACTAAGAAAATAAATTTTACTTTTCTAACACGGAGTTTTTTTAATAAGAGAATCTTATTACTCAACACTCTTGACGAATAAGATTTATGTACCAAACAATACGCAACATTATTACAATCTCTAAACATGAGAAATTGTGTAAAATCACGTCCATATGAGAGCCTCTTAGTCTCTCGTACACAATAATTCAAAGAACTCATTTGCATAGTGACTACATGCACAACAAGTAAGGAATCCGTAAAGTCACTCACCTTCATAGCCGAAAAAATTATAGGCCGCATAAAGCTTGGAAGATTAGGAAGACTCATCTAAAACAGAGATCGATGTCGTACAAGGCGTGAAAAGACGAAGAAAAATCTCACAAAGACAAATCTAAGGAGAGAAAAAATAAAAAATAAACGAAAAGAAACAAAAGGAAAATAAATAATCAATAACATATTAAAAATATTTCCGATTCTTCTATAATTCGAGGATGAGGGAAGAAGGAGGAAGATAACAAAACTTTCAGGTTATTGAGAGGATCAAAGACTAGGATTTTTCTTACACAATTGTATTTAAGTAAGGTCTGATACATTCATTTTTTTACTAAATGCCAAAATTTAATAAAAAGACTACTAAAATTCAACGAGTTGACAGAGGACAAACACTTAAATAAAACTGTATAACGGATTCATAAATGTAAGAGGGGTGTTACTTTGATCATAAAATGTTTTATTTTATGTAAAACTATGTAACATTTTTTACATAAAAAGAATAGTTTTATGTGATAAAGGTGGACCTCGTATAATAGAAAACAGTCTTATGTTACTCAACGAAGACTACCACTCTATAACTTAATATCTAGTCGTTTCTTTTTCTTTTTTTTGTAATAAAATAATTTTCAAAAAAAAAAAAAAAAGGTGAGAACTCAAGTTCTATATTTCCATTTTGACTCTAAAAAACAAGATATTTTTTAATCAACTCATTATCTAAAACCAACTACTTATAAGTTATAAGCAACTTCATAATTTTCTCATGCAACTAATTAGTTAGTGATTAATCCTTAATTTATCAGCAATTTTACTAGTAAGAAAGTGAAAGAACAACTAAAAGTTGACCATTAATATACACTCATGTTTAGCTAAAATTTGAAGCCCTACTTATTATTTTATCATTATGCAAGTTATATATATATATATATATCATGGTTGCAGAAGACGAAAAGCGGAGGCGGAGCGGTTTGGGTTCGCCTAGCGGTGCCGCCTAGAGAATTCCTCTTTTTATTTTTCAAATTTAATTTTTACATGTCTAATTTAAAGATTTATACTTAAAGTAAACCAAATTTTACTACAAAGGTTCATATAGTTAATTAATTATGCTAGATGGAATAAAAAGAGAGGCGACGGAGGAACTCAAATTGCGGGGGAGAGGATTTTAACTTTTGTTTCATTTTTTTCTGTCAGTGGAATGAGGAGAGTGAGTGTTTTAACTTTTAAGCTTTAACTTTTTATTTTAATAAATTGTTTCAAGTTCAAAAAACGACGGCATTTTCAATAAAGAGTAATATTAAAAAAGTAATAATAATAAAAAAATGGCCAGGTCGGCCTAGCACCGCCTAGGCCCAAAAACGCTTAAGGAGTGCGATTTGAACGAAAGTGAAACGGATTGACAGTGTCTAGACACTAGGCGGCCGCTTATACCGTCTTTTGCATCCATGATATATATAAACATGACATAGAATAACTATACGAGACAAAGTACGCATGTATATACCTTTATGCTGAAAATAATTGCGTGATAAAATATTACTCGTCCGTCTCATAATAAAAGTTCTGCTTGAAAAAGTATAATTGCAAAAGAATTATTTAAAATTCAGTAATTCGCATTTGGACAACTCGATTTGAGCTTGGTTCGCTTAGAATTTAGTAGAACAACTAAAGGTTCGACTCGAGTCGATTCATTAACAATCCTATCTATTATGTAGACGGACATGAATTGAAACTAATCGAAAAGTCAAATAGGTGAACATTAATTGAAACTAATCGGAAATTCAGGAATCCTATTGAAATTGGAGTAGATACATTTTGGTTTATCTGAAACTTTATAACATTGTCACCAACTACACCAACCAATTATGATGTGTATGTTATTTTAACCCATGAAGTGGTTATCCAAAAGAATAAAGCTTTATTTCTTACCAAACCCCATAATCACTTATATATATATATAAAAATAAATATAGTGTGATTTTTGGTAGGAGAATGGAATATAGGAGATTCTAGTCTTAGTTGGAATTTTGTCTCTCACACACACATATATAATAAAATTATTTACTTAATTAAGATATCCGTAATATATAAAATATATGTGGGTGGGTGGATAAAAATGTCAAGAGTCATCGCTGAAATCGATCGATGTTATAAAAGACGCTAGTCGAAAAATATATTAGAATCTAGCTTCTAGTTAGGAATTAGGTAGGATCAAGGTCCACAAGAAATTAAGCGAGTTGAGTAGACAGTTTAAGTAGAACCTAATTAGATATAGACGAGAACTTTTGAGAAATAGCCTAAAATTATAATTCTAAATTGCGTTGTTAGCAAAGAGAACGTTCGGCAAAAAATTCATGTCCAAGCTCGATTTAACGCTCGTTCAAACACATTTATTTATGTTCGTTTAATAATGAACGAAGCTTGAACAATGAATGACTCGTGAATATTTGCAACTCATTTAAAATGAGCATGAAATTATCGTTGAAAGAATAAAACTCAAGAGTTTCTGCAAAACTACAATAATATTTCATATTTGTGTTTACAAATACAAAATATTAACAAACTTGTGTTGTTAATGTTTGCGAATATTAACGAACACTAAATTAACAAACTCGATTCGATCTCAGCAATTCCTCTTAAAATTTAACAAACATTACTTAAACAACTTAAAGCTCGACTCGACTCGACTCGACTCGGTTATTTTCTCCAACAGCCCTACTACTAAATAATGCAGTTATGAAACAAAAGACGGCGTGCAAGTTCAATAATATGAAGCAAATGGAATGCCTAAATACCTATATTAATATTTAAAAATATGTATAATGGAATCTTCAACCCTAAGTGAAGCATCGATCATGGGCCCCACAATAAAAAAATGTTCAACGACATGTAGGCCATCATATATCTGTTTTTCCTATATTAGATTATGTGTTTATGATTTAATCACACTTTCTGGAATTTTTTATTTTTATTTTTTGTTAGGAACCTTCTCAAGTAATTGAAAAAATTAAACTAATAATTCGTTGGAAAGCTCTACAATTATGAGGTCAGTGGACGGCTAAATTTTAAATTCAACTACTCAATCACTCTCCCGCAAAAATTCTCGATTAGCTCCGATTACTCTTCATTTAGATGCTATACTCTTATTGATTGCTTATATTTATTTTTTGATTTCTTTCCGTCTAACTACGTCTATACTCCGTTTAGTCCTGCCTAGATTCCGATTAATCGTTAGGTCTCAGTCCACCGTCTAACTAACATCTAGCGACTTTTACAACCTTGCTCAATCATCAATATGAGCTCTGTTCCTAATAGTTTGTCTAATTTCAAGATGATAAATGTGATATTGGAAAAAGGTATGTTAGCGCTTGTTCAAAAATTTTTTTGCATGTTTTGAAATTTTAATTTTAGTTTATTATATTTAAGGAAAATGTTTAATTTAAGACACTAGATGCCGGCGGTCACTAATTGTGTCGAAAAATGCGTACTGACCCAATAAATTGTGGATTTCAAGTAAAAAAAGAACGTGACAGTTATAAATCCAGGTGTACATGCTAAGTAATTAAATAAACACACAAATTAAAAAATATAAAATATAAAACCATATCAGCGTTAGACTTTCTGAAAACAACTCGCCGTTTTGCATTTATTTAATTGATTACATGTACACTTGGATTCATAACTTTTATAGTAGCTATTTGACCGAAAAATCCCAATTTATTGGGTTACTAGTTGCTGGCGTCTAGTGTCCATAAATTGAACATTTTTCAAAACACAGTAGTCTAAAATTAAAATTTCAAAACATGTAGAATTTTATAGACAAATCCTAACATACAGGTCTGAAAATGAATTTTCCTTTTTCTAACATATTAACAACAATTTTCATTTACAATACTCCTTTTTAACATGGGAAATTTTGGAAGATTAGAGGCAATTATACTTTGAATACCTAAAAGTGGAAATTATTTTAAGACCAACTACGACAATTATTTTTGAAAGAAAAAATGAACGTATATTTACATTTGACAATAAAATGGTTTGGCATCAACCTAACTATCCAGGTGGTTTTGGTAGTAATTTTTGGGCCTGCTCGAGTCCATATCTTCACATTGGTATGATATTGTCCGTTTTGGACTCATATCAACGTTTTTTATTTAGACTTTGTTGGACAATCCACTTACACAATACTCATGTGGAAAGCGACCGTATCATTTATTTTGGTGTTAGATATGATTTTTTATAATTTTTAGCTATTCAGACCATGACTTAGCACGACGCTCTCAACCGTTTATGATAACATTTCCATTAACTTTTCACCAAAGGCGGTTCGTTTGTTTCTTTGGAAGCACCCATGCTGCTACTTTTTCCTTATCCCGATGACAGTCCCGTCCGTCGATGTCTATTAACTATGCCACATAGATTTATTTTCTCCCATCGGATATCTGTTAACTTATGCTACAAAGATTAATTTTCTCATTGCTACCCCGTTGGCTAGCTAACCATCCGTCAATGTCAATTCGTGCTTCTCATAGGACGGTAGCACTGTTCTTGTTCCACCGAGGCTAGCTAGCCATCTGTAGATGTCAATCTCATCTTGCTTCTCATAGGACGGCACTGCCGTTCTTGTTCCACCGATGACAATCCCATCCTCCTCATAGGAGTACCGTTCATGTTCCGTCGATGACAATCCCATTCGATTTCTCACATGATGACAGTACTGTTCTCGTTCAGCCGATGACAATCTCATCGTATAATTGTTAGTTCCAGTTTCCTTTTATTTTTCCTTACCCGTCACCCCATGACACAGAAATTTTTTATTTTTTTGCTTCATGACACGAAAGAAATTTCTCTTTATTTTTTTTTACCCGTCAATCCGTGTGAAATTTATTTTCTTGCTCATTGCTGACTTGTGAGGATATGAAGAAAATATTTCTTTATGAACATCAATGATACAATTTTAGCCCAGATATTTTGTATTTGGTATGGACTAGGCTTTTCATTCTTTGTTTATTCTCTATAGAAGTAATTTATTTAATTTTTTTTGTCCCGTCCGATGAGTGCGTACAAAATTGTCTGGCAATAACAAATTAAAGTTTCCGATTAATGAATTAATGAATATATATCAATATATTATACATGTGAGCTGTTAAGATGAGTCGGACTTCTGTATAGGGGTGGCAATTCGGGTCATCAAATCAGATTTGTGTTCGAATTCGGATTAATTCAGGTTATATATTAAAAATAATTTCATATTATTATTATTCCCTCCGTCCCGGCTTAACCTGCCTATGTTGACCGGGCACGGAGGTTAAGAAAAAATAAATTTTGTGGAATCTTTGATTTTTTCAAAGGTGGAGATTTTGACGGTGGAAATTGTGTGAGAAATTTGCCATTTATGAGCTGACAGGTTAAGTTGGGCCGGAGGGAGTACATTTTAAGAAAAAATATTAATTTCGAGTCGATTCGAGTCAAAATCGGGTCAATCGAATCGTGTCGAGTTGTTTGGGAGTTTTCCTCAATAAATTTGTGTCGCGTTCGTCGGATCAATCGAGTCGGGTTAGAGATTTTCGCCCCTACTTCTGTATCACATTCGTATGATATTACATAGACGTGGCAAAATTAGTGGAGCATGCTGCATGCCCAAATTTTAGGCGGTAAATACCGTAGGAATGGTAGTTAGAAGTATCTTTGAGCCAACCAGGCCCAATCCAATGAGCCCAGTAAATTATTATATCTCAGGGATGAGTCGAGCTTGGCTCATCATTTTTAACCCAATCAAATTTTCGTCTGGCCTATCCGACATATTGCCGAACCAGACCGCCTGAATTAACATCTCTCGCGGAATTACTCTAAATGAAATGAAATCCCATTACAAAAAGGAACAGAATTTGAGAAATTAATAAAGCTTAGATTATCAAAGAAACCAACAGGCAATGAGCAACAAGATGATGATTTTATTGACTGTATCTTCATCTTCCTCATGGAAGAGGCATACGATGTAACAAATCATAATCGAAAAATCGCGCATCGTATATGTACAGCTTTCGGATATCTGCTGAATATTCAGACAACGGACAGTTTCGCGAGTGTTAGTGCCAATACTCTTACCCCATTTGCAACATCTTCAGGGGCTGCAAATTCTTCAGGCTTATGGCTATATCCTGTCCATGGAAAAGAAAATTATTCAGTTCTCTAATTATCTTTCTCCCATTTTAAAAAGAGAAACCAAATGAAAAAAGGTTTAACTACGTAAAAATTCGCGATCTTTTGGTCAATTATCATTCGCAACATGATTTTTCAAACATAATTTAGAATGCCTCACCCTTATAACTTTTACAACTCGATGCACCCGGACAAGTTCTAGACCCCAATTTCCAACAAGAGGGCTGGAACCGGGGTTCTTGGTCCACCTAGTTGCAGACACGTAACTATACAATAGTTTTGAATCCTCTAAGTAAATGAAAATGATGACATTATATGATTAGGTTTCATGATATGGTGACGTCGTTTTCATTTAATTTGAAGTTAAAAAAAAGTCATACAATTACACTGTCTTTAACTAGGCAAAGCTAGCTCCATGTCAACAACTGGAATTCAAACCTGGCCATGTGCATCGAATTGAAAAAAAAAAAATTAAAACATTTAAAGGTTATGTGCTTTTATGTCACAATTGAAATGTCATATTGCAAACAATAATTGACTAAAAGGTCGTGAATATTTATTTGATTAGGAAAAGAAAAAAGGGATCTTGAATTCGCGTATAGAAATTGTTAACAGTACCTTTGTAGCATGGAATGAAAATCATGCTCATTGGAGATATTCTGCAAAGATTCACAGTGAAGGTTACTCAATATATTTTGTAGAAATTATTTTCTGGGTGGACTAATGATTCTATAAGAGGTTGCGTTTGGATTGAGGGGCTCGATAGCAGTGGATTCCAAATCCACCCTCGAAATTTTATTCAAAACTGAAGTGATGGATTTCTCATATCAATTCAAACAACAACTAGTGGACTCATCTGAATTTTCAAACCATCATCAATTCCTCCAATCCAAACGCAACCTATAGAATGTTACATACAAATTACCTGGCCATGAATAAGGAATCATGATAGGCTCTGCTGATCATCTTCTTGTAAGATAAGTTAAGTTCTTGACAAGCTGATTCGGTTGCTTTGATGAGCGACTCATCGGAGAGTGCAGGTGGATCTTGATTCACAATTTTAAACTCCGAGAGCTTCACACCCCGGTTTTTGGAGATGGTAAGAGCAGATTGATGGATCTTCTCAATTACAATATTTCTCCTTTTCTCATCTATGTCACGAGTATCTGCAGCAGACACATAGAAATAAGACGAGAAATACTGAGTTGAGACTGGAGTCTGTTTTTTCAAAACGTAATAAAAACATCATACCAATTTCAACATGGGCTTTGCTCGGAATGCTGTTTATTGCTCCCGGATGCAGTTCCAGAATACCTTAAAGCGTTTCACGAAATTATGAGATTGAACACAGAAACATATATAGAGAAAATATAAACATGAGATGATATACTTCATGGGGCACTATCCATCTAGCATGTGAAAGAGAACTTCTAACTCAGACGAACGCGCAGAGGACTATGCTACTTACCAACTGTTCCAACAGTGTCAACTGATCCAGATTCTAATACATGTTTCTCCACAGCAAGTGCTAATTCCGCAGCTGCCAGTCCTGCATCATTTCTGATCCAAATGATTCATTCATGAGTCCGTTATTAAGGATGCAAGTAGAAGTGGCAAAATCGACCCAGCCTAGTAGGCTAACCCAGCCCACCCGAAATTTTAGACGAGCTTGGCCACAGGAATCCTAGCCCGAAGTATCATTGGGCCCAATAGGCCTGAATGGCCGCTGGCTGGCCCGACAATCTTAGTCTATTTTAGGGGGATGGGTTGTGCTCACCAAGATCTAGCTCAATGATTTTTTTGTCCAGCCCGACCCGACATAGTGTTGGCCCAGCAGACCGGGCGATCCGTGCCACCCCTATCGGCAAGCATATATATATATATTGTTTTTACCTCTTGGGCATCAAAACAGCTCCGGCGTGGCCTCCATTGCCTTCAAAATCCACTTTGATGCTTGCTGGAGCAGCAATGGCAGTGACAACGCCAATTGATATTGCTACAGAAATATGTACAAAATTAAATACCAATGGATGGAAAAGATTCAACTTTCACTTATTTTTATCATGATGAGTCACTATAGAATGATAAGAAATATCTAACCTTCCTCTTCCAACATTGGACCTTGCTCTATATGCAATTCAACGAAAGCAGAATAGCTTCCTTGTTCCAGAAACACGCTCGACAAGTCCTCATTGTTTGCATATCCAGCAAATTTAGCAGCATCAGAAAAGGATATATTCTGACCGTCCACTGTTGTCTTTAGAAGTTCTGCCAGTTCTTTACTTCCAGCTAATAAGCGGCTGTCAATTTCGCATGACTTTCAGACACATGCGGAGCTAGAAATGAACGTGAAAAGAAGAGAGATAGAGAGAGAAGAAAATATATTCACAAGCCGTCTTAAAAAAAATGAGGTCCTGACCTTCCCAAACAGCTAATTCCGAATCTTGTAGGCTCTTCTGATGTAAACATGATCACCTCCAGAGATCTCTTAGGCTTAAAGCCCGACCTGCCGAAATAAATTTGTTATTAAAAAAAATTAGGGGTACCTGAAAACTCTAAATCAACTCCCATTATCAGAAACCGTAAAACAAAATTGATGAGAATCAATCTCTCAATAACACAGTGCTTCTAGTTTCACATCTGAGTCAGGAACATTTTGATTTTGCTTACACATCTATGCGCCAAACTCTAACAACAGACGAACGTTGAATTTATAAACAATTTACACATACTTTTGGACAGAATCAATCACATCCACCAACAACCTTAAAAAGCAACGATAAGTGTGAAAATCCCAATTTCACATGGTTCTTTGCTTTCCACTTCTTATCCAAAGAAGGCCCAAATCATGTTTATGGATGCAAATAATCTCATTCAACATGGATGAACTGCATTTTGCAAATCTAATTTTACTTTGCTGTTAGAACTTGGGGTTATTGAAATTTCGATGTTTTTCTGAGATATCCTGATCATGAACATTGTTTGAAATGCAGAAAAACACGAAAAAAGGACAATTTTCCACAAACTGAAATTAGATTTAAACCATCAGTATACCTCTTTAATACATTAATGGCTTCAATAGCACCCAAGACGCCAACTACTCCATCGTATTTCCCAGAGTATGGTATAGCGTCTATATGAGAACCTGTAGAAACCGAAGCCAGCTCTGGCTCAGAGCCAACCCTGTGAAAAGTTAATCCGATACAGTTTGAGACGATGGAATATTGAAACGGAAACCAATTAAATTGTTAAGCCAAAACCAACAACAATTGGAAGTTAAAACATAGTATGCCTCAACCAGCACCCTAAATTACACTACAAAAATCCAATTTGGGCACGATAATTCTGTACGTGCAAAAGTTGTTCGAAAATGACATTCAATCAACATGAGTTTATAACTCACCATCGACCAAAAATGTTCCCAACAGCATCCTCTCTGACAGAGAGACCGGAAAGGCCCATTAATTTTTTGATGTACCTGCGTGTTAATGCAGCATGAAACTTGGGAACAAACAAAGCAAACGTTGAACTTCAGCTTAAATGAGTTCAGGACTTACGTTCTTGCTATTACATCTTTCTCACTGTAAAGTATCCTTGTAACTGAAGGAGCAGGTGCATCAGAAAATGTTGATAGCTCATCAATCTAGAATATAAAAAATCTTCATGTCATATAACTAATTCAATCTAGATTAGAACACCTGGAGTAAATATGTGGCAATCAAACACTAAAAAGCTTCAATAGATAACCAACAGTTCAGATGACCATGTAAGAAAGCTGCAAAATAATTCATTCTACAATACTTGACCATTGACAAACAGTATGATAGTTGATCAGTCTAATGTAGAAAATTATTTAAAAATCAAGCACCATAGATTGAAAAACCTAAACTCCAATCTAGATAGGAGCTTAGTTTTCATTTATGAATAATTGAAATAACTATTATCATTGAATTAGAAACATTGTAGTTCACAGTTGCTAAGATCTCCCATGGAGGTAAAAATAAAACCAAGTTACTCGATTCGAGACCGTTTGTTTGAAGCTCGTCTCAACTATGCTTGATTAAACATATTAAACAAGCTTGAACATACTTTTACCCTTGATAAAATCCAAACCTCGATTCCAACTCGATAAGTATAAAACGAGCTTGACTCGTGTTTGGCTCAACTAAAGCTCATTCAATTAATAATCAAACAAGCTCAAACATATAACCAGAAGCTCGAAAATATTGCAAATAAGTTTGAACAACACTGCACTCAGCTCGACTCTATTCATTTAGAGCCCTAACTTTAAACATAAGACAACACCTCAATTCACAATTCCTTGAAACTACCTATGTCTTTTAATCAAATCCATCGTCCCAAGCAACAATCCTCTAACCATAACAAATAAATGGAAAATGAGTTTGTTAAAGAGATAATAAAATATACGGATTCCTGAGGAAAACCTGTCTCTGCAGAGTTTCAGTGTCCACCGAAAGTGGAGATAACGAATCGTGAAAGTGTGGCTCGTGAATTTGGTATCCAGAAAACTCCTCCATAGTTCTGATTGTACTGTCGTATGCATCTTTCTGAGATGAGATTACAGCAAAAAACGAGAAGAAGCAAAGAGAGAGAGAGAGAGGAGAGAGAGCCATTATGTTCTGGTTTTTGAACAAATTTTTGGTACTAAATCTGTTTTGTGTTGGAGAATAAATAATTGTTCACGAGTAGGAATTTGTGCGGGATGCGTCAGTGTTGCACTGTCGCGTTTGTCGCTAGTAAATACCCCTTCCGTCCCGGCATAACTTGCACACTTTTTTTGGGGGGTATCCCGAAATAATTTACATATTTTTAAAAATAGAATTTTTCTTACAATTTTCACCCTTAAAATCTTCACTCCTATTATGCACATTTGAAAAAGTCAATTAAAAAGTAAAAAACAGCTATTTCTTATTGCACGTACCGGGAGAAATGTGCAAATTATCTCAGAGTAATAATACAATATTTTCCCATCAAAATAAAAATACTAATACTAATAATAATAATAATAATAATAATGCTACTTAATTTAATAACAAAACCGTGCAAGAATAGTAAATTGAACATTTTTCCGCTCAAAATACCTTGCTAATTTTCGAAAGACATTTTCTTCTAAGTGTGATGATAAAATATGTTTTTGACTCTATAATTGACTGTAATGTTTGCCAAAATTATCAAAATTCGGTCCCTTAAATTCAGCTTCTAATCTAATCACAACTAAAATATATGTTATTATAATTTGTAAATCATTACAAAAGGAATCTCAAACACGATCTTTCAAAAATAGTAAACATATGTCAATTAGTGTAATATTTAATGTCATTCAACTTCCAGTCTAATCACAATTATGTAAAGAAACTCATACAAATCTTCCAAAAATAGCAAAAAAAATTAGCCAAAATCATACGATTCGGCTGCCTAGACATCGTCAATCCAGTTTATGACCCAACTAAACATTAAAAAAAATCATGTTAAAATAAACATTTATTTAATATTATTTATTTAACAAAAAATAATTTTTTTAATTATTTGATCTTAAATTTTCATTTTAAAATAAACATATATTTCAAATAGCGCATCGCATGACGGGATGATTTTAATAATAATAGTAATCCTTATTTAATACTCTCTCCGTCTTAATTATATAGGCTTGTTGCCTTTTACACAACGATTAAGAAAAAAATATGTATGTTTGTCCTTCTTAGTTGAATTTGAGGGGTCAATGTTGAGAATAGTGAATTGTAAATTGAATTTTATGAGGACGATGGGGTGATTTTAAAAAATGAAAGGGAAAATGGAGTCTATTTTCCTCCAAAATGTTCTATTTGCCTCTTCTTTGATCCTACGTGCCACATAAGTTGTTTATCGATTGTTTAATCGGGTATAACAGCTCAGAGTATAAAGAGGACAACTTTTTTCAAGTTACATAGCATTTTATGTAACTGCAAAAGTTAGAGAATATTTTATGCAAATAAGTAAAATTACAAGATTTTTGGTACAATTTTCTCGATTGTTCATACTTATATACTGGATATTATCCACTAGAATGGAGTGAATGGATTTGGTGTAATATTATCTTGCAAATATTGAAACACGCAGTAAATATTTAAGTACAATAAATATTGCGTCTAGTAAAACTTTATACCACGAAGAAAACGAGCCCTAGTGTATAATGGGTAGTCGAACCTAATAATAGTATACATCCTTTTTTGAAAAAGGATATATCCTCATGGAGAAAGAGATATATTTAGTTTTATTTTATTTATTAGGATAAATATTGATTTATTTAACTTGATATCTTTTGATTTATTTTCTTATTTAGATTAGAATTAATAATATTTTTTGATTTGTTTCATTCGAATTAGTTTCTTGGCCCAACTAAACTTTTTACTTCCTCCGTCTCATTTTATTTTGTACATATTTTTTAAACGATTGTTTCATCTTATCTTGTACAGTTAAAAAAAAAAAAGTTATAACATAATCTCTATCCTCAAAATCTCCACTCTCAATCCACATCTAAAAAGTCAACAAACAATCAAAAACATAAGTATTTTTTTTTTAAATATCTGTGCCGACCTTTTTGTGCAAGATAAGCGGGAACGGAGGAAGTATATTACATTGAATTTTCCGACAAGGAAAAAAAAAAACTACAAAACTCATACTAATATTTTAATAAGTTTTTATTTGTATACATCACTTGCAATCCGGCAATGGCGCGCCACACAAGCACCTATTGTGAAAATACGAAGTCGCCGCCATTTCCTGCAACCGGCCGCCCACCGGAATCCGGCCACACAGCCTGTTATAGCTCACATTCACGAACAGGGAACCCAAGTCCGTCAGTCCCTGCGGCAACATCCCGTAGATCCTATTATGGTTCAAATCCAACGTTGTTAAGCTCGCCGGAAACTCCACATTGGACAGATCGAACTGCAATTCATTCCTCGAAAAATCAGCAATCTGTAACGTCTTATTCTTCGCAAACAAAAACGATACATCGCCTTCAAGCCTGTTTCTCTGCAGCTCCAACAGAGTGACATTTAAGCCGCCTAAAGCTGCCGGAACCCTACCGGATAGCTGATTGTGCGATAATTACAAGTACTGAAAATTAGGGCTAAAATCACCGAACGATTCAGGTATGTTACCTGTGAGTCGGTTCCGATCTAACCTCAGCGCGTAGAGATTCCTGAGTTGGACGAGTGAAGGGGGAATTGAGTCGGTAAAACTGTTGAACGATAAATCGAGGGATGTGAGGTTTTTGAGCTGGCTGAGGAAGGACGGGATAGGGCCGGAGATGTTAGTCGAGCTGATTGTGAGCGATTTGAGGTTCGTGAGGTTGACAATGGCGGGGGGAATTGTGCCGGTGAGATTGGTGATTTTGTGGAAGGTTAGGGATTCGAGGTAGGGAAGGTCGGCAATGGCGGCGGGAATTTGGCCGGAGACGTTGGCAGAGAAGAGGTGGAGGTTGTTGATCCGGTTGGTTTTCCGGTCGCATTCGACGACGTACCAGTAGCAGCAGTCGGTGGTGGGATCCCATGAGGCTAGATGGTAGGGGTTGTTGAAGGCGGCTTTGATTTTGAGGAGGGCTTTTTTGTCATTTGGGTTGCATCTTACTGAGTGAGTGAGTTGTGGATGAGAGAGAAAGGTGAGGAGAGAGAGAATTGAGAGAAGTGTTATCTTCTTCATCGTGGAAAGGTTATTGATTGGTGGAGAGAGTATGATATATAGTATACTCCATCATTCCGGCTTAAGTTTCCTACTTTGATCGGACACGGAGGTTAAGAAAAAACAAATTTTATGGATTATTTTATTTTTTCAAAGGTGGAGATTGAAGGTAGAGATTTTGAGGGTGGAGATTGTGAGAGAAATTTATCATTTATGAACTGGAAAATTAAGTTGGGTCAAACCGAAAGTAGGAAAGTTAGAGCGGGACGAAGGTAGTATATATATATATATATTCACCCGTTGATGTGTCGACATAGAATAATACTGGCTACGAGCTTATATAGTCTTAATCTTTTATTACAATATGCACTCGTTTATTTTGGGTGTTTTATTTTCCCAATAAATCTCAGTCTAAAGGATTATGAAACCTAATCTAAATGATTAAATCAGTCCTAGGGAGAAGGTGGGTTCAATAATGAGCCCAATAGTCCCAAATTGTACACATAATCCCGGGTATGTGAGATTGACCCGTTTTATGAAAATAAGAAAGTAAACATTGGTTTATGTAGGATAAATAGTCTCAATCACACCTAATTGCCAAAGTAAACATGCCCTATGATGTTTTATGATGTATGTCTAACATTCGTGTAACCAATGTTCTAGAATGCGTTATGCATTAGTTAGACGGACGTCTAATTGAAAGTCTAAACGGGAAAAATAAGGCTTGAACTGGATTAAGAAGAAAGAAATGGGGGAAATTAGATGCGGTCAAGTGTCGTCTAACATCTAATTGGGTATAGTCGACGAGAGAGTACCTTAGTGACTTCATGTACTTTTTGGTGATATTGTGGCTGTCGATGGATTTAGGCCTTGTCCACAATGTTCTAATTTGCTTTCTCTTCCCGATCAATTTAGACTAGAACTGACAATTTGCAAAAGTCTCCAACTAACTTCGATTAATCTTCGTTTAGACGTTATGTTTTTATTGACTGTCTATATTTATTTTCCTATTCGCTCTGTCTAACCACGTTTTATGCTCCGATCAACTCCGTCTAATTCTCAACTAGTCGCTAAACCTCAATACACTGCATAACTGACGCCTAACAACTTTTACAATCTCAATTTTACCATATTAGACAGGCTCGGGATATGAGAGACGTTATTCCCTACTTTTTCAGCATTGTCTGCATTTCACTGAATGTACGATACATAAGCAACAAGATGCAAAATAATTGTTTTTTTCCAGACGTGACATGGAGTATGTTCCTCACCTAATGGACGGACACGCAGCTCAACTTGCCAATTCTACCTCTATTCTAGTTCCGTATATGCATTAGACCTTAATCTAACGCGTAATTAGTATCTAGGTTATTTTAAAATATACTATATTATATAGTGGATGAATTTAAATAGTCTGGATCTTCTATTTCAAAATAATATATTAATTATCTGGTATTATATTATCTAAATTGAGTGTGATTCAGTGGAGGGAGTACTGGGGTAGGAGATAGGGTTTAGGGTTTGTTCAAATTTGAATAAGAAGAGTATGCGTAATTGACTCTGTCTCGTTCATTTGTGCTTTTGGACTCAACTTTGAAACTCAACAAATTTTCTTTCGGCTGATCTTATCTTCAAAGTGTAATATTTAACGGCGGAAATGTTCTTATATCCACGGTCGATACAAGTTAATATGTTTATCGTTGATGTGTGAAGATCTTATCCCTAAATGTAAAATACGCAGTCGTACTATTATTAACGGTGTTCCAATAGATCTAATTTCCATTCAAGGCTAGTAGAGGTTGTAACACCAATTGGCCTGATTTGACTGAGATTTGCGTCGAATTGGATTCGGAATATCATTAGGTGTAATATACTCATCCAATGAGCCAATGACATGACGTGTCGCTGGTTGATCCGATAAATTTCAACGTATTTCAAGGGGGTGGACTTAATTTGGCTCATCATTTCCAATCCAATGAAATTTCGACCCAATCTGATGAACCACCCAGAGGCTCGAGCCAGACCGAACTGTCTGCATCGCTGCTTTATTGGCCAATAGTCTAATACTACACGACATAAGCTAAAATATCCACTCTTTTCCGCCCTAAATAAACTTTTTTTTTTTTAGAATAACTTATTAAACTAAATTAATCAAATTATATGTAATAAATCTTTGGCGAGAAGTATAAAAAAGGGCTTTGTGATTACCCAAATCGGGAACATAAGAAACAAGACAATGTTGTTTGGGCTACACTTTGAGCACTTTACTAATTGGATCCAGATGTGAACAGTATGTTAATTGGGCCTGAACATTTTGGGCTTTTGTAAACTTATGGGCTGGCAACAGAATACATGGAAACTAGACTAACTGGATATTTTTTTTATGCATTTCACAATGTTCTAAAAGACGTTACATGTTAGGCGCTAGTCAGACAGTAGAATAGAATCTAACATCTAATTAGGATTTAGGCGAATTAATTGGATTTAAGCGAAGTTAGGCAGAGAAAAATCAAGAAAAACCTATAGGTGGTCAATGATCGTCTAGCGCCTAAACTGGATATAATCGAAGGTAGACAGAGAATTTTAGAATAGAGGCATTTTTGGTGGACTGACCTAGAAAAATGGAACTTCTTGTAAGCCGCTCGATCAAATGCTTAAAAGAAAGTCCCGATCGTTCAATTGGAATTCTGAGTTAGTATTATTTGATGTTCAATGAGGGAAAATTATTTTCTACTCTTACATGCATTGCCTGCATTATCGGATGTATGATACGTGTGTAAAAAAGGTATCCGTCGGACATATGACACGTGTAAAAAAAGATAGAAAAAGTTATTTTTTCTATATATGTGTCGCACATTCAATGAAATGCAGGCAGTACTGTAGGAGTAGAGAAGAAATTCTTAATAAGGAGTATGTCATTATTATATTTTTATTTATTACTTCCTTCGTCCCGAATGAACTTACACAGGCAAGTGGACACACATATTACGAAAAAATATTTTTTAGATTTTGTTGACCTTTTAAAGATGAATTGAGGGTGGAGATTTTTAGGGTAGAGATTGTATTATAACTTTTCACATTAAGAAATGTGTAAGTTTACTTGGGACGGACGAAAATGGAAAATGTGTAAGTTCATTTGGGACGGAGGGAGTATTACAAATGTAAAGTAATTTTAGGTGCGAATCTTTTCATTTTATTTTGCAGACTAATGGTTAAAATAATTTAATAACCTAAGAAAATGTAAAAATATTTAATGCCTTGGCACTATATTGCTAAGGTGCTAATGCCTTGTACTTTAGTCTTTAGCACCTAACACATAATTGTTTTGCAGACACTAAAAAATATATTTGTTTTATAACGAGAGTCGTGTTTTATAAAGATATAACTTTTTGTTTTTGTCAATACGGTGAAGATATAATTTTCTACAAGTTATCAATTTATATACACTTATACAACTTATGTTATTAAATTTAAACTATTCAGTTATATTAATTTATTACGGATTTTTTTAATTTTTCTACTCGAACTAATAAAACGAGAGATTAACATAATCTTTATAGAAGAGTGAGGTGATTGAAGTTATTATTTCAAATTATATATCAATAATTTATAACAAGAAATTCTTGTCTTTTTACATCTTGGAGGATTATTATGTTCGGACATCAATTATTGTCTTTGCCGGCCAACTAAAAATAAATATTTCATATAAAAAAAAAAAACATGAAAAAAATTACACTTCATCAACTATAAATACCTTCTTCATCCAACCATCAAGAAATTAAATTACAAAGGCAAAAGCAGAAGCAAGAATTCATTAGCAATGAGTAGTTGTTCAGGTAAGACAACTGATTAAATTTAGTTTCATGATTTTTTTTACTCCCTTCGTCCCACCTTATCTTGCACATTTTTCTTAAACGGTCGTCGCACCTTATCTTGCACAACTTAAAAAAGGAAAGTTACAATATAATCTCCACCCTCAAAATCTTCACCTCAATCCACATTTGAAAAGTTAACAAACAATTAAAAAACAACGTTCTTAATACTCGTGCCCGACCTTCCCTGTACAAAATAAGTCGGGATGGAGGGAGTAATATTTTTGTTTTGACTATTAGTAATAGTAGATTTAATGATGCAGCTTGCTACGCTTGTAAAAGCGTGTGGGTGGGTAAATTATATCGTGACTCTAATTAGTGTCACTAAGTAATAAAAATAAGCGTCAGTTAGTGTTTGTGGAATTGGTCTTGTTACTGGGTCACAGTTCAATCGATGGTTCAATCGTAAATGATAATTAATTAAATTTTAGAATTATATTATCTTATATTTTCGTAGATCAAAGACTAGAAAATATATTTATAATAAACAAATATACGAGAGTACATAAAATATCTAATATTGTATAATTGATATTTTAAAAATAAAATTTAAAAGTTTTTAAAGAAGGAAACGATTTTTCTAGTTCAACAAGTCCGGTTTTAACAAGTCTAACATTATTTACGATTTTGTACCTTTATCGGATTAGGTCAATGATAGGTTCACGGTTGAACTAGTTGAAACGACTGATCCAATCTGATCCTACAAACAGAGGCGTCGATATACACTATTTTTCTTGTAGTGACTAATGATGTTTTGGTAATGTACAAAGGTAAGAAGTCATGGCCGGAATTGGTCGGGACGGACGGAGAGACGGCGGCGGCCGTTATAGAGGGAGAAAACAGTAAGGTGAATGCAGCCATTGTTGAAGAAGGAAGCTTTGTGAGTGGTGATTTTAGATGTGATCGTGTTCGAGTTTTTGTTGATGACAATGGCATTGTCACTCGAGTGCCTAGGGTTGGATAAAAATGTCACAATTTTCTTACATTTTGATTGTTCTTATGTTATGATTTTTATGGTTTTAATGTTGTAATAAGTTGTGTTTCTTTCGTGTTGTTGTGTTAGTGTCAAAATAAATGATATCCTAACGCAGTTAAGATTTTCTGTTGCAATTACGATATTTAACTATATACGTTGTGTTAAGTGTTTGACTGGACGAAGTCTGCTAGAAGCTCATCCCGAGAAAGTATATATCTTTGATACACATAGTTTAGCCCATGCTAGCCAATGAATGATTGTCGCTACTTACTTAATATAAGTAATTGGCTGACCTTTCATTGTAAGGTTGTCACTCGATCTTTACGCTTCCGTCTAGGTTCTACTTACGGGGCTGCTTACCCCGCCCAAACACCACCCTCCCTTATTGGGTGGGGAGAGGACTTTGAACTTCGCTTTTTCTCACTTTTCTCACATGGGAAGTTTCATATAGTTCCATCGAAATGGGTGTTTACGAATACAAAATAAAGGTAGTACATTTATTTACGTTGTATGGCTATCAATGGAAGACTGTGGAAGAATGACCTGGGGAATATTGTTTTGAGAAGCAGATAAATAATTAGTTTTCAAGGTTAAATCAAAATGGTATAGTTTTATGTGTAGGATACGATTGAGATACTGTAATTTGTACACAGAATCCGAAGTGAATTTTGGTTATTATAGGAGTTGTTATTCCACGTCAGTTTGAGAATAAAGTTTGGGAATTCTTATGTCAATTTAAATTTTTTTTCTCCTAATCTAAGAACAAAGAAAAAACCCTCTCCTTTCCCAACGATGATTCGAACCCAAAACCAAAGATCTAAGTAGCAGATGCTCTATCAGTTGAGCTATCCAACATCATCGTTTCTTATGTCTATTTAAGAAACTAAACTCATTAGCTAGGTTTTTAAGTGTACTAATTAAATGTAACCCTAAAAAATGTACTAATTAAAGGTACAATAATCCTTTCATTTAATTCTTCTTATATTATTTTCTTATATTCTCCGGTATTACGAGTTTGGAGAAGGATCTGAGTCATGAAAGATTTGTATTAGTATTATAAGAACTAGGATTAGAACGGGAGAGAAAATATGTGCGACCATAAATGTTCTTTTTATGTGTGTGTAGCGTGTGTAATTTTGAGTTTGTATGTGAATGTTTTTTTATATATAATTATATTTTGTATAGATATTTTCCATCAAGGATTTATAACAAACCCCCTCCCCCTCCAAAATAATTATAATTATCATTTCATAAATTTAAAGTATAATTTTCACTTATTTTCTATAATTATTCATATTATAAATGATTTTTAAAATGAAAAAATATTAATATGATAGGGAACGCACACATTTTTTATAAAAGATAATATAATAATTACACTTTAGCATTGAACATTTGAGTACTTCTCCGTCCCTTCCTAATTTGCATATTTTTCTTTTTTGGTCATCCCACCTTATTTTGCATACCCCAAAATGGAAAGAAATTTTACAATTTTCACCTTTAAAATTTCCACCCTCAATCTCCACCCTCAATCTCCACATTTGATAAAGTCAACTGAAAAACAAAATCAATTTTTTTTCTTAATACACATGCCGAAGCAAGTTTGTAAATTAGGTCGGGACGGAGAAAGTATTATATAAGTCAATATTTCTAAAGATATTCCAAGTCTTTTTAGCTTACTAAATAAGTGCCGGTCATCGTGCTAAACGTTTACTAGTAGTATAGATATGGATTATTTGGCATTGATCATTTGAATACTAAATAAGTCAAATATCTAAAAATACTTCAAGACCATATTTTAGTCTAAATTATAAATTTCGATCTACTTCGTACTAATATTTTCGTATATTGAAAAATATTTTATATTTTTTAAAATGTAAACCCCAAATTGAGAATAAAATTTAAATATAACTCCCTAACTTAGAAACTCAACATATAGGACCCGAAGTAAGAACTTCCAAAAATCAGACCTGATATTGAGATACTTCCTCCGTCCCACTCTAACTTTCTTACTTTTGATCGAGCACAGAGATTAAGAAAAAATAGATTTTATGGAATCTTTGACTTTTTTAAAGGTGGAAATTGAGGATGGAGATTTTGAGGGTGAAGATTGTGAGAAAAATTTGTCATTTATGGGCTGAAAAATTAAGTTGGGACAAACCAAAAAGGAAAGTTAGAAAATTTAGAATGGGATGGAGGTATATTTTTCAAAGTTTGAACCTTCTAGTGAAATCAACCCCTTTTTTATTATAGATCGGAGAAAAGAAAAAGTGAGTTTTTTGTCCCAACAATTCATCCATGAGCTCTAAATTAAGTGACGGAATTTATAAATAAAATTAAAAATGATGAATTCCATAGGAAGATATATGCATGTATATTGTATAAATGTACTTATGTGGCATTGGTCAAGTAATTTGAATTCAAACAACGAAACTGCAAAGAATTCAACGATATAGATATAATTTCGAATTAGGATGTCATTTTGTTGAATTACTTATATACTACCGTCGTTTTTTTTTGTTATTTTAGCTTATTTGTTTTATTTATAAATAATTGTTATTCTAATCTTTTATCACTTTTTTTTACAATACTAACCTATAGTTATGGAAAATGTTAACAATATATAAAAATAATTTAAAAAAATTAAGGGATTTGAGAAAATTAGTTGAGGATTGATTTGTCAATTTCTTAATTTTTTTATCCAAAGATAAAATAACAACTAAAAAACGGAGATAGTAGTAGATTGAAATAGGGTAAAATATGCAATAATATAACGTGGTTTGACCACTTAGTAAACCTCTAATAATACCATCAAATCGGTTTTTTTTACCCTACCTCTGTGGGTATTACCAGCATGTGTTATACATCTTGGTGTATAGATACATGATGAAGGATTAATATTTTTTTCAGGCAACTTTAACTCGTGCGACTGGTATATATGAGAAATTATACATACATAGAGGCAGGTCGGATCGGATAGGACGGGGGACATGATCCGGCCCGACCCACCCCGTGGACTTGAATTTGGAATTTTTCTTAACTACGACATTAAATTTTTACTTTTATTTTCGATTCTGGACTTACATCTCGAAAATAGGAAACGTTATCTCATATATGGAAGATTTAGTACGTAATAGCTTGTAAAATTCAACATGGAGTATAATATATCGTGCTAAACCTTTTGCATATCGGATATGTATTGTATTTTTCAATACGAAAGCCCTAAATTGAGAATAAAATTCAAAATACAGGTCTCTAATTGAGAAGTTTTTGAAATTCTGACCTTGAAGTAAAAACCTCCAAATTTCAGCCCCTAATTGAGATATTTTCTAAAATTCACATATTCTAATGAAATTTATCCATATTTCATCTGCATAATCTAGATTTTTTCCCCTATTTTTCTTAGAGTGAGTCTTGTGTGTGACGGAATACACTTTTACAAGAAAAAATGATACTTTTACAGAAAAAAGTGACACTTTTACAGACAAAAGTGATATTTTACGACGGTGATACTTTTACAAATAAAAATGATACTTTTGCAACAAAAAGTGATACATTTTCTTATTCAAAAAAGTAATACTTTACAATAAACGTGATATTTTTACTACAAAATGTAATGTTTTTTTTCCATCACACTGTGTGACGGTCTTATATACTACCTCCGTCGTCCGTCCCGCTCTAACTTTCCTACTTTCCTTTTCTATTTGTCCCAACTTAACTTTCCAGCTCATAAATGGCAAATTAATCTCACAATCTCCACCATCAAAATCTCCACCTTCAATCTCCACCTTCAATAAAGTCAAAGATTCCACAAAATTTATTTTTCCTTAATCTCCGTGCTCGATCAAAGTAGGAAACTTAAGTCGGGACAGAGGGAGTACGTTTTTGCCTTTTTGTTATTATCCTAATTCCTTTTTCCAATTCAATTTTTTCCTGTCTTGCCTCTTGACCACGCAATCTACTCAACCTAGGCTACAATGACCAATATCCCCCTAACAAATCAAAGTAAGTTTGGCGATTATTTAAGTTGTCTATCTATTATTTTATTTATAAAAAAATAAATCATATTGTATAGGTGGGTCCATATACTATTGACAAATACAGGTTCCTGAACTATCCTGAACTTTTAAAAATTGTTGTGTTAAGTTCCACTTTTATTGTATTCAATCGGGGTCGGGAGTTGAACACAATAATTTTGAATAGTTTAGAATTCGAATAAATATTTTAATTATTGATGGACTTATATAGACATTTTGATGGAAATGAGAGTACACTGACATTCATGAACAAATTGAATTATTTATGTGTCTTGGAGCCGAAGATTAGTTCTACTTAGATTATTATGTTTGGGCTTTGTAGTTTATTTAGATTGAATTATTATATTTGGACTTTCTAGTTTATGTTATGTCGGGCTTTATTTTATGTTCAACATTAGCTTTGTTAGGATTATTACTTAAGTGTCGTAAATTTTGTTAGGGAGAAGATTATTGATTTATGAATTAAGGAGAGTTTGAGAGTTTTATCTTCTCTTCTCAAAGTCGGTATTCTACGAGAATCGATGGTGTATGAGTTGGTCACTTCCTTATAAATTACAATCACATATTTCCTACGTTACCTTTACCAATAGTTAAGAAACGGAAATAAATATTACTACCTCTGTCCCATCTTAACGTGTTTATTTGTCATTTTAGTTTGTCCTACCTTAACCTGTCAGCCCCATAAATGAAAATTTCTCTCACAATTTCCACCCTCAAAATCTCCATTCTCAATCTTCACCTTTAAAAAAGTCAAAGATTTCACAAAATCTATTTTTTCTTAATCTGCGTGCCCAATCAAATTAGGCAGGTTAAACCAGAACGGAGGGAATATAATAATTGGGAAACCTATATAAATATTTAAAAGAAAAAAGTATCCCATATTTTCAGACAGTAAAACAGACCCAGAGATCAGAATACAATACTAAACATGGTCGGATATATTGAATATTTCCTGCGCGTAAGGTTTTTTTTTTTTCTGCTGTTTTTTTTCTTTCCCACATACCTCTTGACCACGCAATCTATCAACCTAAAACGACTCAAAATCGGGTAAGAATCCTCTATTCCACATTTACCCTGTTTTCATCGTGTTTCATTTTAAATTTGTGTGATACAATATGAATCGTGAATCCTGAACACATGAATCATGAACCCTAAACTATGAACTATTGATTTATAAACACTAAATCATTAAACCGAGAATCATGAAATTGTAAGTTTACAACAGAAGATATACCCTAATGCAAGAAAGTCAAACCCTAAACCTTAAACATGAACTCTATAAATGAATCATGAATCATGAACCTAACTAATGAACTTTAAATTCATAAATTGCAAAAAAAAAAATTAATAATTAGCTTAATTTTAGAGTTATACACGATTGAAACAGGGTAAAAGTGAACTAAAGGATCGTGAGTGGCCAAATCCTCATAAAAATAATATTTTAGTTTTCTGCCAACTTCTAACGAATTAATAATTTGTCCAGTCAAGCCTCCACGTTTTTTAATCAAAATTAAGACCAAATATTCAAAAAAAAGGTATATAAACAGTCGTAAGGGACAACATCACAACTAATTGGCCAAGTCAAATCATTCATTCTAATTTAATAAAAAAAAAAATTAAAATTTAAAAAAAAAAAAAAAATAGAAATTTCCTAGGAAAATCAACTTTGCAAGTGCCTATATATATTAATCTCCCACTAATTTCATTTTTCACAACCTAACATTACCATCTTCACAATGGCTTCATTCAAGATTAAATCTTTCCTTATTTTCAATATTCTAATCTTCGTATCGATCTCTTTAAATGTATCAAATGCACGTACTTTAAACATGGATCGATGGTTAAAGAATCAAGATTCACTACTAGAGTCTCTACCACGAGGTCCAGTACCACCATCTACCGGTTCTTCGTGTACGTACATCCCCGGCCAAGGTGGCCCGCCATGCCCATTGAACGAAAAGCATTTCGTCGGTCGTGCACGGCCGTCGGTGGCGGCTGCTTCTTTAACAAGGGATGAAGATCATAAGGAGAAGGGGTCATAGGGTTTGTTAAGTATTCACTATATGTACATAAAAGGGTAGAAGATTTTGTAGACTATTTACATTTTTTAATTACACTAGGTACTCTATTCCGGTCGTGTTTCATTTCATTAGTGAATGTCATATGCATAATTTTTGTTATGCATGTGGTGTGATCTTGAATGAAGCAGGAATTTGAAATACGACATGAATTAGAGGATTAGATTATTTTTTTATTTGTTTGTTAGTATTGTTTTTACAATGTATACTTACTTTGATCAACCATTTAAGTTTGGTTGTTCAGTGAATGCTAGAAATGTAACATATTTGAAATTTGTATAAATAAAAACATTATAGAATTCAACAGGAAAATAATATTAATGGAGACAAAATCAATATAAATTACTACATTCGTCCCGAACTAATTTGCTTATCTTGGTCGGACACGGAGGTTAAAAAAAATAGATTTTGTGGAATCTTTGACTTTTTCAAAGATGGAGATTGAGGGTTAAGATTTTGAGGGTGGAGTTTGTGAGAGAAATTTATGGGCTGACAAATTAGAATGGGACAAATCGAAAAGGAAAGTAGATAAATTAGAGCGGGACTGAGGTAGTATTAGTGATCATTTTATACAAATTACTTCAATATGCTATTAATACTTGAAACATAATTAAATTGTCAATTATTTAAATAAAAAATGGAAAATAGTTTTTTTAGTCCATTAAATTTCATCATTATTTGTTTAAGGACATTATAAAAAGGTCATTTCAATTTTGATCCTACAACTTTTGCAATTCGATAAATCGGTTCTTTTAACATTCAAAATTAAAAAATAGGACTCGCCAAAAGCTAGTTATATTACCTGCTCTCGAAAGTTAAATGGTCGATTCGCCGAATTTTAACGTTAATGACCAAAATCGAATCGACCAGAGACAATGTCCTTAAATAAATAATGGTGATATTTAATAAACTAAAAAACTACTCCCTCCGTCCCAGCTTAACTTGCCTACTTGTCATTTCGGTCTGTCACAGCTTAACTTGTCAGTCCATAAATGGCAAATTTCTCACACAATCTCCACCTTTGAAAAAGTTAAAGATTCCACAAAATCTATTTTTTCTTAACATCTGTGCCCGTCAACTAGGCAAGTTAAACCGGGACAGAGAGAGTATTTAAAAACCGTTGTTATTGCACTCTGTGAAGAATAAATAAAAAAATAAAATCTGAACTTGTTCTGCAATCGAAGAAGGGAAATTGGCATTGGCATAATTCTATAAAAAAATCGTTTGAATAAATCAAATATTTGCTGAAATGTATAATTACATATCAAATATATTTTTTTTTAAATCAAATTTGAACAATTCCCTCCGTCTCACGGGAGTTTGCACATATAAGACTGCATAAATATTCAGAAAAAAAATTGTTTTTGTTTTTCAGTTGACTTTTTCAAAAGTAAAGATTGTGAGAAAAAAATTCTTCTTAAGAATATATAAATTGATGTGGAACGTATATAATAAGGAAAATGTGCAAATTCGAGTTTTACGGAGGTAGTAGGAAGTAAACGTGTAGTTTAAATTGGTGCAGCTCTTAATTGACCAGACCAATTCATAGTTTTGAATGGTGTTAGTAGGGGTCTGGTGGCTTCTCTGTGACGTTTCTCGTCTTCTTAAAGAATATTTAGCTAAATTAATTTAATACTATCTTCGTCCCGCTTTAATTTGCCTATTTTTCTTTTCGGTTTGTTTCTAACTTAATTTGTCAGCTCATAAATGTCAAATTTTCTCACAATCTCCATTTTTTTAAAAAGTCAAAGATTCCACAAAATTTATTTTTTCTTAACATTCGTATCCGATCAAAATAGACAAGTTAGGCTGAAACGTAGGGAGTATTTTTTTGGAGATATTGAGTATATCAATTCTATAATATGTACATACATAAACGGATGGAATCAAATTTAATAATGAGGTGAGCTAGAACGTAAATTCAAATATTTTTTTAGAAAAAGTTAATGCTTGAAGAGCACTATTAGTAACAGAATCTGCAAGAAATTTGAATTTTTATAGAAAAATTACTAAAAAAGAAATTTATCATTCACCCTGCATTTATTTTCTTTCACATTTGTAATTCTGTTGGTCTCTTTTTAATGCTCGAGTTCATGCGATGACGTCATAGGAATTTTAGACTCACATTGACATCCCCGAGTAATATAAGTCAAGGGAGTTTACGTTTCTATCGGTTGTTTGCCTTTGGCTGTATTTGTTGATTAGTTGATCTCTTTGGCTTGCACTGGTTATCATGATTATTAGCCTGAATTATCATGCTTGCTTTTTGTTTGCTCGGTAATTGATTTTAGTTTTTTTTGCGTACCTTCACCTGTTAGTTTGTGGCATGGAAAGGCATTACTAGTTTTGTTGACTTCATCCATCATTTATCTGTCAAATTGTGGCATGAAAATGGTTTAGTATTGCATGGAAAGGCTTTACCAGTTTGGTTGATTTCAACTAACCCTTGATTTCTCGGACTGTGGTGTTGAAAGGATTTAGAGAGCAACATGTGATCTATACAATTTCTGATTGCCCCTCTGTTTTCTTTTCTTTTATCTTTTAAATTAGGCGTAATAACATAAATACATAATATTTTTTTGTCAACTATCAAATGCAACACGATCTTATAATTCGAATCGAAATTATGGTCATAATTTTTTACATTTCTTTTATAATCCATATTTCGGCGGAATGATGTGATAAATAGATGAACAACAAGGTTTGGCTAAGGATCCTTGTTCTCAAAAGCAATTCATCTTCTCCTCGAAAGAATTACCTTGCATTGTGGACCCCTTTGAATTCTTTCTTCTTTCTATTCTTCATCTCGTCCTTATCTTCAATATTAGAAACGTCGTCGGCTTCCACCATGCACGGCGTGACTGTTGTAGCTTTGCGCTCTATCCTTCATATAGTTAAATAGACTATGGAGTGCTCCAATTGTAAATCCGAATGAATACAAATTGTGATTGTGAGATAAACTAAGTCGATTTCCCTCCTACGCCAAGTGAACAATGTATGTCCTGCTGCTTCGGTGAGAATTATGTCCATTAGCTCGTATAATCGAGTATGCAATCATACAATTGGTAACCTGCGAAATTTCTTTTATATAGTTGGCTCATTTCCATTAAAAATGGATATGTGACCACAATCCTTTGTCTAGTAGAAAATGGCGAAAGTCTTTTACCGGATTAACTAGTATTGTTTAAAAAAACACAAAAATCTACTTCTGGCCTAAAATTTCAATTTCGCGTTTCATATTAGCAATCGAAACTCAAAAAACTAGCCGTTATATGTGATGGAAAAAAATTCAAAGATTGTGTATTTTTACGTTAAATTTAAAAATTCATGTTGTATTCGATAATTAACTAAAATGTCGTGTATTTTTACGTTATTAAGCTTTTAATTTATAAAAGCACCTAACAATACAAAGTGAATTGCACGTAAAACACTAAAAATTAGTTTTAAGTAAGATTTCACAAATTTTTTTAAATAAGATTTCACAAATTGTCTTGGGCTAGAGCACGATTCTGACTCATTCAAATGTGAGGTGATTTTATTGTATCACAATGGTACCCGTACCATTATGAGATAAAAATGAAATTATATAATTTAGTGGGTCCCGTATATTTAAATATATATGTATTCTTCTCTTATAGTGGTATCAGTACCACAGTGATACCAAAGTTGGACTCTTAAATGTGACCAAGTACATGGCATTTCGGTGCTGATACGGTTTAAATGAGTTTTTCCTCACTGGAAAATCTGATCATACAAAACCAAGATTGAGAGCCATAATTATGTTTGTTTTAGTGACAGGTAACTAAAATTTGTAAGATCAACAAAATAATGTGCAACACAGAGGGGCGATCCCGAACACTGACCTCATTAGGGTTGTTCGCCAAATACAAAGCTCGGCCTGGCTCGTTAAGAGCTTTATACAAAGCTCGGATCAGTCTGGCTTCAAAACTTAACAAAAATTACTCGAACGACACATAATTCCGCTTGGCTTGTCAACAGCCTCCGTACAGGCCATCCGTAAGCTAGAAAGATGGTTCTTGTATTTGCACTGACCAATATTAGCAATGAAAATACATATAAGGTTTACCATGCTATTACTGTTAGAGCTGTCAAAATGGACTGGCTTAGCAGGGCAGGATGCAAAAATGACACACCACTAAACCTCGGCCCCGTCAACCTATCATGTGGGGCGAGGCGGCCAGCCCAGATTAACGCCGATTTTGACAGCTCTAGTTACCACCTGCAAGTGCATAGTCAAAACCAAAAGGGAAACATAAATAGAAGGATTAAATTCAACTAAAGCTAAAATTGAGACCAATATTATTCAGGAAACCCCAACATTTGAGAAAAAGCAGACCTCTTTACAAGATGTAATTTTTCACAATAAAAAAGGTTACAACCTCAACTTGAAATCTAAATACCAATATTTCTCTCTTGGATTGATTATTACAACCTGAGTATAGGCCATCGTCATATCATATTCCCTGTAGCAAACCCTATAAAGCTTTTTTAATGTCCATTTGAAGGTCTGTATACCGTATAGCCATTGACACCTGCGCCAGGGTTCGGATATTCCGGTATATGATAAGGATACCCATCGTTCTCCATACTCCGCAAACCCAATAACGCCGAATCAGAACCACCCATTTGCCATTGACTCGGTGTGAATCCATCGCCCTGTCCATTCATGTATGGTCTTGAACTAGGCCCCGGAATCCTATCCCTGAGCGTACCATAACCATGTTGGAACCCATCATCATGGTAATTCCGGGTCCTGTCAAACCCAGACGAGCCCATCGACTGGCTGGGCACACTCGAAAGGCCCAGTTCACCTGGGAAGGTGTATTGCCTGTTCATGTGGTGCCCACTGCCAAACCTATGATAGTCCAAGTTCGCCCTTGCTACCATTCCGACTCCGTGCTCATCGTCAAGCAAGTCGTTGATGATATCAAGGTGCGGAAACTCATCGGCAAATATGTGGTTTTGACGGCCGGATGTGCACGCCAGAAACTCGGGTAGAAGGTGATCCTGAGATCGGTTCATGTCGAGACTTTGCATCTCGTTGACCAGTGAATTATGATGGTCCTGTTGAGGAGGGCGATCAATCCAGCGAGTCCCATTCGACAGCATATCATGATGGCCTACCATTCCAAATGAAAGGCTCGGCTTAACCGGAGGGCTAGGATCCATCCTATCAGAGTTGTGCTGCGAAAACAGAGGAGTGGATACAAGGGAAGGTGCTTGCGAGTATGGATGTGATGATGCATTCACCACTGAACTTGCCGAATGGTTCTGGGAATAAACAGATGAACTAGCAGCAACAGGGCCACCCATCATTGCATTCCGATATGACTGTGGAACAAAACTTGGGCTTGCATAGGCACTAGTTTCCGGGCCCAGACGACCAACAGCACTAACTGATCGGGCCAATACGGGTGCCGTTTGGACCATGGAAACCATGGAAACAGCAGGCCTAGGCCCAGGAACTAAAGGAGCACTCAAGGGTCTCGACATAACGAGCATATGGGGAACAGAAGGCTTATCTGTCGAGGGCTTTTCAGTAGGTTTTGGAGTTGCAGACTTGGGCTGGGCAGGTTCGATCACTTCCTGTGACAGAAGCTTTTCACTTACAACTTGCTTGTGAATACCAGAGGCCTTCTCAGCAGGTCTTGGAGCTGCAATCTTCGGGTGTACGGGTTTCAATGTGGCAGCATTGTCGGATGAATTTGTCGGAAGCGCTGAGCTATCACCTCGTTTAGGACTGTCTGAAGATGGTTTCTTTATCAGGACAGGACCACTTGGAGCATTACTTTTCTGTTCCAACTTTAAGGAAGCAGCGCCATTTGAAGGGCTCTTAGATGGGGACATTACACATGCACCAATATCTGAGCTTATTTTCACATCAATGGCATCTTTAGCACTGAAATTCCTAATCGAGGAACCAGGTTCTTCCTCCTATAACATAAAAGGAATGACAACAATTCAACCGTTCAGATGAGGCAAGAAGAGTACAATAGACTGAATGAGTTCCCTTGAACGGGGTATCAGCTTTTTGAATAGCTAAAAATACCATTTATTGAAGCATTGAACGTTATTCAATAAACCTGTGATTGGTTGAGGAACAAACAGAGCTTCATTGTTCGGAAATAGCAAGGCATGAGGAGAAAACAATGTTGAACAGTCTAAGACATGAAATAATGTACAAGTAGTATCATATTGACATCATATCGTCTAAAAACTAAGACAAAGTGGATCACATAAATAAGTAAAGACTTGAAACTTGAATTTGAAACAGAAGGCACAAGATTTGGAGAACCTAGACACAAATTTAGAGTTAATTACTTGAAATGGAATATCAAAATTATGACATAAGAAATGCACCTTTCTTCCCACATGCCGATGGCTCCCATTAGCCACTTTATCCTGCAAAGACTGAGCAGCCAGAGACGGAGATTCAACTCTGTTGGAACTACGAGATGCATCAATTGACTGCCTAGCATCTGGAACAGCATCCAAAGGTTGCCTAGGTTCCTCATTTACCCAATCAGATGTCCCAGAAGTCAACTTCCTTTGATGATTCTTCCCTCTGGAAAGTTGAACGAATAAGATGTCAAAACCACCGCAATTACTACTTAAAACATCTTATAAAATGTTTAAAAGGTTATAAGCTAGATAAAAGTGTTTGGTAAGGTTTTAAAATAAGAACTCATTTCATCCCAAAATGTGCCAAGAGCTTATTTTGTTGAGTAAAGAAAGGAAATCCCATCTTATCTTTGAAATAAGACAAACATGGTCAATCTCCTTTATAAGATATAAGCGCTAATAAGGTCTTTAAAGTAAGCTGCGAAGCCAAACACCCTCATTCTGAAAGGCGCAGCTTCAAAAAAATAGTTACCTGCTAGGAGATATTTGTTTTTTGTGATAATTAGAATTGCCTTTATGTGGCAAACTTCTAACAGAAGGAACTGAGTCAGAGGAACACGTAGATGAGGTGTCATCCAATGCAGAGGTTATTCTTCCTTCTGTACCGTTTTGTACACCTGAAAGCCCATTGATCCCACTGCCACAGGTCTCTACCAGAGGATGAATTTCAGATGAATCTGTGTCCCAATGGATAGGACTTGCATTTCTATCTTCACCCGGTAAAACTATTTCTGGACCACCATCAACAGAATCAGACACGTCAGAGACATCTTCAACGGCCTCAGCTTTTTCAAGTAAAGTTTCTGGCTCGGCAGCTATCCCTTTACTTTCAGCAGCAAGACTATCGAGTTCCATCTTGTCCAGCACTGTGCCACTAGCTTTGTTATCCCTTCCTTTCTCCTTTCCTTTGCGATTATTTTTCTTCTGTTTGCCCTGAAATTGTGTTGATGACACAGTGTGGGTTAAAGTTTCTAACCTGTTTAGAAAAGCACCTTGTGCAAATTCTACGATCCCGCCTACCAGCAAAACCAAAAGAAAACCAAAGGAAGAACAACAAAATTTCCTTGTTTCCGCAAACAGTAAGAAGAGTTTAGAGAAGGCAGGCAGGACGACGGCGCCACTTCTACCTAAAATTATGTAAATGCAGAACTTAAAATCTTCAAGTCATAGTGTACTCCTCAACATACAAATTCAACCACAATAATTTCATTTCTTCTTCATCCAACAGTTTATAGTATGACTGGAAAGAGTGATGAACATGGTATAAAAAGATGATACACATTCTACATCAATGAGAAGGCTATGAAGCCTTGATGAAGAAGCATCAAAAGAGGATGCATCACCATCCTTAATAATCAACACAGAACATTATATATTGTTCTATATCATATCAAATCAAATTATTATAAGAAGCATAAAAAACCTCTTCATTCCCCTCAATCTAACCAATTAGATCTTACCAGGCAGAACATAATTTAACAAACCTGCTTCTTTTTTGACTTCTTTTCCTTATCTATTGCTGCACGTCTTCCTTTTTGCTCAATCTCAGCAAGCCAGGCAGCTTCCTCTTCACGAATGAGTTCTTCTTGCTTCTTCAAAGCAACAGCCTCTTGGTATGAGATTTCAATCTTACTGTTGAACAATAGGAAAGCTAAGATCCTCTTCAATGGAATTCTAAAGTTAATTGGTCATAAACAGATGAAGAACATAAATGCAAAGAGAGAAATAGGAGAAATCAGAATCCAAAACTATTTGTGTAAGCAAGAAAAACAAAACCATAATAAACAAAACCAAAAAAACAAAAAGCAATGAAGGGAAAAAACTCTGAATGCATATCTAGGTTGAACCTTCATATTTTATGGCTCTTGGTCGTTTTCTCCTCTTCCCTTCATTTTACCTCCAAATAAAAGGGGTGTGTGTATTAACGCAATCACCATATGCTAATGTCTTTCAGCATGCAAATAGCAAATACTTCCAAGTTTTCTGGAACATACTCCTATAACATATGGAGGATACTCATGCAGCAAGAAATGACTAACAGCACCCAAATTATTGGCAGCTCATAACAGATCCACAAAGCAATGTTTAATATGAGCAATGACTTGAGCACATAATCCGAGTCAATTACCTGAATATGTGAGCTAAGACAAATATTTCAATAGTCCGGCGACCCAATTCAGTTAATCGCCTCTCATCTCGTTCAATAGAATCCTTGTTGAACTCCTCCCCGACAGTCCCATCCTACACATTGGGGGTGGGGGGCAATGAAAGAATCATAAAGTCAGCAAAAAATATAGCAACCAATGCTTATATGAAACAACTAGCAACAAGGAATTACAACTAATGCTGATTTGAAACAACGCGGAGAGGAGGAAGCCAAGAAAGCAAAAAAACAACATTCATGCTTACAAGATTGAGGCACTCAGTAATAAGTCATGCCTCACATTCAAAAGAGTCATGACAGCTCTAATTTGTTACAACTCCATCAAGATATTTGTATTCAACAGGAGAATCCCTTATAGTAGAGTCAATTACCTCAATAAAATACCATCTGCACTAGGAGAACAAGCAAGATATCTAAGTATCTGCTAGGGATATCAAATATACAGTACTCATATATGACATTAGACTGTCATCACTTCAAGAAGCCTATACCGAACTGGCTTTCGATCGAATAACATTTTCAAATAACAAGAGGGTATAATTGTATTTCAAGGCTATCTTTCATGGTATCAAATAGATTAAAGGAGGGAGAATCCTGCAAGTTCTCGTGAGTTTTAAACAGGCTACAAATACTTTTAAGGGAACATGTATGCAGATTTTGTAATTGAGCCATTGCATATGATAATTTCTCCAGAAAGTATGAACTTGATATGTGGGCAACTGACCAAGGCACTAGTAAATAACATTTCACCAACCAAAAAACTTAAGAAAAAGACCATACATTTCAGTAATTTGCTCAGTATGAGCAGTTTCCACGAATGATGCAACTACATCCTATCTGGACAGGATAGCACATATTGATGCAATTTACTGATAAGAGTAAGCAAGGGTTTCAATTTGGCAGATCATGGAATAGCACAAAAATTCTTGCACCTTTGTACGATTTTGAGGGCCCTTCTCATCCTTCGGAGGCAAAGGTTCTACAGCAGCTCGCTCAAGCAGTAGCAGAACATCATCCACCAATACGAATGTGTCATTCTCGATGCCAACAATAGGAACTGGTAATTCTTCAGTCTCTAAATTCTTTCCCCTGCTCTTCTTACCCTTATTCTGGCCTTCAAGAGACTTCAGACCACTGTATAAAGAATCCATGACAAGAGTGGAAGACACTTCTTTTTCTATGAAAAAATGCTTCACAACAACTTTTAGAATAGACTCTGTCTTCTCTCGAGACATGCGGCGCCTGAAACTTAGGTCCATACCCAGCCAGAAAGTACGAAAGCTGAAAAATAATGATAACATATAAATGCTTATACAGAATTTCTTTGCAGATACTCGGAAAGAATGAAATATGAGGTCAGAATACAGAACAATTAACAACAAATGCTTGGAACATTTGGAAATGTTTGTTCACTGTTTTGGAAATATGATTATGAATAAAGAGCTTTTATTTAGATCTTCGAATGGGATTTCTTGTCTGTATACACAAATCCCTATCTTTCAGATGCTTTGTCATCAAATACCATCATGTTTTTAACACCATAATTCCATCTGCATATGGATTACTGTAATATGCAAAGGAGGTTCGAGAAGAATTTCCCTTTCTCAACCTCGAGTCCAAAAAGATCTATTTCTTTTACATTATTCATAAGTGGCTGACACGATATCTCAACCAAGATTCAACAAATGCAGATAAGATTTAATAATAGTTTTCAACAAGGTATTCCAGAAATCCATCATGAAGATACAGAACAACTAACAGGAATAAAGAAAGAAAGAATGCAAAAGGAAATAGTGAACTAAAAATAACTTGATTTAGATACGTTTAAAAATTAAAACAATGAGTGGCTAAAGAAGATGATAAGAAACACCCAACAAGTTTAGTATTGTGTATACAATACCTAGACCATCTAGATTCATCCTCTAATAGCTTTCCAAGTTTGGCCCTACGTTCTTCCACAAAACGCCTGCAAATTTGTTCTACATTTGTCAAATACACCCGTACAAGTTCCCTCCTGTATTGACAATCAAGACAACGAAATGGTCGATCTGCTCTCTCCCTGCAAAGCAACAGTTAAGTTTAAACTGGGAAAAACCTTACCAAGTGATGCAAATCTCACAGCCACTTGTATACAAGAAGACAAAAGCAATTTATCAGTGAGCACATTTTCTATATGAGCTCAAAAAATTCTATAAATGATAATAAAATATTGTATTTGGTCCATTCCTCCTCGTGTGTTTTCTAAAGTGCCTCACAAAGATATCTGTTACGATATCCAACTAACAACTGCACCAAGAAACACAGAGCAATAGCTAACTTCACACGGAATCAAACAAGTACAACATGTGACTGTTAGTTGTTTGAAGAAAAATAATCCAAACATGAGCTGTGTTATCTCCATATGTTCTCTTTTATGGTGATGCAAAATATCCTTTTATTTTCGGTTTTCCACTTAGCCTGTATGTTTGAGATACTCATATTGCATAGGAAAAACAGGCACCCGTGTGCATAGGAAACAACTAGCATCCATATAACATAACTATGAGTTCGAACGGGTGGATTGCCAGCGCTCTTACTTTAACCAATCAAATCCCAAACATAAAAACAAACTGCAGGAATGTTGAAGTACCTAATAACTTGGACTTGAGCTTTAATTATCAAAGTATCAGCATCAATAAATCCATCCAACACCTTCGATAGCTCCATAAACTTCTTCCATCCCCAGTCATGCTCTTTCTTCCAGAAACGGTGTAAAGTATCTTCAAGTTTTAAAAAATGTTTCATCAAGTTGGCCTTGCAGAATAAAATAATAATGATAATAAATGAACAGCTACCTGAATATTTGGACTTTTTAGGATCTTTATTCACTACAGCAATAGTGAATTGTGCAAAATGACTCCACCCTGTTCATAAGTGAAACCCTGTTATACAGACTGGAAATCAGCATTGAGTTCCATACCAAATCATTGCCACTCAAACCTGGAAGAAGCTTGTCATGATTGGCAACACACAGAAACAAAGAGAGGTGATTGCAGACATCGCAGCCTTGAGGATAAATCAGAATATACCTATCAACCAAGATATAAATTCATTACTTTAAGAGCAGCAGATTCCAAATTGTGCCATTCCATTGCTTTCTATAAGTGTACATCACGATAAACCCATTGTGTCCCATGAAATTGACAGAAATACCTTCAGATAAAAACGAGCCACTAGATTGATAGTTTGAAATTAAAAGAGATTTGCTCAGTTGAACTAATGCAAACTAAATGGGTTCCATGCAAACAAACGAAGAATCTACTAAGGAAAAAAACGATTCTTTTAACTTCCTTATGTGCAGATTTAATACTTGATAAACAGAAGAGGCATTACCGATGTAAAAAAGCCAACCGATACTCATATCTGCAGAAGCCTCTGGAAACACATTTAAACTCTCAAAAAGGAGCTCAACAGTAAATAAAAGAAGAAGCAAATGATGTGCCATCACAATAAAGTAGGGTATTTTCGCTCCTATTTTTGACGAAATAATACCACAATCAGAAAATTGCAAGTCTATGAAGGTTTCAAGGAGTTTATATATGCATCAACAATGGGCTAGATGCCTTCTGAAGGAGAACCATTTTCGTCCTTCAGATGAAGTTCGAGCATTTTTGTCAGCATGAGAGATTTAATCTAACCTAGCTTGTTAATCAGATTAAAAAGTCATATCATACTATCAGAAGTCAAGACTCCAAAGAATACTGCTGACTGGGAATCTTTATGGCATGCAGCATAGAAGGCAAAGCGATATAGATCGTACCATTTGTAGCCTCCAACTTCAAATGCATTACTCCGAAGTTCCCTTTTATTAATTTGAGAAAATTTATCAATCTTCCATGTATACTTTCCATATAAATCAGAAGGTTTTGGTCCTGCAGCACAATGAGTCAAAATAAACAAATGATACACCAACATTTATTTTTATTTATTTAAAATAGATAACTCAGCATAAAATCCAACATTAAGTATGAGAACTTCAAGAGCTCAACCAGAAAATAAAGATGAGATGTTCGAAGCAAGCCACTTTCAAAGCCAGAAGGAATGCCGTACACCTTATAGCATGATCGGAATTATAAAAAAAAAAAGATACAGGATTTCATTAGCAAAATGAGAGGAATTACCGAAATCATAGAGCCATTGTTTTGAATTACAAAAGTGATCACCAACACTGTATTGCTCAATTATATATATTATTGTTGTTGTGGGGCATATTTCATTTCATATTCCAATCACTAATTATTCTAGATACGTATTTTCGAAAAAATCCAAATTATGTATGTTCTGTAATATTAATTCCAACGAAGATATCACAATCTCCAATGCCTTCCCGAAAAAATTCTCAAGAAACTTCCAGAAACACAAAAAGAAAAAAACTAACCATCCCCCTTAAATATGGTGTTACGCCTACAATCTTTCTAATCTTATTTCTACCATTCAATCCTTCTTCCTTTATCTACAAGAAAGTGATCCGCGTAGTACATTAGTATGTGTAAATTATTTTTTTAAGACAGAGTTTCTCTTGATGGCTAAACGTTTAATAGCTATAGAAAACGGTTTATATAGAAGTTAAGAATACATTGAACAATAAAAACATGACAAAATTCTCCTTGCATTTCCAATACAAATTTCAGTCACATGTAAATAACAAATTTTAACAACATGCAACATATCAGACTTACTTAATCACGAACAAGCTTCTTTGATCTCACTCCGCAGATATAAAGAAGGAAAAAAACAAGATTTAGAATAACCTACTGGCCTAGAGTTCACCAGATTACCTATCTCAGCGTTATCCAATAATAAATGAAGAGAACCCTACCACAGGATACCCACAAATCTGAAGAGTTAAACAGCACTTGCATATGGAACAATACAATACCACTTGCACATGATAAAAATTACCAATATACAAAAGTTACCACCAAACATATGAAAAATTAATCAATAAAAATATGAGCACAAGCAAAATTCTTATGAATAAAACGCAAACAGGACTTCTGGATTGATTATCCTTTTCAGTCTCACGTTACTTTTTATCCAATAATCTTTCTTTAGTCAAGGGTTGGGTTAACGAGAGCGTTCGATGCTTGTGTTCCATTATATGGTATACCAACTTCTGAAACAAGAAACAAAAATACACACAGAACTTCGGAGGACAGATGCCAAACATAAAACACGATTCTCAACCTATGTCATGTCATGATCGAAAACTGAGAAAAGGAATTCCACATGCCAAGTAATCTACAAGGAACAAATGACGCACCTCCATCATCATCATCATCACTGTCCCAATATGGGGGCGAAGTTGACGGACTCCCATTTTCAACCTGCTCCGAAGACCTCCATTCTGCTAATGCTTCTCCAGATTGGCTTCGCTGCTGCTGTTGCCCAGTTGAAACCCCGTCACATGACCTTCCTGCTCCAGTCTCATCGGTTGCAACCCCAGCCATTTTCCCCACTCTGCAACTCCTACCTGCTTCAGCAAGAACGAAACCCAATTAAATACATACATAGATGCAACTAATCACTTTCTTTAAGAAAAAGAAAACTGTAAAGCTATAATAGTTCATAAAAGCAAACATGCACTCTTCTGATACAGCGATATTTAAAATCCATAATATGGTATGGCACATTATAAATAAAATAAGCCCAAATTAGAATAAAATTTACAATAAGAAGCTCAAGAAACTCCAGCCCCCCAAATGTCTTTGAAAGCTCAATAACCGACAACAGAGAACACTAGCACCAATAAACCCTACTTCCTAAAATCCATTAAAACACAACATGAGACTCATTCTAAATTCTTCTGAACAATTGCCGTTATTCAAGACCAACTACGATCTTTACTAACAAAAACAAAATAACACAATCCACGAATTGCTCGAGTTGAAACTGAAAACTCAATAAACTTGTAACACACCTCCGAATTTCGATAACACCCAAAAACACCCATATCAACACCCCAAACCCTAATTCAAAACCCCCAAAATAGAAATCATAACCGAATCAATAAGCTGAGTCAATCCGCGGAATATAATAGGTGTGATTCAGATCGAAACACATAAAACAGACCTTGTGCAAGAGATTACAAAGCTTTGTCCAATAATCAGGCAAATGAGTAGTCAAGAGAGATTAGAGAGGCCGCAGGAGATGAAAAAAGTAGCAGCAGAATATGAGCAGAAGCGGAGGAAAAAATTCACGCAAATTTATACTTATTTATATAATTTCGTGTGTGTCTGTGTGTTATATATATATAATTATAAATTATAAAATATATTATAAAATAAATATAAATATAAATATAAATATAATTATAATTTTGAGATAGGGTTTGGGTAATATTATGACCGTTTGATTTAAGAAACAAGAAATAATTTGGGAAAAATATATAAAATATTACCATATATACATTTTACATTAAGGATGGCAATTCTAATTATTGGGTCGGACTAGTGCTCGATTTCTAATCAAATCGAATTATACATCAAAAGTATTTGAAATTTATGATTATCATAGTATAAGGTGAATAATCGGCGTCGCGTGAATTTGAGTTTGGTGGGTTAATTATATTGGTATCAAGTTGGTTTCACGTTTCATTTATTAAACTCGGGTTAACTATGTTTGTATTGTCGTTTTCTGTCGATAAATCCAGATCTAATCGAGTTGGTTTTGTCGCATCGGATTAAAGATTGTTCGTTATTTTGTTACTTTCTTTCAAAATTAATGAAAAGGAAGCAGTTTCTCTTTTGGCTGGACCATTTTCTCTCTTATCTTGTACGCACGTTAAGATATGTGTAATTCGTATCGTATGCAATTTTCATAAAAATGTATTAGAGTTTATGTTGAAAGATATTACTTACTCTAAAGAAAGGTAACACGCTGAAAATGTGTTAGTATTTATGCTGAAAATTATTATTTCTTCTGAATAAAAGTATTGTGCTGAAAAGTAATTAGTCAGAACACGAAATACATTTTAACATAAAAATTGATATTTAATCCAAATTACATAAATATAATATTCGTGCATCTGGGGTGTAGAAAAAATAATTCTTCAGAATAACTAATACATTTTAGCATAAACAATAATACATTTTTATAAATTTATCATTTAATCTGAATTACACGGATTAAGATCTGTATAAAAACTTTGCCCTTTTTTTATTTAGGGAAAGTGAATAAATTTTCCAACTTTTAAGAATAATAACAATGAATAATTAATTCATCGTGTGGGTGTGGCAATTGTGGGGCCCACGTTTTAGGGTTTTATACTAGGTCAGCATTCTCCAATGTTTGAGTTCAGTGTTTCTGCTTCCATTTTATTACACCCCCTCCGTCCCGGCCCAATTTACCTATCTTAATGGAATACGGAGGTTAAGAAAAAATAGATTTTATGGAATCTTTGATCTCTCCAAAGATGAAGATCGAATATGTGAATTTTGAGGGTGAAGATTGTGAGAGAAATTTATCATTTTTTTACTGACAAACTAGATTAGGACAAATCGAAAAAAAAAAATAGACAAATTAGAACGGATCAGAGGGAGTATTGTTTAGCAAAAGTTTGTATTATACAATTTTTCCTTTATATACATTGTCTATTTAATTGTCTTCAATGCAAAGTTGTTATTCTAACTTGAATCGGTGGACGATTTATAGAATTGGATCGTAGAATCGTAAAATTCTACAAATGAAGAAAATATAAATATATATTTATGTATATATGCATCTCAAATATGCTTATATATACTGCAAAATAGATTTTGATTTTATTATTGCGTCTTGATTATCTCCACAAATGTTTCTTTTGTTTTTCCTCTCAAAGTAAATTGCTTTTGAAAATTGATGTTTAGGCATAAATGACTCGTAGAATCGTACGAATTGAATCGCGAGTTTGACAACATTGCTTCGATGGATTATAAATTGAATATGTATGATGGTCTTCTATAGAAAAATAGTCGATGTTGGAGGCCTCAAAAGTTTGTACATATTATGAGATTCGATGTAGATTATTGTCCAAATAGATAGTGAAAAAATAGTAAAAGAGTAGAACGGATTATATAATACATTAACTAGAGCTGTCGAAACGGGCACACTCCCTTCTTTTCTATTTATTTTACTTATATTTGTATTCATATTTTTTTTTTGAATGAATTTGTTTTCATATATATATATATATATATATATATATATATATATGTGGTTTTTCTCAATTTATGTGTTTATAAAATGTAATTAATCCAGTAATTAAGTATAAGTATGTATCTTTTTTCAATGGAAGTATAATATGTCACAAATTTATATTAGGTAGGTTTCATTAGTATACGTTAAATGTCATTTATATTAGGTAGGTTTCATTAGTATACGTTAAATGATTATGTGACATGATTAATATAATATGTTGTACCAAATATGATAGAAAATTCGAACGACTACATATATTCATTTGCCAAACCATTATTATCACCAGATCAACTAAATCGGGCCTTTTTTGGTAACAATGCAATAATTAATTTGGTTTGTCATTTAATTTACAAGGATATTTAGATTTATTGTCTCGAAACCATTTTGTAAATTTTATTTTGCTCAACTTTTCCATCTATCTTGATAACTCGGAAAAAATTTAAATGGTCCCATAATTTTAACTTTTTCGAATTTGGTCCCATAATTTATTGTTTTTATATAATTCCACATGTCTTTTCATTGCTTAATTTTGACCGAATTTTGATTAACTGGCCGTAAAAGGTCATGCGCCTCCCACGTGTTGGCGCCAATTTAAAATTTTCGACGACTTATGACACGTGTCACTGGAATTTCTCCACGGCGTAAATTTTGATTTTTTGGGATTGGAGTAGGGTTGGCGACTACCGATCTCCTTCCCACAACTCTATCCTAACATTGGACAAATTCCATATATCGAGTGAGTCATGTGTGTATCTGTGTGGTCGAGTTTCATTTATTCATTATTTTACTATGCTTAAGTTACCCCGTTATACGAAATGTGGTTCGTGGGACTGCTACATATAAACTTATATTTTCCATATTTGGATGGGTGGAAGCTTTGTTTTGGTGAATTATGATTTTGGTCAAATATCCATGATTTAGGTAATTTGATTATGATTATAAAATAAATTTCGATCATAAGACTGGAGAGCGATGAGCTAAATCTAGTTGTGGAAGTTAATAAGTGTGTTTTATTAAAATTTAATTTCCTAAATTTATCGGGTCAAACCTTAAGTAAACATAGCTAAAAAGGAGTATTTAATCATCAACCACGTTGATTTTATGTACTTATCAAGATTTAAGCAACTTTCATGATATTTTGTGAGTTATGGTTTTGGTCAAATTTCCATGGTTGAGGTAATTTTATTATAATTATAAAATAAAATTTGACTATACACAAACTAAAAAAAATTACATAATCATTAACAACGTTGATTTATAAATTAATTCGATTTAAGGAACATTTAAATTTGGTAATTGATAATGATTGAACTTGACTTGGTTGGAAGTGACCAGATCTTGTTGGTATGTGGGTCGAGCTTACAATTCATGAAAAATGTAAACAATTAATCTTGTATGAATTAATATATCTTGCCGAATAAATACGAACAATAGTTACAAGCATAAACGAAATAAATCAGTACATCAAAGTTTACGTGAAAAATCTTATAGAGTAGAGGGAGATATAGGGGGCAAACCCCAGCTACACCCTTTATTCTCATATATTAATGCCTAAAATCATGTTCAAATAGTTATCATTCTACGTTGCAATAATTATCATTCTCCTCCTCTCTTACAGATACGGTATTATAGAATCAAATATTGGCAGTAGGTTAAAATGCAAGAGATATTTTATGATTGTGACCGAAACAAAATTATAAAAAATTATAAAAAATATTTACAATGATAATTAATTTAAAATATCAAACTAAAACGTCAATTGATTTGAAACGGACAGGTAATTGTGTCCTATTGCATCAAGGAAATTATTTTTTTCCCTAATCAAGTTTTATATGGACGAAGCCCATAATCATGGGCTAGACATAGCCCAATAAAGGTAAGGAACTTCTTACCATCTTTTTTAAGCTAATATTTAGGAAAAATTACAGATTGTCATCCAAACTTTTCGTATTTTAACCTACTGTCAATATTTGGACAATTAATGAATGAGATTTGTTCTATATGACAAATTTATGATTTTTTTACAAATTACCATATGAGAAAAATCTCAGTCATCTATAATTGGACAATCAATGAATGAGATTTGTTCTATATGACAATTTGTAACAAAAAAAAAAATTATATGGCAAACTGTAAAAACGCACAAAGGTGGGATGATATGTTGTTATAATCCTTAATATTTATATTGAAAATTTAATATACCAACTTTGCGGTCTAGAGTGTTTATAGGGAAAATTGCAAAAATAGGACACTAAGTGCTTGTTTGATTCACCAACCTAACAATTGCATTTCTAGGACTAAATGAGCTTTTGTACTGTAATGAACGTGAAAATTCTCGTTGTTCTTACATGTTTTACGTCCATATTTCTATGAGAATTGTTAATATTATCATGATTAAGTGCGATTTTATGTTTAAGTGCATTTTTTAGTTGATTTTTCTTTTTTATATTATTTGATACACTTTTGGGTGTTTTTGACTCATGTTTTGAAGGTTAGAAAAATCCGAGAAATCAAGAAGGTCATTTGCATTTATTTTCTCACTCCGGCCAGCAAATCGAGCCTCAAATGGATCCAAAATGGACCAGGATGAGGCCCAAATTGAAGTATACCAGGTCTCAATCAAAAGTCATGAAGAGTCGAATCGAGAAAGTAAAGAAAAATTATATCATAGAGGAGTGTATTGAATTATCTTAATATCACCATCTCAAAAAAAGTAGTTAAGAATAAATATTTTAACATTTTGGAGAATAAAATTTGAAATGAGACAGAATTTGGCTGACATTGTTTAGAAATTATCTAGTTTTCTTTTTCTATATTTTATTTTAATTTTCATAACATGATTTCTTTATGTCAAAGTAAATGCAAGGTTGCATATGTTATACCAACATATAAGAAGAATCGTTAAACTATTTATAGCGTATGAAAACCTAAAAAATCTATTTATTATAAGGATGTAAACACTATATATGATTATGTAAAAAAATACCCAAAAAATTAATAAATATCAGAATCTTATGAAATATTTTATAAACTTCGCAATATAATAATACCTCCGTCCCGCTCTAACTTTCCTACTTTCTTTTTTGGTTTGTCCCAACTTAACTTGTCAGCTCATAAATGACAAATTACTCTCATAATCTCCACCCTCAAAATCTCCACCTTCAATCTCCACTTTTAAAAAGTCGGAGATTTAAAAAAAAAAAAAAAAAAAAAAAAAAAAAAAAAAACCTCTAGTCTCTAGGTAATTAAACTTGACGGTTTTTTTTTAGAATTTGATAAAAATATTATTAAGTGTATAAATGTATTGAAAAAGCGTAAAATGTAAAACTAGATTGATCTAGAAGAAACTTTTTACTATAGTGTTGCTACCAATACTCATTTAATGTGAGCATTACTTTGTTGTATTTCATTATAATATTTAATTTAATGATAATTGTCAGGCAAATTTAATTATATACAGTACTGTTCATTTCATAATTAAAAAAATAAGTGCCTTTTTTTTTTATTTACAGAAATAAGTGAACTAGGCGAGTTCACAATTTCATTTGAAGTCGCCTCTGGCAGGGGCGACTTCTGTTTAATTTTTTTTTTTTTTTTTTTAATTTTTGGTTAAAACGCCTCTACAGGAGGCGACATACGGTACATAAAGTCGCCCCTGCGAGGGGCGACATCTTTACTTTTCTTTTTTTTTTTCTTTCTCCAACTACTTTGTTTATTTATATATATATATTTTTATCTAAATAATGATTGTTACTTCTATCCCGGTGTAATTGGTCCACCTTGGTCTATCTTTAAGATTTTAATTAAATTTACCAAAAAAAACGAACCAAAGTTATTTAAATAAACAAGGCAATTTTAATTGAATACGGTACTGTTCACGCACGTATTAAACACTTATTTTTTCTATTTGTCTCGCCCCTCACAGGGGCGAGTTCTAAAAAAATATATTTTTTTTTTTTGGGAGGGGACTGATCTCGCCTGTGCCATGGACGAGATCAAGCCTCTCTTATTTAAATTCTTTTCTTCTTTATGGGGTATTTAAGATTTTATATATATATATATATATATATATATATATATTATCTATTATTTAATTTTCTTTTAGGATTATATATATTATATCTTATTCCATATATATATATATATATTTTTTTTTTTTTATCTTGTCTCTATCAAAATATTCATATTAAATTATGATAAATTTTGAATAGATTACACTGATTGATAATAATAAATAAAGCGAATATACATAATCCAGAATTTGATATCAGTTAATAGAATTGAGAAACAAATAATCTAAAGGATTATTCTTATATAAAATATTTTATTAGTTTACGTACAAAACATCTTCTATTAGAAACAAAAATAATTTTTTTTAAGGATTATTCGTTTATAAAATATTTTATAAATTTACCTACAAAATATCCTCTATTGGAGGCGGGGAAGAAATAAAAAATATATTTAGCGTGTTTTTTTGTGAAGTGTATTAGCTGGCCGAACACATTATGGGTGAGCGCTATAAGAAAACCCACTGGTATCATTATTGATATACAATAATCTATATATAGTTTGATACATTAATTTTTACAATTTACTAGTATACATATAAAATCCTAAAAAAATAAAATAATAGATAATATATATATATAATCCTAAAAGAAAATTAAATAATAGATAATATATATCAAATCTAATTGATCTTGCCCATGGCACAGGCAAGATCAGTCTCATCCAAAAAAAAAAAAAAAAAAAAAATTAAGAACTCGCCCCTGCGCGAGATTGAACAGTCATTGTCAGATTTAAGTGAACTCACCTGTGGCACAGACGAGTTCATTTAAACTGATAAATAGAAAAAAAGCACACTTATTATTTTAATACGTGCGTGAACAGTACAGTATTCAATTAAAATTGCCTTGTTTATTTAAATAACTTTCGTTCGTTTTTTTTGGTAAATTTAATTAAAATCTTAAAGATAGACCAAGGTGGACCAATTACACCGGGATAGAAGTAACAATCATTATTTAGATAAAAATATATATATATATATATAAATAAACAAAGTAGTTGGAGAAAGAAAAAAAAAGAAAAGTAAAGATGTCGCCCCTCGCAGGGGCGACTTTATATATACCGTATGTCGCCTCTTGTAGAGGCGTTTTAACCAAAAAAAAAAAAAAAAAAAAAAATTAAACAGAAGTTTAACCAAAAATTTAAAAAAAAAAAAAATTAAACAGAAGTCGCCCCTGCCAGAGGCGACTTCAAATGGAACATTGTCAAAATTTGTGAACTCGCCTCTGGCAGAGGCGAGTTCACTTATTTCTGTAAATAAAAAAAAAGGCACTTATTTTTTTAATTATGGAATGAACAGTACTGTATATAATTAAATTTGCCTAATTGTCATACGATATGGCAGTGATCGGCCACCCGTAGACGCTAGAAGAGTACCACGTAACATAGGATCTTCGAGGTTAATTTCAAATAAAATTCAAATGATTGGCATCACTTATAAATTATAATCAATACATGTTAAAGGTGTCTACCACAATATGTGACGAAAATCAAACACATTTGATCACAATCAACGATGATGATGATTTTTTGTTTTTCTTTGCTCCTAATCCAAACAATCTTATGTGTACCTACACGTTGAGCCCGAAGAACTTGTGCAACCTAATATTTTCCCCGACGCTCCCCTAACCAATGAGTACTACCAATATGTAGAATGTTTACGTGGTGACACTTCAATACTTCATCTAGCGTTTCTGGCGTCCTCCTCAATCGTGGGATTAACGATTTAGCCCTTGGCCCCTTAATGGTCATTGATCGACCTGTTCATCTCGGAGGGTCAAATGCTAACCGAGAACATCCACTTATTGACAATTTCGATGCCAATGAATTGAAAATTTCTAAACTCGAGGACAATGGGTCAAGTAGTGATTCAGGTGAAGATGACGTTCAAGTTGCTGCTATTGAGACCATGTACCATCAACCCAACGAGACTCCGTCCCCAAACTAACCAGACACAAATTTCGCATGTGTTGTTAAGATATGCCATGCATCCTAATATCCTCTTCTTTAATGCATAATATCCATAACACAATATAGTATATGTGGATCTATCAAACCAGAAAGCGGGTCATTAAAGTATCTATGATTCTGGTAAATGCGTTGACACGCTAACTAATTATCATATTATTGTCTGCAATAAATGTTGCACTTTAAAAACTTATACTAATAAGTTCTCACCACCCACACTCTATAAAGTCTATAAGACTTGTTAACACTAAAGAGTTTCCATCAAAATGAATTGATCAATGTAGAGCATCTTTTAACCCATGTGCATACAAAAAAAGGGTCTCACATAAACCAGCATCAAAAGGATATAGATGGATGAGTAAGCATTAGGAATGCGCACTAAAATATCTATCAGACATGGGGTTCTGCAATATCGCTGCAACTTTACTTTATTTGACTTAGACCCACTGCTAATCAATAATTTATGAGTACTAGTTGGCGAATGGATTTAGCTTGACTTTTTTCATTTATGCAAATTTGCTTACATAGTATATGTACCTATTGCGCCCCCACTGCGCAACAAAATGGGTCTTTTAAGACGATTAAGGAATTATGTTGGATATGAATTCTCAACTATTACCCAGTATTTGAAACTTTTGATAGGTGAGATCTATTTACCGCTGGATTGACGGATTGTCACTTTAATGAAACACTCTTCCCGTCGTTAGAGGAAGATAAGAAAAAAGATTTTTTAAGGGAACGACAAGAAGTGTTTTTCAGTATGTCTCATTAGGATCCCTGCATTTCATAATATAAAAGTGAAGTAAAATGAAATTATCAATCTTTAAAATATGGAAAATTTGATTGATTATGCATTTGTCAAATTGCTAAAGTGACACGATCATCTATACCAGCTACAAATGTGCCTGTAAGGTTAAAAATCCTCAATAAGGGGGTACAACACCGCAGATAAAGATGTTGCAACCACACTTAGTGAAGATGTGGTTGAGGTCGTGGCTCCTAAGAGGAAATGGAGGATGTCACGTGGTTCGATATACATTTGTCCAATGAAGTTGGCAGGTCCAGCACAACTCGAATCATCAATGGAAATAATTACTCTCATGAAATTATCTTTGATTAATTATGTCCATGAATCATTATTGGAGGACGCTCCAAAGTTTAATATGATTCCAGAGATAATGAGAGTACATGTGAGTTAATGGAAAGATCTTTCACACACATAGAGATTTATACATTGTTGCTCAAGGAATCGTATAGCATGATGATATCGAACCACGTGTTGTTGTAGGACATCACACAAGCATATTGACTTAAATGAAAAGAATCAATCCGGATAAAAATTTATTCCATGACAAAACAATAGGTATTTGGTTTGGTACTAGCTTCAACAAGTCTAAAGTCTGTAGGACATAAAATAGGTTTTGACAGTAAGCGTAGTGAGAGAATAAAGTCCTGAGATATATAGCTTACCTTAAAGCACAAGGTTTTCTCATAAAGCCCTGGAGTTGACTATGAGGAGACATACTCTGCACAATAGACGTCATAATGTCTTATTGATAAATTGCCAAATGATTGAAAATGCAGCATAGTAATGTGGTTACAACATATCTCTTTGAAAACCTTGTTTTTGAGATATGTGAAAGTGTCTGATGGACTTGCATTGCCCAACTTAAGTGACTCTAGATCACATGGTGCATTTATAATATTAGATTGAAATGCTCACTTTAATTGAAACAATCGGAAGAAAATGGTATACCCATCTGAGTGAATACTTGATTGGGAAGGGAAAAAACAAATAAATTTGTATTTGTGCATTTGTAAAGAAGCAAGTTCCGAACTTGCAACTATAACGATATATGGAGATACTAGATACTCTTAGAGAAATAAAAGAAACCATAATATACTTGAAATCCAAATTGAGGTAAAAGATCATGGGAAAACTTGGTACTGTCTATGTCTTGAACTAGAAGACCGAGTTTGTGGAATATTAATTCCTCGGTTTGGATATATCCAAAAGCTGATCAAACGATTTAACATGTATCAAGTACAATTTGTTAGCACTCCTATGATTGGTTGACGTGTGGATATAAGAAAATATCAATTTGGGTCTAAAGAAAATGACGAAGAGCTATTGGGAGCTTAAAATCCCTAATCATGTGATATGTGTGCGTATTGTACTAAGCGCAATGCACTCAACCAAATCTTACTTTCTCAATGAACTTATAAATTATATTTTACTTAGGAAGACACAATATCAGTTGGATGATATCAAAAAATATTTTGACATACGAAAAACTATTGACATGAATTTGTTCTTCCACATTAGAGACGTAAGAGACTACAAATGAAATAGTAATCTTTAAAGGAAAATGTCAAATGCTCTCATATAAAGAGATAAAATAATTACAAAATGTACCCCTAAAGGAATGTTGAAGCTACCCTATTCTGAAAACCCCAACATATTACTTTAGATTGTTCTTGTTGATGTTGGTGACCTCATTGACCCTTGTAAAGGTCAATAATAAATTGGTTATGTATTACCACGAGCAATACAGTGAAATCATGAAGATCCACCAAGCACAACTCATTTATCTACCCCACCGAGTCAAACAAAGATGGTTGTCCTACATGAAGGAAGTACTATGGTTAATGATCATCATCATACATATAAAAGAGACTGGTGGCTTGAGTCATACCACAGAAGACTTACTTGAATTTATGAAGACAATGTAGTTTGCAACAAGAAGATATAATTATGCTACATAGGAGATGATTAGACGAAACATACATCACACGGTTTGTCTACAACCAACAACCATAAACTTTCCTAATGATTTATATAAAAAGCGAGGATGCAGAGACTTTCAAAGCTCTCCTGATAGATGTATGCATTATGAGAGATGTGTAGACTTCAGGGGGAGTCTCAACATAGTTACGTTGCACTATTTGTCCCTTCAACCAAGTTTTATTTTTTTCACTGGGTTTTGTTACTTGACAATGTTCTTAATGAGGCAATAAGCTATCACTAATTACTTTTGACTTGACACGAGGGCGAGTGTTGAAGGAAAAATACAATTAATGTGCGTTCGTAAAAAATAACTGATGAAGGGCAATTTAGGTATTCACTAAATATATGTAGTTATGAAATCCTTGTATTTTGATACCCTATATAAAAGGATCTGATGAACAAGAGATTGGTTCGTGTCTTTCTTTGTCGCTTTTGTTTATTTCGATTTTCCTACGACACTCCTTACTATTTTTCTTTTCTCTTTAGTTATTTTATGTCAATTTAGGAGGATAGATATGCGGTAGTGACTAGTTCACATGGTAGTATTAACCAATGATCACATCACCATAAAATTATTGAAATTTACACTAATGATTAAAATTACAAATAAAGTAATTAAAATTTGTAAATGAAATTATAAAAATTTATATTGTAATTAAAAATTAAAGCATATTTCCTAAAGTTTTAGCAACTAACCCTATTAATACTAATTTATTAACACAATCAGAATCAACTATGATTAGAGGGGGCGATATTAGCCAGGTCCAACATTTTAGATGAGTTCAACTATAGAAATCTCGGCCTGAAATATTATTTGGTCCGACAAGTCTTATTAAATGGATCAAAAGCTCGACGGTCACATACCAATCCGATAATATTAGTTCATTAGCTTCTAATTAATTTTAAATTCGATTAAATTTTAACCCTACCCAAATCTAACATATTACAATTAGGCATGTCAACGGGGCGGGTCAGGTCGGGTTTCTGGATTTTTTGACCCGCCCCGCCCCTGCCCCGCCCCGTGACCCGCCATGGGGCAAAAAATATCGCCCCGTGATCTGCCCCGCACGGGGCGGGGCGGGGCGGGGCCCCTATTATTTTATTTTATTTTTTATATAAAAAATTAGTTTTTTTTTTTTAAAAAAACTTGATTTTTTTTGTTGAAGTCAATAGGATTTTAATCTTTAGGTTTACATTAACTTTGTTTCAATATTTTTAATTTTTTTTTTTAAATTTAATTATTAAAAAATAGAATTTAATTATTTAAATTTACTAGATCTAGTCATAATCTAATATATTAGCTAGACATATACATAACATATTATATATAAAATTTTATATTATAAATGCATATCTATATTTTATATTTCTTTGTATATATATATACATATCTATATAATAATACATAATATATATTTAAAAAAATTATAATATATAGGGACGGGGCGGGGCGGGGCGGGGAGTGCCCCATTCTTCATCGGGGCAGATCTTGTCCTGCCCCAAAGGCCTCGGATCGGAGCAGATCGGGGCGGGACGGATCAATTTTGACATGCCTAATTACAATGGTTCGATGAACTGGACTTGACCAAATTTGACCGTCCGAATTACCACCACTACCTACAACATTAAGTACAATTAAACAATAATTTATTACTACATCTCATCACTTCATAGATAGATTCAGACATCCCAGTCAACTAACTCAGGCCTCTACTCTTCCTTTTTAACTCATAGTAGCAGTAGAAACCCATCTCTCCCTCTCTCTAGCTTGAAGGAAGAAAGAGGCGAAGTTGAAAATGGGTTTCTTCTCTTTCCTTGGAAGAGTGCTCTTCGCTTCTATCTTCATCCTCTCCGCATGGCAAATGTAAAAATGTCAAATCCCTCCTTATCTTTCTTCATTTTCTCTTTCAGCTTAATCAGATCTATCGTATGATTTTTGAATATATTGATGCGTCTTGCTGTGATTTAAGATTTCTGTTGTAGTTTCAGATCTAGCTCAGTTTGTTTAGCTGAGATTTTTTTGCTTATGTTATGAATATGAGAAGACTAAAATAAAAAAAAAAAGTGAAATTGACCCTCTTGCTGGGTGAAGTGTTTATTTTAGGGGGTATTGGGATTATCGGGTCGAGTTCGTGCTTGATTTCGGGGTACATATAGTGTCCGTTTGCTTAAGACTTGGAATGCTAGACCAAATCGAGAGAGTTAATGAGTGTGCTTTTATTGAGATTCGGTCCTCTAAATCTACTGAGCCTTATCTTAAGCAAACGATAGAAAGTTACTTGAACCACATAACTATTATTTGAAGATAAATTATTGATTTTGGTTGATTCGGGTCAGAATCAGGTTATTTGTGTTGGTTTCGGGTTTCTCTCGGGTCGGTTCTGGTCAATGTTGGGTTAGAGATTGTCACCCTTAGTTTATTTGCTTATAGTTTGGATTTTTGAGTTCTAGAATCATGATATGGGTATAAAAATACTCATTAGTTTGGGGTTTCCTTTTTGAAGGAAAGAACTGATTTTCATTCACTTGGGGACATTTGTGGAGATATCCTTCTAGATTTGGATTGGTTTTAAGTGTTCCGGAAGAACTTGAATATGCAGGATGAACTTGAAAAAATCGTGAAAAGTTGCAACGCGTAAGTTAGAAAATGGATCAAAGAACATGAGTGAGTGTGTTCTAGGCAATGTTGTAAAAGCCGCTAAGCGCTAGTCAAGAAGTAGGGTAGAGTCTAGCATCTAGGCAAGGACTAGTCGATGTTACTATAGTAATAGATGCTCTAGGATTTGGGCTTAATTTATAAGTAGTTGGCTCGTAACAGAACTGCAAATTACTATAGTGATAAATGCTCTAGTACTCAGTTATTTTATCTTAGTACTTTCGTCTGGATATGAAGTTGCGGTGAAGGGCTGGACTAGGAAGTGTTTGGTCGAGCTTGTTTGGACGCATCTTTTATGCTTATACCGTTGTACAGTTTGTTCAGTGCTTGCAAATTATAACATCTGGTCTGAAATGTAGTTCGGTTTATTATGTTACATGTGTAATGTTCTCTAAACTGCACACGTGCAATACATCTGATCTTTATCGTGTACGCCATTTGGTATATTGTTCAATAGTAATTTAGTAACTTTGAACTGGTAACGAATGCACGGTTTTACACTCCACCATCCACTTTAGGCGCCGTCTGAAACTGTCTTGTGTGATCGAGGATTGCTTACACCTTTTATTCGTTACTTTTTGTTATTTTTATTTTATAATATATGAAGTTGTAAATTTGCGTAATTTGTAAGACCATGATTGATGTTTCGAATTGAATGCATCTTGACCATAACACGTCTCTAGTTGAAAAAGTGTCAGCATTTTCCTTTTCTAACACGGATTGCCTTTTCAAGGTTCAATGAATTTGGAGAGGACGGAGGGCCTGCTGCGAAAGAATGGAGCGTCAAATTGGCTCTTTTCAAGAAGACCGTCGACGGGATGATTGGGAAAAATGCCTTGCATATCGATGTAAATGCTCCAACATTACTGAGTCATCTTCCTTTTCCTTACGAACTTATTCTCACATTACATGTTCGTGTTTTTTCCAGGCTAGGACTGTTGTCGCTGCCTGTATTTCTTTGAAGGGATTAGGCGGTCTTCTTTTCGTGATTGGCAGCAGTTTTGGTGCTGTTCTTCTGGTTAGTACTTCATACCCGACTCTCGTACCTGATACGAATATTTGCAAAAACCCAATGAAGTTTGCTTTCTTACAAAAACAGCCTTGACACATGCCTCAATTGGTGCACTTTGTAACAAACAAACTTCCCTGGGTCTTTCCTGTAATTAGTTAAAAATCAAAGGTAGTCGTCGTAACTGTCCCTTTTTGATATCCTTACTTCCTTATTCTTATCCTTATTTAGACCCGTTTACTTTGCCCGTATAGAACATTGGGTTTATCCTGAGGAGTAGGATAAAATGCATGGATAGTAGAACTTTATTATTTCTCTTCCCACGTTTACATTATAGTAAAAAGTCCGGATAAGGGTATCTAGTGATAAGGGGTATTTTACTTAAATGTCCTTGTTAGAAAAACTAAGGGTATGTTTGCTTAAGGCTGGGGAGTGCTGAGTCAAACTTCGCTGAGGGAGTTAATGAGTGTGTTTTATTGGGATTCGGTCCTCTAAATCTACTGAGGCCAACCTAAAACAAACATGCCCTAAAAAAATATGGTATCTAATGGATTTGTTGCAAAATAAGAATTTCTGATAACATGAGTTTTACTAAAATACCCCCAAGTATCTACAATGGAGGCAATTTTTTTAACATATATAGGATTTGGAGTTCCATGTCCTTCTCCGTCCCGATTCTCTAACTAACATAAATAAAAAATTTCACAAATATGGGATACAAACAGCAAAACATGTTTCACTCTCCTTGTCCCTAGTTGTCATAATGCTCTATACAAGACTAGCGTTATCCCACGAGGTGTGGGCAGATAGTTATCGCCTATCGGCCTTTATATCCCAATTATGCAAATTATGCCGGGGTTAAACGGATAACCCGGAAATTCTCTTCCATTAAAGTAAACTCCAGATAAAGCTAGATAGAATGCAGCTATCCTAGGCTATCCATGAAAGTAAACGGGGTTAATATATATGAAGGAATGCTAGAAAGTATGAATTTCCAAGTGTCGTTTTCATAAATTTTTGTTGAGTTTTTACAGTATAAATATCATATTAACATATAAAAGGAAAAGATAATTTGAAAACTGCACATCGCTCGTCGAAGCTGGTGGTTTCTTAAAGGGTGCTGGATTAACATTTTGTGCTTTTCGTATAAAATACTCATATTTTTTCGTTTTTAATCTGTTTTTATTGTATGAAATTTTCTTTTTCTCTTCTTGAGATCTTCAATTTGACACTCATAGTGTATGTACTTAAACTAGTTGCGTTTTACGCGAATTTCATAATGACCAAACGTACTCATGAGCTTCATCTGCTAAATTCTGCAGATAAGTTACTTAGTTTTAACCACTCCCTTGTTGTACGATTTCTACAACTACAACGCTGGCGAGGCAGAGTTTTTCTATCTCTTACACGACTTCGTTCAGGTATTGCTGATCGCTCTCATTCACAAACATTTTGTGATTTTTACCATTAAACTTCAGTTACCAATTCGCGTTTCTTGGCAGTGTGTGGCACTTCTTGGCGCGCTGCTGTTCTTCATCGGCATGAAGAACTCTATCTTGCGGAGGAAAAGGACCGCGAAATCGAAGACAGCATAAATGGTATCAAGAATAGGCTAAAGCAGTTGTCTGGATGAATTGTTGTTCGGAAAAACATAGGTGATTTGTGTTAGGTGTAGACATTTGATTTTTTGTGATTTTTTGCAGTTTCATCTGACAAAGCCATTGTATAAGTCTTGGAATTCTTGTTCTTGTTTCTCATAATATATTTTATTTCCGACTTTAGCCAGTATTTGTCAGTTCAATTTAAAGTTTCTCTATAGGTGGCGATTCGGCTGGCTCGAAATTCTGTCGAACTAAAAAAAATTGTAAATCTAGCCCATTTCATCTCCATCATATATACTAAGATTGTAGGTATGGATCGCGTTCTACGGGCTATTGTTCCATCAGGTATGGCCTACTAGGTTTCATTGTACTATCTCGAGCCAAGATTCTTATGATTCAATCATATCTAAATTGTCGGACGGGCTAGAAATTTACCCCCTCTAGTTATTCCGTTGTATCACTTGTGTATGTAATTTGTTGATATATTTGTATTATGTTCTCATGAAAGTTTTGTATTAGAGGTGGCAAAAACAGCCTTGCGCAAGAACGAGTCAGCCTAATCCATCCACTATGCTCCCTCCATTTCACTTAAATTTGTATATTTTTCTTTTTGATACGTCCTATTTAACTTTGCACACCCTTAAAAAAGAATTTCTCTCACAATCTCCACCCTCAATCTTCACATTTGAAAAAGTCAAAGATTCCTCAATTTTTTTTTTTCTTAACATCCGTGTTTGATCAACCGTGCAAAATTAGATGGGACAGAGAGAATATTAGATGGGCTAAATGCCTCAAGCATCATCGTGTTCAACGTTCTCAATCCAATGGGCCAAACGTCTGTCAAGCCATAGCAGACACACAAATCACAGTATAGTTTAGACGAATAAGTTGGGTTTTGCTCATTTATTTTTTCATCTGATAAAATTTTATGCCGATCAAACCTAAAATATGATGTCAACCTGTTAAATTAGGCTGGACCAGGCCGTCCGAATTGCTACCTGGCTTGGGAAGGTGAATAATGTGCAAGAAATGCAGTTGTCCCACATCGGCTTGTCAGGAAATGGAATTAGTTTGAGTAGGAGTATAAAGTTGGGCTTTATGGGCCCATAAACTTAAAAGGGTCGGCTGGCTAAATATGCCACGCTAGCCCATTTATGGCTGGTGCTGTATGGCTATCAAGACATATGGCCGACATAATTTGTGGAACTCAATAGGGTTGGCTCGTTTGGCCGACCCTTCAATTTTTCAATTAAATTTTATTTAGGATTAATTACAGCAAATTACTAAGAGGGTGTTTGCAAGTAAAATTAATTGTAGAAAAGTGATCAAAATTGATGTTGTAGTTAAATAATAATTTGATAGTGTTTAAAAAAAATGAGTTTAAAAATTGATTTATAGAAGCTCCTTTCTAGAATCTAAAAAATAGCTTAAAAGTGGTTCGCATAATTCACTCTGGTGATATAATGATTTTGCAAAACATAACTAATTGTGAGAAGTGATTTTGAAAATTGATTTTGGGGGTGTTGTTGAGTTTACAAACCCTCCGTAAATTCTTTTTCTTGGCCCCTGATTCATACAAACTATACGAGTTTGACATTTGACAGATAAATTATCAAACTTATTTTTCGAACATTTTTCAATAGAATTCGACAAGTGACTTGCGTCTGATAAAATTTTAAGGGTCCATTTACTTCATGTGATTATGTTGAATAAGGATAAATAATTCAAGATAGTCCAACGTTTACTTCGTTAGTATTTTAAAGTCGGGTTATCCCGATAACACACTTTTCGAGGCATTTTTATCCCCATTTCTTATTCCACCTATTGAGGTGAGTTTATTAATCCTATGTTCAGGATTGAGTTCAGTTACCCTATATACCAGTGTTCTAAAAATCACTAATCGTCTTACACGAATAATTTAATTATTTAATAAATAAATAATACAAAAATAATAAAATAAACACCACCACCTTCAAATTTTAAAATAATTTATACAGTGGTGGATGGAAAATTACTAAATTAGGGGTGTGAGAAAAAATTAAAAATTTTAAAGAACTCATCTAAAGTAAAAAACACTAACAAGGTAAAAAGAGAAATAAAAAGAGAAATAATTTATTTTTAAAAAAATTAAAATAAAATTAAAAAAATTAAAATTTGGATAGTTAGGCGAATAGGCGCCGATTAATCGTCCTAGTCGCCGCCTAATACGGGGACCAAGTTTCTTGGCCAATTTTAGGTTAATCGGCTCGGCCTAGGGGCGCCTAGCGCTAGGCGGTCACCTAGACCTAGTTTTAGAACACTGTTATATATCGAAAATAAGCCTTATTTTTTGAAAATATGCAGATCTTAATCTCACTTTATTTACGAAATCCTTAAAAACTAATGAAAAGCAGCCTCTTCAAGCCCTAAAACCCAGAAGCCGAAAAACATGTCCAAGTTGTCTTGTATAAATAATAGAACATAATCAATTGTAGTAGACATTGGATGAGATAGTCCAATTTATTACAATCCCTCATTCTAATACATCATAATTTTATACAACCTATTATCAACAACCCAAAGTAAATGGGCCCTAAGGGTCTCTTTTTGTCTAAACAATCTTTTAGTGGCCAAAAAGATAGATTTCCTTCACACCTTTCTTTACGGTTCTCTTCCCAATATTTAGAACCTACATTGTTGAAATTGAACAGCTCCTTTACCTACTAAAAATGTTGTTGGGACAAAAAATGCCCCTAAAAGTGTATCACGCGCGAGTCACGTGCGCAATTCTGATGAAAAATGATCGAAAAATAAGTTTGGTGGTTTATCTGTCAAACTCGCATAGTTTGTATGTATTGGTGTCAAGAAAAAAAGTTTAGTGGTTTACATGAGAAACGCTGATAGTTTGGTGGGGTTACTGTAATTAACATTTTTATATGTATGTAATTGTATTATATTTTCTTTGTTTATAATAATTGGCATTTTTTTGTTCTATAATATAATACTTAATATTTTAGGATGAAAAAAAAAAGTTAAGAATTAAATAATTTGATAAATATATTCTTAGTTAATATTAAGTGTGTAAGTTCATTCAGGATGGAGAAATAATATTATTTAACTCTATTCTAAAATTAATTTTGGTCCAATTGCAAAATACTCCCTTCCTCCGGAATAAAGTTGCACAATTTCCGTTTTGGTACGTCCTACAACTAATATTTCCATTAGGAAAAGAATGGTATCCCTTATAATTATACATATTCTCTACTAGTGATATTCAATTAATACACTCCATCCGTTTTAAAAGATAAATAAAAAGTGTCATTTTAATAAAAATTCGCAATTAATTTAATCTTATCCTAAATAACTTACTTAAGTTAGTGAAGTATTTTTGCTTATTCTACTAAAGATATCTCAATAAGATGAATTATGTAGCAATACATTAGTCATTTTTATCTATCTACATTTAAAAAAACTGATTTTTTTTTTTTTTTTTTTTTTTGTTGGAAATGGAGGAAATATCTTCTAAAAACAAGTTTGAGATGTTCCGCGATCAGTAATGGACCCAAAAATTTAAGTGAAGAGGTCCATTTGTAAACGGAGGAAATATCTTCTAATAATAATTTTGAGAAGTCTTGCCATCAGTCACATGACCTAAAAATTAAAAATTTAGGTAAGTAAAGCCTATTTATAAACACAATTAACAGAGTTACGGAACTCCCTTTAAGAATTAATTAAATGTGAGATACTTCCTCCGTCTCAGCTTAACTTACATACTTGTCATTTCGGTCTGTTTCATCCTGTTTCAGCTTAACTTGTCAGCTCATAAATGACAAATTTCTCACACAATTTTCACCCTCAAAATTTCCACCTTTGAAAAAGTCAAAGATTCACAAAATTTATTTTTTCTTAATCTTCGTACTCGATCAACTAGGCAAGTTAAATCGAGACGGAGGAAGTATTATTTTCTATTCTACTACCTCCGTCCCGCTCTAACTTTCCTACTTTCCTTTTTGGTTTGTCCCAACTTAACTTTCCAACCCATAAATGGCAAATTAATCTCACAATCTCCACCCTCAAACTCTCCACCCTCAATCTCCACCTTTGATAAAGTCAAAGATTCCACAAAATCTGTTTTTTCTTAACCTCCGTGCCCGGTCAAAGTAGGAAACTTAAGCCGGGACGGAGTGAGTAGTTAATAGGATGCAGTCTTTGAAAATCTGTACTTTATTACTCCATTTGTCCTAAATATATAAACAAGCAGGAGTACTTATTTTTGCAATGTTTCATATATATGGTTCAATTCTACACATGGTAGCATTTATTTAGCTTTCTTAGAAAACATTTATTGAGCCCATTTAATAATATACCTTATTCTTTCCTCAAAATAAATAATATACCACATCCATACGAATATTAAACAGTAAAATATTTATTAAATATGTACTCTCCTTTGTTTTATATTAATTGACGTTTTAACTTATATATTTTCAGCTAAAGATTTAATAAAATTAACATATCTCCGATAAATTAAAAACAGAAATATTTTATGATTCAGCCAGAAAAAAAATTAATAAAATTGATAAATAATATGTAAAATATTAAAAACGTTAAAAATGTCAATTAATATAAAAAGGAAGTATATATTACAATAATATTTATTTCTCTTTTCAATATTTTTTGTTAATCCTCGGAAAACGGCCAACAAGACTACATACATCGAACGGACAGAGTTTTTTTTAAAGATATTATCCTCAAAAATAAAAGAAAAATAAAAGACGGTTAAGATAAAAACCGACATCAATGCTCGGAGATGGATCTCGAATCTTCTACTACATATGAAGATGTAACACCGTTTGTAGTAAAAGATCCAATCCAACAAACATGGATTTAATGACAAAAACCAGAAGAAAATTTAAATATTGAGCAATCATTAAGCTGTAATTTAATTAATTAACTTTTTGTAAAATCACATTATTGTCTTGTCCCCGTAAAATATGGATAATTAATTTTAATCTATCTTTTTTTTTTTTTTTTTTTTTTCCAGTACTCAAAGCTTAGAAGGCATGACAGCGTCGTCTTTCAACCCTAACAACCGGCACACCTCCGGATACAAAGCCTTCCTAATCCCCGCATACGCTTCGCCGCTCCACTTCTTCGCCGCCAGCTCCTCCGCCTTCTTCATCGCCGCCGCCACCACTTCCTCCGCCTTCTCATAAACCGAATCCACAATCCCCATCCCCGCCGCCGCCTCGGCTCCAATCTTCGCCGCCTTCAGCACCAACTCCCGCCGCGCCGCGCTAGATCCGATTTTCCCCTTAATCAAAGCAGTAAAGTAATCCGGTAAAGTCATACCTATATCCAGCTCGCTCATATACATCACTCCCCTCGACGACGTCATGATGACGTAATCATGACTCATAGCTAAAATCATCCCCGCCGCGGCGGCGTGTCCAGTGACGGCCGCGATTGTCGGCATGGGGAGCGAGAGGAGATCGGCGACGACTCCTTTGAAGAGATCCACCATTTTCACAAGCTCCGCTGCCGCGGCATCGAAGGAACCGGCCTTCGCGCCGACGGCTTGTGCGTGTTTTAAATCGAAGCCGTTTGAGAAGAATCGACCTTCGGAGAGAGTGATTAAAGCCGATCCGTTGACGGCTTGCGATTTGGCTTCGGCTAAGGCGGCGCGGATGGAGGCGATGAGCGGCGGGTTTAGGCGGTGTTCCTGATCTTTCTTCGTGTCGCCTTTTAATGTCAGGATGAAGAGGTTACCGCGCTTCTCTAACGTGCACATGGTGTGAAGTGTGATGGATTAGAAGAGAAGGAAATGAAGAAGATGATAAAGAAAAATAAAAAGAAATATAGAAATAAATATAGATAAGGATGAATGTTAAGATTGTTTGGTGAATGTCGTTGATAATGTAGAATTTCAAGAATGGCAGCAGCTTTTGGACGGACCTTACAATGGGAATTTAGAATAAGTCCACTATTTGCAACCCACTAAATTTTTTAATATAATTCATTAATTTAATAAATTAAGATAATATTATAAAATAATTAGAATATTTGTAATATTATCTTCGTCTCAATTAATTTTGTACTGAGAAAATTGATGAAAATTGTGTTATAATTTTTCTTTTTAAGAAATATGTAAATTCATCAAGAACGTACGGAAATAAAAAATGTGTAAAATTAGTCGTACGGAGATAGTAATAATTAAAAAATATGAATAATTAAAAACATTATATACATAACTTTAAAAGAAAGAAATCGTTAGTTCATCTTTAATCATACAATTTCTTTCTCTAAGAACTGCATAAATTATAGTTTTTTTTTTTTTTTTTTTTTTTTTAATGGAGGTCTTAAATATCAACGAGGAATTATATGAACAAAATAATCTCTTTCTTATTTATTTTTGTTACTTTTACGGTGTATTTTCCTTTGTATTTGTTTTTTGAAAAAATGAATTGATTGTCGTTATCGTTCGGACACACAGTGTCAAACACTGATCGACTTTCACTTGTTTGATCAAAAATTTCGAACGACGCTCACTCTGTAGAATTACAGTAGTCTAGCAATGTTCAATTCGTTCTATCATCCAGGCGGAGCTAGATATGACCTATATCGGGCTTCAACCCAAATTAAAATTTGTGAAACCTTATTTTTAGATTTCTAATTTTTATTATTTTTATTATTAGGTACTCTAAATTGTAATTAAGCCCACCTCATTTAATTTTATTATTTACGCTCTAGTCTCTAACAAAGATATAAATAAACAATTCATATTTAAGATCATGTCAAATTAATTTTTTTTTCAAACTTATCTATTAATTTTAGTAAATTTTCTACTAAAAAACTTCTATGTATACTTTGTTACTAATAGTTTTTCTTATATCTCTATTTTTTGAAGTTTATTGTAAGTCACAATTTTACTAATTTTTAATCTCTCGACCCACCTTATTAATAAATCCTGAATCCACCCGCCCTGCTATCATGGCAGAATATTGCTTCTTGGATTTCTCGTCCGCCAAAAAACTCAGAATATCAGTAGCACGCAATCCAGCAGATGTTTGATTGTTTGAGATAATTGGGGCAAGGGACAAATCCATCTTCAACCAGAAGAGTTTGGTAGGACACTTCCCAAAAAAGACAAAGTCTACAGATATAATTTAAATTCAATATCACGATTTATATTTAAAAAATATCACAAATTATGATAAAAGATCTATTATGGGTAAAAATATTATAACACCTTTACTTAAAATATGTAATACCTTTAAACATAAATCGTGTTACATTTTCGCTGTAATACCTTTACCACTCACATATAGTAGATTTAGGCATAAATAATAAACATTTTGATCCATGATCCGGATTACACGGCTCTAATGAAGAAGTGGATGTTTATATTGAAATATTTTTAGCTATTCATGTTCATGATTGAATTCATAGACGAGCATTCCAAAAGAAACTGAAATAAACAAGAACGACAAAACTAGGAATTGACTCGGAATCTTGATCTTCTTTCCATCTTGTTTCTTGCTCTCTATTCCAAGGCTCCAGGGCTCCAAGCTTCTTATGTAATCTAAGTATGATTTTTGGACTAGGTTATTATTTTAGAAAGGCTAGGGTCAAAACGGACCAAAATTGGCATATAGGAAAAAATTCTGGGTAGGCCCATCAATGGATCCGGCTGGATTGCATAAAATGGTCCACCCAAATGACAAAGTCTGGTTCGGCTTGCGCCAATTGACCATCGGATCCAGCCAGATGAAACCCTCTGGACCAACTGCTTCTTCTCTTCAAACGGATCCGGCCGAATCACTTTATCTGGTCAGGCTGGATCAAGTAAACTACCCATATGATCCATGATCTTGCTGTTTTCGTTCGTTTCTTCTCTGAACTTCGTCCAAACTAACTTTTATCCTAAAAAGAAATATATCTTGACTACAAAAACGATCAAACACGTCATTCAACTCAAGATCATCAAGTTGAATATAAAACTATCAAATTTACATGCAAATGATACCAAAATAAACATGTAAATGATACTAAAAGTATGCATACGTATCAGTGTCTTTACCCAAACCTTTCTGTGTTTGTTTAGAAGTTGGGTTCAATATATTGTTCACAATATGTTGCCATCAATAACATCTCCCCCTCTCTCTCTCTCTCTCTCTCCTCTCCTTCTCTCTCTAGATTTATCAATCCTGCAAACTTCCTCTCTCTCTCTCACATCTCTCTTTCTGAACTTTTTTTTTTCTCTCTCTCTTTCACTCACTCCTTCGACTATGGCGGAAGCAGGCGACGAAAGGGGTGTTCTTTTCTCTCTCTCTTCGACTATAGTGGTTGATGGTGGCGGAGGGGGCGTTGTGGTGGTGGAGAGTGACAGGGGCATAACCAGGGTGGTGGGGGTATTCCATTAGCCCGAATCTTGGATACTCCTCCATTGTTAGAGCAAGAAAATTCAGATTTGGTTATAAGGTGAAACAGCAATTGAAAAGGAGCAATAATTTTGTAGATACTCCTTCCGTCCCGCTTAAAGTTGTCTACTTGGCTTTTCAGTTCGTCCCAATTAAAGTTGCCACCCAAAAAAGGAAACTAAGTCCACAATCTCACCCTCAAAATCTTAACCACTCAATCTCCACATTTTAAAAAAGTCAAATAATTATTTTTTCTTAACATTCGTGCCCGATCAAAGTGGAAGCTTTAGCCAAGACGGAGGGAGTAGTTGTTTGGTGGAAAGGTTTCTTGGTTAGTAGTGTCTAGATCTTGAAGTTTGTGTGGTGGATGGTGGTGTTGGGGCTGAATCCGTTGTTTTCCAGTGACAGTGATATAAAACTAAAAAATGTGACCGTGATGACCAACTATAGATTGATAAAAAAGCCCAAATGTTGAATAGAAATGTTAAAAAATTAAATTTCTATTTTTTTTAAATCACATTTATTCTATCTAATTTCAATATATAAACTGTTATATATAATTATAGAATTTTAAAAAAATATTATTTTATATATCAATAATCAATCATTAACTAGCTCTTACGTATATTATAATCACCTCGTAACCTAATCTCCAACTAATATAAACAAATATTCATTTATTTACCTCAACCTTCATATTTCACTATATTCCACAGAGCCTACAATACTCCAACTACTAGAGATGGCAATTTGGGCTGGACCTGTCGGGCCAACACTATATTTCAGATCGGGTCAAAATTTGATTGGAACTAAAATTAGTCGGTTCGATCCGTAGTATTCCCCTGTTATATACTAGAATTATCGGATCGGTACGAGACCCGTCGAACTTTTGATCTATCGAATCGGTCCAATCAATCTAAATAATACTTAAAGCTTACATTTCTATGTTCCGATTCATCTAAAATATCGAGCCTACTAAACTGACACGTCAACTTCCACCAGCTGGGAGGCTTTTAACCTTTTGCTCATGAAAGGACCAGATATAATTATATAATTTCTTTTTCAATGATAAGAAGATAGAATTATTAACCATTTATTCATGAAAGGACCAGAAATTGACACGTCAAGATAATTCAACGGATTATCTAGATCACATCACAAGATGTTGACGGCAAAACTAACGTCGGTTTACCTTTCTGTGTGCTTTAATGTCGGAAACTAGCAGCGCCGTCGATCATGGGTATATTCCGTTGGGAGTGACGTTAGGAAATTTGGAGATTTTGTTCTGGTCAAAGCAATTCTAGCCTTTCGGTTGGAAAGTAGCTGTGCTTAGTTGGATTCGTTGGCTCGGCGCAATTAATGTGGCTGGCTCACCGGCTTCCAAAGCCGTTTTAGTAGAGATGATAAAATTGGCTCGGTGTTAGTGGATCGATCTATCCTGTCCAAAATTTTATGGACGCGGTAAAGTCGATTTGGCTCGCAAGCTGTCCTTGACGGCCCGATATTTTAGCTGAGTTGAACCATATAAATTTAAGTTCGAAGTACTATTTGACTCCACTGACCCAACTCGATAGCAAAAAGCTCGAAGGGCAGTCTTAGTATATTATAAGGGAATACGTTGTGCTAGTCTGATTAACTTTAGATTCGATCAAATTTTGACCTGTCTTGACCCAACCCGAAAGATGGCGTTGGTCCAAGAGCTAGGCCTGATTGGACCGCCCGAATTGTTATCTCTAATATTTTAGATGAATTGGACCATTAGAAACTGGGTAGCTGCAGGATTCAGAGTATTATCTAGTCTCGAGCATACCATGCTTGATCCGAAGAGTAAAAAATCTAACCGACTACAGGCGAACTTGAAAATTTTATTATATTCAAGGGAATGGACTAGATTAAACTTAATAATATTTGGTTCGATAAAACTGTGATCAGATCCAAGTCTTAACTTGATAGGCTGGGTCAGATCACCCAAATTATCATCAACATGGAAAGTTATGAAGAAGGCAAAAACTTGTATTAGATCGTCACACGGTTGTCACACGGTGTGATGGAAAAAAATAATCAATTTTTATAGTAAAAGTATCACGTTTATCTGTAAAAGTTATATATTTTTTCTGAACAAAAAAAATATATAACTTTTTATAGTAAAAATATCATTGTTATCTGTAAACAAATTATTTTTCCTTGTAAAAAGTATCAATTTTTCTAAAAAATATATTTCGTCGCACGTGAGATCATTACACATATGACTCACTCTATAAAAAAATATTAATTGCTCCCTTTACAATAATTACTTGAAAAGTTGTTTTTCTATTTTGATCTTTCTTTTGCCCAACATGGTTGCAACTTAGGGGTTGAAACTTTAAAGATTGATGTGACTATTTAAAATAAGATTCCAACTTAAAGTGATTTGGGAATACTTCAAATTAAATTATTGATTTCATGAGTCTTGGTTTGAATTCAACTGCTTACTTTAGGGCTGCTTTTTAAATTATAATCGATGGACCAATTCATTTAGATTTTTAAAACACAAATCAATTCTTTCAAAAGAGCTTGTAAAGTTGAAGAATTTTTGAGTTGTTTTATATTTTTAAGATGTTTGATTGTGGTTTAAGAACTTTTTAATTTTTTTAATCAATTAAAATTTATAAAATTCTTAAATTTCTAAATTTTTTACAGTGAACGATCGATTTCTAAATTTTTTAAATTGAACGGCAGTTTCGAAGTACCTCTGAACACCGCACACAAATATTGCCAATAATTTCTAAACATTAACTTAACACCACAAAGTGCATGTATTAATATAGTGTTGCAAGATGAGAACCCTAAGTTAAATTTAGAAACTTGTGTAGCGAATAAAAGAAAAAAACAATCGATATCATGAACAAAAGTCATGCGGAGGCTGTTAAGGTCTATATTAGCAAAGAACACACGATAGTGAAGTGAGACCAACGAGGGGCAGAGGGTGTACGTGATGCATAACACACACAAGGACGAAACATGGGGAGGGCACAAAAGCATCAGCGAGGACAGGGTTATACCGACCTGATATAATGATCTTTGATAGTGACACACGTGGCATACATGTGGAACGAGTTGGTTTGGAACTGACAGACAAGGGAAAGTGTACCTGACACATGGATTGAAATATGTGTCCAACATATAGATGGAATATTAGTGTTTAGTGAGCTGTTAGGACATTTATAAGTTATAAAGGATCATATATGATTTTGTTTTCTACTATTCCCGCATATATAAGTGAAAGAGATGTTCATCGTACCGTTTTCTCATTCACACAAAATAAAATATAAACTCAAAAAACACAAAGAGATCGTTAGAGAATTAGGAATACATGTAGTGTTTAGTGTTAGCTCTTCATCGAGCTCTATTATCTTAGGTGTTTTGTACTTCAAACAACTCATGAAAATACGATGCTCTCCTTTAAATATTATTTTTATCTTGGTTGTGTATTGTGTGTGATTTTTAATGTCATAAACAAACCGCATTAGCAATTAATTGTCCTATAAAACTAGGCAAATATCGGTAAGATTCGGTAGCACGATACGAACATACACAATAATTTTGGATTTATGTTGATGTTTATCGAGCTTGAATCGTTATTAGGACATTCCAATAGGACACGATAAGATTTGCGTCATATCGGATTAGCCCGATAAAACTTGATGACTTTATTTATTATTGTTATTACTTATTAGTAATAATTTATTTGAAAATGTTGGAGTTAACTGATATATTGGAAGAAATTTACTTGAATAAGAACTTAAAAACATAGGCCTAGTCGCCTAGAGGGGAAACATTGATTAGATAATTTGAAATAATTTTATTTAATAACTACGTCCAGTGTTCTAGATTTTCATTGCGGTATTTTTTCCATTTCTTTCTTTCTTTCTTTGTTTGTTTTCCAAAAAAAAAAAGAACAAAAAACTATAGAATAAATCCGCTACTAATTTAAATGTTCAAATTTATTTTGTACTTTCTTATAAAAACCAATATTAGTATTACATTTGATGAGTTTGGAAAAAAAATAAGATAAAAAATATATATGTATGTATTCATGGACTTATAGACCGGGTTGAATTATCGAGTTTTTATTAATTCGTGTTTTTGTTAAGATTTTCAATCTGATAAACTTAATAAATAAATTTAATTTAGCTCTTTATCGAACTGACATAATAACAATCTAACCCGCACAATTTGTCGCCCCTACATAAACCACCTTTGAATATTCCACATCCACACATAAGTTATTACAAAAAGACAGAACTAAAGTGCTAATCAACTCAACTTCCACCACATTAATTCAATTTAGATGCTACACCCATCCAGTTTTTCTTTACTCCGTTCTACTCAAATTTACATATTTTCTTTTTTGGTATGTTCCACGTTAATTTGAACATTCTTAAAGAAGAAATTTCTCTTATAATCTCCATTCTCAAAATCTCCAAAAAAATAAAATAATATTTTTTTTCTTAATATACGTATTCGACTATAACTGCAAACCTAAATGGGACAAAGATAGTACTCCATCCGTCCCGCCCTAATTTGCACACTTTTCTTTTTCGGCCGCCCCACCCCTAAAATGGAAAGGAATCTTACAATCTCAACCCTTAAAATCTCCATCCTCAATCTTCACATTTGAAAAAGTCAACTAAAAAGCAAAAATCAAATTTTTTTTAATATACGCGCCGGAGCAGATGTGCAAATTAAGCGGGGACGGAGGAATTATTTGTTTCTATATATTTCTAGAGCCGACTAGCCAAGCCGAGTCAAAGAAACAGAAGCCTTCATAAATAATTTTTCTTCTAAAAGAAAAAACCCTTATTCATAACAACCTTTGACCGAGATCTGATTCTTTTCCGTTTCCAGCGAAGCGTGCAATCCACACGCCCCTTATTTATACCCCCATTAATTCGCCCCTTTTAACCCTACATCATTTCCCCCAAAAATTTCCTCAAATCCCTAATTTCCATCAATTTTCAATTGATATGTCGAGCAGAAACTTTTCCGGTCGGCGGCAGCAGCAGCAGCCGAGCCGGCTGCAGAGGAGAGCCCCGGCGTCGATAAAGGTCAATCCGGTGACGGATTGGAATGTGGCGATACCTCTTTTGTCGCCGTTGGTTCAGTCACCGGACAATCTAACGGCTGAGATAAAATCCTGTTTGAGTGCGGATAAGGAGTCGGTGGCTGTGGCTGAGAAGCCGCGCGTCGCGATGAAGAAGTGGCAGCACCCGGCGGCGCCGTTCTGTTACGAACCGGCGCCGATGTTGTCTTTTGTCTGTAATAGATAACCTTTTTCGATTTAGGTTTTTCTTCCTCATTTTGTTGGGGAGGTTATTGTTAATATACAATGCGGACTGTTTGATGAATTCAGTCTTTTTTCTAAGATCTGCATTTGTTGCTGGTCAAATTAATCAGTTTTAGCAGAAGATTAATCTGATTCCAAAAATTGACAGTATTATTTATGTAAAATGATAAGCTAAATTAGATATAAAGATAATATATATCTATTTATATAGAGTTCTTTTTTCTCAGAGGTGTACGTTAGTTTATTAGTGGGACAAGAGGTGGCGACCCGTCCGACCCCTTGGGCCAGTATCATATCATATGTTAGACGGGTTAGGTTTAATTAGATTTTGCAAAAAAATATTAGTTGAGTCATATCCATTTGCATTCAATGTATGACCTTAAAAATATACTAATATTATTGGATTGGTTTACGCATATTAGGTAATTGGTCCAATCGGATTATTGTGTCTGATTATACTGTAAAAAATTTGAATAGACTAAGTTGGGCTCATTAGACTAATTTTTATATGTAAAAAACTCCAGGTGGAAGTAATTTTTATATGTAAAGAAGTATTAAAGATTTTTAAATTTTCATATGTGAAGAAGTATTAAAGATTTTTATTTTTCCTTAGCTACGTAAAGTATTTAACCAATAAAACTAGTTTAGGATTAAAATAAAAACACTAACAAGTATAATTTGGGATAGTTGAACAAACCGACAACGTGATCAGAGTCGATTCGGGTACTAAAATCCTACCAAACTATCACCAAAATATCATACCACGTAGGGAAGTTCCTCACTTGGATAAGCTTTAAAATAAAAACACTAATAAGTATAATTTGGGATAGTTGAACAAATCTGCAACGTCGGTGCGGATACTAAAGTCCTACCAAATTATCACCAAAATCTCGCGCAGCGTAGGAAAGTTCCTCACTTGGAGGTGCTTTAATTCTATTCTATTCAAGTGGGTACTGTTCAGTTCCTCACTTGGAGGTGCTTTAATTTTATTATATTCAAGTGGGTACTGTTCAATTTTAATGATTCATGAGTACATTTTAAAGTGTGTGAAAAATAAAAAGAAATAAGTTATTAGATCCCTAAGATATGTTCGTTTATGGATTGAGTAGGGCGTGTTAAATTTGGGTGTGCAAATCCTAGAACGTGTGAATTTAGATGATAATATAAATATTGTGTTTGTTTTAGAATGAAATATGAGTAAAATTTATGAAAAAAAAAAAAGTGCATTCATTGTGCTGGAAATAGAGAGAGAGAAAGTAATGATAATAGAGAGTAAAATATGCTTGGATTTAAGTGGATTAAATTATCCTAATTTTAAGTCCTAGCCCAAATGAAAGTTTGAATTGACTCATCCTCCATTTGGATAAACAAATTCATAAACAAACACACTCCTATACACTTTTCAAGTGTACGATGAATCACTTAGTACCAAAGTAGATAGCATAGAAGTAGCCTTTATCCCGCTCAAATGTTTCATAAAATCCATTACAACTCGTGGTTTGATAATACGAGTCTCAATATGTCAACCCGACACGAACTCAACCTACTTTAATTGTGTTTGGGCATGATTGAATTGTGATTTAATGGGTCGAATTCGTCAAACACGAGTAAGAAATGGGCGAATGCCAGTAAAACGCTTTAGCTAGTTTCCACATTTATAAATTTATCAAAAGATTAATTTTATTTTTAAGGTACAATTATAAAAGCAACTCAAAAAAATGAAAAATCTAAATTTTAAAGAGTATATAACAGTGAATCTGTGTAAACCAATTTTGAAACAGAATCTCAGTGGACATGTCATGGTAAATTTGGAAGGAATAAGAATAACTCAAGACATTATGAGTTTGAGCATTGACAAGAGAGAAGTAGAATTTGTATTGATGGAAAGTTGAAACTTTTTTTTTTTTTTTTTTTTCTTGGGTTAGTTATGAAGCAATTCGCCAACATTCGGTGAATTTTCAATGACAATATGAACTTTAAAAGATAACAAAAAAATTATCTTTTTGTCAATTACAATAAGAACCACATTATTTGACATCTATTTTCATCGTCAGCATCATCATTATCATTCTATACAATCACATATTTTACAATTTGTCCATTGTCCATTGTGAATTGATAGTAGGAGCCGCACCAATCGCTACTTCAATCATTAATTTAAAACAAAAATTGTTGTCTTTATTATCATTTACAATTTTTAAGACAAACTTTGACCAGTTATAGAGATAAATAATTGTTGAAAAAATTATTTAAGTCGTCTTAAATATGGACATATTTTTGGACCAATTATAGAGACAATTAGTAATTTAAAAAAACACTTGATACATCGGTGTCTTAAAAATATTATTTGCAAGTTATTTAGACAACTAGTTAAGACTCATTTCGTTTTCTTTTAATTCATCTTTTAACTTCTTAATGATTTTCCGAATCAAGCGATCTTTTAGCTATTTTTCACCATTTCTTTTAATTTTGTCCGATGCAAATTCTAAAATATCTCTTACTTTTCAACATAGATTTCATCAAATTTTATCATCTAAGTATATATTTAGAAAAAAAATTGAATTCTTAATTCTTTATTTTTTAAAAAAAGATCAATTAAATTCTTCCATTTTTTTTATAGAAAAGATCAATTAAATTAAAACGGAGGAGTAAGAAATTATGGTGTATCTAATAATGCAATTAGATGATTTTTGTTACCTAAAAAACAATTTTCCCTTGCGGATTGTCAAATTGGGAAGATCCGAGTCCGAGAAACAGGCTCCCAAATAAAACTGAACAAAGTGAAAAAAGCATGTGGTGTAATTGTTTGAAAGTGAATGTATTTTCCAGAACTGTGTAAATCACAGCTGAACGCGAAGCAGCAGATCGTCGATTTCTCTTCGGAAAGTTGATTAGATCTTCAATTCTCCACCGTTTGCTTTCGCACGGCTTGATTTTCTGAATTCAGACCCATTTATAATGAGTTACCGAAGGTTAGTATGATTCATGCATTTCACAATTATTTCTTCAGTTTTGAAATCGAATGATGTTTGCCATATAGATTTGATGTTAGTGCAAGCCTTTGGAATATGATTTTGAAACAGGAAAAAATAGCCGAAGAAATGTGAAATGTAATTGTTCTATGGTGATGTGATGCAAATTCTGCGATTATGAGTATTTGAACTTTTTCAAAATGGAATTAGATTTTTGTTTGCAAATTCTTCCAGATCTCTTAAATAATTAGCAATGCATGATTATTTAGCACCCATGGCTGTTATTGCTTATAAATTCAGGTCTCCTTTTACTCTGGAGCAGGTCGAGGGAGAAGATTAGGGTAAATAGGCAATATCGTAAAAGTTGCTAGGTAGTAGTCGGTTGTACACAGGGACATAGCGACTAGTCAGGCTGAACGAGGCATAGACATGATTATAGGGGGAGGAATCAGGAAAAAGAGAGCTTAGCGTCTAGGCAGAGTCGGACCAGCTGGAGATTTTTGCAATAGAGGGTCTAATAGAGTAGGGGAGTAAGATAAATTTTTTTAGTAAGATAAAAGTTGTTGTTATATCATGAATGGATTTTGATCAAGTATAAGATGGAACCTATCCTTATCTGCCATCTATTGGCAGCATACTCGTTGTTTAAATGCCCTCATCTTGATTCCCTCGAACCCAAATTCTATATCCCGAAACTAGGAGCCTTGTAAATTTATGTATACAGAACAAAGACTGATAAGCTAAACCACAACAAATTCAATGCAAAATTTCGTTCAATGGACTAAAACTTCGTCGGTGACTCCACATATCCTTGTATCCACTTCACTGTATGTGGATACATTCATCACTTCCTCTTCCATTAAAGATGATATAATGTAACATTAGAGGGGAGATTGTAGAGGGTTATCTTTTTGTAAGTTCATTTTTACTACTCTGATAAATTACACTGGGATGAGGGTCTATGAATCAAGCTGTAACTTATTGAGAAATGTCAGTACATTTTTTTTTTTGAATTATTTTTTATAACATAGTCTTGATCTCGTGACTATTGATTTGGTAACATTACTTCGAAAACACAAAATAGATATTGTGGGCATTCATGCAACTAAGATAAATGCTAATAAATATTGCATATGAAATTTTATCATTTAATGATTAGATACTCCGATTGTATGTTTCCGCATATAATGAGAATTGATGGATGGACTATTCTACATTTACTTATTTCATCCCATTCCTAATCTAGGTTATGTGCTTGTAATGAGGAAACTTAATACCTTTTACCACTCTAAGAATATTGAAGATATGCATGTGTATCACATTCTAATGCAGGAATTGACATTAATATCTATTTGTTAATATATTGTGCCGTTAGAAATTCTCATGAAAGTGTTCTCTCACAGGGATCCTCGGTCCTCAAGGGCATCACTTTTTGATAACATGGATAGCCTTGAAGAGGGAGGCATTAGGCCCTCTTCGTCATATCCAAGTGGCATTGACGATCATGACAATGAGAAAACTATGGATAGCTTGCACGATAGAGTCAGCTTTCTGAAAAGAGTGAGACTCTCCCTTCTGACAACAATAATAAGTTTCTTTCCTACATTTACATGATATTCTTTTTGCTTCTATCATCTGTTTTGGCTGGAATCATCAACTCGTATTAGTATGGTTGGATTTTGTGTTTATTATCGTCATTTTTGTTTAGTTACTCTTCCTCCTATACCTGTTAGACCTAACTTAATGTGTGTGTGTGGGGGGGGGGGGGGATCATATAATGATGCATATTTGGACCCTATTGTGTTGCGGTTGAGTCAAACCTCATAAATAATCAATCCATTTCCATGTGGCCATCTCAAAGCTTATACAGTCGTGTCGTGTAGCCTTTTAGTATGAGACCTGCAGCCCATTATGTAAACTGATTATGTGCTTATCACATAAAATGTTATGTCAGTAAATCCTATGACGAAAAGCAAGATCCACATCCCCCATACTTACTGAAGCTTTTATAATGTTATGTGAGGGCGTCACATCATGTACTTTAGAGATTTCATGAAATAATATCTAGTATCAATCTCTCACAACTCATTAATTCAACTTTTATTATTGGGAGAGTAACACGTTATCTCCTTCGAGGGCATATTTGTTCTGGTTGCTTGTTACATCTTAACAGGTGTATGTGGCAGTTGACAGGGGACATACATGAGGAGGTGGATAGTCACAACCGCATGCTAGATCGAATGGTATGTTAATCCAAGGTTGGCTTGTTGGTTTGTTGTTTCCGCTAATATAAATTATACGCACCTTTGAGTTGAAATTTGTGTTTATGTTTATTCATATTAATTTTATTAACTAGGGAAATGAGATGGATGCATCAAGAGGTATTATGTCAGGAACAATGGATCGCTTTAAAATGGTAAGCTAGATAGATGCCTGTTTGAAATAGTGTTCGTCTTTTATTCCAACTCTATCAGTACATGTCGTGTATGCAAAATGACATCACAATGACTTCAGATACAACACGTGGGTGCGTATTGATGAGTTGGAATATGAGATGAAATACCATTTGGAATGGGTGATCTCATTTGTTGAATTTCGTTATGTTGCTCTTAATTCCTTTCTTTTAGCTTATTTTTCCTAAGATATGGTTCGATGATCTTTTTTAGGTGTTTGAGAAGAAATCAAATAGGACAATCTGCAAACTTGCAGCATATTTTGTGATTGCTTTCATTGTGCTATACTACACGATCAGGTGAGCATTTCTTTTTTACATGTACCGTTTCTTTCATAGTGAATCCGTGGCTTTTTTAGTCAAATTACTTTCTTCTATATTGGATTTCACGTGTTTAAGGTGGTGTTTGCTATTGCTTCAATTAAGCAATTACGTGTTTTAAACTTAAAAAAGCAATTTAGGGTGTGTGTGTGAATAATTGTGTTTTTAGAGAAGTGGTTTGAATTGATTTTGTGAAAAAATCAGAACTCTGTAGTGTTTGGAAAAAAGTTTTATTAAAGCCAAAAGCTGATAGAAGCTGAGTGTTGACAACTTCTGAAAATCAGCTTTGAAGTGCTTCTTAGAAGCAATTTTATATCCCTAATATGATAAATACAAACACTCCCTGAGCTTTGGAGTGCTTTTGAAAAGAAATTTTAAATATCCAATTGATGTTGCAAACCCCCCCCCCCCCTCCAAGAGTGTTTTGTAGAATCTGCTTTTGGCTTAAAAAACATTTTAAAGCTAAAATCCAAAAGCAGGTTTCCCTTAGCTTCAAACTGATTCTCAGCATTATTTCTACGTTTATTGTGCTCATTTTTTCTTATAAAAAACACTTCTGTTTCAAACATTACCTACTTTTACTTTAAAGTAATTTCGGAACAATTTCAAATTTAAACTTTTATAAACCACGAGCAATTGCAAACACTCCCTAAGTGTAGTTGCTTCGTTCTCATACACAAATAAAAAACGAAGTATTATGTTGTTGACATTATCATATCTTAGACTATTTACTTTACACTGGGAATTCATATCATTTTCTTAACAAACGGATTTTGTGTATTGTTAATTATAAATCCTTCCCCTAAATCATCTCCTGAAATAAATCCGTCAATCCGAACACAACCTTAGGATTTCTCTTTCGTTCCAATAGAAAGATCTTGCATTTCATATAAGTTTTGGCATTGATTACTCTTCCATTTTGCAGGATTCTCTTGTATTTCTTATATGGTTAAAATAGGATTGCGATGATCATCTAAACGGTACGTTTGATCCATGTTCTCTCGAATGTTATTTTCTCTGATAAATCTTCCTAAGGAGGAATATCATTTTCTATATATAATTGCTAAATTACAAACCTTAAGATAGGTTTTGGAAATTCTTACATATTTCTTGTGTGTTGTAACAATTCTAGAACGGAAGTTCATCTGTAGGTACTCTTTTCTTATAGGCAGGTGTTTCATGTAAATATTATTCTTTTTCGCACCGGTTACCGTTCTCCTTTATACTTCAAAAATTTTATGTTTACCCTGTTGCAAAAATCCGGACTAAGCACTGGACTCATGTTGGCCATTTATGTTTTCTCCCTGATCTCTCACTAACCATGCCTATGTTCCACCTAGCACCGTCTATGCCCTAGTTTCCGGTTAGCAACTTACGACTTTTACAATATTGTGTTTACCACATCGTTGGGGTCAGTTTAGATTAGTTTGGACTGTTAGTCTCACTTCATGTACCAGAAAGTCAAAGTTGCGTAGTACTGAAAACTTGAAAAGTTACATAGTTTTGACTGTGAAACGCAAGTGGGACAAGTAGAGGCGCCAACGTCGGGCTGGTTCAATGGGCCGACCATAGGAATCTTGATCTGAAATATGATTAGGTTCAACAGATCTTGCCGATGTGCTAGACAAGGGTCTGCCTTTAAATCGTAGCATCTTTTAGAGGATGGATCGAGCTTTGTTTACTTATTTTTGGCCTGACGGGTTGAGTCGGGTCAGGTCAAGGTCCCTGAATTGCCACCTCTAATAGACATGAGATGTGGAATAGTTTATACGAATATCATTGACGGTACAGATTAAACCTCATTGGTAGAGTGCTATGTTGATAAGTTAGTTCACCAATACTTTAAACCATTCTGGTTGGGCCCATGTTGGACGCATGAAGTTTTTTCTTACGGCAAGTAAAAGTTTAAAAATTCTGATTTCATGAATTATAAAATATATAATCGAATCATTCAGATTGGCACATAAATAAAGTTGTATACATAAGATAGTGTAGTTTATAAAAAAATGTACTCCCTCCGTCCTGGCTTATCTTGTACAGGGAAGGTCGATCATTTAAGAAAAGTGTGTAAGATAAGATGGGACGGAGGGAGTATATTTTAAAACTCATTGACTTATTAAATTAATCAAAATGTAAGAGAAAAAAGGCAGTGTGTCAAAACAAGACTCTCATCGTAGAATAGAGGAAGTACTACATGTTTCGAATTTTTAATAGGTTAGTTACATAAAAATTTACCATTTGTGGTCAATCATCGTTTGTAACATATTTTTTCAAACTTAACATAGAAATGTTAACCTTTACCCAATTTAGTTTTTTTTCTCACAATCTCTACCATCAAAATTTCCGTCCCCAATCTCCACATTTGAAAAAGTCAAAGATTTCAAAAAATCAGTTTTTCTTAACCTTCGTGCACGACCAGAGTAGACAAATTAGTTTAATATGGGTTAAAAAGTTTTTGTACAGTTATTCTTATATAATTGGGCGAGTCAAAATCTCAAATTTGGACTTCATTTAGTCATTGAAGTCTAAAATTTGCTTGGTATTTTGAATTAAAAAATAAAACAAAAATTATGTATTTCAACGTTACAGTAAAAAAATCATATTACAATTAACAATTAAACCAAAAAGTCGAGAATTTTCACGTAATTAACTCATTTTTAATTTGAGTTGTGCTTCTCTATGATATTGGGATGCGGCTTCTCCGGTTGTGTCGGGTTTAATGGAAGTCACATTTGATGGATGAGAGGGCTCCCACTCATATTAAATCGTACATTTCATAATAAAAAATAATTGTTGATTCAACCACTTTTGAAAAATAAAATTATTGCCGATCTAAGTTACATCAATAGAAATTCAACATGATGATAAAAAAATTGTAGCTTTTGGCTTTTATTTTTATATTGCGCATGAAATCCATTTTTATAATAGTTTAAACTTCTGATTGCCCAAAAAGTAACTAATTATAAACAAAGTGGCCGTTTTGTGGAAAGGAGAAAAAGTGGCCTATCACACTTATTTAGGACTTTACTCCCCGTCCCGGACGAACTTGCACATTTCTTAAAAAAGAAAGTTATAACACAATCTTCACCCTCAATTAATCTTTGAAAAGTCAACAAAATCTCAAAATAATAATTGTTCTTAATACTTGTGTCAATCTTCCCCGTGTAAGATAAGGTGAGACGGAGGGAGTGTCTAGTACTTAGGCAGTATATGCAAAAACTTATTCTAAACACTTATTACATTTTTTACTTAAAAAAATTAAATTTCAATGTCTTTAAATACTTGTTTCTGCTTTAACAGTGGTTTAAAATAACTTATTTCGAGCAAGGGCTGAAAGGAGATCACTATCACATGCTTTTTTTTCTTAGACATACAACTTCTATTTTCCAAACAATACAACTTCTACTTTTTATATAAATTTCTTACTATTGTAAATACTCCATACTTTTTCTTAGAAGTAGTTTTTCCGTACTGTTTGGATTTTACAATTTTTTCAAACAAGTCTTATAATGATTGATTTATGAGTCTTTCATTTATAGTTTCAAATCGTTTAGGTTCTGGATTGATAAAAATTATCTCTCAGGACCTGAATTAATAGTTGGCTTGTCTTTCGAATCCTTGACCGATAAAAATTCTTAATTAAAATATGATACATAGTATTTATTTTTCAAAATGGATAAAATCTACAGATCTTAACAAATTTTTAGCTACACCAAGCGCACAGATCCGAGAGTGAAATGATAAAAATGTACTATTATTTATATTGAAATGTATTACTTGTGAAAAAATGTAGCACTTTTCAACATCATACATCTTTTTAAAACAAGTATATATCTTTCAACATAATTCATTAACAGTAATACATTTTTAGCATAATATATTTTTTCAGGGTAAGTAATATTTTTTAACATAAAAATTGATACTTTGTTTTACCAAAAATTACAAGCGACTCGAACTGTACGGATCAACCGATGTACAAGAAATCTACTCACAATTCATAGTCTTAGGACTTGGAATTATAAATGATCTAGAAGTCCTTTTTTGATTAGGTGGCGTTTGATGGGATTTGAAAGTCATGATTTAACGTCTATTAGTGTGGATGATGGAATATATGCAGGTTGAATTAGGAATGCTTTTGCATAACCAAAAGAATAGCATATTTTTCTAATAGTAATTCAAACATTTTATTTCTTTAATTTTTTATTCTAATGGCTTTGAGCAGTTTATTTCAACAATTAAATTTCAATGAAAAAATGATTTCAACGGCGATTCCAACAGAATCGCTTACCGTTGGAATTTATTGGAAATATATATTTCAGCGATTTTTTTGGCTGTTGGAAGATTCCAACGATTCATCTTATTGTTGGAACTGTTAAAATTTAAATGGATTTGTGTTCCGTTGACCGGAAATAAACATGATTCTTTCAGGACAAATGTAATATACACTACAACGAAAAATGCTTTTTGTTGCCATTTTTTGAGACAACAAATATTGTCTCTAATATTAATTATATGTAACGACACACACACACACATATATACATATATATTTTTTTTTAATAAGAAAGTCTTCTTACGAATTGGAAGTCAGAACCCATTCACACCACTAGATTGGGCGACGAAAATGCAAAATGACCTAATCTAACTACTAGACATCAGCATCTGTCTAATAACATCCGAATAAAGCCCAACATAAATAAGAGATAATTCTTGCTCCATGACTGCATTAGCAAAGAATCAGAGGAAACACTAATATATTCAAAATCGCAGTCACGCCAACTTTCACATTGAAACTGAAAAACTTTAAACTCACAAATAACTATGGTAGTTGTGTCCTTGTCGACGATAGGTTGTCATAAATTTCGGAATGCCCATGGGTTCCCAAGCCCTCACACATTTCAAACTATGCAATCATTGTTTTAGGTGGTGCTTGTCCTCGTCAAACACCACCTCTGAATCAACACCGTCAATCTCCATCAGACACATACGAGGACTTTTCTCCACCACACCTTTTCCATATCCCGAGCGCCCAGCTTACTTCTTGCATAATTCGCTACATTCTTCGCAGGTGCACTCGGGTCTCTTTGCTTCAAGAACACTCTTTCAGACGCCCCCGACTCTTCTTCTTTGGCATGCCCTCCATCTCGTTTCCCACAACTTGGCAACTATCAGCGCAAGAAAACACCATCTATCGCTGAAAAGAACCAAGGCCTACCCTGATAGAAAGGACAACAATAGTCGCTAGAAGCAGTCCCACAAACACCAACCGGAATCACAAGCAGTTGTCGAAAATAGTCCCCAAACACCAACTTGAATCGCAAAAGGAAATCCTGACACCCATCGGTCCCTAAGTAACGACACCACGAAACCTTACGCAACGTCACTGAAGTACAAGAGAACCACGAAAAATCCTAGTGGAAAAGATAGCAACCGTCACCAAAAGAGCCACACAAATCGGCGAAGAAAATCTCATGCTGGCCAAAACCCTAGCTAGCGGAGAGGAAAAAACAAGACAACTTAATTCTCAAAATCAAATTAAATTCAATGTGACGGCTATTGTCATAAAATGTTGTATACATAATTTAATGTCATTTTTAGACTTTTTGAGGAACAACTAGTTGCAAAAAATGCTTAAACGTTGTTTAGACGACTTTCTGTTGTCTCATGCAAATAATATTATTTGTGATCGAGTTAGTGAGACAACTAATTAGTGATAATTTGTTGTCCATAATAGTATAATTATGACAAATATTCATTATTTAAGACAATTATTTATTATTTCAAAAGACACTCTTGTATTAATATGTGTATTACACTCCCCTAAAAAATATGTGTATTACACATGTCTATATAAGCGTGTGATATGGATAAATCATATTTTTTCTGTCACATAATGAGCATCATATTTGAAAATGTACAACTTTTTATAATTTAGTCAATTTGATGAATGTGCATAAGCTCTCCAAAAATCATTTGTTCACACTTACACAATTTATTTATTTTTTCGTTTAACTTACTCAATCACATCTAACTATAAAAAGAGAAATTAACTCTTAAGATATAATTCTCGATTTAGGACAATTTTTTTAAAACATTATTCTATTATTGGACGGATAAGATAATTCCTCGACACTTTTAATAACATTAGTCTAGGGGTTTCTATCCTCAATCTAATATGTTGGAATATGAGACACAGACACCTGCTGATGACCCCACTTTTCAAAACCCTAATTTCTATGGAGATGATAAAATAATACACACACAGACCATTACATACACATACACATATGGGGAAAATCCGTTTTTATCCGTTAAGTTAGGGCGGTCCAAAACTGATTCACTAATTATATATCATGAATGCAGAAAAGGTTTAGTCGGCGTCTAGACGCTAGGCACTGCCAATCCATTTCGTTTATGCCCAAATCGCCGTCCCTAGACGTTTTAGGGCTTAGGGACCGCCTAGGCGGAGCTAGACGGGCCTAGGCGAGGAGGCAGGGCTAGGCGGTCTTAGGCGGTCTTATTTATTTATTTTTATTTTTTTATATTTAAAAAGTCGTTATTTTTTTTTAACTTTAAACAATTTATTAAATTAAGAAGATAAAACTTAAAAGTTGAAATGCTCACTCTCCTCATTCCAATGATAGAAAAAATGAAACAAAAGTTAGAACTCTCCCCCTCACAATTCGAGTTCTTTCGTTGCCTCTTTTTTCATTTCATCTTGCATAATTAATTAACTATATGAATCTTTGTATATTTGTAGTAAAATTTGGTCTACTTTAAGTATAAACCTTTAAATTAGACATGTTGGAGCCGCCTAGGCGCTAGGCGGCCCCAAAAGGATCCGCCTCTTTCTGCTTATACTAATTATAAAATTATCAATTTTAGTCTAGTAACTTAGGACAGAGTCCAATTTAAAAACAAAATTTGCCAAAATTGACTAAATTGATCGAAATTACTCACGTACAAGGCACATGGTCGTCCAATTTGGAAGATGAGAAAGCGACACCTGCTGATGACCCCACTTTTCAAAACCCTAATTTCAATGGAGGTGATAAAATAATACACACACACAGAGACCATTATATACATACATATATATATATGTATATGTATATGTATAGATACAAAAAACCAGTGGGTATAGAGAGACAAAAGGGTTCTATAAAATAAGGAAGAAAGAAACCTCAGCTCCCCCAAATCAATAATTCAATATATCATTACATAGTTTATGCTTTGGAGTTCAAATTATTTTATTTAAAAAAAAAAATATTTTAGTATTAGCACTACATCTTTATTCTCTCATCTTGTTAAATTTCATTATATATTATATATATATATATATATATTAATATCTTCTTCTCTTTCTATCTTTGCTTGGTTCCACAAACTTGGTATCTATTTTTCTTAATTTTATGTTTAGTTTAAGTTTTGTGTTCTTATCCATCTTACAGTGATCATTTTAATTTCGGGTTTGTTTGTTTGTTTGTTTGTTTTTTTTTTTTTATTTAAATTAGAAAAAGTCAGCTGATCACTAGCTTATTTGGAAGAAATTAAGATAATTCTTGATGATTTTCAATCTGTATAATTTCCAGAAATAGAAAATATTAGGGTTAGGATTTTTTTTTTAATTTTTTTGGGGTATAATTGATAAGAAACTGAGGAGGGAACCGATCGATCGGAAGCAGCAAGATGGCGAACCGGTGGTGGGCCGGTGTTCAGGCGGGTATGCCGGGGACTGAACCGGCATCCATAATGAGTACTAAGCGAGAAATGGACCTCATCAATGAGAAGAGCGGGGGCGGAAGTAGTAGCCGAGGAGAAGACGACGACGGCGGCGAAGACGAGCCGAAAGAGGGGGCTGTTGAGGTGGTCAACCGCCGGCCACGTGGCAGGCCTGCCGGTTCAAAGAACAAACCCAAACCGCCGATTTTCGTGACACGGGACAGCCCGAACGCTCTCCGAAGCCACGTGATCGAAATCGCCGGTGGTGCTGACGTGGCGGAAAGCATAGCGCACTTTGCTCGACGTCGCCAGCGTGGCGTTTGTGTGTTAAGCGGGAGTGGCTTAGTCGCAAACGTCACTATACGCCAGCCGGCCGCACCGGGTGCTGCGGTTGTGCTTCAGGGTAGATTCGAGATTCTCTCGTTAAACGGAGCTTTTTTGCCTGGTCCAGCACCACCCGGGGCAACCGGTCTAACGGTTTATTTGTCTGGCGGGCAAGGGCAAATCGTGGGCGGTAGCGTGGTGGGGCCCTTGTTGGCAGCCGGGCCGGTTATGGTGATTGCCGCGACTTTTGCTAACGCGACTTATGAAAGGTTGCCTCTTGAGGAGGAGGAAGAGGCGGCTGGTGGCCCAGATCAGGCGACGAATAGGGGCGATGCAGCCACTGATTCGCCGCCTAGAATGAGCCAACAACCGCATCATGGGATGGTTGACACGTCATCTTTGCCGATCTATAATTTGACACCTAATTTATTGGCAAATGGAGGGAATTTTAATCATGATGCATATTCATGGGCTCAACCAAGACCATCTTATTGAAGGTAAAATTTCATAAACTAGAAATTATGAGGAGATTTTATATATGTGTGTTGAGGGTTGTGAGAAAATTAACTATTTTCTTGGGTTTCTATGTATATTATATAGTTTGTAATAAATAAATAAAGTATTGTGGTTTGTAATAATAAAATTATGTTTTTTTTTTGTCTTATTTTATTTTATTTTATCCATTTCATGATCTAAAAAGGGATAGTGCAATCTGCTATTTGTGTGTTTGCTTGATGTGATTTTATTGATGTAGGATAATAAATAAAATAATTATGTATTCATAATGATTCCAAGATTTGAATTTTGATAGGAACTTATAAAATATAATTAGTAGATATCAATAAGAAACTCTTTACTTCCTATTGGTTTTAGTACCATAGTGGTTTACTACCTCTTTATCCTTTTAAATTATACTCCCTTTGTCCCAGCTTATCTTGCACGGAGATCGACACGGGTATTAAGAAAAGTTACTTTTTGGGTGTTTGTTAATTTTCTAAAGGTGGATTGAGGGTGAAGATTTTGAGGATGGAGATTATGTTATAACTTTTGTTTTTTAGGCTGTGCAAGATAAGGTGGAACGATCATTTAAAAAAAATGTGCAAAATAAGATGAGACGAAGGGAGTAATATATTTAACTTTATCACCATGTGACCTAACTAGGGATATATTTGCTTCATTTTAGATGGAGGTAGATCACATTAACTTAATCTACATGACATTTCCATATTAGGAAAGAATATATATGCCAAAATCTTCAATATGGTTATACATCAGGTGCACAATACAATTTAGGTAAGGTATTACTGTTTATACTAAACGGTATTACTTGTATAACAGAAAATAGTATTTCTCTTGTACATCAGTTGCATAAATATATAATCTGTGCAATACCAATTGGCGACAGATCCGCTAAAATTTGAGTTGTTTTTCATAATAAGGCATTAGTGATTATACTGAAATTTATTACATGCTCTGAAAAAATGTATCAAGTTGAAAATATACTAGTATTTATACTGAAATGTATTATTTATTCTGAAGAAATGTAATTTACTAAAATTCAATATATTTCTTCAAAATAAATAATACATTTAAGTAGAAACAGTGATACATTTCTATGAAAAAATACCATACAAGCTGTCGATCTATCCACGATCAAGAATGCACGGATCTAAGACTTATCGTCAGAAGATATTTGGTGACATATTTATGAAATAACATGTATGATATCTAATAATAAGTTTCTGTGACGACTTATCATCACAAGATACTTTACAAATGGTTTAAAGTTATCTTTAATCTTCTGTTAGGAAGTATTTAAGACGACTTTTATCATCTCAAATAATGTAGCTGATAATGCAGGGTCTCCTATAGGACTATATATGGTCATGAGATGTCTCCAAGTTATAAAATTAATTCAAAAAGATAATCTTTATAATATTAATATATATATATATACATATATATATATATATATATTTCAGTCTATTAATTTGGTTAGCAATTATGAAGGAAATAATAAGTTTATAATGAAATTGTTACATTAGAAAGTTTATAATGTAATTGAAAATTATCTATATTATTAAAAAATGGCCATTTCGGAAAAAAAAAAAGAGTTGATTTCAAATGATGAGTGTTTATTACAATTTTATTATTAAATATAATATATCATCACTAATTAGTTGTCTTAATAATTATTCGATCGCAAATAATATCATTTGACACGATATTATAAGCATTTTTTTGCAACAAATTGTCTCTAAAAAGTCTAAAGTGAACTTAGATTAGTTGTACATCATTTTATGACGATAATCCGTAACATATATTTTTTTATTAAAGACAACATTTGTTGTCTAAAATAAGACTAGACAAAAATATATTTGTTGTTAATAAGATAGAATATTACAAAACTTATTAAAATACAATATAATAATTAACTTAAATAATAATATATAATAATTATAATTTCTTTTTAAAACGATTATTTATTTTAAAACGGAGGAAGTACCAATATATATTGGCTACAAAAGTAGACATTAATTTATATTTAATAAATTAAGTCTCCTACACACATTTGAACCTTTTCCCAACAATCAACATGGTGGAGTCTCTTCTTTCTATAATCCTTAGCAAAAATGTATGGGGTTGAAGTTGGTAATTAGAGGTTGCAATTCGATCCTTCCGTTCTAACTCATCGTCTTAAGATTATATGTCGAGTCGAATTAACCTGAAATTTTATCGGGCCAATAGTTATTGGGTCAAACCCAATTCATTTCCTTAAATATGTAAAGATTTTAGGGCTGACTTATGGCTCGTCGAACTTTTAGCCTATCAAATCATACCTACTGACTCAATGATCTCACGATCTTAAATTTTTATAATTCAGCTCATCTAAAATATTCGACGGTCTGAACGGACCGATTTTGCTAGGTCCACTCAGCATTATATAATAGGGAAAAAAAGCGGAAAAATTCAAAGGTTCCTATTCGAGGAAGAGACACAAAGGGCCCTCTTCACATGAATTCACGTGTTATTGTTAATTAATCTTAATAAACAATTCTAATTAATGACTTTAGCTGACATCACACCTCTAAAGTCCAATTAAATGGGCATTTAGGATAAAAAAAAATTAAAAAAAAATCAGATTTCCTATTTAAATAACCTTAATTTAAGGTCGAATTATTATGCAAATTGATTCACTTTTGTAAACATTATATTTACATATATATATAGGGATGCAAAAGGTCGGTAGCTACCCGTATAAATTATATACTCCCCCGTCCCACCTTGATTTACTCATTTTTCGTTTTCGTTCGTTCCAGACGAACTTGTACATCCTTTAAAAAGGAAAATTATAATACAATCTTCATCCTCAATCTCTACCATCAACCAACCTTTGAAAAATCAACAAAATCTCAAAAAGTAACTTTTCTTAATACTTATGTCAACTTCTCCTGTACAAGATAAGGTGGGACGGAGGGAGTATATTAGATATATTGTTAATTATATTATATATATAACATATAAAATAATGTATAAATGTATAATCGAGTAAATAGATAGAGTAAACAGGTAATATGTATCCGTATCCTATCCTACTCCATCACTAAAACATCGAGTTAGGATAGTGGCGATCTTGTTACATGGTTATCCATCGAGTAATCGTATCAACGAATAAAATTGACCTCCCTAATTACTTAGGTTTTCTAATGCTATATTGTAGGAAGTAGACAATAAATCATAAAAGTTCTAAAGAAGTATTTGAATTGTAGAAAGAAATTGTATTTTAATATCTGCGGACGAATCCATAAAAATGTATCATTCTTAATATTAAAATGTATTACTTGTTTTAAGTATAAAGTATTACCTTTCAATACCTGTCTTCAGAATAGCAACTAATATCTTCACTATAAATACTATCAACATAATAGGTTTTCTTTAGAGTGGTATAATACGTTTCTTTGAAATAAGTACTACCTCCGTCCCGATTAAAGTTATCTGCTTGCCTTTTTAGTCCTTCGCAATTAAACTTGTAATTCCTAAAAAGGAAATTAATTTCCACAATTCTTACCCTCAAAATCTCAATTCTCAATCTCCACATTTAAAAAAGTCAAAGTCAAAGACTGTTTTTTCTTAATATCCGTGCCCGATCAAAGTGGACAACTTTAATCGGGGGGAGGGAATAATACATTTCAGTATAAACAATATTATATTTTCGTAAAAGACTGCTTATGATCTAGATTGCACGAATTTCGAACTTGGACTAAATAATAGTTATGCATCCCATAAAATACTTTAATTGTGCTTATGCTAATCTAAGTGAAAAATATCTCTAAAACCAAAAAATCTAAGCATGATCTTTTATTAAAAACATATAACTTCCAAAATATTTTAATATCAATTAGGCCCAAATATAGATTAAAAAAAAACCCAAAATTAGCCACAAACATCACTTTCCAAATGTCACATTTTGTAACCTCGAGAGAGAATCCACTACACGACCCATAATTAATTAATGAAATATAGACCACTCAATAACGCCGAAATCCAAAATAAAATAATTATTGTGTCATAGTTTATAATATTTTAATTGTGTGGGGACTGCTTTTGAGAATAAAAAATAATTATGTGGGGACGGCTTTTGAGAATTAATATAAAATATTGATGTTTGAAATGTAATTTGGCATTTTGTTAGGGCCATACTGATGATAACAAAGTTGCCATGTCTATATCGTGGAGTACATGTCATTTTGTTTATCCAATAAAAATAATACACTTAAACCTAATTATTGACTTTTTTTCAAACCCAATAAAGATTTGGAGAAGTACTGCCTCCGTTTTTTTAGATATTCTTTTAAGTTTGAATAAAAAAATTAAGAGGTATGAAAAATGAATAGATAAGTCTTCAATTAAATTATATAAATATCTAAAAGAAACGGAGGTAGTATGTAATTTTAATCAATGTTATAATAGTTCCTATCTAGAACCGGTCCAATCTTTGGAAAGATCCGATGTGGAAAAAAAATTTAGGCCTCTTACAATATAAATATTATTATTTTAAAAATAATTTTAATCAACTAAAAATGTGTCTCGGACTATATTTGAATGAGCCTAAAAGTGATAGGTTCATCACATCATTTGATATGTTGTTAGTTAAGAAGAAATAGATCCCTTCTCCCACCCGTCTAATCTTTTGGCTTCAAAAATTGGTCACTTGAGCTACTTCGATTATGTTATGCTGAAAATATATATACGAAAATATAGATTTATACAGAAAATTAAAAAAAAAAAAAAAAAAACCGGAGGCTCTCGTCGGTAGGGTGCCCGATGCGGGGGCGCCGCCTTGCCCCCCTAAGGTCGGCTCTGTTCCTACCCTCTAGTCAGTCAATAAATTAGGGTCTATAATTTAATCGGAGCACAAGGCAAAATGAAGCGGAGAAGAGTTAGGTAGAAAACTTAGAAGGTTAATAAGTCTAGCACTTAAGTGGAACTTCATCGGGGTTAGATGAGAATTTTTAGAACAAAATTTTATTATCCTAATGAAGGAAACAACGATGTCGTTGTTAATTAAGATCCAATACTCTAACCAATCTAAAGTACCTCATAAAATCGTTTTTTATGATTCAACCTGTAAAAAATCGGATTGAACTGAAAAAAATCGGTTATTCTCATTGTTTATGGTACTTCATTCTCACGTAAAATTCACATGTGATAAGAAATTATTCTCATTTAAATTCATTTTTCTTTTATTTCTTTTTCTTTTTCTTTTTCTTTTTGGTGTAAAGGTATGAACAAGGGAATTTGTCTGGTCAAAAGTGTGGGTCTACTTTCTTAACTTGTGGCTGGGGTGCAACTTTGGTTAAGGAATTTATAAACCACTCATTATATATTACTCGGGAAAAATTCAGTTATAGTCATGTATGTTACAGCTTGTTTAGAAAAAAGTTTGTACATTTCAAATGTTTTAGTCCACTATGTTTCGAAAATTGTCCAATTTAAGGACACCACACGGCGGTGACCACTAATTGTGCCTGATAATGCGCACATCACCAATAAATTGGTGATTTCAGGTAAAAAAAATAAGGTGACAGTTACGAATTCAGGTGTACATGCTACGTAATTAAATCATCAGAAAAATTAAAAAAATACAAAATCTAAATCCACATCAGCGTTAGACTTCCTAGAAGGAAATAACTTGTTATTTTTGGTTTATTTAATTGATTACATGTACATCTAGATTCATAATTGCCGCATTAGCTATTTGACCGAAAATCCTCGATTTATTGGGTCACATGCAACACTATTACTAGCCGTTGGCGTCTTGTGTTCTTAAATTGAACAATTTTCGAAACATAGTGAACTAAAATTAAAATTCCGAAAAGTACAGAATTATTTCTAAACAAGCCCAGATATACAGGATTGAAAATGATTTTTTCCCTATATTATTATTATTAGCAGCTACTATTATTCATAAATGTTCCTCAATATCCAAAAATATTTTATAATGTACTCTATCCGTCTCGACTGAATTTGTCTACTTGTCTTTTTGGTTTGTTCCAAATAATTTTGTCAGCCCAAAAAAAGAAATTTCTCTCGCAATCTCTACCCTCAAAATCTCCAACATCAATCTCCACCTTTGAAAAAGTCAAAGATTTCACAAAATCTATTTTTTTTAACCTTCGTACCCGGTCAGAGTATGCAAATTAAGGCGGGACGGAGGTAGTAACAATATAATAAATGTACTATTATTATGTACTCTCTCCGTTCTATATTAATTGTCGGCCTAACTACTTCTTTCTTTTTTCAAATAATCGACGTTCTAGATATTTTTCATAAATTCTATCAGTTTCTCCTTGAGCTCAATCATAAAATATATCTATTTTTCAACTATCATAAATATTTTATTTGGTTAAATCTTGATCCCTTAATATTAACTGAGGGTATATATTAAATAAAATAGTTTATCCTTAATTCTTTTGTTTTTTTCTAAATCACAATTAATATGGAACGAAAGGAGTATATATCGAACTAACTTTGATTTGAAGTAGGAAAAATTCTAAGCCCAACTGAATTTTAATATCTAAGTAGTCCAATATGGGCCCACAGCGTAAGAAATGTAGGCTTCACTTGATTAACTATCCGAGGATATATTGGGCTTTTGATCCACCAAAATCTGGGCTAGCCCAACAGCTAGCCCAACAGCAGAGCCCAGACCTGATTTGGAGGATATGTGTACTTTGATACGGCCTTATTATTCATCTTTCACATTGAACGGTAATGTTGTCAACGAGTCAACTCGTACGATTCTACAAATTATTCATGTTTCAACAATCAACTCGAATATTAAATCGAGTGTTTAAAGAATCATTGTAGAATCAAGTTGAATCGATAGAATCAGTAGAATCGTAAGCAGAATAGACATCAAAATCCCAAGAATGACTAATATGATTTACCTAAACATCAATTTTAAAACTCATTTTATTTTGAGGGAAAAAATAAAAGAACATTTGTGGAGGCATTTTAAACAAGACGCAATAATTTATTCAAAATCTCTGAAGTTTCTCATTCCACCAGCTCAATGCAATTATATATATATAAAAGCATATGTAAAGAAGTATCACATATACAAGCGCTCACATTTGATGCTCACTATAAAGGTGTGCAGCATATCAAAACTCTATATAAATTTACATACTTCCTCCGTCCCGACTTAACTTTCCTACTTTGATCGGGCACGGAGGTTAAGAAAAAATAAATTTTGTGGAATTGTGATTTTTTAAAGGTGGAGATTGAGGATGGAGATTTTGAGGGTGGAGATTGTGAGAGAAATTTGTCATTTATGAGCTGAAAAGTTAAGTTGGGACAAACCGAAAAGGAAAATATGAAAGTTAGAACGGGACGGAGGTAGTATCTTTTAATATTTACATAATTATTAGAATCTTTCAATTCTATCATCTGATCCTATAGTCCGATGCTATAGATCGTCCATCAATCCAAGTTAAAACCGTGGATTTAGCAACTTTGTTGCACGGTAAGTAAGTAAACTCGGCCCAAAGAAATAAAAAATATTTTTGTTGAAATCCAATAATAAAAAGTACAGGCCCAATAACCTTATCGCATGGCCCGCTAGGGCTTTAGGCCCAATATCTTATCCAATTATTGTAGGCCTACTTTTCCGTGAACACTGTTAGAAAGGAAAATGATTAAAAATTGGGCTTCATTTGGATTATAGTTGTCAAATTGCAGCCCGGCCCAGCCCCTACTAAGTGGGCCAGGCCCACACAGAAGCGGGTTGGGCTGGGCTTTTTTATACTACCTCGACATAGCTCGGCACACATGCTATATATAATGGGTCGGTTCTGAGCTGGGCCCAGGCTAAATGGATTGGGCTGATGGGCTGTGCTAGTGGGTTGGGTTGGTGGGCTGACATATTATGTATATATTTTCTTCTTTTTTTAGCACAATTAATATTTTATTATTATACTTGATCATACTTGATACTCTCTCGTCCTGAATAAACTTGCAAAGGGTGCTGGGTACACAAATAAATCAAAACCACTCAAAACATTGGAAATTGAACAGTAACAAAACTTTAAAAATTTTCATACATAATTAAATCTGGGGAAAAAATTTCCCTCCAACTGTTTTACAGGCTTAAGCAGTTTTACAATTCCAACCTAAATTTAAACAACTTCTAAAAGCCCTATATAATGAGCATTGAATGTGATCTAACCACATTCAATGCTTATTTTTCTGAAAACAACATAAACATATAAAAACACCATGGTTTGTAATAAAAGAGGATGGAAGAATATGACGCCATCAGACCGCTTATTGATCGCTTAGTTCTTGAAGGACAATAGTACGGACCAAGTTGTACATCATGACAAGATCAAAGAGGCGACTACATCATTTGGAGTCAGCCATCGAACCATTCACTACATATGGGAGGCTGCAAGAGAGGAAATGACAGCAAATGTTCCGATCAGTTTCAAGAGAAATAAGTTTGGCATTGGAGTAGTTAGCAAATAACTAGATATAGAAATGATGAAAAATATACCATTCTGCAACAGGGGCACAATAAGGAGGTTTGTCAATGAATTGAAAGTCAGCAAAAGTAAGGTAGGGAGGTGAGTTAAATCTGGTAAGATAAAACCACACACCAATGTCATAAAACCTGCCTTAACTAAAGCCAACAAGCTGCAAAGGCTCAAGTACAGCATTTCCTTATTACATTTTGACTCAATAATAGCTCCACTTTATTAAAGTCAAAACTTCACCGATGGCACATAAAATTTCACAAGCTTCAACTCAAAATAAAGATTTTATATAATAAAAAATTATAAATTCTACTACTCATACAAAAGATGGAAGATAAATATATAAGGATCAAACCTAATAATTCTAATTTTTTTTATAAAATTTGCTATTCAATCCTGATGGCCCTGGGTTGGGCTAGCCCGCTATGTGCCTGGTCTGGGCCGAGCCAGGCTGGATTTCTGGTGGGCCTGGTTGGGCTGAGCTTGATAGAATTTTTGAGCTCACTACGACTTAAATAGCCCACATAATTCGAATCATTTAGCCCGATATTATTCACGCGTCGGGCCTGAGCCAACCCATAATGAGCTGGTCCCGAGCTGGGCCGGATCAATTCGGCCCATTTGACAACTATATTTTGGATCTTGGACTTTTTTTGTCGATTTCTTTTGGCGACATTTCTTTTCTTGAATTCAGATTTATTAATTTTTAATTTATCAGAATTTTAAAATTGCAAGTGAACTAATTTTATAGTTTACTGACAGCTCAAACGAGCTTTAACCAAGCTCAAATATAATGTGTCTTTAATAGTATAGATATTTTGTAGTTATATTTTCTTTATTTTTTATTTATTATTGTGCTTAAATGGGTTATTAATTAGTTTTTATAGAAGAAGAAGATAAATTTTCATCCGAATGAACTTGCATACTTTCTATTTCGGTTCATCTCAAGCAATTTGCACACTTTCTAAAAAATGAAACAAACCTCACAAATTCTACTGCACAATATACCTTTATTTACCAAGTAACATAAAATGATAGGTTTGAAAAATCAACATAACCCAAAAATATTTTTTTCTTAATATATATACCCACTTATCAGTGCAAACTCAGCCGAGACGGAGGGAGTATACGTAAACCTCAGATCATTTCATTCAAATGCCCACTATTTAAATTACACTAAATCTTGTTTTCTGCCTAAATCCATTCTCAAATCATATTGTAGTTTGTCAAGTTTTGACCGAGTCAACATTCTGAGAATGATTAAATAATTACTGATAATTATTATTGAAAACTATAATTATTGAAGATATTTACCTTTATTCTATTTTGGCTAACTTCTTAATTGTTTCAATTTGCGACGGGTAAAAAATTATCAGGATGATCAAAATTTTTGAGATAATCGAGATAGCAGGAATGACACATTAAATGAAAGGTCTAAAGTATTAAAATAGACCACGTAACTAATCTTTCGGGTAATATGTATGACACTGAAGTTGTCAAGGCAAATTCAAGTATTCAACACACCTTACAAATTATAAATATACAATTTAGAAATATAGAATGTACAAATTCTTGCAACATATTATACTTATAGTCCAAAACGGTGCTTCAAAATACTTAGGTACCAAAACATCACCTTTCAACTTTATAAAATTAAAGAATAAAAAGATACTACCTCCGTCCCACTCGAATTTCCTTACTAATACGTCCCATATCAATTTATACATTTTTAAAAACAAAAATTTTGTTACAATCTCCATTCTCAAAATCTCCGCCTTTTAGAAAAGGTCAGTCAAAAAACAAAAAAACTATTTTTTCTTAATATACCGGTCAAACGTGCAAATTCACTCGGGTTTGGAGGGAGTAGTAACTAAGGAGATCTCCTTGAAACTTGGAAGTCTGTCCATATTATTTTATTTTGTTACATCATTATAGTTTCAAGAAGCAATAAATCAATGAGCCACCACCATTTAATTTAGATTATTAGGCTCTTGGCCTATTTCAATAATTAAATGAATTATAAGACCTAAGTCTTTGGTCTTGGTCATGGTGCAAGTCAATTTGAAATAAACTTTTATATTTAAAAAAAAAGTTGTTTTTAGAATAACAATCTCCGTTTTAAATGAACTTGCACAGGAGGTTGATACACATATTAAAAAGAAAATTGTTTTTTAGAATTTTGTTGATTTTTCAAATGTTGATTGAGGGTGGAGATTATGTTATAACTTTCCTTATTAAAAAATGTGCAGATTTTGTTTAGGACGGACAAAATTGGAAAGTGTGCAAGTTTATTCAGGACGGAGGAAATATTATATAATTAAATGTATGGATCAAGGTCCCATCTTGACATTTAGTACTCTAATGCATAATTTACATTGAATATAACCAAGTAGCCCATCTAAATTATTCTAAAAAACGTAACCCATCTAAATCAATCTGGACCGTCCATTATAATTTGATATTATATTCGTTTTGTATTTTATTGATAAACTATGGGGTTTAATTGGGTTTAGCCGTCCGGATTATTATTCTACTTTAATTTTTCTTTCGAATATTTTTTAAATCCCTAGGAAGTCTAAATTTGGTATTTCCTCCGTCCCAACTTAACTTACTCACTTGCTATTTTGATCTGTCACAGCTTAACCTGACAGTCCATAAATGGTAAATTTATCACCTTCAATCTCCACCTTTGAAAAAGTAAAAAGTTCCACAAAATCTATTTTTTCTCAACTTCCGTGCTCGGTTAACTAGGCAAGTTAAACCGGGACGGAGGGAGTATTTGGTAAAAGAAAATAAAAATCATACGATGTGTTTAAAAATTAAAGTTTATCAAATAAAATATTTATTAGTCATATTTGATTATTGTATTTAAATTCCATTTAATACAATGAAGTTCAGAGATACAAGTACTTGTTATAATTGGTGGCAAGATTGATTTGATCATCGACGGATTAGAAAATCCCAATTTTCGGGAACTATAAAAAAAAAATAAAAAAATTGTGATACATTTTCTTAAATTACAATTGTTTATTGTCACAAAACTCTACCAATGATTTGAGATAATTTTAAGATTACGTTTAGAAATAATAAATCGTTGCAAAATGCATTTGAGACTACTTTGTCGTCTTAAATATAAGTTATCTCTCATAGTAAGGTTGTTAGAAAATCTTGTTATTTGAGACCATTTTCTATCTTCACAAAAGACTATTTTTTGGTGGCGAATGCTCTCATACCATAGATGAGATCCTCTATTCCATCTTATATTTCAAAACAATCTCTAAATGTCACGTGTATATGATGACATCACTAATTAACATGTGTCGTGAGTTAAATACAATGGAATACTGGATGGAATACGATTTGAAACAGAGGATCCAATTTGCTCATTTCAATTCATCATGGTTATATATTAATGTGTTAATTGCTAATATGCATGCCGAGGTCTTATCCAAAATCTTTTGATGAATCAACTTTTTTCATAAGATTTTGACACATCGATATATAATACATTAACATGTGTTTACGATGAGTATGAAAGCTGGACTGCTTAATTTTCAATGTGAATTTAATAGTTTTTAGGCCAACTTGCATGGAAATATTTCCACTTTTCACATAACATTACTTTTTTTTTTTTTTCTCTCTCTTGGTTTTATGTAACAATAATGTAATAATTAAAGGTCAAGTGCAGAGTCTTTGGACACAATCCCTTTTCTCCATGCAACAAAGAAAAGTTAAAAATATGCATCTTTTGTGGATTAAATTTGAAGTATACTATAAATAAATATATATATATATATATATATATATATATATATATATATATATATATAAATATATGCCCCTCTCACTTTCAAGTTGGTTTAATATAAATAAAAAGTTACATAAACTATATAAAGTAATGATATGCCTTGAAAAGATAGTAATCTTTATTTTAATTCCAAATACAGATCCCTTAGCATAAAAGTTTAGCTCATGTAAATATTTAAGTGCAAGACCATGACACTTTGTCATTATCACCCATTGGTCAATTTTTGTTGTTTCAATACTACGGGTTCGTTTATTTTGGGTGTTTCATTTTTCCAATAAATCCCAATTTAAGATATCAAGAATCGTAATTTAAATGATTAAAGCAGTCCTAGGGGGAGGCGGGTTCAATAATCAGCCCAATAGTCTCAAATTGTACACATAATCCCGGGTATGTGGGATTGACCCGTTTTGAGAAACCAATAAAGAAAACATTAGTTTATGGAATAAATAGTCTCAATCACACCCAATTTGCCAAAGTAAACATGCCCTGAGTGTTCATAGAATTGATTGCATCATGTAATCTAGGTTTGTGGCCACGGCTCAAATTAAACCGACTTTATTTTTACTAGGATTTGTACTAAAAATAAAATACTATGAATGTTTTTGTTTCCCGAATTTAGGGGTTTTGGGGGAAATTCAAAATTTTTTAACATGAAAATTTTGAAATTTTTAGATGTATGTTCGTCTTGAGATTGTGTAAAGTGTAATTTTACTATAAGTATTAAATCATTGTTGGTAAATTAAATTGTTGTTAGTGTATTGTTCTACATTGAGAAGAGGTAAAAGGTAGGAGAATAGTGAACGTGATTATTTGGAAAAAAAATGGTGAGATGAAAAATGGTGGTAAGTTTTATACATGATACTAGAGGAAGATAAAAAAATAGAAAATTGCAAAAGTAGTCCCTTAATAATTGACAATTTGCAATTTTAGTCTCACATAAATTAAAAAATTTCAATTAAGTCTTATAATAATTTTAATTCGTAGATTTTGTTCTGATTTTGAGGAAATTGGGAATTTTATCTAGGACTTGATATGTGCGACTCATGTGCGTCTTATGAACTTGGTTTTTGCCTCCCATTTATAAAAAACACAAACTTTAGGCTACAGAAAAGACATCCAAATCGTGATCATATATGAAGGTTAATTGGATTGCGAGTCACACGGTAGGTTAGCCGAGTCAGAAACTAAGCTCTAATGACATAGGTGAGTCGCATGTATCAATTTACGAACAAATTCCAAATTTCCCAAAAATATTAGGACCAAACTAGTGAAATTGAAATAGTTATGGAACATGTGAGACTAAAATTGCAAATGGCCTATTGTTATAGGGCTAGTTTTGTAACTTCCTCGATCCAAACGAACTTGTCTCTAGTACAAAATCCATGTAGATGAGAGGAGAAAAATTATACTACCTCCGTCCAAGGTAATCTTGCACACTTTCTGTTTTAGTCCGTCGCAACTAATCTTGCACACCCCTTAAAATGAAAAATCATAACACAACCTTTACCTTCAAAATCTCCACCTTTAATCCACCTTTGAAAAGTCAACAAACACTTAAAAAACAATTTTTCTTAATACTTGCGCCAACCTCCCCTATACAAGATTAGGCGGACGGAGATAATAGTCTATATGATCGTTCCTCATTAAGACATTAAGACAGTTGATGTAATAATAAAAGTTATCAATACTGTTTCATCATTTCATTTAACTTTACCATTGGAACAAGATATTTCAAAATCGAAGTATTTCAATGTCCCGTTTAGAACATAGTATTTAACACAAACAAGGTATAAGAACCAATCATGTTGATTTGTGATGCATTACTATTGACACATTGAATGAATGAGCATCCTTGTAAGAAACATTGAATTATTACAATAAATAACACCAAAGCTGTCACATTGTAATTTTTCAATGTGCCACTAATTACTCCCACGTAGCCACCATAGCAGACATTAATAAAAGTGATTGGAGAGAAAATAATGGGTCGAAAATGAAACGCCCCGAAAAAAAATTTAAAAAAAAATTAAAAGATAAAAAAACAAAAAAACATGTGTAGATAATAAGAGATTGAGATCCTTATGGTCCTGTAGCAATGAAAATGAAACACCCAAACAAAAACTCTAAATACGTAACCAAATTCATGCATGGTTTAACAGTTTATATAGATGAGTTTACATTATTACACACCTCCGTAAGCACTGAGCTCACATATATACGATAAATAAGCTGCGTAACTATGGTGGACAACTTTATGAGCACCTACTTACGTGACAGTTTTTTACTTGTATATCATTAACACATCAGTAGGAGTTTACAAGGTACTCATCATAGTTGTGCAGCATGCCAAAATACTTAATATGCTGCACAATTACGGTGGACACCTTTGTGAACACTTGCTTATGTGGTAGTTTTCTTATTTATGTTGTGTGAGTGCACCTGCTTATGTGACATTTTTATACATGCTACATCATTAACACATCATTAGGTGCTCATGAGATGCTCACGAGGTGTTCACCGTAGTTGTTTATATAATATTACTATCCCTTGGGCACCATGAACACATGTTAATGTTCCCACTAGCAGATATGTCAAATTAGTAAAATAGTTAATTTTCTTACCTGAAATTTAGGAATAAAATCTTCACACAACAACTGTGAGCACATTAACATACGTCTATGATTCATATAACCAAATTGCATGATATTCAAGTGAAAATAAGAAAAGAAAAAAAAAGCAAATGAAATAGATCATAAACTATATTATGAAAGCATATATAAACGAAAGGAGAAATTAAAGAAGCTGAGATTTCTATACCATTTTGACTATCATTGTTGTATGTAACATTTCTATGCTGAATCACACATCCAAAGGAGCTACTCACACCACTAAACTTCATTCCATTTAATCAACCCAAAATTCTATTGGTCTGTATCAGGATCCGTTTAAGCTCCACGGATATCTCATGAAACGTACCCGGTTTTTGAATAACGCCGTTCATTCCGACCTGCAAGCACCTGTCCATCGTGTCTCCATCGTCGTTTGAGGTCAAGGCGACGATCAACGGCCAGCTTCTGCTCCGAAACTTCCGGATTCTCATGGTGACTTCAAACCCATCCATATCAGGCAAGTGAAGATCGAGAAGCACGATTTCGAATGAAGAAACAGCGGGCCCTAGAGCGGCAAGGCATTCAAATCCAGATGAGACAGACGAGACGATGAATCCGAGCTTTTCAAGCAACTTCCGGGTAACGGCTCTATTCATGTCGTCTGCGTCGGCTATGAGAACTTTGATGCCTCGGAAAAGTGAGTTCGAATGCAGACAATCGGACGATTCTGCGTGCTCGGTAATGCCTGCTATGATTGATCGTCGGATTTGGAATCTTAAAACTAGAGCCATGCCTTGGTCAAACCCTTCTGGAGCCGATATCACCCATAGATCTCCTTGCATTAACTGCAAATTGACAATGACATACAAGAATCATAACGAGGTCAAACATCACAACACACACACACACAAACACAAACACACACACACACACACACAAACACAAACACGCACCTGAACTAGTTTCCTGCATGCAGTAAAGCTCAGACTCTCCTCAGCTGCACCATAGTATCGATGACTGTCAAACGGCATTATAGGAATTACATCCTCAGACACAGATCCGTTATGGCGAATCCCAACTTCAAGCCTGACGTAAATATACCCATCAGATGAGTTCGATAGCCAGGGCCCCCACCTTTGTTGATTCCATCCCTGACTTGCACTAACCGAATGTACTCGTAAAGTTACACATCCCCCTCCTTTGCTTCCACTCAGAAGATTCCTAACCATATGCAAGACGACCTGAAAAATCCTTCTCTCATCACCCATAACATAATTCGGCAGTGTCTTCTCAACCTCAGTCACAAAATCATAACCCCAATAAGAGGAAAGGCACTTGGAGAGGCAAGCAGCTTCCTTAATCAAAGAATGCAGCTGAAAATACCTCGTCTCCAAAACAAACCTGCCGCTATCCTTACCAGAAGTATCCATTACGTCAGTTATTAGGGTTGAAAGAACGTTACTTGTTTTAACCATTGTATCAACAAGAAGCTTTTGCTCATTACTTAACTTCTCATCCTGCAAAATGGATAGCAAGCCAAGAATTGAGTGCATAGGTCTTCTTAGCCCGTTACTCATTACCATCTGAAACGCGTTCCTTGCTTGACTCGCCATTAAGGCATCTTGTTTTGCTTGTTGCAGAGCTCGATTTTGTTCAACTAACTTCTCTCTCATATGTTGAGACTCTTCAAGAACTGAAGCATGGGAAAGAGCCACAGCAACTTGATCAGCAACAACCTCTACTATCTCAAGTTCTTGGTTACTCCATGATCTCTCCTGTCCACCAGGAAGCACCAAAACGAGGACAGCGTAGCAGGCTGGGAGCAGTTCGGGTGTACCACCTTTAAAGTTAGAAACTCTAAGCATTGGCATCCTAATTGCAGCCACAGGTCCTAGCTCATCATGCCCCCCACTGCTCGCCAAAGCTAGGACCGAGTCAGGCGCAAGTATCTTCACCCCGTCACTTCCCTTAATCTCTCTCACATCAGGGTCACTGGTAGGGATAGCCGAGCTGGAAATATTCGAGAAGTTCCTTCCTTTCAGTTCATGAGTTAAGTTCATTTCCGTTCTACCTGCATTTGGCATCCAAATGGCGCAATTCTGCAAATCTAGCGCTTTTGATAACTCGACTAGCGTAGTTTCTAGTATGGTATGCCGATCAAGTGACTTTCGAATCTCCTGTGTTAGCATCCGAACATACCACCCCGCTTCTTTCTGCTTCTTGATAATGTCAACCTCCCGATCAAGATCCCACGTCTTCTTCCAAAGCATAAATTCTCTCACCTTGACTTTGAGCAATAACGGGATGAGTGTAATAAGGGTTATAGCAGTGGCGAAAGAAACTAAGGCTGTTAGGAATTTGAAAATGGTGAGAGCCAGCATTAGCTGGAATGTATGAGGCCCGTACGTCCAACCATTTAGCAAATGAGTCATGCCACAGAGAACAATGAACAAGATAAACTGAAAGAGCACCCATTTAAATGGTATATTGGAACAGCTAACAAAATAAAGCAGCTCAATAGGGATCGAGAAGTACGCCACTGCAATCAAGAAATCGCTAACTCTTTGGCACTCCATAATGGTATCAATGCTCCAGAATCCCTCCTCATCACAATTACAGCGAGGGAACTCATTATCAGCAGTTGTTATGGACAGAAATAATGATAGAAATAACAACAATGATGCTAATGCCTTCGACATTGCATCTAATGCATTGAATGTTCAATCCATTTCCTCAGTTTTGGTTATCTATCTTACTTAACACATAAAAGAAGCTCAGCTCACAAATGTATATCAACGATTTTTGTATCACGGCCTTGTTACAGAATCAGCTGCTCCTTTTCTGTTTAGAAAGATGTTCAATCAGATAAAACGAAAAATCAAGAAGAAGAAAAACACTTCACTTTCTAATTTGCAGCATAGCCATATGCAGATCACAATATGAGTAGAGAGAAGATAACGCTATGCTAGACTACTTAATATTTATGAAAATAAATAAATAAATAACCAATCTAGAACCAAAAGGGATCTGACCCACCACTAAACTTATACACAAGTCAATTGAAGAATCAGAATTCAAGAATATAGACATTTCATTGAACAAATCACATAGAGAATTTCCACGATTGACTGTTCAGCAAAATACAACACATATAAAAAAATTCCAATTAAACAAAAACTTCACCAATAGAAACGATCAGGCCAAAAATAAAAACAAAATTAGACCTAATTAAGTCGAAACAACAAAGGATTCCGCGAAACCCTAAGAAAATGAGAAGAATAATGGAGAACAAAAATACCTCACGAAATGCAGAGACTCTTATCTTCAGATCTTATCTCTGCATTTCATGCAACAAAATTAGGTCCTTTCCTTCGCCTGCGTATCTACAACCGCATTGACATCATCGAAAATCTTAGCAGAAACCGAGCGCCGATGATAACAACCTCGTTAGACATAAAATTCTAACAAAAAAATCATCCGTAGAGATTCAAAAACCGCCCAATCCATGTGTCACTTCACACTACACACCATTCTACAAAACGAAATTAGCTCGCATCATCCTCCACTCCTTGCACAGCTCATCGGCAGGCGATTGTTAACTTCTGCGCGTCGTCTCTGGCTCCACAATCCGTGCAAATTTCAAAAACGAAGCTTCCTAGAGAGAGAAGTGGTGAGACCGTGAGAGTTCACATAAATTGTATTTCTACAGAGAGAAGTTAGCGATTTGTAAGCATCGGTGTTGATTATGCACAACGGGTAAAAAGAAGCAGGTGAAAATGGAGGAGAGAGAGAGATAGAGAGAGAAATCGTGAAGTTGTAGAGAGAGAAAGGGGGAGGAAATCTGAGGGTGTAGAGTGGGGCCGGCGGGGGATACATGAAGAGAACTTGGACGCACTTTTGATTTTCCCTTTTGAATATAAAATAATAAAATAATGTTGCGCTATCAGTCAGCACCCTTACCGCATAAAGTATTACATTGGCATGATTAGTGAGTAAGAATAGAAAATTCAAAATATCTAATTACAGAATTTCACTACAGTTTTTTTTTTTTTTTTTTTAAGGAAAGAATAATATCTTTAATTTTTTTTTTAAATGATTGTTTGAATAAGTTGCATTTTTTATATTTTTCACACAAATATTAGGATTTTACGGTGTATTATGTTCAAACTACCTTCGTTTCGTATATTATACTAAGAATCTGAGCTAGCGAAGGATTGTGAAGGAGTTTTCATATATGAATTTTTACTGTGTTATAAGATTGTAGATTGGATAAAAAAAGGTCTGTATCAAAGTTACTACGAATCTGAGCTAGCGAAGGATTGTGAAGGAGTTTTCACATATGAATCTTTATTGCTATAAGATTGTAGATTGGATGAAAAAGGGCTTGTATCAAAGTTACCATGAATCTGAGCTAGCGAAGGATTGTGAAGGAGTTTTCACATATGAATCTTTATTATGCTATAAGATTGTAGATCAGGTAAAATTTGACCCGCATCAAAGTGATTTTGTTCCAAATTTACTAAATGTCGAGTAATACTGAGAGTATTTATTGACTCCGATCATCTACAAGGGATAAGATTAGGTATGACATGTTAAAGCTTGATATGAGCAAGGTTTATTGAGGGGCTTAGTGAAGGGGCATGGTCCATGATATTGTAGAGGTGGGAAGGATATTCTAGAGTTTCTGTTTAGGTAAGAATATTCAGGATCTAATTAGGTATCGCATGTTTAGGTAAAATTTAGTTATTCGTCTACTACGTTTTGTGTATCGTCATTTTCACTTCATATTTGAGTTCATTGGTGATTTTCCTCATTTGTCATAGGATGTAAATTAATACAAAAAGTCTGTTACCTTGTCAGGGGATATTGTCACTATGACACGATGGGTCTGTCGACCGCATCATTTGCAAGGTCGTAAATCGTCCAATTTGCCACTAATCGTAGACCGGGCCCACTCTGACTTTTTGGGTTGCCTACGAGTCACTATTCGCTTTCCCCTCTTCAAGCTATTATACAGAATCCTTTACACAGACATGCGGGTATGACCTGTAAACTCTTTCACTCCATATCATTGACATACGTCCTCCTTTAATCTGCTCTTGGGAAGACTTTGGCTGCACGAAAAATTATTGGGTTCACTATTGATTTTCAACAACTTACCCACCCTAACTTTGTAGGTATTGATTTGTTCATTTCCTGAATCGTATAATACATTTTTTTCTTTCTTTTATGTACTCAGCCTCAACATTTAGTAATTCTTGTAGAAGAACACATCCCAAATTTCAAATCTAGCAATAACAATGTTAGGTTTTGACTTGAGAAAAATAGTTTGGGGGGTGTTTTTAAAGGACAACTTATACTTTAGAGAAGTTAATTTAACCCATAAAACATATAACAACCTACTTCTAATAGTTTATTTCGTCGCTTTTATCTATTTTGCTAAAAAATCACGTTTGTTATCAATTTTTTATTATAAGCAATTTTAACACCGTCTCTATTTTCATCATTTTCTAAAAAGTTCAAGCAAGGAAAACCCCCCGAAACCTTTAAACTTTTATATTTTTTATTTTGTTTTCTAGATATATAATCTTGGAGCAAATATTTATGTATTCATTTATGTAAACAATTAGCGTCTTAATACGTTTGTGGAAGAGAAATATTCTCTCCGTCCCGCTTTAATTTTCTCATTTTCCTTTACGATTTGTCCTAATCTAATTTGTCATTCATAAATGACTAATTTCTCTCATAATCTCCACAATCAAAATTGCCACATTCAATCTTCACCTTTAAAAAAATTAAAGATTCCATAAAATCTATTTGTTCTTAATCTCCGTGCTCGACCAAGATAGACAAATTGAGCCGGGAATGGAGGAAGTAATTAGGATAAATTAATACGAAATTATATTTTCCTTATCTCCAAGATCTTGTTCCAGGTAGTGCACGTGACAATAGTCGCTAGGTTTCGTAGATCTACATTATGGATATAAAAGATCCAGCATTAATCCTCTTAATTCACATGACGTATACACGTTTCCTTTCCTTTTTTAGTTTTTCAATAATAATCTATTTTATTATTTAAATGAGGGGATGTATTCACAAAAGAACGGTGATCTGTGACCAGCCCCACAATATTCTATTTGTCTTCGAAATAACGGGAGGTCCGTTTTTCGTGATCTTTATTTTAAGATTCAGTCATCTTATTTTACTATATAATAACATGGAATTCTCTATAATAATAATTTTAGTGTTTTTTTCGCCTGAATGCTATTACTTAATATAGAAATAACAATTTTATGATAAGATTATAATAAACATAATTTTTATGATAAAATTACACTGAAGTTACTATCTGAAAATCTGCGGAGATTTATGGTTAGCAGAATCTTACCATAAAATTTCATATTCCAATTAGCAACAAAAATTGTATTCCAAATATTGATATATTCAACTAATTAGTTAAAATTTGTGATTAACATAATCTTACTATAAATTTTGTTAATGTATGTTGGGAGAATATTTTCTAAATATCAACATATTAGCCGAATATTTTGTATTCCAAATATTGTTATCAACATATTAGTCGAAATTCGTGAAAATTTTATTTTTCTAAAAGAAGTACAATTTTCTTTTATATTTAGATAAGATTATTTAGTTCTTTTACTTCTTGAGTTTTTTATAAAATAATTTTGGGCTATAATTTTTTTACGTGGCATAGATTTATTGGATTTACATTAATAACAAATTGGTGTATTAATCAAAGTAATTTGTGAACCAATTTAGTTTGACAAAATAAATTTAATATTTGTTTTAACTATGTACATTAATTTTAAAAAAAGTAATAGGTACGCCAAATTTTTTATTTTTTATTTAGTTAGATTTTGATATATATTGATATTTAAAATACTTTATACAAAATGAATTTTTTAAAACTTATTCTAAAAATATAATTCGAGTAATGCTCAATAAATTGTGAACCATAAAGAATTGGAACGACTTTATGCAAGGATAACAAAGATATTCGGACCCTTAAACCAATGAATATGACTATCTCACAAATAATTCATACTTATACTTATGTATTTTAAATTTTTTAAGCTCTTTCCTTTTATTATAAATATATAAATTTACATCCTCTATTATATTACAATATAATTATAAATATATCATTTATATTATATATCCATGATACATTAACAATTTGTGCATCGCACGAGGAGAGAATTCTAGTCATAAATTTTTTCAACATCGATTTGCTTGTTCTTTGGGCTTTCACAAAAAAATAGTATAACATTCGAGATTAAATATTTTAGTACACGATTTGTTTAGCTCAATCGTTATTTATCCGATTCTCTGAGTTTAGATCTGCATCGATTTAAAAGTTTGTGGACTTGATTCAAGCATTTTATAATTAGATTTAGATTATAACTTCAACCTAAAACCAATATACACCTTCCGTCCAAAGTAAAAATCACTAACCTTTTAATGAGAAATTAAGGCCGACTAAAATGAACAAATATATCCCTACACAACTTTTCTTTCACCCGAAATTTTTCGTTTTCCTCTATCTTAATTAAGGTAATGACAAAATTTATGATATTTTAAAAAAGATTTTTGGGATATGTCTACAGTTTTATTAAAAGAATTGTTATTGTTGTTATTTCTTTTGTTGAAATAAATCACTAAACAGAATAATTTTCTCTAAAGTGACTTGTATTTTGGATAAGGGGGAGAGCATTTGCCAATTTTATAATAAAAAAAATATAAGATAGAAAATACACTTATAAGTTACATATTTGTTTTATTGGGTGGAGCCCACAATGAATATATCTAGTAGAAAATCTTAAATTTGATCTTTTGGTTCTGAGTCAGCAAATTTAATGCAATGAACCATATATACACACATATATATAATAAATATCATAATATATTATTTTATGCATGAGTTGTAGTCCATATGTACTAAATTTTTTTGGACAAACATCTGTAATATTTATTGGAAATTTAAAAATGGGATTTTATTAAAATATTAAACTAAAATACCATATAATATACATCATCAATTAGCTAAATCTGGCTAAGGTTTTCCCTTCCCTTTTTGTTTTTTTTCTTTAGTTCAATGCATTCAGTGCATCATTCTATCCATACCATTTACTTTTTTTTTCTGTCCTTTTCCATTTTCATTGCGGGGTCGGGTCGGGTGGATCTTTGTACATCAATTTTATGGCTTTGAGATTTGTACAATTTGAGTGTTTAAGAATATACTTCCTCCGTTCTAGTCTAATTGGCCAATCTTGATCGAGTACGAAGACTAAGGAAAAACAGTGTGGAATCTTTAATTTTTTCAAAGGTGGAGGGAGATTATGGGCTAGGACAATTAGGTTGTGAGAGAATTTATCATTTATGGGTTAGGACAATTAGGTTGGAACAAACAAATATGGCAAGTTGGCGAATTAGGCCGGGACGGAGGGTAGTATGTGTTAGTGTTTTTGCCTAAATGCACAACATGTTCTACGGTTCGAATTTTCTACTATATTTAGTATAACATTTTCTACAATATATTATACTACCTCCGTTTTTTTTAGATGTTCTTTTAAGTTTGGATAAGAAAATTAAGAGGTATGAAAAATGGACAAATAAGTCCTCAGTTAGATTATGTAGATATATGGTAGGTTAGATAGTTAGAGTTTTTTTAGGAATAACTACAGGGATACTATTGGAAAACATGTAAAAAAAAAAGTTAAAAGAACAACTATTTATAAACAAAACACAAAAACTAAAAGGACGTCTAAAAAAAACGGCGGTAGTACTAATCATGCCACATAATCACTTATGTTGTATTTATGATGTCATCATATACTCGTGTCGTGTGTGGATTGAAATGTGGTAGAAGATGTTGTATAGTATAGAGTAGGAGATCCAAAATGAATGTTCTAGATGAAGATATCATGATGAAAAGTTATTAACCTTTATGTTAAAGATATCCTTGCTTAGAACAAGTAGTACATGAGACGTTGCCCCCGTTTCAAATTTGCCGGTTTCATGATACGAAGGGGGTGGAATCGAAGTCGAATTATCATATACATAGTTCCGCTTCTAATTTCAAACTGGCAGTTCCCCAATTTTCTTTTTATTTATTTAATTTAAATATCTTTTTACTTAAATAATAATATATTAAACTTGTACTACCTTCATCTTTTTAGATACCACTTTAGCTTTTATAATTTATTTATGAATAGTTGTTTTTTAACCTTTTCTTTCTGCATTTCTTAATATTATCCCAATAATTATTTTTAAATAATCTATAATTACCTAATATATAATAACTATAAAATTTAATTGATGGCTTATTCGATCATTTTCAATATTCTTTATATTTCCTATTCAAATCTAAAACCGAGGTAGTATAAATTTAATTTTAAATATACCTCATAAAAATACAGTGTACAACCAAATTCAAAAAAATTAGGGGAACCATCGAAATCGCTTGTTCTAAAACTTTAGGGATTGAAATCGAAGCAAAACCTTAAATACAACTATTATGACTCTAGTATATAATTAAGATCGGGTTGATAATTAAATCAAACTATTGATCACGGTTCGGAAACCGAACTGGGCCCGCATCTAGTACAAGACAACATTGCATCATTTCATTAATCCATGCACGACTTTGAACAACTGCACCGATTGAATCCATTTTATTTACATCGTATTTGGACAAAAGTTGATTTTGAAGACAATAATACAAAAAATGACAGTATATTACAATCACACTAAACTATTGCATTTTTATACATAAATTATTAAAAAAAAAAATCGGCATCAATACATATAGCCTATTAGAGTTTAGCAGACAAATCACCAAATTTGTTTTCCGATAATATTTCGTCGAAATTCCGCACATGACTTGTACGTTATAAACGTTTAAGTTTTTTTTTTTGTCCAAATAAACTTTTTAACATGTAGAACAATTGTTCATCTTCAACAATGGAGGTTCTAGATTTTGAAAGAGAATCGTTAGCGAGTTAATTGAATTATTTGAAAAAGGAAAGGCGTGCATGAATTTTACAAGTTTGGCATACTAAAAGGGTTGCTTGGAAACTAATTCTTATAAGTTTATCACGCACAAGTCACGTGCGGATTCCGACGAAAATGATCGAAAAATTAATTTGATGGTTTATTTGTCAAACCCGTAAAAGTTGATATGTATCAGTGCCACAAAAAAAAAGTTTAGTGATTTATATGTAAAAATACTGATTGGATTGGGATGTAGTGACATGTACCACGTCCGATAGGACACATTCAAGGACGGGACATCCAAAAAGGTATTTTAGTTTAAGGATATAGTAGGGTAGCTAGTATGTGAATTGAAAATTGTAAAAAGTGTATTGGAATTTGTAAAAGGTGTGTTGAAAATTGTAAAAAGTGATGTAGGTAATAGGATGTGGATGTGAAGGGATGAGTCATCAGGTATAAAATGAAATACGTTAAGGACGGTCCATGCTATATTCGGATATGAATATCCCAATTTAATTATTCCCTGATAGTTTGATGGAGTTGCTGCAATTAACCCGACCGTTATATTCTTTTAGAGGTGAAGGGAAAAAAGGAAAAATGAAAAACAAAACTTAAGAATTGTAGAACGTGATGCACATGGGCACCCATAGTTTCGTGTATGACTGTAAAGGGGTTATCTGTGGGGTATGCATATTAGGACAACCCCACCCCCCTCCCAAAGAAGGAAATAGAAAATAATATAATATTGAGTAAATTTAATTTCATTGGAATATATATTTGGTAAAATTAATTGCAAGCCACTTTCTAGTGTGCGAGTGATTTTAGAATTACATAAAATATTTAGGTCAGATTCAATAATTTAATAAAAATGAACTGTTCTTTTTTATAATCAAATAATTAAATAAGTCAGTTGATAGTGAAGAAAAATAATACTCCCTCCGTTCCAAAATAGATGATGTTTTAGCTTCTTAAACAAAGTCCAAAATAATTGATGTTCTAGGTTTTTTTTACCATTTCTCTCTATTTTACCCCTATGTAAATCCAAAAATATCTTTGACTTTTCAACCTTCCACTCACATTTGATATCATTAAATCTTATCTGCACAAATTTTAGGGGGTTATATTTGGTAATATATTTGTTTCTTAATTATTCTGTTTTTTTCTAAAACATCATCTATTTTGGAACGGAGGGAGTATGAAAAAGATTAATGACATGCGAAAGAGAACAAGTATGGCGAGATACAACACTTCAGATCGGAGATCCCTCGACTGTATCACCCCGTGGCCTTTCGCCTCTGAAAATGACAATCTTTCTCATGTACATGAATTTGGATTTACATCTGGAATTTAGTCTCATTCGAAGTTTTAGACAAAGGTTTTTAGTAGATCTAGATCGAGAGCTGGTGCTTACTTTCTCCATTCACTACTTTTCTGTTTTTTTTTTTTTTCTTTCTATCGCTCCCTCGTGCTTACTTTCTTCATCCACTTGATTTTGAATTCTTTTCAGGTTTTGTTCGTACATAGAGCTGGTCTCTTAGAGCAGAGCCAAGGAGAAGCCTCCTTGTCCCGGAGGATTAGGGCTTGGCTTAGTCATTCTTCTATTGATGAATCTCTAAAAACTAGCTTCTACCTATCCTGTAGCACATCAACACATGTGAAACTTGCTCCCTTTATTTGAGGAGATTGCCATTTACTAGGGTTAGATTCGGTTTGGCTTTCAACCTACGTGCGTATGACTTAATGATTGAAGATGTGTACAAAGAGTCAAATAAATGTAAACGTGTACAAGGAATCAAGGACAACGAGTAGACAATTTCTTTGTTTGGGGAAGCAAGAATTTAACAAATGCCTCTATATACGTCTATACTAGAAAAATAGACTTCTATACTACAAAAATAGACTTTTAACTGAATTATTAAAATCATAATGGACTTTTGTACAATTTTGAAATTACATTGAAACTTCACACAAAATTATGAAATTTCATGGAAAAAATCAGATAATTACTGAAATAATAAAATGATTAAAATAGCCAATTAATGCGTATGCGTGGCTATTATTTGAGCATGATAAATCGCTTTAATTTAGTCCAAGTCCTTTCGTGTGTCGGTTAAAATAGTGCGTTGAAACTTTACTTTGATAAAAAAAAAATCAACTTGTTCATAGTTAATGAAATAGGACTATGTTATAGTCAAAACACTAATATTAGTATGAGTGAGTTGTTGGGAAAAAACGCAGCAGGAAAGATAAATACGAACAAAAGTAAACGTGAAATCGTCAATGTAAAGAATATCGAAATTAATGTGGGTAGCTAACAACTTGTTAGTTATGTTTACGGTCAAACGAGAGGAACCAATTCCATATCAAAGAGTGTTTATAATATAGGAGTTGATTATCTTAACAAACGGAAACAAATTGAGGACCAAATTAATGGATACTCGATTAAAACAAATTCTACACACTCTAATGACCAAAATCAAAATCAAAGTCAAATACTAATCAATTCTAATCACATAACCTAAAAGACACCAATGCGCCTATTTATGCCCCCAATTCGACCTAGACACAAAATAGATCAAACGGGGCCTGAAACACGCTTAAGTCCATCTTCTAACCGCCTAAGATTGTCGCGTCCGCGTTGACTCCCTAGCGCCAAATTCACTTTTCCAGGTACAATTTGTCGCGGCCGCATCCTCCGATGCGCCCAAATCCAACAACTAACAGATTCAAGGTACAATTCCTAACAAGTGAATCTTGTGTCTGATAGTCACATTGATCTCATTCTGTATGGTGGAGTCTCACTTACCCAAATTATGGAGAAAATAGTTGAGTCCCATTTACCCATGTTATTTTTACCATACTTAAGTTGACCCGTCACACAAAATGAGTCCCACACGATGATCACACACAAGACTCACTAATCGACAGAGTAGAAACCAACATCAAGTGCAAACCTACACCATCTCTATATATGGAGACTAATTACACCATCGAAAGGAAGACTAATTGAGCGAACAAAAGTTATAAACGTAAGTTCTTAGAGATTATAGATTAAAAAAAAAGTACTCGTGTCCATCTTGTTTTCTTAGGATCTTATAAATCATACTCACATTAAAGATACACACACTTCACACATACTACACAGTTCACACATACTAGATACACTTACTCCACACTTACTACACATGATTCATACACTACACATACTTTACATACTAATCAAAGTATGTGAATGATGGTGGATTTCAAATTTATCCCTAGCTAAATCCATTCATCCAATCGTAAACTTATGAGCTCTATTATCCGAACACTTTATTAAATTATGAGCTTTAAAAAAATTATATCTTACGAGCTCTTAAAACAACTTAAGGGGATATTTGGATTGTGATATAGTGGAATGTGCCCTGTCCGCTGGCGCACATCCACTGATGATCCATCCATAAATGTATTTTTGTTTAAGGGTGTAGTAAGGTATGACGTGCATTGTAGATGTCACATCAATATGTTTTAGGTGATGTAATTAATGACGTAGATAATAGAAGGTGGATGAAGAAGGATGAACAATCCGAAAGAACGACCCTAATAAAAGCTTATCGAAGCATCCCCAATCCAAATCGTCCAATACCAATTCAAATATTCCCTAAAAGATACCAATGCATATAAGATAATTGAATTAAATTTAGTCAAACCACCTCATATTAACAAAAATTCAACACACAAGAAAAAATAATGAATAATGAAATGGAAAGATGAAAAGTCACCATCCTATAGAGAAATGAGACATAAGTAGAAGCTAAAGTACAAAACTATACTCTAATAACATGGGCCCATTGGGCCCAATGGGCCCAAATGGGCTTTAATAGGCTCGTACCTTGCCAAACGGCCGGCTAGCTAGGTTGGCATACACCTTATATAGTGGCATTTGATTACTAATATTGGAAATTTGCAAGTGACATTTAATTTATATATTTACAAAGTAATTTTTGTTTGGTAGTTTATCACATCAAACATGTAGTATAAACTAATAAATATCCCCTCCTGTCTCATGAAAAGGGCAAAAACTTATATGAGACGTCACACGACAATCATATAGTGTGACGAAAAAAATATATTATTTTTTGTAATAAAAGTATCACGTTTATTTGTAAAAGTATTATTTTTTTGGAAAAAAAGAAAGTATCACTTTCTGTAGTAAAAGTATTATTTTTTTGTAAAAGTATCACTGTAATATAGTATCACTATTTCTTGTAAAAGTATCAATTTTTCCTGTAAAAGTGTATTCCGTCACAAACAAGACTCACTCTAAAAAGGATGTTATTTTAATAGGGTATAACTTTTTATTTTTGACTAATTTAATGAAGATACACGAGTTATTTTATCTTTTTATTTGACATATTCAACCATATATAAGTAGTTCGTAAAATAAAAAGATTAGATTTTGACTTGTACTAAGAAAAGAGACATTGATATCTGAAATACGATTCTCTTTTGGGATAAGAATTTATTTAAAACATGACTTTTTTTATGTGACGGAAAGAGTAGAGTTTTTAGCCCATTAAACTTTACCATTTTTTTTAAGAACATTATCTTTGGTTATTTCGATTTTGATCCTATAACTTTGAAATTTGAAAAATTTCAAACTAAACATTACCTACTATAAACGGTGACATGACCAATTTGTTAAATTTCGAAAGTTAAAAAATCCAAATCCAAATAACCAAAATAATATTTTTAAATTGAAAATGATGAGACTAAATAGACTAAAAAGATTATTTACCAATTATAAAATAAAAATCAATTGACTAGTCCATAAACAAATACTCCCTCCATACCAATCTAATTTGTCTATCTTGATCAGACACAGAGATTAAGAAAAAATAGATCTTGTTGAATCTTTGACTTTTTTAAAAGTGGAGATTGAATGTAGAGATTTTGAGGGTGGAGATTGTGAGAGAAATTTGTCATCTATGAACTGACAAACTGAAACGGAAAATAGGCAAATTAGAACGGGACGGAGGGAGTAATTCAAAGCATAATCACCTTTTTACCCCTTACTTGTATTACTAGATTCCACTTAGATATTTGTCCAAAAAGGGGACATACATTAGAGATATTGGTTTGCTAGCTAATTTCCCAATTATGTCCCCAAAACTGTGGGTTTCAAAACTTTGATGGTTTTTGACTTTTTGGAGTGGGATTCAATTTGGACCATATAATCTCATTTTTTGTCACACTAAAATTACTTACAAATACTAAATAAACAAAAAAAATACTACCTTCGTTTTTATCAATTATTTTATATTTTGTTACATGTTTATAAATATTTATCTTTTTAATTTTTTTTTCATATATCTTTCAATAATACCTTCTTAATAATTGAAAAGAGATATTCCCTCCGTCTCGGTTTATTTTGCACAATTTACATTTTCGGCCGTCTCAGCTTATCTTTCACACCCCTAAAATAAAAATTAATTCCCTCAATCTCCACCTTTAAAAATGTTAAAGTAAAGCAAAATATGTTTTTTCTTAACATCCATGTCCGATCAATTATGCAAAATAAGCCGGGACGAAGGGAGTATAATATAAAGGTAATAGTGGTATAATTATCGAAATTTGAGAAAATGTAAGAAAATTAATTGATGACTTATTTGTCCAATTTAATTACTCCCTCTGTCTCGGCCCAATTTGCTTAGCTTGGTCGGACACGAAGGTTAAGAAAAAACAAATTTTGTGGAATCTTTGACTTTTTCAAAAGTGGAGATTTTGACGGTGGAGATTGTGAGATAAATTTGTCATTTATGGACTGACAAATTAAATTTGGACAAATAAAAAAAAAGTAGATAAATTAGAGTAGAACGAAGAGAATATTTTTTAATTTTAAATTAAAAAAAACAACTAAATAAAAACAGAGGTAGTATAATTACTTACAAAGACAATTTTATCATCATCATCATTTTCAATTAAATTATCCACGTGTTCAATTATCTAAAAATAATCAAGAATCAAGAAGGGGATAAGAAGATAAGTTTTCTTGTATAGAAATAATAGACATATTTTCAAAAGATGCTGTGAATCTTATCTTCCTTTATAGCAATAATTACTTCATTTGTTTTGCGCACGTTTCTTGTTGAATTAACTTTCCGAATAGCTAGATTATCATCGATCGTCTATATTTAATTTCATTAAGCTTAACTTTCCGTTAGACTCTAATTTGCATGTCGTCTAACGTCCAACGTCTTTTATAATATTGAAATTCTGTATATATCCTTCATGTATATAAGGGGTTTGAGGGGAGAGAATTCCTAGAATAGTTCTCTTATATACAAATTGTACGGATTCTAGATACGTTCTCGTATGAGATTATTTGGACCACACAATTAAATCAGATTCTAGAACAAGATTTGATAAGTAATAGTCAACCAATTGAATTTCATTTAGCAACATATCTTTATCTTACTTTTGAACTAATTTCAATAATTCTTTTAGTCGCCTTAATAGGTGCTATTGCTATAGCTCGCCAATAAGGAATCTTTAAATCAAATCGGCTAATTCAAAAAGACTAAATGCAAAAGGAATGCTATAATTCGTTAATTTGAGTGATCAGAGTCATTGATTTTTTTTTTTAATGAAAATGTATCAATATTTATACTGAAAGGTATTACTTGTTCAGAAGAAATGTATTATGTTGAAAATTTATTATTATTTATGCTGAAAGGTATTGCTTGGTCTGAGTAAAAATATTATGCTGAAAGGTAATACTTTTTTATGAACGAGTAATACCTTTCAATATAAATAATGATATTTTTTCATGAATCGACCTTTTAACTCAAATAATATGGATTTAAAATCTCTACGCCTGCTGTATACGAGACTTTGTCGAATTCCTTAGGATTATTTCTTGTAAGAAACACAAGGAGCCCCAATAGGCCCAGAATTATAGTGGGCTTCCAATGGATTGGAGCCCAATTACTGCTCGAACAGAATTTGGGCCTGCCAATATCCTTCAGAAACCATCTATTGAAACTTGTGGTAGATTATATTTATGGTTAAATATTTAAATCAATCGATACTTTGCAAGTTTTTTCATTTCAGTATCTACACTTTTTTTTTTTAATTAATTGCGATTTGGAGTCCCCGAATTATACAAGTTACAACCTTCGTCGAAATTTTTCGAACAAATAACTAATACATGACAATCACATGACAAATTGGAGGTATTTTTTGCTATTTCCATGATAGATAGATTCACAATTCAATGGAGGCTGCGACTTCATAATAACAAAGTGATTGTCACGTGTATGACATGTGAATATGTTTCAACAAATCATAGAAATAACAAAATCCTCCCAATTTGGCATGTGATTGTCACGTGCTAGATATTTGGCCGGAAAAATTCAACGGAGGTTGCAACTTGTACAATTCGTGGACTTCAGGTTACAATCGGTAAAAAAGAAGAAGTTTATGTACTGAAATGTAAAAACTCGCAAAATACATGTTAAATTTAGTATTTAAACCTTATATTTATCTTGATTCTTGAGTGAGAAATTGCAACATTTACTTGGAAAACTAGAATTTTCAGTTTATCATTATTTATCACTTGATAAATGTATCAAATACGATGTTTAAAAGCGTTAGGTGCTAGTCGAATGATAGATTGGGGAGTATTATTTAGTCGTGGATTATGTGGATTGAAGAGAGTCTAGACGAGATTAAGCGGTAAATAATCGAGAAACATATATAAGCTACTAATGATAATCTAGTACCCAGATGGAACCTACTCGGTGTTAGACAGTAACTTTTAAAATAAGAATCAATATTGATAAGAAAAGAAAAATTGTTAGAGACTTACTGACATTAAACATTTCTGCAAGTGGACTAAAATGGTAATCTATACTTTGTTGCCATAAAATGGGCTTGCATAAGAATAATTCAAAAAGCATATAATGCTCAACTTTCTACTACTTTCGTTTTTTTTTTTGTCATTCTAGTTTTGCACGAGAAAATTAAGAAATTGAATGAGTTGACAAATCAACCCTCAACTAATTTTCTTAAATTCCTTAATTTTTTTAATCAGCTCTCTATATTGTTAACATTTTTCATAACTATAGGAATAGTATTGTAAAAAAAAAAAAAGGTAAAAAGGCTCGAATGACAAATATTTACAAAAAAAACAAATAATATATAATGACAACTAAAAAAAAACGAAGGTAGTAACATATTTCCTTTATAAAAGAAAAAGGGGAAAAATTCATTTTTAGTCCAGTATATTAGGCCTTGTCCAGTAAAAGTCCTGTATGTTTCCAAAGTTGTCCAATTTAAGGACACTGACCATTAGAAATGGCCAATTTGGCCACAATTAATCACGTGTGACGTATGTCACTAATAAATTTGAGAAAGATGAAGAAAGAAAGAAAAATAAAATAAAAAATATAATGAAATACACCTCATATGAAAATTAGGGGTTACTTTTTTTCTTTTCTTTTTTGGCCGAGTTACTAAAGTAATTTGACATGTTATCTGGACAAATACTTGATACATAAGCGTTAGCACTCAAAAGCCCGAAATTTACTAGTCTAATTCCGGCTAAATTGGTCATTATTGATGATTAGTGTCCTTAAATTGGACAACTTTTGGAACATACAAGACTAAAATTGAAATTTTCTAACATACAGAACTTTTACAGGACAAGGCCTAACATACTGGACTAAAAATGAAATTTTCCCAAAGAAAAAGTAATCTTATTTTATCAAATATAGAGTAAACCGAAACAAGGAACAAAAATGTGAGGGGCAGGGGTTAGGTACCCATTTTGGTTCTTTTTATTTCCGAAAATTTAAAAATGTTTTCTAACTTACCGCAAAGATATCCATATAAAAACATTGAATATGCTTTTTTATAGATTGCAAAGAAAATATAGGAGTGAAGACTTGGTTTAGAACCCGTGAACTTTTAATTCCATGTCAAATACTGATAGTATCGAACTACGAAGTTCTTGGTAATATCTGACTTATTATCTTTATTCTCAACAATTATAATTAAATTTGCGTCAAGGACCAGCAAGAAATTCATTGGGTAAATTCATCCACGTTATTGATTGATTTTCTCGTAGTATTATGATATATCATCAACCCAAAATAGTAATTATATACGATAATATTGTAAAAATTGCTAGTTGGTACTCGGATGATATAATAGGATTTAGTGTCTAATTGAAATATTGGTGGGACTGAGCAAGTCATAGACGTAATTAAGTGAAAAGAAATTTGGAGAAAATTATAGAAGACCAATGGAAGCCCAGCTAGCGCTTAGGAAAGGACTAATCAGAGTCGGAACTTTTGAATATAGGAATTGTCGATTATTTGCAAATTAGTATCGTAATTAAGGATAATGGTATAAAGAGTTCTTTTTATATTTCATTGTAATTAATTAAGTCATGTAACAAATAAAAGAACTAGTTAATTGATGATAAATTTCGGACAAATTAGATTCGGATAAATCGGAAAAGAAAGTAGACAAATTAGAGCGGGACGGATGAAGTATCAAATTAGAAAAATATTGTATATTTTCAAACAAAATTCTTTTTATAAGACAGATGCAATACTTAAATTACCTACTGCAACAGAGGATCCGAATTGTACAAAGACTTATGGGCTTGGTCAAATATAGCATCACTCAAAATAATTAATTATAAATCATTCCAAATCACTTCTTTAAGTAGCTGTCAACCTTGTTCATCAAGTATAATAAATCATTCCTATTTCAAAAAATAATAATAAATCATTCTAATAGATGCCGTAATTAACTAGTCGTCTCACTAACTCCAGTCTTCAATAATGTGAGATGATAAAAAAAGTTATCTCAAATATTTTTAAATACTTTTTAAAATAATTAGTTGTTTCTAATAGTAATCTAAAAATGATCTTAAATAAATTATAGAGCATTTCGTCGCAACAAGTTATCACATAAACTTATTATTAGAGACGACAATTGATGTTGTAGTGTTTGCCCATGAGACATTTCTACGGCTTCAAATAAATTCTAAATACAAGACAATTGGTTGTCTTTGGTGCAAGTAGATGTACCAAAATCGGTCCAGCCCAATATTTTAGAAGAGTTAAGCGATAGAAATGTTAGCCCAAAGAACTATTTGGCCAGGCAACTCGATTCAATTGGTCAAAAGCCCGACGAGCTGCGGACCGGTTTGACATTCTTAGTACTTCCTCCGTTCACAAATAAGTGTCATTCTAGGAAAAACCATTTTTTCATAAAAAAAAATGTCATTCTAGCATATTTTTACATGTTTCTTTCATTATTATCCTTAACTAAATCTAACGAAATTTCCATACAAATCTTTATAATATTAAATAAAGAAGGTATGGAGAAATTTATGGTAATAAAAAAAATGATGGAGAGCAAAACGGAGGGGTGTTGTTGTCCATCCCATAATTTCTTAAATTCCACCTGAAAGTCTAAAATGACACTTATTTGTGAATATAAGGAGTATATTATAGGGAGATAGACTAGGTTGGGCGGGACTAACTAATTTTAGGTCCGATTAAACTTTGGTCCAACCCGACTAGTCCCAAATATGGTGTTGGCACGACGGACCATCCGAATTACAACCTCTAAGTGCAGGACGTAAGTGAATATACACGACTCTAATTATGAGAAGGAGGGAGTAATTAACAAGACTTGGTTTTAAAAAAATCACAAGACTTGGTCAAAAAGTATAATGTTGAAAAGGGCAAAAGAGAAAAGTATAATTTGTTAATTAGGTGTAATTACGCGTAATCTGGCCGTCTATTTGTTTGTTATGAAGCAGCTAATTATGTAACAAGACATATGTAATGTCATGGAGTTGTTGTGCTTCTTAATAACATACTTACATCAATTCATTCTTACTTTTAATTTGATTACATGTGTATGTCTCCATTTTCATTACTCCCTCTGTCCCAGTTCACTTCTCACAGTTGATCGAACAAGAATGTTATAAAAAAATGATTTTATGGAATCTTTGACTTTTTTAAATGTGGAGATTGAATGTGGATATTTTGAGGGCGGAGATTGTTGCCTTTGATTGTCATTTATGGGTGTGAAAAGTTAAGTGAGACGGACCGAAATAGAAAGTGTGACAAGTTAACTGGGATGGACGAAGTACTTATTTACTCTCCCGTCCCGGCTAACTTTTCCTATTTTCCATTTCGGTTCGTCCCACTTAACTTTTTCCTCCTTGAAAAGAAAATTTCTCTCACAATCTCCACCTTTAAAAAAATTAAAGAAAAAAACAAAATCTGTTTTTTCTTAACATCCGTGGCCGGCCAACTGTGAAAGTTAGCTGAGACGGAGGGAGTAGTTATTTTTGGCCAATGAAATGCTATGCTGATATTTTGAGATAACAAAAAAAAATGGTCTAAAATAGTGAGTATTTGTCACAACTTTGTTATCAGAGGCAACATATTGTCACAAATTAATCGTCTCTATAACTCGGCTGCAAATGATATATTTGAGTTGATAAAAGTTGTCTCAAATGTTTTTTTGCAACAACTTGTTGTTTCAAAAAGTAGTCTGAAAGTTGTCTTAAATAATTTGTAGAGAAATTTGTGACAACTTGATTTATTATTAGTGACTATAATTATAATAACTTGATTTACCTAGGTATTTTTTTGTTTTTTCCAAAATGATGGATTTTAATTTTTCTAGAAAATGATCACAATACAAAAGCAAAGGTTGTTTAAGAAAACATTTTTTGTAAGTTTAAGGTAATAATATCACATAAAATGAACAATCAAATTCAAAATATCCAAATAAAGTCTAGGCCATAATAAAGTTTAAAAGATTATTATCACATGAAATATAAAACCAACTTCCCACCAAATAACATAACTTATATTTTCATAAAAAAATCATTTTCCCAAAGTACAAAAATAAATAAATTAGTTCAATAAAAGAAAAAAAAACATGTTTTGCAACCCATAAATGTGTGAAACCAGTTTCTTTCAAAATTACTCCTTAAAAGCCCGACTCCATTATCCTGAAAAGTTATTTTTCGGAGGGGATGAACTACATTCAGTACGTGCAAATCACCATATATTGCCATTTGGTCATTTCACATCAATGGATCAAAATGAATTTGAGTCTGCATACAAACACTTATTCATTGGCTTTGATTAGGAGCAAGAATTGCTCTTTCCAAAATAAGTAATATTTGTCAGTACAAATAGTTATACCTTTTTATGGATTCGTCTGTAACTTGAATTGCACAAATCTAAAATTCGTACGCATGCATGATGTATATGGGAATTCATGACTTATATAACATTTAGCTTGTATAAGGGATGTAACATTATTAGAGTAAAACATTCAACAAGTTATTTATTTATGGATTATTTATTATTATAGAAAGAATCACGATCCCAACTAAATTTTCAATCGTAATACGATTTTTAAAATTTATCAATATTTATCAATAATTATAAAAGTTTTTGAACTTCAGCAACGATCATGTTTTTCGATATCTAATTGCATCACCACCATCAGTTACGTCTTGACAAGATTATCTTATGTTTTGGTAATAAATATGAATACGTCTTAAAATTTGTGCTGCAATAGAAAATTATGTTTTTTTTTCTTTTTTTCTTTTTTCCCTTCTTTTGTGTGTAGATTTTCTGATCGAATTAAATTGGTGTGAATCGATCCCTGGCCACTTATTTAGGTTACAAGATATTCTACTTACTGAGTCACAACCAATTTTCTCTTCTTTTTAGTACAACTTAGATGGGGCTGGCGTGAATTAAACACTAGTCAATTAACTCAATTACAAGACGCTCTACCAATCGGACTAAAACCAATTCCGTTTTCCATATTTATTTATGAAGGAAGCAAAAGTGGGATTTGAAGCCGGCAAGAATAACAAACTATATATATATAACCAAACACCATGAGACAAAGACAAGGTCCATGTCTTTTACATTTCCTTCTAGAAATTTTCCCCAATCTCAAACCCTAGCCAATTCCATCGACTGTAACAGAGAATCCAGCCGAATCTGATGGAGTCAGAAAAGTACAATAATGATTCCAACGACACTTTCACCGCAGGATCTGATCAGAAACCAACCGAAGACAGCTCCGCCAGTACCAGTGCTGGCGGCGCTGTCATCGGCAGATCCTACGACTGCGCCTTCTGCAAGCGCGGTTTTACGAACGCGCAGGCATTAGGCGGGCATATGAACATACACCGGAGAGACAAGGCGAAAGCGAAAGTGAAGCAGAAGAATCAGAATTTCAAATTGAGAGGAAACTGCAAGAATTTGAGCTGTTTTTCTCCAGTTTCATCCGGTGGATATGTGGATTATCAAGTCTGTTTTCCGACGTCGAATCGGAATATCCAAACAGGTGATTATTTTCCGGTTTGGAGAGGGGATTATTTGAAAGATGATAAAATGGAGGGATTATTTCCTCGTGTTGAAGATGAAGGAGAAGTGGATTTGGAGCTTCGTCTTGGGCAATATCCATTGTACAAAATGTGAGTTTAATTAATCATAAAATATATGTTTAATTTTGATTGTTTTAATTTAAATTTATGAATTCTTTGCCTCTTTTAAGTGTTACAATTTGTTAGAGTAAATACATGTTAAATTAAATATGTATAACACTACAAAAAAATTCATATTAGAGACGAAAATTAGTAACGGATAATATCGGTCACAAAATAAAAACAAAATAGTGACGGAAAGTGGCAAAAAAACTGTATCCGACTAGTGACGAATTAGAAACCGAATATTAGAGACTAACATTATCCATCTCTATTCGGTAGGTAATTTAAATTATGAACCTTGGATATTTGGTAGTTTCAATTTGTGTCCAAAAATTGCCAAATGTAATAGTGGGATTAGTGCAGCATGCACGTTTACTACTCCAATCTTAGATTGAATCCTCTATTTTATATCTAGCATACATCATGTATTAATTAGTGATCCGATCATATATACTTCAGTATTACACAAAAGAACCGGAACGGAAGTCAAACCGGCAAAAACTCACCCCTTCCCATTCCCCCAATCTTTAAGAAATCCTACACTTACACATATACAGTATATACTTATATAATACATATTTTTAGTCGATTTTCTTCGGTTTTGACCTGTCATGATTGATTTTTATCGGTTCTAGCTGGTTCTTTTCGAGTCAACCTGTTTTTCGTTAGATGGGCCTCATCGTACTGGACTAGTGGTCGGTTCACAGTTAGACCGACTGAACTGACCGATCCGATTTGATTTCACAAATAATAATATTTGTAGAGTGTAGTGATGAAATACAGATTGAAATATGGGATTTCATCTGCTTCAATCTAGACTATTGCAACTACCTGCCAAACTATATAGATTAGTTGTTTTATTTTAGACACTGTCACTTATTTGTATTTGGGAAAATTTGAGTTCATGCATTAACTTTGTTTCAAATCAATTCATGCACTTAAGTCAATTTTCAATTTGTCTAATTTATACCCATTTTTTTTTTTTTTAAAAATTAACAAGAATTTGCTGATGTGGTAGTTGGATTACTGACAAGTAAAAATAGGAGTGTCATGTCTAAATATTTGGGAAGTTTTAAAATTCTGGCGAAACCAAGTATAATTTGGACAAGCTTATAAAAAGTTACAAGGCATTTTCTAAAATCTACTCCCTCCGTCCCGACCTAATTGGTCAATTTGCCATATTTGTTTGTTCTAACCTAATTGTCCTAGTTCATAAATGACAAATTCTCTCACAATCTCCACCCTCAAAATCTTCACTTTTAATCTCCACATATGAAAAAGTCAAAGATTCCACAAAATCTGTTTTCCCTTAATCTTCGTGCGCGGCCAAGGTTGGTCAATCTAATAGATTGAGACGGAGGGAGTATGAATTTAGTGGACGTAAATTGAACATGAGCAAAGTTAACGAGAATAAATTGAGGTCCTCTAGTTTGCTCTATCATGTCAAGTTATCAACTATGTGAAATTCCAATTGTAATTAAAAGAAAAATGAAATATGGTTAACCAATAAAAAAGTAAATAAAGCTAAATAAGAAAAATATGAAATAGAGTTATAATTCGTCACTAATTAGTCTCAATAAACCATCACAAACAATATATGTAGAACGATGAAAGTCGCCTCAAACACTATAATTTTTTTATATTAGAGATGAAAATTAATAACAGATCATATCAATCACTAAATAAAACGTAATAGAAATAGAATGGTGATCGAAAGTGGCAAAAAGTCATTAGTATCCCACTAGTGACGAAATAACAACCTAATAATAGAGATGGACATAATCCGTCTCTATTTGATAGGTAATTTTGATTTCTAATTTCACAATAGAGATGCAAATTCCGTCACTAAATTTAGAGACGGAATCAATCAATCTCTAAATATTAGAGAAGAGCATTATAAAGCATTTTGTGACGATAAATCGTTATGTAAACTCATTATAAGAGACAAGAATCGTCATCTAAAAAATTGTCACAAAGATTTTTTTAGTTGTAAAATTGAGAAAAATTCTGTGAAAAAATGTTGATTTCATTACAGCAACTCCAATGATCTAAGTACTAATCAATAACTAGATGAGTAACAATACACTAAAACAACATCTCACTCAGTCACATTATAACAATGCATATGAGTTAAAAAGTGATGGAATACACTTTTCGTCCCGCAACTTTTCGCTCATTCAATTTTCATTCCAAAATTGTTGCGTATCCGATTGTTTAAGAAATTGATTGTATTTGGATCAGTTTCCGCTGCCATTGAGCAAATTGATTGTAAAAGCGCACGTAACTCACATGTAAAATCACTTTTAGTCTCATCATTTTCCGCTCGTATGATTTTCGCCCCAAAAGAAAATGTCGGTGCCAAGTCAATTATAATCTGTTGGAAGTTTGCATCACGTAACAATCACATGTATTTTTCCAACCAATTTGTTCATTGACAATGGAAACTTATCCAAAATAAAAAATTGAAATTTAACAAGTAGAAAGTTATGGGATGAAAAGTAGGTAGTAAAACACGAACTGTAGAAAACAATCACTCACTAGAATGCTGCAGCTTCAAAAACTCCAGTTCCATCTCCACGTCAGCCCTCTTCTTCCTCTCACTGTCCAGCTCAGCCCTAAGCCTCTCTATCACCTGCATCAGCTGTTCTTCCCTGTTTGGCTCCACTATTTCTTCCCCTCCCACTAATGCAATCACCTGCCCCACTCTCTGCCTCTGATCATCCAAACTGTTCCTCAGAAACTTCAGTGTTCCCAAAAACGCCCCCGCATCAAGGTTTCCGCCACCGGACGCAGCCTCGTTTACGCCGGAACTGCCCTCAGAACCGTCGCTCGGAATTAGGGTTTCCCCTCCAAACCTAACTATTCTGCCATCACCGTCGCCGTCCACCGGAAAGACAGGCTCCAATTGAAACCCTTCTTCGTTAAAGTTCCATCCGCTAATCCTTCTCTGCCTCACATGAGACGCAGCATCATCTTCGTCATCGTCGTCGTCGTTGTTGAGTTCCTGCACGAACCTTTGTTCGACTGCAGGCAATCCCTGCAGCACATTCTTGACCAAGAAATCAGGGCCTTTGTTACAGCTCCTAAAAAAGGAATGTTTCAGCAACTTCTCCGAATTCGGCCTCTTCGAAGGATCATGATCAAGGCACAAACCAACCATATCCTTGAACGCCTTCGAGAACTTCTTGTTCTTACTGTTCTTCGTCTTGTCATAGTGATCGGAAAACCTAAACCGCTTCGTAATCTTCATCATCAACGACTTAGAAGGAGGCAAATCTGAGAGAGGCGGTCTCCCGTGCGCTAACTCTAATGCAGTAATCCCAAACGACCATATATCCGCCTTGAAACTGTACCCTGTATGCGAGTGTATCACCTCCGGCGCCATCCAGTACGGCGTCCCTGTCACGTCTGTAAGCAGACGTGACGAGGACGACGAAGATCCAGCAAATCCAGACGATAAATTCGGTTCATAAATGGAGGCAGAAACCCCAAAGTCAGCTAATTTCACAGACCCATTCGAGTCGATGAGTATGTTTCCCGCTTTTATATCTCTATGCAGATGACCTTGGCCGTGAAGATACGATAATGCGTTTAGGGTTTCTTTAAGTACGGCGGCGATGCATGGCTCCGGTAGTCCTTCGGGGAAGGAAGACGCTATGATGGACTGGAGAGAGCCGCCGGACATGAACGGCATTACCACCCAGAGGGAGGTTCCGACGGTGAAGGAACAGTGTGCTTTGAGGATGTTAGGGTGACAGAGGAGTGTCATTGTTTTGGCTTCTCGCCGGACGTTTTCGAAGTTGGCTTTTGATCTTTCGAGGTCGATGGCTTTGATGGCGACGACGGAGGAGTTGATGGGGATGCAGATGGCTTTGTAGACGATGGCGCTGACGCCGCGGCCGATTTCTTCGAGAAGCTTGTAGGAGGCTGAGTCGAGAGGGTAGTGATCGGAGGTTCTGGAATGTTCGTCGTCGTGAGCCATGGGAATGGGTGTGAGTTCTTGGTTTGTTGAGAGATTTGGGTGATGTATGAGGTTTGTATTTTTTTTTTTATAGGTCTGCAACACGACGACTTTTCAGGGATCACCCATTCTAATACTACTCTCGTCTAAGCACGTCTAACTTCGGAGTTCTCATGGTCGGATGCATTTATGAGGTTTGTATTGAAAAGGGTTTGAAAAGGGAGACAAAAAAGTGGGTAAAGTGGGTTTCTTGTGAAAGAGAGATTATTACAGCGGTTGATTGTGTTATGTGAACAAAAAGGTTTGATTCATGTGAATTTCAACTACTATTTAATGAAGGTGAAGATGAAATATGAAATAAGATTATTGAAATGCCAACTAGGATTCTTCCGTCCACAATTTCGGGTAAGGATCCTCTATCCCATAATTATTCTGTCCCAATCTTGTTTCACTTTAAAATCGAGTCATACAACATAAACAATCGTGAATCCCGAACACATGAATCATGAACCCTGAATCATTAAATACTAAATTATAAATACTAAATCATTAAATCATGAACCATGAACCTTGAATCGTGACATCGTAAGTTTACAATAGAAAATATACCCTAGTTCAAGAAAGTCGAACCCTAGACTTTAAACATGAATCCTAAATCCTGAACCTAAATAATGAACTTTAAATTCATAAATTGCAACAAAATAATTATAATTGACTCCATTTTGAAGTGGGACACGAATGAGATATGCTAAAATTGGACTAGAGGATCCTAAGTGCACAATTCCACCCCATGAGATCATCTGTTACATTTTGATATTATATCTTGTGTTTTATTATATTCATTAACCGACACGTGTATAGTATGATGTCACAAATTAATTGTGTCATATAGTGAATTGAGTGTAACAGAGGATGAAACACCTACTGTAACAGAAAATCGAATTGCAATTCCACACCACTCCTGTTTTAATTCGGATTCTTTGTTACGGTAAGTGTTTCATTCTCTATTAGATTCAATTTTATACATGACACATATTAATTCGTGACATTAGCAATATATATGTCGGTTGGTGAATATGGTAAAACACAACATGAAACATCAAAATGTAACATGTGATCTCATGAGCTCCTATCCCACTATTAATCGTGTCTCACTCCAAAATAGAATCTTACAATGTCAATTGTGAACAAAAACATATAAATCATAAACCCTGAATAATGAAATGAACTATTGATTGATGAACCTTGAACCATTAAATCATTAACTGTTAATCATGATCATAAATTTGTCATAAAAGATATGCCCTAGTAAAAGAATTGAACTCTAAACCCTGAACATTAAATATAAACATGAATCCTTAACCTAAATCATGAGCATCAAACTCCAAAACCATAAAAAATTATCTTGCACTCCAAATTTTGCTTTTAACTCTTTTGGCCCGTGTGGATGGGATCTTCTATTTTAAATCGTGTTTCATCTTGTATTCCAGAGCATTCACTATATGCCATGTGTATAGGATGACATCATAAGTATATACCTAGCAGTTTGTAAAAGTTATGAAATACAAAATGAAACACGATTTGAAATAGAGGATCCCAACTGCCCGTGTTTTGTTTATTTAACTTTTTTGTCCTAAAAATTGGCTTTAGTTTGTAGGACTAACAAGTCTGTCAGATTATCATAACAATCATATGAAATTATAATTATGATCCATTGGTTAATTAATTTGTTTAGAGAAACCTAGTTGGTTTTGGTCCGAGATGTTAATAATATTTTAGTAATTAAATTATATAGTTTTTTCTTCTTTTGATGGAATTTTGATCTAATTAAATGATAACCTTGGTCTTTTAGGCCATATGGCTGCTGTCCGATAGTTCGACTCAGCCCGCTTGACATTTTATATCGATTAGATCATAGGAATTATGATATGATGCATCTTTGAGCCTCTAACCAGCACATAAAATCTTAGCATTTTAGGGAATGAGCTAAACTTAACTCCCTACCAAACTTAACATATGACATTGGTTCGATGGATCGGATGGCAGCGAACCCCCAAATCGCCACTTCTGTTCATACTCTAGTTCACATTAGTCAAATATAAACCTGATAGTTTGGAACTAGGTCTGAAGAAAAAATTACAAATACAAATAAATATATTGGTATTCTTACTTCATATACATCCGTACCTGAACTAGGTCAGAAAAGAAAAATAATAGTAGTAATAAATAAAAGGGTTAATTACGTAAAAATTCACGAACTTTTGGTAAGTTATCATTTGCAACGTAGAAAATCACCATCTTTTTTATTTTTCAATTCAATGCACCCGAGTAAAAATTGGGCTCCAAATACTGTCGTGAAACCCGAAATTGAGATTTTACCGATCCCAACTACATACGTAATATCATACGATATTTATAAACCTATTAAATGAAAATAATAATATTTAACTATTAAGTTTAATGATGAAACAATGTCATTTTTATTTAATCAAAAAAGGTTGACATGATTCGTACAATTACATATACGTAATTGGGTGTATCAAAATCTCAATTTCATTGAAGCTTATGTGCTGGGCAATGAATTAAGTGACATTTCCTTTGGAAGGGGTTGTTACTCCAACAAAGTAGCCCGAGAGCTTTAGTATTCGTTGCGTCTTGATCAAAGATCATAGTGCCTTGTTAGTTTAAATAATGAATTTCTACCTCTCTTGTCCCTATAATTATATCGTGCATCTAAATTAAACGATATCATAAGTGACACCACAAACAAAATTTATATTAGAGACGGAAATTAGTTACGGATGATATTGGTCACAAAATAAAAACAGAATATAAATAGAATAGTGACGGAAAGTGACAAAAAATCATTATTATCCGATTAGTGACGAACTACCAACCGAAAATTTGAGACCGACATAATTCGTCTCTATTCGGTAAGTAATTCGGTCTCTAATTTCATAATAAAGAGGGAAATTCCGTCACTAAATTTAGAGACGGAATAAATATCAGTCTCTAAATTTTAGAGACCAACATTATAGAGACCAACCACTTGATCTCTAATCCGTCACTACTTTAATTTAGAAATCGATATCATATATTTAGAGACGAATTTTTCCTGTCTCTAATTTGTTTTCTAGTAGTGTGATAACTTGGCATTAGATTTTTCAAAAAGAAAATATTAAAACAACTAGTTCGAGATAACAAATTCTAGAGATATATCCTCAGTACAACTGTCGTAATATTTATCTTTCTTTGTGAGATACCTTAAAGCTATAGACATGGAGTTCCTTCTTGGCGTGACTGGTCGGAAAGTCATCCACAGCCTGCCGAGAAGTATACTTGTCCGGAGCTCTTCTCCGAGGAAAGTGACAAACAAAAGACTGATGTTGTATGTAGGCATGTCAACGAGGCGGGTCAGGTCGGGTTTCTGGATTTTCTGACCTGCAAAAAAATTCACCCCGCACGTGGCAGATCTGCCCCGCCCCGCCCCTATTTTTTTTTTTTTATAAAAAAAATTAGTTTTTTTATTAAAAAACTTGATTTTTTTTTGTTGAAGTCAATAGGATTTTAATTTTTAGGTTTACATTAGCTTTGTTTCAATATTTTTTTTAAAAATTTAATTATTAAAAAATAGAATTTAATTATTTAAATTTACTAGATCTAGTCATAATTTAATATATATATTAGCTAGACATATATATAAATATTATATATAAAATTTTATATTATAAGTACATATATATATTTCATATTTCTTTTTATATATATACATATCTATATAATAATACATAATATATATTTAAAAAAAATTATACATACATAAGAATGGAGCGCGCGGGGCGGGGCAAGGTGGGGCGATATCCCTGACCTGTATCTGACCCGTCCTGTGCCCCTTCTTCATCAGGACGAATTTTGCTCTACCCCAAAAGCCTCGGATTCCGATCAATTTTGACATGCCTAGTTGTATGCTCTTCTCCGACTTCTTTGCAATTAAGAACATTAAATAAAAACATGCATTGATTTTATTGTATATGGGCATAAGGAATTGGACCGAACTGTTGGAAGTGCAGAGACCTCAATTTTCTTGAATCCACACATGCATATATCTTCACTCGATCCAACAATATCAATGCATAGCTGTAGACACATAAAACAAAATATCTTCTCTTCCTATCTCATAAGAATTCTTATTGCCCAATCTTCTCTTAATCCTAATCTCAATAGAATTCTTGTCTCCTTTATCTTCCAAACGCCGCCAGCCCTAATCATTCATCATAGACGGCGACGACGAGATGACGATGGCGAAGAAAGAACGAGTTCTTCCCCTTGATATCATAGAACTCATTCTGCTAAAATCATCAGTTCGTTGCCTTGCTAAATTCAAATCTGTCTGCAAATTATGGCATGCCATCATCTCCAATCCTCGATTTGTGGAAACCATCCATATCCAACGTGGCAAGTTGAAGAATCGCTTTCTCTTCTCGGGCCCTTCTCGAAGCTTCTCTTTGGTGAAATTCGAAAACGGAAGATTCCGAGTTGAATCAGTGCTGGGAACCCCATTCGGACACGCTTCATCTCTCTGCTATTGTCATAACTTAGTATTCTTGAGGCGGCACGACGACGTCACATTGAGAGATGAGTTTGTATTATGGAATCCTTCGTATGGAATGTTCACCAAAATCCCCATGATCTATGATGGTTTCTGCCCCGATAGTTACGGGCTTTTTTATGATTCGACAACGGATGATTACAAAATCGTTGTAATAGCTTCTTTTCAGTTGCATTACGCAGTTTTTTCGTGTAAAAGTAGAAATTGGGGTGCCGGGTGGAGATCTTTCACTTCCCTAGGGCTTCGTGACGAAGATATCAGACCGAAAAAGAGACTATTTGTTGATGGATCAATCTATTGGTGGAATGACAGTAAGACGAATATCCTGTGTTTTGATGTTAGAGCTTATAAGATGAAGGAATTAATGCAACTTCGTGGTCAACACAAAGTGAACGCCTTGAGTGGGGATAGGTTGCTTGTATTGTCGGGGGCGTTTGTGTTTATGGCGCCGGATATTGTATTTCGGTGAGTTCGGTGAGTATTCCGGCGATCGACTACAACTGTGGGTTATGGAAAGAGATGGGGAGGAGTGCTACTATTATTGGAGGGAATTAATGAATGTGAATTTAAAAGAGGTCGATTTATTAGGGGACGAGCCAATGTGTTTGACAAACGAAGATGAAGTTGTGTTTACAACTAAATCGGCATCATTATTTTTCGTGTATAAATATTCCGAAAAGGGATTTGGAGAAAGTGGGAGGTTTTCTTGTTTTGAAGACAAGCGGATAAACTTTTGTTGGAGTTACGGCGATGTTATGATCCCGTGTTCGGAGAGTCCGTTCTTCCCTATTAATGTGAAAAGTTCTATTGCAAAAATTCCCGATTAATCTTTACTCAGGCGCTAGGTTCTCATTGGCCGTATAAGTTTATTTTTATATTCCTCCCCGTCTAATCATGCCTATATTTCGATTAGCTCCGCTCAGACTCCGACTAGCCTGTGACTTTGGTGAAAAGCAAGAAGGAAGAGAAATAACTAGCGCCTAACTTAGTATTTCTTTTAATTTTTGAGATAATATTTTTATGCTTTTATATTAGTCTTTTAATTTATGTTTTAATATTGATCGTTAGCATAGATTAGCTTAGCTCGACTACATTTGTCTATTTCCATTATTCAAACCTTTCTTAGGTTGAATTGTTTTTTTTTTTTCCAGTGAGATTGTTTAAATTTTCCATTACGCATTTTTTTTTTTTTGGAGCGAATTCGAATCCGTAACTTTTACCATAAAAATGATAAGACAGATGTCATTAAACAAGTAAAGCCTCAACCAAAGCCTCGTGTTTTATAGGTTGATTTTATAATTTTAACGGTAAGTTGCATTCTGAATGAATGGAGAAAAATTCATTTTTAATCTTGTATGTTAAACTTATCTTGCAAAAATTCTGTATGTTGGAAAATTTCATAATTTTAGTCCTGTATGTTTCAAAAGTTGTGCAATTCAAGGACACTAACCATCACCAACGGTCAACTTGACCGCAATTAATCACGTGCGTCTAATAAATTTGAGAAAGATGAAGAAAGAAAAATAAAATAAAAAATAAAATGAAATGCACGGGAATAGGGTTTAACTTTTTCTTTTCTTTTTAATGATTTGAACATGTTATCTAGACAAATAATTGACACATAAGCATTAGCACTCGAAAGCCTTAAATTTATTAGTCTAATTCCAACTAAATTAGTCTTCGGTGATGATCAGTGTCCTTAAATTGAACAATTTTTAAAATATACAGGACTAAAATTAAAATTTTATAACATACGGAACTAAAAATGAAATTGTACGACTATATATATGCTCGTAGCACGATACAGTTTTATTGTTTTGGCTTTAGCACATGAGCTAAATCCCATATGGAATTAAGATGATCTTTATTTTCAACAATTATACAATATCGTGTATATATACTTCAACTAGGAAATGAGCCATAAAATCTAAAAACCTGTGTAATGCACGAGACATAATATTTTATTGTGTATCAATTAATTTCATTGTAAACAAATATTTATATCTTTTTCTAATAATTTTTTTTTGCATTGATTGATCAATGTAAACCCAACAAATTTGTTATATGTCATGCGGATATTTGATTGAAGATTGTGAAATACTCCCTCCGTCCCGGCTTAATTTGCATACCTGCTCCGGCGCGTATATTAAGAAAAAGCAGATTTTGTGGAATCTTTGACTTTTTTAAAGGTGGAGATTGAAGATGGAGATTTTAAGGGTGGAGATTGTAAGATTCCTTTCCATTTTAGGGGTGTGCAATATAGAGTGGGACGACCAAAAAAGGAAATTGTGCAAATTAGAGCGGGACGAAGGGAGCAATGATTAATTTGATATATTTTTCATCAAGAATTATTTAATATTTTTTTTATCAAGAATGAAGTTGATACGAAAAAGTTATAAACGTTTAAATTAAGTTAAAAAGAAAAAGAATGGAGAGAGCGAATTTTTTATTAGTCGATGAAAGTAAATTATATTGTGGAATAAATCTCTTACAACTCACATCCACATATATTTTTCATCAAGAATTATTTTTTGATATATTTTTCATCAAGAGTTTGGTCGGTCGATCGGAGTAAAGTTTGGAATAAATTCGCCACAACTCATATTCGTAATTTTTTTATTACAAAGAAGAAATAATAAATGAACTCCTATACTCTGCATGAGTGACACGTATTTTTCCTGATAGAGTGTGACCGACAGAGGGCCTAGATGACATGCCTTTTGAATTTTTTTGAAGTTCTCACATTCATTTTTCCAAAGTTTAGTATTGCATGAACTAAAAATTACTATTAAGTCCTATGCATTAAAAAACAGACATAGTTCAAGTTACGAATGCTTGGAAATTGATTGTGATTTAGTTGATAGAAAATCTTGTAATTTCGATAATTGACAAGAGATTGATTCCTTATCCGGTATCAATCTTAATAAGTTGAGATCCGAGAAGGAAGATTTATTAATAGGTTTAGAACGCGTATAAATATTCAATAGAAATAAGAAGTTTGAGGTATTTATGAGCGCATTGATCTTTAGTAAACAACGAGAAAATTAACCAACTCATCGACAAAAAAATCCTAGTATTCCTGTTTTTCTTTTCAATAGGAACAGTGATGGGGAAAAATAAAGGAATACCAAATTTTACTATTCTTCAAAATACTAAAATGTTGGTATATCAAAAAATTTGGTACGATAATAATATTATATTTTCAATTTCTTTTGTATGTGCTTACGTGCGACTTTTTAATATTTCCTCTATTCCAGCTAACTTTTTACAGTTGACCTAGCACGGATGTTAAGAAAAAATAAATTTTGTTTTTTTTTTTTTTTAATTTTTTAAAGGTGGAGATTGAGTGTGGAAATTTTCAGGGTGGAGATTGTGAGAGAATTTTCTTTTTTGAAGTATGTGAAAAATTAAGTGGAACAAACTGAAATGAAAGTAGGAAAAGTTAGTCGAGAGGGAGGAAGTATTTAGTAAGGATTTTCACTACTAGTTGCATTCGGAATTTACGAGGTGAGCAATGGGTTGTTATTTTTCTTTTGCAACATAATAAAATTTTGTATTTGGACCGATGTTTATCGAGTTCACATTAGTATTGGGTCAACTCGATAAGGTCCGATGAATTGAACCGTGGTGGACCCCCAAATAGCACCTCTATCCATACTCAAATCCATATCAGTCATATGTAAAGCGGGAAGTTTGGAATCAGGTCTACAGAAAAATTTACAAACATCTAACTATCTCATAAATATCTCAATGAAATCTTCTTTTCCTAATCTCAATACAAATCTTATTGCCCAGTCTTCTCTTAATCCTAATCTCAGTAGAATTCTTGTCTCCTTTATCTTCCAAACCCCACCAGCCCTAATCACTCATCATAGACGGCGACGGCGGCGATGACGACGGCGGCGGCGATGAAACCAAGAGATGAACCAGTTCTTCCCCTTGATATCATAGAACTGATTCTGCTAAAATCACCAGTTCGTTCCCTTGCTAAATTCAAATCTGTCTGCAAATTATGGCAAGCCATAATCTCCAATCCTCGATTCTTGGAAACAATCCATATCCAACGTCACAAGCTCCAGAATCGCTTTCTCGTCTCGGGCCCTTCTCGAAGCTTCTCTTTGCTGAAATTCGAAAACGGAAGATTACTACTTGAATCAGTGCTGGGAACCCCATTCGGACATGCTTCATCGCTCTGTTCTTGTCATAACTTAGTACTCTTGAGGCGATACACATTGAGTGATGAATATGTTTTATGGAATCCTTCGTATGGAATGTACACCAAGATTTCCATGATTTGTGGTTATGGTTTTTATCCGGATAGTTACGGGATTTTTCATGATTCGACAACGGATGATTATAACGTTGTCGTAATAGCTTCTTTTCAGCTGCATTACGCAGTTTTTTCCTGTAAAAGTAGAAGTTGGGGCGCGGGGTGGAGACCTTTCCCTTCCCTAGGATTTCGTGACGTCGATATCAGACTGAAAAAGGGAGTAGTTTTCGATGGATCAATCTATTGGTGGAATTACGATGACGAGAAAATTGCGTGTTTTGATGTTAGAGATTATAAGATGAAGGAATTAATGCAACTTCCCGGTCAACGCAAAGTCAACCCACTCCATGGGGATAAATTGATTGTATTGTCGGGGCTTTTGTGTTTGTGGCGCCGGATATTGGAATCCGGTGGGTATTCCGACGGTCGGCTACAACTGTGGGTTATGGAAAGAGATGGGGAGGAGGGCTACTATTATTGGAGGGAGGTGATGAATGTGAAGTTAAAAGTGTTCGATCAGTTAGAGGACACGCCAATATATTTAACAAACGAAGATGAAGTTGTGTTTGCAACGAAGTCTGCTTCAATATTTTTCGCGTATAAATATTCCGAAAAGGGATTTGAAGTAAGTTGGAAGTTTTCTTGTTTTGAAGACAGGCGGATAGATTTTTGTAGTAGGTACGGCGATGTTATGATCCCGTGTTCGGAGAGTCCGTTCTTCCCTAGTTAAAGGATTTCTCTTAGTTTTGAGATAGACTTTTTTATGGTTTTATATTAATCTTTAATCTTCTTGACAATTTTATTTCTAGGTTGACAGTTTTCTTATTACCCGAATATCAAAACAATGTTTTTTAATTTTTATTGATTGTTTGTAGCATAGATTTGTTTATTATCTTTGTTTAAATGATTTTCTTGTCCTTTGTTTAAACTTCCCATTATATAGTTTTCCGGGGGCAGAGGAGCGAGTCGAATTTGTAACCTTCACCATAAAAATCGTAACGCGATGTCATTAAACAAACGAAAACTCTACCAGAGCCTCGTATTATATAGGTTGATTTTATTTTAACACTGAGTTGCATTCTGAATGCATGTACAACTATATATGCTTGTAGCACATTTCAGTTTTATTGTTTTGGCCTTGGCACATGAGCAAAAAATCCATTTGGAATTAAGATGGACTTTATTTTTCTACTGCTCCCTTTATCCCGATTTATTTTGCATATTTATCGTTTTCGGCCGTCCCAACTTATTTTCCACAACCTTAAAATAGAAACTAATTTCCATAATTTTTATTCTTAAAATCTCAATTTTCATTCTCTACCTTTAAAAAAGTCAAAGAAAAAGTAAAATCTGCAATATCGTTGTATATATACTTCAACTAGGAAATGAGCCACAAAACCTAAAAATAGCGTGCTTCTTATTTGAACTAGATGTTTTGTATCAATTAATTTCATTGCAAATAAATATTCATATCTTTTTTTAATATAATTTTTTTTGTACAATTTGTCAATGTAAACCCAACAATTGTTATATGTGATATGGATGTTTGATTAAGATTATGAAATAATGATTAATTTGATATATTTTTTATCGAGAATTATTTAATATATTTTTTATTAAAATGAAGTTGATATGAAAAAAGTTATAAACGTTTAAAATTATAAATTAAAGAAAAAGAAAAAGAATGAAGAGAGTCATATTTTTTTATGAGTGAGTCTTGTGTGTGAACGGTCACACGTGTGACGGAATACACTTTTATAAAAAATATTGATACTTTTACAGGAAAAAGTGATACCTTTACTACATTGATACTTTTACATATAAAAGTGATACTTTTTTTTGTTAAAAAAATGTGATACTTTTACAGATAAACGTGATACTTTTACCACAAAAAATGATACTTTTTCTCGCCACTCCGTGTGACGACCACATACGAGTTTTTGCCAGCCACCACTACAAGAAAAAAGGGCATTTGCCTCTAGTTTTTTGCAACTACAAAATAGTTACTAAAAATAACCCCTTTTGTAACTATTAGTAGTTACATAAAATATTTCATACAATTTTAATCAAATTTGTTACAATATGACAAACTCTTTTGCAACTACTTGTAGTTACAAATATATTAGTAACTACAAAGTAGTTGCAAAAAATAGTTACAAATACATTAGTAACTACAAATAGTTAAAAAAAAACTTTTTGCAACTTATTATAAGTGACTACCCTATAGTAACTATTTTTAGTTACTAAAAGTATTTTTGTAACTACATTTTGTAGTGGCAAAAAACTTTGTTTTTAGTAGTGCACATATAGTTTTCATCAAGAATGAAGTAGATACGAAAACGTTATGAACGTATAAAATTTTAAGTTTAAAAAAAAAAAGAATGAAGAGGAAGATTTTTTTAATTGATCGATGGGAGTAAATTGGGTAATGAATCTCCCACAACTCACATCCATATTTTCTTTTTAAAAAATCATAAATAAACTCCTACCCATATTTTTCCTAAAAAAATCATCAATAAACTCCTAAACTCTGTATGAGTGACACATATTTTTTCTAACAGAGTCCCTAAATAACACGTGTTTTGAAATTTTATGAAATTCTCACATTCATTTTTATTTCTCAACAACAAAATCTTTAAGGCCCATTTTGGATGGAGGGACTTGTGCTATGGATTTATAAATTCAGATTTTTAAATCAACCCAATAAAAATCCAAGATTTGAGATTCACCATTTTACACTATATTTTGGTGTATTTCAAATAATTTGACAAAGGTAGTCATTTACAAATCTCGCCCCACTCACACCTCTCTCCCCTCCCCGTCTCTCTCTCCTTCTCTTCTCCGTATCGCTATATCTCCATCTCGTTCTCTAATGAAATGCTCCGAGTATTTTTTTTTATATTCTTTTTTCTTTTATCTCCAATGAGAAAAATGCTCCTAATAATTTTTTGGAATATAAAATATAAAAATGTATATATGTGTGTATATATATAATTGAAAAAAAAAATTGTTCGATCAAGTTAGATGTAGATAAATATTATTTTATTTAATAAAAAGTATAAAATTGTGAGTTTAAACTTTAAAGAAAAAACAGAATTTTACAAATGTTGTATTAGATTTTTACCAAACAATGAAATTGAAAATTTTGGATTTAAAAATTATTTCACAAATTCACCATAAATCCAAACAATGGATTTCAAGTCAATGAATTTTAAATCTTAGGATTTCGAAATCTATTCATTTTAAATCCCTTGGCAAATCAAATTCTTCCATCCAGATGGGTCTAAGGTTGCATTTGGATGGAAGAATTTGAGGATGAATTTGCAATTCTTAGTCTCAAATTAATTATTGTTATTTGAATTACCATGATTTCTAAATCCATGATTTGATTTCGAGTTATTTTTTGAAGGATTTGAGTGAATTTCAAATCTCTTCTAATTTGAGTGGATTTCTAATCCATCAATTTCAAATCCTCAATCCAAACACAACATAAGGAAATTTCCATCAACTAATGGATTTTCCAAGTTTAGTATTGTATGAACTAAAATTTACTATCAAGTCCTGTGCAAACAAAAAAACACATAGTTCTAAGTGACGAATGCGTGGGAATTTATTGCCGCTCAATTGATAGAACATTTTGTAATTTTGATAACTGATCAGAGATCGATTCTCTATTTGGTTTATCGAAAATTCATTCTGGAAATTTTGATATCCCAAAATTCAATACTATATACAGAAATCTTGAACTACCAAAATATCGAAAAAAATGAATACCATAGTACCGTATACCGTATGCCGAAATACCATATACGTAACCAAAAAAAATTTAAAATACTGTCATCAAATGTATCACACATAAGTTGTAAACAGAAGTATTAAGGAACCTTCCAAACAACCTTTTTTATCCTCTGCTCTTTAACTTGCTCAACACACTCCAATAAGATTTCCAATGTGCCTAACGAAAGGGAAAAGGCATGGGTACAAAATTTAAAGAAATAACTCATTTGACACGACAATAATTTCATTAATAGACAACAATTAAAAAACAACAGTTATTTCTAGCAGTGTTGTGTATTCGTGAATTAACAACAATTTTACCGCAATTTATTGTTTATTAATGACACGACACGCTAATAGACAATATTTGTGCAACGGTTTTTAACGTCTGTCGTTTATTAGCTCATTTTTTTTATAGATAGACAACACTTTTAACAATGTTTCCCAGTCTGTGTATTGGCATACTTTACTCCAATAGACAACGCTAAGTCAATGTTTTTTGCGATCCGTGAAATTCTTATTTAGTATGAAAGCCATGCAAACACCCCAAATCCACCATAAATACCCCTCCCTAAAACACATAAACATAAATATTTTATAGACAAAACATAAATTCATGCTAAAATGATTGATGTAACACTAATATATAGCAAGCCACTTTACCATACTTGTGCAAATATATTAAACCAAACAATGTGCCTAGATATTTTGGTTCAAACAACTATACTAAACTATAAATTTTACCCAATTCAATGAGATATTCTGATTAAGTTTATACATACAAAACAAGATGTTAAACAACATATAAGACGTAAAAATAAGCTCTTAGAGCTTATAAGAGCCAAAATAAATAAGTTCATCTAGTTCATCTTATTTATAAGATCTTAATAATTATATTCAAATTTCACAGGCAACACATACTACACACATTACACATACTACACACTACTACACACAACTACACACATTACACACACCATACACACACTACACACATTACACCCAATACACACACTCACCACACTTTTCACACACCACACACTTCCCACTAGTCAAGATATGTGTTTGATAGTAGTTTTTGGATTAGTTACCAAAATTCATGCTAAATCACTACATTCAGTTGCAAACTTATAAGCTATTTATCCAAATACTTTATTAACTTATGAGCTCTTAGAAAATTACATCTTATAAGCTCTTGAAATAACTTATAAAATGAGAGACTAAATTCAAAAAGTAATAAATTGTGGGATTAAATCCAAAAAAATAAAAGGTTATGGGACGATTTCAGCTTTTATCCCCAGAAACAACCGTGAAGAGAAATACTCATATACTTGTACATCCATTCAACTTAGTTTCAAAATCAAATCTACCTATATAATGCCAGATCTCACTAAAACATAATAAAATAAAATTGTATAATGAAAAACTTCAACAATTCAAATGGATAAAAAGATAAATTCAAGGTAAACAAAAAGTTTGAATGGAAATGGACAAATATAGTCAAGCTAATCTATCCTGCATCTAAAATAAAATTGTAAAAAAAAACTAAAGACTAATATAAAAGAAAACTTATCGCCTAATTTGATAAATAAAAAACCCTTTAATTATGGTTTACCTGATGATTGATTTCTCTTCCCGGCTACTTTTCACTTGATAGGGAGGAACGAACTCTCCGAACACGCGGGCATCACGATAATTCAGACAAAGATCTCAACCTTTTATAAAAATAGAAAACCTTCAGCTTTGTCCACATCTCTTCTCGGACAGGGAAGAAAGGACTCTCCGAACACGGGATGATTATAACATCACGATAGTTTGAACGAAGATTCCAAATTTTTTTGAAATCAGAAAACCTCCAACTTTCTCCAAATCTCTTCTCGGAATACTTATACACGACGAATGTTGAAGTAGAACTGGTCGTAAACACAACATCATCTTCGTTTGTCAAACATATTGGCTCGTTCACTGAACGGGCGTGCCCTCGTAAGTTCGTATCAATCAACTCCCTCCGATAATAGCAATCCTCTTCTTCCTCATCTCTTTCCATAACCCACAGTTGAACATCTCTTTCCACAACCCACCGTCGAAACCCCCTAGGGACACTATACATTATCTCACTCCATAAACACAACCGCCCCGACAATACAATCAATTTATCCTCATACGAGATCAATTCATCCTCATACGAGTTCGAGACGTTGACTATGCATTGACCAGGAAGTTCCTTCAATTCCTTCATCTTATCATCTCTAAAATCATAACACACTATTTTCTTGTCACCGTAATTCCACCAATAGATTGATCCATCCAAAAATACTCCGTGATTCGGTCTGATTTCGAGGTCTATTCTGATTTCGACGTCTATACGAAACCCTGAAGAAGGGAAAGATCTCCACCCTACGCCCCAACTTAAACTTTTACACGAAAAAACTGCATAATGCAACTTGCGAGTAGATACTACAACAACTTTGTAATCATATGTTGTTGAATCGTAATAAAGCCCGCAAATATCCTGGGGAAAACCATAAACCTTCTTCATCATGGCGACTTTGGTGTGCGTTCTATACGAAGGGTTCCATACGATATACTCATAACTCGAGTTGAAGCTGTCATACGATCTCAAGAGTACTAAGTTATGACAGGAGCAGAGAGCTGAACCGTATACGAATGGGACTCCCGGAACCGATTCAACTCGGAATCTTCCATTTTCGAATTTTACCAGAGAGAAGGTTGGATAAGGATAATTGCGGCCGGGCGTTAGGCCCCAGAGGAGGAAGAGATTCTGCAACTTGTGACGTTGGATATGGATGGTTTCGACGAATCGAGGGTTGGAGATGATGGTTTGCCATGATTTGCAGATACATTTGAATTTAGCAAGGTAACGAACTGGTAATTTTGACAGAATGAGTTCTATGATATCAAGGGGGAAGAACGGCTGATTTACCTTCTTTTTTCACCTCTGATTCACCAACTTGTTTCACCTCTGATTCAACTTTTGTTGGTTTTGGTTTCACGTTTTGGTTTCTTCGACAATTTGATTTCTGTGAATATATGATTCCTTTTGCCTTCTTCGCCATTTATGACAATTTGGTTCTGTAAATTTATGATTAGGGTTAATATGGAGATTTAAACTTGGTTTATGACTAGGGTTGATATGGAGGCGTAGGGGAAAAAGAATTTTATTGAGATTTGTAACTATCTGTTTTAATGAAGAAAATATTTTGTTGAGATATCTATTAATCTTGCAGGGAATTCTAACGGCATATGCAGGGTATTCTAACTGCATATACCAAAATTCTGGTACCGTATATGCCATTCCATTAGGGTGTGCACGGTATGGTGTCGATCGGATATTTAAAAATATTCAGATTCATACCAAACTTCGGTGTCGATCGGATATTTAAAAATATTCAGATTCATACCAAACTTCGGTTATTTGAAAAATGGAGTATCCATTACCGATCCAAAAAATCAACAGTCTCGTGGTTAGACTAGTAACAACGTACAAGGAGGGATGCAAGTCAATTTTGTAGTGTATTATATACTAATTATGTGGTGTGTGGTCATGCAGGTTTTTTAACAAGTAGCTTCTGCTTCGATTTGTTATTTCATAGTGGATCTTGAGTTAATGTGTTGATGACTGGAGTACGTTGCTCATCTAAAATTCATTTCATATTACCCAAAGGAAAACCTTATCACGAGGCCAGGGGGCTTGCAACCCTAGTATCGCAAGATAAGACCTTCTATTTTAAATTGTGTTCATTCAAGCACAACAACTACCACACAAAATTCATTAACACATGGTGTGATTGTTATTTTAGAAAAAAAACATATGATGAAACAATTTGGCAGAGGATCCTCTCTGGTTTATTGCGACGCTCTTAAAATTGTTGACCAACTCAATTTTAAAGCATATTAGTCTGTAATTGATTATTCTTAAGCATTTTTCTGTTGTAAATATAATGTTATTTGCAAATACTTTTTAAATTTTGACCAAAATTACTTGAATTTTGAAATACTATATGCCAAGAGCTTTATAATTTTAATGAGTCTCGGCCGAACAATATTCCTAAATATGAGAAACCAATATATACTGCAATCTGTCACCAATTCCATCGTTTTCAGTTCACTTACATACCCTATGGTGTGGTTATTTATTTTTGAGGACGATCGGTTCAGAATTTCGGATCTAACGGAACGGTTCAATTCGGTTCGGTTCAGTTCGGATAATTGGAGTTTTTTTTATCTTTTGAATAATAGATTCAAAATGAACATGATATATTAATGTCTAACTAATATAAATAATTTTATTACATCAAATTTATTTACAACTTACTAACTTGTGTTTTGAAAATTATATAATAATTAAATACAATATTTTTTAATTATTTATGTTACATATAACTAACTACAAAGTTATGAATAATTTAATTTTTAATTCTTATGTAAATTAATTTTTTAGGGATAATATATTTTCAAATCTATAATTTGTTATTTTAGTCGGTTCAATATAGTTCCATATGCTCGGTACGGTTCAATATGAGTTTCGATTCGGAAAATTGAGAAATATCCAAATATGTACCAAAGAAATAATCGGTTCAGTTCGGTTAAAAAGAAAAAAGTCAAATGCTCTACGGATTTTTTCGGATCGAGACTTATTCGGTCCGAGTTTCGATAATTTCCAAGCTCCGTGCACATTCCTAAATTACCCATACCCAAATAAAATCGCTATATGAAATTTTAGTTATTGATACCTCGCTGAATTTTTGGTATATTTGAATATGGAATATCGGTACGTATTCCAAAAGTTTTAGAATAATAAATGTATAATTTTTTTATATACAAAAGATTTGATACAATAACAATATAAATGATACAACGTATCGAAATATTTATCCTATAAGAATTAAAAAAAAAAAAAAAAAGTTTAAGTAGATAAAGAAAAGAAAATAAAAAACTGAAAGAGAGAAAAAGGAAGGGAGAGAAGTTTACAGGAGTCTGGGACATGTGTCAGTACGCCGACCAACTCGGACATCGTCCAAGCGACTAGCATAGAATTAGCCCTATTTTTTTCCATCTTCTTTAGGCCTATATAGTTCTGGGTCACCATCCAAAGCGACTAGCATAGAATTAGCCCTATTTTTTTCCATCTTCTTTAGGCATATATAGTTCCGGATCTTAAGGTCTACATGTGACTAATATGAAGTATGTGTAGAATTGCTGGGAGTTCGGGACATGTGTCAGCACGCTGGCCAACTCGGACACTACCCAAATGGTTAAATATAGAATTAGTCCTATTTTTCCCTCTTCCATAGTCCTATATAGTTCCAGGTTAAGACCTACATGTGACTAATATGGAGTATGGGTAGAGCTCGCGTCGGGTGTCCGATCAGGCCTATTTCATAGGGTCGACCAATATTATATGTTGGGTTTGGCAGAACCAAAATTATATTGTTCCTAAAGTTACTGAGTTACTGAATCAAGTCTAACTCATCTCTTTAAAATATACTAACTTTTTTGTATTAGGTTCGATGGTTGGATCGAACCATTAGACTAGGTTGATTTTTCACCTCTATGCATCGGGTAGCAACCCATATGGCCTAAACGACCAAGGTTCGACCTTTATTAGATTATCATTTAATTGGATCATAATTCCATAAAAAATGAAAACTCGATAATTAAATTACTAAAAATAATTAAAATCTCGGGCCAAAATAAATCGGATTGGATCCTCTATTCCAATTTGTATTCCATCTTGTATTCCAAAACAACCACTATACGCCATGTGTTAGTTAGTGATGTCATCATATACACGTGTCGTATAGTGATTATTTTGAAATATAAGATGAAACACAGATTGAAATAGAGAATCTCATCTGAAAACCAACTATATTTGGCTAAACAAATTAATTAAACCTGTTCATATGATAATCTCATATAATTGTCATGATAATTTGAAAACTTTCACTTTGGTCCCATGAAAATAAGGTTACAACAATAAATTAGTTCCCTACACTTAAAAAATAGTTTTTGAGACAACAAAAAATGTCTCAAATAACGAGGATTTGTCACAAATTTATTAATAGCGACAACATATCATTACTTATTAGTCGTCTCAATAACTCAAACATAAAAGTTGTCTCAAATAATCCACATCATGCACTCGTTTTTGGTAACGTGGGTTGGATACTCATCCACTTCCGCTTAACCTTTTAAGCAGTTTATTCATTAGATTCTCACTCATCCTAATTTGGGATTTGAGAAAATAAATACATGATATTTTGATACAGAATAAGAATTTTTAATCCACAACTTTCTACTAAATCAAGTATACCATCACTTAGAACTTAAACGAAGTCAAGCCAACACTTAACTTTTTGATACACAACTTATTAAGCTGACAAAAACGGTAATACACGACGGTAACTAAACTCCGTTGTTTTTCAGTGCACTGTTGTGCTAAATGATAACAAATTCAAATTCGGCAATGGTGTTTCTGTAAGTGACAACGGTTTTAGTCAAAACCGTGGTATTATAAGCGTTGTTGTATTTATTTATTGTAATGATTGCAAGATAAAATTTGGGACTAACTATTTGATTCATCCGTCTGCATAGAGTAGTAGAATTTAGATTTATTACAAGAAAAAGAGATTTTTCGTATAACGTATTTTGAGATCACAATTATGGTCACTAGTAATAAGTTATTTGTGATCACTTATTGTTACAAATATCTCCACAAATTATTTCGAACTATTTTTAAAAAGTAACACTTTTAAAAACAACTAGTTAAAGTTTGAACAAAAAAAGAAGATCAAGGAGTTAAAGTTTGTATATCGACGACCAACCTCATGAAGGAGGAATCCGAAGAACCAACGTAGCTACACAAATTCCTAGTATTCCAGTTTCTATTCAGCATAAATAGGGATAGGAGGAAATATCGAAACACTAATTTGCATATCGAGAAATTGTTGTAATGCCTAAATCTTAGTATGTCAAGATTTCAATATGGTAACAGTATCAGATTTTGAAAATTTCGATACATGTCGGCACACATAATTTTTATAATATATTAGTAGTTCAATATTTCGATAAAATGACATTTTTAACAATATATTCACAAATTTCAGCATATACTAAATGAATTATAAATATCATATTATATTAATACTAACACAAAATTTAATATATCAATCCAAAACTTCCGATAAAGTAACATAAAAAAAAATTCATACTATATAGTATATCCTAAGGGGATATTTGTTTTGATATATCCTTATCCGGATGGAGCATGATCCATACTCGACATATTTCATTTTATAGTTGGATGACTCATCCCTTACTTTCACATCCTATTATCTACATCACATTTTACAATTTTCAATATACATTTTACAATTTCCAACTCATCTTTTATAATTTTCAATTCACGTTCTACCCTACTATACTCTTAAACTAAAATATTTTTTCACTATTTAAATAAATATGTCTTGCCACTACATCTCAAATCAAGTATCCCCTAAAAAAAATTCATACTAATGATGTGAATACAATAACTAGAGGTGGCAATTCGGGCGGCCCGGCCTAATCGGACCAACGCCATATTTCAGGTCGGACCAAAATTTGATCAAGCCTAAAATTAATCGGTCCAGCACGTAATATTCTCCTATAATATACTAAGATTATTGGATCGGTTCGAAACCTGTCAAGCTTTTAGCCTATCGAACCGATTCGTTCGAACCAAATAACACTTCGAAACTATATTTTTAGGGCTCCGACCCATTCAAAATATCGAGTTTACTGAATTGATCCGTCGAGCCGGATCGATTTTGACACCCAACTCATAAAGAACCATAACGGCGGCAATTAAAAGGTTCATTTAGATTGACCAGAATACCCTCACGGGCACATGCAGTCGACTAGTATAGAAAATTCAAAATTGGCTTCTGTGGCCAGCCACGTACTCAACCAAATACATCACAAACGCATTCTGATTGGTTGTTTGGACGTGGCCATATAAAATAACTCCAATTTGCTCAAAAAGGAATAAATTAAATAATATTTCCAGTTATATGCAATATATGGAAATAGATCTGCTAATCTGTATTTGATTATGCAAAATCTAGACCTAAAACTCCATATCTCTAGATCTAGTAATTTAGTGAGTTTTATGTGTGACGATTTCACGTATTACGAAATATATTTTTATAGGAAAAGTTGATATTTTTATAGGAATAAAAGATACTTTTATAGATAAAAGTGATATTTTTGCTACACTTTTACAAAAAAAATTGATACATTTACGAAATAAGAGATACTTTTACAGATAAAAGTGATAATTTTGCTACAGCGATACTTTTGCTAAAAAAATGATATTTTTTTTTGTTCAAAAGAAGTATTGATACTTTTACAAATAAACGTGATACTGTTACTACAAAAAGTGATATTTTTTCCCGCTATACCGTGTGACGGTTTCATATAATTTTTTGTCTCGAAATGGTTAGAAAATCTTTTATTTCAATCTTATTTTAAACAACTTAATTAATTTAATTGATTATATTTTATAAAACGATACTAATACTAATTTTGAAACGGAAGGAAGGAGTAACACTTACTCCAATATTACCGCTGACATATTCCAATATGTTTTTTATAAAATTTTATAAATATTTTATTTTTTCCAATATAATCTTAGACAAAATCCAACATAAAATATACTTTCTATTTGAAAAATTCTTAATTTCTTTGCAAGATTTAGAACTACTAATATTTTATTTTTTTAGGGTCCGTTTACTTTAAAGAAAAATGATAGTGTTTTTATTCGATGTATTTGATAATTATATAAGATAGGAATATTATTCTCGAAAAGTTTCAATATTTTATCAAGAATATACATTACCTATTTTCGATGTTTACTTCAACCCACATCCATTTAACATAAGATGCAATGCCCCATTAAAGGAAAAGAGAAATATATCTGTTCGACTTTTATCTTGAGTCATATGAATAATCCGATTAATTTTACTTAATAAAGTAAGGGTCCGTTTGCTTAAAATTAGGTTCATTTTGATGATCGAATCTCAATAAAGTACTCATTAACTTGTTCAGTAAAATTTGACTCAACATTCTCCAACTTTAAGCAAACGAACTTTAAATATGTCGTGAATTTAAATAAAGATGATCTATCCTAAATTATCCGAAAGTAAATGGGCCTAAAAGAAAAAAGAAAAAAAAATCCTAATTAATTTAAAACAATAAATGACTCAATCCCAGTGGGCCCACAAATCTCTCTCCTTAGCAGCCCCTCTCTCATCATCAAATCCCCCACCCCAGCCCACAATTCAAAAACCAACGCCCCTTGAATCTTTGTCCCTCTTTCTGCCCCAAATTTAAGAGCGACACTTGATTTCTTACACACAGAGGGAAATGGCGTTCATATCTTTCGTCGGCAGACTCCTCTTCGTCTCCGTCTTCGTTCTCTCCGCCTACCAAGAGTAATAATTCTATCTCTCGCACAGATCTGCGCTTATTTTACCGTTAGCGTTTTGCTTGCTTAAGCTTTTTCTCGTTTGTGATTTTCTGTGTTGGATCTGATGGATTTATCGATGATTTTTCATTAAATTCTTCTGATGTGATTATAGAATTTTAGCTTCGGTACTCAATTTCACGATCTAGTATGGAAATTTCTCCCGATTTGTTCTATTTTTTCCTTTTATTGTAAATTCCGTATTTTTAGTAGTGATTTACTAGGAATATGTGAGATCACCGTTAAAAATGTAATTATTGAAGGCTGAATTATTATAGTGTGGTTAGATCAATGCATGAGAACTCTGTTATTCAGAAATCCTTTAATGCATGCGCAGGATAATAATATCTTAGATTCGGAGAATAGATAGGAGGGATTGAAGCTATTGTGTAGCTCTTTGACTTGGACCACTCTGAAATTTTTAGTATGGTTATTGAAATTGTTCGAGGTTGTTTGGCAATTGCTCTTTGTTTCCGTTGGTATTGGATTTTTCGTGGTATTCCTTCTTCACCGTCGATTTTAGTCGCCCATCGTAAGTAATGTAGGGTGGTTTGATGTTTTAAATATTTTTGCTAGATTTGGCTTTTGATATACTTGGAAGAACGAATTGATAGTTCACTAGTGTTAGAAAATTTCCAACACACTGCAGGTCTGTTGGCATTAGAGATTGTTGATTGTTTGGTGCTTGAGATGATGGAGGCGTTTTTCGTGTTGGCACTCGCTGTGATTGTTATTTAGCTTTGGTTTCTTGATTCTTGTTATTTAGTTCATAAAATCATTATTAATGGGGTTATGACTACATTCGTCCTTATCATGCACCATTTCTGTCCTTTCATGTAATTAGTTTCTTGATTTTTCTGTTGTAGTTCATAGAACCATTTTTAAAGGGGTAACTTTCGTCTTCACCATACATCCTGCCCCTTTCATTTAATTACTTTCTTGATTCTTCTGTAGTTCATAGATTCATTAGTAATTGGGCTACTTCCGTGCTTATCACGTCATTTTCCCTTTATTTATTTTCTTCGCCGGGAGAGGGTTGAAGATTATTGTCAAGATGCTGAGTTTATGGAACATATATTCTGTTTAGCTTAGAAGTGAAATTGTGGGGCACTTTCTTATGCAACCTATGATGCACGTGATTGTAGGTTCAGTGAATTCGGAACTGATGGTGGGGCAGCAGCGTGGAATCTAAAGCCGAAGTTCGATCTTTTCTCTAAGCATGTTGCATCCCAAACTGGTTTTCAAGTGCCGCATGTAGAAGTAAGTAGTAAAGCCTTCCATTTTCATTCATCCTTGAGTTTAACGGCGAATCCATATACAATACATACATGTTTTATTATATGGATTGAAACTTGAAAAAATGATTATTCTAGATGAAGCATTTGATATTGGGAGCCATCATCATGAAGTCAGTTGGGAGCCTCCTGTTTGTCTTCGGCAGCTCACTCGGAGCTACTATTCTGGTATCCACATTAGTCCAATCCGCGTTCCTTGTGAGTTAACTGTTTTTTACCAATCGTGAATTAGTTTCGATCGTATCCACAGCTTCTGCATCAAGCAATTTCAGCACCCATCTTGTTCGATTTCTACAACTACGACGCTGAGAAGAAGGAATTCCCTCACCTCTTCATGAAGTTTACACAGGTACAATCTTCAAAACGTTTTTACTACCATATTCTAGTATATTTCAAATTTTGAATGTGTCATTTATCACTCATATTTTCACTAGAACTTGGCATTGCTCGGGGCACTGCTCTTCTTCATCGGCATGAAGAACTCGATGCCAAGGAGATCATCAAAGAGGAAGGCTGCTGCTAAGGCAAAAACTAACTAGAAGACAGACGACTACATTAATTTTTCTTTACGATCAGGATTGAGTTCTTTTTGTAAGGTTGTATCATTAGCAGCACTGCAGTAGTGTCTGCATTTTCCCCTTTTGTCTTCCTTTTTCTGCTGCATGTTGTTTTGTCCATGATACATTTTGAAATACATGAGGATTTTATTTATTACAGTTTGAGGAATTAATCAGAGATGAGGAATTGACTTGATTATTTTCTTGGCTTACCTTCCAAATTTTTGGAGTCATATTCTTGGTGCAGATGAAGATATGTTTGGATATTTTTTATTTATTAATTAGAATTTGGTAAGTTTTGATTTTATATTTGTTAGGAATCTTATGATTTGTCTTTTATTTAGATTAGATTAGTTTCTTAGGGTCCAAATTGATCTACAACCTTCTAAGTCCCAGATTTTTTCGCTTGTTGATAACTTAGGGCCCGCTTGGTTGGGGATTTAGGGATAGAGAATGAGAATGAATGAGGACTCATTCTCATTCAACTCATTCCATTTATAGTGTTTGACACATAATAAATAAGTTAATCATTATCCCCTTTTATTAACAATTTTTCTCCCATTTCATTGCATAGTATGATTGACCCTTCATTCATACTCATTAATTGTTTAAGTCATTAATTGTTTAAGTTATTTCTTACTTTTTCAAATAAAATGAAATTTTAAACTTTTGATTGAGATTATTATTTTAGGAAAGGGATATTTTTTAGATGAATAGGATATTTTTCGTTTCTATGTATTTAACTAACGAATATATAATTTTCTAAAATCTGTAAATCTTCTCCTTTTTACTTTGCTTATTTGTTATTTTGGGTGGGACTTTTCATTTTCTATCAGTTACATAAAAGAACAAAGTCATAGAGAAAGACTTATGTAATTGTACGAAGATTGTTTGTGAAAATGGAAATTTGAGATAGTGGTACGTTTGTTTATGGATTGAGCGGGTGTGACGAATTTGGAAGTGTAAATTTTAGGATGTGTGTATTTAAATAATAGTGTGGGATATAACAAATTCGAGTTGTAAATTCTAGAACGTGTGAATCCAAATTATGATAGTAAAATGTAAAAAGTTGTAATAATTATGCTGAAAAAAATAATGAATATGTATCAAAAATTTATTTTGTAATCAGTGAAGAGGAAGAGTAATCGAAAAAAGAGAGTGGAATAGACTTGAATTTTAGTGGAGTAAGAAATTAAGTCCCAATTCAAACATAGTTTGCTAATTTTTTGTCCTTCATCTAAACGGATAAATCCATTAACATTTAGAGTATGCTTGTTATTGACTTTGTCCGTCCGAATGAAGGATGCGACAATTCAAACTTGCATTTGGATTGTGAATTAAAATTAGGATATTTTGATCTACTTAAATTCAAACATATTCTACTCTCTCGTTCCATTACTCTATCTCTCCCCATTTAATTTCCAACATCGTGATTGCACTTGTTTTAAAAATCATACCCTATTCTCATACCGATTCAGCTTAGTATTTTCAGTTTTCAGCTACAAAAATATGTAAAGATAAACCTGCACTAGATATCTTTTTATAGATTATCACGTAACACAGAGATGTTGAAAAACTGAATCCAAACAATAAAGAATGCTCGATCCAATCCTCAAGTAGCGAAAACGAGTTTGGATAATGACATCAATGACGGAGTAAATTTGAAAACATCCTCCATTGACTTCACCACTGAAGTTGAAAATTATCATAGCAATTGATGCTTTCATCTGACTTTCTTCTTCAGTATCCCTTCCACATCGATCCATCCCTGATTCAGAGCCAAAATCATGGAAAATTCAACCGAAATCGAGCAAAATTTCGACCGAATCACTGCACTGAAGGTGTTCGACGAAACGAAAGCCGGCGTTAAAGGCCTAGTCGACGCCGGAACCACCGCAGTCCCCCCGATTTTCTTCACTCCACCGGACGGCCTCACCGTAGCTTCCGGCGCTGAGTTCAGCATTCCAGTTATAGATCTGGATGGCGTCAGAGGTGACGCGATCCGCCGGGACGATGTCGTCAGCAGAATCGGGGATGCAGCAGCGGCGTGGGGGTTTTTCCAGGTGGTGAATCACGGGATTCCGGTGAGTGTTTTGGATGAAATGCTGGAAGGTGTGAGAAAATTCTACGAACAGGATAGTGAGGTGAAGAAAGTGTGGTACACGCGCGATGGATCGAAGACGGTTGTGTATAATAGTAATTTTGATCTGTTTAGAGCAGCGTCGGCTAACTGGAGAGACACTACTTACTGTAACATGGCTCCAAGGGTTCCTAGCAAAGATGAATTGCCAGAGGCTTGCAGGTAAAGTAAGAACAGAGTTGCAGCTAATTCTTATCTATCTAATTCTACCGTGTAATCGAACTAAACTATTCGCGAACTACCCGAATACAATTTCGAAAAGTATTGGTTTAGAATCGTTCGTTAGTTAAAATGAGCGAAGAGCATAATTTCGAGCTGGAAACTGTTTTCCAGCTGAACTCGAGCCTAATTAAGTTGTTATGCTCGATTCGAGGTTAATAAAAGATGTATTATACTACTTCTGTTTCGTTCTAATTTGCCTACTTTCTTTTTTATTTGTCTCAACTTAATTAGTCAGTCCATAAATGACAAATTTCTCTCACAATCTCCACCCTCAATCCCTACTTTAAAAAAGTCAAAGATTCCATAAAATCTGTTTTTTCTTAACCTCCGTGCCCGGCCAGGGTAGACAAATTAAATTAGAACGGGACGGAGATAGTATATATTTTTTAGTAACATGTTATGTTCTTACTTTAAAAATGATTCATATTTTACGTTCATATGATTTTATTAGCTAAATTTATGTTGTCATCGGATGAGGTTAACGAGCTTTTGATTTTGAACTTGAGCTTAATTGTATGTATAACGAACTCGAGCTCGAACTATGCTTCTTTAATTTGTTGTTAAGTTTTTTGTCGATCGAGCTCAATATTTGTGAGACGAACCGAACTATAGCATGACTATAAAAGCTAGAGCAGAACTCGAGCCTATTGACAAATGAAACAAACCGAACTCATGCCTGGACGGTTCGACTTGATTTGGTTCGTTTACATCTCTAAGTACGATTGGAACAGTTAATCTCCTTTTATCCACTAAATTAATGATGAATTTGTCCAGTCCGATTTCCACCATACAATTAAACTATGGTAAAATTAGTGTCCCAGTTTTGTTAAACACAAACTAACACATTGCAGAGACATCATGATCAAGTACTCCGAGGAAGTGAAAAAACTGGCAACGTTGTTGTTCGAGTTATTGTCGGAGGCTCTTGGTCTTAATCCGAACCATCTCAATGACATAGGATGCTCTGAGGGGCTAGCCGTGTTGTACCACTACTATCCAGCCTGTCCGGAGCCAGAAAAGACGTTAGGAGCAGGCAAACATGCCGACTACGACTTCCTCACTGTGCTGTTGCAAGACAAGAAGATAGGAGGACTTCAAGTTCTATATCAGAATCAGTGGGTCGACGTTCCCCCTCTCCCCGGGGCTCTGGTTGTCAACATTGGAGACCTTTTACAGGCATGTTTTGTTCTACTACACTGGATTATGTCTTGTGTGATCAGGTTTTCTCGTGTTATGTCATGTCTTAGGCAGGGCCGATCCTAACATTTTTGGGTCTGAGTCGAGCTTAGGGCCCTTAATAAGTTTTTATTCTATAGTTTTTACTTGAATTATTCTCAATGTTGAATATTTGTCTTTTCAGTTGATATCTAATGATAAGTTGAAGAGCAGCCAGCACAGAGTGCTAGCTAACACAGCTGGTCCGAGGGTGTCAGTCGCGTGTTTCTTTACGACTGGTTTGATGCCATCGTCGAAGCGGTATGGACCTATTAAGGAGTTATTATCAGAAGATAATCCTCCTATGTACAGAGAAACTACTATCACAGAATACTCTCTACACTATAATGCAAAGGGTATAGGTGGGAGTTCTGCTTTGTTGGATTTCAGGCTTTAATAGCATCAGAAAAAATGGTATAGTTTCTATCAATGTTGTAACTTCACATAGTATTTGGAGCCATCAATTTGTTCAAACAAATCTTTAAGGGGATATTTCGACTAGGTCGTTATAGACGGAACACATCCGGTTAGACGCATCCGAAATGTTTACGACCATTTGAATAATGTAAAGTGGTGTTTGTATTAAGATCGACACGTATTGATTGATGATGATGAGTAAATATTAAGGGTTGTTTAGATTGGTGAGTAATGAAAAAAAACTTAGTTGAGTCGTTAGATTTATATTATTATATTATGAAAAGTGATATATGCAATCACTCCATGATTGATATTGATTAAAAAGGCTCTTTGATTTGTAAGGAGTTAGGGTTTTGGATTTTGGAAAGAAATAGAGTGGACGATCCCATCTACATCTTAACTAGAACTTGGCATTGCTTCGATAGATTTACTCTATCCTACTTAAGGGATAGTGTCCAACAGAAAGATTTGCCACGTATTTGAAAAATGTATGAAGATTAAAAAAATATTAATCATTAGATCACTATATCCTTCTTAAAGTGTATTCCAGATTTCCCACATCGACATGAAAAGCTCAATGCCAAGGAGATCATCTAAGAGGAAGGCTGCTAAAGCAAAAACTAACTAGAGGACAAATAACTACATCAATTTTTGTCTACAATCAGCGCCTCAACAGTATAATTAGGAGAGAGAAGGGGATGGGTACAATTAATTGTACCCAAAAAATTGAGATTGAGCGAGAGTGGGGAAAGGTAGGCGGTGGGACGTAACCACACCAAATAAAGGAGGAGTGAGGCGCGTGGCACCCACGCGCGCGAGCTCGCGTCAGCAGTGGGGGCCCCGCCTCTTTAAAGTTGCAGCACCTTCTTTTTTTTCTCTTTGTTTTTTTTTTTTTTAAATTTTAATTGTACATTTTATCATTTTAATCTAATTCATGCAAATCAAGAGTTTGTTAAACGTGCAGGATTTGAACACATTCTACAAGTATAATTCGAGTTTTATTTTTCTCTTATAAATCTTATATAATGAAAAATAAAAATAAAATAAAGACGCTTACTTTTAATATGACACTGATATAACGGGTAATTGTACCGATGCATTGGTGATGCTCTCATGATTGATTTATTTCTGTAAGATTGTACCATTAGTAGCACTAAGTAGTGTCTACATTTCCCTTTTTGCTACCATTTTTGTTTTGTCCACATTTTGTTATCAAGCTCGCATTTACAAGTGTTTTATATCTGTATAAAAGTTGTAGCTCAAATCCTTGAGATGAGGAAGTTATAACAGCTTCAAGTCGAACTGCAGCAAGTTGCTGGAACGCGGCTTCAACAACGGTTTCTGGCAACCGTTGCAAACGGTAGTTTTAACAAACTCAAACCCAGTTTTCTCTCACTGATTTGACTTCAAACCCGGTTTTCTAATGCGGTTCTCTGATCCGGTTCTCCCAGTTCTGAAATTCATAATTCATGTATTCGAAATTCATAATTCATGTAGTATAATTCAATTTTGGAGTGAGATACAAATGAGGATCCGACCGTATTCACGTCTAATAAGCTAAAAATTGTGTACCTCTCTTGAGTTTTCTTTTGGTTAGGGGTGGGGTTAGTATTCAATTATAAGACAGAGACTAACAACGTGTTTGGTTAAGTTTATTTTAAACATTTTATAAGCTCCAACATCTTATAAGTTGTTTCAAGATTTTATAAGATGTAATTTTTAAGGAGCTTATAAGTTAACAAAGTGTTTAGATAAAAGAACTTATAAGCTTGTAATAAAAATATAATGATTTAGATATAAATTTGGGGTCTAATTTAAAAGTTAATATTGAATACACATTTTTATTAGTGTGTGAATGTATGTAGCGTGTGATGATCAGTGTGTGTAATGTGTGTAGTGCGTGAAAAGTGTGTAGTGTGTGAAATGTGTGTCGTGTGTGCAATGTGTAGTGTGTGTGTAGTGTGTGAAGTGTGTGAAGTGAGTGAAGTGTGTGAAATGTGTGTAGTGTATGTAAGTGTGTGAATTATGTGTAAAATTTGAGTGTAATAATTAAAATCTTAAAACATAAGATGGGGTATAACAACTTATTTTTTTAGATCTTATAAGCTCTTAAAGTTTATTTTTTAGTTTTATAAGCTCATAAACATCTTTTTTTTTTCAAACACTTTACGAGAGCTTATAAACTCAACCAAACATCCTCTAAATACGACAAAATAAACACGAAAATAAATTGGTCAAACACACATTGAGTCCAATAAATTTAATTACAACTCAACCCATGACGTTGATACAATCAAATCAATTTACACCAGACTTTACACAACTGTAACATCAACTTAACTGATAAGTCAATTAGATGACGTTACACACACAACTTGACACAATTATAACATCAACTTAACTGATTTTCTTATTTTCTTAATTACATAGTTTCACACAGACACTCTTGTTCCATTTAGCACATACTTTCTCAAACCCGGAATGTGAATTTCAACAAAATACTTTCTCCAGTCGATTTTGGTCGCATCCACTTCGAACATATTTTGTTCCTCTTTCGACATTTCTTCTAGTAACTTCCGTGTGTTTCCAGTGTGAAACCTAACCCAACAAGCAAATTAAAAAATAATAAATAAAATCAATATTCGTCTTAAAATAAGAGTTATGTTTGTATAGATATATACATTACCTAGCTTTGAAGAAGCCTATGAACTCGTACATCTTGCAGAGCTGCTCAACATAAGCAACCCTAGCTTTGTATTGTTTTTGGAGCTTTTGAAGACTCCTTCCGTTTACGCTAATGGCGTTACTCATCCCACAGCGTTCGGATATTTGATTCCTTACGTACTTAGAGAAGTCACTATATTCGTTGAACAACTTCATCTTGGGAACATTTTGTACGTTAAATAAAGGGTTTATGGTAAAGTGTTGGTGGAAGTAGTCGAACATGTCAGAAAATCGCAGAGGATTGACAAAGTCAGTCGCCACATGGTACACATTCAGCTGTGGCTTACTCGTAACCCCATGTTTTGCAATAGCCACAATCGTTGTATTCGCTACCATATCCACTGGGACCTAAACATTCACCAAACATAAATATATATATACAAACTTTACATCATTTATCTGTATACTTACAATGTCCGTATGAAGATTGGGGTCGGCCAAATAAGCAGGAAGCTGTCCTTTTCCATATGAAATAATCACCGGATCATACATCCTATTTCCTTGTATCCATCCAGGGATAGGGTCTTTATAACTGCTCTCAATAATGGCTGGCCTCATGAGAAGAAGTGGTACATCTCCTCTGATTTCATTTAGGGCCATTTCTCCCATTGCCTTTGTCATATGATATGCATTATACCATCCATAATATGCAGCTCTGCAAATTTATATATATTAGTTATTCCCTCCGTTCAGGAACGGACCTAGAATTCATGATTAGGAGGGATTGATAAAAAAAAATCTTCAACCAACATTCATATACACGTGATAATAAATATTAAATGCATTATATTTATTATTTAAATAGAATATCCACAATATTTATCATTATATATGTTGAAATATATCATTAATTATCTATATATTAAAACTTAGAGTATATTTATTATATATAATGGAAATTATTTAAGTATATCCTAGTATTTTATAATTTAGGGAGGCCAGACACTCATTTTCTTCAAAAAGAAAAATACACAATTTACATATTATACGCGTTTTAGACATAAAAATACTGAGGTGTAGGTCGGAGTGGATGGGCACCCCACCCATAAAGGTGGTTCCGCCCCTGGCTTTGTCCATTATCTTGCACACGAGGATTGACATAAGTATTAAGAAAAGTTATTTTTTGGGATTTTGTTGACTTTTCAAAGGTGGATTGAGGGTGAAGATTGTGTTATAACTTTACTTTTTAAGAAGCGTGTAAGTTCTCCTGAGACGGATAAAAACAGACAATGTGCAAGATAAGGTGGGACGGAGGGAGTAATTAATGCTGCATCTGTCCCGCCCTAATTTGCTCACTTTTCTTTTTCGGCGTCCCACCCTATTTTGCACACCCCCAAATGGAAAGAAATCTTACAATCTTCACCCCTAAAATCTCCAACCTCAATCTTCACATTTAAAAAATAAATTACAAAACAAAAAAAATAGTTTTTTCTTAATATACGCGCTGCAGCAGGTGTGCAAATTAGGGCGGGACGAAAAGAGTGTATTAATCTCATCGAAATTATATTAATTTACCTCTCCAGGCCTAGCCTCTTCAAATCTTTGTTGACATCACAGTTGCTTGAGGCTATACAAGATTTGACAGCAAGGTTGATCTCATGAGTTAGGTCTAAAGGAAACAAAGATGAAGATATTTCATCTTCATCATCATAGTTTCTCCCATTTCCTCCCATCATCAACGGTTTTTCGTAGATTATGCCTTCCTTAGTTCCATTTACATATGCTGCATTAAAGTGATGCTACTTGGATTAAAAAAAAAAAAAGATATTCCCTTCATGTCACTTAATTTTTCGGAGCTCATCGAATACGAATGTTAAAAAATAGTTGTTTTTGTTTTAAGTTGACTTTGGAGGTGCTTGCGGTTGCTTTTGAAAAAAGTGATTAAAGTTAGAGATTCTATAAAAATCGATTATGTAAAAAGTAGACAATGTTTGCAAAAAATTAATTTCCAATAAAAGCAGAAGTTGGAGTGTTTGCCATAAAATCACTTATGTCCTTAAAAAAGTATCATATTATTTACCGAATTGCCATTGAGTAGTTAAAAGCATTAGAATTCTGCTTTTAATTTTTAGGTTGAAAGCACTTCTTTTAAAGTTATTAGTTGGAAATCACTTAGAAAAAACAAATGCAAACATCGCTTTTATCAAAGGTGTAGATTAAGAGTGGAGATTCTAAGAATTTTTTTTTTTTCAAAGATATACAAAGTTAAGTGGAACGGAAGAAAAAGATAAGTGTACGAATTTAAATGGGACGGAGAGAACACATACCAGTTGAAATATGGACAAAAAGCTTGAGCTTCTTGCATCTTTTAGCAAACCTCATTAGACGTAGAGGGGCATTCACGTTTATATCAAGCAAGAAATCGTACCTGTACCAGAAAAGGAATATAAGCATTAAACAAAATTTCACTTATTATACTCCCTCCGTTTCGGTTAAATTTGCAACTCTAAGGGTCACGGATGTTAAGAAAAAACAGATTATGTTATTCCTTGATTTTTTTAGAGGTGCAGATTATGGGAATTAATTTTCATTTATAAGGTTACAAAGTTAACTGGAACGAACTGATAAGGTAAGTAGACAAATTTAACTGAAACGAAGATTGTGTAATCAACCTGTCGTTCAAGGTCGTGCTAGCTGCTGATTCGACTATAACATCTACTTCCTCCATAACTGCTTTTGCAGAATTTGCATCCATTCCAATATTTGGTTCCAAGATATTCCCAACAACTGGTATCAGTTTCGTTCGCACGAATTCTTCGTACGAGCTCCCATGTTTTTCGCGTAAACTTTCAAACAGATCCGACCCAATAAGCTAAAACAACCGAAAAGAAAATAAAAGTGACGGATTATTATTTGCTAATTAAATATAGGGTTTTGTTACAGCAACCACATCAAACTATCAACGTTTTTGCACATAAATCATTAAACTTGTTTTGTGGCACCCATACATTTGAACTATACAGGTTTGGTAGATACACCACGCACCAAACTTATTTTCCAATCATTTTTCATCAAAATTCCACACGTGACTTGCGCGTTATAAATTATCAACAGTTTTTTTGTTCAAACACGTTTTTAATAGGTAGATGAGCTGTTTATCTTCAACAATGAAGGGTCTAGATATTGGGAGAGAGAAGTATTGGTGATTTAAAGAAATTGTTATGGAAAAGTAAGGTGTGGAAGAATTTTACACGCATACTAAAAAGGTTGTTTGTACAAAATAAGTTTGGTGATTTATCTTAAAACCCGTATAATTTATACGTATCAACGCAAAAAAAAAAAAGAAAAAAAGAACAAAACAAAAAATTAATGCAGAAACGTTGATAGTTTAACGAAGGTACTGCAATTAAACCTTAAATATATAGATAAGTTGGAGATGTGAAATTAACGTACTTCTTTTGATAATCTATCAACTGCAGCCTCCTTATCGTTGGCCTTCACTAGTACATAGATTTTGCCCACAGATGTCGATCTCAATAATTTTTCGACCAAGGCTGTAAAAAATGTTATTATGCATTAGTACGTTCGGTATTTTCGGTATATCAAATTTTTAACGGTATACCGAAATTTGAAAATATACAAGATATCAAAATCAAATATATATCAACACCGATACAAAATTCAGTATACCGAAAAATTCGATAGTGGTATGAATTTTCAACGTACCATAACGATATGGGCGATTACCGTAGTGAACCACCTCTAATTATAATAGTGGACCACTTATAATAACTTAACGAATTTTACAAATATTCATGAATAACTGAGGAACTTAAACATGCATTTCGCTGAATTTCGCTGTTTATGCATGCATGCACGTACCTTTTCCCAGAAGACCAGTTGCACCAGTAATGAGAATGTTGGCACCGTCGAAGAATTTATCGATCCCTATGCCACCACCGTCGCCGTTGCCACCCTCCAACGGCAGCTCCGACTCCAGAGGGTGGCGGGGGGAAGTGAAATAGGGATAACCATTAATGTTAACACCTAATTTTCCATTACCAAATCTCAACTTATTCTTTCTGTAAGTACCAAAAAATGGAACTTTAGTTTTCTGGGAATATTTTCTGGAAAAAACCTTAACTGGAGAGCTGAAAACTGAACTTTGAGTTAGCAACATTGTGTTAAACTCAGTTCTGTGCAAAATAATGCAACTGATATGATATATTTATAGCGTTAGGAATATTCCCTCCGTCCCATCTTATCTTGCAGATGGGAGGTTGATACAGGTATTAAAAAACTCGTTTCTTGAGATTTTGTTGACTTTTTAAAGGTTGATTGAGAGTGGTGATTGAGGAAAGAGGTTTTGAAGGTGGAGATCGTGTTATAACTTCTCTTTTTAAGAAATGTACAAGTTCATTCGGAACGAATGAAAATAGAAAGTGTGCAAAATAAGGTGGGACGGGGATTTTTTTATTTGAAACAGAGAGAGAGTGAAAAGAATCAGATTCCAAAGTGTGGACACAATTAATTTAAAGTTAAATTAGTAGTCATCAATTATTAAAATTTTAATACATGTGTTTTTATTCTTGAATTGAATAATCATTTAGATCATGACATTTACCTCTTCAAAGTAATTAATTAAGCATTTAGAGATGAGTTCAAGGCCAGGTTGGTAGCAGGTTTTAATCAGAAAAATACAAGGTGTTGAACATGCTATTATTGGAGGCGGTCAAATTGGTCCGGCCCGATATTTTAGATGGGTCGGGCTATAAACATGTAGGTTCAAACTTCAAAGTACTATGTGATTCGATCGGATCGGTTCGATGGCCAAAAGTCTTATGGATCGTAGATCAGTCCGATAATCTTAGTATATTATAGGGGAATGTCCTTGGCCGGACCGATTAATTTTAGGCCCGATCCAAAATATAGTATTGACCTACTTGAATTGTCAGCTCCAGTTATTATCACTTGATACTTGGCTCCAAAATTTTAAGACCTTTACATTATAATTATTATTATTTGAGAAACAAGACTGTTACATTATTTTATTCACAATTATGGCTTGGAAAGTGAAACAAATGTTAAACATTAAACATGCATGGAGCGAGGATCTCTTGGTGCAAGTATAGGGACGGATGAGGTCACTTCTCTCTGATAAAAGTAAAAGTTGGAATATTCGATATAAAATCACTTATATCTTCTAAAAAAGTATTATATTATTTAAAGAACTGTCATTGAATAAAAAAAACACATTAAAATTATGTTTTTAGCTATTATATTGGAAGTACTTCTTTTAAGACAAAAGCTAGTTTTGCAAACACTACAAAATATATTTTTCCAAATTATAAACTTAAAATCACTTAGAAAAAACAAATGCAAACAGCCCCGATAGAAAAGATCATGGAACCCGAATTTCGTGGGACCAGTAATGGCCAAGGCGTTTGATGCCAAACAAGGGGTTGAAGGGCTGGAGTATGGAAGCTAAACTCAAATGGTAGTGTAGTGGACGAAGTTGGCACGGGCCCAGGCTTCGTTATCCGAGACGCAAAGGGACAGGTATTACAGGTGGGAGCAAAATTTCTGGATCAATCAAATGTTATTGAACTTGCAGAGGCGTTGGGTGTTTACGAAGGGGTTCACATGGCGATAAGATTGAAGGTGAAGCAGATAGAAATTGAGACAGATAATGAGGATCTTTACCATAAGCTTCGGTCCACAGAACAGCAATTCACCTATGTGGGAGCTGTTGTCCACTAGATTTAGTTTTATTGCTTTCTTTTGATTATGTTAATTTTTCCGTTGTAAGACGATTAGGGAACTGTTTAACCCATGGTCTTGCTTCGTATGTTTTTTCTTTATCTTTTTCTTTAGTGTCTTCGGTCAAGTATCGATGATGCTAAAACACTTGGTCGATTCTAAGGCGAATACTTGATCTATTGAGTGATTTGGTTCCTAAAGAAAAAAAAGGAAGTTTCTTGGAAAAACGGTCTTTCATCTTGTACTTATTTAATGGAAATGTCAGTTAGTAACGACAAATAGAGGCATTGACTTTGAAATAGCTATTTTCTAAGAATAAAAAATTGTACTGTGAAACGCATGGGAAGAGTATAATATTTTTCATAATGTTGACACTTGGATTTAACTAGAAATGGTGGGCCCTATAGATAACAAAATCGGACCGATTCAACGGATCAGTTTAGTTGGCCCAATATTTTAGATGGATCGAATAATAGAATTATAAGTTCGAAGTACTATTTGATCCGATTGAACCGATTCGATAGGTCAAAAGTTCGATTAGCCTCGGGCCAGCCCAATAATTTATGTATATTATAGAGGAATATCCGAGGCCGAGCCGACTAATTTTTGGCCCGATCACATCTTAAACCGGTTCGATCCGACCTGAAATATGACGATGGCCCAACAAAATCGGCCGAGCCGCCCGAATTGCCACTCCAAGTGGCCCCATCTCATACCGGCTCAATCTTTCTTATATTTTGGACGGATTATACTATAAAAATCTTAGCACTAATGGATTAATAAATTTAATAAGCGCGGATCGATCCGATAATTTCAATATATTTTGAGGATTGAACGACTCACCAATTTTCGAAAGTTGAACAGATTAGTGTCGTCGTCACCTTAACGATAAACAATGCTCGATCCAATCCCAAGTAGCCATAACGAGCTTTGATAATAAACAATGGCCCACTAATTTGAAAACTTCCTCCATTGCCTTCACTACTGAAGTTGAGAACTGCTATAAAATTCCGAAATCCATAAGAACTTTCTCACAGCAATTCGTGCTTCTTTTGACTATCTTCTTCTACTAGCCCTCCCAATCCGATCCAGAGCCAAAATCATGGAAAATCCAACCGAAATCGCTTTTCCAAACAACCAAAACTTCGACAGACTCACCGCACTGAAGGTGTTCGACGAAATGAAAACCGGCGTTAAAGGCCTAGTCGACGCCGGAACCACCAAAGTCCCCCCGATTTTCTTCTCTCCACCGGACGGCATAACCGTAGCTTCCGGCGATAAATCCAGCATTCCAGTTATAGATCTGGATGAGATCAGAGGTGACGCAATCCGCCGGGAAGATGTCGTCAGCAGAATCCGTGAAGCATCGGCGGCGTGGGGGGTTTTCCAGGTGGTGAATCACGGGATTCCGGTGAGTGTTTTGGATGAAATGCTGGAATGTGTGAGAAGATTCTTCGAGCAGGATAATGAGGTGAAGAAAGTGTGGTACACGCGCGATTCTTCGAAAACGGTTATGCATAACAGTAATTTTGATCTGTTTAGCGCAGCGTCAGCTAACTGGAGAGACACTATTTTCTGTAACATGGCTCCCAGGGTTCCTAACCCAGATGAATTGCCAGAGGCATTCAGGTAAAATCAGATCAAACTTTAATACTCCCTCCGGTCCCGCCTTATCTGCACAGGAATTGGCATAAATATTAAGAAAAAATATTTTTTGAAATTTCGTTGACTTTTAAATATGGATTGAGGATGGAGTTTGTGTTATAATTTTCCTTAAGGAATGTACAAGTTTATCTGAGACTGACGAAAACGAAAAGTGTGCAAGATAAAGGTGGGACGGAGGGACAAGTTTGGGTCCTTCATTTGACTTTGACAAGGGGTGGTAAAATCGACCCGGTTCAAATTTTAGATGAGTTGGGTTATAGAAATCTTGATCCGAAATACTATTAGCCCAACAGACCCAATGCGATGGACTAAAAGTCCTAAGGACTACGAACCTGCACGATAATCTCAGTATTCTATAGCGATAGTTGAGTTGGACCAATTAAATTTTACCTAACTCAAAATATAACGTTCGTCCAATCAGCTAGATCCGACCGAATCGTGCTGTATGCCCAATTGCTACATCTAACTTTGACCGTGTCCTTCACCCTAAAAATTGATTAATCATTTATTCTTTTTGATTTTGTAAGTTTAAAATACATGATTCACGTTCGGTGTTTAGAACTATGACTGATTATTTTGGAATATGATATATTTTGTATTCAAAATTTATGATTTCACGATTTATGATTAAAGATTAAAGATTAATTCATAGTTTAAGTAGGGATGGCAGTGAATCGGGTTGAAACCCGAGCCAGCATCAACCCGCTTCAGATGAGGCGGGTAAAAACACGGTCAAACGAGTTACGGGGCGAGTTCAAACTCGGCCAAACGGGTATTGCCGTGTTTGAAGCGGGTTGTAATTTTTGTTTAACACGCTCCGAACCAGCCCCATATATATTATACATTTTTAATATTTTTAATTTAATATAGTTATATTCAATTATATATAATCTACATTCCAAGTTACCGCTACTTCTCGCTTTAACTTTTAACCCTAAAATATCTCTCTCACCCTCATTCAGTTTATAATCACTCTTTATATTATATTTTAATTTTGGAATCATTTTATTGAGGAATAGCGGCAAGTCCGCCAGTGACAATAATATTGAATGTGTAAAAATTAGTAGGACGGGGTCCGGTTAAGTAAACCCGCCAAGTTAATAGAACGGGCGGGACGGGACGAATTTTTAAGTTTATCGAGGCAAAATGAATTACAAATCTGAATCTTTTGTATGAGGTCCTAGTACAAGGAAAACCCGCCCCATTATCATCCCTAAAACTTAGGTTCATGATCAAAACTTCACGGTTTTCAACTTATATTCTAAAATTCTATTTTAGAGTGAATTTCTCTAATCTGGCACTGTCCGACTAAATTAATAAGAATCCCCCCAAAATATTGTAAATATTACTCCAGTGTCGTCAAATTCTTTCCATGTCCATTGATATAATAATTTCACAAATCATCAAACAATCAGCGTTTTTCACATAAATCACCAAAATTTTTTTTGAGGCATCGATACATATAACTATGCAGATCTGACAGATAAACCATTGCCCTTATTTTTCGATAATTTTTCGTCGGAATTCTATAGGTTACTTACGCGTGATAAACTTCTAATGACTTTTTTTGTACAAGCAACATTTTTAGTATGGCAAACGTGTAAAATTCTTTCATACCTTTCATTTCCACATCAATTTCTTCGAATCATCAGTAGTTCTCTCTCCCAATATTTAGAACCTCCATTATTGAAGATGAGCGGCTCCTCTACCTACTAAAAAGTATGTTTGGATAAGAGAAGCCCTTAAAAAATTATAACGTGCAAGTCACGTGTGGAATTCCGGCTAAAAATGATTGGAAAATAAGTTTAGTAGTTTATCAGCTAAAACCCGTATAGTTTATATGTATGAGTGCCACAAAAAAAAAGTTCAGTGATTTATGTGTAAAAACGTTGATAGTTTGATGGGGTTGTTGTAATTAACCCTATTTATAATTTTGTTCACGATCGTTTAGTTTCAATGTGCCGGACCTAGACATATTTGGGAATGAGTCTGAGTTTATAAAGAATATTCTCAATTTAAGTGTTTCCCTCTCATTCTCCATTTTGTTATTACTATTCTTGAATTTCCAACTACAAGTTTAAGCTATTTATTCACGCATGTTTATGTTTTTAGTCATAGTCGGTTGACTCACTTGAATGCAACAATTCTTTTATTCAAAACAAAATAAAACAAAACAAAAAGAAAGAGAAAAAGGATAAGCCAATAGCAGGTTCGGCAACAAATAATACAAGTCCAACATGACAAACACAAAAGAAAATAAAATGCCAACAAAAATTACTGGAGGCGAACACGCATTTCCAAAAAACAAGGGACATGCTTCAACCACCAAACTATATATATTTTTTTCACAAATTTTATATACTATATAGATGCATATAAATAGTATGAGCCTCTTAAAACTCACGATATTCTCGGGCTCGAGTTGACCGACTCCTTAGCCTTATGCAAGGTCCGGCGATGATTTCATAATTCACAATTTTGGTCCAATGAGCAGTGAATATGCTTGCATGAGAAGTTTTTAAAACAAGGATTTTAAAAAAATGTTTTCCTACGGGTACAGGGATTTCCACATACAATTTAAGTAAGAGTAAAATTATACTGCCCGAGTAGTGCTTAAAAATAAAGTAATACTGTGCAGAGACATTATGATCGAGTACACCGATGAAGTGAAAAAACTGGCGACTCTGCTATTCGAGTTATTGTCGGAGGCTCTTGGTCTGAATCCGAACCATCTCAACGACATCGGATGCTCTGACGGGCTCGGCGTGACGTCCCACTACTACCTGGCCTGTCCGGAGCCGGAAAAAATTCCGATCGCTCTTTTCCGGCGAAATTAGTCACTGCCGGCCAAATTAGGACCAAAATGGATCCAATTCAAGAGTTGTGGGACTAAATTGAATTCATAACTTTTTTTGGGACCAAAATAGCACAAGCCAAAAGTTACGGGACCAAAAAAAATTTTAGCTCAACAAAATAAGGTTTTAAACAAGTTATTAAGTACAAAAGTAAGCTCTGAAAATTAACTTCTAACCTAAAAAGAATAAATCCGATCCATTTTATTTCTTGAGATTTTATAAGATCTAAAAATTAAACATATTACACAATCATGCACAACTCACGTATCACATACGTAATTTCTTCACATGCACTACACACAATTCACACATAATCAAACACATTAGAAGCAGCACACAAACATGCATCACACACATTAGACATACATCACAAATGTATGTGCCATGGCGAATTTCAAATTCATTTTCAATATTCAAACTCAAATACCTATATTTAATTGCAAGTTTATAAGCTTCATTATCCGAACATTTTATTAGCTTATCAGAGACGGACCGACATTGGGGCCAGGGGAGCTCAGGCCAGGGGAGCACTGAGCCCCCCTGACCCCGTCATAATGTGCTATTATATATGTGTGTGTTTCTTGATTCCGTTATAATGTGTTATTATATATGTGTATTTTAGTCGACTTTAATATAACTTAATTAAATAAATATAAATAATTCAATTGTTTAACTTGAAGAAGATGAATGTTTGTTATGTATAAGCAACAAAAATAAAGATGTTAGAAAATATCATGAATATTGAAACATTATATCTTGATTTTTTTTTTTTTATAATTAAACCAATTTATTAATCTTCTATAAATTATTAGTATATTTATATATTTGATTATATTTAGGGGAGCACAATGGTAGTCCTCCTTTAATTTCTATAATATTATCATATAATTTATCCAATATTTTAAGTTTATGGGCTAATTATAAAAAAGAATTTAATTTTTAGCTTACTCAAACTCTGCCCCAATTTGGAAAATATTTGCCACATGAGCATAATTAAAAAAAATATTATGTGAAATGAATTCCCATATCGGTCTATAAGAGGGCCTTCCTCATCTAAATTTCTGGATCCGTCACTGTAACTTATAAAAACTTTTGACTCTTATAAGCTCTCGAAAAAACTTATAAAATGGAGATCACAAGATATTAGGAATAAGTTTCCCCAAACACCCTCATAGATGTCTCAAAATAATGAATTTCACTCCGAAGTAGTTCTAGTGTCTCGAGCTTTATCTCCTTGAGAAATCATGTAGATTTCACACAGGGTCGATCCTAATATTTTTGTATACAGTATGTTTACTAGAATTATTCTCTACGTTGATATTTTCTTTTCAGCTGATATCAAATGATAAGTTGAAGAGCAGCCAACACAGAGTGGTAGCTAACATCGCCGGCCCGAGGGTATCGGTGGCGTGTTTCTTTACGACTGGGATGGCGCCGTCGTCGAAGGTGTATGGACCTATTAAGGAGTTGTTGTCTGAAGATAATCCTCCTATCTACAGAGAAACTACTGTCTTAGAATACTCCATACACCATCATGCAAAGGGGCTAGGTGGGAGTTCTCCTTTGTTGGATTTCTGTCTTTAAACTTTGCATCATAAGAAACTGTGTTTTCAGTATCAGTATTGTAATTTCATATAGTATTTGGAATCATCGGTTTGTTCGGCCGAATCTCTAAGAGGATATTTGAATTTGAATGTAAGTGGACGAAGCGCATCGTACTGGACACATTTAGATGTCTTCAACTATATGAATAATATGAAGTTATGTTTAGTTGAGATGCAGTCATGGCCGGACCTCTCATTAGTCGGGAGAGTCCGGCACCTCGGGCCCCAAAAATTTGTGATATTTTAGGGGCTCGAAAATATTTAAGTACCTATATATAATATGTAAGTATATTTTGATGTATTCTTTTAAACAATTAATTGATATAATTCAATGATTAGTGTATTTTTTTAACAATTTATTAGAGACACGGTTTCGAATCTTTCCTTTGACTTTTAACTTTAATTTTTTTTTACCTATGATAATATAAATATCTAGTGTTGCAAATTCTTCAAAAAAAAATTATGATTTTCTTTAAATTTGTACGCTAGAAACAAAATTATGTATCCATTTAGAAATTTTTTTGGTTTTTTTATTTCCTATATATGATAAAATAAATACAATAGATTATAGCAAATGCTTCAACCTTTTTATATTTTTTTTAAGTTTGTACACTAAGAAAATAAATTGTGGGCCCATTTAATAAACTCGACTCAGGCTCAAATATCTCTAGGTACGGCCCTGGATGCAGTAGAGTAGAATGTGTATTGTAAATGTCAAATTAATACGTATGATAATGAAGAGTGGTGATAAAAAAAGCTTTGATTAGTGGACAATGATTAAAAAGTAATTGAGATCGGTAAATTTATAATATAATACTACCTCCATCCCAGCTTAACCTGTCTACTTGCCATTTTGGTTTGTCCCATCTTAACCTGCCAGTCCCATAAATGACAAATTTCTCTCACAATCTCCACCCTCAAAATCTCCATTCTCAATCTTTACCTTTAAAAAAGTCAAAAATTCCACAACATCTACTTTTTCTTAATCTTCGTGCGTGGTCAACCTAGGCAGATTAAACCGGGACGGAGGAAATATTATACAAAATGATATATGTCATGACTAGTTGTATAATATTTATATATGTCATGACTAGATGCATGCGTGCATGTAAGTGATATTTCTGTCTCCTTTTAAGAAAAAATGAAGAGAGGTTTACTAAAGAAGCGTTTGAGGGGTAATTTGCAACATCGCATCACTGATGCTATTAGATGAGTAGTCTGCGCAATGCAATATAGCAGAACAGAACCTGCAACATCAAATTACAGATAAACCTAGATTCTGTTCTGCTACGTTGCATTGGATAAACTGCTCGTCTAGATTTATCATTGATGTGATAATAACTCTTGAGTTATTTAATTTTTACATTAAAGTGCCTTATCTACACTTTAATTTATAATTAACTCTAACATTTAATCTATAGCTTTGAGGACCATGACAATGAATCTAACTGATTACCTACTTTGATGCCCATCTGGAATTGTTTTACTCTTGCATTATGATGTTCTCTCGTAGAATTTATCGGTATTTAGTCTATTTTTCATTGTCCGTGATCAATTTTTTCAAAAAATTACACGTATCTGTCACTTGACCATATTTCTCGATCAACTTTCTTCTTCATTGTTTTTTTTCTTTATTATTACCCACATAAGCTTCCGGTGCCAAAAATTTGAAAATCGGCTGAAAAATAATGGTAAGTGACAATATTCGTAATTTTAACTATGGATAAATTTTAAAGTTCCGATCTAAGTTAAATTTTAACTTTATTTAAAATTAAAATTATACGAGTAAAAAGGATACGAGGTTAAAAATAATTTTAACCATTTGTTATGAGTGCAACTTTTCATTTTAGATCGAAAAACAAGCTTCTATCAAAAACAGTCTCTTTCATTTTTTAACTTATTTTCAGTAACGACTAATAGAGGCATCGACTTTCAAATAACTATTTTCTAGGAATAAAAATTGTTCTATGAAACGCATCTGGAGAGTATAATATTCTTCATAATGTTGACATTTGACACTTGCATTTACTCCATCCGTCACGTAAAAGTTTGCACGATTGATCCGATACGTATATTAAGAAAAAATTATTTTTGTTTTGTGGTTTATCTTTTTAACATTTTGGATCACCTATTTCATACAATACATCTTCTACCATATTTCAATCCACACACGACAGGTGTATATGATGACATCACGAATACATCATAAGTGATTAATTATGTGGCATGATTAGTATAATATGTTGTAGAAGATGTTGTACCAAATGTGGTAGAAAATCCGAACTGTTTTTTTAAAATGGAGATTGAGGATGGAGATTTAAAGTGTAGATATTGTGAGAAGACTTTCCTTTTTAAGTGTGTGCAAATTGGTGTGGGACGTACTAAAAAGAAAAGTGTGCAAATTCGGATGGGACGGAGGGATTAACTAGAAACGGCGGCCCCATCCCATACCGGCTCAAGTTGTCATATTTTGGACGAGATTGAGAATGTTGAATCACTATTAACTGAATAAATATATGAGTATATTATATTAAAATTGAATGGCTCATTGAATCGAGGAGAACTCAAAATAAACACATCCTATATAAATTTTAACACGAATGAACCAATATATTTAATGAACTGTGAATCGACTTGATAATCTTAATATATTTTAAGAGGATGGAATGAATACAATTTCAAGATAGTCCGATCTTCATATAGCGTTGGTTCAGCAGATTGAACTACGTCGGACAGTTGGAAAGCAGAAATTTTCATATAACGTTGGTTCGATAAACTGAACTACAGTGGACAGTAACAAAACCGAATTGAAAGTTGAACAGATTGGTGTCACTGTCACCTCAACAATAAACAATGACCGATCAGTAAGTTTGAAAACTTCCTCCATTGACATCTCTACTGAAGTTGAAAAAGTTTATAAAATTCAGAAACTCATCACATGTTCACAGCAATTCCAGCTTCTTTTGACTTTCTTCTTCAATTAGTCCTCCCAATCCGATCCAGAGTCAAAATCATGGAAAATCCAACCGAAATCGCATTTCCAAACAACCAAAACTTCGCCAGACTCACCGCACTGAAGGTGTTCGACGAAATGAAAACCGGCGTTAAAGGCCTAGTCGACGCCGGAACCACCAAAGTCCCCCCGATTTTTTTCACTTAACCGGACGGCATAACAGTAGCTTCCGGCGCTAAATCCGGCATTCCAGTTATAGATCTGGATGAGATCAGAGGTGACGCAATCCGCCGGGAAGATGTCGTCAGCAGAATCCGGGAAGCATCGGCGGCGTGGGGGTTTTTCCAGGTGGTGAATCACGGGATTCCGGTGAGTGTTTTGGATGAAATGCTGGAAGGTGTGAGAAGATTCTTCGAGCAGGATAATGAGGTGAAGAAAGTGTGGTACACGCGCGATTTTTCGAAAACGGTTATGCATAACAGTAATTTTGATCTGTTTAGCGCAGCGTCGGCTAACTGGAGAGACACTGTTTACTGTAACATGGCTCCGAGGGTTCCTAGCAAAGATGAATTGCCAGAGGCATTCAGGTAAAATAAGGGTGGTTGCAACAATGAACCTAGAAAAACAGGTTCAACTTCGCCACCTCAGCGCCACCTCAAAAGTTAAAAATTATCAACTTCTACTACCTTATCTATACAACAATGAACCTAGAAAAGCAACTTCAGCATGGGTCCCACTAATTTACACATCATTTATATATATTTCATATCCTAATTTTATTTGCATTTCATGTACACCATTAACTTAATTTATAATTACACAACTTTTTATATAAACAATAGTATTAATATAATTATTAGAAAATATTATTAAAAAAATTGAACAAAATTTCTATAGTGGCAACATACTATTATATACCAAAATAGTAAAAAGTTACATCATTTTTTGACACGTCACAAAATAAAAATAAAAATAAAACACTATAAAATAGATAACAACAACAACAACAACAACAACAATAATAATAATAATAATAACCAACAACAACAACGATAACAATAATCATAAAAATAACAACAATAATAATTTTGTATTCACTCATCGGCTCCATAGCGTGACCAAATATGCTCAACCAAGTCGGCTCGAAGCTGATGGTGTGTTTCTTTATTACGTAGTTCTCTGTAATTACGGATATAGGCTTGAAATTGGGGGGTAGATCCCAATTGTATTGATGCTGGAGGAAGCGAATCTTCGTCTGACCAATTTGACGCTTGTTCCCCTTCATCTTCAATTATCATGTTGTGCAAAATAATGCATGTATACATAATATTTCTTAGGTCAGTCTTGTAATAAGATCGGGCTGGTCCTCTAACTATCGCCCAACGAGCCTGTAGCACTCCGAACGCCCTTTCGACATCTTTTCTTGCAGATTCTTGTCGTTCTTTGAACTTTCTCCGCTTTGGATCCATAGGGCATGGGAAGCTCTTCACCAACGAAGCCCATTCTGGGTAGATTCCATCCGCCAAATAGTATCCTTTTGTATACAACGTTCCATTTACCATGAAATTAACTTCTGGAGCATTTCCTTGAAGGACGTCGTTGAATAATGGTGATTCATTAAGGACATTTATATCATTGCGCGATCCAGTAGCCCCAAAAAAGGCATGCCATATCCACAAGTCCTGAGATGCGACCGCTTCAAGGACAATTGTTGGGACGCCATGGTCGCCTCTAGTATATTGGCCTTTCCAAGCGACAGGGCAGTTTCTCCACTCCCAGTGCATGCAATCGAGACTCCCCAACATTCCAGGAAAGCCGTGTCGTTGCTCGTGCATTTGAATCAATCGTTGAGTATCTGCCACATTCGGCTTTCTCAAGTATCGGTCTCCGAACACGTTCACAACACCTTTACAAAAGTTTACGAGACAATCCAACGCCGTCCGCTCACCCATACGAATATACTCATCGAGAGAGTCGGCAGGGGATGCATAAGCTAATTGTCGAATGGCCGCTGTGCATTTTTGAAGAGGTGATAGACCCTTCCGTCCAGTTGCATCGCGCCTCAACGTGAAATAAGTTGAGTGATTTTCCAAGGCATTAACTATGCGAAGAAATAATTCTCTTTGCATCCGAAACCGGCGACGAAAGGTATGTGCTTTGTATGTCGGATCTTCGGCGAAATAATCACGAACAAGACGATCGTGACCGTCTTCACGCTCTCGATCAACGTATCTTCTCGTGCTGGTTCTTCTTGAAGAATTCTCTACTGCTTGATGTGTTTGTTCTTCTTCTTCGAGCATCGTTATCATCATGCGGTCAACGTCATCTTTCGCATCTTCTTTGAACTCATTTATCCAGAAGTCACGAATTATTGCTTCTCTTGGATCATCTGACATTTTTTTAGTAGTTGAGGGGTTTGTGTTGAGTGTAGATACAATTGAGGTTTGGCGGGCGTAGTATTTATAGAATAAGTCTATAACGGCTATTTTGTAACGACTATTTAGTAACGGCTACTTACCAACGACTATTTTGTAACGACTATTTAGTAACGGCTACTTACCAACATTTGAACCAGAGGCAACATTTTGTGGAAATTGTGGTGGATAAGAAAATGGCGAGAATTGGGCGTTTGGGCGAGGCCCAGTTTGTGAATTTTGAGCACTTGAATCTCCATGAGTGTTTGGTAAACCAAAAAATTTTAGCCAGGATTCACCATAATTATCACCCATTTCCGATGGAGAAGAGATGACAAAAATTTTACACAAAGAAGACAGAAAAATTTGGGAATGAAATTGGAAGAAAAGTTTGGTAGTAGGAAAACAATAAGTTGTTGGACATATTTATAGCCAAAAAAATTTAACCAATTATCTCAATAGTTTTTATTTTTTTATTTTTTTTTAGTTACAGTTATTGCAAAAAGAATGGATAATATGACATAAATCTCTTTTTCTTTAATTTTATTTTTCTAGCCGTTGCATAAAACACTCAATTGTAATATAATATTTTTTTTATTCGTTGACAAAATTCAACGGCTATATTCATAAAATTTTCCCTCTTATATAACAAATTTGATAAATATGCAAATAATATAATGTAACAATAAATGACATTAAATAAAAATTACATGTAAATTTTTAAGACTAAAAAAAAAAAAAAGTAATAATTACAATAAAAAAGTAAAACGTTGAATTTTTTAAACTAAAATTTGAGACATAAAAGTGATTGCAAGCTGTCCCCATCATTTCCCTGCATTCACGCCACCCTCACACCCAACCCACGCGCGCGTGTTCCGCACGCGCCGTGGGATTGGGTGTGTTCCCCACAGCCATTTTTTTCCACTCTCTCTTTTCTTCCCCATTTTCTCCTAACCCAGCTTCTACACTCCGAACCCAGCTTCAACAATTTCCCTAAACCTGAACTTCCACATCAATGTTGAAGTTGGAAAAGCCAACTTCAACACCAACTTGCTTCTCCCATTGCAACCACCCTAAGATCAAACTTTAATACTCCTCCGTTCCCGTCTTATTTTGCACAGGGGATTAACACAAGTATTAAGAAAAACTAATTTTAAAATTTCGATGACTTTTCAAAAATGAATTAAGGATGAAGATTAATTATTTATAATTTTATTAATGATCGTGTAATTTCACAATTCACAATTTTGGTTCAATGAGCAATGAATATGCTTGCATAAGAAGTTTTTAAAACAAGGATTTCAGAAAAATGTTTTTTTATGGGTACAGGGATTTCCACATGCAATTTAATTATGGGTAAAATTATATTGTCCGAGTAGTGCTTAGAGCATCCTCATTGATAAGGTTTTTGCTGACATGGATTTGTGGAAATACCCAAAGTGAGGTATTTTATCATTGGGGGAAAGAAATTGGGGGAGGGGAATACTTCCCAGGAAGTTGAGGGTAAAGGGGCGTGGGGATTGGGGAAAGGGGAGGGACGCGCGGGATTTTGGGTACAGGCTGGGTGCGTGGCCCCCACGCGAGCGGGCGGCGCGCGAGGTGGGGCCCGCCGCCTCAGTCCTGTCCCCTTAATAATTTTTTTTTTCTTTTGCGTTTTCTTTATTCTTTTCTTTTAAATAGGGATCCTTTTATTTAAAGAATGGAACTTGATCACAAAATATTTAATTGAGCATGTTTGGACCCGATCCTTTTAATGTATCGTGTATGCTTTCGTTTTGTATTTTTACCTTTTATATGAATAAAAAAATTATTAATAATTTTTTGGGAATTTTTTTTTTCAAAATATAATTAAATATAAAAAACTTTAATAGTCGGAATATTAATCACTTATTATTTATCCGAAAATTAAATAATTAATTTAGTTGATAGATTAATAAATAAAAAAATAAATAGGATATTGAAGTTGGCCTCCATATATTCCTGTTTTTTGGGTATATTGTTGGGGAGGAGTTTTGTTTTGAGGTATAGGTATTTTAACTTTTGAGGTGACGCTTATGTGACAAACATATTCCTGCTTTTTGGGTATAATCATTGGGGATACTCTTAAAAATAAAGTAACATTGTGCAGAGACATTATGATCGAGTACTCCGATGAAGTGAAAAAACTGGCGACTCTGCTATTCGAGTTATTGTCGGAGGCTCTTGGTCTGAATCCGAACCATCTCAACGACATCGGATGCTCTAACGGGCTCGGCGTGACGTCCCACTACTATCCGGCATGTCCAGAGCCGGAAAAGACGTTAGGAACGAGCGCCCATGCCGACTGCGACTTCCTCTCGGTGTTGTTGCAGGACAAGATAGGTGGACTTCAAGTTCTTTATCAGAATCAGTGGGTCGACATTCCCCCTGTCCCTGGGGCTCTGGTGATCAACATTGGAGACCTTTTACAGGCATGTTCTACTCTAGATTATTGTACGTGTTTGACTAAGTTTATAAACGTTTCGAATCATCTTATAAGATATTTAAGAGCTTATAACTTTTTAAATTGCATGTAGCAAAAATGTATAAAAGTAAGATCCGATTACTTCTAACCTAAAAAGAATAAATCTGATCCATTTGATTTCTTGAGATTTTGTAAGTAGTCAAAATTAAAAATATTACACAATCATGCACACACTCACGTGTAATTTCTTCACATGCACTACACATAATTTACACACAATTAAACACAATCGAAGCAGCACACAAACATGCATCACACACACATGCATCATAAACTGATCAAAATGTGTGTGCTATAATGAATTTCAAATTCATTCTCCATATTCATAATCAAATACCTATATTTAATTGTAAGTTTATAAGCTTCATTATCCGAACATTTTATTAGCTTGTAAACTTTTGACAAAACTCTTGAAACAACTTATAAAATGGAGATCATAAGATGTTAGAAATAAGTTTCGCCAAACACCCTCATAGATGTCTTTCAGATCGAATAATGAATTTCACTCCAAAGAAGTTCTAATGTACCTGCTCGAGAAATCCTTAGATCTCGTGTAGGGCCGATCCTAACAATTTTGAGTACTGTTCTCTGTGTTAAATATTCTTTTCAGCTGATATCAAATGATAAGTTGAAGAGCAGCCAACACAGAGTGGTAGCTAACATCGCCGGCCCGAGGGTATCGGTGGCGTGTTTCTTTACGACTGGGATGGCGCCGTCGTCGAAGGTGTATGGACCTATTAAGGAGTTGTTGTCTGAAGATAATCCTCCTATCTACAGAGAAACTACTGTCATGGAATACTCCATGCACTATCAGGCAAAGGGGCTAGGTGGGAGTTCTCCTTTGTTAGATTTCTGTCTTTAAACTTTGCATCATAAGAAATTGTGTTTTTTCAGTATCAGTATCGTAATTTAATATAGTATTTGGAATCATGAATTTGTTTGATTGGATGTATAAGAGGATATTTGGATTTGAATGTAAGTGGACGAAGCACATCGTACTAGACACATCTAGATGTCTTCGACTATCTGAATAATGTGAAGTTATGTTTAGTTGAGATGCAGTAGAATAAAATGTGTATTGTAAATGTCAAATTAATATGTAGGATAATGAAGAGTGGTGATCAAAAAGCTTTGATTGATGAATAATAATTAAAAAGTAATTGAGATTGGTAGGTTTATATTATAATATTATACAAAGTGGTACTCCCTCCATCCACCTTATCTTGCACGCTTTCCTTAAACGGTCGTCCCATCTTATCTTGCACAACTTAAAAAATGAAAGTTATAATATAATCTTCACCCTCAATCCACCTTTGAAAAGTCAACAAACAACCAAAAAAAGTTTTTTTTAGTACCCGTACCGATTTCCTCCTATGCCAGATAAGCCGGGACGGAGGGAGTATATGTTATGACTAGTTGTTTAATATTGATTAAAAAGGTTGGAATTATAAAGGAAAGTAGAGTGGATGGACCGATCCCCATCTACGTTTTAAAACAAACATACTTTGGACTTAACCATCCCCATTTGATAGGACTTAGTCAAGTCCAAACATCTCCTAAATGGTAACACATTTTAATTTGGATTACACTACATTACCATGCTGTAGATGAAAAAGACTTGTGATATGAGTGTATTAGCGTGGGATACAATACTTATCGTTAAGCTGTTGTGCCCTAAAACGACATTGTTTTCACAGTCTAAAATGAAGCAATGCAGAAGTACCATCGAGACCTTTTGCTCGATAGTACTTAGTAAACTCCTTGGATGTGGTTGCTCGATACTTTGGTGGATTCTCTTCCGACAAGAGCTCCTTAATCGGCGCGTAAACAGTCGAGCGCGGGCCTGACTCCCTGCCGAAGAAAGAGGCAACGGATATTCTCGGTCCGGCCCTGCTTGCCAACACTCTATGCTCCACGCTCTTGAACTTATCATTCGTTATCAGCTGCAATCACAGAACATAACATCAATCACATTGTACTTGTCTATGTCTATCTTGTTAGAATATTCCGTTTCTCTTTTAGTAGAGCAAGTTCGGTATCAACTCTGGTTAACGTGTAACAATTTGCGACGCGCCTCCAGTAACCAGAGATGAGCGAACCTGAATATAGAGGGTTACAGTTGATCATAAACGTGTTCCAGTCACTATCAGGTGAAACCCGACTGACAATAAAAAAGTTGGGTTGATCAAATATATCCGTGGTTAACTTACCGGCCCGTTATTCCTTTTCATTATAAGAAATAGCTAGTACTCTTTCCATTTCGTTTAGTTTTGCACACTTTTTGTTTTGGTCCGTCCAACTTAGTTTCGCACATCAAATTTTTTTTACAATTTCCACATTTGAAAAAGTCAACCAAAAAGCAAAAAACAGTTTTTTACATAATACGTGTTCGGCCCTACGTGCAAAACTTAATGGAACGGAGGGAGTATATTGTTTTGACAATTTTACAATATTAGTTTTTGTAAAATAATATGTGAATCCAATCATATATTCTCTTAATTTTAGAGTTTCAGCTTCTTTTGAACTTGTACAATTGTATTGATTTTTTGTATTGTATTATTCGCATAGGACATGGGCAATTGACGAAAGCTCAGTTGGTTGAACATTTTGTAACTACGTCAGTGATTACGAATCCAAATCCCACCAAAACTCCCTCCGTGATCAGAATATGTTTTAAAAAAACTTACATGACATAAATAGAATGATCTGTAGGGTCTTAAATTCAATTTAAAGTTCTAGGAATCGAATATTTTGCTGACCAATTAATTTGAGTTTTCCGAACTGAAATTTTAGGTTTTCACAAAATTTAATTGGAATTTTTATTTTACTTTTAATGGTAAAAACATGTTGGCGGGTCAATTCGAAATCTAAATGGGTCATCAGTCTTGGTCCAAATAGCCAAATTGGCCAGGTTTGTGTTCTTGTAATTTGTGTTATAATAGACCCTTAACCCGACTAGTGAACATATAGTCCAACCTGGTTGGCACCCAATTAACCTGACTAGTGAACTTACAATCCGACCTATTTGACACCCAATTAACGAGAATGAGACGGTTGGTTACCTGAAGAAGATCTCCAATGTTGACTATCAAAGCTCCTTGAATGGGAGGAACATCAAACCACTGGTTTTGATGGCGCACCTGGAGCCCTCCGAGGTTGTCCTGAAGAAGCACGGTAAGAAAGTCGTTGTCGGCGTGTTTGGTCGTGCCGAACGTGAGTTCCGGCTGCGGGCATGGCGGATAGTAGTGGCCGAGAACAGAGAGTGATTCTGCACACTCCATTTCTAAGAGGTGGTTTTTGCTTAGTTGAAGACTTTGTGAGAGTAACTGCAAAAGAGTTCTTCCCAATTCCATCACTTGCTTTGAGTATTCTATCAGGATTTCCCTGCATGTAAACAGTGTTGTAAAAATCTCCGTCTAATTCTGACTAAGATGATTTTAAAAATCTTGATAGCGAATGCGTTATGGGTTGAGATAGAATTAAAATCACCCAATCTCATTTTGAAACCACTCTTGGATCATAAAATTCATTTTTATTTGATTGAAATTCGTCACCTAAAATTCTTTCTATCGCAAATTCTTTCATCCAAACATGAACTTAGTAATTTGCTTTCTTTTTTATTCCTCTGTTCTTGGTGATGTTAATCAAGCACTCTCTCCCTTTTTATTTTTAAGTCACCTACACCTATGTAGTAGTTAGGTTACGCCAAGGCAGTAGGCTCAAAATCATCGCACGAATTTGTTTTAAGGAAACTGTGTTTGGTCAGACGCTTCAATAAATAGATTGTCTAGAAGCTGAAAACAATCACTATGTTATTTTCAGGTTGTTGTCTACCATTTCATGTTAATCATTTCTTCAAACTCAATCCATTTCAAGTATACAAGTAGAAGTGCAATTCGGGCTGCCAACCCGTTGAACTAATGACATATATTAGTATTTTATCAGCTCAAAAAATATTTAGCCAAATTTATACATTTCTTAAAATACACTAAAAGTTTTAAGAACGACTTAGCACATCAAGTTAGTTGGACCCAATTAGACCTATGTCCCAACCTACCATCATAGAAAAACATAAAACAATCATAATATTTGCGCTAAAATATAAATAAGTTGTAAAATAATTCAATATAATAGAATAAATGGTCAATGGTATAAAATGTAGGAAAAATGGAGGGTGTTGACAAATAGAAACAATAGTAGAAGAATCGAGATCTTTCCGCTCTCACTCGAGTGCTATTCTTAGGTGCTAAGAGATTCTACTCAGATACGCTCGCTTTCACTCGAGTGCTAGACTTAGGTGCTAAGAGATTCTACTCATAATCGCCCCGCTCTCACTCAAGTGTTATCGTTAGGTGCTAAAAGATTATTGGGCATCTGTATCAAAACAATTGGACAAGCTGCTAGGAGAAAATAGAATTGCAAGATGGACCTGATTTGTATCAGAACAATTGGAGAAATTATATTTATACTTGCCAATTTTCATTCATATTTTTAATGTGAAACAAACTTAATCAGTCAATTTTACCTATATTTGAATTTGAACAAATAATATAGCGTCTCAAACTTCTGCGAAAAGAAAATACAATACCAGTTTCAGATTTCACATTCTATTACTGGGTCCAATACAAAACTTGCCCAAAACAGACTTTCCCAAAAGATCATTTTCCAGCATAAAAGTCGATAGAGCTAGTTAGCGGTGAATAGGGAGTAGGCAATTAGTTGAGATCAGGTGGATATACCATGAGATCATTTGTTACATTTTGGTGTTACACTACATTCACTAACCGACACATATATGGTATAATGTCACAAATTGATATGTTTCGCGTAGTGAATTGATTGTAACAGAAGATAAAATACCTATTGTAACAGAGAATCCAAATTGTTGGATATAAACGTGATTAGAGGGTGAGAAAACGAAAAAAAAGTAAGAGTTAGTCGGCAATTTTTCGAAGAGTATAAAAAACTTTACCTGCAAACCGGAGGCAATTCCTGAGGGTCAGCCGGATTCGGAGCCATAGCACACATAAACGAATCTCTCCAGTTCGCCGCCGGCGAGATAAACAAATCAAAATTACTATTAAACACAAAACCTGTCTTCAAATCTCGATTATAATACTGCTTCTTAATCTCCGTTTCCTGCTCCATAAACCTCCGAACTCCATCCAACATTTCTTCAAGCATTCTTACAGGAATCCCATGATTCACCACCTGGAAAAACCCCCACGTCTCCGCCGCTTCCCGGAGCTTGTCGACGATCTCGCGACGTGTACTAGAACCTTCATCGAGATCGATCACCGGAAAACTGAAGTCTGGTTTGGTCGGAACATTGATCTCTTTTAGTGCTTCCGGTGGGTGGATGAAGATTCTGGGCAGCTTAGTGATGGCGGCGTCGACGAGGCCTTTGACGCCGGCTTTTGTGTCGTCGAAGGCCTGTAGTTCGGTTTTCCGATCGTACGGTGGTTCGGTTGAGTTCTGGAGGTCTGAATTCTTGCTTGGAAGTATCATGTTAGTGTTGTTCTTGCAAGAGAACCAGAAAAGATAAGATAGATAGAGAAATAAATAAAAAATACTTCCTCCGTCCCACCGCTCTAATATGCACATTTTTCTTTTCGATCGTTCTATTTTATTTTATACTTCTAAAATGGAAAGAAATTTTATATCTTCATTCTTAAAATCTCCATCCTCAGTGTTTATTTTTGAAGAAGTCAATTTAAAAATAAAAAATACTTTTTTTTTTAATATACGCGTCGATGCAACTGTGCACGTTATGTCGGAACGGAAAGAGTAGTATTTCCCAGACGTGGTATGATTTATAATTCGGGGTTTTTAATTGTTGTTTCTGTTTTGTGGTGAAGAATCAGGCAGGATGATCGTAATGGGCCACTCTCTGGCTTTGTTCTTTTTCTTTCTTACTATTATCATCGTCAATATGTAATTTTGATCCGATATTTCATCTTTTGTTACACTGAACTTAAACTACGACATGTATCAAGTAACGATATCATTTAATACAAATTAAAATAGAAGATCTCATCTGCAGAATCTTAAGGTAAATTTGTAGACAACCGACTAATTAAGGTAACTTGTAGGACAATCAATTAAGGTAACTAAAAAGTACACAATTTATTTGGTATAGTTAGTGATAATATGGGGAAAGAAGTTGATTTTTGATTGCTTTTAAAATCCGATAAATTGATCTATGATAGGTAATGTTTAATTTGTCAAATTTTAAAAGTTAAAAGATCAATTTGTAGAATTTCAAAAGATAAATAATCAAATATAACGTCCTTTTGGTAAAACTTAATAAACTAAAAAATCTATTAAAAAATAGCAACCAAACATTCACTCCAAAATAACAAACAAAAAGAATAAGAGTAACATGTACATGGTCACTTAGGGGATAATTGGCTTGGGATGTAGTGGCATGTGTCACGTCCGTTATCCGCTGGGGTACATTCACGGACGGAACATTTAAAAAGGTATTTTAGTGTAAGGGTATAGTAGGGTAGAATGAGTATTGGGAACTATAAAAGGTGTATTAAAAATTGTAAAAGGTGATGTAGGTAATAGGGTATGGATGTGGAGGGATAAATCATCCCGTGTAAAATGAAATACGTTGAGCATGGCCCATGCCACATCCGGATGGGACATCCTAATCCAATTATTCCCTTAGTTTTGAAATATTACTACCTTCGTCCCAGCTTAACCTGCCTATTTGCCATTTTGGTTTGTCCCACCTTAACCTGTCAACCGCATAAATGACAAATTTATCTCACAATCTCCACCCTCAAAGTCTCCATTCTCAATCTCCACATTTAAAAAAGTCAAAGATTCCACAAAATTTGTTTTTCCTTAAACTCCGTGTCCGATCAACCTAGGCAGGTTAAGCCGAAACGGAGGAAGTATTATTCAAAGATAAATTCCCAATTTCATTTAAGTTTTGCTTCAATTTCACACGATACATAATTGAGGTCAAATACATTTGAAAACACATAACATTCATGGATCAGCTCGACTCGTGTTGAGCTCGAAGAACGATAGCAAAGGCGTCCCATCGAATCCTCTAGTGTAACGATATTTAACAATCTCTTCTCCAATGGCTTCTCTGTAAATGGGTGGGTTGTCTTCGGATAACAACTCCTTAATGGGACCATACAATTTGGAGCTACTGGACTGTGGGTAATGCATTCTGAAAAAGAATTCAACTGAGATTCTTGGGCCCACTTTATTTGCCAGTACTCTGTGGTATACACTTTTAAACTTGGCATTCGTAATCAGCTGCAACGGATTAGTAATAACAAATTAGTATAGAATTCTAGTCCGATCCGACTCGGTTCAATATATAGTATTAGCCCGAATGACTGAGCCGGGACTTTTAAATTATCATCTCTAAAAACAATTTATAGAATACTCTAATGTGTTTACCTGGGAAAATATCATTTTTAGTCTTGTATGTTAAGACTTTTTCAGAAAAAGTTTTGTATCTATCGAAATTTCAATTTTAGTCTAATATGTTTTGGAAAATGTCCAATTTAAAGACACCAGACGGCGACGGCCAATAATTGTGCCAATATGCGCACGTGACCCAATAAATTGGAGTTTTTAGGAAAAAAAAAAACTAATGTGACAGTTCTAAATCGAGGTATACATGCCAAATAATTAAATCAACACACCTATTAGAGAAACACAATCTAAATTCACATCAGCTACACTTCCTGGAGGGAAATAACTCGCTATTTTGGGTTAATTTAATTATATGCATGTACACCTGAATTCATAACTGCAACATTAGCTATTTGACCGAAAATTCTCAATTTATTGAGTCACATACGGCATAATTACTGGTCGCTAGCATCTAGTATTTAAATTAGACACTTTTTGAAACACACTTCCTCCGTCCTAGCTAACTTTTCACAGTTGACCGGACACGGATGTTAATTTGTTTTTTCTTTGACTTTTTTAAATGTGGAAATTGAGTGTGGAGATTATGAGAGAAATTTCCTTTTTAAGGAGGTGAAAAGTTAAATGGGACAAACCGAAATGAAAAGTAAGAAAAATTAACCGAGACGAAAGAAGTACTCCCTCTGTCCCGTTCTAATTTGCCTACTTTCCTTTTTTGTTTGTCCCAATCTAATTTGTCAACCCATAAATGGTAAATTTCTCTTACAATCTCCACCCTCAAAATCTCCACATTCAATCTCTACCTTTGAAAAAGTTAAAAATTTCATAAAATCTATTTTTTCTTAATCTCTGTGTCCGACCTAAATAGACAAATTGAGTCGAGACGAAAAAAGTAATAAACTAAATCTTCACATACTAGACTAAAAATGAATTTTCTTCGAAAAAAAACTTGCCTGCATAAGGTCTCCAATGTTGACTAGAAGAGCTCCAGGAGATGGCCCCACATCAACCCACTGATTTTGGTGCAAAACTTGAAGCCCATTAATATGGTTTTGCAGAAGTAGAGTGAGAAATCCACTATCAGTGTGACTGGTCAGGCCCAATGTCCTATCTGGTTCTGGACAAGCTGGGTAGTAATGGGCCGTTGCAAATAGGCCCTCTGCACAATCCATTTCCTTTAAATGATTTGGGCCCAGCCCAAGGGCTTCTGACATCAGCCCAAATAGAACGATTCCAAGTTCCTTTACTTGCTTAGAGAATTCCATCATCGGCTCTCTGTATACCAAAAATACCCATACTCTTTCATCACAAGCTTCAAATGCTGCTGGTAAGTTATTCGGGTCTCGATTCGACAAAAGTTTAGTCAGGCTTGTGAAAATAGACAAATCAAATTTAAAAATTGATGATATTCACTTTGTTGGGTCGCAATGTAATTTGTTAATAGCAGTGACGGATCCAGAAATTCAGTCGAGGGGATCCATTTATAAACGGATCTAGGAGTTCATTTCACGGGGTAGTTCTTTTAGTTTTTTCACTATACTATAAGGTTATGTGCCCATTTTTTACCAAATAGGAGACAAATTTTGTTGGCTAAAAATTAAATTCTTTTATATTTGGCTCTAAACTTAAAATATTGGATAAATTACATTAAAATTAATATTTTAAAAAATTTAAAAGGAGGACTACCGTTGTTACCCCTAAATATGTCCATGAACCTCAACGATTGTCAACTCTATAAATAAAACTGGAAAATTACCAACAATTTAGATAAGATAAATAAATTATTTCAACAACAGTACACAAGATATTACTTAATTCCTAAATTTTCCTTATTAGGTTAGTGAAGGAAAAGATTCAACTTTATCGGGCCGCGGGCTCTCAGGCCGGCCCAAAAAGAAAAAAAGAAAGTCCTTTTGGGTCGTGCTAAAAAAGTCCAAATTTTTTCGGGCCTCTAATATTTCGACCCAACCCACTTCATATTTCGGGCTAAACAGGACAACCCATCGAGCCGGCCAATTTTACCAGCTCTACCCACCGAGAGAAATATGAATGAGAATTACACTGCAAAAACCGCTACAGCTCAATAATAAGGAAAAACTGCACAACAGTTTCTTTTCTAAATGACAACGGTTTTTACAGAATTAACTGTGAAAACCGTTGTCAAAGGTCCTATACATAAATGAAATTTCCAAGCTGCTTTTACTGCTTTTCTTCAGCTTCTTTGAGCTTCTCCCAAGCTGTACTCTCCAATTGTTGACTGAACGATTTTTCTACTTCACTCACTTGAAAAATAGTAACACTTATTCGGTTCATTTACTAATATAACCCCTCTTCAACATGAGCAATAAATATTACTCACTCAGTCTCGTAATGAGAATCCTATTTAAAAATATATACCTTTTTATTTTTGTTAACTTGATGAAGGTACTAATCTGTAAACACTATCAATTCACACTCACATGACTCATTTTTTTATTTGACTTGTTTAATCTTACGTACCTAATCCCACCTCAATCAGAATTTGTATAAAGAAGAAAAAATTGATTCGGTGGGAATCCACTGATCCCACCCCAATCAGGATTTATATAAAGGTAAAAACTTGTGTGCATGTAATGTACAATAAGCTTATTGTACATTACACCAAATTAAAGCATGGAACTCAAAAAATGCGCTCAATTATGATTAATGGTGATTTTCGCGTCCGTCAAACCGCTCTCGCTCACTATCCAGCGAACGTATACTATTTGGCAACAAAATATATGAAGAAACCAGCAGTCTTTTAGCTCAAGAGATCTCATGTTTGAGATCATGGACAATGTATATAAGATGGAATATTTGTTTGTAGTTTTCAGTAGATGAGATGATAACAAGAACAAAATGAACAGCAATATGATACGCATAGCAACATTGTCACTTTCATTGCTTAAGAAGTGATGATACAACATACAGAACTAATACATCACACACATAACATATTGAGAGTTCATCTCATCCTATGCAAGCTAAAATCAAAAGAAAACAAAGACAATTAATGCTTGCTAAATATAGCTAGTCTATGCATGCAGCTTTCCTAATATAGATTTAGCTATATTACTCAAAGTGGTAATAAGCTAAAAGATGATTTGACCATGCAATCAAAAGACACAATGCATTAATTAGTGTAATGCATGTGTTTATCCCTTAGACAAAACACTAATCCAACAGCCCCTCCTCAAGCTGGATTGGTGCTGAAGCACAATCCAAGCTTGGACACTATGAATCGGAATTGCCCTGGTGGCAGTTGCTTTGTAAAGACATCCGCGACTTGCTCGCGTGAAGACACAGATTGGAAGCGTAGAAACTCATCCTTGAATTGATTTCTCACCACATGGCAGTCAATGTCCAAGTGTTTTGTGCGCTCGTGAAACACTGGATTTTCTGCAATGTGTATGGCTGCTTTATTGTCGCAGCTGAGAGGAATTGGCTTAGGAATGGAGATCTTGAGGTCCTTTGAGATGTAGTTCAACCAGAGCAATTCACAAGTCACTGATGCCATTGCGCGATATTCTGCTTCAGCTGAGCTTCTTGAGACAGTATTTTGTTTTTTTGCTTTCCAAGAAATTAAGCAGTCACCTAGATATACACAGTACCCAGTTACAGATTTCCTAGTGTCTTGGCATGCACCCCAATCCGAATTACAAAAAGCCTTAAGAGATAAAGAACCTGTCTTTGGGTAGAAGAGTCCCAACTGATCAGTTCCTTTCAGATATTTAAGTAAATGCATTGCTGCATCCCAGTGTGAGCTCCTTGGAGCACTTACAAATTGACTGAGTTGTTGAGTTGCAAAGGTGATATCAGGCCTTGTCAAATTCAAATAGAGCAGTCTCCCAATCAACCTTCTATAAGGCTCTCCATCTGTCAAGATAGTGCCAGTAGATTTACTGAGCTTAATGTCATAAGGCAGTGGTGTGGATGTAGCTTTACAATTATCCAATCCAACATCATTAATGATATCATTGATGTATTTCTTTTGACACAGATACATACCTGTGTGATTCTGACTCAATTCCATGCCCAAGAAATATGTAGCCTGTCCCAGATCCTTAATGCTGAATTGAACATGCAGAAACTGTTTCAATGCAACAATCAATCGGTCACTATTTCCTGTCACTAATACATCATCAACATACACTAATACAGCAACAAAATCCTCTCCTTCTGAAAGTGTAAACAAACAGTGATCATGTGGAGATTGTGTGAAATTGAATTGCAGCAATTTTGTGCACAACTCAGTGTTCCATTGTCTTGAAGCTTGTTTGAGACCATATAAGCTTTTGTTCAGCTTACATACCTGATTTGGTCCTGCTTTAGTGTATCCATCAGGAGGTAAGAGATAGACTTCTTTATCCAAAAAACCATGCAAGAATGCATTATTGATGTCAATGTGATGCAAAGACCATCCCTTCATGGTAGAGAGAGCAATCAGATATCTCACTGTCACTGGTTTAGCTACAGGTGAAAAACATTCTTCATAATCCTCTCCCAAAACCTGGTTGTATCCCTTGGCCACCAATCTGGCTTTATACCTCTCCAATGTTCCATCAGGGTGTAATTTCACTTTATACACCCACTTGCTGCCTATTGGGGTCTTTCCAGGTGGCAATGCTGAGATTTCCCAAGTGTGATTATCCTCCAAGGCCTTGAGCTCCTGCCCCATAGCTTCTCTCCATTCTGGATGTCTTACTGCCTCCTTAAAACATTTGGGTTCTGGCACAATCATGAGATTAGCATGAAATGCAGCATGAGTGTGAGGATGCTCAAATATGCTATCAGTGTACTCTGCTTTTTGCACAAAATCCTTAAGGTGTGATGGCCTTTGTGGTATTCTGGAGCTTCTTCTTAGCATTTCAGGATTCTGATTTGCAGTACAGTCTGTTTGTGTTGCATCTTCATCATCTTCATCAGATGACTCTTGGTCATGTCTGTGGGATGATTCTGATGCACTCCCATCAGCATTACAGGAGGAGGATTTGAACTCTTCCTCATCAAATATTGGACATGGCAGTGTAGGCTCCCCTGTGGTGCCTTGCAACTCTGATGCTGAATATGGGTAAGTTGATTCAAGAAAGATAACATCTCTTGATGTTATCACCTTCTTGCTTCCCATATGATAAAGTCTGTATCCTTTCTGATGAGGCACATATCCAATAAAGATGCATTTCATCCCCCTTGCTTCAAACTTGGATTTGTGTGGCTCAGTGTCAGTTGCATAGGCTAAGCAACCAAATGGTTTCATTCTGTCATATGGTATTACTTTTCCAAACATGACCTGATATGGCACTTTCCATTCTAAGACTCTGGTGGGAAGTCTGTTGATAATGTGTGCAGCAGTTAGAATGGAATAGGGCCATAGGAAATGAGGTACAGAAGACTCCTTCATCAAAGCCCTTGCTATTTCTAGCAAGTGTCTATGCTTCCTCTCAACTACTCCATTTTGCTGTGGAGTGTAGGTGCAACTTCTCTGGTGAATGATCCCTTGATTTTTTAAGAAATCCTGGCATTCTCTGCTAAGAAATTCAGCTCCATTATCTGTTCTGATGACTTTGACAGACTTATCCAATTGCCTCTCTATCATGATGATGAATTCTTTAAGTGAGCTTACAGCTTGTTTCTTACTGCTCATAAGATTTACCCAGGTCATTCTACTGTGATCATCTACAATGGTGAGGAAGTAGGATGTTTCTGTGATGCTGGGTTGGGAATAAGGTCCCCATATATCTACATGCAGTAGTTCAAGAGCTCTTGAAGTACTGATTGAGCTGGAAGGAAAGCTAAGCCTTGTCTGTTTGGAGACATGGCAGATTTCACAGCCTTTGTGAGCCTCAATCACTGGAGGTGTACACATGTGCTTCAGAAAATAAAGGTGCTGCATGGAACTTGGGGAAGCATGTCCCAACCTTCTATGCCAAAGTTTGAACAATTTGCAGTAATGATCTGCATTGAGAGCATATGCTGCCAATGCCTCATCAGAATGAACTGCTGTTGCCACATACAGTTTTTCTTTGAGATGTCCAGTCAGAATTGTTTGCCCATCTACTCCACTCCTCACAATACAAGTTTCATGATCAAAAGTAGCTTGTGCTCCAGTATTGAGTGTGAGTTGTGATATAGAAAGAAGATTGCATGTAAAGCTTGGGACCAAGAATACCTCATTCAATGTCAATCTGTCTGAGAGTACCACATCTCCAGAATGAGATACTTGTTTTTGAGTTCCATCAGGTAGTGTGACCATGGCTAAGTGCTCAATGGGTGTTATGTTTGTCATAAGAGCAGGGTCATTACACATGTGCCTGCTTGCCCCAGTGTCTATGATCCAGGCCCCATCATCAACTCCATCTATCAAGGTGAATGCAAAGTATGAACTTCCAATATGAAGTGATTCTTTGTTTCTTCCCTTTGATCCATCTGAGTGAGCTTTAGTTTCTCCTTTCTCTTCAAGGATTCTGGCAACCTCCCTTTTCACTAATGCAGATATATCTGTAGACTCAGGGTCTCTTCTTGAAGCAAATTTGTTTTCAGGTTCAATAGCTTGGTTGGAATCCACTGCATGAGCATGATTCCTCTGTTCCTTTGGAGTGTAGTACCAGTCTGGGTACCCCTTCAACTTGAAACATTCTGTGATAACATGTCCAGGTAAGTTACAGTGCTCACACATTAGCTTGCTCCTTTCTTCCTTTGTCATTCTGCCATTGCCTCTACCCCTACCAGACATGAAACCACCTCTTCCTCTTGCTCCTCTATCAGAATTATGTGACTTGGTGTACATGGCACTGCTAGCACCTGTATCAGTAGAGGATGTACCTACATTCCTCTGTTTTTCAACCCTCAGTATCATTGAGTATGCCTTATCAACGCTGGGCAATGGATCCAAGAGCAAGATTTGACCTCTAATGGGGTCATAAGAATCATTTAGCCCCATTAAAAACTGGATGAGCTTAGCTGACATATCTGCTTCTTCCCATTTGTTTGCTGCTCCACATGAACAGATAGGCAAAGCTCTCAACAAAGAAAGCTCATTCCACAATTTATGCAGACTATAATAATATACAGTCAAAGACTGGTTTCCTTGGGATAGGTTACAGATTTCTTTCTGTATATGAAACAGCTGTGGCCCATTGCTGTCTCCATATCTGCTAGCGACCGTTTCCCAGAGACTTTTAGCCGTTTTAGCGTAGAGAAAAGTCTCAGAAATCTCTTTGGAGAGTGAGTTGAGCAGCCATGCTCTTACCATTCCATCAACCCTTTCCCACTGCTCCTTTAATTTTGCATCTGTAGGAATCTCAATGTTTCCATTTATGAAACCCAACTTGTTCTTGGCCAGGAGTGCTATTTGAATGGATGTACTCCATGGTAGGTAGTTGTTACCAGTTAGTTTGGTGGAAACCAAACTCATTCCCGGATGGTCAGATCCATGGAGACTCAAGGGATCGTGCTCAGAGGAGCTTGAACCAGATCCTGTCTCCGTGCTCATCAGTGCTGTTTCTGTCGTTCTTGTTGTGAGATGCGGCCAATGTTCTGTATTCAGGTTCCACGAGTTGTCACCGGAGTTCATTCTTCAGTTTGTGGCTCTGGTACCATGAAGAAACCAGCAGTCTTTTAGCTCAAGAGATCTCATGTTTGAGATCATGGACAATGTATATAAGATGGAATATTTGTTTGTAGTTTTCAGTAGATGAGATGATAACAAGAACAAAATGAACAGCAATATGATACGCATAGCAACATTGTCACTTTCATTGCTTAAGAAGTGATGATACAACATACAGAACTAATACATCACACACATAACATATTGAGAGTTCATCTCATCCTATGCAAGCTAAAATCAAAAGAAAACAAAGACAATTAATGCTTGCTAAATATAGCTAGTCTATGCATGCAGCTTTCCTAATATAGATTTAGCTATATTACTCAAAGTGGTAATACGCTAAAAGATGATTTGACCATGCAATCAAAAGACACAATGCATTAATTAGTGTAATGTATGTGTTTATCCCTTAGACAAAACACTAATCCAACAATATATACTATTAGACAAAAAAAACAAATTGAAAATCGTGCGCGAATCAGGTCAACAGCAACGAATCGCGCACGGATCTCAATGTAAGCTGATGTACAATAAGTCTATGGTACATCATATACACACAAGTGTTACTCTTATATAAAATAAAAGGAAAAAAATAGAGAGAGGTTGCTGTTTACCTGCAAGTTTGGGGCATTTCTTCAGGATTCGGAGGATCCGGAGCCATAACCATGTAAAGCGTATCTCTCCAGTTTGCACTGCTTACTTGATGTAAATCGAAATTGCTATTGTACAACACCTTCTTCGTGAAATCTCGCGAGTAATACTGTTTCTTCATCTCCGTATCAAGCTCGTGGAACTTCTTCACACCTTCAACAACTTCATCCATCAGATTCATCGAAATTCCATGATTTACGATCTGAAAAAATCCCCAATTTTCGCACGCATCTTTAACTTGATCGATGATTTTACAACGCGCAGCAGCATCCTTGTTAAGACATTCTAAGTTAATTGAAGGAATACTAAACTCGGATCTGTGGGAGATCGACTGATTCTCAAGTATGAATTGTTCATTGATGAATATTCGAGGAAGCTTTTCGACTCCAGCTTCTAGTAGCCCCCTCACACCAGCTTTTGTATCGTCGAATTCTTGCAACTCCTTTTCTCTATCATATTCAGAGCCATTCTCTGTAAGCACCATTTTTGGTTTTACTATGGAAGTTTTAGATAGAGAAGAAGAATTTGAAATACTCATGCGTTGGTTTCGTTTAAATAAAGAGAGAAATGAATAAATAAGTGAAACCTGCTGCCACAAATTATTCTTTATACGCCACGGGTGTGTTTACTTAGCGCCTAGAGCGTGTTTGACTAAACTTGTTTTAAACATTTTATAAGCTTTAATATTTTATAAGTTGTTTCAAAAGCACATAAAATGTAATTTTTAAGGTGCTTATAAGTTAACCAAGTGTTTGAATAACAGAGCTTATAAACGTGCAATTGAATATAGTGATTTAGCTATAAATTTGGAGTCTAATTCAAAAGTTAATATCAAACACACATTTTGATTAATGTGTGAAATGTATGTAATGTGTGTAGTCTGTGAAGTGTGTGTAGTGTCTGAAATGTATGTAGTGTGTAGTATGTGTGTAGTGTGTAGTATGTGTAAGTGTGTGAATTATGTGTGAAATTTGAATGTATTAATTAAGATTTTAAAAAATGATTGGGTATAGCAACTTTTTTTTTTTTTTTTTGGTTTTATAAGTTCTTAGAGCTTATTTTTGTGTCTTATAAGCTCCTAAACATTTTTTTTTTTTTTTTGCCAAACGCTTTGCAAGAACTTATAAGCTCAGCCAAACACCTTCTTAGTCCATTCTATTGATGATTGAGTCAGTCGGGCTGTGTTTTTTTAGGGTTGCTAGCAATATATTTACACACATCACATCACCCTTTTTTTTAACTTTTACACTATAACAAAACCCCAACTTACAAAACCAAATATCTATTTATTTAACTCAACGTTCTTTTTCCACTTTATTTTCTCCGGTCTACAGTATTCAAGTCCCCCCAACCTTAAGTAAACACAACCCACGTTTCATTGGTATATGATACAACTTATATAAAATTGATTTTTCAACATTTTCACATATTTTTCCTAATTTACGAACATACTTATATATTCAGTGTTTGTGGGACCAGATAGGTGATCGAATCGGACAAGCCACCGATTCAAGGTTCGACCGGTTCAACCACTAGTTCAACTGGTCAGGCAACTTGTTGACTTTTAAATTTCGATAGTTACTTATGTGTAATATAATCTAATTTGATATTAGAATTTAACTTGTAAAGAAAAGTTCAACATATATCAATATCAATTAATCCAATATACTTGTAACTCTAATTTTTTAATAATATTTAAGTGCCAAATTTAAAATTAAATGGAAAAAATAAGGGTAAACTGAAGATAAAGGTGAAAACCCCGTTTTTATACTTAATACATGTCCAAAAACAACTTTATAAAAAAAAATGAATATAATGCCGGTTCAACTGGTCCGATGGTTCAGCGGTCGAACCGATTTTCAACGGTTTAGTGGCACTTTCGATTATTTAATGCCATCGGACCGGTTTTAGGCCGGGTTCCCGGTTTGTCCGGTCCGAAAAACCATGTATATATTTAAAGGGTCGTTTCGTATGAGGAGTGGGGTAGGCAATGGGAGTAAAAAAGACTTCATTCATATTTCTTATGTTTGATATACATAAATAAGTCAAGAATTACCTTAATTTTATTAACAATTCTCCCACATCATTTTATAGTATTATGGACCCTGCATTCATACTCATAATATCGTTAAGTTATCTTGTGGGTTGTTTATTACCAATAAGAAGGGAATGAGGCGGGTTTGGCTTTTTTAAAGATCCATCCCGCTTAGAAATAATTAGATTCGTAATTTATTTCGTTCCGTTTTCTCAAAAAAGTCGACCCCACACTACTTCGCTTCACTAACCCGACGAGTTTACCTGTTCCGTCATGTTGTTTTAGTTTGTTTTTTCCAATAAATACAATATTGTTGTTACTATTTTTTATATAATGATTCCAATAATCAAAATATAATACTTAATATACATTATTAAATAAAAAAAATTATTTATCAAAATAACTAAATAACTTCTCAAATTAAATAAAAAACAATAAAATTTTGAATACATTGGTAGTATCATATATTACTATAATAAATTTAAAATATATAATATTTTAATATATTATTTTGAATATATTGGTTGTAAAAAATAATATATATTATTATAATAAATTTTAAATATATTATGAGCGGGTTAGGGGCTAGTTTAGCAACCACTACACAATTCAAACCGGCAGTACCCGTTTAATCGGGTTTGAACCTGCATATAACTTGTTTGACCGAATTTTTAGTCGCCACATATGAAACGGGTTTAAACCCGATTCAATGTCATCCCTAGTTTTCAGAGTACGGGCAAAAAGTTAAAGAGGTTTGGTTATATTTTCAATTCCGATTTCAGTTTTTAGCATTATTTTTTAGTTTTTATTTGATATGATTAGATGAATGTGATTTGATTTTAAATGGATATGATATATTTATGAATATTATGGTTAATGATAATTTTTTGTTAAGATAAAAGTAAAATGGTGGGATCATTACTATGTTGATTAAAATTTATTTTATTATATTAGATGAATTGATAATTACGAGTCCCATCAATGATTGTGATTAAAATATATTGTATTAAATGAATTAGTAGTGATTTGATATAACTTAAAATATGTCATTTAGATGTAATTATTGATTTGAAAAATATATATAAGTAAAAATTATAAAAACAAACATAATTTAGATGTTTAGAATTAGTGGTGGGAAAAATATCGAAACGCTAAAATTACCAAAAATACTATCGAAAATTTACGATATGGTAACGGTATGATAATCGAAAAAATTTGTTATTTCGGTATATATCGGTAATTTTCGGTATTTTTTTGTAATTCTGCATTTCGGTATACCGAATTTCAAACAGTATACCAAAATTTTGGTACAACAAAATCAACGGTATGGATCAATATATACCTATAAGGATATAAATTTCGGTACGGTATCAATAAATATCGAATTTTTGATATATCGAAATTTTCTATACGACAACGATATAAATTTTCGATGTACCAAAAATTTCATTACGATAACGATATGAATAATTTGGTACGATATACCAAGCCACCCCGTTTATAGTAGTAAAAGGTTGGAAAAGTCATCTAGTTGAAAATGAGGCATGACGATTTTTGTAGGGGAAGTTTGTTTTCGGATTTTAAAATACTTAATTTTTGTTTGTTTTGAAATTTAAATTCAAATTTCTCAATTCAATATAATTTTTTCCTATAAAATCTACCTATATTATTACATCACTATGTACAATATAATATTACATCCACTAATCTTTTTCATCATTGATTTAATATATACAATACAATCATCCTCAATACAATCTCAACGCAAACATACATTTTTACTATTCACCTTAATTTCTAAGTTCTAGAATTTTATACAAGAATTTTCTTCGACCCTCTTAAACTTAAACCAAACACCCTCTTAATGTTTAAAAAATCGTTGTACTAATAAACGTGATGTACTAATAGATTATTAAAATCGTTGTACTAATAAACGTGATGTACTAATAGATTATTAGATGTCCCAGACGTAAGCGATGACGCACTAGTTTATAACAAATAATAATAACACTCCCTCCGTCTCACATAAATTTGCACACTTTCTTTTTTCGTCCGTCCCACTTAATTTTGCACATCCATAAAAAAGAAAATTTTTCTCACAATCTTCATCCTCAATCTACACATTTGATAAAGTCAACTTAAAAGCAAAAACAGTTTTTCTTAGCATCCGTGTCCGGTCAACCCCGCAAAATTAAGTGGGATGGAGGGAGTATTCTTTTTCTCCTTTTGTTTTGTTTATATATAAAGTGAGTTTTGAGTGCACCCAATGCACAATAGTGTTTATTATACACCAAATTAACCTACTTGGTAAAAAAGAAAAAAAATCGAAATAATGGAAAAAGTTAAAATTCGCGCACTCTCTCTCCTTCAAAATTCACTCAAATCAAAAGAGTTTTTTCGACAGTTTACAGTATAGTTTGTTCAGCCTAATGATATAGTTTATTACGCCTAACAATATAATATTATAAATATAGTTTATTTTGACAGTTTACAGTATAGTTTAGCAAATACAGTATAGTTTGTTCAGCCTAATAGTATAGTTTACTATGCCTAACAGTATAATATTATAACTAGAGTTACAATATAATTTTTTTTTTTGTGAATAAACAGTTCTATTGTAAATTTATTTTTCCAGCTTATAGTATAACTACTGTTCCATTATAGTATATATTAGCTTGCTTAAAAGTATAAGTCTATTTAATAATACACTATTTACAATTTAGACTATATCTATTAATTCTTTGTATGATACTCTAGATATTTTTTCAGAATATAATATATTTATTGTTTGTTTATAGTATATATTATGTTACCTAATAATATATATTTATTAGTTATAGTATAACTTTTTCCTATAATTATTTTCCTATGTAACAATATATTTAGTCTCAGTAGTAGCAGCTTCCAAACCAACAAAATAACAATGATACAATATAGCTCAACTTTTTGTTGACAAACCAAACTGTTAAAATTATACTATACTGAAATTTAAAATTGATGCACACAAGTTTTTGTCATATATCCACGTTTTTCATCTGATTACCTAGGAGATGTTTATTATAGGATTTGTAAGGAGAAAGAAAACGAATTTTGAAATCCATGATTTGAATATTCTATTTCGTTTTCGTAAGGAGATATTATATGACCGATCTAGGATTTTTTTCCGGAGTAAGAGGACAGACTTTGGAGAAGTAGTGAGAGGTGGCCTCTTATCAGCGCCGGACCTCCCAATAATCGGGAGAGTCCGTCGACTCGGGTTCAAAAAATTAAAGAAATTTAGGGGCCTAAATTTCATATATATTCATATAGGATATGCATAGTGTCCCAATAGACTGCATGCCAGCCTTGTTTTTGCGGCCCAGATTCGATTTCTGTTGTTGTTTATCATTTTATATTTATTTCCTCGAGTCAGCACGTGTTGTGTGTTATTCAAATTAAGGGAATATTTGGATTGCGTGAGCAAAATCGAACCGAAATCGAAAAACTGATCCGAGTCGAATGATTTGGTTCGGTTCGATTTTATATATATACAATCGGTTCGGTTTCAAATATTATAACCGATTTATAATTCAGTTCGGTTCGGTATTAACAAAAAATAATTCGATTGGTCGAACCGAACCGAATTAATCATATTTAATTATATGTTTTCAATTATATATATATTGTATACTATTTTTCTTGACTGAATTAATATACATTAGTAATTTCCACATTTAACATGCATGAAAATTAAAATTTATCCCTATGTTTTGATTTCTTCTTTAATTTGGCCTTTTAATAGAAGAAAATGTAACGAAAATCGAGATTTGTTGCATAAAAAAATAAAAATGTAAAAACTTTAAAACCTAAACTGATAACCGAACCGAACCAAACAAAAAAATTCCGGTTCGGTTCGAAAAAATATAGAAAAAATTGGTTTCGGTTCTTGTCGGTTCGGTTCAGTGAGTGCTCACCCCTAGATTGCGTTGTAGTAGAATATGTACCGTTCGTCGGTGCACATTCACGATTGGTCCATCCATAAAGGTATTTTTGTTTTTGGTCTAGTAAGGTAGGATGTGCGCTGTAGATGTCACATCAATAGGCTTTAGGTGATGTAAGTAAATAATTAGTTGATTGGGTAATGATAAAAAGGTTTATTGAAAATTGTAAAAAATATATTGAGAATTGTAAAAGGTGATGTAAAATATTAGGTAATGATAAAAAAGTGAATTGGGAATTGTAAAAGATAATGTAGATAATAGGAGGTGGACGGGGAGGAATGAACAATACAAATGACCGATACATAAAATGAAATACAAACGAATCGGGTCATTCTCAATCCGGATTGTACAAAATAGCATTATAAAAAAAATAGTTTGACAATTGATTAAAGTTACTTCCATAGAGAAGAAGTGCAGAATTAAACTACAATATGGCCCTGGGTACATTAGAACATATTGTCACAGTACTCAAACCATGGGAAAAAACAGAACATTCATCAATCAGCTCGACTCGTGTTGAGCTCGAAGTGGGATAGTAAAGGCGTTTCATCGAGCCCTCTGGTGTATCGATATTTATTAATCTCTTCTCCTGTGGTTTCCCTATAAATCGGTGGGTTGTCTTCAGATAGTAACTCTTTAATGGGACCATACAATTTGGAGTTACTGGATTGTTGGATATGCATTCTGAAGAAGAATGCAATTGAAATTCTTGGACCAACATTATTTGCCAGTACTCTGTGGTACACACTTTTGAACTTAGTATTTGTAATGAGCTGCAATGAATCAAGAACATGAGTAACAAGAAATTAGGATAGAATCAAAGATTATGAAAATTATTAGAGAATATATACGGGATCTTCGGTGCCTGCATTCTATTCGATGTGCAATACGTGGGCGAAAAAGATAGAAAAAATCATTATTGTGGTCCATTTGTCGCACGTTCCACGAATTGCAAGTAAAATTTTCTGTCTTCACAAGAGTTTGGAAAGATATTGGCAACTTTGATTCTCAATTTTGAGGACCCGGATCCTCTATCATTGAGGCATGTGTATTTTAGTGGAGCTTTCTCACATTATTTCTTTATAATATGGTTATTCAAATTCTCTTTCTACAAATTTATCCACACTGTAGAGAGAGAAGGTGAGAGAACTCTACCGAAATGTACAACCTCAACTACAGAGGATCTGGGTTCCAATTTTGATCCTAAATTATGACAACATACGAAAAATAATTAACTTTATGTGATGTGGAATATAGTTCGACCTATGGTGGACTTCTGCAGTCGGGTTCGGTCACTGACCCTATCTTGGAGAATTTTTTGGACATCCTCGGATACTTGGGTTAATAGGGTTGGGGTTTTCTGAATATATGTTAGGTTGGATTTTTGGTACATGTCGAATTTCTTGTAATCGAATATAAGGGTTGATTTATTTATCTATGACTTCGTAAAGAACATGAATTTGTCTACTAATGCAAACTTCGTGTTTTTCATTCTCACGCCACACAAGCTTTGTTTTTCTCTGTCAATATCGCATGATTTTAGTACAAATCCTGATTGGAGTGAGATGGATGGAAATTGAACTCGATAAATTAACTGAGTTATAAACTACTTTACCAACTAGCTACAATCAATTCCCGACTTTCTACCATTTTACGATAAAAGGTTAAGGGTCGATCCTTTCTTTTCCTAAATTTAATTATTTTAAAAATGGCTACACCTAAAGCAACATCTTTTACATAAACAAAAATAATTTTCTAGGGTTAATCAAACAAAATTCACACACCAACTTAATTTGTGTGAGTTTTAACGACATGAACTTGAACTTTAAAAGGTAACAAAAAAAATTATCAACTTTCGATTTTATCTTTTTCAATCACAATATTGATGGACATATAACTACGTTGTCACCACGATATGCTGTAATGAGTTCTATCTATATTCACCGTCTAATTTATCATATATTATTATAATTGTAATGAATGGATAATTGAAGTCACTGTAGAGGCGGATCCCGGATTTATAAATGGGGTGAGACATTAAAAATTTATCAGCATTCGATGAAGTTGCGACTTAAAAGTGGTGGGCTTAGTTAAAAATTAGAGTACTAAATAATAAAAATTATACATTTAAAATTAAGGTTCCACAAATTTTGTACTGAGATGGAGCCCGATACGGGCCGCCGTAGCTACGCAACTTTTACTATCAATTCACAGTTGTGGCGACGACAACAAATTGTAAATTATATGATGGATGATATAGTATGATCTTGTAAAGGCGAATCTAATGATGGTGCTGACAACGTAAATAGATATCAAGAAACACAAATCATGTTGTAATTGAAAAAAATATATAAAAAATTACTTGCCTGAATCAGGTCTCCAATGTTGACTACAAGAGCTCCAGCAGATGGCCCCACATTAACCCACTGATTTTGGTGCAAAACTTGAAGCCCACCAATTTGGTCTTGCAGAAGTAAAGTGAGGAATTCACTGTCAGTGTGACTGGCCAGGCCCAATGTCATGTCTGGTTCTGGACAAGCTGGGTAGTAATGGGCCGTCGCAAATAGGCCTTCCGTACAGCCCATTTCCTTTAAATGATTTGGGCCCAGCCCAAGAGCTTCTGACATCAATTCCAATAGAATGGTTCCTAGATTTTTTACTTGCTTAGAGTATTCCAACATCGTCTCTCTGTAAAATAATTTAATAATATTTGTAAAATAGAATAAGTCACAAAATTAGAAGACAAAAACAACCGTCACACGATATTACGGAAGAAAAGTATCATTTTTTCAGTAAAAGTATCACATATATTTGTAATAGTATCCTTTTTTTTAATAAAAAAAAGTATCACTTTTTTGTAGCAAAAATATTATTTTTATCCTAAAATTATCAATTTTATTTGTAAAAATATCATATTTTTCTATAAAAATATATTCTATCACACATGACTACTCCAGTGTATACCAAATTAATAACTGTGACAATAATATTTTATTTATATTTTATGATAAAAATTTACCTTATTATACCTAAAAAAATCAAAAATATTAGAATTTCAAATTAAAACTAAATATTTCTAATACATTGTACATAACCACTACTAATAAAATTCGAGTTATAGCCTTCCCGATATGCATTTTACAACCTATGATCCTTATAAATTATAAGGCTGAAAATTAAATCAGGTTATTTTATACTTAATTTCAATTCAAAATCGTTTGCTCAAAGTATATTTAAAATGTGTTTGATTAGAAATATCAAACAAGCTTAAGTATATTTTTGTATTTGAGCTCGACTCCTGTGATTTGATTAAAGCTCGTTCATGTTTGATGGAATTAATAACTAAACAAGAAATGAAAGCTCAATAATATTTCAAATAATTCTGAACGACAATACGTCGGGTCAACTCGATCCTGTAACTTTAACAGCAGAGAGGGAAGGTAGAGAGAGAGTGTAATTTACCTGCAAGTTGGGGGCAATGCTTCAGGATTCCGAGGATTTGGATCCATGTTGAAATAAAGAGTATCTCTCCAGTTCGTACTGCTTGCTTTATGTAGATCATAATTGCTATTGTACAGCACCTTCTTCGTGAAATCTCGCGAGTAATACTGTTTCTTCATCTCCGAATCAAGCTCGTGGAATTTCCTCACACCTTCAACAACTTCATCCATCAGATTCACCGAAATTCCATGATTTACGATCTGGAAAAATCCCCAATTTTCACAAGCATCTCTAACTTGATCGATGATTTTACAACGCGCAGCAGCATCATTGTTCAGAGATTCCAAGTCAATCGAAGGAATACTGAAATCAGATCTGTGAGAGATCAACTGATTCTCAAGTATGAATTGTTCGTTGATGAACATACGAGGAAGCTTTTCGAGGCCAGCTTCTAGAAGCCCCTTCACACCAGCTTTTGTATCGTCGAATTCTCGCAACTCCTTTTCTCTATCATATTCAGAGCTGTTCTGTGTAAGCACCATTTTTGTTTGTTTGACTATGGAGATTTCAGATGGAGAAGAAGAATTGGAAATATTAACATTGAGGTGATAAGATTAAAAGAGTGTTTGGGCAAGTTTTAAGCTCACATAATATGTTGCATGCTCTTAAAATACCACATACTGCAAACATACTCACATACACTGATACACAATTTCACACATACTGCACACACTTCTTTCACATACACTGAACACACTTTATACACACCACACACTGCATACATTAATTACAATGAGTATTTCAGAGTTTAATTATTTATTGTATTGTTCATCACGATATTTAAAAAGTAAGTGTATTTTTTTTAGTATTAAAATTATGTGTTAAGTCGTCCATACGAAGGACGACTGTGAAATAGAGAGAATAGAAAAGAAAAACAAAAAAAAGTCAATGCAGTGGATCTGTTATATAGTTTGGATGCATTAATCTAGACAGAATATTTATTTATTCAATTCATGCTCGGACTGTCCTATAGAAAGCTATGCACATGAAGGCACAATTGAATCTCACTACATTAATATTTTTGAAGGTATCTGTCACAAATATGTGACAATAATAAATATCATCTGATCTCAATTAATGATGATTTGTGGTTTTTCTTTGCTTTCAACGTAAACAATCGATATGTATACCTTCATGTTGATACTAAAGAAATTGAGCAAACTAATGTTTGCCCCGATGTTCTCCTAACCAACGACTACTATCAATATGCTGAATTTTTATGTGGTGACACTATCAGTAGTTTAACAGTCATGTCGGAAGGCCTAGTCGGTAGTGGACTTACAAATTTGTTGTGGGAGCTTTGATGAACAATGATCAGAATGTTCTCCTAGAAGGGACGAACACTTACCCGAGAGATCCAGTAAATGATAAATTTGATGTCAATGAACTTGAAAATTCAGACCCCAAAGAGAGAGGGTCAAGTAGTGATTAAGTAATTAGATGTTTTTGGATTAAAAAAATTGAATAGTTGCCAGTTAAAAGGCAAGTTTAGTTAATTATAAAAAAATTGTCACCATCGTTATAGATGACTTTAACTCATATAAAAAAATGTGAAAAATATGAGGTGTCGCCTCTTTAGTAGGAGACTCTATTTATTGAAAAATAACAATAAATTTGAGTCGCCTACGTAAGTGGCGACATATCGTATGTTGAGTCTGGAACGACTTTGCTTATTTTTTAAGATTCCTCAAATCATACCATAAATTAATAAAAATAAATGAATAGTATCATATAGAGTCGAACTTCCCACAATAAGGCCATAGTTACATCTGCACCTATTGCACAATACTCAAAACCATTGGAAGAACAAAACATTCATCAATCAGCTCGACTCGTGTTCAGCTCGAAGTGCGACAGCAAAGGCGTCCCATCGAGCCCTCTGGTATATCGATGTTTAACAATCTCTTCTCCCATGACTTCCCTATAAATAGGTGGGTTATCTTTAGATAACAACTCCTTAATGGGGCCATACAATTTGGAGCTACTAGACTGTTCGATATGCATTCTGAAGAAGAATGCAATTGAAATTCTTGGACCAACATTATTTGCTAGTACTCTGTGGTATACACTTTTGAACTTAGCATTGGTAATAAGCTGCAATGTATCAAGAACATTAGTAACAAGAAATTAGGATAGATTAAGATAAGAACTTTTGTGTGACGATTTTACGGATCGTATTTCATGTGGCAAGTCTATTCATAACTAAGTTAATGACCCAAAGCCCATATTCAAGTTATGAACAATAAAATTCATTTCTGCCACACGGAATAAGATCCGTGTAGCTGACACACAAGACTTACTCTTTGTGAAGTTATCAATACTGTTTCAGTAGTGGTTCTGAATTTGTAATTGGATAAGATATTTCGATACTGTAGCATTTGGTGTTCAGTTTTGGAATATACATACGAGCTTAATATATTGATTAAATATCATGTAAATCTTTTCAGATCAGTCATGTGTAGTCTATTACTCTCTCCCTTTCAAAATAAGTGATGTTATAGAAAGAAACGAAATAATTAAGAAATAAATATATTACCAAATTTACCCCCTAGATTTCTGGTGATAAGATTTGATGAAATCAAATATGAGTGACATGTTGAAAAATAAAAGACATTTTAGAATTGACGGATTGAATCATCTATTCCAATTTGTATTTCATCTAGTATTCCATTATATCTACTACACGCCATGTGTTAATTAGTGATGTTATCATATACACGTGGCATGTAGTGGTTGTTTTGAAATACAAGATGGAACATGAATTAAAGTAGAAGATCTCTTTTGGAATACGAACAAAGAATAGCTAAAAACACCAATTATTTTAGAAAATCATTAAGAAACTAAAACATTATTTATTTTAAAACGGATGAAGTATAATATTTAAACCTTTTATTTAAAAAAGAAAAGAAATTACGAAAAAATCAATCTATCCATTTCGGCCTTATCAAAACCAAAAAGTTAGACCGAAACAAAATGATTGTAAAAGTGTTCTATTTTCATGATCGGAATAAAATGTTCGGAATGGTATTTTGTCTGACAGTATAAAACTTGCCTGCATAAGGTCTCCAATGTTGACTACAAGAGCTCCAGGAGATGGGCCCACATCGACCCACTGATTTTGGTGCAAAACTTGAAGCCCACCAATTTGGTCTTGCAGAAGTAGAGTGAGAAATCCACTATCAGTGTGACTGGTCAGGCCCAAAGTCATGTCTGGTTCTGGACAAGCTGGGTAGTAATGGGCCGTCAAATATAGGCCCTCCGCACAATCCATTTCCTCCAAATGATTTGGGCTTAGCCCAAGGGCTTCTGACATCAGCCCAAATAGAACAATTCCTAGTTTCTTTGCTTGCTTCGAGTATTCCATCATCGTCTCTCTGTATACCCAAAATCCAATACTCTGGGAATCAATCCAAGAACATGAAATAATAAATTTAGAAAGAATGAAGAAAACTGAATCTACGGAACACAAGATTTACGTAGTTCGATCTTGCGATCTACGTTCACTGAGCAGAATGAAAATCTTCTTCACTAGAATCGAAAACAGTACACAATTGCATCAACAATGCAATTGAAATTACAAGAACACCAACTCAAACTTGAGCTAAACCTAACTCAATTTCTCTCGAGTTTCCCGATCTAGAATTCACTCTTTCTCTCTCTATCTTGATGAAATAAGTATTCTAGAATGACCTCACAATGTGTGCTCTCAATTGGAGAAAACTACAATATAAATTGATGAAAAGAAATCAGCTGAAAAACTGCCGCGCGTGAGAAAGACAACGGTTTCTTCCAGAACCGTAGCATGTGACAGTTATAACAGAATTTTAACAGATTCTTAAAAGCTTCTTTTTCCAGCTTCAAAACTGCATTTTCCACTTCCAGTTCAGTTTTCAATTGCTTCTGAGTGTTGCTAAGTCACCAAACATTACACTATTGTAACTTTATAATAAAAATTCCACCTATCACTACGGATATAATCAAATTAAGTCGTTCGGAAGTTATTTGGGATTCGGTTTAATAAAAGTTCAATCAAGTTATTTTAGTTAAGACACGGTGAAATTGACAAATCAAATATTAATAATATTTAATTTGTTAGCTCTAAACTTAATTCATCAATGGGTTTGTGAGCAGGTTCATAAAATTATATTTTTCAATTTTTTTATTTTATGTTTTCTTAATTATAGTATAGAATTATATAATTAGAATTACTTATTAGTATTAAATTAAACAGAGTTAGTAAGTGTATAATAATTTTAAGAATTTTTATGTTAGTTTTAATTTACTTATTATGATGAATAATATATTTATATTATTGAATTTGTCTATGTTAAATTAGGCTCAAGAAAGTTTATGAACTATAGTGTATTTCATAAGTTAAGCTCGAATTCGGTTAGATAGTTCTCGAATCAAACTCAAAATCTTATATATTTGTTTCAGCTCGATTTGATTACATTTTTGTACCCGAACCCTCAATTCCTACCCAGTAGAGGCAGCAACTCAACTCGTCAAATTCGAACTCACCACGTTAACATTATATGTCAAGTTGGACTGACTTAAAATTCTATCAAAGATAAAATTAAAGAGCCTAAGTTCTCTTAAAATATACTATGATTTTTTTTGTCCATGGCCCATCAAATTAACTTGTTAGGCTCGATCATATTTATAGCCAAGATTTATATGTCCTAACCTAACTAAAATATTAATCGACCTAGGTCGGTCCATCGATCCTAGCCGATATTACTCCCTATATCCTACTTTGTACTCAGAAAAACATTTATACAGCACAACTTAACATCAGAGGTCCCATCAGATCATCTATTAAATTTGGTGTTACATTTTCTGTTTCACCACATTCACAAACCAACACGTATATGAATTAAGTGTAACATAAGATGAAACACCTACCGTAACATAAAATCTGGGTTGAAGAGAGGGAGTGTTGTTACCTACAAGTTGGGGGCAGTTCTTCAGGATTCGGAGGATTTGGAGCCATAATCAAATAAAGTGTATCTCTCCAGTTTGCACTGCTTGCTTTATGTAAATCAAAATTGCTATTGTACACCACCTTCTTCGTGAAATCTCGCGAGTAATACTGTTTCTTCATCTCCGAATCAAGCTCGTGGAATTTCCTCACACCTTCAACAACTTCATCCATCAGATTAATCGAAATTCCATGATTTACGATCTGGAAAAATCCCCAATTCTCGCAAGCATCTTTAACTTGATCGATGATTTTACAACGCGCAGCAGCATCATTGTTCAGACATTCCAAGTCAATTGAAGGAATACTAAACTCAGATCTGGCGGAGATTAGCTGATTTTCAAGTATGTATTGTTGGTTGATGAAGATTCGAGGAAGCTTTTCGAGGCCAGCTTCTAGAAGCCCCTTCACGCCTGCTTTTGTATCGTCGAATTCTCGCAACTCCTTTTCTCTATCATATTCAGAGCTGTTCTGTGTAAGTACCATTTGTTTGTTTGAATATGGAGATTTCAGATGGAGAAGAAAGAGTCGGAAATATCAGGATTGAGGTGATAAGATGAAGAAATGGAAATATGAGATGATGAGATCAGGCTGTCGAGGTAGAGATAAAATCCTCTATTTCATTTTGTATTCTAAAACAATTACTACACAGCACGTATATATAATAACATCACTAACTAACACATAACGTGTAATGATTATTTTACAATACAAGATGAAACACGAATTAAAATAAAGGATCGAATCCGATCTAAGTAAGCTTTTAACCTCGTAAATTGTGTTTGATAAAACAAGATATAAAAATAAGGTGGCAAAGCATTTAGAGAGTGATGTTTGGTTGGGTGACTGGGGTTATGGTTGGAGTGTGAAATTTAATTATTAATTGTAAAATGTGATGTGATATGGGTAAGAGGTAGTTATTAATGTTTGGGAGAATAATTAAAGTAATTTTTTTATTTGTGATTGATGTCCCTCCACCAAACCCTAATATTGTGGCTTGACGAAACCAGCCCACACAAACATGAGACGAGGTTGGCCAAACTGATGAGAGGTTGGGCCAACCCCAACCAAACATGCCCTTAAATTTCACATAACACACAATTAAAGACATTTCACACTTGCTACACATTACTTTCACACACTTCTTTAACGTGCATTACGCACACTTCACATGCACCATACATACTACACATTTATAGATAAATCACTTATTTGAATTGTAAACTTATACACCGTTTATCTAACTATTTTACTTATTTATAAGCTCTTAAAAAATTATATTTTATAAGTTCTCGAAACAACTTATAAGATTCTAATCATAAGTTAGTTTGAAATAAATTTAAGCAAAAAACACCTACTAAGACAAACGGGGCACATGCCTGTCTACTAAAGGAAAAATTAAAAAAATCTCAGTGCAGTGGATCTGTTACTCCCTCCGTCCCGGCTTAAGTTTCCTACTTTGACCGGGCACGGAGGTTAAGAAAAAACAAATTTTGTGGAATCTTTGACTTTTTTAAAGGTGGAGATTGAGGGTGAAGATTTTAAGGGTGGAGATTGTGAGAGAAGTTTGTCATTTATGAGTTGGAAAGTTAAGTTGGGACAAACCAAAAAGGAAAGTAGGAAAGTTAGAGTGGGACAGAGGTAGTATATAGTTTGGATGCATCAATCCAGAACATAATATTTTATTTATTCAATTCATGCTCGGACTGTCCTTAAGAAAGCTGTGCACGTGAACTAGGGAACTATTTCTATGCTATCCAGCAGTAGAGTAGTGTCCGACTTAGTGATCTAATTATACACTTAAAAAATAAATTAAAATTGATTGTGAATCATTATTTGATCTTCATTCACTTTTTGATGGATGATTGAATCAGTCAGTCGGATACTACCTGATCGAATAACCGAATAACGTATAATTTCTCCAATTGGGGATCAGATCCTCTGCAGTTTGGGCTGATGAAGTTTGGTGAATTTCGGAAGATCTAGGTCGTGCATTCCAATCCACAACTATGGACGTGCCAACTCATCTATCTATAAGACTATAGCCCAATCTAACATACTAAAATAACATCAGTTTTTCACCGTTCAGTCCACAAAATGCATAAATTGGATGAAATTTGTCTCTCTAATTCCCTCCTCCAGCAATGCAATATATAAAGAACTTAATTTTCAAGATTTAAGAAAGATGAGAACACACCACTTTCAGGTTTTCTCCCTTGAAACCTAAAAAAGTAACTTCAAATCCATGTTCTAAACGATGCTTTACATTTCATTATGCTAGATAAGTGTTTCGTCACAAACATAGCCAATATAATGAACACGTTGAGCACTAGTCGGATATAAAATTGGAGCCTAGCATCCGATTAGGCTAATAGTGCGATGTTAAGTGAGGCCTAGACACGATTAGGTACAATCCCGAAAAAATGACATAGGAAAACCCAGCACCAAGGCAGAGCCGTGAGGTCTATACGGTTAAATATGATGAAATTGGGAAAAAAAAGGTGGAGGATGCTAATTCTAGCCTAGCGTTTTAGTATAAATTACTGTATAAGACTCCCCCGTCCCGCTCAGCTTTCCACACTTTTCTTTTCGATCCGTTCCATTCAATTGTGCACATCCTTGAACTCCCTCCGTCCAATTCATTTATGTCAAACAATTCAGGCTTTAACAGTTCATATAACATACTCCCTCCGTCCCGAAATAATTTGCCCACTTTGAAATCTCCATCTTTGGAAAAGTCAACTAAAAAGCAAAAAACAACTCTAATTCCACGTGTCGGAAGGCCTGTGCAAATTATCTCGGGTCGGAGGAAGTATTTCATAGATTATTATTAGGTGGATTAAAATAAATAAAAAACATAAAACAGTCTCACAGAACCTAAAGAACATAAAAATGTGACAAGACAACAAACTAAGATTTTTCAAATTATTTAGTACAAAAAAAATAGTGCAAAATTGCAGGCACCAAAGAGATCTAAAACAAGGTTAAATCATTAGGCCAATAATTAATATCTACAAGCATGCCATGCAGAACAATGCTTATTTGCATCCATCCAGCTTATAAAGAGCATATATCAAGCAGCAGGAGGCCTTAGCTCATGATCTTGCGACGTATCACGAACCGACGGTGGTAAATACTGCCACATCGGAACAAGGCTGTAGCCTGGGAACATCGGCATCTTGTTTGCACCAGCCTGATACATGGGTGGGTGTGGTGGCATGAAACCGGTAGGAGGAACAGCCATTGTTTTCATTTGCTGTTCAATCCTTTCCTTGTCTGCCTTGAGAACCAGCTTCTCTTCACGAAGCTCGTTTTTCTCAGCCTGTTTCACAGAGAGAGATGTTTATAGGTATTCTAAGATCAATGTAATGTTGGTAAAGTGACATGGTTGGTGAACCTTCAACGTTTTGATCTCTTCTTGAAGCTTCTCGTTCATCTCTTTATACTCCTGGGATTCAGTTTTGAGCTGGTTAACGATTCTGATGGCATCACCTAGTATGGCCAATTTGTCATTTTTCACTGGTCTTCCAGGTTCCAAAACAGCAGACAATTCCGCAAACCTGTAAAGGGCGAAAAATCACTTGTATCGTTGGAAAAGTTTAACGTCTTTGATGTACAATAAACTTCATGCATGGGGTGTTCTACAGCTCCCACAGCAAAAGAGCAAAAAATGGAACTATTTCAACACATAATGTAATTATATATTCACCTGTCATTCAATTTTTCCCGCCTCATTCTCTCACGGCCTGCTTTAGTTCCTGTGCCGCCACATTGTTCACTGCGTCCCCTGCAGAATTGCAATGCCAAATTACTTTTTTCAAATTATTTTTATTTTTCTTTATCCAAGAAAGTTTGGTAAAAAGAAGTGGAAGACAAAAAATGATTGATCTACGATGATGAGAGGAACATAAAGAAACAGATTTTAGTCTGAAAAGTCCATCCTTATTCAATTTAACTTGGATAAAACCTATGAGTACAACTAAGAATGCCAATTGACTATCATTCCAAATAGCAAGGGAACAGTCAATAAAGCAATGTGAACCCCTATTTCCAACAAAATGTCAAAATCACAATTTTTTAATAGTATCATCTGGAAAGGTATGGGATATGATTTAGGACTCTGAATACGGTTTCCAACGATACTACAGTGCTTCCCCAACACACATCTTTAGACAATAACCTAGAAAGTAATTTCACCACAAATCAATGGAGACATTTAGATGATTATGATTGCCAACGTGATGGGTGTGCTGAAGGGTTTCTCCAGTAAGCTAAATTGGGGGACAATTTTGATGATTACCTCTTTCTTCGACATTCTCGTTCTTCTGCACAATCACTTATTTGTGATGTAGCTCCACTAAGTGAGGCTTCAATTGCCGCACAAGCACTGCAATAAATGACCGGCCACATCAACACAACTAATTTTCAAGATTTACGAAATACATAATCAATAAATCCTCCCATCACCATATATGTGTTCAATAGAGCATATTGTGATCTTAAATACAGAATCAAATTCAACTGGACTAAAGATATTGAGCTAGAGCTCTGTGCATGTTGACGAAAGCCTAATTGAGATTAAACTACTCATCAGAACAAAAAGTTATAACAAATTTGAATAGATTTCTCTAGTCATTCCAAAAGTGATTCATCCATTCTTTATTATCTTTACTATTATCACTTATGTTCATAATACATGATTATACTACAAACAGCAAGAGAAAATATTATACAATTTCAAACGAAAATACCACAGAAGAGGATGGAAAGCTGGGTTCTTTCTCACTCTAATCAGCTTACCAGTCCCTCAAACCTACCGTCCTATCTTATAATCTTATTTCAGGCCTAAAAGTTCTCTGAAAAATGTCATCAAGTATTAAAGAAGATTTTCACATAGCAGCATTTGCTCAAATCCTGATCAGTGCCATATATATATATAGATAGATAGATAGCTAGCTCTCCCCCCCAACACACACAGACAACAGATACATTCATATTCACTTTTCGAAATGGAATCCCCCAAATCTGGGTAAAACCTCACATAATCACATAAACGAAAACTAAGAGGATAAGGATGCAACACAAATCAGTATCCAACACAAATTTGCACAAGTCAACTTCAAAAATCAAAACATTGCAATTAATTGCATAAACAAACTCAAAAATTACACATATAAACAAAAACAAACATGAAACAGCATTAATTACAGAAGCTAATCGGATACCAACTCACTTTTGCGTCGGCGGCTGAGGGTTCCAGTACAGATCCGGCGGCGCGACGGCGTCATCCAATAGGCTACCATAATCAATCAATTCATTCCAACAATTCTCGTCGAATGAATCAACATGGTGAGTGAAATCATTCATTTCCACAATCAATTTAGGGCAAAGAATTAGGCGCCGTAAAATGGAGGATTTTATTTGATTGTGTGAGAATGATTGGGAAATTTGGGGTGAAAAGAAGTCACGAGATATGATTCGAGGGGGTGGGGGTGGAGAGGGGAGCGACTGAGAAATTGACACGTGGAGACATGGGTCAATTATTGGGCTTGGGAAATATACCCTGTATTAAGGGTGTGTTTACTTAAATCTTGACTCGGTAGATTTAGGGGTCCAAATTTCGATAAAAGCACACTCATTAACTCTCTTAGTCAGGTTTGGCTCAGCACTCCCCGGTCTTAAGTAAACATACTCTAAAAGTCTCGGACCACCACCGACTGTATACAGTATAGGCGTTATTGGACACCTATATTTATTTTACCTGACTTAATTCCGCTTAACCACGTTTAGACCTGATTAGGGGGTGTTTGTGATTGCTTTTGCTTTTGAGAAAATAATTAAAATTAGAGATTTTATAAAAATCACTTCTGTAAAAAGTAGGTAGTGTTTGCAAAAATAGTGATTCCAATAAAAGTAAAAGTTGATATGTTTGTTATAGAACCACTTATATCTTTTAAAAAATATCATATTATTTACAGAATTACCATTGAGGAGAGAAAAACATTAAATTTCTGTTTTTAACTTTTACATTGGAAACACTTATTTTCAAGCAGAAGTTAGCTTTACAAATATTACAAAATATTTTTTCTCAAGTTATAAATTAAAAATCACTTAGAAAAAACAAATATAAACACCTTCTAACTCCGTCTAAGCATTAATTAGGCGGAACCCTAATTTACCGACCGGCTAGCGCCTCGCGTTTTTTAGAACATTAGAGATATAAGCAAGTTGCAAATTGAGTCGCCGCATATATGCGTGAAAAAACATAAAGTGTTGAAAGATGCAAATGCGACTCTTGATGGGATGTTGCTGCTATTGGGTGTTTGGTTTATTCTCTAATCAGAAGATTTTAGTCACACCTTTTAAATGATTCTTTTTTTCTTAAAAGGAACAGGTGTTGATTTATCTAGGGCCAGATTCCAGGCTACAAATGCTTCGGATTGACTAGGGGTCATATGTCGCACTCCTGGTTGTCCAGTCTAATTCTAGCATGTCGAATTAATGTCATATGTTAGTTAAATTAATCTAACTTAAATTTTTGTTGGGTTAAAAAGTTATAAGCTCAGGTCGGTGCATCATGCTAAAACACCCTAAGATTTATAGGGCCGGTCAGCAGTCTACTGAACCCATTGAGTTAGATTTGTTGAACGCGATGATATTATAGTGCCATAAAAAAACTTGTCCGGGAACTATTAAGATGTGATGAAATTATACCTGAAACTGTAGAAACTATTGCAGCGGATACAAAACATAACAATAAATGCTTGAATGGTTCATGAAGAACACAGCAAGAATTGCTCAAGTAAATCTCATTGAATGAAGTAGCAGGAATTACAGATGAATGCGGCGCATTACATCGCAAATACATTACTTGAGTTACATATTTATATGAACACAAAAGTTAACCTAACATACCCAAACTAAGGACAAAAGCTAATTAATGTTTCCTTAACAAGAACAAAATAAAGCTGCTCAGCTTCCATGCATTCTACTTTATTACCAGAAATGGTAATAAAACAGCTTGCAAATTCTGACCAGATTAGTGCAGCAAAGTATCCAAAAAACTATGATTAATCCAGCTATAATCCATCATGCTATAATCCAGCAACATGTTATGATATAGCATGCATGCTATATTCCAACACTCCCCCCTCAAGCTGGATGTGTACTAGGACACAATCCAAGCTTGGAAACGATGCTTTGAAATGGCCCCGGTGGCAGTTGTTTGGTTAGAATATCAGCTAGCTGCTCCTTCGAGGAAACTGATTTGAAGTTTATGAAACCATCCTTGAACTGATTCCTCACTACGTGACAATCAATATCCAAATGTTTTGTTCGTTCGTGGAAAACAGGGTTCTCTGCTATATGGACAGCGGCGCGATTATCACATCCCAGCGACAGAGGTCTGGGTATCTTGATGTTTAAATCTGCAGAGATGTAATTCAACCAGATTAGCTCACATGTAGTGGATGCCATAGCCCTATATTCAGCTTCTGCTGAACTTCTTGAGACAGTAGTTTGTTTCTTCGATTTCCAAGATATAAGACATTGCCCCAAGAAGACACAATACCCTGTTACTGATTTCCTTGTATCCAGACAAGCTCCCCAGTCTGAATCACAAAAGGCATGAATCTGAAAGTCATCTGATTTAGGATAGAAGAGACCGAACTCTGTAGTACCTTTCAGATACTTGATCAAATGCAGAGCTGCATGCCAGTGAGAACTTCGAGGGGAGCTAACAAATTGACTTAATTGTTGTGTGGCAAAAGTCAAGTCAGGCCGGGTGAGGTTCAAATACAGCAGTCTCCCTATCAATCTCCTATATGGTTCTGCATCTGTCAAGAGCAAACCAGCTGAATTGCTAAGTTTCTGTCCATAAGGCAATGGTGTAGAGACTGACTTGCAACTATCCAATCTCATATCATTGATAATGTCTAGTATGTACTTTCGTTGACAAAGGAAAGTACCCGAGCTGTTATAACTTAACTCCATTCCTAGGAAGTAGGTGGCTTCACCTAGATCTTTGATAGTGAAGCTTGCATCCAGGAACTGTTTCAGAGTAGCAATCAGTTTAGTGCTAGTTCCAGTAACAAGCACATCATCAACATAAACCAGTAAAGCTACAAAGTCATCCCCCTCATTCAGTGTAAAAAGGCAATGATCATGTGGAGATTGTGTGAAATTGAATTGGATCAATTTAGCACACAACTCTGTGTTCCATTGTCTTGAAGCCTGTTTAAGACCATATAAGCTCTTGGTCAGCTTACATACCTGATTGGGACCAGCTTTGGTGTAACCATCAGGTGGCAGCAGATAAACCTCTTTGTCCAAGAAGCCATGCAGAAATGCATTGTTGATGTCAATATGATGCAGTGGCCATCCTTTCATGGTGGCAAGTGCAATTAAGTACCTCACAGTGACTGGTTTGGCCACTGGGGAAAAGCATTCTTCATAGTCTTCCCCTAGAACCTGATTGTAACCCTTGGCAACCAATCTGGCTTTGTATCTCTCAATTGAGCCATCTGGATGCAATTTGACTTTGTACACCCATTTGCTACCAATAGCTTTCTTTCCTGGGGGAAGAGTGGCAAGTTGCCAAGTATCATTAGCTTCCAATGCTTCCAACTCTTGAGTCATAGCTTTCTTCCACTCTGGATATCTCATGGCCTCTCTATAACAGCTTGGTTCTGGAATGGTGAGGTGATTGGTATGAAAAGCTGCGTGAGAGTGAGGATGATGGAAAACAGAGTCAGGTGTGGACTCTAGGGTATTCTGAACAAAATCCTGGAGATGAGTCGGTCTGTGTGTGACTCGAGTGCTTCTTCTCAGTTGCAGAGATTCTGAAGAGTTGGGTTCAATCTGTGCTTCTGAATCATATTCTGTGTCTGTAGTGTTGATTTCAGCAGGTGCGTCAAGTGAAGCAGTGGTGGAAGTGACTGGATCCGAGGGGTTTGGTAGTGCCTCTCCTTGATCATCAAAAACACTTATAGGAGTGGTGGGTTCCTTGGAAGGAATTGGTTCCATTGAAGGAACTGATGTCTTTGGATCAGCATAGGGATAAGTAGATTCCAGGAAAATCACATCTCTAGATGTTATTACTTGCTCATTACCCATGTCATACACCCTGTATCCCTTCTGGTAGGGCACATATCCAAGAAAGATACACTTTTTTGCTCTCTGCTCAAATTTGGTCTTGTGAGGACTGGTGTCAGTGGCATAAGCCAAACATCCAAAAGGTTTCATCCTGTCATAGGTAGCAACCTACTGAACATCACTGAAAATGGTACTTGCCAATTTAGCACTCTTGTTGGCAATCTATTGATGATGTGAGCTGCTGTAAGTATGGAATAAGGCCAGAGATGATGTGGAACAGAGGATTCCTCCATGAGGGCCCTAGCCATTTCCAGTAAATGTCTGTGCTTCCTTTCAACCACTCCATTCTGCTGTGGAGTGTGTACACAAGTCCTTTGATGAACAATGCCATGATCCTTCAAAAATTGCTGACATTCTTTGCTTAAAAACTCTGCTCCATTGTCTGTTCTTATCTGTTTCACGGCCTTATCCAGCTGCCTTGTGATCATGTTGATGAACTCCTTGAGAGAGCTGAGTGCTTGCTTCTTGCTGGCCATGAGATTGACCCAGGTCATTCTACTGAAGTCATCAACAATTGTCAGGAAATAAGATGTGTGTGTGATGCTGGGTTGGGAGTATGGCCCCCAGATGTCCACATGAAGCAGCTCTAGCACCTTCGAAGTGCTGATTGAGCTATTGGGGAAGTTCAATCTGGTTTGCTTTGATAAATGGCAGATTTCACAATGTCTTTGAGCTGTCAGAACTGGTGGGATGCACATGTGCTTCAAAAAATACAAGTGCTGCATAGATGCTGGTGAAGCATGCCCCAACCTTCTGTGCCAAGTGTTGAAGAGCTTTTGGTAGTGATCAACATTGAGGGCATAAGCTGTCATAGCTTCATCAGAGTATACAGGTTGAGCAACATATAGCTTCCCAATAAGATGACCAGTTAATAAGATGCTTCCATTTTCAGCACTTTTCACCATACAGGATTCATGGTCAAAGGTTGCTTTTGCTCCAGTGTTGACTGTGAGTTGGGATATTGACAGCAAGTTACAGGTGAAACTTGGAACAAGGAACACCTCTGTCAATGTTAACTTATCAGACAAGATAACATCACCACAATACTCAACTTGCTTTTGTGTTCCATCAGGTAGGGTGATCATAGCTGCATGTGGAATGGGGGTAAGATTAGTCATTAGAGGTGGGTCATTGCACATGTGTCTGCTGGCACCTGTGTCTATCACCCATGCTCCACCATCAACACCTTCTATCAGGGTAAATGCAAAGAATGAGCTCCCACCGTGGCATATATCTGAGCTCTTTCCTTTTGATCCATCTGAGTTCTGTCTAACCTCCGATTGAGCAAGAATCTTTGCCACTTCTTTCTTGACAAGTGCTGATAAGGTGGAGGAATCATCAGTGTTGTCTGAGTGATGATCATGGTTAAATTCAGCACCTCGACCCACATCAACTGCATTTGCATGATTTCTTTGATCTTTTGGAATGTGATACCAGTCTGGATATCCTTTCAGCTTGAAGCAGTCTGATATGAGATGTCCATGTATTCCACAATGCTCACAAAGCAACTTTGCTTTCTCCTCTTTAGATATCCTGAAATTTCCTCTTCCCTTTCCTGCTGAGTATGCACCTCTAGAGTTGGATGAATGTTGAGGTGCCCTATTTGAGGATCCCTTGCCTGCATTATTAAATCTCACATGCATAGCAGAACTGTCAGCTATATCATTCCCTGGAATATGGATATTCCTTTGCTTTTCTATCCTCAGAATCATGGAGTATGCCTTGTCGACCGTGGGAAGGGGATCCATAAGCAGAATTTGACTCCTAATGGGGTCATAAGATTCATTCAAGCCCATTAAGAACTGAATGAGTTTTCCAGACATATCCGATTCTTCCCATTCCTTTGCAGCTCCACAAGAACAAACAGGTATAGATCTAAGAAGGGAGAGTTCATTCCATAGTTTATGTAAATGGTTATAATAAACAGCCATAGTTTGATTTCCCTGTGACAGGTTACAGATTTCCTTCTGAATATGAAAAAGCTGAGGTCCATTACTATCACCAAACCTATTTGCTACCATTTCCCATAGAGTTCTTGCAGATTTTGCATATAAAAAAGTTTCTGATATTTCCTTAGATAAGGAATTGATTAGCCAAGATCTAACCATTCCATCCACCCTCTCCCATTGTTCTTTAATCTTGGGATCAGAATCAGTAGGTACATTAATGTTTCCATTGATGAACCCCAGTTTATTTTTTGCAAGCAGAGCTATTTGAATAGACCTACTCCAGGGAAGATAGTTGTTTCCAGTTAACTTAGTTGTGACCAGGCTCATACCTGGATGATCGGATCCATGTAGAGTCAATGGATCATGTTCTGGGAAGTTTGTGACAGAGGGAGAAGAAGCAGCTTCTGTTGTCATCATGGCTGTGTTTGTTTGTGTAGATCTGATTTGTGGCCACCCTTCAGCAGGTAATCTCCACGGATGTCCGGCAGAAGACATATATTAATGTATGAGGCTCTGGTACCATGTAGAAACTATTGCAGCGGATATAAAACATAACAATAAATGCTTGAATGGTTCATGAAGAACACAGCAAGAATTGCTCAAGTAAATCTCATTGAATGAAGTAGCAGGAATTACAGATGAATGCGGCGCATTACATCGCAAATACATTACTTGAGTTACATATTTATATGAACACAAAAGTTAACCTAACATACCCAAGCTAAGGACAAAAGCTAATTAATGTTTCCTTAACAAGAACAAAATAAAGCTGCATCAGCTTCCATGCATTCTACTTTATTACCAGAAATGGTAATAAAACAGCTTGCAAATTCTGACCAGATTAGTGCAGCAAAGTATCCAAAAAACTATGATTAATCCAGCTATAATCCATCATGCTATAATCCAGCAACATGTTATGATATAGCATGCATGCTATATTCCAACAGAAACAATGTGATGAAATCCCTTTCGCTTATTCCTGGTGGATGCAAGTTGACCATGTGTGAACCTGCAAAAACCAACACTGCAGGGGATCTTCGATGAAGAGCCTCCAATGCTCAAGTCAGTGATTGGAATTCGATGTTTTAGCAGAAATGTTAGGCAAGCTTTTCAATGGAATAGTGATCAGTTAAGTGTGTTACGAAGAAATACTGAAGTTTATATACTTACTCTATTAGATTTAGAGGGTAATATGGTCATGTCGCACATGCCACATAAGTCCTAATACTCGTCAGCATCCGAGCCCGGTACTTTTTCGTAGGGACATGTCAGTGATTCACATATTTATTGGCAGGAGGATAACGACTGTCAATGTACTAATAGTTTTCTAGGTACTTTTATATCGGGACCTTCACTACGATTTTCTCATGTGTTCCTTCTAGCCGCTAAATGAACACATCAGGTATACATAGAGTTCTTTCTTCGCGCCTTGAACTAGGGGCCCAAAGGGGAAAATGGATAGTTAGTGCTTCTGAGTTACCTTGGTGGTCCTAGACGTAGGCCTCTGTTGCACGTAGTAGCAACCCTTTGACTTGTTGATGCGACTCAAATATTCTTAAAGACATAGGGTGTGTTTACTTAAGGTTGGAGGAGGTTGGAGTAATGTAGATTGGGGAAAATAAAGTGAAAAATGAATATTGAGTTAAATAAATAGGTGTTTGATTTTGTTGGTTGGAGAGTGATTTTTAGTGTAAAAAGTGATAAAAATATGATGTGATGTGTGTAAATATATTGTCAGAAACCCAGAGTAACATGGTTAGGTTGGCCCAATCCTCAATGAATTGGGCTAAGCAGTAAGTAAACACATCCATAATTAAATTTTGAAGGGTTGTAACTCATGCATCATGGAGGGTATCCATTAATTATACTCCCTCCGTCCCGGTTAACTTGTCACAGTTGACCGGATACGGATGTTAAGAAAAAATGGATTTGTGGAATCTTTGACTTTTTTAAAGATGGAGATTGAATGTAGATATTTTGAGGGTGAAGATTGTTGCCTTTAATTATCATTTATGGGTGTGACAAGTTAAGTGGGACGAATCGAAATCAAAAGTAGGACAAAATAACTGGTACGGTGGGAATATTTCTTATATCGTGACCCGTCTAAATGCAGGACCGGCCGGGCCAATTTTTCTGCATGTGAGCTACCTAGTATGATTTATTAATAAGTTCGATAATATCAAGAATATATTGATTTGTAATTTAGACAATTAGAATAAAATGTCGAGCCAATTTAATTGTTGCTTAAGTTTTACTACATGCAATATGTATGCTAAATGCAGACAGGAGGTATCTACATGACATCTTATCACTAACATATTCAATGTTGATTATTTATTTATTTTATTATTTTATGACAATGAAACCTCATCCAAACGGAACGGATCCCAAGTAACCTCATCTTGGCCTTTCATACAATTAAAGGACGGTTACCAAAATGGCCTCAATCAAATTTTTGCAATTTATAAATAAATAAAGGACTTCCTATTATTGTCCTAAAATCTTACCCCATTCGTCCCAGCTAACTTTTTACAGTTGATCGAGCACGAAGATTAAAAAAAATAGATTTTGTATTTTTTTTATTTTCTTAAAGGTGGAGATTGAGTATGGAAATTTTGAGAGAAATTTCTTTTTTAAGGATATGAAAAGTTAAGTGAAATGAAAATAGAAAGTAAAAATTTAGCTAGAATAAAGGGAGTAAATAAGAATATTTCAATGACGTAAGGATATGAGCAGATTCCTTTCCTCAGATATTATTGTAAAAGATAAATTACAGTTGCCGCAAAAATATAAGCGCCAATTTGGATTGTTGGATCAAAGTTATCGAGCTAATATTATATGTTGGGTTGGTTTAAAATTTTGCCGAGTCAAAAAATACTAAGCTAATCTATCTTATCTTTTAAATATTTTACTCTCTCTGTCCCGCTCAGTTTTGTACACTTTTTCTTTTGGTCCATCTCACTTAGTTTTGCACATCCTCAAAAAGGAAACTTTTTTTATAATCTCCACCCTCAAATCTCCACCTTGAATCTCTACCTTTAAAACAGGGCAAAAACCTGGGTGCATATGATGCACAATAATGCATAATGTACATCCGGGTCCAAAATAGCGCGCGGGTTGCGCGTAACCCGCATCAATTTTTTTTTTTTCTTATAGTAGACTTATTATGTTCTTGCAGTATAATAATTTTGTGTTTAGAGTAGACTTATTGTTCTTACAGTAAACTTATCGTGTTCTTGCAGAGTATAATTATTTTGTGTTTAGAGTAAACTTATTTTGTTCTTACAGTAGACTTATTTTGTTCTTGCAGTAGATTTTTTTTAAAAAAAAGGGCGAGATCCGCGTGTGGACCTGGTCCGCGGACACAATTTTTCTATAAACCATATTCCAGCAATTTTTTAGAGTACATGTGTTAAATTGTAGTGATGTACAATAAGTCTATTGTACATCACATGCACACAAGTGTTACTCTTGAAACAGTCAACCATAAAGCAAAACGTAATTTTTTCTTAACCTTTGTGTCTGTTTCTACGTGCAAAATTGAGCGGGACGGAGGGAGTTAAGATTTATTGAATTATTAACTCATCGAACTGACCATGTTTGGTTCAATGATACATCTGCTAGTTGGATCAATTCGGTCAAATCATTTTTGTGGCCTCCAATTGTGACCATTTTCTCATATTATTGCTTAATCACCTGACATTTTCAGTGGTTCAAAGACTCTCCTATATAACTATTCTACCTCTATTTTTATATTATTGAATGATCATCGTGTTGATATATTTGTTGACTCACCACTTTTAGGCGATAATTGGATTGATATGTAGTGGCATGTACCACGTTTGATGGGGCATATTTATGAACGGAACATCTAAAAATGTATTTTAGTTTAAGAGTATAGTAGGTTAGAATGTGTATTGGAATTGTAAAATGTGTATTGGAATTTGTAAAAGGTATGTTGGAAATTGTAAAAAGTGATGTAGGTAATAGAGTGTGGATGTGAAGGGATAGATCATCCGATCTAAAATATAAAATGAAATACATTGAGGATAACCCATGTCACATCCGAATGGAGACATCCCAGTACAATTATCCCCTTTAACGAACTATGCAATTAATTTTATTCGATAGAAGAAATGCAACAATGACGTAGGAGATAACTCCAAGTGCTTTTTTGGTAGTTAGTCAAAGCAAGTAAGCAATGCATCTGCGGCGACTTTTTTTGAACAGAAATCTAGTGACCGCAAGTTATGTACCTAATGAAATGGCAAACATATCCTTGAAAGATAGGTCTGTGTAGGCTTGGCAACGGGGCGGAGCGGGGTAAAGTCCCCGTTTTCGCGAAACTAATGAGGATTTTTTTGTCTCTATTCCTGTCCCTGCGATGAAGATCTCGTTTCTGTTTTTATTTATTATTTATTATTTTAATTTAATATATGTACTAATAAAATTTAAAATAAAAATAATTTAAAATAATTAGTAGACTTAAATTTAACAAAGTCAACAAAGAAAATTTAGAATATAGTATAAATAAGTAATTTTAGTATTACAATAATAGGAATAATAAAAATAAAATATAAGTTTTACCACCTAAATATATAAAATTAAATAATATTACGGGTGTTCGCGAGAAACAGGCAGGGAGTGCATTCCCCATTCCCGCCTTGTCTCGGTTAACGGAGACAATTCCTTCCCCATCCCTACCCTGGGCGGTGGAACAAATTGGAGATCTCCCTCCCTATTCAGGGCGGATCCCCACGGGCAACGGAAATTTCCCACTCCATTGCCAAGCCTAGGTCTCTGCATTTGGCCCTGACTACAATTACCAACTTCCTTCATCTCTCCTCAACTTCATCCGATCTTTACCGGATAGAATTTCTAATGTTGTATTGAAATCGAGAAATTATATTATAAATTTAGGAGATGAATTTAAAATTTACACTCATATTGCATTTGGACTAAATGATCTTAAATGTAAGATTCAAAATCAATAAATTTCAAACCTATTCTAGAATAGATAAAGCGTATTTGGAATTCACTCTATTAACTGAACTTAGGTTTTTAAAAAGTGATCCATTTTAATCCAACTATGGTTGCAAAACCTTCCTCGAATCCATGTATCCAAACGCAACCTCAACTACTTTGAAAAAAACTTCATTTTAATCCCTACTAAATTTTTAGTTCATTTCTTACGAGCTCAAAATCTTATATACAAGTCATATTATCATCACCCATGTCAATATGCATACACAATCACATACACATACACACACATCTCCCGCATGGCATATACTACACACATTTTACACATACGACACATATTACACACATTTCATAAAAGACACACTCTGCAAGCACACTACACAATACACATATGGATAAATAGATCTACACATGTGGTACGTAAACAGAGCAAAACACACTTCACACACTAGACACACACGACGCATACAAAACACACTCACACACTGCACAGACATAAATTTACAAATGTGGCATACAAATATAGTTACACGCACACACAAAGTTAAAGCATAACAAAGCTAAAGGCAGATCAAAAGAGCAAGTAAGCAAGTCCAGTATTGCAACATTTCCATTGATCTTCTGATTGACACAGCAAGTTTATTGATTTCTAATAACATCAGATGAATCTGCACACAAGTTCATATAACACGAGCTTCGTTTTTCAACTTGTCGATCAGTTCGTCTACAGACGACAGAATGACCCCGGCCTTTCTTTTGGGGGGCTCCGTCACTTGAACCACCTCCAAATCAGATCTAATATCCACCTTCAGATCCTGCGGAGTCACCTTCTTTATCACCTTCGATTTCGCTTTCATTATATTAGGAAGAGTCGCGTATCTTGGTTGGTTCAGTCTCAAGTCAGTTCTGCAAAAGAAGAAGAAAGATAAACACGACATTAAATGGGAAAATTGGAAAGCCAGAAGATTATTACGTGATAACAGCAGGCAAATCCAAGGATAAAGTCTCGAGGCCACCATCGACCTCTCTATCCACTGTCGCGACTTTGTTTTCTTCGTCAAGTACAACCTAAACGAAATATCAAAGAAGTTAGATCAGAAAATTGAAACATCAAAATCACGCGTCGAAATTATTTCAGAAATGCAGGAAACAACTAGAGTAACAAACATATTAGTGTAGAGGAGAATTAGTAACTACCTACTGGATTTTGTCAAAGTGAAACTAATTTATGGTTACAATTTGTTTTTCAGAAAACAAATGCAACAGAAGCAACAATGCACGAAGCATGACAAGCAATTTCTGGTTTGCAAGATACTGGGGTAAAGGGAACAAGTCAGCTCTTAATTTTCATGCAAGAAATGCTGAGACTGATGCATAGAGATGGTCACGGTGGATGAGCAAGATGAGACCATGTATACGACAATCTTATCACTCGATAATTTTAAAAAATTTAGATTAACATGTTCTGTCTGAGGCTAACCTTGGAAGCAAAGGTTCCTTGAGGCCATCTGAGAAGCCCAGCAACCATTTGTCCTGTTTGATTGCAGTCGTCATCGATGGCCTACACAAATCTGAACATCAGAAGCGATAACCTGAGGCGGATCTTCAACAAGGACGAAACATAAATCAACAGACAGTAAGCCCACAACATGCAAGGACAAATTCTAACCAGCAAAAGTAAAAGCATATATTTTCACCAAGATCTAGATGATATTCATCCCACGCAAAGTACCTCGATATTAAAAATAATAAATAAATCTTCAGTTTCATAACAATTCATCGAGTACGAGAAGAGCCAAAGAAACCATCTTCCCCTTGCAGTCAACACAAACTTAAAATGTAGGCAGGCTAGCTAAGAAATGAAAGTATAATCGCCGTCCACGCCAGTTCACCATACTATGCATATTGCAGGGCTCCACAGCAATGAACTCATTTTCAAACCAAAAAATAAGAAATGCCAGATTCCATGAATATACATATTTTTAGAAGCTCTAAGAATAGTTAAACTATATCTGTTTAGATACAGTCCCAATTAGCATTGCAGACAACTAAGTTGTAATCGATGAACATCAGTAAATATTGGAAAGATGACTGGATTTAGGGACGTAGGGTCACTAGGCATAAGCAGTGCTTTAGCTAAACCCCTATAATCACCATCTGCATTTTATTAAGCAAATGTTGATTTATATGCATTTAGGATAGTTAAATCAATCGCTGCGTTAAGTCGGCCAAATAACTAAAAGATGATCTATAAAGCATGATCAAATTAGATTCTTTTGCAATTCAATATCCAAATCTGATCTCATAGTTTACAGAATGCAATTCATCAACTTCTCAGTCTGATCTCATAACTGCAATACTGTCAATGCCTATAACGGGTAAAGTTCTAGCATCTAACCAAGGTTCAGAGAAAACGGCAAAAAGGACAATGCTACTACAAACATACTTCTCGCACATACTTCACACACAGTACACACACTGTACACAATTTACACACTATACAAACACCATACACACTACATACTAATCATATTATGTGTTCGATGGTGGATAACAAATCCATCCCTTAATTCACAGCTAAATCCCTGATGGTAGATTTCAAATTCATAGCTAAATCTCCTCATTCAATTATAAGCTTATAAATTTTATTATCCAAACACTTTATTAACCTTCGTAGATCGCTTATAACATAGAATCAACCCTATCAATTTTGATCTGATGAGACACAACCAAATATCAATCTCCACTGTATACAATAGGAAATGTTGAATTTGCTCAAACTTCCCAAAAATCAATAATTGTTTCATCATCACCAGAGTTGCTGCAAAAGACTCACTATATTCAAATGCATATACTACACATGAAATAATCAATGCTAATCCTCCAATTCATAAACAAAAACATAAAATCAAATAATACCTGTTTTCCGAGAAGAAGAAGACCAGGTTTCTCAGCTTCAACAAGAGCTTTAAGAATCTTAGCAATGGAAAGGGGGTAAAGCATTCCTGTATACTCCACATGTATAGCCCGATCAGCGCCCATAGCAAGCCCGGTACGGAGAGTGTCAACGCACTGGGCAGGGCCCATACTCACTGCGACGACCTCGGAGGCCCGGCCCGACTCCTTAATTCGAAGCGCTTCTTCTAATGCGATTTCGCAGAATGGATTCATCGACATCTTCACATTCGAGGTCTCAACGCCGCTCTGAAACAAATTGAAAACAGCTCAAATTCAGCTTTTCTGCCTAACAAAATCGGTTCAAGCTGTTGAAGATTGAATTGAAAACAGCTCAAATTCAGCTTTTCTGCCTAACAAAATCTGTTGAAGCTGTTGAAGATTGTTACCTTATCGGGTTTGACCCGGATTTTGACGGCGTAGTCGATGACCCGTTTGATCGCTACCAGGATCTTCATGGAGAGAAATGAGAGATTTTCAGACGGAACAGCGTTTTTAACGACTATAATTATTTAAATTATCTAATTTGCGAGGTAGGTTCTGAATTATCCAAAACAATACCAATTCCGTATCGTCCTATTTTGCACATATGAAAGGACATTTCTGAATTATTCAAAACAATATTACTTTCGTCTCGTCTTATTTTATACATATCAAAGAACATTTTTGAATTATCCAAAACAATACTACCTCCGTCTCGTTCTATTTTACATATATGAGGGAGTACGTATAATATGAAGAAAAATTACTCATTTTTCACTTTTTCGTTGAGTTTTTCAAAGATGGAGATAGGAAAAAAAATTCTTTTTAAAGATGCACAAATTGATGCGATACGTACCAATATTAAGGTGGGACGGAGGGAGTATAGTTTATGTTACGAGATTATTTGGACTGTCGAATTACCAAATATGCATATAACCTTTTAATTAAAATATTATGTTTTATAAATAATTGTAGATCTAAAAACTATTTAAAACATTAAATTAACAAATGAAACCTACAAATTAATAAATAAAGTAAATTATAAATGAATTTCAAAATTATGAAGATGTCCGAACTTCGACCAACTCTAGTTGAATATTTTTGAAATGTTGTATTATGTCCTAGAAAATAATCACATAATAAATGATCATTTATAGGGGTGCGAAAATAGCAAAATACCGAAATGTCCGACTTATCGTATTGAAAATTCTCAGAATATCAAAATTTTCGGTATACTGAGAATTCAGTTTTTTTATATATTCATAAATACTAAAATACATAAATCTGTAAATACCGGTATATAAAATAGATTTCGGTATTTTGATATAGTAGAAAAATTCACTATTTTAGTAACTCGGTATTTTGAGATAATAAATTTATAAAGATATGTCGGAAAAATTTAGTATACCGAAGTCAACAATAAGCACGGTGTTATCTATACAATACAAAATTCAGTATATCAACATATTCGTACCATATCGATATTTACCAGTACCATTTTAAATTTGTAGTATACTAAAATTTTCGATACATAACTATATAAAATATTTATGTATCGAAATTTTTGGTACAATAATATGGACCGTATGGTCTGTACCAAAGTCCAAACCACCCTAGTCATGTTTCTTTTTTTTTTTCATTGGTTTTCTCTTTTATCACAGATAAGATTCTCTATTTCAATATGTGCTTCATCTTGTATTCCAAAACAATTACTACACGTCATGTATAGATGATGGCATCACTAACTAACACATGACGTGTAGTAGTTATTTTGGAATACACGATGGAACACATACTTGAATAGAAGATCCAATCGGGGCCAAGTTTACTTCACAACGCAAGTTTTTGTTGTTGGGGCCAAATCACGCCACTCGGTTATGTTGATAATTTAGTTGTAGCGGCCCATTGGACCAATACAATCTCGGCCCATATTAAAATACAAAAAGCATCAGGCCCAAACTATTTAAACCCACTTACAGGCCCATGAGATGGTCATTTCAGAAGATAACTCAGTGGGCCATGTCCATATCAGACGATATCGTGTAAACACAATCTCTTTAAAAATAATGTTTCACAATATCATGTGAGAATATGTATACGATATTAACTGATAATTCTATACGATATCGTGTACACGATGTAGTTATAAAAGAACTTATTTATAAGTTCTGACGCGGGTACCGTACCCGATGTTCCTAAGTTAATTGCATATTAACGTTAACAAAAAGGCAACTAATCGAAGATAATATCAATAAACTAGTTCCTTAAGAATTTATAATCAACATAATCTTGTTCCTTACCATTGTTACATGTTAATGTGTCGGTATTAATATTTAAGTACCTTATTTTAAAACTTTAATAAGATAATTAGCTATTTTTATATAAAGTTTTTGACACTATACACGGATGGTGGTTAAGTGTCAACTTTTATTAAAAAATAACAGTAGGTAATAATTTTTTGTAATAAAAGTAGCATTTTTACGTTAAAAGTATTATTTTTCACAACAAAAGCTCTGTTGCAGAAATCTTGGATTAGCCCTGAATAATCTCTATTTAGACGCTAAGCTCCCATCGACTACCTATCTTTTTTCCTGCACGTTGATACCCCACTTACTCCTACATATGTCCCGACTGAATTCTAGGCCCCAGCTTGCCGCGTCTAGCTATATTGGCTAGCTCTCATACACGAACGCACAACTCCCGTCCCGGAGACACGTGTCCTCTCAGTTTTTTTTTTTTTAACTACTAAACTATAGAAACATTAAAATATAAAAGAAAAACTAACTAAGCAAAATTATGCTTAGGAGGCTATAACATATTGCTATTTTATTTTTCTCTCTTGTTAAATTTTAGAAAATTTCTTCTTGAATCGTTGGTAAAAGTTATCTTAATTTGAAAATCTAATCTTACAAAGTATAAGATGTTTATTGTGATTCATTCACACTAAGTCGTATACTAAACTTAGGGTGTGTTTATTTAAGGCTGGAGAGTGCCGAGTTTCTATTGACTGATGAAGTTAATGAGTGTGTTTTATTATGATTTAGTCCCCTTTAATGAATTGAAGGGAACCATAAATACACGCTTAATAAACAATTTCAAATAGCAGCATTCCATCGGTCATCGTAAATGGTGCATGTATAACTAAAACCAATCAAAATTTTCAATCCATTCAAGTAATTTCGTGTCCTCATTGCAAGAAAAAACTTGCATCTGTCTCTACTAGCACCTAGCAACTTCTACAATATTAAATAAATAATTCTCATTTACGAAAGATAATCTCAAATAAGCATCAATCTCTTTCAAAGTATACAAAAGTCAAAAGGGATCAATCTCTCAATAATCTAGTAAAAAAATGTTATTAAAGTAAGATTAAAATTAAGGTAGGGTGATTCCCTCTATATGTAGTAATGACATAACATGATGAGGTGTGATGACGTCATACAGAATCAAATCTAGTAATTAGAGATTAAGGGGCCCACATGAATTCCATTTGATTGTCAATCAACCCCTAATTATTAATGAATGAATCTATACCTCAAAAATACATACCTATAATCGGATTTATTCTATGCTATTTAGGTAGGTAATGTCCAAATAAAATATTTATCATATACTTGTAAAGTATATGAAAATCGAAATAATATTAATCATTAGATCATCATACTTATTCCAAGTTTATGATAGATTCATCATTTAGGGGATAATTGGATTGTGATGTAATGACATGTACCACGTCTGATGAGGCACATCCATGAACAGAACATTTAAAAAAGTATTTTAGTTTAAGGGTATAGTAGGTTATGATGTGTATTGAAATTTGTAAAAGGTGTATTGAAATTTGTAAAAAGTGATATAGATAATAGGATGTTGATGTGGAAGAATGAGTCATCCGGTGTAAAATGAAATACGTTGATGATGACTCATGCCACATTTGAATGTGAACATCCCGATCCAATTATCTCCTTAGATACTATCCACTTGGGTAGGACAGAATTAGTCGTATAATTGTGATGCTAATTAATTACTGACGCCGGGGATTTGCTAATGTAATTATTGACTACGTCATCCCAGATGTCAGCATGTTAACATCACTCACCACCTACTAAAAGATTCTGCACGTGCCCGAATATTCCTAACATTAAGGAATCTTCACTGTTTTCTCTGTCCGTACACAAGCAAGTTTTCCCCTTCCTTAACTAGAGTAATTCCATGGTAACCATGTCCGTACTGTACGTAGTCCGTTATAATATGGGATAACGTGCGATTTCGGAATATTTATACCGGGATGTAGTGACGTGTGTCACGTCCATTGTGACACATTTTTAGATGGTACATCCACTTAAATAGTAAAAACTATTTTTGTTTAAGTGATTTTTAGGGTAGAATGTGTATTGAAAATTGGAAAAAATGTACTGACAATTGAAAAAGGTGCATGGAGAATTGAAAAAGGTGATGTACGTAATATGATGTTGATGTGGAAGAATAGGTCATCTGGCTCTAAAATGAAACACGTTGAGGATGAGTCATGCTCCATCAGGAGGGGGACATGTCAATCCAATTATCCCCTAAGTTGTCCCATGCATTTCTTGTCTCTTAAATTGTAATAAACCATCAACCCGCAAAAACCCAGTATTGTAGCACCTAAAATCTCATTATTTGATCTCACATCCCCCTAGGATCAATGTAGTCCTACCAAATCTATCATATACCAGGGATTAACACCAAAACTTGGTCCTTAAAGTAAAGTGACCTTTAGATGTGTCTTTACTGGACCAATTCTATGATACTCTGTTGAACGTGTGATATGCGGAGATGTGTCTTTATTGGTCTAATTCTATGATACTCTGTTGAACGTGTGATATGCGGCATATATGAAGAAGTTCGTGTTACTCTGTTACGTTTTTCTAATATTTTAAGACATGTTCTAAAAGTCCCGTTTACCTTCGATTATACGCCGTTCAGGTGTTAGACAGCTCTTGACCCATTTGTTGCTTATGTTTTTTCGCCGATTGACCGATTTCTCCTCGTCTAACCCCGATTAACTTCGCCTACACTTCAATTAGATGCTAAACCCTAATTTATCGTACGACAAATATTTTTTAGAACATTAATCAAACACTCAACAGATTGAAGCAAACACTATCCACGTGGGTAGCATAAGATTTCCCGGAAAAAATGCGTTCAATTAGCAATGGTAGAAAAATTACATATAATAAAAGTACATAGCATTTCAAGATGAAATATTTTTTGCAAACATTACAATGATGTTTGATAATAAGTATTTATATCAGTTATTTGACTGAAGTGGCCTCATAAATATTTTTGAATGAAATGAGAAAAGGTTTCATGGTAACTTTTGGCAGAGAAGCAGTTGGAAGTAGACACACAATTTAACTTAAATTAAAATGAAATCCATTACGTGCTTGAAATAAGTAAACTGAAATCGATATGACGTGGATTCAGAAAAAGAGAGTGTAACTCCACATCAAAATCATGATTAAACGAGGAGATTTACTGTGGCCCCTTTATTCAAGGACGAAGTTGCATCGTAATTCGATAATGGACAATCTTCTTAAACTTACTAACAACCTAATCTTCCTTGAACATTTTAGTCATCGACAAAATCTTCCTCTTTAACTTATTAGGGAGTTAAATCGACGTCCATACATCAGAGCCACCATAGTTCTGATGCAAACGAGGTTTTATGATAATAATAATAATAGTTCGGAACATGTGAGGTTACCACAAAAATACATAAATAAGACAAGCAACCAATATATTCTAGTAAAGTAAAGTCAACTTTAAAGTAATTAAATGAAAAGATCCATAAATAATTAAATTTGGGTGAAAATTTACACCCAATATAAGTTTAATTAAAAACTTCATTTTTATTCGTAGCTCCTTAGCTGATAATATTATTTTTTGTTTTTCTAGTTGTAGTTTTAGATTTTACGAAATATTTATAAATAATTTGTCCTTTTAGATTTTGATACATTAGTGTACATGTTAACATGTATCCACGTGGGTAGGAGTGCGGAACTATTCATTAAGCTCATTTAAAAGGACTTATAAGATGTTTTATTTCATTTGAAAGATAAATTGTTAAAGTGTTCGGATAAAAATGATGATAGGGCTTGGATGATGTTTGTAAAGCCAGTTTTATAACTAAAAATGATACTCCCTCCGTTCACAAATAAATGACATTTTAGGAGAAATTATTTTTACACAAAAGAGTGTCATTCTAACAATTTTTACGTATTTCTTCCAACATTGTCCTTAGCTATCTAAGGAAATTTGCATATAAATTATATAATATTATATAAATAAGATATGGAGAAAAGATAGAGGAATTTATGATGAATTATAATTTACAACGTGGTCTTTCAAAACAATACAAAAACAAACAAATTAAAAATAAAAGGCTTAATTACGTAAAAAAACAAAATTATTTGGTGAGTTATAATTTACAATGTGGTCTTTTAATTGTAATATAAAGATGGTGACCTTCATATTATTTTCTCATGTCGATGAACATAGACCAATTTCGTATTCCAATTACTGACGTGAAGCATGAAATTAGAATTTTGACCGCTCATTTACAAACTTATACTTGTACGAATTCTTTTGCGTGTCCCTAATTAAATGAAAACGACATTATTTTATCACTAAACTTTACTATTAAATAATGTCATTCTCATCTGGTTAGAAACTTAAAAACATCTTATGAACATACATTTGCAAATAGGACAAAAAAATATTACAATTTCGGACTCCACGACAGTAATTAGAATCCAAAATTATAATTGGGTGCATCCAATTGAAATTTTTTTTATAATGATAGTTCATTTCTATATTACGTTTGAAAAATAATGCTGCAGATAATAGTTGATCAAAAGATCGTAAATACCTCAATGGTCGTATAATACTCTCTCCGTTTCAAAACGAATGTCATTTTAGCTATTTTCTTAGAAATTAAGGATTGATATTTAATTCGTATGTTTTGTGAAATAAGAAAATAATCGACTAAATTAAGTAGGTTGTTTAAGATAATATTGAAAGAATTGTAGTTTTGTTGGTAAAGTGACACTTACTGTGAAATTTTTCAAAGTGTCTAACAAACATTTATTTTAAAAGGAGGTAGTAACAATAATAACAATAATAACAATAATAATAATAATAATAATAATAATAATAATAATAATACTCCCTCGTTTAAAAAATAATGTCATTTTTGATACTTTGAAATTTTTTATAATAAGTGTTACTTTACCAAAACAAATTACAATTCTTCCAATATTATCTTAAACAATCTACTTAATTTAGTTAATTATTTTTTTATTTCACAAAATATACCAATTAAATATTAATCTTTAATTTCTTAAAAAATAGTTAAAATGACATTCTTTTTTAAACGAGAGGAGTAATAAGGAAGAGAGGAAACACCCTAAAAAAACGAGAGTCAGTCTTGTGTGTGAACGGTCACACGTGTGACGGAAAGCACTTTTACATAAAAACATTGATATTTTTACAGGAAAAAATGATACTTTTACAGGAAAAAATTATACTTTTACTACATTGATACTTTTACAGATAAAGGTGATACTTGCTACAAAACATTATATTTTTTTTTGTTCAAAAAAGTGATATTTTTACAGATAAATGTGATACTTTTACCATAAAAAATGATATTTTTTCCCGTCACACCGTGTGACGATCATATACGAGTTTTTCAAAAAAAAAAAAGGAACAGAGGAAATACCAAAATGAGAGAGAAAGGAATTTCAAAGCCACCACGTTGACCAGGCCAGATTCAAAGAACGCTGGTCAACGTAGAAATTTCTCCACGTGTTGCCACTTTTCGCCAATAGATTATCTAGTTGGCAAATCTTCAACCTCTCCTTTTGCTTCAACCCCAAAACGTACCTTTCTCACATAACAATTAAATTCTCTTTTGCCAATATTAAATTAATTTCAGAGAATCTCACTATTTCATTAATAAACAATATTGTAAAAGTCTTAAATATTTTTTCATCCGTACGTTAGGATCTAGTGCGTAGTTGGAACTGAAAAGATATAAATATGGTTAAATAAGGAGTTAGAAAGAAAAAAAACAAAAAAAATTAGGTTGCTGACTAGAGCCACTTATTAGCACGTAAGTAGACATTAGTTGGAGTTGATCGGAATTTTTTTTACAACGGAGCTAATACATTAATATATAACTATATGTATATATATATATATATTTCTGCTTTTCTACCTATCATGGACACATTAATTGATGCGTCGACATTTTATAAAAAGTATTATGTCCGTCCCGAATGAACTTGTACATTTTTCATTTTCGTCCGTCCCAAGCAAATTTGCACACTTCTTAATAAGGAAAGTTATATTCCCTCCGTCCCGGCTGAACTTTTCTACTTTAACCGGACACGGAGATTTAAGAAAAAAAAATTTTTGTGGAATCTTTGACTTTTTTAAAGGTGAAGATTGAGAGTGGAGATTGTGAAAGAAATTTGTCATTTATAGGCTAACAAGTTAAGTTGGGACAAACCGAAAAGGAAAGTAGGAAAGTTAGAGCGGGACGGAGGTATTAACACAATCTTCACCCTTAATCCACCTTTGAAAAGTCTACAAAATCCTCAAAAACAACTTTTCTTAATATGTGTGACGACCCCCTGTACAAGTTCATTTGGGACAGGGGGAGTAATTACTTATCTAAAATTTAAGGGTAAGATATTTACACACTATCGGTGACTCATACATACGCACAAAGTGAATTATATGAGATCACCTAACATTATGGTATTTCATCTTATATTTCACTGATTAATGCTTATCGTGTATTAAATTGATTGTAACAGAAGATGAAACACCCGATGAAAGTGAGGATCTATGATGGATACATGAGCATTATTATATATTACTACATATATATGCATGGGAACTTCTACTTTCAACAATCCAGAATATTAAAACAATTAGTATATCATTCGTCGTATTTGAACAAAAAAATAGTATGTTCCACTTTAGAACATTCCACAACAAACTATATAACCACCACCATACTCCACCATTTTCAAACCTCAAAAACCATGGATGAAGGCCCAAGCAACCGCGGCAAGACCAGCCAAACCGACGCCGGCGAGATCAAGTACAGAGGCGTCCGGAAGCGGCCGTGGGGGAAGTACGCGGCAGAGATTCGCGACACGTCAAGAAACGGGGCCCGTGTCTGGCTAGGCACATTCAACTCGGCGGAGGAGGCAGCTAGGGCTTACGACAAGGCGGCGTATAACATGCGGGGACACCTGGCAATCCTTAACTTCCCCGAAGAGTACAACTTGCCGAGCAGTTCGTCGCATTTTGCTGCGTCGTCGCAGAGGGAAGTGTTCGAGTTCGAGTACCTTGACGATAAAGTGCTCGAAGAGCTTCTTGATGATGATAAAGGGAAGAAGAGGGGATGAGTTTTGTGTTAAGAAACGGTAAATAAATGAGAATGTATTAGTGTTTATGCTGAGTCGAGAAAGAGGTGGTGCCTTTCTAATGCGGGATCGTCTGCATTGTCTGTTTTTTTTAAGGAAAAATAATATGAAAAGGTTTGGGAGTTTGGGAGAGTGAAAGTAAATAATGGTATTGGTGGAAAATGGGAAGTTTGTAATAATGTACGTACCTATAAGCTTGGTTTATGACACCATAGCCATGAGTGTGCGTATGCGTGTGCGTGTGCGTGTGCGTGTGCGTGATAATATTCGAGGATGATATTCAAAATGATTTATTTTCCCTCTACTTTGGGGATACTATTCATATATTGATTTTCTTTCTAGAAAGAGAATTTTAGCTTTGATAAAAAAGTTAAGAAATATATAAAACGGACAAATAAATATTTAACTAATTTTCTCATCTCCTCTTAAATTGCTATATTACCCGCTAAATAGGTGCTTATATTAATAAAAAACACGAAACCGAAGGTCTTTAAAATTATATTTGATCTTTTTGCAGTAATTTTCTCAATTAAATATGATAGGTTGGAAAATCAGTGATTTTTTTCGAAATAATAATAGGGATAGTCTTAGAAGAAAGTGAAAATAGCTAAAAAGACGAGTATTTATAGACATCTCGTAAAAGTTAAAACTACAACTAGAAAAGGGGGTGAGTATTTGACTTTTTATAATTTCATGACAAAATATATAAATTTGAAATATTATTTTTTACATTATCTTTGAGCTTTGTGTATATATGGGGTCAAAACTAAATAGTTTAAGAGTTGGAGGGAATAAATTTAATGCCTAGGTATAACTTTAGGGGGCAAAATACTATTCACCACTAGTGACCTCTTAACCTTTTCTTACTTTTTTTTTCTGAGAAAAAAAAAAGGAAAAAAACTCTCTTTTTTTAAACTTTCTTTAAATGCATTATCAAATAAAAAATTATTTAGTATACTTTATAGATGTACTCGTGGTTTAAATCAATATAAATAAGCAGGGAAGGTTTCTTGTGCATCATCCGTGCAATGGAGGTTATTGGTCAAAATGTATTATTCCCTCCGTCCCGACTTAATTTGCACACCTTTTCCGACGCGTATATTAAGAAAAAACAGATTTTGTGGAATCTTTGACTTTTTTAAAGGTGGAGATTGAGGATGGAGATTTTAAGGGTGAAGATTGTAAAATTCCTTTCTATTTTAGGGGTGTGCAAAATAGGATGGGACGACCGAAAAAGGAAAGTGTGCAAATTAAGGCGGGACGGAGGGAGTACTATTTATGCTGAAAGGTATTACATGTGATGGGTAAAAGTATCACGGTGAGAATGTATCACCATTTATGGTTAAAGGTATTACACGTTGTGGATAAATGTACAATACATTTATACACAACGCATAATATTTTTAAGTATAAATGATGATACCCAATTTAAAGTGCACCATGCAACTGGTGCACATGAGACCGTAATAGGAGCCGAATTCCCCCATTCAATAATTTTTCTCGTTAATTGAATTTTAAAATCTCACCTTACCCCAAGATATGATTTTTGATAAGTGTTTTTCATTAAAAAGAGACTTAAAAAAAAAATAAAAAAATCATAGGTTGTATTTAGGGCTGTGCATCGGTCGGTTTCGGTGACCGAACCGACCGAAATTACAAAACCGACCATAATCGACCGCTATTGAAACAATAACCGAACCGCCCGAATTTTTTTGAACAACCGACTCTAACCGAACCGACGAAATCGGTCGATTTTTCGGTTATAACCGAAACCGACGTAAATAAATAAAATTCCTGTTTTTGGGTCTATGTAACCGAATTTTTCGGATAAAACCGAAAACCGACCAAAACCAAAACCGACCGATTACTAAAAAAACCGACGAAAACCGACAGAAATAAAGCAAAAGACCTGTTTTCAAGCATTATCAAAATGCAACATTCCAACCGACCGACCGACTTAACCGATTTTTTAGGGCTTGGTTTATATATGGGTAAAATTTTCGGTCGGTTTCGGTTAATTCGATTTTTAATTTTTCAAAACCGAAACCGACCGACTTAACCTATTTTTTTATAACACATAACCAATGACCGAACCGACCGATAATTTTCGGTCGTTTTTTTTTTTGTTTTTTCGGTTATAACCGAATTTTGCACACCCCTAGTTGTATTTTATAAACTTTGATGTGTTTTAGCACATTCATGAGGAGCAGGAAGGTGGTTACAAGAGCGCAACCAAGAATTTTAATTAAAGGGAGATAATATTTTTTTAAAATAATATTAAATTTTAATTTCTTATCTATAAGAACTAATTACTACATTTAGAAGTTGTGTGAGGGGAGACGAGATTTCAGAATATTTTTTGGTTGGGGGGGGGGGCGAAATTTAAATTTCATTTGATATTACACTATACATAAATGTACTATCTGAAATATTTTGAAAATGAGGGAGGCGGCTGCCCCACCCGCCCCTCTTGATTTTGTCCTTGAGTGGGTAGTAGTAGATCCCACGAGATCATTTCTTACATATTGTCATACTAGTATTTAATCTTGTGTTTTACTATATTCATTAACTGGCACAGTATTGAATGATATCACGAATTAATGTATCATATATTATATTGAGTGTATTAGAAAATGAAACACCAAATATAACAAAGGATCTGGATCGATAATCGAGATAGTAAATGTAGCCCGGATTGACTGGCGGACCCGGAGTATGATTTTTAACCCGTCTCTATTGACTTATGGGCTTATTAGGTCTATAAGGCCCAATATGATGTAGTTATTTTTTAGTAGTGGGTCTCGGGCCAGGCTGGCCCATCTAGATATCTATATTGGCCCCACGGGCTTGCAAGTGGGCTAATCATTATGATTTGGACTAGGCTGGAACAAAGGGTCAAATCAGCCCACTGTTGTATGGGCCCTATATGGGCAAATTGCAAAAAGTTGTCCGGTTATATATTGACAATTTCCAAAACCGGCCCTTTGTATGAATAATTGCACATGCATGCATATGATCAGGGGCGGACGCAGGATTTTAACTCCGAAGGAAGCGGTAATCGTACAAATATAATTATACGTAATAATGATTTTTTTAAATGAAATAATTTTATAGTACTATTGTTATACACTAAGTTTTGATATTTTTCAAATTTTCTAGTAATAAATACATATGAAAAAAAATTGTCATTGATTCGGAGGGAAACATTTTTCTATATCAGTAACCGTATATTAACATATATACATAAATATTCATATAAAATACATATGAAAAAAACTGGGGGTGAGGTAGTGATCTATACTTGCCCTCTTTTATCCGCCCCTGCATATGACCGCATTAAGTTGAAGTTCTTTTATTTATCGGAGTGAGTCTTATGTGTGACGGTCACACGTGCGATGGAATATACTTTTACATAAAAAATTGATACTTTTACAGGAAAAAAGTGATACTTTTACTACATTTATACTTTTAGAGATAAAGGTGATACTTTTGCTACAAAAATTGATACTTTTTTTTTGTTAAAAAAAGTGATACTTTTATAGATAAACGTGATACTTTTATCATAAAAAAAGTGATACTTTTTTTCCCGTTACACCGTGTGACGGTCTCATATAAGTTTTTACCTATTTATCGGCATTGCAAATGACATGGTCTTCCCACCCTGTTAAACAACTTGACACAAAACATATCGAAGTTAATCATGAGGACCATTTGATGTGGTCATGTCTGGTGTACATGCGATTATTTGACGTGGTCATGTCTGGTGCACCTGACACTAATTTTAGGATCTCTCATAAATTACAGGACGAGGCGACAATAAGCAAAATACAACGGTTGGCAACGGTATGAGTTTGACCATTAAAAATAAGCTGCTGGAAAATAAGTAGAAGAAAAAGAAATGTGGAAAATTGTCAAAATTAATGACTAAATACTCTGAATCACTACACATATTTCATTCCTGGCCTAACACTCTACCTCACCCTACTAATTATAATAATTCCAATCTGATAATGACATTTTCGAAGCTTACTTAGGATAATTTAATTAATAACCTTTGTTGTAATTATCTGGCTGCGATACTTAAGGTTTTATCTAACTCTTAATTACAACGTTCGTTTTTTTAAGTTGTCATTTTAGCTTTTTGTATGGAAATTAAGCGATTTAGGGAGTTGATAAATCAACCATCAACTAATTTCCTTAAATCCTTTGATCTTTTTAATCGTTTCTATATATTGTTAACATTTTTTCATAACTATAGGGTTATAAAAAAAAGTGGTAAAAAAGTTAGAAAATTAAGGTTTTATCTAACTCTTAATTACAACGTTCGTTTTCTTAAGTTGTCATTTTAGCTTTTTGTATGGAAATTAAGCGACTTAAGGAGTTGATAAATCAACCCTCAACTAATTTTCTTAAATTCCTTGATTTTTTTAATTATTTCTATATATTGTCAACATTTTTCATAACTATAGGGTTAATATTGTAAAAAACGTGGTAAAAAAATTAGAATGACAATTATTTACAAACAAAATAAATATGTTAGAGTGACAACTATAAGAAACGGAGGTAGTACGACAAACATAAGAGGTTTCTATGAAACACAAATTCGGTAAGATTTTTGTACGTAATGACATATTGATGAATTCCTCGTGTCAGATGTTTCTAAATCAAGAGATGTAAACTAATTTGTAAGTTCAGTGAGCTACTCCCTTCGTCCCGATCGAACTTATCTATTTTAATCGAGTACGGAGGTTAAGAAAAAATAAATTTTGTGAAATCATTGATTTTTTTAAAGGTGGAGATTGAGAGTGAAGATTTTGAGGGTGGACACTATGAGAGAAATTTGTCATTTATTCTTTGATTTGCACAAATTAGGTCGGTTTTTAGCTGAAAATCGAAATTTCATTAATAATTACACGTGCACTACACACGACTGCATTTTGGAGACTTTCATTTCTCAGATGAATTTATGTAATCCACGGTCAATTTTCGTATGTATATATTTTTTTATGCTAGATTCTTTATTAGGTGATAAGTTCACGTCATTAATTTGAGAAACCTCAATTTCGGCATGGTCATGCAGTACATTTGGTTTTGAAAATGCTCAAAAGTTACACGACGACTTTTGCAATTTATCCCTTCAACGATACTAAACGTGAGCATTTAAAATGATAAGTGACTAGTTTTGGAACTGCTCATAAGTTACACGACGATTTTTGCAATTTACTCCTTCTGCAACATTTGTTTTAGTACAATTCTAATTGAAGCAATATTTAACAGGACTTGATCCCCGGTCTATGATTTGAGTCATGAAGTATTCTATCAACTGAATTATAATCGATTCTCCGATTTAACAACAGTAATAAACCAGATTCATGAACTTGATTAGTATTAGCAATAAATAATTCTGGTAATTAATCACTTTCCCTTTTCCAGTCAGAATTCTAGAAAAGATTTGTATATAATATTCATCTTACAAATATCTTCATGCAAAGATTTCCATGTGTGCATTATAATATACATAAAGTACATTGTACATTGAATATCATACAAAATGCACGTGTAGGTCCTTTAACGATAGGTAAATATTTGTATAGGCTCCTCGATTATTAAAATGTCTGTTTAGGTTCTTTAATTATTGACAAATGTTTATATGAGTCCCTTAATTATCAAAATGTGAGTTCAGGTCACTGAACTGTTTAAAATTATTGTTTTCAAGTTCCTACGCGATTGAAGGAAACGAAAGCAGTCAAATTTGTTAACACATTCCATGTACATATCTTTAAAAGAACAACTGACTTGTAAAAATAGATAGGTTCGACCACTTTGACTTACCTTCAGTCGTATATGAACTTGAACAAATCGATTTTTTATAGTCCAGGGACCTGAACAAACATTTCTACAGTTTCAATGCAGTGCGGAGGGCAAAAGTGGTAAATCAAAGTTAAAATGACCAAGAGGTTGGGAAATGGAATATTTGATCTTAAATCTTGTCTAGGTTGAACTCCTACAAATTATGTGTTAATTAATGACGTCACATAATATATATAGCGTGTGATAATTATACCGAAATATCAGATATTTGCACCGCAAACTAATAGAAAGAAACTACATAGATTGGATCGACTAGTAGTTGAGTGCTCCTTGTTCTTCGAATCTTGACCCTCTCTCTTCGACAGGACTCTCTGCAATGCATAAAAGGAGAACATCAAACTGGGGTATGTTCGACTACATAATTTAAAATAGAAGATCTCGTTTAATTGTGCTACGCATCTGCCAAAAGAATTAACCATGATCTATTTTTATAATTTATTTTTTTGTGAAAGTTGACTCACTAAGGAAGTACTCCCTCCGTCCCACCTTATCTTGCACAACAGCTGTCCTACCTTATCTTGTATAGCCTAAAAAGGAAAGTTATAACATAATCTTCACCCTCAAAATCTCTACCCTCAATCCACATTTGAAAAGTCAACAAACAACAAAAAAGCAACTTTTCTTAATACCCATGCCGACTTCCCCTGTGCAAGATAAGCCGGGACGGAGGAAACATTAATTATAGATTGATAACATGCAGAATATGAATTTACATGAATTGTTCAGATTTATTTTCTAAATATTAAATAACGTTCTTATAAAGTACATATTGTACCCTAACTTTTAAATTTCTGGATACGTGGCTGCTCGACCACAGCTCACCGAGCCTAGTCTAGGGAAAATGGAAGTAGATATCGTGGAGCCTAAAAGAAAATCCTGATTTGATAAATAAGTAAAGTGACATATTGTCTGGTTGTGAGGGTTCTGATTTGTTGAAATAAAAAGGAGGTTTCTAGGTTGTTAATACATTAGTCTCCACGAAGCAGAGATGAGAGTTTCGTTTGTCATATGAAATTACATCAATTTCTTATCTATTATACTCTTTTCCACTTATATTTGTCTTACTTCACATGTCACATATGTAATAACTTTATCCATATTCATGATACAATGAAACATAAAAAGTAAGTAGCTATCTGAAAAATACAATTTTGGTTTCCAAGAAAATTCTATAGAAAAGTTTGGGTGTAGTTGGTTATCTCTGCGAGCAGGGTCGGCTTAATGTTTGAAAGGGCTCGATGCGAAAAAAAAAAAGAAAAAAGAAGGAATCCCTTAAAAGCTTTTTAAGTACTACCTCCGTCCCGCTCTAACTTTCCTACTTTCTTTTTCGGTTTGTCTCAATTTAACTTGTCAGCCCATAAATGACAATTTTTTCTCACAATCTCCACCCTCAATCTCCACCTTTAAAAAAATAAAAAATTCCACGAAATCTGTTTTTTCTTAACCTCCGTGCTCAATCAAAGTAGGCAAGTTAGACGGGACGGAGGGAGTAACATATTATGCAACTATCTACAAGTAATAAAATAAAAATATAGCGCAAGAAAAATATCAAACTTAAAAGACCTCATCTAAGCATAAGATTTTCTCCTGTCAGCACTAACCAACTAAGTTACACCACCTATTGATACAATTATTCATCTATATGTACTATATAACTTATATATACAGGTATATATATACAGTACTTAAAAAACTCAGGGGCCTTGACCGACGGAGGGACCCGATGCGGCGTGCACCGCCTCGATCGGCTCAAGGCCGCCCTGTCTACAACAAATTATTTAGGTTGGTTGTTAGAGGTGGCAAAATCGGTTCGATTTGATATTTTAGATGATTGGGTCATAGAAATATAGGCATGAAAGATGTCTTAATTGAATGCTTATACTGTATATTACTAGCTCCGTCCCAATTAAAGTTGCCTACTTGCCTTATTGGTCCGTACCCGTGAACTTTGCAACCTTATAAATGGAAACTAATTCCCACAATCTTTACCCTCAAAATCTCAACCCTCAATCTCCATCTTTGAAAAAGTTAAAGGAAAAGTAAAATCTATTTTTTCTTAACATCCGTACTCGATCCGGGTTACAAATTTAACCGGGACGATGATTTTTTTTTTTTTTAAATGTTAAAATTATAAAAATCCAAGTTAAGTGAAGCATTTTCAAGGAAGGGTGACAGAAATGATATGTCGCTTTCTAAATAAGTGCAGTATAGTGTATCCGTTAATTTGGGAGGTATTCAAACTGCAATTGAGTATCCATAGTTCTTGTGATCACTTACTTTCAACAAATTCAAGGGGGTCTGTATATAGTCACATAATTATTCCTCCGGCCCAAACGGTTAGACATGTCAAAATCGATCCGACCTCCTCCATCTCGAGGTCTCAGTTCCGCCTTGTTCACGAGTCGGATGAGGCATGGGACTCGTAAACCGCCCCGTCTAATATATATATATATATATTATATAAAAAACATGTGGAGGAATTATTTGGGAAAGTTAAGGTATTTGTGGCAGGATTGTTTTTTTAAAAAAAGGCATGGGGCACAAAACTCTGATCTGTGACGGGTCACGAAGCGGAACGGAGCGGGACAAGTAAATTAGAAATCTAACCTGACCTGTCCTGTCGACAGTCAAATTGTCATACATTTCAGCTTCCAAATTCTTTTTATTTTAATTTAATGAATAAACCTTGTGCATATCAGTTGCACAACAAGTTATGTCAATTTTTGGGGCGTGTATTAGTGTTTTTGTTAAAAGTTATTACTTATTTTGATAAGTGATATTAGTGTTTGCTTTGAAAAGTATTGTATGTTTTGGTGAACTTAAGACAACCATAAAAGTGTTACAACTTAACCATAACTAAAAGTATAGTAAGTTTCAAACAATTACTAGAATTATGAGAAATGACAATAATTTTCTGAAATTTACAAATAACTAAAAAAATATAAATAAATTTATAAAATTATAGTAGTATTCAAATATTACAGTTAAATCAAAAGGATTAACACCTTTCACCAAATGAGGTAAAAAAAATTACCATCAATACACAGCATAATAATAATATTTTTTATCGGATCACGTAATACTTTTCTTTATCATTCAGTACCGACTGTTTTCAGCTACTTTAATATATTTCCAATTTCAAAAAAATCTGCATAACCAATAATAACTTTCGTAAAAACATGTCATGCTTTAGGCATAAACAATAATATTTTACCCCAAATCGACGGATACATGTTCGAATAAATATTAATATATTTTAACATAAACACTAGTACCTAACAATATAATATTAATACATTTCATAAAAGAAGATGTATAGAACCTACAGATCCACCTGCAATTCAAATTGTACAGATTTAAAATTCGTGCAACGAATGTTTATAAGAATTTGTCTAATTTAATTAATATATGATGTATGGATGCATCAGCACTATACATAATATTATGAAAGTAAACATTTTTTTTTTTTTTGCCAAAAGTTGTAATTATTAAATGTTAATTTCAATTTCTTTGCTTTTTCATTGAATATTTGGACTTCTACACAAATGATTATATTGAGTACTCTAAAAGAATAGTACTAGTTTAATTATCTTTTAAAATAGATGTACGTTCTTTTATTTTAACATTATTGTTTTCTCCGATCGTAATTTCTGACTTTGTCACTGTATACACGTGTCGGCTGTCATACGGAACCTTGGATTGGAAATGTATCAAAATTTATAAACCTTATTACTTCCTCCGTCCCGAATGAACATACACACTTTTCGTTAAAGAAAAGTTATAACACAATTTTCACCCTCAAAATCCCACCCTCAATCAACCATTGAAAAGTGAATAAAATTTTTAAAAATACTTTTTTTCTTAATATGTGTGCTGACCTCCTTATATAAATTTATTTGGGACGGAGGGAGTATTTTTTTTTTCCAAAATTCAGGTTGAAATTGTCCAACTGCAACTTATTATTGGCCACAATAATCATGTTATTTGAAATCTATCTCTGAAAGATAAAATGTGTTGCGTGTTTGATGTCTTCACTTTTTAACTTAAATTGGGGTTTCATGTGAACTCGTTTAGGCATGCGATACACTCACCTATCTTTAGAAACGGGAAGTTCTTATCTATCCCTAGGGGTAATGCATTCGCATTACTGGATCAGGATGTACGATTTATAGATAGAAAAAGTGAAAAAAGTTAGTTTCTGCCTATGTGTCGTACATCTTGTGATGTAGGGACATTACTCTTACGACTAGGTAAGAATTTTCCTTAAAAAACATCATATATATATATATATATATTTGTATCTATACAATATAGGAGTACAAGTCAACACATTATACTCAGTGATTAGAATTAGTATATACTATATATTTGTATCCATACAATATAGGAGTACAAGTCAACACATTATACTCAGTGATTAGAATTAGTATATACTATATATTTGTATCCATACAATATAGGAGTACAAGTCAACACATTATACTCAGTGATTAGAATTAGTATATGTGGATGGTAATAATAAGTAGGGTTCAAATTTGAATTTGTTTGAAGCTCGTCTCTAGAAACTCGGCCAAAGGAGTTAGTGGACTTGAAACGAGTAGTAGGTTTTATTATTTTATAATTTTATAAATGCGTGGCATAACAAGTTATTTTAAAATAATTCAAACCCCCTCTCACCTCGACGATAATGTTTTGTTTTAATATTAACCTTTTTAGGTTATTTTGTATGATTAATGAGATATTAATGTGGTTATACACGTCTTATGTATGCTTATTTCGTTAATTAAGTAATGAATTTGATTTCTTAGAATTGTTTGACTCGTTTGTATCTTTATGTTTTATAAATAAGTTGCTTACTTGATAATTGATTTAAGAGTCACCTTTAAAATATTTAATATTTGATTTAATTTCGTCTTATCCCTAAGAAGTGGTAAAATTTATTACAACTATGGCTCACAACTTGAAGAAAATATCAAAAGTCATCGATAATCTGTATATACCTATGTAAAACCGGTCTTATTAAGATTCTAGCTAGCTGAATTCCGTTCGGATTCTCTGTTACAATAGATGTTTTATCTTCTGTTACATGTATTAAATGATGTCACTAATTTACACATATCATGTATTAAAAATTGTGTAACAGAAGATGCAACACGTAGTGTAATAGAGAATCCGAATTGATATTATAGTGAGTTTGTGTTTAATTTCATTGTCCCTATCTCTAGTATTGCTAGAAATTATGTTGTATCGTGAAGATTGTTCAACTAAATCTTTTAGGACAGTGATATTATAACACGCCTCATAAATCTATTTTTTCTACTACATAATATATCTCCCCAAATCCCAACAACTTTTGCACATTCTTAAATCCTTCTATTCCGTGCAGTTTTGCACACTATTCGTTTTGGAGCGTCCCATTCAATTTTGCATATTTTTAAAAAAGAAATTTCTCTTACACTCTCCACCTTTGAAAAAGTCAACAAAATAGTTTTTCTACGTGCTCGTCCCTACGTGCAAAACTAATTCGTTATCTTTTCTACAACTCTTAGACCCATAGTTAAAGGTGGCAAAATCGGCCCGGTCCGACGGGCCAGCCCAATAGGTCTGATATTTTAGATGGACCGGGCCATAGAAATGTAGATTCAAAGTACTATTTGGTCCGATCGGACTGATCCGATGGGTCCGACCGACTCGGGCCGAACTGATTAATTTTGGACCCGATCAAATCTTGGGTCGATCCGACCCGAGTTGAAACATGTCGTTGGCTCGATCGAGCCGGACCGCTCGAATTACCATCCATAGTCCAGGTTTTCCTGTATCCGAAAATAGCATTCTTATTGAGACTAGAACGTACATAATGGAATAGTTGAAATTGAATATCATGCAAATTATGACCACATACAAATATGTTGAATAAGCAATTATAGAGTAACATGTGATTTAAGGTATTTAATATTTACTTCTCAAGTCTATTTAAAAAAAATAAAATTCAACTAACTTAGACGCAAGAATGATATAGTTGGACCAGTCATAAAATTCACAATATTCACAACTTGTAATAAGAAGTCCCAAATTCTGAAATGCTAAAAGATAGAGCAAAAAAAATTGTTGGATAATGGTTACAAAATCTTTAGATAATTATGATGACCTCAGCATACAATCTCAATCTGAATAAATTAACTTAATTACATTCGTTGAATCATTGTATTAGGGTTCGTTTACTTTAGGTTGTGGATAATCAGTCGTACTCTTTTCGTTTCATCTTATCTTGCACACTTTGCTTAAATGATCGTCTCACTTTATTTTGCACACTTTTCTTAAACGATCGTCTCACATTATTTTGCACAGCCTAAAAAATGAAAGTTATAACATAATCTTCATCCTCAAAATCCCCACCCTCAATCCACCTTTGAAAAGTCAACAAACAACAAAAAAATAACTTTTCTTAATACTCGTGCCGACCTCCCGTGCAAGATAAGCCGGGACGGAGGGAGTAAAAGATTATGGTGTATTAGAATGAGGGATTGGGATAAATTGGATTATCTCATCTAATGTTTACTACAATGACAACAACTTGGACGTGTTCTTCGACTTTTGGGTTTTAAGGCTTGAAGAGACTGTTTTTCTTTAGTTTTGCAGGGTTTCGTAAATAGAGTGAAATAAAGACTTGTTTTTTTTTTTTTCTTTCAAAAAGTAAGACTTATTTTGGGTATATGGGGTCACTGAACTCAATAGGTGGGATAACGGGATAAGCAATGGGGGTGAAAATACCTTGAAATGTGTGTTATCCCAGATAGCAGGGATAACTCGACTTTAAAATACCAACAAAGTAAATATTGGACTATCCTCAATTATTTATCCTTGTTCAACCTAATTACATGAAGTAAAGGGGCCCTTGTAATATAATCCTTCCATCCTAAAGATAATCCATTTTGCTAAGGATCTTGTAATTTAATGATATTACTTAAGATGTTAATTTTATTTGTGGATAAAATTACTTGATTGGTAATCGGGTAATAGGGTCAGGTGTTACTCGAACCCGATATTTTGTAAAGTTTCATGTGCACTAGTTGTAGGGTGCGATTCAGGATGCAATCACGATATATTCTTAAAGGTATTATTTGTTTTGGGTAAATGTATTATAACATTTTTACCCAGTACAAGTGATACATTTAAGCATAAATATTAATATAATTTCATCATGATACTTTAGATATAAATACTAATACATTTTTGTCCATGACCCAGATTGCATGGATTGGTGCACAAGAAACCTCCTCATATTTTAGTGATCGGGTAGGATACGGGTATAGTATATTACCCGATTATGAAACGCGTCTACCCCAGTTATACAAATATATCTCATTATATATGTTATATACTAAATAATTAGTAATATATCTAATATATTATTTATAATATATTATTGTATACAAATATATAATTTATTGTATCATATTATATATTATTTATTTGTGTTTTATACAATAACTAGGTTTACTTGATTATTCGGGGCAACCCGATATGCCCAACGAGTATTGCCGAAACCCTACTTGAATCAAATAGAGTAGGGTATGAAACACATACCCGCAGTCTACATCCTTAGACATTACTCTTTGGGATTTATATATTTCTTTCTTTTAATATATCTTTACTAAATAATTCATTAAGGTTATTCTTAACATTTTAATATTTTGTATTCATGATATTAAATAAGAGAATAGTTCGATTTCAACATGTATTGAATGAATTTATTAACTTATGTAAAATTTAAAAGATGGCTATTTTTGCAAGATCGAGAGTACGTTTATTAAGAGAAATTGAATATATAAATAGACAATATTGTTCCTCTATTTATTGTGGACATAAATTAAAATGTCTATCAGCTAATGTATTTAACATCTAATGAAATTGAGCTGATTTAATCATCTAAAATTTTGAGATAAAAAATTTCTTGATTAACAACGAACACATTAACATGCATCTATAATGACTAGGAGAGAATTAATATATACTCCATTCATCCCAAATGAACTTGCACCCGAATAAACTCGCACCTTTAAGGATGCACACATATTAAGAAAATCTATTTTTTTACTTTTATGTTGACTTTTCAAAAGTGGATTGAATGTAGAAATTGTGTTATAACTTTTTTTTTTATAGGATGTGTAAATTTATTTAGAACGGACGAAAAAAGAAAGTGTGCAAGTTTATTCGGGAAGAAGATTATATATAGATGTGGTTGTGCCATTTCTACTCCCTCCGTTCCAGTTAACTTGTCATACTTTCCATTTCGGTCCGTCCCACTTAACTTGTCACACCCCTAAATGACAATTAAAGGCAACAATCTCCACTCTCAAAATATTCACATTCAATCTACACCTTTAAAAAAGTCAAAGATTTCACAAAATCTGTTTTTTCTTAATATTCGTGCTCGGTCAACTGTGACAAGTTAACCGGGACGGAGGGAGTATTATTTAGGGCCAACTATTTGTCTGACATGGCTGCCAGGCAAGGTCCATTGACCCACGTGTACTATTACCGCCCCTCTTGTGCATCCTACTGTTATTTTATGCCATAAATAATATTAAATTAATCAAAAACATCCTCCCTTGCTCATGTCCCTTTCTTGCGTCCTTCTCTTCTATTCATCCTTGTTTTTTTCTCTATTATTAACTTATTACTCCTTCCATCCCGACCTAATTTGCACATCTGCTCTGATGCGTATATTAAGAAAAAATTATTTTTTTGTTTTTCAGTTGCCTTTTTTAAAGGTGGAGATAGTAAAATAATTTTTCTTTTTATGGGTGTTAAAATTAAGGTGGGACGGATCGAAAAGAAAAATATGCAAATTAGATGGGACGGAGGAAGTATTATTTTATTTTTAAAAAGACTTCTCGAATTCATAGCTTTTTACGTAACAGAAAGATTACTTGTTATTTTACTTTTTTTTCTCTTTTTTGTTCCTTTTTCTAGAACTTCAAAATAAGTTGATTTTAGTGTTATTAAGTGATTGTGAATAAAAAAAAGTTTTCATATTAAAAATAGAAGATTTAATTGGTGAAATATTGAAAGATCGTCTTATCATAAGATGAGTTGTTGTATTAAAAAACATCAGTTTTCTCAATAAAAGATTATTCCTTTCGAAAAAAGTATTATTTTTTTTTTTATAAAAAAATATTTTTCTGAAAAGTAATACTTTTAGGTAAAAATATTAACATTTTTCCGTATAAGTTTATTTTTTTAAAATTTAATCGTGCAAAGTATTTATACTTTTTAAAAATAATTCATTTTTTACATAAGTGGGGCTTGGGTGCACTATGTGAACAATAGTGTTATGGTGCACCACTGATACAATATTTTTTCGTGCACTTAAGATATAATTTATTTACTCATACAGTATACCACTATTACTATGGATGATTTACTCATAAAGTATGATTAGTTTATTGACTGATACTGTATGATTAATTTACTCATACAGTACTGTGGTGCACAATAAATCTATTGTGCACCTTGTGCACACTGAGTTTTTTCGTTTTTACATACCCCTCGCTACAATTCCATTTCATGTTATTGGAAGTTAGAACTTTTATTATTTTATAAATTAGTTTATTAATATACACGCAACATATATTGTCCAATAAAAGATTTTACACTAGGTTTAAAAAATTATTTCACAGTAAAGTAAAGAAATTCGAACCTTCTTGGAACCCCATATTTATCAATCCCCATTGGTATATATATAACTCATTAGGAAAGAGAAACCAATTCCTAAGTCCAAGAAAAAAAAAAACCCACAATTAGAATTCCTATTCCTACCCCACATTTAGAACTAACCAAACAAGTCCCAATGGACTTAGATTCCCCATTTGTCCAATCATTAGGGCCGGAATTATCCTCTAATAATTCCTTAAACTCATCGGAATCGTCATTCCCACTGTCACGGGAATACGATTCCCTTCCCTTCAACGAAAACGATTCCCAAGAAATGCTTCTATACGGCGTTTTAACAGAAGGGGATCACCATCTGCAAGCCAGAGAAAACGAGGAAGTTAATTCGTGTTCCAAACAGAGCGCTAAATCGACCGTCGAAAAGGCGTACCGCGGCGTGAGGAGGCGGCCGTGGGGGAAATTCGCGGCGGAGATTAGAGATTCGACGAGGAACGGTGTGAGAGTGTGGCTGGGGACTTTTGACACGGCGGAAGCGGCGGCGCTGGCGTATGATCAGGCGGCTTTTTCAATGAAGGGAGGAGCGGCGATTTTGAACTTTCCGGTGGAGAGGGTAAAGGAGAGTTTGGAGGAGATGAGGTGGTGCATTGAGGAAGGAAGCTCGCCGGTTATGGCGCTAAAGAGGAAGCATTTGATGCGGCGGCGGAACGGCGGCGTTGGCGGGAAGAAGGGGAAAGGGAGGGAAGTGAAGAGGGAGAATGTGGTGGAGTTTGAGGATTTGGGTGCTGACTATTTAGAAGAGCTTTTGATGACTAGTCACTAGATTTAGCTCTCCTAGTTTTTTGTTTAAAAAAAAAAAAAAAAAAAAAAATCTTCTTTTTCCAATTTGTGAATATATATCTAGAAAATTGGCTACTTTTTGATGTCAAATAAGATTGTCGTACGGTAAAATAGATGGTCAAATATACGTAAATATGATCAACACGGTCAATATAGTTAGCTATATTTAACTTTGCGTCTTATTTTCAGAAACTCAATGGTCTTATAGAAGTGTTTGTTTTTCTTCTTATAAGTTTCTTTTGAAAGTCTTGGTACGGTATTTCCCTTTACTTTTATCCACTGTTTTTTCCTTACTGCATATATATATATGAGTGAGTTTTGTGTGTGACGGTTATACGTGTGACGGAATACATTTTATAGGAAAAAGTTATACTTTTACAAGAAATAGTGATATTTTTACTACATTGATCTTTTTTCAGATAAATGTGATACTTTTGCTATAAAAAGTGATACTTTTTTTTGTTTAAAAAAAATGATATTTTTTCCTCTAACATCGTGTGACGATCGTGTGATGATCACATATAATTTTTTGCATAAATATATATATATATGTGTATTAGCAGATGTTCATGAAATGTTCTAATTTCCATATTTGGTAATTAATTCTTGGAAATAATGAGTCATATTTGATTATATATGATCTGCGACTAGGATGGTGTGAGTTTGCGCAGACATGTATCGGGTGTTTTTTCACCACATATTTTTTCGCACGTGTGTAAATGTATGGTGTGAGTTTGTGCAGACATGTGCCAAAACACACTACAGGTGTTTTTGCTTAAGACGGAGGAGTGCTGAATCAAATTTAGCTGAAAGAATTAATGAATGTGCTTTATTGGAATTTGGTCCCCTCAATCCACTGAGAAAATATGACGAAATGGAAAATAACGTGTACTTCTTCCGTCCCGGCTTAATTTGCACACCTACTCCGACACGTATATTAAGAAAAAACTGTTTTTTGTTTTTTAGTTGATTTTTTTTAAGGTGGAAATTGAGGGTGGAGATTTTAAGGGTGGAGATTGTAAGAAAATATTTCTTTTCAAAAGTGTATAAATTAATGTGAGACGAATCGAAAAGGAAATTGTGCAAATTAGGATGAGACAGCGAAAGTACTATATAACCAAATAATTAAGTTAGTATTTAGTGGTTTGTAGGACACATGGTTTGGATGACCACATCCTCGTACAAATTCCATGTCTGTTTACTTAAGATCGAGAAGTGCTGAGTTAAATTTAATTAAGGGAATTAGTAAGCATATTTTATCGGAATTTAGGCTTCTAAATTTATTGAATCAAGTCTTAAGTAAACACAGTATGATTTAACTTTTCGTTGGAATGGAAAATTTTATGATATTAAATATTTGTAACTATAAAAAATTAGACATTTGCTTGGATTTGTTCCCTTTAGATTTCTGAGATGAAATTATGAAAATGACAATTGTGGTGCCGCCCTTGGCCCAAATACAGTTACAAAGACATCACTAATAGCGGGATTACCGTCACATAAAAAGTCATGTCATAAATAATAATGACGGTAGATAGGGTTTTAATTTTTTTTATAATAATTGGCTAGTCACTTTAGATCAAAGAGCTATCAGCTATTTACGTTATGCTATTATGAAATATTATACGTTATCAATCGTATAGTAGTACACAGTAAGTAGCACTTGATCGAAATTTCTCTAATATGTATTTAAAAGCAAAATGCATCTGAGTGTGTGTGAGCAATTCAAGTCCAAACAACATTATTGGATTCTTGATGTATTATATTTTGTTTTATTGAGTCCATGTGCTAATATGTTTATTACGCTCTCCAAAACTTTGGCAGAAATCTTGTAATTCGACAGCATAACTCTTGACATAGAACTAGAAAGTTTTAGGTTCTAAACACAATTCTCACCCCCGAACTTTTTGTGCACTAATGTAATAAGTGTTAGCATCTAATTGACCGTTTCGAGATCATCTATGATCACATGTACTACCTCCGTCCTGCTCTAACTTGTCTATTTTATTTTTTGGTTTGTCCCAATTTAACTTGTCAGCCCATAAATGACAATTTTCTCTCACAATCTCCACCCTCAATCTTCACCTTTAAAAAAATTAAAGATTTCATAAAATTTATTTTTTCTTAACCTTTATGCCCGATTAAAATAGATAAGTTAGACCGGAACGGAGTAGTATCAATGTTATGATGTTAATTTAATGTAGAATTTTATTCAAATTAGGGGTTAACAAAAAGGTTGTCACATGGTTTGCATTGTGCCTTGGTGAAAAGGTTGGATAAAGTCATATGCATATTTAATTAGTCTACGTTCAATTCAAATTGAAATTCCAGTCTTCTATTGTCACCATCCTCAACCTAGGTTACGTTGCATGGTACTCCCTTCGTCTCAAATGAATTTGCATAGGGAGTTAACACAGATATTAAGAAAAGTTATTGTTTGGGGATTTTATTGGCTTTTCAAAGGTGGATTGAGGATGGAGATTGTATTATAACTGTCCTTATTAGGAAGTGTGCAAGTTTACTTGGGACGGTCGAATTCGAAAAGTGTGCAAGTTCATTCGGGATGGAGTAAAAAGAATTATTTTTTTTTTAAATTATTATTATTAGAAAATAATTTTCACAAACTTATAGGATACTAGTATAGTACCCCTTAAAAAAATTACGGGTGGGCTTAATTTTTATTTTTTTAATGGGAAAATGATAAGTTTTGTGGCGGTCAGAATGTCGTCTATTGAGTTGACTAACAACCTGGTTTTACCTAGGCAATACTTGGAGGACTTGCATCTCTAGACTCGGCGATTAATTTTTCGCGTCATGTAGGAGGAAATGTGGGATAACAGTAAATCCTAAGATCATATTGATCCCTTCTTGAAAGAATTATTTGAGAGTGAATGATGTTATAGATATGGAGAATTCGTTGTATAAGGGCGTTGTCACGGGGGTTGTGGGTGTTGTTGTTGTGCTTGTTGGGAAGAAGAAAGCATTTTCTCTTAGAAGACTTTCGAGAATGAAAAATTGTCTGATATAGGGACGAAAAATTAGATTTTTCATTTACGAAACTATGCGAAATTTCTAGTTTCACTATCTCTATTGCATTTTCGATTTCTTGTATTCCATATAAATTGATAAAACAAAAAACGTATGTACAACAAATATACCCGAGGTGATCTTCTATAAAATTGTCTTACGTTAAGATAGAAGGCCAAATAATCGTATGAGTTATATATAGTCAACATGTTCAACACACTTTACCAAATTTGACTTCACTTTTACTAGAGTTTTTGTCAACCTTCCACTTATGAACATAGTGTTGGAACAAATAATAATTAACGTATAGTAGAAATAAATTAACCGAAACAGATTGACACAGAGGCTTGCTTATAGCAATGTTCTGAAACAGTATATTTCACCCTTATCTGATATGCTAAAGACTATGGGTGTTTTGTTCCTAGCATTCAACTATATATGCTTCTAAAAAAACCGCACTCTAAAATTTAAGAAGTTTGAACTTTGTATTTCTATCAAACGCAGATTGTGAAATATTAATTTCACTCTTCTCCGGTATTTATCAGAATATCACAGAACTTGTTTTAGAGATCTAGATTCTCTAATTTATACAGATTTCGGGATTCCTTCAAGAAATACAACTTTTCTTATAATTTATTTACTATATATAAACATATTATAATTTATTAATAACTTCAAACACTTATATCCAACACATTGTACCAACATGGGCCGGAGTCCAGCCCATAGAACAGGACGCAAATTCAAAAGCCCGTAATTTCCCACGAGGGCTGATTGGCCCAAAAGCCCACTCCCTTAATGGGCTTTCTCATCATCCTGGCCATTCCTTTATCCATTATGTGCGTAGTTTTGGGCCCATTCAGCCCAATCTTATTACCTACCTATCTCACGCTATTGGGCTTCAAAATTACGGTAGAAGTCATCCCATCTAGATGGCAAGGGGATGGATTCAAACCCGAACCCACATTGAAATTCGTCTCGATCAAATTCACTAAAAAAATCTATTAAAAGAGTTTTAGAGGATTTGCACGGGTAAATAGTTTTGGTAAACCTCTCTTTAATTCGATCCGTGTATATTAAATACATAAATATATTAAAATTTTATAATTACATAACACGAAACAAGTTTTGAAATAGTTCATACCGTATCATGCCCTGTTAATGATGCTTTGTATTAGTATAAAAAAAACAAAGAAAAAGGATATTTGTATGATAATTATTGCATGTGCACTGTATATGACCTCGTCAAATTGAGATTTACATTTTCGAGGTGAAGTTGTAGTTTCACGGTCAAATTTGACATGTGCTTCATGTCATTTTATCTATGAAGGTAGAGCAATTATGTTATTTAAATTATAATTTTAGAAAATAGAAAAATCTCAACATAATGTAGCACTTAGCAATTCAATTTCCATATTATTTTAAATAAGCCATTTTATTAAGTAAACCATTACTATGCTTACAGCACCCTTCCTTCTTGTTGCCCTCCGGCAACGGTGAACGTCGGAAACTTGGTTTCCGGCGGTGGCGTCTTCCTTCTCGTAAACCGGTTGCAATGCGGCAAACACGAAGGGTGACGTGGAGGCTTATTTGGTTTCTTTCCAGATTGTTTAGTTGGGTTTTTCTTCCGTGGAGGCGGCGGCATCACCTCCGGTGGTCCCTCCTTGTCAGGGATCCCTCCTCTGGCGGTGATTCGCCGTTCAACCACTTGTGTGTTTAAGGAGCCGACTGGAGACGGCGCCGCCAGCTTCTGGAGGTGGTGGTTCTGTTGAACATTGTCGCCGGAGTTGGGTTTTAGTGCGTTGGAATGAGCTGAGAAAGTAGCTAAAAGAAAGAGAAATGTGATCGGTAGTGAAGTAACCATGGCGGACGAGAAGGTGTGGTGGACGCATATATTAGACAGCAGTATATATTAGACAAACGATGACAACGTCAAACGGTGGGACGGAAAAAAATATCACTTTTAATAGCAAAATATAGGAAAAATATCATTTTTATTTATGAAAGTGTTACTTTTTTTTCACAAAAAAATATCACCTTTTTAACAAAAGTATCACCTTTTCTTTTATAAAAATATATTTCGTCACACATGAGATCGAACTCATTCTGTATTAGTTGGATGTAAGATAAGTCATAAACAAAGGGGACTATAATAGATGTGATTTCATTCGTAGAAGGGCTAGAAAGTAATTTTCGTGTTCTCTGAATAATGTGATTACTCTTTTGTTTGGCACATAGAAATCATGTGTCCTACTTTTATTCAGTCTTAACCGTGTTCCACTTAAAAAATGATTAATTATAATTATTTTTTGTAGTTTGGTGAATTTAAAGTTCAATTTAAATATTTTTAAATATAAGATTCAAGATTCTTGTTTATATTCGATATCTAGGGGCTATTGTTTGATCCTTTTGGGCTCAGGGAATACTTTCTATTCTAAACTTATAATTTCACGAATCACTGTTAATAACTCAGGGTTCATACTTCAGTAGTTCATAGTTTAGGATTCATGAGTCATGCGTTCAGAGTTCACGATCCATGAGTTATGTTCAGAGTTCACGATTCATATTGTATGGATCGATTTTGGATGGTTCGACTTTGGGAAGGGTGAAAAAAGTAGCACAAAACTTACTCTCTCACTTCACATTAATTGTCATTCTCAAAGATAAATCTCAAGTAGCATTCACGAGGAAAGAAAATTAGACAAGTCACAACAAACATGCTTAGAAACCAAAATACACACTATTTTGCAGTTAACACCACCACAGCATGAAACCACTCGAGCTCTCCCTCCGTCCCGAATGAACTTGTACAGTTTTTATTTCAGTATGTCCTAAACAATTTGACATTTTCTTAAAAAGGAAATAAATCTCACAATTCTACCCCACAATACACATTTATTTAACAAATAAAACAAAAAGATGGGTTTGAAAAGTCAACATAACCCGAAAAACAATTTTTTCTTAATATGTGTGTCCACTTGCTAGTACAAGTTCATTCGAGACGGAGGGAGTACTTAAAACTGCTATATATAAGTAGCTAACACTTCTCTAAAAACATTCAACACTTCAGAAATCCAGTAACATCTTAATTAGCCCCAACTATGCCTTCTACATATTTCCTAGTTTTCCTCCTTGGTCTCCTGCAGCTCTCTACTCTCACATCCGCCGACGGCGTTGCCACCGACACCCTCACCGGTCAGCCATTCACAGACCGGTTTTATCTGAGAAACTCCAGGCCCAAAATCCAAACCTACCCATCAGAGTCAGTAGCAAAACCCCCTGAAAAAGCATCGTCTTCGCAAGATGGAACGATGCAAAAAACAGAACCAGTAGCAAAAACCCTCAAAAAAGCATCATCATCGGAGGATGGAGTGATGCAAAAAACAGAATCAGTAGCAAAAACCTTCAAGAAAGCATCGCCATCAGAAGATGGGACGATGCAAAAAACAGAAATTAAGTCTACGGGTGGTGAGGAAATAGGGTTTGGAAACGAGAACAAAGGTTTTCCGGCAGGAAAGGAAGTAGCCATGAAGGAGTTTGAGAAGAAGATAGCTGATGAAGACAAACATGAAGGTTGTGCGAAAATGAGAGAGCAGAAAACGAAGGAATGGAAGTATAAGGATGTCGGATCTTCGTCCAACGCAGAGAGAAACGATTTTTATGATTCAGAGGATGTTTGATTAATGACGAAGCTGAATAATATATAAGCTTCAATAATATACAGTATGTGATCTTGTAATAAATGTGATAACAGAAAGAGTGATAAATAAGGACTAACATAAAATCGAAGCATCGTTGTAACTTGTAATACTGTTACATTCGGTATTAATTGGGATCAAATGGTCACTCACATAAATACTAACCAGATATTTACAAAAACAAAAAAAATAAAAATAATGAGCTGACCTCTAAGGCGTTCCACCGAGCCGCTGGACTGGGACCCACGCCTGGGAGTTATTCCTTGTTCTGGAGGAGACTGGTTTACGATTGTCTTCAATATTGGCATGATTACGAGGCTCGAAGTTGTTATTGTTATTACTTTTTGAGAATTGTGTTGCAGCGGCTCTTGCAGCTGCAATCGCTGCGACAAGAGCGGGTGACTTCTCCTCCTCAGACGGACTTTTTGAAGGAGAAGCAAGTGTATTGGGCTTCAAAGAGAATCGATCACGTGGATCTGGAAGTGGGAAATTCACCGGCTGTGGTGATTCTACGGACGAAAGGCCTCTCACAGCTCCTTCATATATCTACAACCAACAATATGATTATATAATCCGGACAAAAATAGAGCAGAAGATGAGGAAGGTGATAATCAGCTTAATGAAACTATACAAATCGGTATATGCTATTACCTTCCGTTCCAAATTATAAACTCCTTGGTATCCACGCATCTCGAACGGTACTATCAGTTTCTGCACGAATAAATATACTTATGTCATTATTCGAAAATTTATTTAAAAGGATTGGAAAGAAACTAAAAACAAACATAGCGAGTTACTATCTATATAGCTGATGCCACTGGTTGAATCATCATTCATGAATGCTAAGAAAACGAGTATTGCATTTAAGAAAAGATTCTACTACAATGTACTGTGTTTCATGATTTTGAAGAAAAGCTAAAGGAGAGCGAAAGGAGAGAGAAAGAAGACAGAGAGGAAAAGGGGAAGAAAGAAACCTGAGGTTTCTCACATAGCCAACAAAAGGCGGTTTGTCCTTCTAGCCTCACCTGCAGTAAAGACATTTTGATTACACAGATCATAAAAATATCCCCATCAATGCAAGTGAACGGCATTAATAATTATGAGTATTCGGTGCTTACAGATGTAGGAATAGCTTCCCAGCTTACTAGCTCTTCACAGGTAACACAACCAACAACATCAACACAGCCTGTTGAAAACGAAGCTTAAGGTTAGGTAAGATACCAAAATCTACAACTGGTCCTAAATTTAAAATCATTAACCAGATTGAATAGTAATGCAAAATATGCCATATGTTTACAACGCTTGGTTTCATTCTCACCTACCAAGCATTTAGTTACTTCAAAGTTTACGTCTTGAATCCTCACAAAGGCAGAAATTTAGGACAATTCAAATTCACTATCTATATGTATCGATGAATTAATATGATACCTAGAAGTCTGGAAACTGGGTAATGCGTGGGGAATTTGATATCTGTTATTCCATCCATTGCATAGATCTCCCTGTAGAAGTCTTCCATAGCTTTGATCGTCTCCGGTTCCGGGACCTTACCAGCAGCGTGAATCCAGAGCCGTCCTTTGGGAAGAAACAAGTTGCAATTTTTAGGTTTCTGAAACTTCGCTATACCAAAAAAGACACGTGCACAAATACTTGCATTCGAATAATCATATAAAACTCAACAGAAATTTCGACTTCCTCCATCTATAAAACTTGTTGCAAAAATCCAAGCTTCCATTGGCTGCCTATGTTATTTTCCCGAAAGTATGACGTCTCACTAGCGCATAGCAACTTTACATCATTGTCTGAACCTGGAGTACTACATGCCCAAAACAGCCTAAAATGTTCATTATAATTCTTGGACTAGAGCATAACTTTTCGGATTAAATCGGCGAATTGAAAACTCTAAATCCCTTCAAACAATCCATATCAATAACCTTTATCATCAAAGCGGTGACTGCCTAAACCAAACCAAATCCATATCATATATCACTCATCATTTATATAGATTGATAATATGCTAAGTCCAAACTCATCCCACTACACTAAATTAGTAAGCAAGAATCCCCATCTAGCTGCAATTAAGCCTCCTCTGCTTTTTCCCGACTCCTCCCCGTATAACCATGTCCAGGCCCTACTTTCCCCATCTAGCTGCAATTAAGCCACCTCTGCTTTTTCCCGACTCCTCCCCATATAACCATGTCCAGGCCCTACTTTCCCCATCTAGCTGCAATTAAGCCACCTCTGCTTTTTCACGACTCCTCCCTGTATAACCATGTCCAGGCCCTACTTTACCCCGCTTAAGCCTCGACTGGACACTAGGTAGTGCCTAGTCCGCCATCCGACTGACGTCTAACAACTTTTATAACATTGGTAATGACAAACATCTCTCTATCTAACTTCCACACAATTGGGGAGCAGCTCTCCCATCAACAGCTTAGCTGATAAGTAACATATACAGATAATAATCGATCAATGCATAAACAAAATATAAAACTCCAGCAGCTCAATACCCTAGTTCACAAGTTAAAATTTCAAAAAAAGGCAAAATAAAATCAAAATAAACGGAAGAAGGGTTCTGAAAAATTGAAAAAAGTAATGGTTACCTCTAATTGGAGCAGGCCAAGATCTGCCTTCAATTCGCTTGATGCCGTACACAAGCAGAGACGCCCATGGCTGATGCATCGTTAAACATGGGTTTCTATAATTCGACGATTCCATTCTTCTGCTTCCCATCGCTCAAAATTTTCCGATTGATTCTTCAAAAGATTTCTCTTGACCGACGCTTTTCAGAATTAGGTTTTTATTCTCGAAACACTTTGTTCAGTGATTCTCCACGCAACATCAAATATGGTATATTTGATGTTGTGCAATCGCAGATTAGAGCTTGCAAAATCAGCTTGGTCGATGATTGATACAACCTATTCAATTGGCTAAAAGTTCAACGGGTTTTAAGTCGATCTAAAACTCTTAGCATATCTAAAGAGATAGATTAGGTCGGATTCGATAATTTTGTCCCTATAAAATTATGGATCAGCTGATCAAACTCAACTTATTGATGTTGATCCGATGAGCTGGGTCCAGTTGCATCGGACCATCCGAACTACCATCTCTATTTAATGAGATACCCCTTAAAATTATGTTGTTTATAAATTTACATGCATGAACGGGGAATAGACTCATCTAATTTACATAATATGTTAACTATTACCTAATTGTTTTGTATTTTTTCCATCTATGATTTGACAATATTATATAAATTTTAGCATATTATGTTACATGCATGAACGAATTTTTATTGTTACTTGAGTAAGTTCACTCTTCAATCAATTTGATATTTTTATTCTTGAAATTTGGACAAATTTGTTATATTAATGTGTCTTGACAAAATCTCGCGTGTACTAGTTAAACGGTGTAATTGAGGTTGAGTATCATTATTTATGTTGAAAGGTACCCTATATTTACCTAGAACATCTAATAACATTGAGCATAAATCGTGATATCTTTTCATTATGATATATTTATCCATCACATGTAATATCTTTAGGCATAAATAGTACTCTCCCCGTTCCGGCCTAACTTTCCTACCTTAACCGGGCACGCAGATTAAGAAAAAACAGATTATGTGAAATCTTTAACTTCTGTAAAGGTGGAGATTTTTATGGTGTAGATTGTGAGAAAAATTTGTCGTTTATAGCTTGCAAGTTAAATTTGGACAAATCGAAAAAGAAAAGTAAATAAAGTAGAGCGGGAAGAAGGTACTAATACAGTTCTGAATTATACAAATCTAAAATTAGTATAACTGGTACACAAGAGAATTCCCGCGTGTCTTCGACTATTTTAAATTCCTGAATATTGGATCCCCCAATTCATATGCAACCGTAATATCAAGGCCCAATAGCATTAAGAAACTCAACATTGGGCCTGATTCAGCTGTACCGGGCCTGAATTACCACACTATTTTCCAATTAGTTTGCACTTTTTAGGGGGTGTTTGCAAACCCAGCAACAATTCCAAAATTAATTTTCGAAATCACTTCTCACAGTCAGTTACGTTTGTAAACTCATGTTATTTTCAGAATCAATTATGTGAAACACTTTTAAGCTGCTTTCGAGAATCAAGAAGAGAGTAGCTTCTGTAAATCAATTCTTAAAATCATTTTTTTTCCAAACACTACCAAATTTTTATTTTACTACAACAATCAATTTTAATCACTTTTTCACAATTAGTTTTGTTTGCAAACACCCTCTTAATCATGTGTTTATCAACAATATATGATACCCATATGTGCAAATAAGAACATACAATCAAGGGTTTACCGGTTCAGAATTTCTACCACATTTGGTACAACATCTTCTACAACATATTATATTAATCATGTCACATAGTCACTTATGATGTATTTGTGATGTCATCATATACACGTATCGTGTGTAAATTAAAATGTGATAGAAGACGTTAAATATAATTCGTAACATGTCTTTTTATTTTGGAGTGACCTTTTTTTTTTTTTTTTTTTCCTTTTTTAACGATATACATGAACCGATTTTAATTTTAATTGCTGGTGTAGAGCTCAAATTTGAGATTTTAGCTCTCCCACCTGAGATCATACAGAAAAATTCCGATTTAGATTATATTTGGCTCTACCAATTATTCTTAATTTGGAGTTAATACATGAATATAATAGATAAAATTTGAAAAATAACGTTGGATTGATCAAACTCGGCAAATTTTTCCTGAATAAATCGAACTTAATACGTTAAATTATAAATTTATAATCATAATAATCTTTCCTTTTTTTTATTAAGTATCTCATGTGTTAACTATTGGTTTTTAGTTCTTCTAGTTATAAAATGCTATAAATAATATTTAACTACTGTGATTTTTAACTATTTATTTTAATTCCATCTAATGAAAAAACTTTCAACCATAATTATTGTAAATATTCTTTATAAATGCATTGATTTATTGTAAGAATGCCTCTAATAAATGATTGCTTGTTGATTATGTTCTGTTTATGCTTAAAAAAATATTCTGAGTCAAGTACCTGCGTATTTATCGATTTACGTGTATTACCATTAACTATTTGTAAGATATGTCTTAAACTCTATTCTATTTGACAAATTTATAATTCTAAATTAAATTGGAAACTACAAAAAATATATATAAAGAATAAAAGTAAAAGTAGTCAGGATAATGTCACAGGAATTATACGAATATTATTCGTGATATATTCGTATATATTGTTATATTTTAAAAATATTATTCATGATATATGTTATATTTTGAGATTTTCAATTTTCAACTTTAATTTAAAAATGCATAATAAATACATGAGAAATTAAAAAATTCGAAGAATTTTATTTCTGTGCCTGAGATGGTGGGAAGGGGACGATTTTCTAAGGACATGAGATAAAAAGAGTTATAAATCTATTTCTTTTCATGTGCGGATCAGATTCTAAAAAAAGGTAAAATCCATCGAAAACTCAGCCCATCATCCCTACAAAAGATCAGAAATCCACTACTTCGTTAAAAGACCATTTAACCTTTTTATAAACTTTGTTTTCATTGTATTATTATTATTATTATTTTATTATTATTTCACTTGATTTTCTACGTAATCTTTTGCTTTGTGATTGATTCCGACCTTAATATACTCAAATTTTTCGTAGACTAATATATAGGTAGGGAGCCGCGCCTTAACCCGTCCTAAAATGTGTCTTTAACGATTTTTATTATGAAAAAAACCCAATGGACCATTTATCACAACTATAGATGAGTTTCAACTTCTTCGTATCCAAAATTGTCAACGCCGTTTGCTTTAGGTCATTTGATAAAGTTATTTATTTATTTATTTATTTATTTATTTATTATTATTATTATTATTATTATTATTATTATTATTACTATTATTTTGATAAAGTTTACTAAATTCTTCACCTTCCATTTTCTTGAAACATAATCCATATTTCCTTTTCCCTTTCTTTCACTGTTGAAGATGTTGCAATCAGAAATTTTTTGGTTCCACACTCTATTATCATAACATCCATTGATTTCCTAACTACCTAGAGCTATCGAAATTGACACTTCTCGATGTGCTGGTTCAATCCATCTGAAATTTTAAATGGACTGACAATATAAATATAAGTTTGAAGTACCATCAGATCCAACATGCACGACTTGATGGGCTAAGAATCCGGCGGACCCACAAATCTTACTATGTCTTAAGGGGATAGGCTGGGTCAAACTCGATAACTTTTTGCCCGAAAAAATTTCGGGCCGGCCCGAGCCCGCCTAACATATAGTGTTGGTCAGATAGACTAGACTTGAAGTACCATCGGGCCCAACAAACCCAAATCGATGGACTAAAAGCTCGACGAGCCACGGACCGACCTACAACTCTTGTTATATTTAAGGGGGATAGGTTGGGTTGGACTTGATAATTTTCAGCCCGATAAAATTTCAGATCAACCCAACCCCACCTAACATATAGTATTGACCAAATGAACTAAGCTGATTGGGACAGGACGCACGGATTGCCACCTCAATTTCTAAGAGGGGTATATACAAAAAATTACATAATAAGGACATCAAAATAACCCGACCTGATGAACCAGTCCCGAATATTAAAATTGGGTTGAAGTGTGTTTCTATTAACCTAAAAAAGAGTTTTATCTAACCCTGTCCCGAGAAGCTAGACGGGCCAGATTGGCTCGATTTGATGTGACCCAATGACTCGAGGGGGAATTTGAATGGGTTGATATTTCAGTAGCACAAAAAATTAAGTCCGATCAACCCAACCCGATCCGATCCGGCCACAAGCATGCTCTATTTGTTCCCTTTTATCTAGCCATTATTATCCAGATAAACCTATGGAAAACACTTATGTCACATGATTCTTTAGGTGAAATAAATTGCATCACTTATATATACCTAAAGTCCTAAGTCAACTTTGATTGGAATTCTTATTTAATTATTTCACTTTTTTAATCTATGAATTAAATAACCAGTGCTAGTACCAATAATGTGTCTATTAAATATCTTCAAGGGCTAGGATGACATAAAAATATGAAAAGCATGTCACTTGATTAATGCTAGTTCACATTAAGATTGAGACATGAAACTTATGAAAGAAACACATATCCAGGTGTACGAATTATAGATCGACACAATTCAGGTCGCGGGCTCATTTATCGACTATCTGAAGTTTTTTATGAAAATGTATAAACGTTTACGCTGAAATATATTACATTCTGTAGAAAGATATTAAATATTTTTTTTTAGGGAAATATATTTCCTTTTCTTTGAAATGTATTACTATTTTCATTAAAATGTACTATTATTACCTTATACATTGTTAGTTATTTGTATTTATGTTAAAATATATTAATTTTTATAATAATATTTTTTAACACACCACAAAAAGTTGGTTCTCTACTTACTACAATAAAAAAGTTTTTTTAGTGATATATTTTTTAAAATCATAATTGCGGTCTCTAATAATAAATTATTTGTAATGACGTATTACCAGAAAACTTTCCACAAATTATTTGAGATCATTACTTTTAAAGACAATTGATTGTTGCAAAAAATATTTAAGATGCATTTGGAACAATTTTTTATAGTCTCAAGTATATTATTTGCAATCGAGTTATTTAAACGAACAACTTTTAATTGTTAGTCTCAACTTTCTAAATATCATATATTAGATATATTGCTAATTATGTAATGTAATAATACAAAATGACGTATACAAGATTTTGTACAATAAACTATCTAATAAAATAGTCGTAAAATTATGTAGTTTTTTATTTCTTCATTTTGAAGGTTCTATTATAGCAAGAATTATTATTTAATCATATAATAAGAAATCTTAAAATGATAATATAGAAACAAAATATTCACCTTGATCATAATTTGTCAATTATTGACTTTTTTTCACGAAAAAATTTGAAGCGTATTACTACGACAATAAAGAAATTGAATAATTAATGAATTTTGTTAAATAAGTTATTGACTTAAAAAATCAGTATTTTAGCCAGTCAATACATTGTGTGAGTCCCACTCCCCTTTGTAACTTTTTTTTTCCAAAATAAATTAAATAAAGCATTAAAAATAGTAAAATGTTCAAATTGAGATTTGTACACCGGTGGATATAGGTGGTTATTCGGACGGTCCGGTCCGATCGGGTCAGGTTCGTCGGGTCAACTTCATATTTCGAGTTGAGTCGGGCCGGTTCAAGATTTGGTCGGGCCTAAAATTAGTCAGCCCGGCCCAGGGTATTCCCCTATAATATACTTAGATTTTCGGACCGATCTGGGGCCCGTCGGCCTTTTCGTCCATCGTGCCGGGCCGTCAGGTCAAATAGTACTCCGGACCTACATTTCTATGGCCCGACCCATCTAAAATATCGGGCCGGACTGATTTTGCTACCTCTATCGGTGGACAATAACAAATTTGAAAAATAAACCACTGCACCACCTTTGCCTCTAAGTTTACGTACAATTGTACCTCCTTGTTTTCAAGTAGTTCCGTCACTGATAATGCACATGTGTATAATTGAGTATGTAGGTAGAGTATAATTGGATACAATTAACGATTATGTTATTACATCTATACCTTACTCTACCCAATTACAAAAATTTGGTTCGAACAATATCCAATTCTATTACCCATTTACTCGTCGAGTAATCCTATCTGAATAAAATTAACATCACTATCTATATTGTTCTATATTATGCTGAAATTTGACTAACTTCTAATTTTTTTATACCGAATATTGAAATCTTGACTAAGTGATTTATTTTTACCTAACCTAATAGATACCGAATACCAACTTGAAACGTGTTCCATTTTTCAATTAACAATTCCACCCACTACGGCGGTGTGCGGCGGAAAAAAGTCGCTTGATGGCTACATTATAATTTATTACTACCTTCGTCCCATTTAATTTTGCACATTTTTCTTTTAGCCATTTCACATAGTTTTACACATTTTTAGAAAAAAAAAAAAAAAATATCTCATAATCTCCATCCTCAATCTTCACATTTAAAAAAAAAAAATCAACTGAAAAATAAAAAACAATTTTTTTTCTTAATATGTGCGTCCCTCCATATGCAAAATTAGCTGGGATGGACGGAGTATTTTCTCTTTTTACTTTTAAGTTGTGACCTTCCAAAGTGGAATTGTGGAGTTCCCACCTATAAAGGCAAATCAAATGTTTTATGGTTTGGCATGAGTAGAGTGCAAAAGTAATAACTTTTTCTATTAAAATTCAATTTTTTGAGTGAATTATTGTGATTTCATGTTCAAAAAGTTGTCATATTGTCTAAAAAATTCGTCTAAAAAGAGAAGTGTTGTTTGTATACTTTACTTATATTATAAAATAAAAAATCAATCATTACGGTATCTTTATTTATGGGTATTTTTAGTCAGACGGGAACGTGACAATTTAATTCAAATAATTTTGTTAATTATTATTCAAATAATTTTGTTAATTATCATTTAAATTATTAATTTATTTTGATCTTAACAATATCTTATCAATTTACCATATTCTACTCAAAATAATCATTAAATTGAAAATTTATACAATAAAAAAATTCACATTCAGATTTTACACACCGCCCTCATCGCTGAACAAAAAGACGTTGATGCTTTTCCAAGAAAGGGTTAATTGAGTCATTTGTGATTAAATAAATTAAACTACTATCTCTGTCTCGGTATAATTTGCCTACTCTTTTTTTTTTTTTTTGGTCCTAACTTAATTTGTCAGCCCATAAATAATAAATTTTCTCATAATCTCCACCCTCAAATTTCCACCTTTGAAAAAGTCAAAGATTCTACAAAATCTATTTTTTCGTAATCTCCGTATCCGCTAAAAATAGACAAATTAGACCGGAACGGGGAGTAACAACTAAGGAGAAAAGAAAGTGAATATTGATACATAGTAAATTAACAAAATATTTTCTTAAGTTGACAAAAAATGAAACAATAAATTTATATTTACCCACGTACAAGAATTAATTGTAACTCAATCGGTAAAGTATTTTGTAACTTAATCAAGTAATCAGGATTCAATATCCACCGATCCTATCCTAATTAAGATTTATACTAAAAAACAAAAAAAAAAAAAAAAACCTCACCCACATCAAAATGTGGAAGTTTAAGTCCATTTTAATCTCTAAGGTCTCAATTTTTATGTCTTTTCTCGAAATTTAAGTCTCTGATTCTCTGTTACACTATATTAATTAGTACATGATACGTGCTAAATAGTGATATTATCTAACACTTATAGTATTTAATAAATAGATAAAAGATGCAAATGAAAACAGGTGATCTCATTGAACCTAGATATACTTTTGTGTTATTTGGAGAAAATCTTACTCTATTAACAAAAATAATAATAAAAAGTCAATTAAAGTGTACCGTTTAATAAGATAATTAACTTACCCACTGTACACGTGCTAAAGTCCAACCACGACATGACAAAATCTCATCCAATGGTCTAAAAACTATGGGGGGAACAAAATCGAATCGAAATTGAAAAATCGATTCGAATCGAGTGATTTGATTCGAATTGATTCAACTTTAGATATACAATTAGTTCTGTTCGATTCTAAATATTAGAATCGAATTATAATTCGATTCGGTTCGATTTTTACGAAAAAATATTCGGTTAATCGAACCGAACCGAAATACTCATATTTTATTATATATTTTCAGTTTTTTATTTTTCTTGATTGAATTGATATATATATATATGTATATATATAAGTAATCTTTACATTCTTCCATGCATGAAAATTAAAACTTAAGCCTCTATTTTGGTCTCTTTTTTAATTTACCTATTTTAGAGAGAAAATATCATGAAAATCAAGACTTTTTGCTATAAGAAATTCAAAATTAATTATATTAAATATTTAAAACTTAAACTGACAACCGAACCAAACCAAACCAAAAAATTTCGATTCGGTTATGTGTTCGGTTTTGTTCGGGTTTTAAAAAAATCTGATTTTGGTTCTTGACATTTGGTTCGTTTTTCAACAGAACAGACCGAATGCTCACTCCTACTCAAAACCCATAATTTCATGATTTCATCTTATTATCGATACACACATTAATATTTGTCCACGATGAGACATATGTTCATTTTCGTACATTATGATGTACTCCCTCCGTCTCAAATGAACTTATACAGGGGGTCGACACACATATTAAGAAAAAATTATTTTTAGGGATTTTGTTGACTTTTCAAATGTTGATTGAGAGTGGAGATTGAAGATGAAGATTTTGAGGGTGAAGATTGTATTATAATTTTTCTTTTTAGAAATGTGTAAGTTTATTTGGGACGAACGAAAACGAAAAATGTGCAAGTTCATTCGTACTGGGGGAGTATAACTTATATCAAATCCTTATAAAAGATAACATAGCCAGTGCATCTCACCAAGCATAATTGCATATTAATTTCTGTTACATCATGAGTTGTTTTTTCTATAAACAAATATGAGTTGATTTTTAATATAAATAACTTCAAATTTGTAACTAATTATTGGCTATGTCGTAAGTCTTTATTCCTTGTAGTATTTTTCTTCATATTCACACGTGCTCTAGTGACGTTGGGAATATTTATTCGAAGTTCCGTGTTAATTTCATAGTCATATGTTGGTTATCTAAACGACGTGTTTACTTATTACTTGATCCAATTCATTGAAGATTAGATTAATTGGGTCGTGTTTTTTCTAAAATAGTTGACAATATATATACATATTACATCATATTTTACATTAAAAACAAACTTCAACCTAATCTCTAACCAACAAAATTGAACATCAATTTATTTAAACCAACCTGCTCTTTCAACTTTATTTCCGACAACCTACGGTACTCTAACTTAAATAAACACAGGCAAAGTGTTTTCTTTTTTGAGGAAAATATGTTATTTAAAGTTGCTTCAATATTTGCAACCGGGGCATGGGCCTTTCGTATGTCATGACTATGACTTATTATATTATTTAAACAATCATAAAATACAATTATTTTCTTAAAATAATTTAAAATTCTAAAATCGGACCATTTGTATACATACATGACAGTCATAAATGTTTCGTATAAAATAATCGTATTAAATTAATACTATAAATTTGGATGATAGTTTGTCACCATCATCTTTGAAATTAATAATTTAATAAATTACATCTAGAGAGCTTATTTTATCTTATTTTATTTATTAATCATGACGAATTAAAAAGTTTATTTTGATTAGCTTGGATTAAGAGACGATCCAGATTAATTGAACTTGTTGTTAATCTAAGAACGAAGAGTTAATAGATTGAGCGAGACATTTAATTGTTTCATACGTTAAGAGTAGGGAATATTGAATTGAGAATGAGTGTTTTCCTTTAATCATTTTTTGTTTATAATGTAATTTAATTTTGCGTGTCCTAACAACATGGTCGGTAAGCTTTAATAAGATTTGATTGTTTTATAAGTCTAACGTTGTGCATGCCTATAAAACTGCCATGAGATCATCTGTTACATTTTGATATTAAATCTTGTGCTTTACTATATTCATTAACCGACACGTGTATGATATGATATCACAAATTAATATGTGTTACATAGTGAATTAAGTGTAACAGAAAATGAAATACCTACTGTAACATGGAATTGAAATTGTATAAAACTAATCATTGTCAAAACTCAATTTGGTTAAGTTGAAGAATACAAGATTACTCTAGCTAATAAAAACAATTAAAATTCATATAAAATAATGGGAAATAAATGATCAATCATAAAATACCTACCCATTCCACAAAATAATTAAAAAAAAAAAAATTGAAAAGGACACACCTAATAATGAAAACATGCAATAGGCATGGACAAGAAAAAAGACCATATAAAGAAGTCACAAAAATATATAACGAGATAAATATAATACTTATCTTAATCTTTTTGTTATTAAAAAAATAAAAAAATAAAAAAATATAAACATAATACTTGTCAAAGATTAAAAATGAATCAAAGTTTAAAAACAAGAGTAGGTCTCTATTATACTAAAATCCGTGCAATACGGATCATGGATAATTTATAATAAGAAAATATTAATATTTCTGCTCAAATGTATTACATATTCTCTGAGATACAAAATGAATCAAAGATTAAAAACAAGAGTAGGTCTCTATTAATTACACTATAATCCGTGTAATTCGGATCATGGATAATTTATAATAAAAAATATTAGTGTTTATGCCTAAATGTATTACTCCCTCCGTCCCGATCTAATTTGCACATCTGCTCCGTTGCATATATTAAGAAAAAATCGTTTTTTGCTTTTTAGTTGACTTTTTCAAATGTGAAGATTGTCGGAGAATTTTTCTTTTTAAGGGTGTGCAAATTAGTGTAGTACAGACCGAAAAAGAAAGTGTGCAAATTAGGGTGAGACGAAGGAACTACATATGTTGGGTATAAGTATCACAATAATAAAAATAATAATATTTTTACCTAAAACAAGTAATAAATTTAAATATATAAATATAAATCACGATATCTAAATCGGATTGCCCTGTGCACCAGATTTACATGAGATCTTACCTAAAAATAATAATCTCTTAAGTTATACTATATCTATATCAATGTTGTAAAGACGTTAAAAATGTCAAACACGAAATGAACATAGATCGAGGTCTATCGTCCAATCGAGATTTAGGTGTGCCGAATATGTCGGCAGAGGGTGATTCGGGGTCGGGGTCGATCCAAAAGGACCAATTTAAGATTGATCAATAAAGTCCAAAATCTTTGCAAAAAAAAAAAAAAAAAAAGAGTCCAAAATCCACTTTTAGAGTCGATATTATATGGTTTTATAAGCATATATGACAGCTTTTGTTTTTTCTATTTTCAAGCATATGATACGAGGGATTTCTTTTCTCTTCCTTTACTTTATATATAATATATATTTATATATATATATATTTACAGTTTTAATATATTGTAAAATTACGGCGAATATTCAAGACCGGACCTAATTATGTTTGGGCCGAATCGAAATTTTAAAATAGATCCCCAAATTTGTAGTTTTCTTTAGTTTAAATAAAAAATATAAAACATAAAGTTGAAACATTTATAATACTCTACATGTTTATATAACCATAGAAAAAAAAGTGATAATCAAATTGAAAATGATTATTTAAATACAATTCATCTCACAGTTTTTGTGACAAATGTATCAACCGAGTCCGTATATATCAAGTCACTTAATAGGATTAAATCTCAGTTATTTTAAAAGATGAAAATTTAAATAAAATTAATACTAGTTGTTCAATAGTATTCATTTCCAATTATTTTAAAAGATAGTATTTGAAAAAAAATATATTTGTTTAATATTAATCATTTTCAACTGTTTTAAAATACTAAAATTTTAAAAAGGAAAAGAAAAAAACAACTATTTTAAATGCCTACACTCTACACTTAAAAAATAAAATTAAAAAGTGTAAAATCAGTCCCGAATCTTGAAAGGATATCTTAGCCATCAGGCTAGTGAATTTGTACAATCATTGGCTAATATATATATATTTTTTTTCTAGGTACATAAAATTATTTCAGGACTCTTAAAAATCTGTAATTTTTTTGAAAACTCCTCAGCCTAACATAAGATCCGGCTATGCGAACATCCTATAAATATTAAATCTGTGTCAATAATGCATCATATTTAAACAAATAAAAAATAAGCAGGTACTAAACAAATGTGTTTGTCGTAGTTGTAATGTAAATATATCTTACTTTATTACTACTAACATAACTTATGTGGATAATACATACCAGATCACCTGTTATGAGATTTCATCTTACGTTTTATTATATTCATCGAATGATATCTGCATTAGATCACTCAGGATTTTTTAGTCCACTTTTACCCTATCTCAATCATGTTCCACTTCAAAATCGAGCCAATTGTATTTTATTTTTTTTGCATTTTGTGAATTTCAAATTCATTATTTAGGTTCAGGATTCATGATTCATGTTCAGATTACATGTTTAAGGTCTAGGGTTCGACTTTCTTGAACTAGTGTATATTTTCTATCGTAGACTTACGATTTCATGATTCATGATTCAATGATTCAGTGTTTATAATTCAATAATTTATAGTTTAGGGTTCATAATTCATGTTTTCGGGATTCACGATTCATGTTGTATGACTCGATTTTAGAATGAGACACGATTGGAACAGGATAAATGTGGGATAAAGGATCCTTATCTGCATTAGATGACGCTACTAATTAATATGTGTCGTGTAATAAATGTGAACCGTTTATCATATCCATTTTGACCGAGAATCTTGTTCCATAATATATTTTGTACTTACAAATATACAATGGGTGTGTTTACTTACTACTTAACCCAATCCATTGAGAATTGGGCCAACCTGACCGTGTTTACTTTGGGGTTTCTAACAATATATTTAAACACATCACATCATCTTTTTATCACTTTTTACACTAAAAATCACTCTCCAACCATCAAAATCAAACACATATTTATTTAATCCAATATTCTCTTTTCACTTTATTTTCCCTAATTTACAGTACTGCAACCTTCACCGACCTTAAGTAAACACATCCGATTAATCGTAGTAGTGAGCAAATAATTGATTTAGGATACAATTAAAAAATACAGGATTCGAAATGGTTGTTAGTCAATGGTGTTGAATTTATTACAATAATTAAACACAGTTGGATAACTACTAGCAACTAGTTGACTTTGACTTTAGTTATGTATGCCCAAACTCAAGTGGGGACCACTTGGCAGATTATATCCATAAAATTACAGTATGAAATGGGAAACCTCTGACAGACTGACATTCAGAAGTTATTATTCGTTTTTTCTTCTCTCCAATGTTCTTAGCAAGGGGACCGATGTTAGAGGTGGCCGGCCGTCGGCTCAACGTCATATTTTAAATTGAATTACTACGAGTTAAGATTTGATCGAGCTTAATATTAATCGGGTTCTATTCGAAATAATTTTCTATAATGTATTAAGATTATGAGATTAGAGTGGCAAAAACAACCGTCTTGATGGGCTAGTCCTGTACTCTTCAGTTAGGTTGATAATTTAGATGGATTGTGTCATAGAAATCTAGGTTCGAAGTACTATTTGACCCGACAGTCCCGATTCGATGGGCCTAAAGCTCGACGGGTCGCCGATTGACTCAATAATCTTAGTATATTATAAGGAAATAGATTGGGATGGGCCGACTAATTTTAGGCCCATCAAATTTTGATTCGGCCAACCTGATATATGATATTGGTTCGGCGGAATAAACTCGATCGAACTGAACCGTCCAAATTACCATCTCTACCTAGGATTAAGTTGGTATTGTAATATTATATAAATTTAACTATCTTTTTTGATAGAAAAGGAAATCCAACATTGAAAAAAGAAAGCAAATAGTATAAAAAGTAGGAGGGTTGAGTATGGGGGTGGACAAAAATATATATATATCAAATAAAAACAAATATTAAGAAGACGAATATGAAAATTAAAACAAAAAATTGGGTTGAAAAGTGGGGACTAAATTAATGTCCATAAAATAATATTGTTATTTTTATATTAAATATATTTGTCCGGTCCAAAAATTATTAATTTATGAAGAACGTAGTGTATCAAGTAGACTATTCTAAGAATTTTTACTAATTTATGAGTCAGAAGAATTTTTTGAGAATATAATATTGACATTAATTATATATAATATTATTTTATTGAAAGAAAGGAGAGAAAAAAAATATCACTAAGTAAAACCTTACCCGCCAATGGCATGTTGGCATTTGGATAGGGTGACATGTCGTGCAAATTGTACTGTTATCTGAGCATTCATATAAGACTTGAATCGATAAAAACTAACCCAAACTATGTTGCGTTTATAAAAAGTACAACATATAAAAATGCTACTTTTATCGCAAAAAAAGTTATTGTTTAAAAACTATGTTCCTTTATAAAAAGGACAACATACTAGTAACGATTTCTTTTTTAAATCAAAAGTAGCATGTTAGTCAATGTTGCAAAATTCGTCACTAGTTAGACGATAAATTTAGACTTAATAACTTATCGGGACATAGGTGGGGTTGAACAGGTATAGGCGTCCTTAAACGGAAAGTAATCAAGCAAAATATCTGGACGATCAATCAAAACCTAACGCTTAGGTGATAATTAATCGAAGTTAGTCATAAATTTTTGCAACAAAAATGTCAATGATAAAATTAACTTTCTTGTTACAAAAAAATATCATTAAGATATTTAAATATTTTGCCCCTATCAAAGTGACATATTCACATACTATTGTTGTATATTGAATCAGTCATCTAGAATCTTTATAATTTTTTTAAACAAAATGGAATAAATATAATAATTGTTAAATAGGGTTTCAATCAATTTTCACGTTTTTTTTCTAAATTATATTTCCCTCGTCCCGAATAAATTTACACACTTTCTATTTTAATCCCTCTCAAGTAATTTGCATACTTTCTTAAAAAGAAAACGAATCTCACAAATTCTACTAAAAAATATAGGTTTGAAAAGTCAACATAACCCCAGAAAGCATTTTTTCTTAATATATTACTCCATCCGTCCTAGCTAACTTTTCACATCCTTAAAAATAAAATTTCTCTCACAATCTCCATTCTCAAAATCTCTACACTCAATCTTCACCTTTAAAAAAGTCAAAGAAAAAGTAAAATCTATTTTTTCTTAATATGCGTGATCGGTCAACTGTGAAAAATTAATTGGGACAAAGGAAGTATATGTATGTTCATTTACTAGTGCAAGTTTATTCGGGATAGAGGAAATATTATAGTAAATCATCCCCTGATTTTACGTTGATCCGTGGAAACAATTCCAAAGCATGATGTAACATTACGATGTCGTTTGTGTTTGTCACATTGAATATTGCTATTAATTTGCATTTTTTCTACTCGACAAGCATTGATTATTGTTAATCTGCGTCATTTCGTATTGTTTTACTTCATATGTTGCTGTCCTCTAATCTAAATGCGTGTTACATGTCAAACTTCCTTTTATTTTATTTTTATCTAATAATAAATTAAGTTTCTCAAGACGCGTAATATGTGGCCTCTCTTGTTTTTTTCAATCATATATGTTGGATTAATTGCATACCTACTTGAGAGAGTAATTTGGTCGTCTGAGCCGATCTAGTCTATTGCCAAGCGATCACTATATATCGAATCGTATTGAATCGGCCTAAAATTTTGTTGGGCTGAAAATTGTTGAACCAACCCATTCTCGATAGTAGAATGCTATCGGGCTGGCCTGTGATCATTGGACTATTAGCTCGGACCTGTTGGCTTGCTCGTGCTATGGTTGAGAAAGTGTAGAAAATAACTCTAAATAGTATAATATGAATAAAATACTTTTCTGCTTTTATTATTTATAAATTACGATGATAATGTTTTATAGATTGGTAACATTAGAAGAATGATAAATTATAGAAAATCTCCAAGTGTCATATAACAACAACAACAACAACAACAATAATAATAATAATAATAATAATAATAATAATAATAATAATAATTATTATTATTATTATTAGCGTGGAATATTCGTAAATTTTCACTAAATTTTCTGAGAAATTCCACTAATTTAACAAATTAAAATTAAAATAATATTATAAAGAAAAAAGAATAGGACACCCTTCATGAGGACAAATACGTATAGAATAAAATAATCGATTAAATTACATTTATTGTAGCTATATTTAACTCTCTTTTGCAGGCTATAATCAATTAAAATATCTATAGATTAAATAAACACAATATTTTCCAAATTTAATGAACTTTATTAGACCCATTTTTCGATTTTGCTTGTCGCGTAGAGACTATGTTAATCTTCTCTGTATCGTTTCTCGATTTTATCGAAGGTAGTAGTACGGAAGCATTTGTGGTGTCGTATCCCAGATAATAAGAAGATGAACAACTCCAAATTAAAGCAAGGAATTTGATTCTTGCAAAGATAATTACGCTGAAAGCTTTCCCTTTCTTGATCATTGACAATTTTATTTACTCCATATTCTTTCTATTGCTTTATTAATTTCCCAATTTATTTTCGAGATTCTTTATTGTCTTCTTCCAAATGTTGCATTTTGTTATATTAGACTTAATTTATGTATTACTCTCTCCGTCCCGCTTAAAGTTGTCTACTTACTTTTTGGATTCGTCCCAACTAAAGTTGTCACAAAAAAAAAAAAGGAAATAAATTTCACAATCCTCACCCTCAAAATCTCAACCCTCAATCTCCACCTTTAAAAAAATAAATAAACAGTTTTTTTTTTTAACATCCGTGTCCGATCAAAGTGACAACTTTAATCGGGACGGAGGATGTATTATTTTTCACCACAATTTTGCAACTACCTCAGCAACAAAAACCTAGAAAAAACAAATGTAAAATGATTAATGGACCTTCAATTCTACCCTCATTCGACCGTAGTGTTGCTTTTTCTTTTCTTTTCCTTTATTGCGTTATACTCCTACCATTTCAGTGTAATTTACAGAGTTGATCGGGCATGAATATAAGAAAAAAAATAGATTTTTCTTTTTCTTTTACTTTTTTAAAGGTGGAGTTGAAGGTTGATTTGAGGATGAAAAATGTGGGAATTAATTTTTATTTTAGGGTTGCGCAAAGTTAAGTAGGACGAACCGATAAAACAAGTGTGCAAATTTAATTGGGATGAAGATGTGTTAAGAAATTTAGTGGACAAGAAATAATTTAATGCGCACCTTAATTATCAAACACGGTGCTACCTCTGTTTTTTTTTTTTAAGTTGTTGTTTTAGCTTACGATTAGAAAATTAAGAAGTAAGTGAAATGAATAACCAAGTCCTCAAATTCCTGAAATTACACAACTCTTTACTTTATATTATCTCTCTTTCCAATTTTAAGGGATAGTATTCCAAGATAAAAAGAAAAAACTAAAAGAAAGTATTTATAACTATCTCATAAAATCTAAAAGAACAACGAAAAAAACAGAGATAGTATTTGAAATAAATAGTTATAGTTATAATACTCCCTCCGTTTTAAAATAAGTGACATTTTAGCTTGTTAATGATTTTTTAAATTAAATGTCGTTTTAGATATATTTTACGATGTCTTTCAACTTTATCCCTATCACTATCCTAAAATATCTCTTAGTATCTTTTAAGGGAGAAAGGAAAGGAGTATAACGAGTAAATATAAAGGGGAGAGGAAAGATAATGATTAGAACGTGATTTTAGGAATAATAGATGAGAGAAAGAAGATTAGTTAAGGGATATATCTGACAAGATTTTAAATTTTTAATTCTTCTCTTTCATTCTAAAACGTCACTTATTTTGAAATGGAGGGATCGGAGTAATAAATACTGGGAGATGATCTTAAAAAAAAAAAAAAAAAGTTGTCCAAAACATTCTGTAACATCTCGTGTTTGTATTTGTAAAGTATGAAATCTAATCATTTTCGAATTATGAATCCCCATTCGGAGATTAAAAAGGCTTTTTTGACATGTCATAATCATAAAATCTTAATTATAAATCAAACCCCAAAAGGGTTTCTAACATTCCACAATTTTCTTATATTCGATTTTATCCGTAATTAACCTAGAGGAAATATTTTGGGAGGTCCCCCGTGCTAAGATTCGTGCGGCTCGAGTTATGAGTTAAAAGGTATTATTACGTTCGTCTCAAGTATTCTTGCACCAGGAGGGTTGACACAAGTATTAAGAAAAATTGTTTTTCGGAATTTTGTGGACTTTTCAAAGGTGAATTGAAGGTGGAGATTGAGATTGAGGGATTTTGAGGGTGAAGATTTGTATTATGATTTTCCTTTTTAAGGGGTGTGCAAGATTATTTGGGTCAGATGAAAATGAAAAGTGTGCAAAATTAGCTGGGACGGAGGTAGTACTATTTATGCTTAAAGATATTATATGTGACGGTGATATATCATGATGAAAATGTATCAAAATTATGCTTAAAGGTATTACATATTATGGGTAAAAATATTATAATACATTTATCGTGAATATGTAATATCTTTAAGTATAAATGGTGATATCCAACCTAAACTGCATTGTACAATGTATGCACATGAGACTTTGCCAGTATTATATTGATCAAAATACACAATTTCATGGGCTATGGAGTTTACAAGAAAAAACATGGAGGGAGTAAAATGGAAAGAATTGTGGAAATTGGTTCTTTCTTTTAGAATTATTAAGCCATGGATTCCTTGTTTTAGTTTTATACTTAACTTTTCAGTACATAAATGACAAATTTCTTCCACAATTTTCACCTTCAATTTTTTCCTTTAAAAAAGTCAAAGATTCCACAATTTTTTTTTCTTAACCTCCGTGTCCGGTCAAAGTAGGAAATTTAAGTCGGGACGGATGGAGTATATAAGAACATTAATTGTCATAATTTATTTTTAAGGGAAATATAATAAATCTTATTTTGGGCAAAATAAGATCCACTTATTTAAATTTTATCAACTACCTTATTTTTTGGGGATTTCAGCAAATTTTGAAATCTCAAACTGTGTTTAGAAACTTGAAGTCTTAAACAATCGATTTAAAGAAGTTTATAGATTCTTAAACAACCTATATAGATTGTTTTAAATGCTCGGAAAAAATCATTATTAGTCTTGTATGGGTCTGTTAAGAAAATATTATATGTTCAATTTTGATTTTGTATGTTTTTAAAATTTGTCCAACTAAAAAACACAGTCCATCGTCGACGCTCAATTTAACCGGAATTAGCTATGTTTTATGTACGTGACTATTAAAATTGAAGCGTTCTGGTGATTAAGCTGATTTTGGCAAGTCGCCCGTTGAAAATGTATTAGTCACCACTTCTCTGACGCTCAATGAGATAACGTCGACGCCGTTTATTAATTAAATGGCGTGGATTGTCATCGTGGCCATTATAATTTTTGCCACATCAGCATAATAACCATGAAGTCCCAATTTTAATAGTCACATGTAGCGAGATCACTAATTCCGGCGAACTTGAATATTGGGGGTGAGTTATGTCCATAAATTGGATAAATTTCAAACGATATAGAGCTAAAATTAAACATATGAACATTATAAAATATTTTCTCGACAAACCCTAAGATACGGGACTAACCATGACTTTTTTCCCTTTAAAAGCTTATAATATCAACACTGTCTTTCATATTAGCGACACCGAACTAATTAATAGGGCAGGTTAAAAAACAACTTTAAATTATATTATTATTTATGTACCAACTGCTACTGGTCAGTTATGCCTAATCAATAAAAATATTGTATCAAATTAATGCTAAGACTTTTCCTTTATTTAATTCATTTATTTATAATCAAGAATAAATATTTTTATCTCCAAATAAAATAAAATAATGTATTAAATTAATCAAGATATAAACAATAACAATCAAAACGCAACAAATTTAAATGTGTAGTATTGGAATATTGGATCAAGACTGTTGCTCAAATTAAACCGTTGACCAGTGGTATGTAGTATACCTGCATAGAAATACGGGTGTGTTTGTTTTAGGTTGGATTCCGTGAATTTAGAAGATCGAATCCAACAAAATAAATTTATTAACTTTTTCAGTTAAATTCGGTTCTCCTAACTAACATTCATAATTTAAAAATTAAAATTAAAATTAAAATTATGGGCTAAAACTAGTGGTTCCAAAGCTTGTTTCTTTAATTTTATTTTTTTTTCATTTTGTGCCAAAATTAAGAAATTACTTATATTTGAACTAATTTCCTCTGCCATGATCAAATCAGTCGAAGACGCATACATAACTATTATGTGACACTAACTTCTAGCTGATTTTAATTGGCGTGATAACGACGCTAACATTTTTGTTGAACGAAAATCGAATGAGTGGAAAGTTATGGAATGAAAAGCATAACCAACTTTTGGCTAATTTTAATGGGAAGTCTCTTGTGCACCAGTTGCACGGATCTTAGATCTATACAATCCAAGTCATGGGTCAAAAGGTATTATGCTTAAAGGTATCATGGTTAAAAGATACTCCATTTGTTCCATATTAATTGATGTTTTAAGATGAAAGAAAATAATTAAGGATGAAATATTTTGACAGATATACCATCAGTTAAAGATTTGATCAAATCAATATATCTCTAATACATTGAAAAGTCGAGCTAAAGATTTAATCAAATCAAAATATCTCTGTTAGATTGAAAATTATTGATATTTTAGGATTGAGTCCAGGGATAAAACTGGCAGAATTGGTGAAAAATATGTAAAACGTCAATTAATATGAAAAGGAAAGAACATCCTAAAACGTCAATTAATATGAAACGGATGGAGTATTACATAATCTATCATGGTTAAAAGATATCTGAATTATGCTTAAATGCATCAAATATCCATAACAGATAATGTCTTTTAAGCATAACTTGTAATATCCATCCTGAATTGCATGTGTAACTGTTGCACATGAGATTTCGTTTAATTGACGTGACACGACGCTGATATGTTTTTTGAATGAAAACGGAATGAGTATAAAGTTATAAGACAAAACACGATTTTACGTAGGAGTCTCGTGCCTTTTATGGTCTTTTTTACTCATCAGCAGCGAAATTGGTCCATATACGAGTAAATTCTTAAATTATAGGACAAAATAAAAAAAAAAAAATTGGGAGGAAAATAAAAGAATCGAAATTTTATAATATCAAACGTGATTTTATTTTAACCCTAAAGAAGAGTAAAATTCATAACAACCACTATAACCTTCGTAAAGGAGTCAACGCCACGTGGCGAAATGACAACGAAAGAGTCCATAGGGAATATGCTACTCAGATACCTTCAAATCGCAAATAAATAGGGAACTTCCCCCGATTTTCTCTAACGCTCACTTCTCTTCTCCTTACTTCATTAAACATCTCATCACTCAAAAACCACACTTCTCTCCCCAAAAACCTCTTTCAATATCTGCGCAACAAATGCACTAGGTTACGATTCCGAAGAGCTCACAATCACGGTATGTTTTTGAATCGTACGAATTTTGATCCGGTTTTGTTTGAATTTTATGAATTTGATCTCCGTTTTGTTTGGATAGATCAAATCATTCGGTAATTTGATCGACAATTAATCGAACACATGGCGTGCACTGCAGAATGATACTCGTATGCTGTTCATGCATGTTTTCTGGATCTTTCTGGAAACACTTTTTTTTAATAAATATTCGAGAAAATCTTCTGTTTTAGTTTCCAAATCTCTGTGAAATAATTCGTCTACACCTTATTATCTAATAATACTCTCGATCTTCGAGATCAAGTTTTTTTCTGGAAACCTGAGGAATTTCCTTTTTAGGCTTTAGAGTTCGTGTTTGCTTCTGCTTATTTATAGCAGCTTGCGTTTTCTTATTTAAATCAAATTTCTAGTTTTGACTTGAATTAAGTATTTGCATGTTTCTGCTACTGCTGTAATTAGTGTGTGCATCTGAGTTCAAAATGTTAGGAAAAGTGATTACAAATATATATATATATATATATATATATATATATATATTACTCCCTCCGTCCCGGCGTATTTTGCACACTTTTCGTTTTCCGTCGTTCAACTTATGCTGCACGCCCCCTAAAATAGAAAGTAATTCCCATAATCTTCATCGTAATTTCCACCTTAAAAAAAGTAAAAAAATTGCAAAATTTATTTTTTCTTAATATTCATGTTTGATCAACTGTGCAAAATAAGTCGAGATGTAGTGAGTATATTTTTTTATAAGAGTTTTATTTTGCAAGTAGTAGCATGTTATAAATGTCGCTGTGTTTAGTTCACATGCTGCTGTCACTTTTCTGGAAAAGTCTCCATTTTGTTGCTTTACATCTTCTCCTCTATTCTTGGAACTTTTTCCTTCCATTTTCACTTTCAAGTATTCATGTTTTCTCAATTTTGACTAAACTTGTTAGTTATGTCATCAGAAAGGAAAACTTAAGAAAAATTAGTTATGTCATCAGAAAGGGAAAATTAATATAGATATATATATAGTACTCCGCCCGTCCCGATTAACTTTTTCTACTTTTCATTTGGTTCTGTCTCAACTTTTGACATCATGAAAAAGAAAATTTGTCTCACAGTTTTCATCCCCAAAATCTCCATAATCTCCACCTTTAAAAAATTAAAGAAAAAACAAAATCTGTTTAGGGTTTAACATTCGTGCCCTGTGAACCATGAAGAATTAGCTGGGACGGATGGAGTAATTAATTTATTATATATATATGTCTAATCATTGATGACAGAGTTGAATTTAGAGCCAGTAAAATAGTATTTCTAGTTGTATAATACAAGCAACAGCTGTGACATTATATTTTTCAACTCCAGTTATTAATTTTAATTGGAATTTGTTATATTGTTGACTTTTGAATTTATCTATTCAGTGTCTTGTCGTATTCACCAAACATATTGAAAAAGGTTTATTGATTACGCCACCAATTTGGAAACCTGAGATCTGCATGAACTTTAGGGGCTGTTTGGTTTAAGCGTAAGTGGTCGTAGAAAATTATGTTTTGAAATTCTAGAATTTAGAAATATCGTTAAATAGAAAAAAATATTTGTTTATTTTTGTTTGTTCTGAAACTGTATAGTCACATGCAATAGTCAGGTTTATTATTGAATTAAGAAATTTGACTTTTAATTTCTAAATAAATAGGAATCGGGTATTTTATGTAGTGAAGTGTAAAACACGTACGGTTGAGATGGTTATTTGTAAAATTTCCTAAATACCAACTTTTGTCCAGTTGTGATTTTTCCAATCCCAAAATACCAACTTTTGTCCTGTTAACTGAATTTTCCAATCTGCTTATGATAAGTCATGAACATCTCTCACCTGTCATAATCTCCTTTGTGGTAACTCAAATTTATACTTCCTCCATCCCGTCCTAATTTGCAAATTTTCATTTTAAGGTCGTTCCACCCTATTTTGCACACTCCAAAACGGAAATAAATCTTAAAATCTTCATCCTCAATCTTCACATTTGAAAAAGTACTAAAAAGCAAAAAAAATAATTTTTTCTTAATATGCGTGCCGGAAAAAGTGTGCAAATTAGGCCGAGACGGAGTGAGTATTAGTTACCTTAAAAGAGAAAAAAAATATTTCTAACCAAAAATCAATTTTTATCTTTTGCCTCTTGGCTTATACTAAGCTACCAATTATTGTCTCTTCTATGACATAAAGCTATATGTAATAAGCTACCAACGATTGACTCTTTGATACACGTTTTCAGGATATAAAGCTTCACACAAGTTTTAACCATTCTTGAAAAATGGCTAAGCAACTGGAAGTCCTCAATGCTCTTGATGTTGCCAAGACCCAATGGTACCATTTTACGGCGATCGTCATCGCCGGAATGGGTTTCTTCACCGACGCCTACGATCTCTTCTGCGTATCCCTCGTTACAAAGCTGCTCGGCCGCCTATATTACACCCATGAAGGTGCTGAAAAGCCCGGTTCCCTCCCCCCCAACGTGGCTGCCGCTGTCAATGGTGTTGCCTTCTGCGGTACTCTAGCAGGGCAGCTCTTCTTTGGGTGGCTCGGCGACAAAATGGGCCGGAAAAGAGTGTATGGTATGACCCTTATGCTAATGGTTATATGTTCAATCGCCTCGGGGCTTTCCTTCGGGGACAGCCCCAAGAGCGTTATGGCTACGCTCTGCTTCTTCCGGTTTTGGCTAGGGTTCGGCATTGGGGGAGACTACCCGTTGTCGGCTACGATCATGTCGGAATATGCTAATAAGAAGACACGAGGAGCGTTTATCGCTGCGGTGTTTGCCATGCAAGGGTTCGGGATTCTGGCTGGAGGAATGGTGGCGATTGTTGTCTCGGCTGCGTTTAAGAGTGCCTATCCTTCCCCTGCTTATGAGGATAGTCCCCTTACCTCGACTGTTTCTGAGGCCGATTATGTGTGGCGTTTGATTGTGATGTTTGGTGCTATTCCGGCGGCTTTAACGTACTACTGGCGAATGAAGATGCCGGAAACTGCCCGTTACACTGCCCTGGTGGAGAAGAACGCAAAACGGGCTGCTGCTGATATGTCCAAAGTGTTGCAAGTTGAGCTTGAAGCAGAGCCGGAGAAGCTCGTCCAGGATAAAGGGAACAGTTTCGGGCTTTTCTCGAAGGAATTTCTTCGTCGTCACGGGCTGCATTTGTTAGGCACAACGAGCACGTGGTTCTTGCTCGATATCGCGTTTTACAGCCAAAATCTTTTCCAGAAAGACATCTTCAGTGCCATTGGATGGATACCTCCTGCTAAAACAATGAACGCTCTCGAAGAAGTCTACAGAATCGCTCGTGCTCAAACTCTAATCGCCCTCGGCAGCACAGTTCCTGGCTACTGGTTCACCGTTTTCTTAATCGACAGAATCGGGCGCTTCACAATCCAACTAATGGGATTCTTCTTCATGACAGTCTTCATGTTCGCCATAGCCATCCCATACGACCACTGGACCCACAAGGAGAACAGGATCGGGTTCGTGATCATGTATTCGCTCACGTTCTTCTTCGCCAATTTCGGTCCCAACGCCACAACTTTCGTTGTCCCTGCCGAGATTTTCCCAGCCAGATTAAGATCAACGTGCCACGGGATTTCAGCTGCAGCAGGCAAGGCCGGGGCAATGGTAGGAGCGTTCGGGTTTTTATACGCTGCGCAGCCAAAGGAAGCAAGCAAGAGGGACGCCGGATATCCAGCTGGTATTGGGGTGAGAAACTCGCTGATTATGCTCGGGTGTATTAACGCACTAGGTGTGATGTTTACGTTTTTGGTACCGGAGTCGAAGGGGCGGTCATTGGAGGAGATGTCGAGGGAGAATGAGGACGAGAATGGTAATGATAATGGGAATGAAAGTGTCGAAATGAGGCCTTCTGGTGGTAGTGATATTAGGACAGTTCCTGTTTAATCAACTTTTTATTATGTAATCTTTTTTTAAGCATTTTATGGAATTCAGTTTGCTATTAATATTTTATGACTACATATCGTGGAGAATTTTATGTTATGAAAAACAATGAAATATTATGAATAGTTCTCGTATAGATTGAAGTTTTTTATTTTGATTCTGGGTTTAGTTTCTGTTGGTGTTTTAGTTTTTAGCATTTGCTGAGTTTAGTTATGTATGCATGGTGATGATTACTTTGGCGCGGTAAATGAGTTAAGTTGAGCCGAACGTACTATTGTTCAAACTTGTTTGAAATATTATCGAGATTCTAATATTATTTTTGAGCTTGTTTGATTGTTAGTCGCATCCTCTTGAAAGAGCTTAAATCGAGTCAAACACAAGTCGAGATCTAATATTGATATTTTTATATTTATTTTAACATTTTTAACCTATCGAGTTCGACTCGAGCTTTAAATTTTATCAAGTATAAAAGTATGTTAAAACTTATTTATTATATTTAATGAAATATAATTTACACAGTTTTTAGCAAAAAATCTTAAATCAAGCATCGAATAATTTAATTTTTTTTTTCAGCCATAATATTATTTTTATTACATATGTGGCATGATTGTTGGATGAAACACGTTAGCACTATGATATAAATTCCAAAACTGACAAATTGGACTAAAAACAAAAGTAAGAAAATGACAATAAAAAAAGAAATAAAAAGCCCAATAGTCCAGTCCACATTCAAGAATTTTTGGCCTAGGTTTTACTTGGGGCAACTTATGACATCTCTTATCTTGAACGAAAGAGAACGTATATAATTCAAATAAACGAGACGAAGTTGAATAGCTCAAGTGACGAGAGCACTCACTATTTAAATTTTTGGTCTTGAATTTGCCTTAAAAGGAAAAGGGACAATTTTTTCTTTCATATCGTACTCTTTTTATGAAAGAAAACTTTCATGTAAAAAGTCGAGAACATTTGAAGCTACGAGAAGCTTTGTCATGACCGATTCACGGATAGATAAGGTGATCTTTTAGTTTGATTAGAAGAGTGTTGCAAACGCTATCCGCTCTAAAAAAGACACACAAAACGAATTTGGGAATATTACATTATCGGACTCCCTTGTTATTGCAAGGGTTTTTCTTTCATATGCTTAGTCCAACCGTTTAGATTGAGTCCCAACCTTCGTGAATGCTCTTCTTAATGACTTTTTTGGTTTACCTTGAAAAAAAAAAAAATTAAACGAGTAAGATTTATTCCAATTAAAATATTTTAAATTTTCTAGTGGAATCAATTCATTATTTTAGAGCACTAAAAATTTATTATTTTTGTTTGAATTCTTTTTTTGGGAATGATGAAATAGATCTGAAAATTCAGCTATGTGGTGGGATTATTTGAAATTTGTTCTTCAAATCATTTATTCAAACTCAAATAATTTTTTTCATTCCAGAGTCCAAATAATGTGGAGTCATTCTATTCAAGTCCAACTTTCCACCTTAGGTGATGGGTCGGTCTAGTTCACCCTACGTTTTAGGCGGGTCGATCTTAAATTTTTTGGTTCGAAGTGGCAGTGGGCCCAGCAGACCCAATTCAATCGATCAAAAACTCAATGGACTGTGGATCAGCCCAAAAATCATACACCAGACCCCATATATTATAAGAATATGTGTCGGAGTTTGCTTACTAATTCTTTATCCAATAAAATTTTGAATCGACCCAATCAGACCCGACTGACAGTTAGGCCAAGCTACCCTAGTTGTCACGTCTGCCTTATGAGATCATATTCTTTTATACATAAAAATAGAAGTTACTTGGGACAAATGATATTCAAACAATTTATCAAATTTATCGTAATTTAGAGATTTAATTGTTTTTAAACAATTAAAAATTATAGATATTTATGATGCAATCAGAACCTTGATTATTTCAATATTTAATAATTTGCCATAATATATTACACTATTATACTGAAATAAAATTGCAGTTTTGTGTTGTCTGTGGCCATTATCAAGTTACGACGTATTTTGATTCATTGCTTACTGTACATGCAGTCAGGGGCAAGGGAATTCTTTGAACTATTATGAAATTATATATGATGAGATTCGTAATTTGTTGCAAGGAGGTCAGATTATTAGTGTGATGCATATGAAGCCAAGTTGTAATATTGTGACGCATAATTTGATCCGTTTTTGTTTTATATCTCCCAGTTCGTCTGTTTGAATAGGGAATAATCTCTTTTTAAGTTGAAAATTTTGTATAAAAAAATATTATTTAAGTAATAAGACTTTTATTACCTAAAAGACAATAATTAGATACATATCACTATATACTTAAAAAATGATACATATCACTTTCCAAAAATTACAATATATTAGACACCTTAAAATTTATACTAATCTTATATATTTCAATGAGAATTTATAAAATATTCATATATTCATTTGGATTAAATCCGTTTATTATACACATGGTACTAAAAAAAGGTTTATCCACCAGTTAGTGAAGTAGATTTTATTTTCTCAAAAAACAAAAAAAAAAATAGATTTTTTTTTTATCGTGTTTCGGTTTGTCTCAAATAATTTGCTCACTTTTTTAAAAAGAAAACAAATCTCACAAATTCTACCCTACAATATACCTTTATTTATCAAATAAAGTAAAAAGATAAATTTGAAAAGTCAATATAACCTAAAAAATAATGTTTTCTTAATATGTATATTTAGTTGTCAGTATAAGTTTATTCAAACGGAGAAAATATACCTTAGATAAACAATTACAGATAAATAATCATGGCTATTGCTTTGGAAAGGAACCATAATCTGCATTTATTCTACAATTTCAATTATTAAAGACGACAAACATTATTTCAGATTTCCACAGTATAATACTCCATACTATCTTCGTTTTTTAGTTGTCATTTTAGCATATTTATTTTGTTTGTAAATAATTATTATTCTATCTTTTTTTTTAGTTTCTTTCTAATATTAATTCTATAATCATGAAAAATATTAACAATATATATAAATGATTATAAAAATCAAGGCATTTAAAGAAATTAGCTGAAGGTTAATTTGTCAACTCCTTAAGTCCCTTAATTTTTATATAAAAAGTTAGAATGACAACTAAAAAATGGAGGTAGTATGTGATTTTGTGGGGCTTATTCAACTTCTCCACTATTGTCTCCAAATGAAACAAAGAAATAAATAAATAGATCTTTAGGTGGAGACATTGTAAAATAGTATATTGGTCACGAAATCATATTTTATTTTGTAAAAATCTAATGTCAATGTCGAGTGGTATAAAACAATGCTACACCCAAGAGAGTTTCATCAAATGCAATAGTTACAAGTGTTTTTTCTCTGTATTTTAAAAGTCTCCCGATTTAGTTTTATTTAAGTCTCCCAAGATGCTAGACTATTCTTAGCAGTCGATTAAATCTTGCTTAAGCATTAGATTGTTCTCGACGTCTACGTTTTTTATGCGACTTTTCCCACATAATCATTTCTAAACTCGCTTAAACTTACATAAACCCTAATTAGACGCTAAATATCAGTTTACGTCCATTTAGCGTCTCTCTATTTTAAAGTCCCAGTTTAGCTTTAAGTAGGCTTCCTTAGGCAGTAGACTACTCTCGGTCACCTGCGGACCCGTCCAGCTCCAACAGTATCTTGCTTAGGAACTAGATTATTCTTGACACCTATGTTTTCTCCACAACTTCTTTCACTTAATTCTTCACTAACCTGCTTAAACCAACTAAATCTCGATTGCGCACTAGACCACATTATGTTGCCCAGCCAGTACCTTTAGAACATTGATTTTTATATAAATAAATGTACACGGGAAATGATCATATTCTGATCATGAATGGTGGTAATTTGGATCATCAGATTAGATGGTGCTTGATTTTACGTCAGTTTAGGTTAAATATCGAATTTATTTGAAACATATATTGATTATATTATAAAATAAATTATTGATTTTGGATATGTTTAAATCAGAATCGAGTCAATTGTATTTGTGTTTGGTTGATTTTGGATTTTTCTCAGTTAATTCAGATCAAGTTGAGTTTATCGTGTCTGGTTAGATATTGTGCGACCTAACATATGTTAATGGTACATAAATTAATTTTCTCTAAAATATAGGGAACTTTTCGCCCATCACAGATAGGGTTGGCAGTGGAACAGGGAATCTCCATTCCTCGTGGGAATCCGCTCCGAACAGGATGTGGACTCTCCATTTTTTTTCCCTCGGTGGGGCGGGACGATAGAAATTTTTGCCCCGATAACGAAGACGAGGACAAAAGAAATCCCCGCTAGTTTTGCAGACACGGGAACGAAGAATTCTCGCGAACGTAGGGACGTAGGCAACCCTAATCACATGTAGCACATGTCGGCATTTATCATTTGAAAATGCATAATACCCATAATAATGTTTTTACAAATAAATTACATAATGTTTAGCTCAATATAATCCACAAGACAAGATGTAGCACATTAGCAGCTACCTAACTAGTTGGGTGTCACAAAAGAAAACATACTTTCTGCAACTATTATCCACATAAAATCCAACAATACCACATTATTATATTCCATGCAGACAGATGTTTATAAACTAATGAACTACATATACCCAACATTTCTATGTTGTCTGTTCGATGAAACCGAAATACCTAACCAAAAATTCAACATGAAAGTGACATGGCATTCACCAAACCATTTATTTATTACTACTATAATATTATTGATAGATACACGTAACACAAGTATTATATGCATATCAACATATCATAAATCTATGGCTACATTTGCTTAAGACAGAGAGTGCTGGCACAAACCTCGATGAAGGAGTTAATGAGTGTACTTTATTGGAATTCGATCCTTCAAATCTACTGAGTCAAATCTTAAACAAACAGACCCTATATAATACCAAATATAGACAAAAAGAAACTTCATCCCATAACCAGAAGAAAATTTACAGGTGGTCTGTCTCTTTAACATTGAAAAAACAAAACCAAAAAGGGCAAGTGATTATATTAACACTTCCATAGCAGGGATTGAAGACACTCGCCATTGTTGCGGTGCTGAAATTCACGACCGTTGTTCTGCACAAATTTTGTACAAAAACCATTGTGCAGAACATTACTCTACTATTTACCTACCTAACTATATGGACAAGGCTGCCTACGCGATACTCTACATATGGTTTTCAGTTCCCATATGATCATATAACCTGAAGCATCTTCTTAAGCAAGCATAGCCACTCCTCTCGAGTCCCCATCACTTGTCATCCATGGATGCCCTTCATAAATATGACCCCATAGTCAATTTCATGGCATTATATAGAGTTATAAGAAATAAGGTCAAGATGATTCTACCGCCATTTTGGGATGAAAAATGACAAAGATATCCTTTTTGTTGTAGACAAAGTTCGCTCTTTCCTCCAACCGTACAAGACCTTTGTATCGAACTTTTTCTTCTACACGTCAAGGCATCTTAGTCTTTTCACATCCAAGAATAGGAGGTATATCCTGAATTATCATTCAAGTTATCATCTTTAGTCTACTGCCCTTTTTTGGGATATGATATGACAAAGATACCCTTCTTGTAACACAGTTCTTTCTTTTCTCCAATCTTATGCAAAGCTCGAGGCAGTGGACTCTCAACCACTGTATCGAACTTCATATGATCAAGAAATCATGTACGTACTGTCTTTTACAAGAGCAGGGTGTCTTAGTATTTTACATCCCAAAATGGACATATCAAGGTCAACCCCAATTTATCGTTCCAACTTACCCTCGTACTATTTCCTAGTTTCACTCTCTTCAACAAGAAACAGATAATAACACCAAAAACATTGAAACAATATAGCATAGTTTTCACCAAAACAGTAAAAACAATTTCTTCTAAGCAACCAACAATCAATATATACTTCATATGCTTACTTAAGACTTGGTCAGCCGAGAACCTTCTAGACACATCTCGCGAAAGCATCCGTCTCAGCAGATCCTTAGCTTCTGACGAAACTGATCCAAAAACACTCCTTGGAAATCTCAGATTCGCCCTCAGCACTGCCTCAAAGATCTCAGTCACAGACTCCCCATAAAAAGGCGGCATCCCAGACAGCATAATGTACAAAATGACACCCGCACTCCACACGTCAACCGTTTCATTGTAGTCACGCCCAGCTAACACCTCAGGGGCGACATAGTAGGGTGTCCCCACGATCCCTGACATTAGCCCTCCATTCGCAAAGAACTCGGCTGATCCAAAATCAGCGAGCTTTAGCTCGTTGTAGCTGTTGAAGAGAATGTTGTCGGGTTTTATGTCGCGGTGGGCTACTCCGTGGTTGTGGCAGTGTGCTATGGCCTCTATTAATGGTGCCTATATTGGAATTGCAATGGAAATTCTAATAAGGTTATTAATTAAAATTGAGTTCACATTCAGAAACTGGCTAAAGAGAAATAAGCAAAATGCAATAATGGTTTTAGAGTGATATATCAAACATTAATTGAAAGCTGCTGATTGTCTTTCACAAAACAGAATTTAATTGCAACCTTCATAAAATAATGGCAAAAAAATCCTGATTTTTTTTTTTTTTTTTGCAAGATATGAGAATCTGGTAGGATATGTTTTTAATCCATAACAGATTTTTGTAATTCATACTAATAACGAAACCAGAAGCCGAAGTTCCTCTGTTTCTAAACAAAGCGCAATTATTTTCCAAAAATCAGCTTATCCAGCTAGAGAGAGAGAGAGAGGGAGAAGCCGTTTTTCTGAAACAGAAGTCTCTAGAATATACTAGAACGGCATAATTCCACATATAATAGCAAAAATTGACCATCCACAAGTAATTTTCGTTTCATCACCCTAGAAAAGGGGGGAACGAAATCGAAGAAAGTTTAATTTCATATAGAATTCAACAAATACTTTTCTGAATAAAATGTACCTAAAAATCATACAAAAATCGCACACAATACGAACAAAATAAAATCCTAAAAAAAGGAAAAACAAAAAGTAATCGAGAACGAACCATTACACGGCGAGCTTCAGATTCAGAGAAAACGGACCGGCTAGAGACGCGCTCGAGTAGATCACCACCGCCACAATATTCCAAAACAACATGCAGAAACTCATCATCCTCGTAAACATCGAAAAACCCGACCACATTGGGGTGACCCGACACGAGCTGCATGATCTTCGCTTCATTGTGCAGGCACTGGCTATCGACGGCGTCGTTTTCGACGAGACGCTTCTCGATTGACTTTACGGCGAAGCACTCTCCGGTGACGGCGGAGTTGCACCTCGATACGACGCCGTACTTGCCCCTCCCGATTTCGTTACCCACGGTGTAGTCTCTCTCTAGCGCTGCACTCATTACTTTAGTTTCTCTCTCTAGAAGGATAATTCAGTACGTACGGTGGGTGGGGGGTGGGGTATATATTTATGGAGACTGGTTGGAGGGATTTTGGAGTGGAATATTCGGGTAAAGTGAGGAACCAATGATGGTGGGACACGTGGAGAGTTAGTTGACGGAGGGTTGACGGAGTTTGTTTTCAGGAGGTTTTAGTGTTGCGGTTGTTGGATAAAAATATTTGTTGTAGCTAATTTATTGGGATATGTTTCGATTTTTTTGGAAGAGAAAAGATTTATCATGGGATGTTAAGATTTGTTATAATTAATTCGTTAGGAGATCTTTCAATTAATTTTTTATTAGTAAATATTTATATGAGATCGTCACACGGCGTCACATAGTGTAACGGAAGAAAAGAATATTTTTTGTAATAAAAGTATTATGTTTATCTATAAAAGTATCACTGTATCATTTTTTGTAGCAAAAGTATCACTTTAATCTGTAAAAATACAACTTTTTTTATGTAAAAATATGGATGTTTGCTGTAATAGTGTATTTCATCCCACGTGAGACCGTCACACACAATACTCACTCTTTTTTGTTAGGATTAAACTCAGTTGATTAGGTTTACTTTAAATTTGTATATATTATTAGAATCAACTGATTTGTATGTATGTAGTTATTATTTTGTACTTCCTTCGTCCCAATTTATTTTGCACAGTTAATCGGATACGGATGTTAAAAAAAATAAATTTTATTTTTTCTTTGACTTTTTTAAAGGTGGAGATTGAATGTTGAGATTTTGAGGGTGAAAATTTTAAAAGAAATTTCCTAATTAGAATTGTGCAAAATAAGTTGGGACGATCGAAAACGAAAAGTGTCACAGTTTCTCCACCATTCAGCAACCAAGCAAGATCAATAAAGCCAACTTTGCCATCTGTATACTTAGAGATGGGAACATCTGATTCAATTCAATTAAACCAATATCATACATTAGATCGAGCAAAAAAGTTATCCGATCACGATTCATTCTTCTAAGATATATTATGATTTTTTAACGAATTAATTGATCAGGGTTTTCATGCACTAGAGAATTATTGAGCTCACTGATACTTCGAACTAAGAATTATATGATACCCGTCTAAAAAAATTGACCGACTAAGCCGGCTCAATAGGCCGGACTGAGTTCCTTAGACCTGCCCATAAAATCCGACTCCTAGTCAATTAATTGGTTCCGGTCTAATATTGCTTGAAAGTCAATTCTTGTGAATCCGCTTCGGATCCTCGGCTCCACTCTCCTGCTCCATCTGCTGCTACATATTTTAGATGTGCGCCACGTCATAATTAAACAGATTTGCAAACGGAGACTCCAAAAAAACGTTAACCCCCTCCGTCAAAGATTTGCAACAGCTTTCTAAGGAAACAAATCCGAGACGCCGGGGATCTCGGATTCCTTCCAAAACTCAATTCCGGATTCGAAGTAACAACAAACTGAAGATGGGAAGATTCATTCCATGGCCTCAAATTATATTCAAGTTCTTCAAAAAACAAAGACATAAAAAGCGAAAAGATCACACCACTGCTATATTCACGAAATTGGTCTCTACAATCGTCTTGTTATCTGAAATCTCTCTTTCTCGTAAGCAACTCTCTTTCTATTCATCTTGTTAGAAAAAATTGAGTTTAATTATGAAATATTCTCCAGCTTTTTAATTATGCCTACAAGGTGTTTGTTAAAATGCATGAATCAGAAAATTTGCAATTTATATCCTTTATTTGCTGTATAGTGTATGCAGAAAATTACTTAGATAAACATGATGATCAATGATAAAAATCTGCAAGCACAAGAAAAAAAGACAAAAAAGATGTTAGATAACAAACTTGTCTTCATTCTCACCATAACATACGTATGGTCACTAAAATAAAAAACCATGAATAATGAGCAATTTTTATGGACATTACTAGCAGTTGTGCAATACTTTGACCTTTATGGACATTCACTTTCTTTAACTAACTGCCAATAATCTATTACCAAGAGATGCTACATTTGTTCTTCTTTCTTTTGTTTTTTTGCTGATGCATGTAATTTGAGAGCTGCATTATTTTTTCATAGAGTATCTAGTCTTGGACTCTAGGTAATATTTATCAGGATTAAATTGCTACGCATGATCTCTTTTTTCTTTAAAGTGACTGTGCTTGTGAATATAAATTTGTAAGTCCTAATGTTAATATAACCTCATTAAATTTGACATTCACTACTTTTTTTTTTATTAATTTAACATTCCTTGTGGGTCAGAATGGACAGGGATATTTTTCATCATAATAATCCAAGGCGGCAATTAGATTTTAATGAAACAGACAAGGAAAAAGATGCAGTCGAAAATATCAGCGTAGAAGAGCTTGCAACTAGCTGCCCTTCAACTATTCCTGACGAGAAACTTCCGAAAATTGGCATGGAATTTGAAACTGAAGATGAAGCCTATCAATTTTACAATGAATATGCTAGGGTAGCTGGTTTTGGAATTAGAAAGCGCAATGTCCATAAAGATCGTGATGGAAAGATACTCGATAGAGTATTTTGCTGTGACCGCCAAGGGTATAGAGGAAAAGATAAAAGAGATGCCACAGTTAAGTCTCACCGTGCAGAAACAAGAACCGGTTGTTGTGCAGAGATGAAGATCAGCGGCAGAGGATTTGGTAAATATAAAATTGTCAAATTTGAAGCCAATCACAGTGGTCACGAGCTTGTAACTCCAAGAAAAATTCACTTGTTAAAGTCCCATAGGAAAATAACTGATATCCAATCCTCACAAGCAGATGATTTGGATAATACGGGAATAGCACCAAGAGCAGGCTTTACATTAATGTCAAAGCAAGTTGGTGGGCGTGCGAATGTTGGATTTACAATGGTGGATTACAAAAACTATTTGCGTACAAAGAGAACAATAGAAATGCGAGTAGGTGACACTGGAGGGGTATTGGAATATTTGCAACAAAAACAGATAGATGATCCAAATTTCTTTTATGCTATACAGGTTGATGAAGATGATTTGATAGCTAATATTTTTTGGGTTGATGCTCAAATGAAGTTGGATTATTCTTACTTTGGGGATGCCGTCAGCTTTGACACTACATATAGGAAAAATAAAGAGGGTAGGCCATTTGCTCTATTTGTCGGTGTTAATCATCACAAACAAACAGTTGTATTTGGGGCAGCATTGTTGTATGATGAAACAACGGAATCTTTTACTTGGTTGTTTGATGCGTTTTCTAAGGCCATGTCAGGAAAACAACCTAAAACTATTTTGACCGACCAAGATGCGGCAATGGCAAAAGCTTTGGTGCAGCAGTGGCCTCAAACTTGTCATCGATTGTGTATATGGCATATATTTCAAAATGCAGCCACCCATTTGAGTCATGTTTTTTCATCTTTTCCAAGTTTCTCACAGGATTTTAGTTCTTGTGTATATGAGTATGAGGAGGAAGAGGAATTCATTGATGCATGGGATCAAATGTTGGAAAAATATGGACTTCAAACTAATGAGTGGTTGGGTAGGATGTTCAAAATAAGAGATAAATGGGCACTCGTTTATGGAAGGCAACAATTTTGTGCAGATATGTCAACGACTCAACGTAGTGAGAGCATGAACAGTGTTCTTAAGAGATATGTGAGTTACAAAAATAACTTGCTACAATTCTTCCACCACTTTGACAGGTTGCTCGAAGATCGTCGCTATGAAGAGTTGTTATCAGATTATAAGGTATGTCATACTATACCGGTAGCCTCTTTCCCCGTACAAATATTGAAGCATGCAGCTAGCATTTACACACATGTAGTATTTGGATTGTTTAAAGAAGAGTTGCGTAAATCTTATGACTCTAAGATAGACTTGTGTGGTGAAACTGGTGATATTTCGGAGTATAATATTACCCCTTTAGGAAAACGTCGTCATCACACAGTCAGATTTCAGTCATCTCAAGATAAAGTTTCATGCAGTTGCAAAAAGTTTGAGTTTGCGGGAATTTTATGTTCACATATACTTAAAGTGTTTTCTTGGAGAAATATTGTGGAAGTTCCTGAGCTCTACATTATGAAAAGATGGACGAAAACAGCCAAAAAAAATGATCTTGGAGCTCAACCTATAGGAACTAGTGGAGGACCTTCTGATGCTGTCAATGGGAGTGATCAAAAAATTTTGATTGGTATCCACTACAAAGAATTGTGCAACTTAAACCGTCAGTTAGCAACGCGAGCTGCTCTTACTAAAAAAACATTTGAAATTGTTAAAAAGGGTCTTCTTAAGTTGATTGAAGAGGTTGATGCAAGTTTGGAGGACACAACTTCTTTGCCATTGGCTGGTGGATCCAAAAGTGACGCGCATAATGTTATCTCATCGAAAGTTGTGAGCAAACAAACTCCTGTATCTGAAGCATGTGCGACAAGATTAGCTGAAGATGTAAGAACATCTGGTGAAGTCGTGGTTAGAGGATGGAAAACTAAAGAAAAAAGACCTATAAGATCTGGAAAGAGATTAAAAAGTGGGTTGGAGAAGAATAAGCGGGGGAAGAAGCAAAGCAATGGGAGTACACAATCTGCAAACAATGATAAGGTTTTTCTCTTTGTTAGCTGATATCTCTTATATATATTTTATTCATATTTATATGATATGTTTTATTGTTGTCTTTGACATTTTTGTTCATATTATTATCAAATATAAAATAAACAGACGTCGCACATTGATGGGGCAAACAATTTAAGCGTTGATGCCTCTTTCGAATATAATTCGTCACATCCCTCATCGCAATTATCGCAGGTATTTCCGCTACATATTCTTCACGAGCCACGAAGTACATTAGATATGTTCATCGTGTATGGATTTTTTTATTTAATACGTGATTTGCATGTATTTCTCACACTTGGATTTACAATGTATTAGGAATATCTAGCTGGTGGAACTAACTTTAGAATGCCTTATCCTACTCAAGGGTCTCATTTGTCATATCTAGAGTCATTCCAATTCCCTCCGGTACACTGTTGTTATATTATTCTATAGACATTTGAATTCTTTGAAAATATCATTATCTTGATAATAAATGAAATTTTGTGGAATTTTTTTTATTGTAGATTTTCAATCAAAATGTTCATAATCAGTTCAACGTTGCTCCTAACATTTCAAGAAATGATCAAAGTGGAATTAGTTTAACGCAACTACTACAGGTGATTAAACATAGTTGAGCAATTATATATATATATATCAATTTTTTAAAAATAATGTCTAATTTGTAGTTTTGTTTTGTACAGCAACAAGTAACAAGATCACGAGTATGTGAAGGGCTTCAATTGAATACGAGCACCTCAAAAGGTCTACATGAGAAAGCCAACAAAGAACACGAGGATACACCTAAAGGATGAATAAACAGAGCTCATGCCTAAAGCTATACTTTTTGTTCTATTAGAATTTTGATTTTTGTTAGAGACCTTACGAACTCGGTTTGGTTGATTAATTGCTTTTTTTTTTGGTAGCTTAATACCTCTTTGTGCGAAGTATTTGATTTTCAGAATGAAGTTTGTATAGAGCTCATGTCTTAAGCTATACTTTTTAGAGAGGTTTAGAACTCATTTTGGTTAATGAAATTATTATTTTGTTGGTAGATTAATATCATCTTGTGCATAGTGATTTTCAGAATGAAATTTGTATATTGATGTAGTTGCAACATCCTATCAAATTAAAAACATTTTGCAAATAGAGTATGCTACACTAATATATGTGCCATTAAAGGGGTGTTTGCATTTGTTTTAAAAGCTATTTTGTAGTGTTTGCAAGAAAAGCGAGCTTCTGTTTTAAAAAAAGTGCTTCCAATATAAAAGTTAAAAGCAGATTTTTAATGATTTTATCTACTGAATGACAATTCTATAAATAATATGATACTTTTTAAAAGACATAAGTGATTTTATATCACACTCCAACTTCTACTTTTATTATAAACCATTTTTCGTCATACTATATTGGGTACTCATTTAGCCTTTTATGCACCAGTTTTAGCCACCAGTTCATATGTAAGAATCTCATTTCCTCTAACTAGTACTAACTTTTCACAACTATTCATCATTCGAAAATACTTTGTACAATCATGATTATAATCTGGGATGCGAGGAATCGAACCCCGTGCCTCTCGCATATTACGCGAGCGCTCTTCCATTTGAGCTACATCCCTATTAACATTAGGACTTACAAATTTATATTCACAAGCACAGTCACTTTAAAGAAAAAAGAGATCATGCGTAGCAATTTAATCCTGATAAATATTACCTAGAGTCCAAGACTAGATACTCTATGAAAAAATAATGCAGCTCTCAAATTACATGCATCAGCAAAAAAACAAAAGAAAGAAGAACAAATGTAGCATCTCTTGGTAATAGATTATTGGCAGTTAGTTAAAGAAAGTGAATGTCCATAAAGGTCAAAGTATTGCACAACTGCTAGTAATGTCCATAAAAATTGCTCATTATTCATGGTTTTTTATTTTAGTGACCATACGTATGTTATGGTGAGAATGAAGACAAGTTTGTTATCTAACATCTTTTTTGTCTTTTTTTCTTGTGCTTGCAGATTTTTATCATTGATCATCATGTTTATCTAAGTAATTTTCTGCATACACTATACAGCAAATAAAGGATATAAATTGCAAATTTTCTGATTCATGCATTTTAACAAACACCTTGTAGGCATAATTAAAAAGCTGGAGAATATTTCATAATTAAACTCAATTTTTTCTAACAAGATGAATAGAAAGAGAGTTGCTTACGAGAAAGAGAGATTTCAGATAACAAGACGATTGTAGAGACCAATTTCGTGAATATATCAGTGGTGTGATCTTTTCGCTTTTTATGTCTTTGTTTTTTGAAGAACTTGAATATAATTTGAGGCCATGGAATGAATCTTCCCATCTTCAGTTTGTTGTTACTTCGAATCCGGAATTGAGTTTTGGAAGGAATCCGAGATCCCCGGCATCTCGGATTTGTTTCCTTAGAAAGCTGTTGCAAATCTTTGACGGAGGGGGTTAACGTTTTTTTGGAGTCTCCGTTTGCAAATCTGTTTAATTATGACGTGGCGCACATCTAAAATATGTAGCAGCAGATGGAGCAGGAGAGTGGAGCCGAGGATCCGAAGCGTTGTGAATCTATTCAAGTCGACCAATTTCCTTCGTTGATTTTTTTTTTTTTTTTTCTATCCTAAGAAAACGTATTATTTGTATTTTGAAGTCATTAATCGATAAGTATATTAAATTTGGGCTGATGTTTAATAGCACGACATGAATTCGTACGAGATTTGGGCTGATATTTATTGAGTTTGGATCGTTACACGTTAATTTGATAAGATACAATAAATTTGAGGCATATCAGGCCAACCTGATAAAACTCAATAGTGACGCGTTTTTTGTATTAATGTTATTACTTATTAATAATAATTTATTTGGAAATGTTAGGATTGATTGATCTAGTGGAAGGAATTTATCTTAAGTAGAGTTTGAAGATATGGGACCTAACCACTTACGGAAAAATGTTGATTATAGAATTTGAAAGAATTATGTTTAATAACTATGTCTAATGTTATAAACTTTCATTATAGCATTTTTTTCTGTTTTCTTTGTTTTTTTCCTTTTTTGATATGTTATTATGTAAAAGAAAATTACCTATAAAATTAATGTGCTACTTATTTGAAGGTTGCAATCTATTTTGTACTTTTTGTAAAATCAATAGGAGTAAATACATTTAATGAGCTTGAACAAAATAATAAGATAAAAATATCTATATGAAAGTATTGATGAATTTATCCAGTCGGATTAAATTATTGACTTTTTATCGATTGTCTTCAAGTAGATGGATTTCGATTAGTTATATCTCTTTAACAACAATCAAGCCTGTATAATTTACGGATCTGGATCTTCTAGAATATTTCATTGTGCATACAGAGTGACACATCTTATATGTGAATAAAAAATAAAAATATAGGATACACGTAAAGTATATTTCTCTCTTTTCAAAATGCATCATAAAATACTTTAGAGGATCTGAATCCATAATTTACCGCCCCTACCAAATTTGATATCGGAATATGCTATTTCACATGATAAGAACGTTTTGTTTTACAAACGGCGTTAATTTAAAGACAATATATATAGAATATATTTATATATTATATTATACGTTAAATAGGAATCGGGTTATTCTACAACCAAATGTCGAGAATCCGTACAGATACAGTTGGAATCCGAATCACTGATCCAACTATATATCTTTTATCTAACGATTGCCCATTTATCTCCACATAATTACAATGATTGCCACTTCTAGATTTTGTGGTTAGAGATAACAATTTGGGCGGTCCAGATCCGACCGAATTTGTCGGGCCAACTTCATATTTTGGGTTGGTTTGGACCTCACCAAAATTTGATCGGACCTATAACTAATTGGTCCGGTCCAAAATATTCTCCTAGAATATACTAAGATTATCGTGTCGATTCGGGGCCTGTCGAGCTTTTAGCCCATAAAATCGACCCGAACGAACGAAATAGTACTTCAAACCTACATTTCTGTGACCCAACCCATCTAAATTATCGGGTCGGACTGATTTTGCCACTAGTATCGAATCGGCCCGGGCCTATCGAGTTTTTGGCCCATAAAATCGACCCGATCGAATCAAAATAATATTTCAAATCTACATTTTTATGATACAACCATCTAAATTGTCGGATCGAACCGATTTTACCACCTAGGCACATTGCTCTACATGTGGTGTGTAAGAGCAAGGGATGCTCCCCAAATGGTAGGGCAAAGCATGGCCCACAACGTTCAACCCTATGGTACCTATAAGAAAATGTACCCCTTCATGGACTCAATGGTTGGTAACATGTCTACTTTTTGTGAAAGCAAATTCATTAGTGGGACTACTAAATATCCAATACCATTTAAGTAATAGAATTTAAAATTTTATCAATTTAATGCTAGTGGTCTCAAATATATCGGGTTACGAGTTCACAGGTCGGGCCAATCATAACCTAGTTTACTCGGATCCAAATTGTTTAGCTATTCGGGTGAAGGCTTACTTATATTCAAACATGATCCGGTTGAATTGTAGTTGTGTTTTGAATTAGAAATTCTTTAAAAAGATACTTAAAGTCTTAGATTATAAATTGATCAGAAAAATATTTGAAGAGTAAGATTCTGGATTGAATTTAGGATCCTAAAATTATGTTCATTTCCTAAAGGAAAAAAGACAAAAACTTATATGAGATCGTTACACAGTGTGACGAAAAAAAATATCATTTTTTATGGTAAAAGTATCACGTTTATTTATAAAAGTGTCACTTTTTTTAACAAAAGAAAATTTACTTTTTTAGCAAAAGTATTACATTTATCTGTAAAAGTATCAATGTAGTAAAAATATCACTTTTTCCTGTAAAAGTATATTTCGTCACACACAAGACTCACTCAAGAAAAAAATAAATACAGTGTAAAACAATGATGCAACTATATAAGGAATAAAACAAGTTTGAAATTCTGAAATATAACAAAAAATTAAACGCTATAATTAAACTCACATGCTATTTCAACCTTTTAAATTTGTGAAATTACGATATACAAGATACTTTTTTATAATAAAAAAGAATAACGAGTTGGTGGATTGACATGCGAGTCAACCAGACCCAACCCAATTATCTTTCATGGTAATTCGTTTATGACCCAAGCTCATTTGGATCAATCCTAACCTATCATATTCGGATTCAGTCCATGTTAAATTATAAGTCGTGCCGTAAATTATCACTCCTTTATAATATCTCAATGTAGTTGATAACTTATGATGTGAAAGCCCTACATATTGGCATGTGCTCCAACCACCCCATGTTATAACATGCAAAACTTGAGGCCCCATTTCATTGTCTTTTCAAGATTGCAAAGGGTTCATAAACAAATCGAATTTTTATGATATTGACACTATATAAGGGAGTCTGAATATTGACAAAATAAAGATACAAAGCTAAAGACAATTACAATAATAAAAGATCAATGTCACACTTTTTAAATATTTTTTTCTTTTTTTTTAAGACAAAGACAATATTTTAAGACTTACATTGATACTAAATTGCTAGAAAAACCAATGGACATGAAACTAAAATATTAAATATATCTACACGCACACAGATATACTCCCTTCGTCCCGCTTAATTTTGCACACTTTCATTTTCGACCCGTTTCATTTAGTTTTGCGCATTCTTAAAAATGAAATTTCTCTTAAAAACTTCACCCTCAATCTCCACCTTTAAAAAAATCAACAAAAAAGAAAAGACAGTTTTTTCTTAATATATCTATCCGTCCCTATATGCAAAATTGAGCGGGACGGAAGGAGTATAATGAAAGAATCCTCTAGGACACGCCGTAACCCAAACTCGTGTGTTTCTCTGTATTCTGGGTATACCACATAGTTAAGACTCATTAATAAGCAATCAATTCACCTTATAATAACTTTCCTATTTGTAGAGTTTACGAACAGGCTAAAGGTATCGTCTTATCAGTTAATGACGAATGTTAGGGACTCGTACTCCTTTTCCTCCTTCCCACTCAAAAAATAATTTATGAGGAGGTATCGAGCAAACACATTTGCAAAATAGTGTACTTTTAAGGCCATTTGAACGGGTTTTCCTCAATATGAATTCACTAATTCTATCCTACTACGGTATATTCCAATGCTCTTTTAGATGTTATACGTGGCTACTATCCTAACTCCGTAAATATGTACTATGATACATTTGGAAAACCAATTATTAGTTTTTATTAATTTCAAATAAGAGTTACATGACATATACTATCTCCATCCCACTCTAATTTTCCTACTTTCTTTTTCAGTTTGTCTCAACTTAATTTTACAGTTCATAAATGACAAATTTTTCTCACAATCTCCCCCTCAATCTCCACCTTTAAAAAAAGATTTCATAAAATCTATTTTTTCTTAATTACAGTACCCGATCAAAATAGAAAAATTAAGTTGGAACGAAGTGAGAACAATACATTCAAAAGTAAAGGTATTCGTGGCATGAGGTAGGATTGAACTTCCCGTATAATTTTGGGTCAAGAACTAGAAATACACTAGATATCCCCGATGTGATTGGGCCCACGCCTGACCAAGCCCATGTTGGTTAAAAAGCCCATCGAGCAAAGAAGACAAAGTCATAACAGAAACATTGGACATGGATGGTTGACAATAACATTCAAGCCCACCTTTGGCCCAGTGGCTACATTAGTTGAGATTGGGCCTTGGATTACCAGGCCCCCCCAAAAAAAAAGAACTAATCGAAGAAATATTAAATAATTGTTAAAAGCTATTACTTGCTCCAGTTAATTTTGTACATATGAAAGGACACGTATATTAAATAAAAACTGTTTTTTGCTTTTTAATTGATATTTTTGGAAAATGAAGATTGTGAAAGAAAATTTCTAAGGATATGCAAAATTGTATGAACAGATCAAAACGAATAGTATGCAAAATTAGACAGGACATAGGTAATATCTTTTTCTTTTTTTGGCCAGAAAACTATTATCTTCCTGAACGTCTATCCGTGAGTCAACGAAATATTCCCAACGAATCTCAGTCCAAGGACTCAGGAATCCTAATTCAAGTGACTAAATTAGTCTTGGAGAGGTGCGTTCAATAATCAGTTCAATAGCTCCAAATTGTACACATAATTCCGAATATGCGAGATTGACCCATTTGAAAAATTAAGAAAATAAACATTGATTTATGTAGAAAATAGTCTCAATTACACTCAATTTGTCAAAGTAAACATGTTTAAACGTTACTAGAGTTTGGTATTTACGTGCAAAATAAACCAAAGGCATTCATATTCGGCTTTTCTGGCGGCATATTCCCCGCCCAATGGATGAGCCAGCCACTAGCATTCCGCCACGTGGTGAACGGGACCCACCCGTTTAGGCGCCCCGATAACCCAGCTTTACTTTAAAATTTCAGTTCAAAATCTCTTCAATAATGGACGAGCCAAAGATGTTCGATGAAATGCCTGAACGGAGAAACAACGCTTCAATGAAGGTGCATTCATACTCTAAATCACTCCGATTACGAACACGATCTTTCTGTTTATGATCTTGTTATAATATTTTATATATATCATGATCATTCAATTATTCAGGACTTCGAGTTCGACGAGATAAATGAAGTTCAACAATACTACCCCCATGGTTATCACAGTACAGACAAGGAAGGAAGACCTGTTTATATCGAAAGATTGGGAAAGATCGATTTACAACAGCTTCTGAAGGTGACGACTTTTGATCGATTCATTAAATACCGAATCCAGCAGTATGAGAAGACACTGTCAATCAGGTTTCCTGCTTGCTCTTTTGCTGCTAAAAATCATGTCAACACAAGTGTGGCGATTCTTGATGTTGATGGTGTGGTAAGCACAGATTAACTCTTGCATCTTGGAAATTTTATGAATCGTTTCGGTTTGTGATAACTTTTGTTCTGCTGTTCAGAGCTTGAAGAGTTTTACTACGCCTGTTCAGAAGGTTATTTTGCAGCTTCGCAAGATTTATGATGACAATTATCCTGAAGTATGTGTTCTCTGTTCCAAAGTTTTCGGGAGAAAGTGTCTGCATCTGAACTATTGATGCTTTTGTACTATAGCATCCATCTGGGTTTTGAAATTTGTCTACGGAACTTCATGGTCGGTCCACAGGGCATGAGTATGTTTCATTTTGGTCCCAAAACTTTTACTTTTGACTCCACAGGATTAAAAATGAGCAGAAGTAGTTCTTTCGTCACCTTTTCCGTTTTTTATTTTGCACTTTTGGTCCCAGACATTTTAGCATTTTCCATCCCAAATATGAATAAACTTGTTGGGAGGGAAATATAAGTTTTGGGGGGAAATAAAACAGATTTTGGAGCAAAAAAATCTGTCCAACCCTATACATATATATACATGGCAAAAATAGAAATGCAAACAAAAAGAATTTTGGAGCAGAAGGACCACTTCTGCTCGTTTTTTATTCTTTGGGGTTGAAATTTTCAGGATCAGACCAAAATAACACAGGCCCGTGTCCAGTGAGATTAAAACTGCAATTTTCTAAAGCACGTAATGACGTTAGCTTACAGGCATTTGCACGACGCATGACTTGAAAATTAACTTGAAACGGTTCGGGAGACTTTTGCTAAACTTGGGACTACACATGCTACAAAATTTTGTTGCCGGACTACTTCTACTTTGTTTTCAATGTTTTAGGGTCAAAAATGAAAGTTACGGGATCAAAATAAAACAGGTCCGTATCCTATGGGCCAAAACCGCACATTTTAGGGTCTTTGCTGAAGTACTACTCGGAATATTCCAAGTATAGAATAAAATCGATTCTTTAGGAGTTTGGTTGGTATATTCCAAAAACGTCAATAGTTTGGATGACACAATCTTGATTTGTTTCTGTTAGTTTTCTTTTCTGGTGCATCTAATTGCTAATTTAAAATATAATCATGATTATGCAGACCTTTTCTCAGATGATAATCGTGAATGCAAGTCCTGGATTTAGATTACTTTGGAATGCTGTCAAGTGTTTTCTTGACCCTGATACAGTGGCCAAGATTCAGGTATACAGTCGCCAAAATGTTTATTAGACGAAAGAGTGTCTTTAAAGGTTTCGACTATTCAAGTAGAATAGGTGCAAACGAAAGGTCGTGAACGTTTGGAAAATGATGCAATATAACCATTAGATTGTGACCTTCGATGAAGAGGTACATCTAAAAGTTATGATGGATCAATTAGGGTGCATCTGTTTACGAAATGACGCCTAAAAATTTATAAATAAGTCTTATCATTTGCATCTGCAATCACCTTAAATCAACTCGAATCACTTACCAATACAACGACAATCTTTTGAGGTCTTTGAATCTTTTGAGTCAACAAGAAAGTTTTAAGTATCGAGTAGTTTGCCAAAAAACTTTAGTTTCGTTGTGCTACGATCCTAAAGTTAAAAGTTGTATCGTGGAGATGATTGCCGAACACCGTGAGCACTTGAATGCTTGGCAATATTGTCTTACGAACAACAAGTCAAACTCGTGTCTCGACTCTACTAGTCCCATCAATTTTTAGAGTTATTTTGAAATACACCATTATTATTTTATTTTTCCAACAAATAGCTGCATTAAATCCTAGTGTTCGATAAACATAAGAGCTCAAATTCTCAGGTTATTGGCAACAAATATCAAAGGAAATTGCTTGAAATGATTGATGAAAGGTAAGTATAGTTTCTACACTTTTGCATTTATTCAACTATCACGACTACGACGCCATTGATGATGGTTTCGACTGTAATTGATCGGCAGTGAGCTGCCGGATTTTCTGGGTGGAAGCTGTAGCTGCAAGAGCGAAGGAGGCTGTTTGAGGTCGGACAGGGGGCCATGGAAACACATAGATCACTTCGGAACTTAAAAGACGATACAACATTTGGGACGATTTACCAGGTTTAGGTGCTTGTAAAGAATTCTACCCGTTGCTCGATAGAAATTGCACTTCAACATGGCTGGTGCAGTGAAAGTTTCAACGGTTTTGAGAAACACCATGGACAAAGTACATATTAATGAAGTATTATAACATAGGATCCAAGTTTATGTTGATATTTGATGGGTCGGGTCAAATTATGTAATTACAGTTATATCCCGGTTCTGGTTGATTTTGTAGTTACGTGAGAATCTCGTGGATGTCACGAAGATTCTCACGTGATAATTAATTATAATTGTTAATAATTTATTAATGGTGATATATTCTCCTATCTCGTAAAAGAGTAATTTTTCATAATCATTTCTTTGATAAAAAAGAGTTAGCTTTCATATGACAATACCTAAACTAGATAAAAATAAAAAAAAATAATTCAATAAACGTTATATATGGTTCTATGATGTAAGTTAATAAATAAAGAAATCATATAGATAAAGTTATATATATAGAAGATTGTACCTACATTAAATTAACAAAAAATATAAAAGTTTTATCTCTATAAAACAGTTTTTGAATAAGAATCAGCTATCATTAATTTTTTTCCCTAATCTAAGAACAAAGAAGAAACGTTTCCTATTCCCTCGTGGCAACTTAAAGTAGTGATGTACTCGCAACTTGAGAATTAAGATATCCAACTTTGTCCAACTATTTATTTTTACTAGAAACATGATTCTTTTCTGGACGAAGAGCGTAAATTTTTCTGCTCCAATCACGTGTCCTTGGTAAACCTTCTTTGAGTAAAGTGAAGATATAGAAAAAGAATATAAAAACATATAAAATCAAGCGACGACGGTGGCGACGCGACTCCACCATCAAAGTATACACACTATGCAATAGTAATTACGTAGCTTCAGAGAGGGACGGAGTGTCGGTCTAATGTTTCAAAGGACCTCGTGCAAAAAAATAATAAATAAATGAGTAAGTAGCCTTTTACCGGTATATAAAATTGTCGAATCCAAAAATTTAGTATTTAGGTCTAGCGTAAATCTATACGAATTCTCTGTTACAGTAGATGTTTATCCTCTATTACATTGAATTCATTACGTGACACATATTAATTAGTGACATCATACCATCTACTTATCGATTAGTAAATATAGAATAACATAAGATGTAACATAAAGTGTAACAGATGATGTCGAGAGCGTAAACGGAAACTAAATTTGAGACTGCAAATTTTAATTTCGACAATTTAGGATAACTTGGGCCTGAACTTTAAATCCCGAGCTAAATAAAACATGAGAGCCTAAATGCGGATTTCTTTGTTGATCTGAAATCCACGTGATAAAAATTTCAAAATTTGGGCCCAAATTTCCACGGACCTAAGCCCAAAGTTTTCCTTGTAAAAAGCCCAAGCTCACTACTTCAAATCAATAAACATGATTTAGGCAAGAATGTCCAATTAGGGCAAATCAACAATTCAACACCCACTGTATGCGAACTTGAAGATAACTGTTGTTCTGATTTTCCGGCGGCCAGAAGCCTAATTCCCGGCGGAGTGAATTGGAAGGCCGACCAGTTCTAAACTATGACAGACGCCATTGATACTACACCCAGCAATGAACAAATTAGCAGGTACTAATGTTATCTTATAGTAGATGTTGAATTTGCTGTCGTTTTCCCCGTTTTTGTTCAAAATTAACCTCAATGATACAACATTTATGGTCCAGAGAGTCCCCGCAGTTGGTTGCCGCGTTGAAGGAAATGAAGGCGGGGTTGGATACTGTTAGGAATAAAATTCAGTCTTTAACTGCTAAGGTATGGTTTGGTATTTCTATATTGGACTTGCGAGGAAATTAGTTTGGTGTGCGATAATTGGGTAATTCGATTCATAATCATGAACTGTTACTCAAAATAATGGAGAATCAGGCATATTGTTTGCATATGTTGCTGTTATAAGGGTTTTCTTGTGTGTGTGTGTGTATATATATATATATGTTTTGTAACCTTTGATAACAAAATTGCAGAACTTTGGTTTCGTGATGCTGAAAATTTAATATGCTGAAGATGTTAGAGATATCTTTCTTTAGTTAGAAGAAATACTGAATTCCGTTGGTTATCTTCGTACTTAACATTAGAGTTATTTCTCCTTATGTAGTGATTCTGTGAAACAGACCTAGTTTGCAGTCTGTTCCTGAGCCATCATTGTCTGTTTGCCGTTGAGTTTTGACTTGAGAATGTCAGTTAGAAAATCCTAACTCATCATGGTAACGGGAAAGATATAAACTTTGCAATTGAAAATTCAAATTTCGTATAAACCTCGTTGATGTTTCCAGTATATAATTTCAGGTTTTATGCTTTGGATCTTTTTCTTTTCTATTTTACTAGTACTATATATTGCTGCAATGTGATTTTCCATAGCGTAAGCTTTCTTTTATAGGTAGAGGGGGTTGGATTTTTTGCTTTCTTCTCTCCTCACATAGCTTTGTTTTTTGTTCAAGTCTTTGTACCTTTACTTTTTGAGTTTAATGCGAAAACTCTTAGCTTAGTGAAACACGACATACGCTAAGTAAGTTAACCAGAATTCAGCTGCTGAAGACTGCAATTAAGATCCTATGGGGTTGAAGCTAGGGGAAGAGAATTGGGAAGCATAAATCAAGTTGGGTGTCTACTGTTGGGACTTCTGATTTGTTCACTTTTCATTTTCACCAAGTTTCATGTGCAACATATTACGTGAGATTTGAATATACAACCCATGACTTTTTGTTTACTCTTTAATAGTCGCTCCTGTAGTATTAAGTTATTGTCCATTTTTATATGCCTCTTGCTACCAGGATTGAGCTTTGATTCATTCGTTTTCAAGTGAAGTAAGAGGTTGGTGTGAGGGGAGCTACCAATTTTGTTTGCTCTAAAATCTTTTCCTGGGTTTTATTTGCAGGTGAAAGCAGGTAATTTTCCCACATCAGATGGGATAAGCTATCTTGAGGCCAAACACTTACTTCTTCTGAACTATTGCCAATCTCTTGTCTATTTTCTTCTTCGCAAGGCGAAAGGATTATCAATTCAGGGGCATCCAGTTGTTAAGGGTCTCGTTGAGATAAGATTATTCTTGGAAAAGGTATCTATTCCTATATATGTTTGTGTGTGCGTGTTTATGTAGCAAATATATGTGCAAAAGTTATCCTTTCATATTCCTGAGATTTTTTTCTTTTATCAATTGATTTCGTGCAGATTCGACCACTCGACAAGAAACTCGAATACCAAATCCAAAAATTAACAAATACTACGGCACCAACAATGGACGAACAAGGTTTGATTGAGCAGGAAACAGTTAAAACACAGAAGAGAGACGACTTGTTAAAATTTCGCCCACATCCAGATTCGCTAAAATTGCGGCCAAATCCTGATTTGCTTATTCCCAAACAAGATGCGCCGTTTGAGGTGATTTAATCATAGATCAGTAATATTGATTATTATCATTGACTTTTTCTATTATTTGTATGTGATTCCCCAGTGATTAACTTTTTGCATGTAAATGAATCATTGCTAAATTGTTTTACAGGATGGTACTGGTGTTTATCGTCCCCCAAAAATTGCTCCAACATCTATGGGCGAAGAAAAGACGGCCAGACAGAAGAGAAATGAATTGAGAAAAGAACAAGGACTTTTGCGAAGTGCAAAACAGAGTGCTTATGTTAGGGAGTTAATGAATGATCTGGAGGGCAAACCTGAAGAGGTTTGTGGATATATATTATCAAGGAAAGGCCACCCAAACTTTTCAATTTGGAAAAATGCTTCCCTCAATTTTTTTTCTTTACAAAGAGGAAACGGGAGGGTGACATTTTTCCTATTTGAGCAAGTTTTTGGTGGCATTAATCACAATTTCTGTCTATTTTTTATGATACACATTCCACTTTATCATCTTATCTGCTGATGTATGTTTACAATGACAAATTCAGATCACAGAAAATTTAGAATCAGAGAGTAGGGAAATGACGAAGTACATTTCAAAGATGGAAGAGCGTGCTCGACAAGAAGAGGAACTATTTACTCGTGCGCCTCTGACCAAAGAAGAGAAAAAGAAGATGAAACACTTGAAAAAGTCTAGAAATGGGTGAGTCTACACGAAATCTGCATTTTTGTACGAGTCGTGGCAAATGATTTTTGTTTCTTGTCTCCTATTTTAGTTTAACTGATTAAATGCCTCTTTCTCTTGGTTGTCCCAGGTTGCTTGATCTGGCAGAAAGTTTCTATGATGAGATAAAACCCCTAGACGATAGCGCCCCAGAGCAATTAACCGGTTTTAATAATGCTAGCGGTGGCAATAGGAAATTTAAGAAGCGTAAGGTATGTCCCCGTAATTCTGATACACCTACTTGGTCGTTTACAGATTCAAGAACTTTCTTGCAGCTCTTCCTCTCTCATGAACTAGGTTGTATAAGATGGATGTTGCCTGAATCAGAACTTTAACTATGCAATATTCCGTTCGTCTCGTTTAGAATAACTAATAAAATGTGCTATCATGTTTACTGTTTACAGAGAAAGCATTGATTGAATGGAGAAAGGATTCAGGATACTCTTGTATGGTGCAGAAGATGATGACTTGCTGAATTTTAATTGAAAATTCAGATGAGGGATAATTACATTAGTAAAGTGTTGTGGAGTGTGTTTGTAGAAGACATTGTGTAGGTTCAAGTGGAATTTTGCCCTTTTAATTTTTTAGTATAATTTATTATTCCTTTTATTTTTAAGATACTTTACTGCTTCCAAATTTTCCTTGGGCTATTAATAGAGGTGGCAAAATGTATCCAACCCGGCTCTGATTGATCAATCTAGACTGCTCAACAATTCAGTATATTTTAGGGGATTGGGCTCACTAATTTTCTACTAGAATTTTGGACCGGTCTTACTAGGCATTAGCATTGGCCGGATGGGTTGGATTTGGTCGGGCAGTCCAAACTGTCACCTCTCTGTCTATTGATATTAGAATTCTTTTGGCCTAATTTACCCCACAGAGGAAAATAAGAAACGCACTTTATCATAGAATAAAACCTTATTGAAATATTTTTTTAATGAAGAAATCATGCATATTTAGTGTAAAAATAAATTTGCCAATAACATTCTATGGTCTTACTCTTGGCTTTTAACAATTAATGAAGAGGTTATGGATTGTATAGTTAGTTAAAATACATGTAAAAGTCGAGGGAAATGTACCACTACCTCCGTCCCGGTTAATCTTGCACACTTTTCGTTTTCGTCTGTTTCTGGTCAACTTGCACACCTCTTAAAAAAAAATGTACAACACAATCTTTACCTCAATTCACCTATAAAAAATCAACAAAATCTGAAAAAAACAACTGTTCTTAATGTTTGTTTCAACCCTCCTAGTGCAAGATTAGCCGGGACGAAGGTGGTGATATAAAGTTTTAGTTGAAATATTATTGAGTTTTTAATATTTAAATTATTTTTTTTCTTTTTACTTGAAATTTTCTAACTACCAAACTTGGGTAGCATTCTCAAAAAAGAGCAAGCTTGAGTAGGCAAATACTTTTACATGTATTTTAACTAACTATATGTATCGAGATTAAGTCTAGATAACGCTTTAAATTTTATGGAATGTATTCAGATCAACAATCCGTCTTCTCTACTCGCGGTGGATGCAAGTTAACATGTTCATTAATTGATGTGTCATGATCTCATTAAATATAGTTGATTATCTTATCTTTAATTTAGAGACAAAATATTTGGATAAGATCTTTACACATCAGCATTGAATATGTTAACATGTATCCATCGTGGACACAAGCATTTGCGTTCTTAACAAACGTTGTATAGACGAGTTCTAACTTCTAAACAAAGGATTTTGAGTGGCTTAGTTTGAATTTTGGGCCTTATACGCATTTCTATTTCATTTTTCACATCAGTGCAAGTTTATTGAAAAACTCCCTCCGTTTCGTTAAAGTTGTCACTTTGACTGAGCACGAACGTTAGAAAAAAACAATTGATTGTTTTTCTTTAACTTTTTTAAAAGTGGAGATTAAAGATGAGATTTTGAGGATGAGGATTATGGGAATAAATTTTCTTTTTTGAGGTTGCAAGTTTAAACAGGACAGATTGAAAAGACAAATAGACATAATTAAGTAGGATGGAGGTATATATACCCAAAGGCAAAAATGAAAGAGAAAATGCAATATACCAAAAGTTGGAGGACCAAAAATGTAAATTAATTCTTTGAACGTTCTGGCTGCAAGCCTTCAACTGTCTCTCTCTACGTTTCTCTACCTTCTGTTGTAAAAAGACGTTATCATTTCATTTACGCCCAAATTAAAAAATAAAATTCCTATTACATCTTCCATGGCATCATCGTCTTCCGCAATTCCGGCATTTCTCCCTAACTGCAGAAGCTCCAGTCGCATCCTGTCCAGACCTCACTCCACGCGCTACCTAGGCGTGCCGCCGGAAGGCGTCAAATTGCTGTGGAGATGGAAGAGGAAGAAGACGAGTACCAGCTTCACAGTTTTCAGCAAAAAGCGGCAGGAAAACGCGTTGCAGTACAAGAAACTTGGAGACTCCGACCTTGTAATCAGCGAAATCACTCTTGGCACTGTAAGCACTCTTGATTTTGATTTATACGTTGAATTTATCGGGTTTATTTAGTAGTTCAATCATGCCTTTTTGAATCACACTGTAATGCATGGGAAGTAATCAAAGCAAGCTGCTCGTGAATTATTCGGAGATCGACTCGATAAAAGCTCCATCGAGATCGTTTAGTGCGGCTGGTGAAAAACTAAGCTGAAAATTGATAGCATTCAGATCATTAGGGTTATATGAAAAACAAGTTTGTTAATGAGCTTGTGAGCTATAATTCTAATAAAAATACTTATCATTAGTAAAGAATAATATAATTAAATTGTTTATTAGCATTAAATTATTAATTTTAGTATGTGTATTATAAGAACTTATAGTTTGTTTTAATTAATTAATGATGAATAATATATTTATAATTTATATCTATTGAACTTATTTGGGCTCCATTAGGTTGGAGTTTAGCTGGATAGTTGACGAACCAAACTCAAGCGCTTAGATATTCGGTTTGGCTCGATTCGCCTACAGCCTACTAATGCATAAAGTCTGATGACTTGTTTGTATATTTTTACTGAAGACAAAATTGTGATTGAAACAGAGTTTTGTTGACTTTGGTTACGAATTTGTATTGCTTATGCATATTGCAGATGACTTTTGGTGAGCAGAATACTGAGAAGGAGGCTCACGAGCAACTTAATTATGCGTTTGAGCGTGGAATTAATGCTTTAGACACTGCAGAAGCGGTATGATTCAATGAGACCTCTCTTATCTTCCTGCATACGTGCAACTAGTTGGATAAGTTCTAGATGTAGAATAGCATAATTCTTCCCCTGTGCCTAGGGGTCCACATTAAACTACAGGACTCAAGTTCAATTGGTTCTTCTCTAATCTGTTCCAGTTCTTCTTCTATAGTGGAGATAGCTTGAGTAAAACCTTACATAATTAGTTTTTCGTGCTCTGTGTTTAAAGGCCTATTGGAGTAAAGGTTCATAATAGCAATTTGATCTAGGTGTATTCTCTTACTCCAAGAAGGAAAGATCTCTTGAAAATTTTGGTTGCATATTCTGTTTTAATGATAAGTGGTACCCTTTTCTTTCATTTCAAGTATCCAGTACCACCGCGAAAAGAGACCCAAGGAAGGACAGACCTGTATGTTGGAAACTGGCTGAAGACTCAACCCCGAGACAAGGTACTCCGAGAATCTTACTGTATGACTTCAATAATGACTTCTTAAGGATTTAGTTTTACTGTATGACCCAGTGATCCTAATTCCTAGGGTGGGATGACCCTGAAATGGATAATATCCTACCTGTGATGAATTTTCTGAAGCGGAGTACCTTCGATAGCCTACGTAATTTTGCTGTTCACTCTCTCTAGGCCAAGAACTTCAAATATGTAACTGCTGCTAACTATCGACTACTTGAGAAATTTGAACTTTTGTTCTTCATTGCTAGGAAGTCCTTCATTCTCCCATTAGGATTGCGTTGAAATTGAGAAGTATTCATCGTGGACTTGTTTCATCAAATAAACTTCTAGGTTTCCAGAGCTCAATATGGAGTTGTTTTTTGTAAGTTTCACGAAATGGTAATAGCCTTACCCTAAGCTGATTCGAAGCGCTTCCAAGTTCCACCCAGGACTGTTGTTCTTATTAAGTACTTGATTAGCACTGACAGGTTTCGAGTGATGTGCTTCATATGAATCCAAGGATATTGGAACATCCATAGATAATGCATATAATGATAATTTGAGCAATTATTGCAGAGTTGTGACACATTCATCATCTTCTTTTCGCTCCAAAAAATATAGGTCATTTTGGCGACAAAAGTTTCTGGTTACTCAGAGCGAACTTATTTGCGTGACAACGCAAAGGTTGTGAGAGTAGATGCTGCTAATATCAGAGAAAGTGTGGAGAAAAGTCTTAAACGTCTAAATACGGATTACATTGACTTACTCCAAATTCACTGGTAACTTTATCAATCTCTCCTCGTATTTCACTTCTTATTTTTTCTCTACTTACATTATCCATCGGTCGATATGTTTGTGTCATAAAGATCAATATCTTTCGATTGATTCAGTAGCCTAACTGTTTTATTTGGTGACCAATGAATGCCGCTGAAGTTATTTAGTTTTGTTACCTGAAAACCAGATCAGAACTTGTGAAGCTATTTATTTGTCATAAAAAAAAAACGAATCAGAACTCATTAAACTGCTCAATGCAAGCAGTGTAATTCTTCTTTATATTCATTATCATCTTCTGAGTCCTAAAATGACAATACAGGGAATTCCTCTCTATTCCTTTTCTCCGACTCTAGTGAGCCTTACGCCTGATACAGAATGTCAATTCAAATTTAAATCAACTCTAGGTGTTACTTACAGGAAAATTGTAATCTTTGATCAAACTTTTAGTTTATTCTTCTTGGTCAAACAAGGTTTTACTATTCTATTTGAAATAAGAAGCATTGAATTCAAGTCTGTCTTGAGCGGGTTTACGGATCAAAGATTAACCATAGGTGATATACGATGATGTTTAAAGAGGATTGTGGTCTTTAGAGGATGAAACAAGAGAAATCAGAAATGTTAAAAGCAATGAATCTCTGGGAGGTGGTGGTTTTGACATATTGCTCTGTACTAGGAACTTCCTGAGGTTCTTGCCTAATCTAAAAAATCAGTCATTTGGAGTAACTTGTTCCAGTTGTTTGAAATAGCGTTAACCTTTCAAAAAGTTGAATAATATAAAAGCAAAATTTTTCTTATTTAATTATGTGTGCACCCCCCCATCTTGAATTCCTCAAAAGTCTGGAGCTAACTGTCAATATCCAATCCCCAACTTGCTGCGTGCGATAACCTTTCTAAGCAAATACACTCACAATAACCTTAAAATTCCTCTTATAAGCATCTGTTTGGTATGTCTCAGGCCTGACCGATATGTTGCATTATTTGGGGAATATACCTACGATCCTTCAAAGTGGAGGTCAAGCGTGCCGGTTGCTGAGCAGCTGAGGGGATTTCAAGAACTCATTGACCAAGGGAAGGTACATCTGAAATAATTGTCAGCATTTTCAATTGTTAAAGAGTGAAAGTACTATGGAGAATCTAAACAAAATAACGCATTCAAAATATTGCAGAACTTTGACTGATAAAATAAACGTTAATTATCCAACTCATTTGCTCATAAAAGAATTACTGGTTATACTGAAACTGTTTCAATGCATTAGTTTTGATATTTATACAGGTGAGATATATTGGTGTGTCCAATGAAACATCATACGGAGTAATGGAGTTCGTCCATGCTGCTAAAGTTGAAGGACTGCCGAAAATCGTGAGCATCCAGAATAATTACAGTATGCTAGTTAGGTGCAAGTTTGAACGTAAGTTGATTGGGGGATAATCCGAAGCAAGTATAGAACTCTTCATATTTAATTTTTTTGAAAGAAGTACTGTTACAATGTGCAGTTGATCTAGTTGAAGTATGCCACCCGAACAACTGCAACATCGGCTTACTTGCTTATTCTCCCCTTGCTGGTGGATCTTTGTCCGGGAAATATCTAGACATTAATTCTGAAGCTGCGAAGAAAGGGAGGTTCAACGTCTTCCCTGGCTACATGGAGAGATACAATAAGTCTATGGCTAAGGTAGGTCTTACACCTCCGTTGATGCATTTTCGCCATAAAAAACTTAGATGTATATTATGTATCTTTGAATTCCAGGAAGTTACAGCCATGTATGCAGAAATGGCGAAAAAACACGGGCTAAGCCTCGTCCAGTTAGCTCTTGCATTCACACGCGATCAACCATTTGTTACCAGTTCGATAATAGGCGCTACTACAATGGACCAATTGAAAGAAGATATCGACGCATTTTTGACAACGGAGCGCCCTTTGCCACCTGAAGTGGTAACAGATATTGGTGAAGTTTTCAAGAGGTTCAAAGATCCAGCAACAAATTAAGTTCAGTTTCTCCTCTATTCAAACTCATGATTCTCTCCCAAGACTGTCCATTCTCGAACGAGACTGATGTATAGATGCTTCATCCAGTTTACAACATTGTGTGCATGTAATATTCTTGTAATTTAAGGGTAACTGAGTTGAGGCCTAATGGCAAGGATTTCGACTGTTAGGAATGAAAATATATTTTTTTTTTTATCATTTTTCTATAAAATATAAACGGATTCAGGTAGTGAAAATATTCTAGCACTAAAATTCAAATTCTAATCAAATACTAATTGTACTTTTTTCTCAAACCCCGGGTACCTGAGGAACCCGTCCGGCTGCCATCCCTAGAGCCAACAGCCCAAACACACCCTTATGTTGTACTGAGATGGGCTTTCATTATCCTCTACTATTTTGCTTCTCTCTCAAATTTCAAAGGTGGATTGTTGGATCAAATTCGAACGTATATTATATTCCCTTCATTTTAAAATAATTGACGTTTCAGCTTATTAATAATTTTTTAAAATATCGGTTTAGATATTTTTTACGATTTCTTTCAATTTTTTAACTCCTAATGGGTTGGTCCAACCCCTCCCTATATTTGTTTGTGGAGGTTGGCCCAACCACCACAAGTCACCACAAATTTCAATACTACTTTAATCATTAAATTAATATTATTAACAAACTCTTACATACATCACATCATATTTTACAATTAAAAAGTATATTCTACACTATAACCACTACCGAACCACCCAAACAAACATCACTTTTTTACTCCCTCAGCCACTATCCTCAGCCAACGGTATCCCAGCCACCCCAGCCCCAATCAAATATGCACTTAGTATTTTAGCTTACCAGTATTTGATTTCATTATTTTTTTATCAGAAAGAGAGCAACGTAACAGAGAGATAGTATAATTATTGGAGCGTGATTTTTTAAGGAAGAACTCTCAATTATTTTTAGAGAAGGACAACAATATTCAAATATAGGTAAGCAATACTAGAATTGATTCATACACTTCCCTACGTCATTTTTATTTTAGGAAAAATGTCACTTTTTTACCCCAAAAAATCACTTTTGAGAAAGCTGTAGCTAGGTTAAAAAATTGGTAAACCTCTTTCTTATAATCAATTTCCTTTTTCTAGTTAATATACTATTTTGATCACCTATAGCATAATTGACATGAGTAAGAAAGTCTCATAGAATGACAGATAATATTTCTATATTTTGTGAAACAAAATTAACGTTGTACAGATAATATTTCTCTATTTTGTGAAACAAACAAAATTAACGTTGTTGCATTATTATGTTGGGTTCAAATCATTTTTGGTCCAGTAACTTTTCATTCCCGCCCTCCTGTTGGTTCCGAACGAAGTTCAAAATTTAATTTAGTCCTGTAAAAAATTGGTTCGGATTTAGATCTTTTTCCGTTGTCGATGATTAATATGATCGAAAAATCGCATGTCCCGATCACATGACACAGTTTTCCGACTAAATTTTAAATCTCTGGCACTTGGGAGTGAGCTAGTGAAGTAAAAAAAGAAAAAATGGAAGAGCGAATTTTTTTTTTATTCCTTGCCACTAGCCAGTGTGACATATTTAAAAATCGGCTAAAAAAATGAGTCACGTGAACGAGACATGCAATTCTCTGGCTAAATTGTTCACCAGCGGCGAGAAATTGAAGGACTCAATTCGGACTAATTCCAAAGTTACAGGACCAGATTGAATTTCTAATTTTTTAGGATAAAAATTGTATGATTGAAAAATTATGGGACCAAAAATTATAGCACGCGTCAATAATCCATATCGTGGTAATATTTTTTTTTTTTTTTTTGTCATTTTGTAAGAACATTTTTCTCTAATATTGCTTTCCTCTTCCAACTAACTATATATGAATTGTGGTGGTCACAAGGATCCATTTGTGTGCCAAGTTTAATCACACTAAATTAATAGCTCAAAACTCATATGTAAGTTCTAATGCTATTTAATAAATAAATTTTCTATCTGTCACACAGAATTACATCCGTGTAGCTGCTACACCCTCGTTATAACGTATATGGAGTTATGAAACACTAAAAAATTGTTACGTGTATACCTATGTAAAGGCCGAACACTAGGATATAATAACTAGTTTCTTTTATTTTATAAGAAAAATTATATATAAACACGATTTTTTGCTGTAACATCAATAAACTATTCTCAAGAATTTTTTTTATCAAACTATAATCTAACTTCATTTTATTAGCTTATTCTACTATCTAATTTGATACAAAGCTTTTGTTTATTATTCATTTCCAATTTCGTCCACTTATATATATATATATATATATATATATATATATATATATATATATATAGGGGCGGATTCAGGATTTATGAATGGGGTGGACTGAGATATTAAAAATTTATCCGCGTTCGGTGAAGTTGCGGCTTAAATGGGGTGGGCGTAGTTAAATTTAGAGTACTAAATAATAAAAATAATAAAAATTATACTTTAAAATTAAGGTTTCACAAATTTTGCACTGAGCTGGAGCCCGATACGAGCCGGTAATAGCTCTGCCCCTGTATATATATATATACACACACAAAAACAACTTATTCTATATAACTAATTTTAATTAAAATTATAAAAATATTACAAACAAAATACTGCATAAAGTCATTTACATTGTAGTGACAAGATTCACTCTTCAAGGATACTAATGTATTTATGTAGGTGACTTAAATGGAGTAATTGATTAGTTAAGTTTAACTAGCCCCTCAAAAAAATAAAAGTTTAACCAGAAAAAGTTAATTTATATTATTACCTTCGTTTTTTAGTTGTCATTTTATATTTGCATAAGAAGATTAAGAAACATAGGAAATTGACAAATAAGCCCTCAATTAATTCCTCGTATTCCTTGATTTTCCTTAATTTTCCATAACCATAGGGTTATTATTTTCCAAAACTTTTCATCATTACATTATGAGCTTTCTAGCTATAAGTAGATTTATGACATAAAGAAAATCAAATTAGATAACTAAATGAGTAATTTTGTAAAATAATTTAATTATTTAGAAAAAAAGAAATTAACGACGTAAAATTAAGCCTTCAGTAATTAGTCATGGTTTGTCTTGGCATGCACTACTGTTACTATATATACTACCTTTGTTCCAACTTAATTTGTCTATTTTGATCGAGCACGGAGATTAAAAAAAAGTAAATTTTGTGAAACTTTTAACTTTTTCAAAAATAGAAATTTTAAGGGTAGAGATTGTGAGAGAAATTTCATTTTTTGAGCATACAAAATCATTTAAAACAAACCAAAAAAACAAATATGCAAATTAAGTCAGGACGGAGGGAGTATATAACGTAAGATGCTTATAAATGCAGCCTGTCCATGCCAGTGTCCAACACACAAGCTAGAAACAACAAAGTTGAAAGAATTCGAAGCCATGAAACAGAGCAGTAGTATGGAGAATCTGGTAGTTGCAATGTTTTGGTTGTTGATTACCCCTGCCTGTCTGTCACAAGACTCACAACTAACGGCTCGGCCGAACCCGGAGGATGCAGCAGGTTTCGCGCGGTGGCTGGTCCGGGAGGGAACCTGGGGTGTGCTCGCAACACTCGACGACGATTCCGGACCGTTCGGAAACGTCATGTCTTACGCCGATGCTGGTACGGGCATCCCCTACTTCTATCTGACCACAACACTAGATCCAACCGGCATGTATGCGGTCCGTGATCCACGCTCCTCCTTCACCCTATCCGAAGCCTTTCTTGGCTACTGCACGGGGGGCCAGGCCGACCCTCAATCCCCAATCTGTGCAAAGATCACTCTCAGAGGCAATGTACGTATATGCTGCTATTAGTTCATTCCTATTGTACTCTCTTCGTCCCGAATAAATTTGTATACTTTCTTGAAAATGACATAAATCTTACAAATTCTAGTTCATAATACACTTTTATTTATCAAATAAAACAAAAATATAAGTTTGAAAAGTTAACGTAACCCAAAGAACAATTTTTTCTTAATATATGTGTCATCTTATCAGTGCAAGTTCATTCGGGACGGAGGCAGTATTATTTTGGGTGGCTTATTGAATGTTAATTGTTATTCAGTTGCAATTACTTCCGGAGAATTCTAAGGAAGCTGCCTTTGCTGAAGCTGCCTTGTTTAAAAAGCACCCTCGATTCAAAGGTATACTCCCTTCGTTCTCTTCAAATTTACACTTTTTCTTTTTGGTACGTTCCACATTAAATTTCTCTTACCATTTTTACCTATAAAATCTCCACCTTTAAAAAAGTCAACCAAAAAGCAAAAATAGTTTTTTCTTAATATACCTGCTGGAACCGTGCAAACTCCCACGGGACGGAGGAAGTATAATACTCCCTTCATCCCCGATGAACTTGCACATTTTCTTTTTCCATCCGTCCCAATCAAATTTGTATACCTTTTTAAGTTATAATACAATCTCTACCCTCAATCCACCTTTGAAATGTCAACATAAAATAAAAAAACAGATTTTTTTAATATGTGTGCACTCCTATCATTCGATTCGAGACGGAGGAAGTAGTATATATATTGTCATGTTTTTTCTTTTCTATATAATATAATAATGCAGTGTTAATTTGGTTTTGGCAGGTTTTCCCAAGGCGAGTAATAAGTTTAGTGTCTTCAAACTGCTCATTACTGATATCTTTTTGGTGAACAAATATGCCCAACCCAGAAATCTAACTCTTTCTGATTACTTTTCAAGAATGTAATTTGTACCAAGATCATGTATGTCAATAAAGGATCAGCAGTAGCTTCTTAATACAAATTGTGATCCTGCACACGTCTGTATATGCATGCATTTCTTTCTTTCTCCTTTTGGATGTGAAGCTAGCATAACAATTACTCCGTCCGTCCCGACCTAACTTGCCTACTTTGATCGGGTACGGAGGTTAAGAAAAAATATGTTGAGGGTAAAGAAATTTTCCGAATCTTTGATATTTTTAAAGGTGGAGATTTTGAGGGTAGTATTATGATGTTGGATGGTGGTATACATTTAAGTCGTATATATATATCATGTTGTTGGCAAATCCACTCAAATTACTGGAGAACACTTCAAGAAACTCACTGAGACATATTATCAAACACTTTGAATGCAATACTGTATGTGTGTGAACAACAAGAAATAGAATGAAATTGGAGACTTGATTTTACGTGGTTCGATTTAAAAATCTACATTCACGGACAGAAAATCATCTACCAATTCACTAATCACCAATCAAACTGGACACAATATGCCACAATATGCCAAGATACAAAACCAAGAAGAATATGAAACCTGTTTCTCTCTTTGATCTTTTCTCTCTCTAATTTGATATCTACGTGACTTCAATTGTGTGTTATGAAGTGTTACAATGCGAGATACAAGCTTTAAGTAAGATGAATAATAGCCATCTGACCTATACAGCTTACATCAAATCCATCATATTAGCTTAGCAGAAAACTCAGCTTGATGCAACGGTTTCAGAGATGAAAGACAACGGTGAATTCGGAACTGTTGTCTTTTACTTCAACTTTTATTTGCTTTTAACTTGTGCTTCTATTTTTTCCTGCTGTTCCAGCTTATTCAAGATGCTTTTACTCTCTTCGTCTCACTTAACTTGTCATAGTTGACCGAACACGAATATTAAAAAAAAAAAAATGTGGAATCTTTGACTTTTTTAAAGATGAAGATTGAATGTGGAAATTTTGAGGGTGAAGATTGTCGACTTTAATTACCATTTATGAATGTGAAATTTTAAATGGGATGAACCAAAATTGAAAGTAAGACAAGTTAAGTGGGACGGAGAGAATAGTTCTTATTGTCGTCTAAAGTGGAAAAATTCAAGTCATGTAGGGAGTCGTCAGAAACTTCACGGTTAAAACATATATGTAAAAAAAGTCCTTAAATTGGACTCGATCGTAATATACAGGATTAAAATTGAACTTGATTATAATATATAGGACTAAAATTGATAATTCAAAACATACAAGACTTATTCTGGACCATCCTTAAGTTACAGGACCAAAAACGATTTTTTTTCCTTTTTTCACGTAGATCTTTTATTGAAGATACCGATATTTAGGCATGAATTCCGACCAATTTCACAATTTCACTCCTGTATGTTAGGATCAGTACAATTCCGGTCAATTTTACAATTTCCGCCAAATTTATCCTCAAATTTGACATAATCCTAACATGCATGATTAAAATTAAACTCAACCCTAACATACAAAATTAAAACTAATAATTCAAACATACATGACTTTTTCTGAATCGACCCTAAATTATAGGACAAAAATGAATTTTCCCCTTTATTGTGCAATCATTTGCTCTCAATTTAAATAATTGATTTTTCACAGCAGCTCATAATCACTAATACAGATTAACATGTCTTCTAAGCATTACTTTTAGTGGTGGCACTCCCGACGAACCCGACGCGAATTTATTGATGAAAACTCGTAATAATTCGATTTGGAGCTGGATCAACTCGAAATTAATTTTTCTTTTCTTAAAATGTAATAATAATAATTTATTTCAAATTATTTTTAATACATAACCTGAATCGACTCGAAATTAAACACGAACCCGACTCGATAATCCGAATGACTACCCCTAACATTTATTATCAATTCAATTAAAACAATAATATCAATTCTTATCGAACCAAAGTATGACTTCATTGACAAGGTTATTTTTCTGAAAGAATTTCCGGAACTGGTAATCTGCAACAGTACAATTGGGCGACGCCGCCGCTACTTCCCACGGTGTCCCCTTCAAGCTATTCTTGAGCGCCGCCACCGCCGGAAAAATGGTCTTATCGGTGAGGTAACCGTCAACCCTTGCCACGGCGGCGTACTTCGTCGGAGGCAATGTCACAATCGTAATGTTTTGCGTATCGTAAGGGGTCGGAATGTTATTCTGGAAATCTTTAGGGACTAAAAGGTAAGTCCTATAAATGGAGTCGTAAGAGGTTTTTGGAATAATATCTGTCAATGCTGGTTGTGTATCGTTCTCCCAAATAACCCCCTCCTGGTTGTAGCCTACGTAGAAACTGTATGCCCTTCAAAAGAAAATTTCTTATTAAGGCGCAATAAATGAATTAACAAGATTAAGAGAGCATATAAATTGAAAATATTTAATAAGAAGTCGGATAGTTTAAGTGAGAGAACTTCCACTACCTAAACTTAGGGTTGGAAATCAAACTAAGCTACTCGGTACTCGATTCAAGATCGTCTATTAGAAGTTCGTTTGAACTGTGTTCGATTAAAGATATCAAACAAGCTTGAACCTACTTTTATGTTTGATAAAATCTAGAGCTCGATAAGTCAAAGATGTTAAAACAAGTGTAAAAATGTCAAACTACTTGAGTTTGACTCGTGTTCGGCTCGATTAAAACTCGTTCAAGATCGATTCAATTAATAATTGAATAAACTCAAACATTATACTAAAAGCTCAAAAACATTTTAAACAAGCTTGAACAACAGTATGTTCGGCTCGACTCGACGCATTTACAACTCTATATAAACCTTTGGTCCTGGGTTTGATCACCTTAAGAGAAAGGGAATGCTTTTTTTTCTTAGATTAGGAGAAAAAAATTGAGAAAATTCAAGTTGAAGACTTGAATTTTGAGAAATGTCGTAATTAGGGGTCTGAATTTTGGGGGATCTCAATTCAGGGCTCGAATTTTGAATTTTTCATAATTAGAAACCTAAATTATTTTTCATAATTAGAAATCTAAATTTTAAATTTTATTCTCAATTTAGGAGTTACAGCTTGAAAACTAGCATACATTACACGATGCATTTTGAGGTTGGCAGCACAGAATGAAAAATTTAATAAAAATACTAAACCATTATATGTATGCAGCTCAAATAATAATAATAATAATAATAATAATTATTATTATTATTATTATATGTAAATAATAACTAACTGTATTATTGCATTCAACCACCTAAATAAATAAACCATATAATAAGAGATAAATAAAGAAGACAGGGACTACTCCCTCTGCTCCTTTTTATCCGTCTCATTTTATCTATTCACACAAATCAATTTTTCCATTAATTAGAAAATCAAAACATCGTCTGAAGCCTTCTAACCACTCCCTTAATTATAAAAATTCATTGTTCTTATCAAATTCACAATTCATTGTTTATTTATTATGGTCATTTATGGAAAAAAGAAGGTAAAACTGACATTAATAACAACATTCTGACAATTAAAAATGAACGACGTTTTGAATAAAATGGGACGATTAAAAAGAAACGGAGGGAGTATTATTTTCTTACTCAGTGTAGCCAGCGCTGAATCCGAAATTATATGATACGGCAGTAACATAGCTACTGGAAACCCATTTAGCATCCTTGTAACTTCTGATCTCAAATTCTTTCTGACTATGAATCACTTCATATCCAACACATTCTTGAATTTTGCAATTAATCGAGGGTAAATATCCTTGTACTTCGGTCGCACCCCGGCATTCTATATAAAACAAGCACAAACATAAAATTACGAGTTCTAGTCTTTTTATAAGTGAACCCATGAGTAATTATTTTTTATGCAATTTTCTTCTTTTGTGTATGTGTATATATATATACATGAAAATTGTGTTTTGTTTATGGTATTTTTCAATGTATTGGATTTTATGTGATTGAAAAGGAAATATTATAAAATATAGATAATTGAATATAGGAAATAAAGAAATGGGTTGTCATAATCAGATTTTACAATTTGACCAAATGTTGATTTTTAATTATTTATAGTAAGCCTATAATTTTGTCTGAATTTAATTTATTTTATCTTTAAACGAGTCAAATTGTAGCATTTGATAATTCTAGGCATTTGAGTATGAATTTCTAGCATTCAATTTCAAGTCAAATAGGATTTTCTTAATTAATTAAATTAATTGTTATACCTTATACGCTCCTTCGTCCCGAGATAATTTGCACACTCTTTCAGCACGTGGAATAAAAAAGAGTTGTTTTTTGTTTTTAGTTGACTTTTCAAATGTTAAAGGTGAAGACTGTAAGAGAAATTTCCTTTTTAACAGTGTGCAAATCATCTTGGCACACTCCAAAAAAAAAAAGTGTGCATATTATCTCGGGACGTAAGAAGTATTAATTAAGGTTCAACAGGGATAGGTATTTTCCAAAAGTGTAAAAAATCTATAGTTATAAATGTGGGTTTGTTAATGTTATGGTTTACTCGGATTCTTTGCTCAGTGTGCAAGTCGTCACCGGGCAAGAGGATTCTATTGATCATATGCGGTGTCTTGCACAGTGGCGGTCACACCCTTATGAGTGGGGTGGTCCTGGCCCCCCTAACACTGACCTACACCCCACTATTTTTATGTCTAAAACGTGTATAATATGTATATTGAGTATGTTTTTTTAAGAAAATGAGTATTTGAACCCCCCATCCCCTAAAATTATAAAATACTAAGATATACTTAGAAAATTTCCATTATATACAATAAATATATTCTAAATTTTAATACATAGATAACTAGTGATATGTTTCAACATATACAATGATAAATATTGTGGATATTCTATTTAAATAATAAATATAATACATTTAATATTTATTATCACATGTATATTAATGTTAATTGGATAATTTTTTTGGTCGGTGCTCCCTAACCATGATTTCTGGGTCCGCCCTGATCTTGCCTGGTCTGAGTCTGGCCCATATGGATTGAAGTTGTAACTCGATTGCTCATCACTCTCGTTTCCCTTTTTCTTTTCCATCCGCTAATCCCCATGTTTGAATTTGTAATGATGTTTTGTTTGTCTTCAAAATCTTGTACTTGAAGATATTATTTGAGTAATAAAATTCGGGGTTTATTAAAAAAAAATATATATATCTCGATAAGAAAATAACTTCTTAAAGAAACATTTGTATAACTGTAAAGTCACAATAATTATATAAATTAATAATCTAATACAAATTTACAATAAAGTACTTTTTAGGATCCTAATTCGAGTTTAACTTAGCTTAGCTACCTAGGAATATTGTGAATGTGTTATAATCTTTCTCTTAAATCCCCTTTAATATAAAAAGAGGACAGTCTAGCTTATGTGTCTGCATTAGCACCATCTTCGGATGTCATCACCAATAAGGCGTCTGGACTCCGCTTAGTTGTCTGTTTATTTCTTATGTGTAATAGTTTTATTATTTTTAAACATAAAATAAAGATTATCATGTACAATTACACCTACAACTGCTTATCCCCACTAACAATTTTATTAATAAAGCAGGCCATACACCTGTTCATTGTCTATTGGACGGGCGAAAAATATGGGCTTAACTGCATAATAAACTGCTAAAAACTGTCTTCAATCGAATTGCCTCAAAATTTTGATTTCATCATTGACGTATGCATACTCCTCTGAATAACTGTTCTATACAATTCTATAAGATCGAGGAACAAAATGGTCTCGACCTCTCAAAACACTGTATTTGTAAACCTCTCAATATCTGCCTATATGTTCGAATAGCCTAGAACCATTTCAATATATGTTTCAATCAGTGGCCCCTTTCAGTTCAACGTCGTGGGCTACGATGTTGCGGTTGGTTCGTAAGTACGAGGTGCAAGTCTGGAATACATTTTTCATGACAAAGAAGTAAGATATAGTTCAAATTTTGTCACACAATCTACTATTTTTCTGTTTTATTTTTTCCAGTTATTAACACACATGTTTTTTTATGTTGTCTAAAAGCAGAATCATAAGACTCAGGTCCATCATTGAAAAATCAAAGTGAACAACTGGAAGTGGGCAATCTTTATGTTGTGCAGGATGTGATTGTTGTTGATTATCATATGAAGTTTAAGACTACAAATAAGAGGTTCAAGTTATTTTTGAGAAAATAAAACAAGGGTGATTCAGATTTATGCCTAAGACTTTCCCAGGTTTATGTATGAGTTCAAGCATTTCAACAATCCAACTAGGAGATTTTATGTTTCCATAAAATAATGTTCATTTCTATTTCGCATGTGCATTGCCATGGAGTAAAGCCGTAGAGATAACTGGTAAGGAATGATGACAGGTGGTAAGCGGAAAGTACGAGGACGGAAAAATGCAATTACTAAGTAGACCACCAAATAAAATTACTTTTTATTTAACTTGCACTATTACTACAATCAATTAAGATACATTAAAATAAATTTAGTCCAAATAATTACTATCTTAATTTTTAAAATTCAAGTGCAATCTGTTTTACTCATATTTGTTTAATTTTTATTACCAGTAAAACTTAACATATGTAATCATTAGTATATGTGGAATCGAATTGGTGAACGAACCGATCATGCTAATGGTTTACGGTTTAATTGGCCCAATCGATTTAACTGGTGGTTCAACTGAAAATGATAATTAATTAAATTTTAAATTTATATTATATTATATTTTCGTAGAACATAGTATAAATGGTATTTGGAAAATGACATAAAGGATTAAAGGACCAAAAAATATATATTTATAATAAATAAAAATATGAGACTAAATAAAATATTTAATATTATATAATTATTAATTTCAAAATAAAAATTTAAAAGTTTTTAAAATAGAAAACGATTGTTCCAGTTCAACCGGTCCGGCTTTTTTCGGTTTTTAGCAGTTCTAATCTTTGACCGATTTAACATGATTTTCAGTTTCCTACCCCTACCGGACCAGTGTCCGGTGTCAAACCAACCAAGAAACAACATGTAAGAAGCAAGACAACTCAAGAAATCTTTAATGCAGAAAAGAATTTGAAAATACAATAGTAATGTTTTGATAGGTACGAATAATACCCATCCACCTGAATCTCATACGATTAGTATATATTTTTATTAAATACATAGATTGATTATGCATGTATCTAAGTATATTTATTGAATATTCAGTCAACACTCTGCCTTAACAATTTTATTATATTGTTGTATTAATATTACATTTAATTTGTATATCCTAAAAAACTGTTAACCCGTGCATTGCACGGGTGGACATCTAGTATTCATAAAATGTTGTTGAAAAACTCATTGTGATTGGATATTTTTCTATACAATTTTTAGTGCAAATCCTGGTCGGGAATGTTTTGGTGAAATTTAATCCCAATTACTAGTTTAAGTTATGGTTCAACAATTGAGTTACGATAATTCTTTATTGTGCATATTAATATGCATATATAGATTCTAGTGTAGCATCTAACCAGTTATTCGTGGCTGATAGTCACGTATGTATTTGGACCATAAATATTGTTGATAAAACATTTTGATTTTTAAAGGGATACTTGATTTACGATTATATTAGTATCAGCAACTGATTTTAACCAGTCATATGTACCCTGCATTTCATAATAGAAGTGACGGTTGAAAAAATATTGTCCTCAAATAGATGTCCCATTTACATGATTAATGTCATGTTTTACTGACTCGAGTAAAAAACAGAACTTTTTTATTTTACAAAATAGTTAAGTTATGAATTATGATTGAATAAGTTAAATAAATAAAATTTGTGTGAGTGTATGTAGATTGTTTTAGAAAAATTATACTTTCATTAAATTAATAAAAGAATTATATTTTTACACAGAACTCTCATTATAAGATGGACGGCGTATATAATAAATGTACTTTCTATCTTGAGATGAATGTTATACTATTAATATCTTTGTAGGATTATTATTGGCGTACAATGGTTCATGCATGGATTAAGTGTATACAATTATTAAATTCATGAATAATATTTAGGATAAATAGTATTTTTAGTCTATTAAATTTGAGACGACAATTATTTGTAGTCCATATATTTTTTCAATTCAATCCACTTTTGTCTAAAAAACAAGTAAATAGCGCTTAATAAAATCCATTCTACACTAATTCTACCGTTATTAAATTAACCCATTCAACACCAACTAGACAGGTGGCTCGACGAGCTCGCGGTGGTTCGAGTCGGGTGCGACGACGTGGTATACGAGCGAGGCGGAACGAGACGCATCGGGTCGGGTCGTACGTACCCGTCAGTAATTGGAGCGGATCGGGTCACGCACATGCCCCGATTTACGAATCAATGCGGCTGGTCGCCAGTGGATGCAATTCATCGCCCGACGAGGCGAACTAGTGCAAATGTTCGCAAGCGGTTACGTCTAGGTTCGAACAGGTTATGGCTTGGTTGAAATGGTGCCATCAAAATGTGTCTTTCCGAAAAGACATCATAACTCTTCGTAAACTATAAATAGACCCTTATTTCTGCATTTAAATTCACTCCAAGCATTTTCTGTATTTGCATTCTAGTCTTTAAAAACCCTTCCAGAATTTTGTATAAGGAAGTCCCAAGTATTCAATAGTTCGCCAAAAACTTTAGTTTTGTTGTGTTGTGATCCCAAAACTAAACGTCATTATATCTTAATACGATTGTCGAAGACTAAGAACATTAGAATTCGGGGCAATATCGTTTTCCTATCAAGGTATGAAAAAAGAATATGAACTTACCATTTTAGGGGACATGGCTTGTCTTCTCTTCCATAAAAAAAAATCATGTTGAAGTTAATTGGTAGGCACTAGCAAATTAGCAATTAGATCATGCCACTATAAACAACAACTTGACCACTTCTCTATTAGTGGATGTGGCCTACAAATATGAGCCCTAGCACAAACAACACTTGCTAAGATTCTTATGTACACAATGTGTTTGCTTAAGGTTCGGGAGTGCTGAATTAAATTTGATTGAGTGAATTAATGAGTGTGCTTTATTATAATTCGATCCTCTAAATCTACTGAGATCAACCTAAAACAAACACACCCATCGATTCTTTTTGTACAGGAATTCACTATATAACATATCTTGATAGTTAATAATTATAGGGCAGAATCTAATTTTAATTGAGTCCAATCGAATTTTAGTTTTGTTGACAATTGAAAAAATAATATTCAAAATGAGTAAATAAAATAAAATCTACAAATTAGTATCTAGCGGTGTCTGTCATTGGTGGGGATGTATAAAAAATTTATTGTCTCAAAATAAGAGCTATATGATTTAAAATCAACGGCTACCTAATTTACTAGGAGCGAGGAAAAATATGGAAATATTGAAATATATATCGTACAAAAAATTTATTGAAAATATGAAATGTTTGGTATACCGAATTTTGGAATGGTACCGATATAAAATTCAATTTTTTTTATATATACATGTTTATTTGGAAAAAAAATATGTATTTTGGGATATATACCAAAATATTTTTAATATTTTGATTCCAAATTTCTAACGGTATACGGACAAAATTTGCTATACTGAATTTTGGTATGGCAAAATTACCTGTAAGCAACATATATATCGATACCAACATAGAATACCGAAAATTTAGTATGGTATTAAAATAAACGAGAAGCAACGGTATATATCGATACCAACACAAAATATGGTATACCGAAAATTTGGAACGATATCAATAAACGATACCAAATTTTTTATATACCGAAGTTCGGGATACCCAAAATTTCAGTACAATAAATAGCATGGATTTTTTATATACCGAAAATTTGATAACCCATCCCCCCGCCCCTCCAACCCCACGGCACCTATTTTGGATCTCCTACTTTATAGAATACAATATTTTCTACCACATTTTAATTCATACACGATATGTGTATATGATGACATCAGTCACATCACGAATACATCATAAATGATTATATGACATGATTAGTATAATATATTGTAAAAAGTATTGTAGTTAACGTGGTAGAAAATTCGAACCGCCCCCTCTTTCCCGTATCCCTAAAATTGGAAACGTGAAACCTGTTGAAATGAATATAATACAGCTTTTTTTTTAAGTATATAATTGTGGAGAAAAAAAAGTACTCATTTTAAATATGGGTTAATAAAATTTTGCAATTAATTAAAATATTAACGTCAGATTATTGGTCAAACACTCAAAGTTATGGTGGACACACAGTTGCTTCCAATTAATCGTGCCGCACTTCCATTGAACGATAAAGAATCTAACGATTAGTCGAGGTCTGAACTATACAGCTGAGGAGAATAATAGGGAAAAGTGCATAGGTTGTTAATGGAGTCTTACGCCTAGATCGTGATAGGTATAAGCTCTCAATGAAAGTCTTGCGTGTAGACCATGATTAAGCCCAGACGGTGATAGGTATAAGCTGCCGATCACTTCAAGAAAAAGGATCTTTTGTGTCTCGAATAATGAGTATTTGTCACAACTTAAGTAAAGTGATCACAAATAATGAGTATTTGTCATAGCTTACGAATATTTATCACAACTTTATTGTCGTCTCAATAACTTAAAGGCAAATAATATATTTGTGACCACAAAAGTGGTCTCTAATGCGTCTCAAATATTTTTTGCAACAACTTGTCATCTCTAAAAATACTCTCAAATTATTTGTAGAGAAATTCGTGACAATAAGTGGTCACAAATAACGTATTATTAGTGATCACAATTATAATGTCAAATAGTATTATACAAAAGACTTTTTTTTATTATAGTGCGATGAAAGTCTTTCGCCTAGACCGTGATTAATTATATCTAGTCGGAATCTTTTTGCAATAGATTTCTTAACTAGTTAGCTCTAGCAAATCGTAAACAACCGATTTTCGAAATAATAAAGTAATATAGAAAAATAAAAGAAATTCCTGATGGGAAAAGCCTAGATGAGATCCTCTATTTCAAGTCATGTTTTATCTTATATTCCAAAATAACCACTACACACCACGTGTATATGATGACATCACTAATTAACACGTGGCGTGTAGTGATTATTTTAGAATACAAAATGAAACACGGATTGAAATAGAGGATCCAATCCGAGAAAAGCCTCCACTGCTATATAAAACCCTCTCCAACTCCTAGCAATTGCATAAACTAGAAAAACAAACTCCATACCATGAAAGAAACCACTCGTCATAATTTTCTTGCACCCAAACTATTTCTCTTTTTATTGATCATCACCCCATGTTGGTCACGAATAAGCCCGGCCGCATCCAGGCCGGACCCGGAGGGTGCCCCGATTTTCGCCCGGTGGATGGTGAGCCAAGGCTCGTGGGGTGTGCTCACCACACTTGACAACTCTAAAGGACCTTTTGGTAACGTAATGTCTTACACTGATGCAGATACTGGAACTCCATACTTTTATTTGACTACAACTCTTGACCCGACCGGCATCAACGCGCTGCGTAACCCACGATCGTCGTTCACACTAAGCGAATCAGTGCTCGGCTACTGCGATGCAACCACGGATCCACAATCACCCATGTGTGCAAAAATCACACTCTCCGGAAATGTATGGTATTTCTGGTTCTGTTTAATTTATTTTATCCTTTTTGTGTTTTTATAAGTATTTAGTTAAAAACTTGCTATTTTGTGTTTCTACTCGACCAAGTTAAAGATACCATAGGGTTCGTTTGCTTAAAATTGGGGAGTGTTGGATCAAATTTGATTGAGGGAGTTAATAAATGTGCTTTATCGGAATACGATCCTCTAAATCTACTGAATCAAATATTAAGAAAACGGACCCACACTTTTGGAGTAATTTTTATTTATTGGATATTGAATTTTGATTTAGTCGTCGTCTCTTCTTGTTTTGACGTACTTAGTCTTTACTTATTGACAATATGCTATGACAGAAACTTGTAAAAAAAATCACTTTTTACAGTAAAAGTATCACTTTTATCTGTAAAAATATCATTTTTCCTGTAAAAATGTATTCTGTCGCACGTGAGATCGTTACACACAAGACTCACTATTATTGCAAATTTTTTATTTGTATCACGATCATGATATTGAACAATTCTAATATTTAACTATTTTTTAAATGAACTTGTTCTTTCACTATAACAAAAAATTACTTGATTAAATTTTATATACAAATTCAGACCCAGTATAAAGATATATCCGCAAATTAAACTCAAAGAATCAATTAATAAATTATTATATATTTTGAATTAATACTTTGTATAAATATATTATGTTAGCATGTATAAATATTGTTATAAGTCAAGGTCTCATCTGCACCAATCGTACGATATAATCCGAGTTAGTATCACAATTTATGCCTAAAGGGTTATTTGTTCTGTGTATTAATGTTGGTATTATATATTGTTATTCAGTTGAAATTAGTTCCAAAGAATTCAAAGGAAGCTGCATTTGCTGAAGCTGCCTTATTTGCAAAGCACCCTCTATTTGAAGGTAAGTACCGGCTTACCACCATCAATTTTTAAGTGGGTGTTTGGACTGGGCTGGCCCATTCCGAATGTATATATCAAGACTGATGGGCCCAACTTATTACAATTGAATAAATCAAATTAAAAAAATAAAATAAATGCAAAATAATAATTGCAAGAGTTATATCCTAATTAAATTGATAAAAAGGAAATAATATAGTCCCTCCGTCCCACTTAAATTTGCATACTTTCATTTTCGGTTCGTCTCACTTAACTTTGCACACCCTTAAAAAGAAAATTTCTCTCACAATCGCCACCTTTAAAAAAGTCAAAGATTCCTCAAAATCTATTTTTTCTTAACATCCGTGTCCGGTCAACCGTCCAAAATTAACTGGGATGGAGGGAGTATTTTTAAATAGAACTCTCATTATAATAGTACTCATTTCGTCCCACTCAAATTTGTACGCTTTCCTTTTTGATATGTTCCACACCAATTTACACATCCTTAAAAATGAAATTTCTCTTATAATCTGCATCTTCGATTTTCTAATGCAGTTTTTGGTGTGGCAGGATTTCCCAAGGAGAAAGGATTTCGTGTGTTCAAAATGGTGATTAAAAATATATTTTTGGTGAATAAATATGCTCCTCCAAGAAATCTTACTGTTTCTGATTATTTTTCCAAAATGTAAGCCTGTAAATTTATGCAGTCAAATATAATCATTTTGAACGTCAATAGAGATAACTCGAAACCTATGCTTTAGGTCAACATAAATTAAAACACAAATTCTCATATATGCTAGATTTGTGCAATTCGGATTGTTAGCTCATTGGCGAATTGTGTAAAGATTTTAATGAATATGTATTACTGTTTATAAATTAAATATATTACTTGTTTTGAATAGATATATTATATTTTATCACAATATCTTTTTTTTTAAACAATACTGTTTTAGCATAGATAAAAAGTTGTGTGACACAGCACACCATGTGACGAGAAGAAAATATAATTTTATCTGTAAAAGTATTATTTCTTAAAAAAAAAATTATAGCAAAAGAATCACTTTTACCTGTATCATTGTAGCAAAAATATCACTTTTATCTATAAAGATATCATTTTTTCTTGTAAAAGTATATTCCGTCACATACAAAACTCACTCTTTAGCATAATATATTTCTTCAGAGCAAGTAATATCTTTCAGCATTAATGCTTATACATTTTTAATGAAAAACTGCACACAACCCTTGCAAATTGTCCACAACCCGGCCAGATTGCACGGAATCAACTAGGATATTAGATAACTACTCGGGAATTTCAAATTATCATGTATACTACGTGTACGGATCTTAGATAGCACAAACGGGTCACAGGACGGATTCACGGATTATGTAGAGTTTTTTTATGAGAATGTATCACTTTTAACCCGTGAATCTGCCCTGTGACCCGTTTGCGCCGATCTAAGATCCATTATTCTTCAATCCATGTAGAGTTTTTTATGAGAATGTATCAATCTGTTATTCAAAAATATAAAATCCCCATTATTAGAACCGATTTTCGTTAGATCTCCAAATTTTGAACTGAACTGTTCCGAAAAAAATAATCGTACTGTACTGTCCAGAATTTTTAGATTGATTTCGGATACTTATATTTCCAACAACCGAAATTTAAAATGAATCTAAATACTTTTAAATATTCGATCCACGTCGGACACCTTTCTATGCAAAGTTTTACAATAATTTCCAACCGGAACTTCTCATCTATAAAAGAAGTCCAAGTCTAATGTAGTGTGGCCCACTAATTGGGGGAAGAAAGAAAGTCTCAACAAATGGGCTTAGCTAATGGGCTTCCAAACCTGGTCGATTGATGTTACTTTTCATTGGGCCAAGATATTTATCATTGGCCCAGTAATTAAACACTAGAATCATCCAAAATAAGGAGACAATGAATACAAAATATTGATAAATTATTGGACTGATGAACCCACGTTCATTATTAGGGACTAGCAGAAATTAATCGAGAAATAAGACAAAATATTCACATAATTCACAACACAAAAATTTACTGAAACTTTTAAAATCACACAAATATTTTTGTCATTTCACACATGCACCGTACAATCACAAGTATCTTGTCTCTCGGCACCAGTTATACTGCACTATTACAATCCTTTCCTGGCTCGCCCTTCTCTCAAATTGTCCATACCGATAATAAGAAGAAAAAAAGGATGAATTTAAGAATAATTAAATATATAGATCATAGTACATTTGACCGGTACTCTTATAACCAAAACTAGTGGATATCTTAAACAAGCATAAGAAGCCTCAGCATTTGATCTCAAAATCAATGTAGAATAAACATTAATTTTATTTTGGAACCGGAAGTCTAGGGTTGTATACGAGTCGAGTCGAGCACTGGTAAGCTCGAGCTTGACGAAAATACTCAAGGCATGAACTCGGCTCGAGCTTGACCGTTCACATTTTATAAACTTGAGTCAATTCGGCATAAACTCATAAGTTCGAAATCAACTCGACTCGACTTGATACACATAAAAAAAAAACTTAAAAAGGTTAAAAAATTATTTGAAAAAAAACATTAATTATACTACAAAAGGACCACTGAAAATATAATATAGACGTAAGGGTTTCACCTTAATTATTTTACAATTAAGATATATTTATAAGTATATCAACTGTACAGAGTAAACTGGTAATTTAACACAAGCTCAATTAAGATCGCGAGCCTGCTGAGTCAAGTATCAGTGGGCTCAAACTAGATTTAGAAAACTACTCGAGTAGCTTGAGCTCAGACGAGTCGATTTCGATTTTTTTACGAATTGATCCCGAATAGTTTTCGAGTTATCTCGACTCATTTACACTTATCTAAAAAGAAAAAAGAAGAAAAAAACTTTTTAGTTTTTAAATCTTCTCTTTTTTTGCTGCATACATTCCTTATTCTTTATTATTTTTCTAAGTGGAGGTATAGGATGTTTTTTGTCAACAAGTGCAGAGGGTAAAATAATAGTAATTTTAATTACTCTCACAATATTAAATTTATAGATGCACAACAAATTAATTTCAAATGGATATGTCGTATCAATTATTTGTTTTTTGGTGATGGGATTGAATATGTTCATGTTACTTCTACTCCATTGGCTCGACCATGATCTTCCTCATTATTTCCTCTTTTGTAAAAATTACAGTGGATAGTACATGTAGAGGTAATGATTCGAGCGGTTGGATCAGTCGGAACTAGTTCATCGAGTTAATGTTATTTTTTGGGTCGAATTTAATCAGACTAAGATTCAGGAATAGCTCTGAGCACGTGCCGGAAGAGCGACGGCCTAGGCCTCTAAATTTTAGGGGCCCGAAATATTTTAGGTATACATATATATATTCCTTATTTTTTTGTAGGTGCTACACTTTTTTAATATTGTACATGTGGTCGGAACGTGAAATAACTTGACAATATATTTCAAGTAAGGATCAAGTTAACAATAATAATTAGTAAAAAATTTGTATTGACTGCAGTACTCTTATAAAGAATGAGAAATGAATGTTTGTATATTTTTTTGCGTATATATTTTATTGTTGTAATTAATGCTATGTAAATTTGAATGATAATGTTCTAATCTTTATACTTGTATTATTTATATGCATTGTTTTCTTTATCTCGGTCACATTTAAAAAAATTGGCGAAGTTGGATAGTTCAAGCGGCATAACATCCACTATATAAACATTTGGATTTGGGTTCAAATCACCAGAATCCACTATATAGACATTTACATTTGTTCTGGGTTCAAATCACCTCGGAAGGGAAAGGGAAGAATTTTTTTCTTTGTTCTTCAATTATGAGAAGTTTTTTTATTAGGGGCACATTTTCCGTTTTGTCGGGGGGCCTTTTTTCGTTGTGTTGGGTCCTGAATGGGCCCGCATCTCCACATTGGTATGATATTGTCCGCTTTGGGTCAAATCTGCACGATTTTGTTCTTGGGCTAACTCCCAAAATGTCTCATACCAATGAAGATATTTCAATCATATTAAACCCTATGATCTTCCCATGTATTATCTCAATACGTTGTTGCCATGGGGCCCTCAGATTGTCAAGACCGGCCCTGCTAAGATGTGATCGAGCCTACACTTAGTTAGTCCGATCCGACCTATCCCCTTGTAATAAACTAAGATTATCGGGCCGGTTCGCAGTCCGTTGGACTTCTAGCCAATGACCCAACGTATCGGGCAAAATTATACTTTGATCCAAAATTTCTATGACCCAATCCATCTAAAATGTCGGACCAACCGAGTCGGTTCAAATCCTGGTGTAGGAATGGGAAAAGGGTAGTATAGTGACCTTTAATATGCTAACTTTGTCATTTTCTTTGATTAATTAAAGTTGATGATCGCTTTAATTTACTTTGATGTGCATCTAATTCGATATGTTTGTAATAGCTTAGTGGAGATGTTGCCTAACATACGAATTGAGACATATAAGAATCCTCCTCGATTTGTTTGTAAAAGTGCAGTCTAATTTTAGGTTTAACAGAAAACGTCCTTCTTTCGTCCCGATTTATTTTTCACACTTTTCGTTTTCATTCGTCCTAATTTATTTTGTACACTCCCAAAATAAAACCTAATTCTCAGAATTTTCATCCTCAAAATCTCAATCTTCAATCTCCACCTTTAAAAAAAAATAACAAAATTTATTTTTTCTTAACATCCGTGTCCGATTAACTGTGCAAAATAAGTCGGTAACGGAGATTTACAAACTCATTGTAAATCAAATTAATGTCAATATGTCATGATAGTAAATTAGTTTTGCCTCATGTTCAAGTTCCTCTAAAAGTGTGGGTCTCGTCTAATTGTATCTCTTTTATTTGATGATTGTAATTTCTATATTTCGGGCTGTATATTTATGGATTTATTTATTTGGATGAGAACGGACGGTCTAATTTAAATAATTTTATTAGTTATTTTTTAATTATTTAATATATTTTTATCATCTTTAGTGTTAATTTGACAGTAATTGAAATTTTCACATTCATTAGTCAAAAAAAAAATAAAAAAAAATCTAGATTTTCCATGCCCCACGTACAGGGTCACATCATCCATAAACAAACATACTTCTAGATATTCTGGTGGATCATTTGTCCCATAAAATGAGTCATATATAATAAAAATGATTGTACCAAAATAAGAGTCTTGTTTCAATATTCAACACCTCTTTTTAATAGTTAAAGTAAAAAAGTTACATTTAAACTTGACATGTTTATAATTAGTTATGATTGAATAAATTACAAAAAAAAATTAAAGTAAGTTGTGCGCGTGTATAATGATGGTTTTTGAAGAGCATTGCCTTTATTAATGTAAAATAAAAAAGTTGTATATTTTTAAACAACACTCTTATTATACGAAACATAAAGTATTCCTCTATTGGTATTATTTTAAATAAACAATAGAGGCCTTGTTAAAAAAAAAATGAAAGGAGCATATTTAAAAAAAAAAAAAAAAAAATATGTATTTTAACAGTATAATATTAAATTTCCAATTTAACATACGCCGCAATAACATGGATTAAATTTAAATGGGTTAAGTCGATAGAGGAAATCTATAATTTGATTTTGATTTTGACTGATGATCAGGCTCTGAATTGATTAATTTGAGAGCGACTACTGCTATTATTGAAACTCTTTCTATTAGGGTTGAAACAAAATCAGTATTTTTGATTCGACAAAGTCTCATGTGCAGTACTAGTTTCTCGATGTAATTTAGGGGATATTACGATTTATGCTTAAAGGTATTATGAGTTCTGGATAAATGTATTATATAATACCTTTATTCAGAACATGTGATATATAACTTTAAGTATAATTCGTGATACCTTTTAACCATGATACATTTACCTAAATTTTGTAATACCTTTAGGCATAAATAGTATAAATTTTGGTCCATGACTCGGATTGCACGGATAAGAAACCTCCCCTTTTGATTTTCAACTCAAAATGATTCGCTAAAAGTTTATTTAAACTATGCTCGATTAGAAATATTAGATAAACTTAAATATACTTTTAAGTTTGATAAAATCTAGAACTCGAGTCCAAATAAAAAAAATTACAAAAATATCAAACTAAGCTCAACTCGTGTTTGGGCCCTCGACTAAAGTTCATTCAAGTTGAATTTGATAAATAATCAAATAATATTAAAAATTCAACAATATTTCAAATAAATTTACACAACAATACATATCGCTCGACTCGACTCATCGACCCCACTTTCTATCTTTGCCAAATAAATTTGTTTAAGAACGATAGGAGAAAAATCAACGGTCAAATTCAATTATTTGGAGGAATGCAAGTGAGGATACAGATTCAGCAATATTATACCTAATTTTTTTTGTTTTTTTATCAAATTAACTAGGGTGAAAAACATAGGTAAAAATTGAGAGTTGCATGGCATTGACTGATGCACCATATATGTACAATGATGTACCTCCATTGTAAACATGATAAAAGTTTTTCAGTTGTATTTGGAAAAGGTATATATCAATCTTACTGTCATTTTTTGTTTAACTTTTATCTCTTTTATGTGCACTATGAATTGTTAATAATGTCTTGTACCTTTTAATATTATCCAATTTATATCCGGATTTACTGACGTGAATGCGTGATCTTTAAGTTTTATTAGCGCAAATCGTGAGTTAATGGTTATATTGAGGTGATCACTTATTCACGATCAGATTTTTGTCGTAGTGGGAGATCGATAATGTAAAGTTGTAACGAGCGGTTGATCTGAAAAGAAGTTTATGACAGATTTATCTAGGAAGAACGATCGATATTATAAAGATGAAGAAGGCTGCTTTAACAACTTTTTTATCTCTTGTATATGTGTTGTTTCTCACTCAAGATTACAATAGAAAAGCTTTGAAATACATGGGGGGATATTTATAGAGGTTGACATGCTTTTGCATGGGCAACACGTCGCTGCCAGGTAGCAGGTCTGATTGGCACGTGTCTGCCACCTGACCTAGCCTTGCTGGGGTGGATTCAATGTGCATTCCGCGTGTCTGGCTCATGGAGGTAATCATTTGATGAGGTACGATCTTGACTGTATTGGCAATCGGTATTCCAAGTGGGCGTTCTTTGTCTTTGTGTTCTACATATATAAATGACAGTTTCAACGTGTGCGGTCTTTCGTTATAATGGTCTGCCGGTTTCGTGTAGAGAGTTCTTGTTCTCATTTCTCGACCGGAGATCTTGAATTGTGGGACCTTCTGGGTCTAAAATTGAAGGTTCATAATAATTCTCGTTTTAATCCCAAAGTTCGGGCGATGTATATCCACAATTGCCCCTTGAGTCTGAAGGTCGTGATTTCTAGCGATCTTCAAACTCGTGCTTTCTTTTGACAACGATCCACCCTATTGCGATCGTTTTGGATGCAATCCTTTATTATTGAGCGGGAAACAAAAAAATTTCAAATTTTCAAATTTCTATTGAGGGGAACGCTGACATGGCTAACGCGTGTCGTAGCTTTTTGTCCTTATGTCTATGACGTGGCAGGACAGATGGTTGCATCGGCGTGATGGTTCACGCGCCGACCCACATTTGTTTTTTGTTGGCTCAATCTGTGGTGTTATCCCAACAGTTGGGGACATTAAATCGCGACTCTTCATTTTGATGGCCATTGTTACCTATAAATTGCTCGTTCCCACCTCATTCTACATTTTCCCCGTTGTGCATTTTAGCAGAGCCTTTGTTACAGCAACCTAGCAGATTGAGATCGCATTTTACGAGCGCAGGTAACAAAAAAACTTTGTTTTTTTTCATTTTCAAATGTCTTCTTCTTCGACTTCGATGTCCTCTTGCACATCCAATAACTCTCTTGAAGTTCCTAATCGGAGAGAGAGAGCCGAGGAGGATAACCGAACAGATCCTTCGTGATGTTGGGTATTCTCATGTGGAAATTGTGGCTGTTTTTGTGGGTGATGATGCCGACGCAATCCGTCGACCAAATTAAATTCTGGAGCATCCGTCAATTGTTCCAATAAATGAGGAAGAAGTGGATGAGTTTGAAACTCAGTTGGAGGAGGACCTAGGAATTAGAGGGACTCGGGTTTTTAGGGAGAGTGTTCAAGAATTATATAGGGGGTGATATCGACGAGGGAGTCGATTTGTGTGATGTGGTGGCAGGATACCCATTTTGAAAGTACCCTACGGAGTTGACAGTTGAAGGGGAGGCATTTTAATTTAGACTCGACCCGTCGATCGCCCGTGAGGGTTAAAGAATCAGACTTCGGTGCTAACTATTATCCTAGCACAATGACTCCTGATGAGCTCTTCAGTCGGGCTTTGAAGTTTAATGTTCCTAGGAACGTGCAGTTTCACGTTCCCGCAGATGACGAGAGAGCGGACTGCCCTCCTGATGGTTGCGTGTCGGTCACCCACTGGTCAATGAAGGGTAGTGTACGGTTTCCATTGTCGCCAATCTTAAGCGTCTACTTGTGGTATTGGGATGTTGCTCCTTCCCAATTAGTGTCAATATCTAGCATGTAATTTGCGCTACCGTCATCCTCTTTCGACAAAAAGGCTATCCTCGTCTGACCCCAAAGAATTATCATATATGTACATCCTGACGGAGCACGATCGAAACCTCAAGGGATGGTACTATACTTCTGCTTGCAAAGGTTCTTTCCAATTCTAATGTGATTGGAAAGTTAAAGGACTCGGTCATTGGGTGAAAGAACCAATAGTTTTTCATTGGAGGAGATTGGATATCACCCGGCCCAGACGATCAAGGCGATCTTTACGATCGTATCTCAATTCCTACTAATTGTGTTGTCATTCATTGTACGATCTTTATTTTTGCTGATAATAATTTTGGTGATCTTAATCTCTCCTTTGTTCGTATTTTGCAGCAGAGATCTTTTTTGCGTATCCAAGAACTTTGAAAACAATCTTGCGAAGCTACTGTATGATACGGTGGTCAGCCATACGATCAAAAGGAATTGCGTACTTCACAGAATCTCAGGGACTACAGCCTATTGACCGCCTTCATGGACAATTTGGATGAAGGAGAGGATTCTTCAACAGTTTTTCTGGCGAACTATGCCAGGTGCAAGTCTTCTAAGCGGACCGGTTCCAAGAATCCTCCAAGCTAAATGCAGTCTGGTAGAAGGTCCCTGTAAAATCTTAGACCACCGGTCTGGCAGACGCAGAAGGGAAGCTGGGGCTTGATAAAAAGCTCGAGGCTGCTATTGTTTGCTTTGGGCGAGGCCTGAATTTCTTATGTCGGCGAACACCGAGACCGCTCTTGAGCCTTTTGTCAATCCAACATTGAAAAAGATCCAGGAAATGGCAGAGAGAGATAAGCAAAACAAGGCAGAGGTCGAGGTCGTTCGCCTAAAGAAACAATTGGTGGTGGCCAATGAGAACTTAACTTAGGTGGTGGCGAGAAGGATAGGGTGCTCGTCTATGCCGATTCGATCAAGGCCCAGATGATGAAGGCCTTGAAGAAGGACGAAGAGTTGTTGGCTAAGATGGAGTAAATGAAGTCGTCAACTGTTCTAGAGATTGAGGCGGCCTTCCAAGCCTACACTGAGGTGAGGGTCAAGAATGGTCAAACACGGGGTATGTTTAAGCATACCTTGAGGTTGTTGGATAAGTTATAGCCAGGGGTTACGATGTCTCCTTTTTTAGGAGGACCTTGGCTCGCTTTGACCTTCAGAACCCTCACAAGGAGAATCTTAGTGAGGAGCAGTGGGCCTAATTCAGGAACAATCGACCACTGAAGATCTCGAAGGCCTTACTCCGCCAGAATAAGTTGAAGAGCTTGTTGTGGGCGGCCCTGGGGGATAAAGAACCTGTGCCTAGATTTTGTTACTCCCCATTTTTTTGCTTGCGATCATTTGATCGCTTTTAACTGTAAGGGTCATGGCTCCCCATTTCCCGTATTTTATTAAATATACTTTCTGCCTATTGTCTTTTGTCTTTCAATGCATTAATCTTGCTTTTTATTGTCATACATATGGGCTCATTTATTTGATCGCCCTTCTTACAAACCTTGTTCTTTTTCGGGGTGGTAGATATTCCTTTATTTTTCGTGGTTTTCCATCATCAACACATGTTGAAATTATTCTTTTATCGTGTGCGGTTATCCATTGGACGTTCATTTTGGACAGTTGTTCCTTTGTGTAGTAAAATAAGTGTGAACACTGGTTCGACGCTAATTACTATATTTCCATATATGTGCTCATTTATGAACGAGGTGTTCGCGCTTATCTGTGGACGAGCCTTCTTGTATTCGTTAATGAACGAGTCTTTTCGTACTTGCTTGTTGCACGAGTCTTTTCATGCTCGTTCATTGAACGAGTCTTTCTGTGCTCGTCCATGAACAGTGTCTTCTAAGACAAGAGTAATTTTTAGAAAAAAAACTACAGTTATTCACAAAGTATTTTACATCGTATTACAATAGGAAATTTACAACCACTGGTAGTATTTCTTTGAGTGTTGGGCGTTCCAGGAATGGGTGAGCCTTTTTTCATACGGATATTCTAATTTGTCGGCTCAATTCGCCAAACACTTGATTATACGGTATGGTCTATCCCGGTCCGGACTGAAAATGCCTGTTAACATAGGCGGAAGGACCCTTTTCATGACGAGATCATTTGCTTGGAATCTTCGGGTCTTCACTTGTTTGCTGTGGAATCTTTTTAGACGTTGTTTGTATGTTACATGTTTATGTTCTATGTCCAATCTTCACTCCTCAAGAAGGTGGAGCTGACTTCGTATTGCGTTCTCATTTTCTTGTTCGTCGAACTGAACAATTCGCAAAGTTGGTGCTCCAATTTCTACAGGGATCACCGCCTCTGTTCCATAAGCCAAACGGAAGGGGGTTTCACCGGTTGAAGTTCTATAGGTCGTTCCGTATGACCATAGAACGCCTGGGAGTTCTTCAGCCATGTATCTTTTTTTCTCGATGAATCGTGTCTTGAGCATATGTTTCAAAACTTGTTGACTGCCTCTACCTATCTGTTGGATTGAGGATGGTATGGAGTAGTAAAGTGGAGCCTTGATGTTAACTCCATCACAAAGCTCTCTGAACTTCTAGTTATCGAATTCCATTGTCGGTAACGAACGACCTTAGCACCCCAAACCGACAGATTATATTCTCGGCTAAGGGTTCAGCTTCAGCCCACTTTGTGAAGTAATCTACGGCGGCGACCGCTTATAGGTACCCACCTTTTGCCTTGGGGAACCGCCCGATCAGATCGATCCTCCCCCCTCCCCCCGCGAAGGACCAAGAACTGCGAAAGGAAGTACCATTTTTCGGTCGCAGTCGAATGAACGGTGCGTGTTTCTGACATTCTTGGCACGACTTGGCCTGCTAGATCGCATCCTTTAACCAAGGCGAGCATTCGTTGGGCAAGCGTCCCATCAATTTTGATTGCAATAACCAAGGCGTCATTGTAAGGTTGCACCTACCCGACGACGTCCTCATTGGAAAATGTAACCTCTTGACTGGCTGGAGGGAGGCAGCTATGGGAGTCCCTATTGAATCACTGCGATTTGAGTGTGATTTGACCCTACTTGCTCTTCCTGGGAGTGAGATGAACCACCTTGATCCCTCTGGGCATTAGAAAATTGAAAATCTCTCTTGTTTTCCCGGCTACCTCGATCGCTGACGCGTCCCATCATGAGGATCTCATGTTCTTAGTTGCGATTTTTTAGCTACCTCGATCATCTTCTGAATCTTGCACAATTAATCCATATGTGCTTAGTCAAGTGATCGAATTAACAAGCAATCATTTAAAGTGCAATCATGCAAATAATAAAGAACGGAACAAAATCAATCAATCGTTACATGATAAACATTGACGTACTCTCCAAACCCTAGAATAATAAACAAACTACTCCATAGAACAGTTAATCGTATCAAAAAAGTAGTAGATCTGTATATTGTTCTAAAGAATAAATAACTAAATAAAATAAATCGGAGAATTATGGCATGAGTGTGTGGCTCTCCCGAACGCTCTATGCTCATTGCTACTCCTCTCGTGGCTCTCTGTACTCTTTTCCTCTCCCTCTCTCTCTAATGTTCTGTGAATATAACTTATGTTTTGATGTATCAGAAGCCTGGGATATATATAAAGAGTGTACTAGATGAGAAAATAGGGCTGAAAAAACACTAACCCATAAAAGAACTCCAACCTGGTCGAGCCGAAGCGAAATCTTGTTGTGTCTGATTACAGAGAACTTCCATGCAATTCTGCTCTTTGTGGGCTAGTCCGTGGTCTTAATGAGCCGGTCCAAGTCATGTATGTGCCCATTTAACTTCATTTCTCGTCGTTTTGCCCCTATCATTATTCGATTCGTCACCGGAACCTCACAATCGCTACAAAACGAACAAACTCGTGAAATCCATACTAAATATAAAAACAACAACAAGCAAGCTAAATTAATTCTCATACTTCTCTATCTATTTCTTCGATGATTTACGTCCAAAAAATATGTAAAAAATGTGAGTTATCACCTTTTAGTTATTACATATCACGTTTCATAACACGCATAATCATCCGATCAATATATTCATTTGATATCTATCACATACATCTTACCGAACCCGACTTCAATACAAATATACATTTTGAATGACACATCCTCCACCCGACTGTGCTATTTTTGTTGTTATTTGTCATTTTAGACTATTGATTTCCACCTTGAGTGAGCTTTGTGAATTCCATCTCCCATACCCTACCCTTGACTTGTTTTTATTTCCATAAATGCCCTACCCCCGGTCCCTCCATACGTACCATTTACCAATACAACACACTTTAGTCTCCTCTCTCTGTCATCAATATTTTCTCTCTCTCTCTCTCTCTCTTCTGTATAAACACTACTACTACAACATACTAGAATGCTACTACACTCTCACTCCCTTTTCTGGGAAACCTGATCATCCAATCCCTTCCTTTTTTTCCACAAAACATACCCATAAAAGCCTCCAAACATCATATGTTTTTTCTTGGTTTGATCAAACAACTCAGATTTATTACAAAATCCTTTCAATCTTCTCCTACTCTTACCCCCCTACCCCCCTTTCCACCCCCCAATCTTCCCTTTTGCCCCCCCTTCTTCTACTACAAATACTCCCATGGCAATTTTCAAAACCCTATTTGCTACATGATCCATCATTGTTCTTACAGTTCTTTTCTTGAACCCTAGAAACTAAACCTAGTCACACTTTCTCTCTCCAGATCTCTCTAGATCTCTCTCTGATCAGATTAATGGACCCAATAACTCAAGAAATGTTCTCCTCTAGCAGTACTTTCACAATCACCACCACCACCACCCCTCCCACCGTCAGTTCACCTTCCGGATCCTCCTCCTCCGCCGCATCTCCGACAACTCTCAGCCGATACGAAAACCAGAAGCGCCGCGACTGGAACACTTTCGGCCAGTACCTCCGAAACCACCGCCCTCCGCTGTCGCTATCCCGCTGCAGCGGGGCCCACGTACTCGAGTTCCTCCGCTACCTCGATCAGTTCGGAAAAACTAAGGTTCACACTCAGCTCTGCCCTTTCTACGGCCACCCAAACCCTCCTGCCCCCTGCCCGTGCCCCCTCCGCCAGGCCTGGGGCAGCCTCGATGCCCTCATAGGCCGCCTCCGGGCAGCCTATGAGGAAAACGGAGGCAAACCCGAGACCAACCCGTTTGGGGCACGGGCAGTAAGGCTTTACTTGCGTGAAGTTCGTGATTCGCAGTCGAAAGCGAGAGGGATTAGCTACGAGAAGAAGAAGCGGAAGAGGCCGCCGCCTACTCAGGCCGCCGCATTGCCGCCGCAGAACTGATCGCCGGAGGAATTTGCATGGGATAATTCGTTGTCGGAAGTGAGTGAGTGCTTACTATTTATAATCTATCAGCAAAAAAGCGTTCAAATCATCTGTTCTAAAATGGGTATTTCTATTTTTCGTCCGATAGAATTGATACATAAAGTTTACGAGACATGTATCACTTCCACAGTGTGCGGCGGAACGAATAATGGAATACAATTTTTGTAACGGATTGATTTGGACTTGAAGGAAAAAAAAACTAAGGGCATTTTAATGATACCCTAATTAGTTATCCCTGATCTTCCGACAAGAATGTTAATGTTATTACATTGGATGTTATTTTTAGTAAAATTATGGTTAGGAGTTATGGGGATTTGGTATTTGATGATACTAAATATGTCAATGTTAGTGCTTTTTTTAGTAGTTATGGAAGTGGTAGTTTATGTGGTTGTTTTTCCAGTTATGGTTAAAGATTTGGCAGTGGCAGGTGCTAAGATCAGCTATGTGACTGTGTAAAACTAGGATCCCGTTTGCTTAAAACTAAGGAGTGTTAGGTCAAATCTAACTAAGGGAGTTAATGAGTGTGCTTTATTGGGATTCGATCCTCTAAATCCACTGAGCTCAATCTTAAGCAAACGGAACCCTTTACATATCATATTTTGAGTCATTTTTTTATTATTTTTCAGGGTTTCTTTCTTTAAAGGTCTTGGCAAATCAGCCAGATATGAAAGGAAAAGGGTTGGGTAACTTTGCAAAAATCACATGTCAGCATTGTCTAGCACTAAAACTTGTCACTTCTTAAGGAGTCTTTTATGATCAAAGTGGTGTGGTAGATCCTACACTCGTTGTATTCCATTGAGTTCGTTGACATACATATTCACGATGTGTGTGTAGAATATGTGGTGATGGATTCTACACGTCTGAAATGGACGGTGTAGAGTGTGTTTAGCCCTTGATATAAGCTTTCGATCCATTTCTATAGATAGGTTATAGTCTCTCGTTTTATAATGAAAATGGTACCAGTCTCTAAAAATCATCGATTCACACGTGCACGACTTATTTTTATCTTTATTTAACTTGTTTGATCATACGTTAATAATTAAGTGGTATGGAGATCCTACACTGGTTGTATTCCACCCTATTCATACACATTCATGTACATCGGTGTGTGTAGAGTTTGTAGTGGACTTTACACCTATTAGATGAGTTGTGTAGTGTGCACTCCGTCCCTGATAGATTTTCGATTAGTTTCTATACTTAGGTTACATGGAACTATTTAATATCCATATTTTTATGGATGTATACTAAGAATGTATTTTCTTAAGGTTTGGCTTCGTAGATTTAGGGACCAAATCCCAATAAGGCACACTAATTAACTCTCTCACTCAGATTAAGCTTAACGCTCCCAGTCTTAAGCAAACACATCCTAAATATCCATCTCACCACTTCCTAATTTGTTAAAAAGATTTTCTAAAAACCTATCTATCTAGCTAGAAGAGTCTTCTCTTCTTTAAAAAGTAGGTAATTTTGCTTTGTGTGACTCTTGTGTGAGTTTCAACTTTCAAATAGTCTATCATCTCAATAATAATCAAATCTATCCCCCATTACTCAAATGTGTCATATCACTCTTATATGTTCCCCAAATAGGATATATGTAACATTAATTTAGTCAAGTGCACTCACATGAACTCTTTCAATAGTTAAGTTTTGTTAGGTATTCATTAAATTCTATGATCCATATATGGAAAAGAAGACAAAAGCCCCATCTTTCAAGATCCATTCATTTTGCTGGTGTTCAAGAAACACATGTGGTCTAAATTTCTATGGAGTCATGGAGCCTTTTATTTAATTCTTGTACCACATATATAATATTTTTTAAGTCTATCTTGGACTTCCATTTTATTATTTATGATGGGTTTCTTTTTTTATTTTTTATAATGCATGATTTGGATGTCATTGTGTATATATACATACATTCACAAAATTAATGTGTCTAGATAGCAGGGCTGGTCTAATGTTTCAAAGAATTCGGTGCAAAAAAGAAAATGAGGTCCCTTAAAAATTAATGTGTCTGGATAGCAGGGTTGGTCTAATGTTTCAAAGGATCCGGTGCGAAAAAGAAAATGAGGTCCCTTAAAATTTTTTTACAGGTAATAAAGTAAAAGTATAGCACAAGAGAAATATCGAACTTGAGACATAATCTACGCATAATATTTCTCCTAGCCATGGCTAAGCAACTAAGTTACACCAACTATTGATTTGATTATTCGTCTGTAATTAATATATAACATATTACATATATATACAGTACAAATTAGGGGCGTTGATCGGCGAGGGTTTCGGTACGGCAGCACCGCCTCGATCGTCCCAGGACCGTCCCTGCAGATGAATAGTCCTATTTGAATAGGAACTTCACAACATAATCAACGGAAATAATTTCTTGTAAGATCGTCTTACTGAAAGACAAATAGTCTTATTTAAATATTTTTCAGGTCGTCTCATATGAGTTTTTGTCTGAGCAACAAATCTATCAATCTGGTTTAATTTATTAGTATTGTGAGATCAAGAATTTTCATGGATATATATGGGGACCCATGGATGCAATTAAAAAAATAAAGAAATATTTTATGAATTTATAAACAATTAAATTATTGGCAGTGGACTTCCTGTATCTACCAATAAGATATGAATCTCTTTTTATTATAAGGGGAGATTTTATTTTATTCATTTCAATATCATGATTCATCATATGGCTAAGACTTGTCGGTTCTCCCATTAGAGGTAATTAGCAACCCTAGAGAACTTTTGTCCCCAAAATTGGAGAAAATAAAACAACATTGACTGTATGTAATTATCCACTTAAAAAGTGAAGTTGAATAACTCAAGTGACGAGAGCATTTATTATCTAAACTTTTAATTTTGAGTTCGAGTCGTCTTAGAGCTAGAAATGAAAGAATTTTTCTTTATTTCTAGATTAGGAGAGGAAAAATATATTCACTTAAAAAGTGTAACTATGGAGATGTAGGAAAAAAATATTCTTCTTTCTTGACTAGATTCTTAATGGGATTTGGGAGATTCCCCAGATCTTTGGTTCATTTATTGGATGAAGTGTTCTATTAAAATAAGGGTTAATCGTAAAAACAGAATCACGATTTTTGGTTTAATTTTTAATTACAACATAATTATTAAATTTATCAATGTTAATCATCAATTATAAAGTTTCAGTTACAACATTGATTTATATTGTTTAATTTACATTTGATATGTCACCACCACCATTGTTACATGCACCTTGACGAGAACTTCATTTGCTCTTCACCAATTTCATATTCAGTCAATTCCACTGTCTTAATTGGGAGTGGAAGTCGTTGCATGAAAAATCAATTACCGATTGACTATAATTGTGGCAATTGACAATGAAATAGGTTATAAATGTAGAACAATTCCGTCCCGACATATCTAATGATTGTGGAGATGGCACAATTAAGTGAAAACCATAAGGGCAATGTTATAATTAAAAGAAATTTAAATTGATGATTAATACTGCTAAGTTTTTAAGATTATGTTGTATTGAAAATTGGATTAAAGGTCGTAATTTTTGTATAATTAACTAGGCCTCTTAACGAATCGAATGCAGTAGCGCTTTATCTTGTTCGAATAGTATTTGCTAAATTTAAAGTGAGTTGAGCATGTTAATTTAGTGTTTATTTATGTTTGAAAATATTAACGACTACCAAATTTGTTAACATTTTATTTTCATGAACGCGAAGATTATGTTATTCTAGTTTTGAGAAGAAAAATACCTTGAGTTTATTCTTATAGCAACAATAATTATTATTATTATTATTGTTGTTGTTATTATTATTATACTATAAACGGGCCTAAATATGGTCATGAACCGTCAACAAACGAATTATTCAATGTTCAAGCTCTATTTGTTAAGAATGAAATATATGTGTTTGAACGAGTATTAACCGAGCTTAAAAACAAAGTTTTTTTTAATCCAATGTTATGTTTATTAACATCCCAAAAGATTACTGGTGCAGTGCCCATGAAAGTTCAAGGGTTACTTCAACTTATGTTTACAAGAATTTTAATATATTCATATTGTATTGTTAGGCTGGGCAAAAATATATTTCCAATACTCTTAATTTCTATACTACAAAATGGATAATATATACTACAACAAAAAATATCTTTTGTGATATATTTTTTGAGATCATAATTATGGTCACTAATAATGAATATTTGTGACCACTTTATCACAAAATTCTCTACAAATTATTTGAGATCATTTTTAGAGTAAAAAAAAAAAAAAAAATAAATGCATTTGAGACAACTTTTGTTATCAAAAATATATTTTTTGCGACTAAGTTATTGAGACAACTAATGATGACATATTGTCTCTAATAATAGAATTGTGATAAACACTTATTATTTGAGCACTTTTACTGTCTAAAAATATTATTTTTCTGATAGTATGGCTTTGTTTACTTATATGGCTGGAGACTAGGTATTGTAGGCCAAAGCAAATAAAGTGTTAAGAGAAGATTGAGTTAAATAAATGATTGTTTTAGTTTTGTTGGTTGAGGATTTGATTCGACTTTGTTTTTAGTGTAAATTATGAGAAGAAGAAAAAATTGATATGATGTGTGTAGATATATTGCTAGTAAGTCCAGAAGAAACTCGGTCTGATTGAGCCAATCCTCAATGAATTGAGTTATTGGAATAATAACATAAATATAATTAAATATTTAATACATTACTTAATTGATCATTAAAATTTAATATTTAAATTTGTATTTACGGAAAAATAAGAAAAACCTACAAAATGACATGGTGTAGAAAATGTTGCCCCAAGTCACTTCCTCCTTTTATATATCATAGATTTTAGGCATTTTTCTAGTAAAACTTTTTAGGTTTCCTTGCTCTTTCTTATTTTCTTCAGACTTTAATTGCATCGTACAAATTTCGTACATGTAATCACTAATAAGTTATCTCAGCAACTCCATCACAAATAATATTTTTAAGAAATAAAAGTCGTCTAAAATGCATCACGTTTTTCTGCAACAACTTATTGTGTCTAAATATGATCTGAAATAACCCTAAATAATTTATTTATAAATTGTTTTTTAACGACAGAATAATTGTTGTTTAAAAAGGTGTCACCATTTTTATTTCTATCTTCAAGTAATAATACAATACGCTGAAGTTGATTATGGATTTAATAATATAATATTTCCATTTTGAAAACTAAAAGAAAAAAGAAAAGTAGCTATGCTATTGTAGGATTAGGAGCTACAAATCACACTTAATGTTAAATAAGTTTGTGAGTTTAATTATCTTAAATACTTGGTTGTGGTCACTGGTCAGCTCTTCCAAGTTAAGAATTGTGCATTAAAAAAAGAATTAATATCCTATGGAGGATCATAGTCCCCCTCTTTCATAGGGTTTCTCCAACGATAAAACTCGAAAAACAGGTTTATCTGTCTACATTATTGTCACCTCAAAGTAAATAAATATCTATCTTTAAACAAAAGAGGTTTTTCTTCTTCTCTAGTTATGTAACCTTCAAAGCCATAACCACATACAGTAGTTAAGACCTACTGTATCCATATTAGGTAATTAGATTCATCAAGCTTGAGGGATATGAGTTGACTCTGAAGTTGGATGATGGGATTTGTTGGAATACTTTGAAGGGTAGGAACAGGAACTGCAGCAGCAGTAGCAACAACAACAACAACAACAACAAAAATCACCATAATTTTACCCAAATTTTGGCGAAATTATAACAAAATACACACCAAGCATACTGAAATGAAATTTACTAAAAATTTCTATTGAAATTCTGGAAAAATAATGACAGTAACCCATTATATACATATATCATTTATGTTAGTCAACTTTACCAACATTTTGGCGGCCTTTCGCCGATATTTTGCAAAATTTGCATCTGTGGTTGCAGCCCATGGTCTTGCGGATGATTATTCCATATCACTTTCTTTTGCACATGTTTATTATGTCCAGAAGGATGAGTGTGCATGAAATATTTTCCAAATTGATGTAGAAATATTTCGGCACTGCCCTGTGTTGTAACATCAGGTTCTGACTGTACAAAAACTCACTGATTAACAGTAGAAGTTTCACCAACGTAACAAAGCCAGTGGCATCATCATTATTTTTTCCTAGATTGACAAGTTCGGTTAGAGTTGCCCTGCTAGAGTTTACTCATTTGAGAACCTATTTGGATTGTTCCAACTTAGGGGATAGATTCTCAATGGTTTGATCTTTAGTTTCCATAATGCTTTTACACATTTTAAGCTCAATTTTAGCCCTCTAGAGGTCAGTTTTGCATGGATTCTACCTCATTTTACTTTCTTGATGAGCTTATGCTGGAACATAGCATCGGCCTTCCGGATTTTTTCTGCCACCACAACATCCAAGCACTTCAGAATTTTTGCAAGTTCCTCATCAGATTGGTTATGACGCTTTCCTTCTTATTGGCTTCCATTTCCAGTTTCTCATTCATTGCATGTGATTCTTAGAGTTGACGCTCCAATAGTTTGATTGTCTTGCTTCCTTGAAAACATGTGACCGACAGTTTCTTGTACATTTGTTGCATCTCCTCAGTTGTTGTACATGTTTCTTTATTAGAAGCATCAAATTCATAAAAGTTGGGTAACCCATGTTGCAACATAGTAGGGCTTTCTTCGGGACTTGTTCTTTGGTTTTGGTTTTCCCCAAGAGACACACATAGGATGCTAATAAAGCTATCAAGTTGCTCGAATGATTGTTCTCCTCTTCATTATCCCCCTCATCACTCCATGTGGCTACTAGGGATCTCTTTTGCCTTAGAAATGTAGACCACTCTTTTTGAAAGTGACCTCAACCATTGCATTTTCTACATCTACCTTTGTCCAATGTTGAACCTGTAAAACTTGAAGAAGAATTAGGAATTCATAATATCTTGACTTGATTTCTTACCTAACGTAGATGGATTCATGTAATTATTTCATAACTTCTTGTGAACAATATTATATTATCCATTACTTTCGACCGGTTCAGAACACGTTCGCTGACTTGTTCATCCTTGTGATGGACTTTCACCTTGAGCGCTATGCCTCTGTTTTTCTCCTTGATCTCAAACCCTTTGTTGAGTTCGAAAACTAAGAGATCTCCTACTAGTTGATCAATCTTCATATTTTCAACATCTTTCGAGGTGCCAATCGTCGTGACTTTCTCTAAGAATCGATCCCGAAGGGTTCTAAAAAATGTATCTATCATTAGTGATTCCGAAGTAATTTCTCCAAGTGAGAGCCTCTTGTTCAAGATCCCCATGAATCTTGGGTGATAGTCTTCAATGGACTTGTTTTCCTCCATCTTGAGATTATCAAACTGATTATGTAATTTCCTTAACATGGACTTATTCACTTCATTGGTTCCTTCAAAGTAATTTTCAAGCAAGCCCCAAGCTTGTTTGGTTGTTTTGCAGTTGCAGATTTCCATGTATTAGCTTGATCAACAGTCGTCCGAATAATGAGGAAAGCCTTATGATTCACTTTATACTGCTCTTTTTATGTAGCAATCCACGTATCTAATGATTTAGGTGTAGTCATATTTTCATCAATAGGCATAGACCAACCGATTTCAACTATCTCCCAATATTCATCGCCCATAGCTTATAGATGTGCCATTGTAAGTGACTTCCAACAGTCATAATTTGTTCCATCGAGCAAGAGCTGTCGCACAGGATTCTTCCTAAGATCCATGGTAGTGCAGTTTCCAAAACAACTGTATTAGGATAAGAACCTTCTATAATACCAATTGAAATTTTATACACTACACTTCCTATATTGCAACACAGAAAACTCGAAAAAATAAAAATAAACACAATACCAAAATAAATCAGGGGATTAAATCCCTCAAATTCTTCTAACATGTTGTTATTGATATTTCGTATAACGATATATTTTATAGAGAGACTCGCCTAACCTATATTATAGCAACAACATCTAACGACATCCATTGACTTGTTCGACACTAATACGGCAATCCATCAAAGGCGGAACGAGCTCTCCTGAACCCGCATTTAAATTATTTCTCCCAAAGGTCCTTCTACACGAACACTATTGACTCTATTTGCAACAAGCACTAAATACTAAGACAAGTAATTAATTAATCATCTCAAACGCGAGCCTGGATCGGCCCTTCTTCCATCCGATGGGGAAAATTCTTAAAGAATTACCCTTAACTCCACTACTATAGACAAATTAAATCCCTCAAAATCATTTTATGCTATTCTGAAAAGGGTTATACTGAAGATATTCCGATATCTTCCAAATAAATTCAAAATATTGTACATTTCTTTATGGTATCTTTGTTGTACTTATCCATTGTAATCTTGTACACAGTATATATTCTTTAATAGAAAACTAATCAATTAAGGTGACTCATAAATCATTATTTATATGGTATCAGCCTAGGTTTTCCTTTTACCTCGCAACCTCTCCCTTCCCGTCTCCTTTCTGCTACAACTCGTCATATCGACGTCTAATTCCCTCTCCTTTGCGACCTTCGTTCATATGATCACCATCAAACTCTCCTCTACCAACTACATCTTGTGGAAAAGTCAAGTTAAATCGCTTCTCGTGTGCCAAGATCTTCTCATATACATAGATGGATCTCTTAAGTTGTCGGCTACAACCAGCGATGCTTCATCGGAACCTAATCCGGCGTACGTTTATTGGCTTGTTCAAGATCAGCGTCTGAAGGTCTCTTACTCTCCTCTCTCACCGAAGAGGTCCTTGTTGCTACCGTTGGTTGCAAAACCTCGCACGATGTTTGGATGGCTCTTGGCTACGCCTTCAGTAACACCTCCGAACAGCATGACTTAACTTTTATTAATGAGTTAAACATGATGAAACCTGAATCTCGTTGTGTTAGGGAATTTGCTCTAAGCTTCAAACACATTTGCGATCGTCTTCTCTCCATTGGTCGCTCAGCAGCAGAATCGCACAAAACCCAATGTTTCCTTCGAGGCTTAAGTGATTCTTTTGCCTCGTTCTCTAGTGCTCAAATGGCACTAATAGTGGCCCCACATGCTGCTGCATTTATGCCACTAATAATGGCTGCACTCCACAAATTGGACGTGGCTCCAGGCCCTCCGACAAGAGCAGCACAACCGGCAACAGTCCTGTTATTTCGAAGGGAAGGCGTCTGCCTCATTGTCAATGGTACCGTATAAACTGGCCACGACGCGGATAAATAACCCGATCTTGCCCACGTTCCTCATCTTGCTTCCTCTCAAGCTCATCTTGTTAAAGCCTTTGCTACCGATTGGAACATCACTTCATCAGACACATCCAATTGGTATCTCGATAAGGGCGCTACTGCCCATATGACATTGGGACTAGCTTCGCTGGATTCTTATGGACCTCATTCCGATTCTGACAACGTTGTTGTTGGTAATGGTGACACCTTATCTATTTCTAATCTTGGTTCTTGTGCTTTATCACCTGATTTACGTTTATTAGACGTTCTGGTCGTTTCGCATATCACTAAGAACCTTTAATCTATCAGCAAATTGACTAATGACTTTCTGGTGGATGTCTTATTTGCTGATAAGGTTTTTACAATTCACAATCGGGTCAAAAAAAGTAATTCTAGTGCAAGGAAGGCGTGAAAATGGACTATACGGCTTGGATAGAGGCCATTTAGCCCTTGTTGCAATTTTAAACATTAAGAATTTACGTGCCTCCTTTGAACTTTGGTATTTACATTTGGCGCATGTGCCCTTTTCTATTATTTCGTTGTTTCACAAGTTGGGACATTTAGCTTTTATTGGTTTACTTCCTAAACCACACTTATGCCCGCCTTGTCAATTGACAAAAAGCAAGAGATTGTCTTATTCTTTAAATGACAAGAGAGCACTCTCAATTTTATTGATGTTCACTCTCGTTTTACTTGGAATTATCTGTTGCGTGCCAAATTAGATTTTTGTGGTGTTCTTAAACAATTTTATCAGTTTGTTACAACTGAATTTTCTAGAAAATTGTTTTTTTTCCAGAGTGATGGCGGCACTGAGTTTATCAACAGCCATGTCAAGGAATTCTTTTGTGACACTGGAATTCATCACAGTATCTCTTGTCCATACACCCCAGCTCAAAATGGTCGTGCCGAACGCAAACACCAGCATATTAGTGAAATAGGATTTGCAATGTTATTCAATGCCAACATGCCCTCCACTTTTTGGTTGGATGCCTTATGCATTGCTGTGTAAAAAATCATTCGCTTACCGTCTAGCATCCTTCATGCCAAATCGCCTTTTGAAGTACTTTATGGTGTTATTTCGAGCTATGCTAATTTTCGAGCATTTTGGATGTGTTTTTTCGTGTTTACGCGATTATGTATCACATAAATTGCAACCACGAAGTACTCCCTGTGTATTTTGTGATATAATTGTCACTACAAAGGTTTTTGATGTCTTGATTCTGCCACATAACGTATTTACATCACCCGCCTATCTAGGAATTGGATTTCACTTCATTTACTGAACTCGGCATTGTGTCTTGCCAAGAACCTCCTGGCTCTTCGGCCCGAACACCTGCTGCAACTCAGTCTCCCTACACCCTCTGTCAACGCCCTTGGACCCTTCTTATGAGGCCCATGAAGAGCCGCTACCAACTGCACCTCTTTAAGGCATTGCCGAGCCTAATTATGATGCTCTACTGCAGGCCCATCATCCACTGGCCCGATCTCTTGAGCAATCCCTTGCTGCTTCTCGCCATCATATTCAGAGGCTAACTCGGGAATATTTCGGCTCAAATATCGGGTCGATTTTGTTCAAACAACTCTTCTCACGGCCCTTGCTACTTCATCGGAACCTCGAGGCTACAAATCTGCTTCCAAACACTCTCATTGGCATGATGTTATAGAGGAAAAAATGCCAGCTCTTAAATCCAACCATACATGGGATTTAGTTCCTCGACCCTATTGCACTAACATCGTTGGTTTGAAATGGGTTTTTCGAACTAAATATCACTCTGATGGCTATGTCGATCGTTACAAGGGCTCATTTAGTCGCACAAGGCTTCACACAAATACCCGGGTTCGAATACTCTCACACATTTAGCCCCATTGTGAAAGCCACCACGGTCCACATCGTTCTCACTCTTGCAGTTATGCGTCAATGGCCCTTGCACCAACTTGATGTTAAAAATGCCTTTCTGGACGCTCACTTAACGTAAACTATTTATATGGACAACCTCTTGGCTATCACGACCCTCGCTTTCCTGATCATGTTTGTCGCATTTGGAAAGCACTTTATGGCCTCAAACAAGCCCATCATGCTTTGTTTGATCGTTTTAGTTAGTTCTTATACTTGGCTTTCACTTTACTCGGGCCGATATATCGTTGTTTTATTTTCTCATGGAACTGCACTCATATATCTTTTGGTTTATGTTGATGACATCATTCTTACCGGAAATGATGTTCCTTTATTGGGCTGGTTTATGAATTTGCTATTAAGGATTTGGGTTCTCGTAATTATTTTATGGGTCTTGAAGTTAGGTATACCCTTGATGGGTTATTTTTTAGCCAAGCCAAATATGCCCATGATATTTTGACTCGTGCAGAGCTTCTTGACTCCAAACTTGTTTCGACCAAACATGCATTGGATAGTTATAGTCACGTGTTTCATGATTCCACTCACTATTGGTCCCTTATGGATGCCTTACAATATCTCACTATCACTCGTCCTGGCCTTGCTTATGTTGTAAATCTAGTGAGTCAGTATCTCCAAGAGCCTACTCTTGATCACTTTGGTGTCATCAAACGGACTATGCGCTACATCAAAGGGACTTTACGTCATGGTCTTCATATCTCACGTGGGCCTTCTTCTGCTTGGGCCCATTAGTTGGAAACTCGCCGATCCACTTATGGGTATGAATTCTTTCTCGGTGATATCCTTATTTCTTGGAGTGCAAAGAAACAACCAACTATCGCTCAGTCTAGCTGCGAATCTGATTATCGTGCTCCCGCTAATGTTGTTGCTAAAATTCTTTAAATAACGCATCTTCTTCGCGAATTGCGTGTCTTCCCTTCCGGTAAGCCTGTGCTTTTGTGTGACACTAAGAATAATATATGTCTTAGCCAGCATCTGGTTGCTCACAAGCGGGCTAAGCACATAGACATCGGTTATCACTTTGTTCGGGAACTCGTTTCTGAAGGAAAGCACTCCACGCAGGTTTTTCCTTCGCATTTACAAACGGCTAATGTGCTCGCCAAGCATCTCCCCAGGCCATTGTTCGAATTTTTTCAATCCAAGTTTTGTATCGGCGCAATCCCGCATTTTGCTTGAAGGGGATGATACAGAAGATATTATGATATCTTCCGAATAAATTCAAAATATTTTTCAAATTCTTTTTTAAAATGTATTAAAAAATATTAATGATAAACTATCTGTGAAAGCGATAATTAAAATGTTAACATTATTATTCGATTAAGGGTAAAAAAAGACGCCAACTTTAAAGTACCTCAAAATAATACTCCCTCCGTCCCGAATGAACTTGGGGGTCGGCGCGCATCTTAAGAAAAAATTATTTTTTGGGATTTTGTTGACTTTTCAAAGGTTGATTGAGGGTGGAGATTGAGAGTGGAGATTTTGAGGGTGGAGATTGTGTTAGAACTTTCCTTTTTAAGGGTGTGCAAGTTCATTTGGGACGGACGAAAACGGAAAGTGTGCAAGTTCAATCGAGACGGAAGAAGTGGTTAACAGTTATATTTTATTTTGCACTAGTATCAATTATACTTATAATTTTAAATTAGAAGTAGATCGAAAAACCGGAAAATCGCAAAAAAATCTAGCCTCATGCGAAATATGCCAAGAAAACCCTTCCCTACCGACAATACCTTGGAGTTGTTCGTTGATGAAAGTTTCCTAAAACCTGAAATTGAGTAAAAATTTGGTTCTAGTGCAGATCGGGCGCACTGAAGCAGACAAGACAAGGCAATGGGTGTATGGTCCACGTCAACAGAGACAAGTCATTGTCCAGGCGTTAGATCAGTCCACGTGGCGCGATCTCGATGAACATCTGGTACTGGACCGTGTAACGTTGAAAATGGGCCGACAGTGTGACGGAAACCACGTGCAGTGGGAAGGCCCATGGGGCCCACTAAGGAACTTTATGTCAAGTCTGATGGGTCAGCTCAAACTGATAGTTTTGGACTGATGACTGAATTCAGAGGATTCTCGTACCCTTTTATTTAGATAGACAAATCATAAAAAAAAATAAAAAAAATAAAAAAAAAATGTGTTTTTGTGATTTATTCATTTAATTTTGTTCTCTTGTGGTACATGATTTGGGAAAAGTTTTTGAAAATGACAGGCTTGCACAAGATGCGGTAGGATCGGCCCGACTCGATATTTTAGATGGGTTGGATCATAAAAATGTATGTCCGAAGTATTATTTGGTTCGATCAGGCCGGTCCGATGGACTAAAACCCGACGGATCCTTGATCGACCAGAAAATCTAAGTATTTTACAAAGTTGTAGAAATCGAAAATCGGTAGCCGGCGGAGAGTGGCTGACTAGTGCCCCTTTAATAAATCAACTGATATTCAAAACGGCAAAAATAAAAAGTACTTTCAAATGCAAATATACTAATATAGATGTACACTGGTTTGTGAGAAATGAACATTATTTTTTTTTTTAAGTATTAAAACGACGCCGTTTTATTAAAAAAAATCAATAAAAAATAAATTATTAACACCGACTAGGCCGATTTGACCGACTAGTCGGCGATTAATTCACGCAACGACTAAATAGACCGACTAGGGTGAACTCGGGTCGGCCGATGACCGACTAGCCCGAGTTCTGCAACACTGGTATTTTATAGGGGAATATCCCGAGTCGGGCCGACTAATTTTAGGCCCGATCAAAGTTTGAGCCGACTCGTTCCGATCCAAAATATGACGTTAGTTCATCAGACCGGGCCGCCCGAATTACCACCTTAGTTGCACTAAAGGGGTAAATGAGGAAAAATAGTTGGATCGTGTTACTAATTAGGAGTTAAAAAATGTTTAAATTTAATTTTTTTTAAACCAAGTTTTGATGAGTTGTGTTGTCCATTTATCAAGATTATAATTACATGAGTTTTGGTGAGTTTTTCTAACTTATATCTAAGTTTTGACACTTGATATAGAGGAGAAAAGAATATTTTACCTATAAAAAATAGGAATATTTTTTTTTTGTCCACAATTTAGAAATGAGCTTCTACATCAATTTTATTCGGAATAATCTTGTGTTTAGATGGAAGAATTTTGAAAGTAAATAATTTGATTTTCAATTCTTTGTATTTGAAAATCCGCTCATTTCAAATTCATTTCAAATTTTTTATTTGGATGTTTAAATTCAAATGAGTGGATTTGAATTATTTAAACTTTTCATTTTTCAATTCTTTCTTAATATTTTTTAAAGGATGATGATAATGAAAGTACGTCTAATGTGTGCGTATAGTGTGTAGGGTGTGTGACTTGTAGTAGTGTTGTGTGTGTAGTGTCTGAAGTGTGCGTAGTATGTGTGTGAGGGGTGTGTGTGTGTGTGCAGTATGTGTAATGTGCTGTGTGAAGTGTGTGAAACCTGTGTGATAATGTGGCTATGCGTACATGAGAGGTAGAATAAATTTATAAATGACTAGGTTGTTGGAAGGATTTGAAATTTATCCAAAATGAACGAAAAATTTATGAGAGATTTAGAATATCTTGATTTGATTTTTTTGCCAAATAAATTGGATGAATTTGACGATAGATTTTCGAATTCATCCCTCAAATCCCTTCATCTAAATAGACCCTTGTGAAGTGAATATACATCTTTAAATTATGACTTGGATGATTGAAATGCTTATACCAAAAATGTTTACACGATTACTCTTGCTCAAAACACCAATTATGTAACTCTTTCTTTATATACATGCACACGCATATAATCGTGTTAATGAACTTGCAACAATGCGAGTATTTTATTTAAAATAAATCTTCAATTGTACAAGATCTCAAAATAGTACACGGAATGCTTAAACGATATAGAAAAACGACAAGTAAGAATACATAATTTGTGGTCTAATAGACAATCTTTTGGTATGATGTGATGTCATCTTGTTCATCATTATAGCACATTTACATCAATTACTGTTGTAACGGATGCAAAAAGATAATGAAAAATGAAAAGTAAGAACAGGGAATTTGCGTGATTCACTACAAATGTGTTATTTACGTTCATTAGAAGAATAGATGATTTATATATTATTTTTTACAGTAGCAACAGCGAGACCTCCTACTAACTCGCAGTAAGAGTTCAAAGCATTTCAACAATTACAATATTAGAAAAATAAAAAATCTCAATTTAACGCGGTTCTATGAGACATACATACCATGTTACCATTATCCAATGAAAATTTAAAATTTTGATTAAAATGACTAAAAATATCACTATTCCAACTCCATTTCCACTTTCTTAAAAGATGAATTTTGCTATAATTTTTGGTTGTTTTGCCAGAAAAATTACTTACAATTTGCTATATATAGGCCCTGTTTGTTTAGGGTTGGGTCAATCGGTTGTGGATTGAGCCCAACCCATTGTGTGTTTGTTCACCGATTGTGGGCAATAAATTGTCCACAATCTCCACACATAATCAAATCATTAACTAATTCTTACACATATCACCAATCAAATATCATTTTCAATAAATACTTTAATCAATAATTAATTATTCACGGGCTAAAATCATTTTTGGTCCCGTAACTCTTCACTTGTACAATTTTGGTCCCAAAAAAAGTTAAAAATTCAATTTAGTCCTGTAACTTTGGAATTGGTTCAGATTTAGTCCCTTTTCTTTCCGATAGTGACCAATTTGACTGGAAAATTGCATGTATCATTCACATGACTCATTTTTCCAACATAATTTTTAATATGTGGCACCAACAAGTGATGAGAAACGAGAAAAATTTAAAAAAATAAAAAAAATCCTCTTTCTTTTAATTTTTTTAATTTTTAATGTTATTTTTACTTCAAAATCACTTACCGATGCCAGGTATTTAAAAATTGGATGGAAAAATGAGTCTGGTGGCCAGCACATGCAATTTTCCGGCCAAATTGATCACCGACGGCGAAAAAAGGGACTGAATTTAGACCAATTCCAAAGTTACAGGACTAAATTGAATTTTTAACTTTTTTTGGGACCAAAATTGTACAAGTGGAAAGGTACGGGACCAAAAATGATTTAAGCCCATTATTCACTAACTAACTCTTACACACATCAAATCAACTTTAACACCTTTTATATTATAATCACCCCCACAACCAAATCTCCAACCAACATAAACAAACACTCACTTATTTACTCCAACCTCCATATTCCATTATATCCTCACAGCCTACAGTACTCCAGCCACCCACAGCCATAAACAAACAGAGCCATATTCTTCACTGTAATCATACTTAACTAAATCTAGTGAACAGTCTTGAATTAATAATTCGTTGATGAATACATGATGATGAAAATATTGAAATTTATTACTCTCTCCGCTCAATTTTACATACTTTTTATTTCGGTCCGTCCCATCCAGTTTTATTCACCCTTAAAAAAGAAATTTCTCTTACAATCTCCACTCTCATTCTTTACATTTAAAAAAGTCAACCAAAAAGTAAAAAACAGTTTATTCTTAATATACGTGATTGTTCCCACGTGCAAAACTGAGCGGGACGGATGGACTTCTTCAGAAAGGAAACTACAAACTTACTATTAATTGCAAAGGACAATCACTTGATACTTAAAATAAAGTCTGTGATAAGGCAATCAATCAGCCAAATGCGAATCAAATCACATATTGGTATGTGTAGAACAGCTGCAAAATAGTACTGGAAAAAATTTATGATTTGACCCTTTCTATTGTCTAATTACATTTGAAAGTGACTTTAAATTTAATTTTGTCATCCGTATACAACATGTTCCAAATCAATTATTTTCACCCATCCGAAAGTGGAAAGTTTGGTGCGTTTGTTTTAAGTTAGGCACAATCGAGGTTGTAAAAATTGTTGAGCGCTAGTTAGACAATGTGTTTGGGTAGCTAATCGAGGCATAGACAAGGTTGAAAGATGAGGAATCGGGAAATAAACGTAGGCGGCCAATAGAAATCAAGCGCCTAAGCGGAGATTAATTGAAGTTAGTCGCAGAGTTTTGCAACAGAGGGCACAACACATTGAGGGAAAATTTGTTTTGGGATGTCCCCATCCGAATGTAGCATTGGTCATCCTCAACGTATTTCTCTTAGTTATCGGTATGTATGGGTGTATAGACGAAGATGTACAAATGCAGACAAAGTCGATGCCAGAGTTTGACTCTATATCCGTAAGACGAAATTGACACGTATTTGGGTGCAATACGTCTAATAGCAAAACGCCTCAAAGGTACAACGACTTTAAAACTTCAGACCGTTGCACTATGAGTCGGAAGTTATCGGTGAACGTACTCGGATATTTGGAACTTTCGGACTCTACTACTGCAGAATTTGGAAAGCTTTTGAATCTCAATGAACTTGTGAATTTCAATGATGAAATGAAATCTGCAGGGGGGCCTATTTATATATATTGAAGAGTTGTGGTGCCCTTTTGGAAATGCACCTCTTCACCCCTTGTTGGCACCCTTTGGACTGGATTCACCAATTCGCTGGGCGGTTGCATCCGTAGGCTGACCCGGTCCACATCACCGAACCGCCACGAACCCGCGAGCCACCCGTCTGGACCACCTGACCAAAACAACTTTAAGGCTCCTTCAAACGACGTGTACGTGCGAAGTGCGAAGTGCAAAGTTCGCCTCTAAAGCGACTCAATGCACGCTCGGGCTCAGATGGTGCTTCGCACCATCTTCGGGTTCATTTTAGCCAAAGGCTGAAATCCCACTATGATCCACCATAGGGGAACACACTTGATAACTACTTATCAAGTGCTCTACTAAATAAGGAATATACACTTATTCCAACTTTTCTACGTGTGACAAGTTCCCATATGCTTCATTTATAAAACTCTTCAAATTCTATGTTTAAGTTGCAACCTTTGATAATTAACAGCGCATTCACCCGAAATTGGTTTTGAGCATATTAATACATTAAATTCATCTACTCGAAACGTAGATTATGAATTTGCAACTTGTTTCCATTTTTAACAAATGGAATGAAATAATTAAATTGGTCAATTTTGGGTCAAAACCCAAAATCCAAACCAATTTCCAGCAATTTCACTTTACACCGGATGGTCCATCCCTCCACATCTACACCCTATTAACTACATCACCTTTTACAATTTCCAAGACACCTTTTAATTTTCAATACACATTTTATAAATTTCAATACACATCATACTCTACCATACCCTTAAACTAAAGGGTAAATCTACTTGGCTAGAATCTATCTAGCTAGAAACATTAAGACGGTGGATGCAACTTGAAACTCATAATTAGAAATTTATACTCTTATTATTATTTTATTGTTGAAAGCGCATAACAATGGAGGATGCAAACTCATATATCCTAGTAGAAATATTTATGAAAGCTTCGTCTTCCATCCGAAATTATCGAAAGAGGTTATTTCTGATTCCTTGAACATTTGCCATGTCTCATCTCCATAATCTTCCAAAAGTTTTTTTCTTTTTTTTTTTTTTCCAAGAAGGTTGATGGAACTTGACTTCATAATTTTCTTTTTATGAAGAACTTTCATGAAAATGGATTTATTTTAAACTTATCCTTTTCTATCCGGATAGATTCTAGCCAAATAGCAGCTTCCTAAACTAAAATACATTTTTGGATGTCCCGTCCGTAAATGTGCCCCACCATACGTGGCACATGCCACTACATCCCAAATCAAGTATCCCCTGAGTGAACGTCCAATAAAGGGTTGTTTGTTAAATGATTATTGTGCTTAATAGATTAGAGATATGTTACACTCTCCACAGTCACAATTTCATTTACCTACTCTAATCTTTAATCAATCAACTTATAACTTTTACACATATCCCATTACCTTTTTCAATTAAATATTATTAACAAACTCTAATTTATGTGTCTTTATTATTCCATATTTCATATTTATATTCCCTTATTTATTGTGATGATTATTTTTTATTGATCTAAATTAATTATCTTTTGATGTAAGAAGATAATAAGTGGACTTGGAGCAAAATTTGGCTTGTAATGGAGTTTTTGGCTGAAATTTAAAGAAATTGACCAAATTGGAGAGTTTGAGATGGGCTTGGATGCCATATTTCTCAAAGAAGTCTGCTAAGAGTTTTATTTCAATTAAAATTTGTATTTTCCTTTTGTATTTATCTAGATTTTCCTTTTAGAGTAAAGATTTGATTAAGATTTGGTTAGAACGTGATTTAAAAGAGTAGCATGTGTAGTCAATCTGGATCAACATTCCTATAAGCTCTCTCTCTCCCCTCTCTCCTCTCTAGATAGTTTACGCCACTTTCGCTATTTTTCATACTTTCATTTTTTTCTTCCTTTAGCCTAATTGCTAGACTAAGTTTTATGGAGATTATCAATTCAAGCATGCGTGACTAATGTTATTTTTCTGATTCAAGGGCTGCAATTTCAATTACAATATTGTAGGTTGTATGTTTTAATGTTCTGATTAATTCAAGTATTTGTAGATTCAATTTTATTTTTTTATAGTATTTGTTTATGATATTGAATTGACAACTCGATTTATTATTTAATTTCTTACTATAGTGCATGATTTTTTTATGCATAATTGTCATGAACGATTGAACCCCAGTAGATATACGTTAAATTTATCGTGTTATCATGACTAGTTTAATCTAATTGAATCTACAAGCTAATTATTTACAGTTGCAACTATCTCGGCTATGAGTAATAAGGTTAACTGTTTTCGTAATTCTCTATGTTGTACCTTTTCGATAACCAACATAACCACACACCCTTTTTTATCTTCAATTTACTTATTTCAACCTTATACCTCAGCACCACCCAGCCATAAAACAAACACATTGATGTAGAAGGTATTTCACTCAGCTTATAAGCTCTCAAAATATTTCATAAGATGTTGTTGGAATATGACCTTTTTGGGCAGCCCGTTTCGGGGCAAATTTAAAGTGTGACCCGATAATGAAACGTGGGAGTTTGAGGTAGTACCATGTTCTCTCCCGGAAGAGGTTCGAGACGATATATTATTTGTCCAAATTGATAATTGGATGAATGAGAAATCGAAGCCTCAAAGTAGAGTGTTGGAAGCAAAAGTTGGTTAGATATCCACAGTGGAAATAAGGAGGAAAGTTGGCTAGTATAAATATAATTCGACTCCGAAGTCAAAATGTGTAGCAAACAGGTTCTATTTCACGCACCTAGGTGCAAGAGGGTGCAAATCAATAGGCCGACACGAGCCTCGGACTAAGGAACTTGTGTGTGAGAGCAACCTGCGTACAGGAATGTCGGTCCGAAGTGGTCGCAAGCTAATCTTTGCTATTCTTTTTTCTTTCCAAGCTACATGGCTTTTCAACTACTTGCCTTTGGACTCCTCCATATTTTAGTAGTGAAGCATTCAGGTTGCTCATGCAATAGTCCTTTTGAGCCTATGTATAGGGGTTCCTCCAGTGCAAGAAAGAAAAATCCATTTTTTACACAGAAAATTTCCAACAATTTGCTATATCCTATTCTGCTCTAGTTTGCTTTCATCTCCTTGGCCCTCTAGTCTTGGTGGCATAATATCGAGCACTAAGTTAGTTCGCTAGTTAGTAGAAACTCAATGCTAGAGATTCTGCATTATTTAGTCATTGTATCCTGGGAAATGGATGTCCATGTTCCTCATAGCACCGAGTTGAGGGTGCGAATCTATTTTAAGGACGTTGTGTAAGCATATGCATCGGTTTTTATTATTGTTTCCATTTGCCATCAACCTTCATTTTTCCCAACAAGCTTAAAATAGATTCTTCCGATGGCTTCAAACAATACTGTCGATGATGCTACCAACAGTGCTCTCGCTGCCGGCGATCCACCTCTTCCAACCGTGACTTGTCCCACTGTCTCTACTTCCCACATGAATATTGTTGTCAACGTTCCGGTTAGCCATGTGGATAAGCTACAGAAGTTCAATGGTTTGAACTTCAAAAGGTGGCAGCAAAAGATGTTGTTTTACCTAACTGCATTGAACCTTGCGAGGTTTTTTACTGAAGATCCACCCAAATTGCGTGAAGACGTTGATGTTCAAGCGGTCAACGCGCTTGATGCTTGGAACCATTCTGACTTCCTGTGTAGGAATTATGTGATGAATGACTTTGCCGATACACTATACAACGTGTATAGCTCAATGAGAACAGCCAAGAACTTTGGGAGTCCCTCGACAAGAAATACAAGATGGAAGATGCCGGGGCCAAATAAAGATAAATGGCGTGGGTTTCGTTACTTTTGTCAGTTACTATCGTGGGATTATATCGACCAGCAGGGAGCAAATTAGTAAAAGGTTAAAGTCCAAAAAAAATTTGGCGTTCCATTTTTTCTTTTTTTCTTATTATATATTTAGACTCTTAATTTTATTACAAATATAAAATATCAAATTTCGTTATTATCTGCTCCAAGACATTGCATCTTCAAATTAATAAAACCAAGATCAATAGTACTTGCATCCCTTATAACTTGGAGCAATCATAATTCTCTTCTATTGCTTTCTCAAGACTATGGAATTCAGCACGTGCAAGGTTGTACTTTTCCAACATCATTTCCCGCCACGGTTGAGATCGTGCTGATCCTCAAACTATCCGTTTTCGTCATTTCTCTGGCACGGTCATATCTAGAACTGTTAAAATGAGCTTTAACTCGTGGATTCATTCGCCCCTCCTAGCATAATAGGTGGGTTGGGCTGAGGTTTTAATGGCCCGCCTCGTCAATTCGGAGATAGCTCTATATATCATCTTGTAAAGTTGTATACTATATATTTATATTTGATGAATATTGAAGAACTTCGGGAGCTATTTTGTGCTATTAGCACATGATGAATTAGATTATGAGTGGTGTAATTGTTAATTTAATAAATAAATAGATATTTAGAGATGCAGCTGATCTGATTATAGGTGATGCTTCACATTCTATGGTGATACCTTCCTATGTGGTGGCGGCGGAATTGGAGGTCATATTTAGTGGTTAGTTTTTGTGTAGATTGTGGCTTTTAGAATATGGAGATATATTCGGATTCCTTACTTGTTGTGCAGGCAGTCACGGGTAAGAGAAGTCGTTAGATTATAATGCTTTGGTGGTATATGAGATTCGTGAATATATTCAGATGTGATCTTTTTTTCAGTGCTAGTCATATGAGCCGTAATTGTAATTTTGTGGCTCATAATCCTGCTCATTTTTCCTTTTCATCATCCTCATCATGTGTTTGGATGGGGAGTGATTTCTCATTTTGGTTAGAGGATCTTGTACTTCGTGATTCTTAATTGAGTAATAAGATTCTCTTTGTAAAAAAAAAAAAAAGTTTATATTTTTAGGGTTAGAGAGAGAGAGAGAGGGGGTGATTGAGAGATTGTGTTGGCCCGCCTCAACTCGTGGCCCGTGGTAAGTTGCGTTGGACCAAGATTTTAGTAGCCTGTTTCATACTGCTCCGCTTCACTAACCCGTTCTCACAGCTCTAGCCATACCTAATGTTACAAGCAAGGCCCTGCCTGTGTTAGCTCTGTTCCTCTTTTCTCTATGCAGTGCTTTTGTATAAGCTTGATTGATGAATGATGATACTTGGTTCGATTAGCTTCTTTTTGCTACGCTTTTTCTGTATTTTTCATCAAAATGCAATAACTTCCTAAAACAAATAAAGTCTACCTCTTTTTTTTTATTTCGTCCAAATTTAGAATTATCCCATTCACCAAATTTTTTTAAAAAAAAATGTTTATTGTTACATTAATTCATTATGTCGACTAAAGTTTTGTATAGTACTTAATCAACCTTTGACCTTTGTGAGTATATTAGAGGACAAAAACACAAAACAACCAATCAAAGAGAACCAAAATGGGTAGTGTAAGACTGTAAGCCCATTTAATTCGTGGCAAATCAAAACCCAAGTGAGGTTAAAGAGGATATATTGGGCCTAGGCCAATGTATATATGAGTGAGTTTTGTGTGTGAACGGTCACACGTGTGACGGAATACACTTTTACAGAAAACATTGATACTTTTACAGGAAAAAATGATACTTTTACAGGAAAAAGTGATATTTTTACTACATTGATACTTTTACATATAAAGGTGATACTTTTGCTACAAAAAGTGATACTTTTCTTTGTTCAAAAAATGTGATACTTTTACAGATAAACATGATACTTTTACCACAAAAAGTGATACTTTTTCCCGTCACACCGTATAACGGCCGTGTGACGGTCACATAGGAGTTTTTGCCCATATATATATTAAAATAAGTTTGCATTTAATGTTAACAAAACAAATCCAAAATGAAGGTATTATTGATTTTTCTCATTGATATTCTTTAATTATTTTCGATAATAATAGTTGTTTTTCCAAAACTCATACGTAGATCTTTAAAGAGATATTAATTAAAAAAATTCATATTATTGTATGATATTCTAAAAGTCTTCGATTAATTTCGACTAAGCTCCATCTAGGTACTAGAATGCCTTTGACCAATTACTTTTTTTCTCCCGTTTTATCCTACTTAAACTCCGATTAAACCCGCCTAAATCTTAACTCGGTGCTATGTTCCAAGTCAATTGCTCGATTAACGCCCAACGTTAACTAAACCATTAGTTGTAACATGACATACTCGAGTGAAAATTTAAAATGTATTCCTAATTTTGTGGTAGATTTAATGTCACATTAAGATGATGGTCTATTTTTTACACATATTATAATGGGACCTCATAATAAAGAGGCTTACGCATAAGTCAATTTATAATTTTAATTATGATGGTGACTTTTTACTTAATCAATGTGGAAGCATGCAATAAATTTTCTTTTTCTTTTTCTTTTTTGTTTTTATACTTTTAATCAATTTATCATTGTAAAATTTATCTTTCTTTTTTTTTTTTCGAACATGACATACACACAAAATGTGTAAGCTTTTGTACAAGTATATAGTAAATAAATGTTCTAAATTAAGGGTGATTTTACGGTATCACAGTGGTACCGGTACCACTATGAGATAAAAATGAAATTATATAATTTAATGGATTCCTCATATTTAAATACAGTACATATGTAATATTCTCTCACAGTACTATCCGTACCATAATCATCGTACCAAATGTGGAGTCATAAATTAAATATCCAATAAAATCGATCGGATGAAATATAAATTATATTACTTCCATCCATTTAATTATTGTTTTAGTCTTTGTTAAGAACCACGAGAAATATAGAAATCTAAATAATTCACCTCAATTAATTAACAATGTTTTTATTAATTTATCTTTTTGTCTCCTCACTATTGTCATACTACATAAATTTGTATATTATTTTCACTAAATAGGAATAAAGTGTCAAAAAACTATAAAATGACATTTAATTTGAGATAAAATTAAGCTTTCAAAATAACAATTAAAAAGAATCGAAGGAAGTATGCCATTATTAAATTTCCATCTTATTGATCCAATCACCATTAATTAGTGCTCACGAGGGTCAATATTTGAACTTGGGAAGTTAAGTTTTCGTATGTTTGTTTATGGTTTAACTCAACAAAATTAGGGGACCAAATATTAATAAAGCATACACATTAGCTTCCTCAATTACGTTCGACCCAACATTCCTCAACTTTAAACAATGTTGAGATCCCATTAATCCAGAACCAATCACAATAATTAATTGTTGTAAAATTGTGCACTTTGAAAATCACTTTGTAAATGTCTTCTTCCCCCTCCAAAACTAAAAAAACTCACACTGTAAAATCTCTGAAAATCACTGAAATCAGAACGAGATCTAACCCCCTTCATTTATTCCTCTCAACAATTCTTTCTAATTTTTAATATAAATGTCGGCACCGTAGGCTATCCTTCACTCTACCTTTCAAGCCTCTATTGGATCGAATTCAATTTCCGTTTTGTATTCCACTTTTCACACTCTTAATCATTTCATGCAATCTAACTCAGATCCGGCCGGATCAATATTTTCGATTCAGTAAGCATCTTTCTCCCCTGATATGATTGCTGTGTTACCGCCATTTGCGTTTGATTAGCTCAAAATTGTAATTGTTTGGTTTGTTCGCATGCAAAGTTAATTACTTTTATGCTTTTATTGCATTGTTGCTGTATGGATTTGCTTGATTCTACCTCGGCCAATGCATTATGTATCGGATTCGAGGGTTCATTTTCCTAGATCTGCCTTTATGGAGCTGTGTTCTGTGTCAATTTATGGACAAGGATTAAATTTTGTTGCTTTTGAGAAATTATGCTATTATGTTATCAGTATCGATTTATTTTGATGGATATTCTGAAACAAGTAGGAGTAAAGATGGCATTAATGTGTGTTTGGTTCCCTAAGTAGTGTTTCTGAGAAGAGAACTCAGTGTTCTAGAGCAGATTTTGAATGTGAATTTTTTCTGAAAATCATATAATAAGTGTACCTGTTGTCTTGGTTTTGGCAATCACAATCCTAAGTACTATGTTGCTGATGGATAACTTGGTTTAAAGGTTTTTCGGTTATTGCTTCATTCTGATGAAAATTTGTTGGCTAAGTGAAATTCTAGTTGCCAGAGGATCAGGTTTTTCTTGTTAAATTTAGGCTGTTGTTTGATAGACCCTTGAATGTCCATTCCTGATTACTCAGTGTATGCAACCTACTTACGTTGTAGTTATAATTATTACAACTATTCCCGTGAAAGATTCAGTAGGTTACAACTTTTTTCAGTCAGAATTGGTGATATTCTTAGGTCTTTTGCTTCAGAAATCTGTTATAGCCAAGTTTATTTTAGGTGACTTTTAAGCGTCAGCTGAGAACTATGTAAGCTTTATCTGAAATATGTTTTTCCTGTAATGTTTGTGATCTCAGATTCCGATTACACATATTACTTGCTGTAGCAAATCAGGATTACGCTAGTTCTGTACTTCTGTTGCTGAATCAGCTACTTGTTTTAATAGATTCTGTGAGAGCTTTCTTAATTGAAATTTGATGCTTATAACTAATTTACCCGTTTGTTCAAGAACCATATTGGAAGACGGATGGAGTCTTCTATTTGGCATGTTGTTTAGAATTTACTGACTTCTTGCTTACTGAGTATGATTTACCCGGTGAGTTATCCTTATGAATTGTTCATTGATGTCACAGATTGCTTCGGAGTCTGGTTTTTACCTAAATTGTGGTAAGTGTGATCTCTCAATAGATTCCAGAACCTCAATAATGAGATCAGTCTTCTGATTCATATGGTCCTAACTGAAGCTGGGAGGAGAAGCTAAAGATTTACAATTATTATTGAATCTATATAAATGACGAGGGGACGGCCAGATGGAGCACAAAACAGACGATTGTTGACTTCTGTTTGTGTTGTGGCTGTATTTCTTGTTTTTCTGTATGTCTTCTTCGGCTCTAACAATGCTGGGGAGTCTGCTTTGGAGTATGGCAGCCGGTCTTTGAGAAAGTTGGGTTCTACTTATTTGGGTGGAGATGAAGATTCTGATCTTAGTGGTAAACAAGAAGAATCAGTCAAGTTTGGGCTAGATGACGGTGAAGATGCTATAACTCCTAGGAGTTTCCCCGTAAGTGTTTAGATAATTCATTCACCACATTTTTTTCTGTAAGATTGAGTTTATCTCGTTTTGCAAAATGCTGCCTGAATGGAAAGCACTTACCTGATGATTATGATAATGTCATGATTTTCAATTCTAAGGTCTGCGATGATCGTCATTCAGAGCTGATCCCCTGTCTGGACAGAAATCTTATTTATCAAATGAGATTGAAGTTGGATCTATCTTTGATGGAGCACTATGAAAGACACTGCCCAGTACCTGAAAGGAGGTTCAATTGTTTGATTCCTCCTCCCCCAGGATACAAGGTCAGTGCTTTAAGCTCCAGGTTATATGATTGGTTTAAGTCTGCATCTTTCTCTTTTTAATATATATATTTTTTTTTGGTCTGATTACAGATCCCAATCAAGTGGCCTAAAAGTAGAGATGAAGTGTGGAAAGCAAATATTCCCCACACTCACTTAGCACATGAGAAGTCTGACCAGAACTGGATGGTTGTTAAAGGAGATAAGATTAATTTTCCTGGAGGGGGGACTCACTTTCACTATGGAGCAGATAAGTACATTGCGCATTTGGCAAATGTAAGTTTCTGGCACCACAACGTCAACCACTGCATTATAACCTCTTGAGTGACGATTTGTTTCTACAGCTATTGACTGAGACTATTATATATTTTTCCTGTGGATAATAAAATGCATTCCTTTTGCTCATAATTTGTTCATTTACCCGCAATCTCGTTTATAACGAAGCATCACTTCTAATTTAACTATTTTCTTCTGGCAGATGCTCAACTTTCCAAACAATGTATTGAATGATGAAGGAAGATTGCGGACAGTGTTTGATGTTGGTTGTGGTGTTGCAAGTTTTGGTGGTTACCTTCTTTCATCTGATATAATTGCCATGTCACTGGCTCCTAATGATGTGCACCAAAACCAAATCCAATTTGCATTGGAGAGAGGAATACCTGCATATCTCGGTGTTCTTGGGACCAAGAGGCTTCCTTATCCAAGCAGGTCATTTGAATTTGCTCACTGTTCTCGTTGTAGAATTGATTGGCTACAGAGAGATGGGATCCTTCTTCTTGAATTGGATAGGCTGCTTAGACCTGGAGGCTATTTTGCCTACTCATCCCCTGAAGCCTATGCTCAGGATGAAGAGGATCTAAGAATATGGAAGCAGATGAGTGCACTCGTGGAACGTATGTGTTGGAGAATTGCTGCAAAAAAGAACCAAACTGTGATTTGGCAAAAGCCTTTAACAAATGACTGTTACTTAGAAAGAGAACCTGGTACCCAGCCACCTATCTGTCGATCTGACGATGATCCTGATGCAGTTTGGGGAGTACTAATGGAGCCATGCATTACGCCTTATTCTGAACGTAAGCATCCTATTATGTTTTTTCCAATATGTACATAGAGCGCCTTATCATTTTATTACAAGTTCGTGGCTTAGCACATCTTGTAGCTAAGGATAATTCTTGAACATATATAGCTTGATCATTCTTATTCTGTTTGAATGGTGCTTGCCAGATTTAGGTGATTAAATTAGCTTACTTGCTATTCTTTACTTTTTGAGATGACATGTTGAAGACAATTGATCCATATACGTTCACTCCATATCATTTTTAGCTTTTTTGTTTTTCGGGGTCGGGTTTAGGTGTCAAAACAAGTATTTCCAACCTTCAGTTTTACCTTGAGTTCAAACTAAACATTGTTATCAGACATCAGAAAAGGAAATGAAGCGCCAAACCGAAATGAAGGGAATGACCAGAGACTATATGATTGAGGACATAAATCCTAATTTTCTGCTAGTTGCCAGTACGAGTGTCCTGTCAGATCAGTATTTACATATAAGAAGAAGTTGGTGTTTTGTTGATTCATTCCTTGTTGTATTTAAGAAGTCGAAACGGTCAGGTGTTTCCTTGACCAAGCATAGTATAATTTGAATTATAGATTATCCTATTCTGCTCCATGACTATTTGCAGTTGAAGAAAACATGAGATATTGTGTCCATTGCATTTTCTTGACATTTTCAATCTCATCCTCAGATGATCACAAGACAAAAGGTAGTGGACTAGCACCATGGCCTGCCCGATTAACTACTGCCCCTCCTCGCCTTGCTGATTTTGGCTATTCAAGCGAAATGTTCGACAAGGACGTGGTAATTGAGAATATGCCATCCTATTATCAACCCAACTCCCCCGCCCCCCCCCCCCCTCCCCGCTCTTATATAATGTTGCTAAAATGGAGAGAAAATATGTTGATGATATACTCACTATTTGCAAACAGGAATTGTGGAGGCGGAGGGTTGACAATTATTGGAGTCTCTTGAGTCCAAAAATCTCGTCCGATACAATAAGGAATGTGATGGACATGAAGGCAAATTTGGGGTCATTTGCTGCTGCCCTGAAAGACAAGGACGTGTGGGTTATGAATGTTGTACCTGAAGATGGACCCAACACATTAAAGATTGTATATGATCGAGGCTTGATTGGCTCAGTTCATAGCTGGTACGTGTATTAACTAGTGTTGGTATTTGGTTTCTTTCACTCGTACCTTTATCTATCCGAAAATAAAACCAAAAGGACAAAAGTGAGTTCTTACCACCAGTTATAGCTGTTATGTTCGATTTAACATTTTATTTTGGGTATAACAAGGACCTTTTCATATAGAGTCCCAAGTTTTTCGGAATGGTCTGATCTTAGCTTGAGCATGTAGTAGTATACTTCTTCATGTATCAGTGTGATAATATTTCGGGTGCTGTATGGTCATCAGTTCCTTCGGTAGCTTTGAAGAGTTCCTCTCTTTCTCTCGCTCCATTTCCATTAGTTATTTCTTATTTCCTCTGAGGATCATATAATGGAACTTGGAAGTTTGATATATAATCCAATTAATTACAGGTGTGAAGCCTACTCAACATACCCTAGAACTTACGATTTGCTCCACGCATGGAACATCTTTTCTGATATCGAGAAGAAAGGTTGCAGCGGTGAAGACCTACTGCTTGAGATGGACCGTATTCTCAGGCCCACCGGTTTTGCCATTTTCCGGGACAGGCAGCCCATTATCGACTTCATAAAGAAGTATATAGGCGCATTGCACTGGGAAGCAGTTGCAACTGATTCAAGCTCAGAGTCGGGCCAGGACGGAGACGAAGTAGTGTTTATCATCCAAAAGAAGCTGTGGTTAACAAGTGAAAGCTTCAGAGATGCTGAGTAAACTTCTTAATACCCTTCTGGTTGGTTAATGTGTCTTCTATATTTATTTCACCTATTCTTGGGATTCAATAAGGGCCGGTTTACTTTCAAGGATCAAGTTTTGGTCCTAATTATATGATCAATTTGGTGAGATTTAGTGGGATATATCGGTCCTGGGAGGAGGAGATGGGACCAAATAATGAGGTTTTTGGTGCTATAGTACCGGGCTAACCCGGGTTGGTGGGTTTATTACAATTTTGAAGATAAGTAATGTAAACTTGGGATAACTCAGAATTATTGTCGAAATTCCATGTTATTCCTCAAAGTAAACTGGCCCTAACGAGATTCCAAGAGATGGGTAAAATCTATCATTTTGTTGACAACAGAGTGATGTTTATCCTTTCTTTTCAAATTTTGGTTTTTCCGATATTTTTTATAAGTAGACGTGGTCTATTTTAATTTATAGGATATTCTTAAATTTGGTTGATATTGTAAAATTTAATATTTGGGAATTATAGCTGCCACTCTTAATAATTTTTAGCTAAATTATTTATTTTCAGTGATTTTTTCTCAGTGCTGTGTCATTAGTATTGTTCTTTTGTATAATATTGAGCAGTTTCATGATTGACGATGATCCACCGTTGAATATTTTGATGTTCTGAAACTAAAACAAGAATTGCAGACCTTACATTTGTATCTTGTACACAATGTTGTAAAAGTTGCTAGTTGCTAGTAGGACAATAGATTATGCTCTAACACCGAAGGGTGGGGCTGAGTGAGGCATAGGGATGGTTAGACAAGGTGGAATCGGGAAAAAAATATAGAAGACCAATAGGAATTAATCAAAGTTAATCGATGATTTTTGCATCAGAGCTTATACGTAATTCTCTATAAGTAGGTGTCGTTGGTGGGGAGGGAGGTGGTGTCACAAACATACAAGTGTGACGTGCGAAGCGAGCTTCAAGCTCGAGCGGAAAAAAATGACAAGCTTGAGCAAATAGAAATGGAAAGGAAAACATAGAGAGAAAGGAAGTTTCTTACGCTAAATGACGCCGTGGCAGCTAATTCAAATGTCGTTGTTTGTCCTTCTATTGTAGCTAAGCTTCGTGACTTTATAAGTAAAATGCGATTTACATTAAATAAAGAAAAAGTAACGAATAAAATTGAAATATGAAAATAAAATTTTTTCCCTCCCTCTTCATCTTGTGAGACTAACCCACCCTTATATTGAGTATTGTCAAGATAGTAGCTCAGGAAACTTTCCAACACATCTTCTTAGAACTCCCAGGTGGCCTCTTCATCAGGGGGATGAGACCAGTGAATCAACAACTAGGTGGTCGGAGAACCCCTCTTTACCAATTTGTGAGCCAACACCTCTAAAGGTTTAATTAAAACCTTGCCATCATCATCAAACTCTGGCAGAACACCAGTCACCATCGTAACAAGCCCACTTTCTTCTTAAGAAGAGAGACGTGAAAAACTGGGTGCACCTTACCAGTGGATGGCAAACAACAATCTATAAGCAACATCACCCACCCAAGCTACAACTTTGAATGACCCAACATGCTTTGTGCTGAATTTCCGAACATTGATTTTGTGTAATAACTTCTATTTATAGGTTTAACTAGATGAACCCAATCTCCAACTGCAAATTCCCTGGCATTTCGGTCTGTCCATCAATCTGAGGGTGGTAAGTTGTACTCAACTGTTGTTGAACTCCTGCCAATTTTAAAGAGTTTATCTCTATCAGAGATCGCACTTTAAGAAATGCAATATAATTTGTAGATGGTGTCTAGGAAGATTGAAACTGATTTGGATGCTGTAAAAGGATGAGCAAGAGCAATAAAGCGATTGTACTTGGTCAGTTTATCCACAACTACCCATATTGTATTTGTGAAGAAGGCAAAATTGCTCAATAAAATCCATTGATACTTGAGACCAGACATGGTTTAGAACAGGGCAGGGTTGTAGTAATCCTGGAATATTGAGATTCTCATGTTTGCTGATTTGGTAGATATGGTAGGAAGATATAAACTGATGGAACACTCTACCTAACTCGAGGCGACCAATATATTCCAGTTCGTCTACTATAAGTTGCTGCCTCACCAGACTGCCCTCCTGCACTAGAATTGCATATACTCCAAGGTCTGTTTCCTCAAGGCATTCCCACATCCCACAAACTTTGGCAGATCGAATGCTTGACCGTGCCGCAGTTTGTTTGTGAAAGACTTTTTTCCATTAAACAAGAAATAGAAAGCGTGGATATTATAGCTACGGGAATGACCTGGGCGGCAGCTCTGCGTCGCTATCGCGGCAAAAGACAAGAAGGGAGGAATAACAAAGAAGGAGGAACCCAGCATATTGCCGGCAGTCCTCCTCCCTCACAGGACTTTGCGATCCAATCTGCTACGAACCTTCTCGAAGGCTCTCGATATTCCTTTATTCCTGTTAATGTCATCATTGCCAATAGAGTGGGAGTCAGTTAGTCGGTCAAATCTGCTCCGTTTTCTTTCCGTTGCAGAGCTGTCGCGTTGTACCGCTGCAGTTATCCCGTCCCAATTTTTAGGAGTTTTCGTACAGAGTAAAAGTAAGAGATTGTGAGGTGTGGTGATGCAATCAGAAATGATACTCTGTACCACAGTATCATTGTCATAACTCTGTTGAATTTCCTTAACCCACACAAGCTTAAGTACTACTCCTTCCGTCCCAGTTAACTTGCCCTACTTTTCATTTAGGTCCGTCCCACTTAACTTGTCACACACATAAATGACAATTAAAGGCAACAATCTCCACCCTCTATCCACATTCAATCTCCACCTTTAAAAGAGTCAAAGATTTCACAAAATCTGTTTTTTCTTAACATCCGTGCCCGATCAACTGTGACAAGTTAACCGGAACGGAGGGAATATCATTGTCATACACTCATGTGATTTCATTTCTACCCTAGATAAGGCATCAATTGCCTTTTCTCAACTCCTTTTCTGTGTTCAATCATGTATTCAAAGCCCAACAACTTGGTCAAGTACTTGTGTTGTAGAGGGTGTTGAAATGTTCTAATCCAGCAAGAACTTGAGACTCTTTTGGTCAGTTTTGATGACAAATGGAGCATGTAACAAGTACCTTCTCCATTTGTCTACTGCTAGTATGATGGCTAAGAATTCATTCTCATAGACAGAAAGTCCAAAATTCCTAGCTCCCAGTGTCTTGCTGATATAAGCTAGTGCATGATTGTCTTGCATGAGCACAATACCTTTATCCCAAACGTGTAATATCTTTAATCATAGATTGTGATGCTTTTTCAGCGTGATATCATTCTCCATCACATGTAATACATTTTTAGACATAAATAGTAATATTTTTTTACCCATGATTCGAATTAGATCCGTAGAACTAGTGCACAAGAGACCTCCCCTAGTAATTAACAGTCCAAGTGTACGGTTACCAAAGTTGGACTCTCTAGTCTCTATTTATATAGGCGTTTGTTTTCTGAAATTTGAATGAATACACAAATACTACCTCCGTCCCGCTCTAACTTTCCTACTTTCCTTTTCGATTAGTCCCAATTTAACTTTCCAGCCCATAAATGACAAATTTCTCTCACAATCTCCACCCTCAATCTCCACCTTTAAAAAAATCAAAGATTCCATAAAATCTGTCTTTTCTTAACCTATGTGCCCGATCAAAGTAGGAAAGTTAAGCCTAGACGAATGGAGTATATTTTTTAAAAGATTGGATAAATATCATCCTCTCATAAAGCTGAGATAAATGCGAGAAGGCCCAATCTTTTTATTAGTTATATAAGCAGCCCAATTGATCAAATTCTAGCACTATATATGTATGTATATATATATATAATTTTATTTTATTTTTTGCAAAAAATAAAAATAAAAAATTGTAGGGCTAATAATAGATAACCTATGTTTTCATATCATCCCTACATTTCCGACATTCTTTTTCATGAATTATTCCAAAAACAGACATAGCCTCAATCTCCAAAGCAAGAGAGTTTAATAGGGAAGTTTGGGCCCCATCACATGTCCATATAACTATATGGACATCTGTTTGATTTATTGATGGGCCCATGGCCCACTGCCCATACTATATTCCATTTCCTCTTATACCCCAATCCAATCTAACATAATCATATAAAGAGGTACAAGTTCTTCCCCTTTACCGGGGTCGCAATTCGGATTATCGTATCGAATTTCTGCATCACTTCAGATTGATTTAGGTTATACATCAGAATTTTGTCGAAAAATATAATTATTACATTTTAAGATAACTTATCAAATTTTTATGTTGGAATTGTATTAATCGTGTTCAGATTTGATAGATTTTAAATTTTTCCAGTAAATTCGAATCGAATTGAATTCATGTTATCGTATCGGGTTAGTGATTACCACCTCTGCATTTTTCACTCACCTAACGGTGGTGAAAGTTTATGGGTGAGTACCTAAAATTTAGGAGCTCATTTTATTTGGTACAGTTCGAATTTTCTACCACATTTAGTACAATATCTTTTACACCATATTATATTAATCATGTCACATAGTCATTTATGATGTATTCGTGATGTCATTATATACACATATTATGTGTGGATTGAAATATAGTAGAAGATGTTGTATTGTATGGAGCAGGAGATCAAAAATGCTTTAGGTATGGGTTAAGTAGTCGAAAGTCATATTAGCCAACTTAAAGATATTAATGTTTCAAAATTAATTACTAACAGTGACAGATTTTTCTTATACATTTTGTCACCAATATATATGTAATATAAAAAAGTTGGAATATATTAAAATTTTGAGTATATATTAAAAATGTTTTTTTTTTTTCTGTTCTTAGTATTGTTGTATGATAATTCATGTGTATTCTAAGCTAAAGTACTTATAGATGCTATATAAAAACTCCTTAAGATGATGTGAGGTTTTTCTATCCGAGTCTTGCATCGATGATGTTCTAAATTTTCCCGCGAAACTATTATGTATGTACTTATACAGTATAATTACAGTTAAATAATTGATTTCACCCCTTCCCAATTCTAAAAGAATTTATAACTATCTCTCAAAAATTATATTCCCCTCCCCTCTTCCCCTCCTCTTATGAAATCCTGACTTCGTCCCTGAGTAGGGCGACAGATTGTGATCTAGCATCGACGAAGTTAAAACAAGATCTAGACCGAATAAAATAGAGAGAAATTGCGAGGAAAAAAAATCGACGGACAATATGAGTCTAACATTTAGGCTGCACGAATCGAATAATCGGAGATAGATGAAAATTTTAGAAAGAGTTTCTTTCTCCCCTCTTTCCCCCCTCACTCTATATATATGTATATAAACTAGTTGAAATTTAAAATAAGATAGGATAGAAAGGTTTGGCACATGGGAAGAGACAGGGATCCATATGCAGGAAATGAAGTGGAAAAATGTCCTCAACATTGGTAACATGCTATCACATTTGGTCTCCCCCACGACTATATATATGTTTTCGATTCCGATGCAGATAGAAGCGTGAAAGAAACAATAATATGTTCGGTTAATGAGTCTCTGAATATCAATCAGTGCAGATAGAGATATGGAAGAGATAATAAGACCAAAGTTTAAATCTCTTATAAGAATACTCGAAAAAATCTCTTGATTCTGAGAATACTGGGAAAGATATACTTCCTCCTTCCTAAATGAACTTGCACAAGGGATCGGCACATATATTAAGAAAAGTTGATTTTTGGGGATTTTGTTGACTTTTCAAAGGTAGATTGAAGGTGGAGATTGTGTTATAACTTTTCTTATTAAAAAGTGTGCAAGTTTGCTTGGGACGGACGAAAATGAAAACTGTGCAAGTTCCTTCGGGACGAAGGAAGTACAAACAAGTAATAAAATTCATTTTTTATTGTATATTAAAAAATTAACCACCTAAAACAATAAAGAAACTACTATTATATTAATATTTCTACCTATAATTCTAAGGACTACAATAACTTACTATATTAATAATCACAAATAAATGAAAATATATCGGAATATATCAGAATAAATGAAATATATAATCAAATAATATCCTAATAATTCATCTTTTTCTCGATCAAATTGCCACAGAGATATGTTTTTTTATAAGAAAATGCCATTCAAATATTTTGGAACTTCGATTAAAAAATTATTTTTCCACTTCAAATAATTCATTTGTAGTTCACACTTGACTTAAATCGGCTCTCAATTTCAATTTGTGTTCACATTAAGTATCTTTATATTATTGCCTAAAAAAATACTCCTTCCATCCTAAAAAGATAGTCATAATTTTTCGTTTTGATTGTCCCAAATTATAGTGACATTATCATACAATTTTTCTAAGATGTCCATATTTATTGTTTGTTTGAACTATTAATCTCTCTATGTACCAAAAAAATAAGGGTATGATAGAAAAATAGTGCGTAAATATTGCATTTCATATACCATTAAAGACGTTTTCTTAATATGTGTGTAAGTCAAAATATGACTATCTTTTTGGGACGAAGGGAGTAACACCTTCACATTATTTGGATGTATACTATGCAGCGCCTCATTAAATATTACTCACTCCGTTTTAAAATAAGTGATGTTTTAGTTTGTTAATAGGTTTTTAAGTTATGTGTTGTTTTAGATATTTTTTACGATTTCTTTCGATTTTAACCCTATCACTATCCTAAAGGATTTCTTAAGCGTAACAGAGAGAGAGAGTATAATTATTGGAACGTGATTTTTAAGATTAATAGGTAATAGAAAAGAGGATTAGTTGAGGGATATATTTATCAAGTTATTTAATTCTTAATTTTTCCTTTTCATCCTAAAATGTCATTTATTTTGAAATGAAGAGAGTACACGTTAATTGTTCTTGATTTTAAGAGTTGTGTCAAAACTATTAGTTTGTTAACCTATTAATCATATACTCCCTTTGTCCCGATCTAATTGGTCTACCTTCCATTTTGTTTGTCTCAATCTAATTGATCAGCTCATAAATGACAAATTTCTCTTACAATCCCCACCCTCAAAATCTTCACCCTTAATCTCCACCTTTGAAAAAAAAAAATCCACAAAATATATTTTTTCTTAGTCTCCGTGTCCGGCCAAAGTAGGCCAATTAGAACGGGACGGATGGACTACAAATTTATCTTTATATGGATTAAGCTTAAATATTTTAAGGACTATATTTCGACTATCGGTATCCTGGTGCACTATACAAGTCCTCATTAAATAATACTTCTTCCGTTTTGGTTTAATTTGCACACCTGCTTCTACATGTATATTAAGAAAAAATTATTTTTTTGTTGTTTAATTGACATTTTCAAAGATGAAGATTGAGGATGATGGAGATTGTAAATTTCTTTTTTTCTAAGGATATACAAATTAGGGTGGGACGGAGGGCGTATCAACCTCTTATTATTTGTAATCATGTCACTAACATTGATTATGGCCCAATCTCACATTTAATAAAAGTAGAAGTCAACTAGGATTAAGTGTGGGATATCACAACTAAGTTTATATGATTAAATAGTAAATTTAACAAAGGGACCTTTTATAATTAATTATTGCAAGTGTATAATGCTAATTGCAATTAGTGGGTGATTTAAAAAGTTATCTCTAGAAGTGCCTTTTCTTCTTTAATTGGTTTGTCCACAAAAGGGTAATTAATGATGGTCCCCAATATGCCCTTAAATTTGGGGAACCCTGCAATGATCAAGTGCCCTTTGGTGTGGGGCAATTTGGTACCAAACTTTGTCACCTTTTTCTTTTCTCACCCATGGTTAGTTGTAAGTTATACAATCACAACGGTTCAACTCGTTCGATATTTTAAATGAGCTGAATCACATAATTATAAAGTCGAATTGAACCAACAGTCAAACAGGTCGAGGGTCAACAGAAAATGTTACTCTTTTCGTCCCGACTTATCTTGCATAGGGGGTTCGGCACAGATATTAAGAAAATTTATTTTTTGGTTGTTTATTGACTTTTCAAATGTGGATTGAGGGTGTAGATTTTGAGGGTGGAGGTTTTGTTATAACTTTCCTTTTTTAGGCTATACAAGATAAAGTGAGACATAGGGAGTAGTATATTGCGAGTCTGAGTTCACTAGTTTTTCGCCTAATGAATTTGGGGCTAATCGCCCGAAGTACGACCTCTAATCGGAGCCACGTTATATGTTGGGCCAAATTGTGTCGGTCGAAATTCAACGGACCAAAATTAGTGACCAACTCAACCCATTCCTCGAAGAAATACCAAGTTTTGGGTCGGGCTGCGGCCCGTTGAACTGGATGGGACCGTTTGGCTCGATGGCACTTAGAGTGAAGTTATTAATGGTCCAGCACATTAAAATGATGACGGTCTGGGTCAGCTATCAGATCGACCTAATTTTAGCACCTCTGGTCATGACCCCAAAATACAAAATTTGTTTTTTAATATTGATATTGTACCACTAGCATTGAAACAACTAGTTACAAAATTACAAACACAAATTTCAATTGGTTATTATAATTGGAAAAATAATTATTAGATAAAATGGACGTACAGATCCTTTAACTATGAATACATATGTGTATAGGTCTCTTAATTATCGAAATATTCGAAATATGTGTTCATATAACTAAACTATTAAAAATCATTCCAAATTGCATTTACCAATGAAGTGGTATTTACATGGTGCTAAAGGCTTGATAAATTTTATAATGCCATTAAACATCTTAATCTTGATTTAAAAAGAAATATATCTTAAGATATGCTAATCCAAAAGCTTGACTATGATTTGAACCTTATGAGTACACACAATAAACTAATAAAACTATATTGATGTAATAAGCTTAGCCCAATTATTGTCATATACAATAAATATAAATATATTTTTTAAGAGGTTTGAAAGAGAAGCTTTGGGAATGTACACTTTTTTCAGAAATAGAAAAGTGAAAAGTAAATAAAGAGACTTTAGAAATTTTAGCATGCAGTTCTATTTATATCGGTATTGGTATATACCGTTATTTATGTTGGTTTGGGCTTCTCAGATTTTGGTGTACTGAATTTTATATCGGTATCGTTATATTTTTCGTTACTTACTGTTGATTTTGGTTTCCCAAATTTTTTGTGTACTGAATTTTATGTCGGTATCGATATATATATACCATTACTTACGATTGATTTTGATTTCTCAAATTTTCGATATACCATTAATAAATTCGGTATACCGAAATAATGAACTACCAAGATATCGAAAAAATTCGACATACCCATATATACGAAACCACCAAAATACGGAAGGGTATGTTTATTTATGGATTTAGTAGGGCGTAGCAAATCCAAGCGTACAAAAACGTGTGAGTCCAAATGTAAATTTTGTGTTTATTCTAGGATGATATATGATAGAGTTTATAAAAATTACAATCATTATGTCGAAAAAATAATAAAAATGTATTGTTTTTATAGTGAGTGCATGGAGAGAGAGGGAGACGTAGTAGAATATGTTTGAATTTAAATAAACTAAGGGAACCTCCTTTAAATCTCAGTCTAAACGTAAGTTTGTATAAACCTGTCCTGCATCCGAATGATTCAAATCAGTAAACATATCCGAAAGTTTTTCAATATATAGATATATAGCAAACTATCAATATTTTTTATCTTCCAATATATATCGAAACACCGAAAATCCCAAATATCAAGAATTTCAATATTTTCTCAATACTATAAGCACAAATTTTCGGTATTATGTTATTTTCCTATTATCCATTGCAAAGGGTTCTCTTGTTGCCACGTGTCGCAGGAACATCTCATCCCTACCCAATCTACAAAATAAACATGTAAAGAAAAGGAAGGAAAAGAAAAGTAGAACGTCTATTTGTTTTCTTTTATGGGGACCAATAATGCAATGACTCATATGAGAGAGATATATACTTACTTCCTAACAATTTTTAAAGATCTTCATATCATTTTTCGGACGAAGTCGGATAGTTTAAATGACAAAGCATTAACTATTTGAAATTTTTGTTCTTGATTTGAGTTTTTTTGGAAAAAATGATACTCCTTTTGTTTCGGGTAATTGACCTATCTTGATCGGGCACGAAGACTTAGAAAAAACAGATTTTGTGGAATCTTTGACATTTTCAAAGATGGAGATTAAGAGTGGAGATTTTTTACGGTGGAGATTGTGAGAGAAATTTGTCATTTATGGATCAGGGGCAATTAAGTTGGCACAAGTAGGCTAATTAAACCGGGACGGAGAGAGTAATAATTTTCTTTGTTCTTAACGTAGGAAAAACAAGCAAATTTTATATCTTTTTGCGTCTCGTCATAATATATACTCCATCCATTTTATTATAGAAGTTCTATTTGAAATATATTACTATTTATTTTTAATTAATTTGATGAGTGTATATCTATTCAAAACCGAATAAACACTTACACAATTTATTTTAATCTGTTTAGTTGTCTTATTCAATTATATCTAATATGTTAAATTAAAGTTTTTTTTTTTTTACTTGAACTAGCAAAATGAATGGTTGATTCTTGAACATAACTTTTATTTTAGAATTTTTTTTTTTTTTTTATATACAAGACTATTTTTATAAGACGAATGAAGTATTATATATTATATTATACATCTTATCCGTTATTTAGGGAATATCCAGGACTCCATGATGCAAAAATTTAAAAGAAAACTAATTACCTGTATACTACCTCCATCCTACTCAGATTTGCACGTAGAGACGAGCACAGAAGTTAAAAAAAAATATTTTTTGTTTTTTTGTTGACTTTTTCAAATGTGAAGATTGAAGATGGAGATTTTGAGGGTGAAGATTATTCGAGAAATTTCCTTTTTAAAGGTGTGCAAATCTGAGTGGGACGGAAGGGGTATTTTGTATACGTCACACGAAGAAGACATAGATTGAGTTTACTTAAGGTTGGAAGGAGGTTGAAATACTGTAGACTGAGAGAAATAAAGTGGAAGATCGAAGATTGAATTAAATAAATGAAATGTTTAATTTTGTTGGTTGGAGAGCGAGTTATTATTTGTTTTTAGTGTAAGAAGTGAGAAAAAAATAATGTGATGTATATAAATATGTTGTCTCCAATTTTTAAAAAAACACGATTCGACTAACACAATCCTCAATAAATTGGATTAAGCGCCGAGTAAACATGCTGATAGACTGATAGTAATACTCTTATATTGCTCTATCTGTTGACAGTAACAATTTTATTACCGTCGCGGTTGATGTTGAAATCACATCTGGAATTGGATATTTAGTTAACCGAGCAAATTGAACATGGTAATTATTGAGAAATAAATCAATGGGCAAAAAAGTCAACACATCAATCCCGAGAGACACACATCACGGATAATTAAATATTACTAATAAATTATTATAATTCACTCAGGTTTCTTCGTTTTCTGTTTAACGTTAGTAATTTATTTATTTATTTAAAATTTGAGAAATAATCAATTATAGGGATCCGTATTATTGTCCATTTGGTTATTGACAAAATTATCCGTACTCGGATGCTACTCCTTGTTTATTCCAAACAGAAGCCAATGCTCCAATATCCATTCTAGAGCCAATCAAACAAAGATAGTATAATGCTCATAAAGAGTTACCACCTCCGTCCCGCTTTAACTTTTCTATTTTTCATTTTGGTTTGTCTCAACTTAACTTGTCACCTCATAAATAACAATTTTTTCTCACAATTTCCACTCTCAAAATCTCCACCCTCAATCTTCACCTTTAAAAAAGTCAAAGATTCTACAAAATCTGTTTTTTCTTAACATCCGTGCCCTGTCAAAGTAGGAAAGTTAAGCCGGGACGGAGGGAGTATACTCTTCGCGTCTCGGCCTAATTTGACTATCTTGGTTGGGAAAAACAGATTTTGTATAATTTTTTACCTTTTTAAAGGTGGAGATTTTGAAGGTGGAGATTGTGAGAAAAATTTGTCATTTATGGGCTGACAAATTAGGTTGGGGCAAAACGAAAAGGAAAGTAGACAAATTAGAGCGGGACGGAGGTAGTATTTAGTAGTAGTTGGACGTTAGATTCAGACCTAAAATCTAGTTGCGAAGTAGATGTGAATGTGCAAGCATAGCGTGGTTAGACGGGACAAAATCGAAAAAAATAAAGAAAACGAGTAATGAAAACCTAACGCTTAAATAAGAGCTAGTTAAGTTAGTCGGACTTTTTGCAACAAGGTATCCGTTTGAATGTTCACTCTACAGTCTACCCTAAATCATTGTTGTATAATTTATAGGAAATAAATATTTTACCATAAAAATAAGGAAGATTGTCACTGTCCTTGAAGATTAGGTCTTTTCTTATGATTACTTGATGACCTCTTGCTTCTTGAAGGAACAATCAAACATTAAAAAATATATGAAAATATATAATTTTGAATAGGGAGTTTGTTATGAGTTGAGTATATAATACTTAAAAAAACTTTATACTGTTAGAAAAGTTTGGTCCATTTTAGTAATTCATATGACCGTCCCATATATAATCGTAGTCGAACTTTGTTTGATAGTCTCATGGTAAGCATATTGATATGCACAAATTACATGATTTGTGTCACTTTTAAGGAATTTATAACATTTTAAGGTAGCAGTTTGATGTGTTCGAATTCAACGTGGAACACGGATTAATGATATAAGTCATGACCATTACTAAGAAATTGAAATGACAATTGAGAGAGTTTTCCTAAAATTAAAAAGAAAATTTATACTTCACATGTAAGTCTGTTTTGTTTTTAATCAAATTTCATGACCTAAATATTCGTAATAATCTTAAACAATTTTAATCTTGCATCTGAATTTTCAATTGTTGACAGCACTTATTTGAATATTGTTTGACATTATTCGTAACAATATTAGTTGTTTTTTTTTTTTTAAATAACTGCTTATCTCCTTTTATATTTTATAAGTCTCCAACTTTGACATTCAAGTTTGACTTATTCTCAATTTTGTTTCTTTTTTTGCTGTATTCATACGAAGCTCAATTAAGACCTCTGTTGCAAAATTTTCCAACTAACTTCGATTAATCTTCATTTAGGCGTTAGATTCTTATTTGTCTGTACACATTTATTTTTCAATTCCTTCCCTTTTAGCTATGTCTAAACCCTGATTAGCCCTGTCTAAATTCCGACTAGTCGCTTAGCCCTAATCTACCACCAAACCAGCGCCTAACGACTTCTACAACCTTGATTAAGAGACAACTTCAGTTAGAAAATTTCCATCTTTCAAATGTGAAAGAAATCGAAGAGATTGAGGCTTGAATTTTATGGATTTCATAATAAAAGAAAACCGCCGAAATCAATATTCAATATATATAATATCCTTAATCTTTTGTATTCCAAAATCCGATTGCGTATGTTCAAATCCTACATAGCGTGGAATTTTTCTTCACAGATCTAAGTAGACTGAATGCATTCAATTACTCGAATAATAATTTAAATTTGACATCCCGTGGATAAAAAGGGGCAGAGGCCGATCAGAAAAGGAAATATTATTTAGTTAAAGATCCAACTAATCATCAGGCCCGCATTGTAATATAAAATTACGAATATATATTTTTCAAATGACCTAATTATACATATAACATGTAGATTTCAGTGGCCCAAATATACCAACGATTTGAATTACGATTATAACCAAAAGTTGAATAGTTTTCTTATCATAAATTAGAAAAGCTAGACTCAACTTCCTTTTTATTTTTATTTCAAATGCCATATATTTCCTTTCTAAAATAAAAAATTATAATCACGATTATTGTACGCGTTATAGTTTTATAATTATACCATAATTTACGAATGAAGGTGTGTTCCCAAAATTCGTTTAAATATCATCTCACTTGCAAAGACTTGTAGGTCCGATTTTATATTGTGGTATTTGTCATTATTTTTTTATGTCAATTAGTAGTGGCGGATTCTAATCAATATTAATAAATTATTTATTTTAAAAAAGTAATCTTAATTTCTCAAAAGAAAAAAAGAGAGAAAAAAAAAGAAGAAAAAAAGGTATCGGAAATTGGGGCAAAGTAGCTTAAGCATCTTTTACTGAAAACGCGTTAACGGAATTTAACGGCGTTACAGTTAATAGACACTACTGCAATTTATTACAACCCAACTACTTCAATTAGTGCTAAACAGCAACCATAAGAAAACGGTGAAAAATGACTCATCAATTTGACAAAGATTTCCAATTGCCAAAAAAGCAAAATAAGAAAAAAGGAAAAACATCTCTCTCTCCCCCAACTTTTAATGGCGAATGATACCATAAAGCTTCCATTAGTCATGTTCTTCAACTAACTTCTCTCTCTACACAAGGTTAGGGTTTCAAAATCACTGTCCGGAGTAGCTTCAGATATTGCGGAGGTGTTTTCACTCGTTAATCTACAGTTTACTGGATGTGTACTGCTGGTCCAATGGTTGACGTGAATTTGGAGGTTTACTGATTCGTTATTATACAGGTTAGTTTTCAACTTCTTACGTCGCTTTTGATTTCTAGATTTCGGGGGAAATTGTTTTGATTGGATCGGTTTGATGCGGTCAATCTGCTGCTAGGTTTTACTTTTGCCTAAATTGTAGCATGTATTTAGTCTGTTTTCACAGTGCTTTTTGTATGTCTAGTAATAGTACTTTATGGACTGCTATACTAGATCATTTTCCTTTTTGATGGTCTGCAGAGTAGTTGGGATTGTTGTGGCGTTTGTTCATTTGATTGGTTTTGGTTTCCTTATGTGTAGTAGGTATTTCAGTTGATCTGCTAATCTAGTTTTTCCTTTTTTTTCTTTTGCCCTAATTGAGGATGAGTTTAGTAGGTCATTTGTTTATTTTTCTATTATTGATTTAACTTTTAGTTTTATTTTGAAAATGTTGTATTCATGTTCCAGTTTCCTGCTCAGTATTTTGATTTATTTTTTGGAGCATACTAAGTGAGGTTAGTCCAGAAGTTGATAAGCTTTGTTTGACCTCTACTGTTAATGAAGAAATTATTTCGGTACAATTTTTTTAAGTTAATGAGAGAATCTACTGAAAATGGTATCGGATATCAGTCGTAATTAGATTATGGAAGCTTCAAATTATTTCTCTTTTCGCAAGCAATGTGGATTCTTTGAATGAGGATTGCTTACGTGTCTTGATTTACGTCATTTATCTTTTTCTTTATGCAGCATCCATAATTTTGGGATATTTCAAGTATCTGAGAATTTGATTGCGTAACTGATGTATTGGATAACCGTAAAGGAAGAAGAAAAATATTTAAGACCCCATATTTGTGGTATTTGAAATTGATACCTGATATTGAAAAGAGAGAGAGAGCGAGCGAGAGGGATGGAATCTGCAAAGCGTTGGTTTGGGAAAATTTATTCAAAAGAGAAGCATAAGACTTCAAGCAAGAAGAATGAGCCCAAGACTAATGGAAAAGAAGGTTCAAAGACACCCTTGAGTGAGGATGTGGCTTCAAATGCAACTAAACAGAAAGTGGCTGCGGCAAAGCAGTATATTGAAAAGCATTACAAGGAACAAATGAAGAGCTTGCAGGAACGGAGGGAGCGGTATGAACTTCTTTTCATTTTCTTATGATGAAGTTTTGTTTGATGTCTCCTCAGTGTTTTCGTTCATTCTTTGTTCTTGAGTCTTGCCTATCTTGATTCATTCTGACTTGCATTCAACCTTTCTGCTATCAAACCTCCTTGTCCTTTTGTTTCCAGTGTATCACCAGAACTTATGTATGAGTTATGTGGTTATGTTTTACCTCCAGAATCTTCATGCGTTTAGATGCCAGCGATTTGATAATTTCTTATTAATGTGGACTTAGTTTGCTCGTGAGTATAAATTCTTATGCATTGGAAACATGTTCATCTAATGTGTCCTTATTTCTTTAAACTGTGTGTTCTTTATTCTGTTACAAAGTTCTTCCGGGAGAAAAATTAGAGTAGTTTCTGAAAGTGATCATTGTTCTTGAAACAAACTCCAAAATAACATTCATCTTGGCACAATATGTTATTCTTCGCCTTCTCTATATTATCGTAACGATTTTTTTCACACGAACTTATTACCTGTCCTGGAATTATTTGACACATATATAGTTTTGGATTTTACAATGATTATTTACTAATCAAATATTTTACGGAACACCTGTGGCTACTAAATGGCAATGAAGTCATGAAATAATGTATGCATCTCTTATGTTCTGTTAGAATCTGTGTACCTTCATGTTATTAGTTTCCTTTTCTTATTTCCACTTCTTTCCTTTTTATGGTATAATCTGATTAACAACCTTTACCTTGGAAACATGTCGTATTGAGTTTTGCAACAGAAAGCAGTTCATCACATGTTGGACATGAAAGAAGTACTTTTCTAGAGTAATATCCCTATAACTAGATCCTTCTAATTCTGCAGGCTAATTGTCTTCTTGGAAACACAAAAATACTCAATACTGCTTCTTTCTCTTGTTGTAATCCATGAACAAAATGATACCTGTTCCTCTGAGTATGTACTCAGAGTACTGAGATGTCATTTCTTTCTGGTTTTCTTGTAGACGTAATATGCTTGAGAAGAAATTGGCTGATGCTGAAGTATCTGCAGAAGAGCAAAACAATCTTTTAAAGTATCTGGAGAAGAAGGAAACAGAATACATGCGTCTTCAGAGACATAAAATGGGTGCTGATGATTTTGAGCCATTAACCATGATTGGGAAGGGTGCATTTGGGGAGGTCTCTCTTTCTTTCTCACTCACACAAGCACACACACATGTGACGTCTTGAAATACCATACTCTCTCTCTCACACACACATGACATCTTAGTATGCTGTACCAACTCCCAAGGAACTCCCTTGACCATACAACTTGACCATACAAGTGTTTTTCTTTTGTATTCTATTATATAATAATGTATTTTTACCTTTTCTATGATTTACTATTCAGTTAATTAACTCATGTACAAGAAGTGATCCAGTCCTGGAGGTTTTTAGATTTAGTTATTCTCCTTTCATGCAAGGCTGACAGAATTGTATCTATAGGTTTGTAAAGTCATAATATTGGCGTTTAAACCGTAGGTAACAAGTAATAAAGCAAAATGGTGGATTTTCCTCATACGTAGGGTTCAACCTTATGCTTTTCATTCCTTAGCATCCCCCCACTCCCCACCTTACACCCCCAAGAAAGAGGACCAAGTCAAAACTCTAAGCTTATTTATTGGTTATGAACCGTACCTTTTTTTTTCCTTTTTCTTTGATGAGACAAAATGCAGGATCACCGTAAATGTTAACTTTTGATCCTGATTCCCATGTTACCTGTTAAGGTGCTCAATATTTGATTTAAGAACTGGAAGTCTTTTGTCGCTGCAGGTTAGAATCTGTAGGGAGAAGTCAACTAGCCATGTTTACGCCATGAAAAAGCTTAAGAAGTCAGAAATGTTGCGTAGAGGACAGGTACAAATAAATTTCTAATTTCTAAAACTAGAACAATTATCTGGAGTTTTGTGCTTGGGCTTATTCATTCTCCTCATTTTGCATGTCTAGGTTGAGCATGTAAAAGCAGAGCGGAATTTACTAGCAGAAGTTGATAGCAATTGCATTGTCAAACTTTATTGCTCCTTTCAAGACGAAGAATATCTGTATCTAATTATGGAATACCTTCCTGGTGGAGATATGATGACTTTACTGATGCGTAAAGATACATTAACAGAAGATGAAGCAAGGTTCTATGTAGGGGAAACAGTTCTTGCAATTGAGTCTATTCATAAACACAATTATATTCATAGGTTTGTCATTATTTTTTATGCTTTTATAGAATGGTTAAGCTTCTTTTTATGACATCTTGGATTTATATCTGATTGTTGCTTCTTTTGTTATATTTTTTCAGGGATATCAAGCCTGATAACTTGCTTCTGGATAGAAATGGACATATGAAGTTGTCTGATTTTGGATTATGCAAACCATTGGATTGCAGTAATATTCAAGAAAAAGATTTTTCTGGAAATGGCTATAGTGGAGCTCTTCAAAGTGATGGGCGCCCAGCAGCACCAAAGCGCACTCAACAGGAGCAACTGCAACACTGGCAACGGAACAGGAGGATGCTTGTAAGTTTCCTACGGATGTTTATTTTTGAAAAGTTTCTATTCTCTTCCTCACAGATTTATTGCCTAGTTGGTTAGGTCACCCGTTTACTTGTTTTTTGGCTTTTGAAAGCATGCTTTATAATGAACCAACTGTTGCAAACGCTGTAAGCGTTTCTTATTTAAGTATTGGAATACCTATGTGTGGTGAGAATGCATCCAGGGGCATATATGATATGCATGGGTGTGAATTAAATTTTCCCTAGTATCTCATACTTGGAACCTTGCTATGATGATGATCTAGCCCAATAGTTTTTTCATCGAGGTAATATAAATGACTTTATTAGTTTAAGGTTGGCATGTGATGGAGTAATCCTCAATATTTTATGCTGCAGGCCTATTCAACTGTTGGTACACCTGATTATATTGCTCCAGAGGTTCTCCTGAAGAAGGGCTATGGAATGGAATGTGATTGGTATGTGTTCTCTCAGTATCTCTAATACCGAATAGCGTTAGTTTTTGTTTGCTTGAGTGTTAAACGGACCATATGTCCATTCATAGGTGGTCTCTGGGGGCAATCATGTATGAGATGCTTGTGGGATATCCACCATTCTATTCCGATGAGCCCATGTCTACATGTAGAAAGGTAATAATGGTTCCCTTCATTTATGCCTTTGTTGTTTTTATAAGTTTCTGTCTTTTTATTGGTTTACTTATTACGTAATGGTTTTACATCATGTTTCATAATATGAACTTTTATTAGTAAGGTAATGGGGGATTCATTTTACTTGGGTTTCTATTAATCCCTGCTTTGGTTTTTACACATTGGTCTTTTGGAGCAGATAGTAAACTGGAGAACGCACTTGAAATTCCCGGAGGAGGCAAAACTATCAATAGAAGCTAAGGATCTTATTTGTAAACTCTTATGCAATGTAGAGCAAAGGCTTGGTACAAGAGGTGCCCATGAAATTAAGGTGCTTTTTATTTGCCCGATCTGAATTCTGAAAATGATCTGAGTTGAATTTGCAACGAGCTTTAAGCACATATTGTCAACCTGTTCATCTTCTAGGCTCACCCGTGGTTCAAAGGCATTCAGTGGGATAAATTATATCAAATGACTGCAGCTTTCATTCCTGAAGTTAATGATGAATTGGATACTCAAAACTTTGAAAAATTTGAAGAGGTTTTCTCTTTCTCCAGTTTACTTATACTTCTTGCATTTTCACCTTCTTTTTCTTTTTCTTTTTGTTTTTTCTTTTTCTCATTTTATTGATATTTTCAGTCTGACAATCAACTACCGTCATCGACAAGATCAGGCCCATGGAGGAAGGTGAGTACATGATGCTTCGAACTTTTTTGGCTACTGTTCCTTTTTCATGGATGTGCAGACACTTTGGTTTGACAGAATAAGTAATGAATGTACTATTAAGAAATTGGGGTTGCCCCAATAGATGCGAAATTAAAGAAACACGCTTAAGATGGTTTGGACAGAGTTACGCATGAGTCTTTAGATGCCCTCAAATAGAGTTTCTTTAACACAAATCAACAGAAAGGGGAGATCTGAAAAGACTTGGAAATTAGCTACTAAAAAGTATGCTATTCTTAAATTTAGTTAAAAAAACATGTATATTGACTCTTGACTGAACATGATGGCAAGATATGAAATACTTTTGGTGTAGCTGTTCTGTTTTCATAGTCAAAATGACCTCTTTATCATGTACACTTGGAGAACCTGTGTTTGCTATCATTGATGCTGCATAGTCTTTTAAGAATCAAATATCATCAACTTTACATCAACGTGTTGCAGATGCTTTCATCCAAGGATGTGAACTTTATGGGGTACACCTACAAGAACTTTGAAATTGTTAATGAACATGAAGTTCCGGGAATAGGTAATTGTTATCCTGCATTTTACCTATCTTATTCTCTAGGTGTAATCCGTTCCACTTGTTATAAATACCATAACTGTTTTCAGTCTTCACCAAGTCACTCTTTTGTATCGTTGAGAACTAGTTTTTTGCCAAATTACGCCCTTCTAGTTTGGTGGTCTGGGCTGGGTGAAGTGGTTTTCCATGTCACAATAGGTGGGGGTGTTGTGGTCTGGGTTTTCTTGGTGTTGGTACCTAGTTTCTATGGTACGGGTGGATGTAGGTGATCCCTAAAAGAAATCAGAGCGTGGCTTGAAAAAAAAAGTTACTTTTCAAGTGACCTTGAAAGAGAGCACCTCTTATTTTCTCTCTATTGTACGAAGTATAGACATTCTTCCTTTGTCTGTATTAAACTCAGAACTTTGTAAATTGTACTGATTGGTTTTGGTTTGGCTTCGTTTTATCCAGCGGAACTGAAGAAGAAAAACACCAAACCCAAGAGACCTACTGTCAAGTCCCTCTTCAGTAAGATCCTATTATCCTCCTTGCTAGTACATATAAATTTAAATAAATAATCGATATCATAAAGTCCAGAATAACTACAAAACCCAAGGCTAAGCACTTTTCTTATATTTTCGTACATTAAATAGATGAGGAGTCAAATTCAGCATCCAGCCAACACGCTCAAGGAAGTTTCCTTAATCTGCTACCTCCCAAATACGATACCTCAAAACACGGTGAATATTAAATCTCTCCAATCTGTTGAATGGTAAAGCGTATAAACGGGGTTTAACTTATATTAATCAGAGTGAATAGGTTGATTTGTTTTGTCTTCCTCTATGTATGCTTAAACTGTAAGTATTCATGATGAGGGGCAGTTTTCTTGTTACATGTACCTCGATTCAGCTGTGTAAATTGTACATATCTGATATTTTTTTACCTTGTCATAGAGGATGTGTAATTCTTTTTCATTTTGTAGAAAGTAATTTATTGTTCATAGATCAGTATGTATGGAAGTATAATTTTGAGAAATTGGAGCATTGTTTTTCAGGCTGATCCATATATTATTATGCTCTCTCTCTCTGTATGTCTGTGTGTGTGCCGGGGGTAGAGGCGGGCGGACATGTCAAGTTTTAAATATTTGTGAAGTGAGATATATGCAAATGTATTTGCAATAGATGTGATGCCCTCCTGCTGGCAAGGAACATCGGGATGCCAATGGGTATGGTAGTATATTCGTATATCTTCTTGAAATATTGAAAAGAAAATTATAATTTTCTTGGAATTACGAAGATGCGGTCTGGTCTTTCAAATTATATTTCGACATTATTCTGTGATCATATGCAAGTCTTGTCAATTGTTTTTATCTAGTAAAAGATTATAATTTTAGTCGTTTTTAATAGAAGAATTCAGACATAATTTAACCTGTTCTTAATTCTAACAACTCATAAAACAATATTGTCTAAAACGCTCCAACTCGAAAGAAGGGGTCAGAGAATGAGGGGATATTTGGATTGGGATGTAGTGGAATGTGCCCTGTTCGTCGGGGCACATTCACGGCTGGTCAATCCATTTGAATAGTGTGATAAAAAAAATAGAAGAAACAGCACATTTAACTTTCCCCAGTATATTTGGGTCACGAGACTGATAAATTTCGATTCTGTGGAAATTATTATTCAATCCTAATAATTATCTATAAATTTGTGTTATTAATATCAAATCTGTTATCCTTCACGAGTGGTAATCACCGACTACATAAATTTTATCTAATCCAAATTTATTGAGTATTCCAATACGGATACCATTAATCCGCTGAATTATTGGAATTAATAAATTAACTTAATATGTAATAATCATATTTTTTTAAGGAAATCATCACATATTTTCCTTCGTTCCGACTTAATTTGCACACTTTTTTTTTTCGACTGTCTCATCTTATTTTACACACCTTCAAAATAAAAAGAAGAAAAATTACAATTTTCATCTTTAAAAAATTAATTAAAAAATAAAAAATAATTTTTTCTCGAAACGTGCAGATTAAAAAAGTCGAAAGACAGGCTAGAATAGAGACTGTTGCCCTTTAAAACAAGAAGTCGGCAGCCTTCAGAAGAAAACCCTCCCCCCAATTTCAAACATGCAGGTAAATTGGAATTAAACCCCTTTCGAAAACCCTAATTCCTCTCTTTTTTTTTCAAATTCATCAATTTTGAATACATAGTCGTCTTGATCAAGCTATTTTCTTGCTATAATCGTCTTCTCCGTTGTTAATCTGATGCAGGCGAGCGACAGGTTTAATATCAATTCCCAGCTCGAGCATCTGCAAGCTAAATATGTGGGCACTGGTCATGCCGATTTGACACGATTGTAAGTACCCTAACGACAAATCTGTAGGTTTTTTGTTGTTATAATTAGATTTTATTTTATTCGTTTTCGTGTCCAGTGAATGGGCAGTGAATATCCACCGAGATAGCTACTCGTCGTATATTGGGCATAATCCGATGTTGGCCTACTTTGCTGTCGCAGAAAATGAATCCATTGGACGAGAGCGATACAACTTCATGCAGGTTTCTACGTTTAACCCCTTTTTGTGAAATTCCAAATGTTATTTTTCAAATGTCCTTTTGCTTATCAATGTTACTTAATTCTGTATTTTGCTAGTGTTTGGTACTAACTTGTGTCTAGTTGTTATTCTTGTTATCTGGTAAAGGAGAACTTGGTAAATTTTGTGGGTCTTTAAGGTTTTGTGATTCTGTATCTTTTATGGTTTCAATCCATCTTTTTCTACACTTTTGAGTTGCGTGTGTGTGTAGGCGGGTGGGGGCTTACCGTTTGGTTTCTCTGTCTCAACTATCGTGTCACACATATAAAACTGTCGTTTTGAGAAGCAGATGAGAATTACTCCCTCCGGTCCAAAATACTAGTCGTTTTAAAGAGAATAACTTTGTTAAAAAAAAGGACATTTAGCAAAAAAAATCACAATTCTTCTAATACCCCTAGACATATCCCAACAATTATGGTATGAGAGGAGAGAGGTTAAGAGGAAAATAAGAGATTTGGGTTGAAAGAGATAGATTGCATAGAGATATATTTGCCGAAGTCTAAAATGAGTGAAAATTTTAATGGTTGTATCAAACAACGTGGTTTATGTGTGGGGTACAGTAATTGGGACGGGGATCTGGAATGGGAGGTTGGGTTTGAGATAGTAAGCATATTATGTGGACTGGCTGACGCTGAGCCATCCTGAAAATAGATGTGATTTGGCCACCATGATGTCCTTATTCTGTCTAAAGTAAAATTGCTTGCGCAAACCTGCAAAATTTTATAAGTTTTATCTTCAGTCATAGAAGTTAACACAAGTAGGAGGATTGTTATCCCGGATTCAGTTTATAATATTAAATAGCTATATTCTTATCAAAAAAATATGATAGTTATATCATATATGGAATTTGCTCTCAAGAGAACATCGCGTGATTAACTGGCATTAAAAACCTGATCAAGTCGGTGGGTAATAGCATCACCAGTGAATTGATTCAAGACTTTACGCACAGAGGGAGACTTGCAAGTCGCAAATTGAGTTAAAAGTTAGTCTTGATTGGAAAATATAATAGCACTATGAGTTAGAATGCTTATATAGTCAGAGAACTGTTCAGTAGTTGTTCTCTACGTAAGAAAAATAACATGCATCAGGAATTAGTTAGGAGAGATATAGGCATTTCACTAGTGCGTTAGATTTGACCCTAATATTCATTGTTGCAGCTCCAGATTTCTTTATTCCGTACAATACATCCACTGTTATTCTAAATTACCCAGGTTCACCCGGCATGCCCTTTCTCTGCTGCGTAAAACCAAATTAAAATTACTAAATACCAGTAAGACTGGTTCGACCTACACTTGTGTATGAAATTAAGCAGTATCAACCATTGAAAGCTTAAAGCTTTTACCTTTGATATAAAGAATGATCTTTATTCACCTAGCCAGAAACTAAACTAATACTGGAAGAATGGTGCTTATGTCTATGGTTTAAGGTCTTCCATTGAAAATGGCTGGAGTAAGTGTCATGATATACTGCTCCAACTTCTGCTTTAATTGTGAATGATGGTTAGTCTGAAGCTAATAATACATTATTGTACACTAAAGGTTAAATGTTTGAATCAACCTGTACTTTGCGAGTTTTTACACTTCAGTGCTTAAACTTTATTTTTTGACCGATTGCAACCTAAAGTCCACGAATTGTACAAGTTGCAACTTCCGTCAATTTTTTCCAATCAAACACCTGACAATCACATGCCAAATTTTGGGGGAGTTTTTGCTATTCACATTGCTATTGCCAAGTTGCAACCTCCGTCGAATTGTGAATCTGCCTCAACAAAGCATGGAAATAGCAAAAACTCCCCTCAATTTGGCATGTGATTGTCACGTGTTTGATATTTAACCTGAAAAATTCGACGGAGGTTGCAACTCGTACAATTCACAGACTTCAAGTTGCAATCGCTGAAAAACAAACTTCAGATACTGCAGTGTAAAAACTAGGGATGGCAATATTGCCCCAACCCGCCCTGACCCGAGGCCTTTGGGGCAGGCCAAACCCGCCCTGATCTGAGAACGGGGCGGATGAGCCGCTGAGCGGGGCAGGTCGGGCATGGGTCTCAGTGTGGCCCCCCCGACCTGCCCCGTTTGACCCGCGGTAAATTTTTTCTTTCCGGTTAATCTAGTTCACCATTTTCATAATTATAAAAGTATATGTAGAGGTAATTTTTTTGTGAATGGTGTAATATAGACCTTGAATGGCATTATCAATAATAACCGAAAAATCGCTTGATTCTCCATTTTGTTCTACTTGCTTAATAAATTACTCAAGGCTCTGGCTTTGTCATAGATGATATCTAGAAATCAGCCGTAGGTATCACTTTGCATGAAGATTTCTAATCTTTTACGGATTCCATTGAAATTGCAGAAAATGCTGATGCCTTGTGGTCTTCCACCCGAGAGGGAAGATGAATGAAACGTCAAGTCAGACGTCGGATAGCTAATGGAAGCTGGATATCTGATGTTGAAGGCTCGGTGATGCCTTTCGCTGTTGTTACCGTTTCATTAGCTCGTTCCAGGTTTAATGTTCGTGTTTAAATCGAGCACTCTAGTTTGCTGCTACTCTTTTACCAACGCATGACTTGGTGGCTACTCTTTTGTTCGCAACCTGCCGTGGTTGCATTTTGTTTACTCCAATCTTAGTCCTTCTGGGATGTAAAATATATCTCTTCGCAGTTCTCACCATCCCTATTCTGTATGAGACAAATGTATGCATTTCGATTAGGGTCGTATTCTACGGTTACGATTCTACCATAACATTTGTCATTCTCATTGTGTCAAAAATCAATTTTACGGTGTAGACGTTTGTTTAAATCACGAATGCACTTGGCGTTGGTTCACATCCTTCTTGACATAAGTGAACAATTACAAATGGTCTGATTAATTTGAATATTAAAACCAAGAGAAATTACAAATATCTAATAACGTGCAAATTAAAAAATGTTGAAATAGATATATGAAATACATTGAATAATTATATCAGAAAACTAGGAATTTTCTCCTTATTAATAATCTCCTTTTTTATTTTTTTAATTAAAATAATTAATTAATTAATTTACACTGTACAAAATAATTCCACTGGAAAAAGTCTAATCCATCGTCATTAAATCCAATCCAAACACTTAGATTAATTTTTGGCAATTATTCTGCTCATAAAATGCTGTAAATAATCGATATGCTGTACACATGATAAATACATGTTTATGTTGTAATATTTTAAATGTGCTATAGTATTATCACGTCAGCAGATGTTCACGAGCTTTTGTTGTCATCCCTAACTAGACCACGATAGTACACATAGGGACGACCTTGGGTACAATCTTGTGTATTTTAAGCTCTTTGTCACAAAAACTGTCAATAACTTCAACTTTGTCACATAGACTTTAGACTTCGATTTTCGCTTATATTCTTTTTTCTATTCCTCCTCATCTTACCCCTCAAAGACCCCGGGCTAATAGCTAGGCGCTAACTTGTCGTTCGACTAACATTTAACGATTTTTTTACAAAATTGATATGAGGAACTTAAAAGATAAAAAGAAAAAGGTGGGGAGTATAGATTTAAAATTTAGAGTGAGTTTTGTGTGTGATGGTCACACGTGTGACGGAATATACTTTTACAGAAAAAATTGATACTTTTATAGAAAAAAATGATACTTTTACAGATAAAAGTGATACTTTTACTACATTGATACTTTTATAGATAAATGTGATACTTTTGCTATAGAAAGTGATACTTCTTTTTGTTAAAAAAAGTTATACTTTTACAGATAAACGTGATACTTTTATCACAAAAACTGATATTTTTTTCCCGTCACACCGTGTGACGATTGTGTGACGGTCTCATATAAGCCTAAACTTTAATAGGGTTTGGTAGAATATGCAGGTCACTTAGGTGTTACCTTTGAAATAGCCCACTAGCTTTCTTTTTTCTATTAGCAGCTAATTACTAGTCTTTAATCATCTCTTAAAAGAGATACTAGCCCAAATATTTTAATGAAATTACTAACATTACTAAAATAACGTAATATATAATTTTTAACTGTTGTAAAACTAATTTTTAAGGATTAATTGCAAAAAGAGAAAAAAATCATCAAATATAAGTAAATTTTTAATTACAGCATGGACTTTAAAAGATAACAAAAAAAACTTACCCATTTTTTTTTTTCAATTAAAACATTGATCACATTTTCTAATTACACCGCCACTATTATCATTAGGTTCGTCTTGAAAATAAATCCACCACATATTTTACTTTGGTAACTATCTTCAATTGAGAGCGAAAGTTGTAAAAGTACTAAAAAATTATGTTAGTAATTGAAATTAGTTGTATATATCGCCACAGTTTTGTTAGATGGCATGTGGTGTCTCTATACTGTGTGTGTTTTATTAAAAAAAGGAGTGACTTGAAAATAATGTGAATAGTGTGGTGTTGCGTTTGTAGTATGATCTTGGATCCACTCGTTTATAATGTGTGTCACATATATATCATTTTGCATCTATTAAAATCACCATAATTTTGTTAAATGGTGTTTTGACACGTGTGTTTTATTAAATAAAAGAAGATAAAATCCGATTTTGTATTTAAAAAATAGATTTTGGGGCGATAGAGTAGGCAGAATTATCCTTACATTAAACAAAGTCAATTAGGCTTCCCTAAATCAAAGTTAACTTTCACATAGTATTTCACCCATTCACATCAGGAGTAATTACAGCAACCAAACCAAATTATCAGCACTTTTGCATATAAATCATTGAATTTTTTTATTTCTTTTTGTGATACTTGTACATATAAACTATAAGGGTTTTGGCATATACAACACCAAACTTATTTTCCAATTATTTTTCGCCGGAAGTCGTTATAAATTTTTAAGAGTTTTTTTTGTCCAAACACGCTTTTAGTAGGTAGAGGAGCCGCTCATCTTCAACAATGAAAGTTCTAGATATTAGGAGAGAGAACTATTGATAATTCAAAGAAATTAATTATTATTGAAAAGAAAGGTGTGAAAGAATTTTACACTTTTAACATACTAAAAAGATGTTTGTCATTAAAAGTTTATCACGCGCAAGTCACGTGTGGATTTCCGACAAAAAATGATCGAAAAATAGGTTTGGTGGTTTATCTAGCAAAACTCGTATAGTTTATATGTATCAATGCAACAAAAGAAAGTTTAGTGATTTATGTGAAAAATGCTAATAATTTGGTGGGGTTGCTGCAATTAACCCTTCAAATAATTTAGTGAGATATTTAAATTAGATAAGTAATAGTATTAAAAAAACTAATTAACAAGTAATCATTTAAGATAATAAAGTAATAAATTATAAATAAATAATATTTTTTAATAAAACAAACAATACCGTTGAAACCGGTGCACAATCAGAGGCGGATCTATGTAGGGTTATGGTCTCAGCGTACCTCCAATTTGGGAAAAAATAATAATTTACTATATATTTAAATAAAATTGTACCCGATAATTTTGCAATTATACATCCTAAAATAAAATCCAAACAAAGTTAAATTCCCAATTCCAATTATAAATCCTCACTTTTGAGAATTTCTCCCTTTAATGTTGTGTGTTTTCTAATTCTTATTTTTGTATCTTGAATTTTACGACTTTAAATATATATATATATATATATTGAATAATATTTTTACATTTTTTATTATATTTACCATATCCCTCCAATATATATATATATATATATATATATATATATATATATATATTTATATATCTTACCCTCAATCTCAAAATTCTGGATACAACACTGTGCACAATGTACCTGATGGGGAAAAATTCGAAATTGGTCCTGTATGTTAGGGCCTGTCCGAAACTGGTCTTCTATGTTTCATAATTTCAATTTTGGTCCTGTATCTTCCATGTGTTGTCCAATTTAAGGACAAAATATAATTCCGATCACTTAAGTCACCGGAGACTAGCACGTGCGTGTCACGTGATTAAAAAAATTAGGGAATTGCGACACGTGTCTATCTATGCTGATTAGGATTTCCACGTCATTAAATCATAAAAAAAAAAAAAAAATTAAAAATTTATATCCAACACAACAGAAGTCGCGTTTTAAAACAAAACATAAATTATTTTCACTTATGATCTCATTTTCACTCCAAACCCCAGATTCTGAAAATTAGGGCTTGGGTATTCTTCCTCCAACAATGGCGAGCAGCTCTTCCCGATCCACCGCCTCAAACGGACCTCGCACCACCGGCTGCTACTACGGATGGTGTACCGCCTGTTATTGCGGACTCCGTTGTGTCTTACGTATGTCCCGGACCGCTGACAACAGAGGACGATAATTCTACGGCTGTATCAATTGGAACGTATGTCCTGGAGATTCACCAATTCGATGGCCTGACCGACGAACAACTGCAATTTTCCACAATATCAGTCTGAAATCGGCAAGAAATTGATCAGAAGAAGAGATGGGTTACAGTTCGTGTTTTTCGTTTATTTGGGGGACATCATTTGTAAGTAAAAGAAAAAAATTCTCTGTTCACGGGATTGGTAAGTGAGGTTAGAGAGGTTAGCACAAATTGTTTTTCTAAAACACGACTTCAGGTGAGAAGGATTTAGGAGTTTTCAGTTTTTTTTTTCCTTATCTAAATTATGATTTAATGACATGTAAATCCTAATCAGCATAGATAGACACGTGTCGCAATTCCCCTAATTTTTTTAATCACGTGACACGCACGTGCTAATCTCCGGTGACTTAAGTGATCGGAATTATATTTTGTCCTTAAATTGGACAACACATGGAAGATACAAGACCAAAATTAAAATTATGAAACATAGAGGACCAGTTTCGGACAAGCCTTAACATACAGGACCAGTTTCGAATTTTTCCCGTACCTGATGACATTCAAAAAAATAAATTATTGAGGGGGCCATTTCCAGATTGATATAGGAGTTCGTTTCATGAGATAATTTGGAGACAAATTTTATATCAAGTAGGAGGCAAATTGAGGAGGCTAAACACAAACTTTTCTTTATTATATATCTAAAATATTGCATAAATCACATTTAAAAATATGCTTTAGAAAATAAATAAAAGGGAGACATATTCTATCGGAGTCCCCTAAATCTCTCAACGATCTTCAATGACATTCAAACACTATAAATAAAACTAAAAAATACTAATAATATTTATGAGATCAATAAATTGTTTCAATTAAAAAAAAATAATCAAGTATAATATTTCTATTCAAGAAATCTATTTCTTAAAAATCATTACTCTATTATTTACACTTAAAAATTTTATTAGTGATTATTATTAAATAATTAAAGAAATTAAACAATATAATTATATATTTTAATTAAATTGTATCAAAATTGACTAAAATAAAAATACGTAGTATATAATAACAAATTTTCATGAGGCCAAGGGACCAGTATGTAAATCCACCTATGTTTATAAAAGAATAGGTCGAATTTTACTCACTATCTTTTTGTATTATAAATTTTAGACCGACACGTTTACACTATTCGTCTAAAGAACTAGGTCGAACTGTTTCAATTGCTACCTCTAGTCATAGTAGGTGAAGGTTCTCGTAGAGTTTAGCTACATACTGGAGTAAAGAATTGATCACAATATATATTTTATCCAAATTTAGCCTAATATCAATATATTAAATTTTGATTTCCTATTGCACATTGCGCCTAACCAAATCTAACATGCTAAATAACATAGGAAAATTTGCACTACATAATCGTCACACGGCCGTTATACAATGTGATAGAAAAAAAATATTACTTTTTATGATAAAAGTATCACGTTTATCTGTAAAAATATTACTTTTCTTCAACAAAAAAAGTATCATTTTTTGTAGCAAAAATATCACCTTTATCTGTAAAAGTATCAATGTAGTAAAAATATCAATTTTATCTGTAAAAGTGTCACTTTTAAAAATCATTTTTATCTGTTAAAGTATCACTTTTTCCTGTAAAAGAATAAATTTTTTCTGTAAAAATATATTCCGTCACACGTGTAACCGTCACACACAAGACTCACTCTTACTTTAATTAAATCTTATTCTAGGGCATGTCTCTTAAAATCTTAATTTCTTCTAAACATATTTCAAAAAGGTACTCAGGTATTTTATTCAAATAAATATAAGGTGCACTACATTAGTCGGACATATTTTGAGATTTTTGGATGGTGTATCTAAATACCTCATTTTTACGTTTTAAAAGTCTTGATTTTAATAGTTATGAAAAATTAACTTTTTCATGAAATATATTTATTATAACGGATGTAAAAAAGATAACAAAAACCAACAAGTAAAAACACAGACTTCATATATATAATTTACAAACAGTGTGTTAGCTATGTTCAAGAGGGAGAAGAGATGCTCTGATATTATTAATTAACAACAGTAATAGAATGACACTAGATCAACTAGAAAAACTACACACACATATTTATATATATATATATAATCAATCCCTTACAAACTAACCCTAAAAGATAAACTCAAACAAAAAACCGGTCCTAACGACCCTCGATAGGGTTCAAGACATTCCAACAATATTTGAAAAAATTAGAGATGTTAATAGGGACACCCAGCCCTAATCTAGAATATCTAGCTGATGGCTAGAGTTACTAGATATGAACACTAAAAGAATTAAGTATGATAACATATTGAGACTTAATTTGTTATAAATACTTCATTTGCAGAATAATCTACAGGTTTTCACCAAGTTAACAGTAATTTAAACTAATAGCATTAAAAGCTTCAATGGCTATCCCCACAATCCACCAATGTGACTCCAAACACCGCGAAAACCAAACCGCGGTAGCCGATTTGGACGGAACACTGCTCGTCGGACGTAGCTCCTTCCCTTACTTTGCGTTGGTTGCTTTCGACGTTGGAGGGATCGTGAGGCTACTCTTGTTGCTCTTGGCTTCTCCACTAGCGGAATTATTGTACTATTTTGTTTCGGAGTCTGCAGGCATTAAGGTTCTCATATTTGTGACGTTTGCTGGAGTTAAAGTGTCTGCTATTAAGTCGGCTGCAAGTGCTGTTCTGCCTAAGCATTACTCGGAGGACTTGCATCCGGTGACTTGGCGAGTTTTCTCGTCGTGTGGGAGGAAATGTGTGCTTACCGAAAACCCTAGGATCATGGTTGAGCCCTTCTTGAAGAACTATTTAGGTGTGGATGATGTTATAGGTACGGAGATTTCGTCGTATAAGGGCGTTGCCACGGGGTTCGTGGCTGGTCTTGGTGTGCTTGTTGGGAAGAAGAAGGCTATTGCTCTTAAGAAGGCTTTTGGGAATGAAGAAATGCCTCATATTGGAATAGGAGATAGAAAGTTGGATTTTTCTTTCATGAAACTATGCAAGGTTTTTCGTTATTACCCTATATATGAATATCGTTTTATTTATTTATTATAATATTGATTGCGTTATAAGTGTTTGAATCTCATATTCTAACTATAGCTTAATATTCGATTGATAACTACTTGTTGCCTCAACGCAGGAAAGATACATAGTGCCGAAAAGGCCCGGGATCCGGCCCGTGAGACCCGAATCACTGCCGAAGCCTGTGATTTTCCACGACGGTCGGCTAGTGCAAAAGCCGACTCCATTGATGGCTCTACTTATCATTCTATGGTTTCCAATTGGTGTTCTTCTATCGATTATACGCATTGCCATTGGTGTTTCTGTCCCTATTTCATTAACTTATTATGTTCTCAATCTACTTGGCTGCCCGATCACAATCAAAGGTACCCCGCCCCCTGACGTCGCCGACAAAAGATGCATAGTTTTCGTCTCATCTCACAGATGCGTTATTGACTCCCTCATAGTGTCTATCTGCATCCGTCGAATAACCACCGCAATCACCTACTCTGTATCGACCTTCACCGAGCTCCTATCCCCGATAAAGACAGTCCGTCTTACGCGGAATCGGGTCAAGGACTCTGAACTAATTAAACAAATTTTGGATGAAGGGAAGTACTTGGTTATGTGCCCTGAAGGCACCACTTGTAGAGAGCCCTATTTGCTTAGGTTTTCCTCGTTGTTCGCCGAACTAACGGATCAGATCGTTCCAGTGGCTATCGTTGTGAAAACGAGTCTGTTTCATGGGACGACTGCAAGAGGGTACAAATGGTTGGACCCTTTCTTCTTCTACATGAACCCTAGGCCAACATACGAGGTCACCTTTTTGAACAAGTTATCAGATGATCAGACTTGCAAGGCGGGAAAATCGAGCTATGAAGTTGCGAATAATGTTCAAGAAATGATTGCCAAGGTTTTGAATTATAAGTGCACTAATCTTACCAGGAAAGATAAGTATCGAGCTTTGGCCGGGACAGATGGTCTTGTCGAGCAAAAATCAATGGGCGCATCGAGCAAAAAATCAATGGGTGCATCGAGCAAATTAAAGTTACTTAGTGTGTTTACTTAAGGCTGGGACAGATGGTCTTGTCGAGCAAAAGTCAATGGAAATATATTGTTTTTTGAGAAGCATATTTTTTGTTACATTCTTTCAGAATGACAAACTACACAGCAACACTCACAATCTTACACACTTAAGCTCTTAGGCAGTAATCAATCAAACAGAAGAAAACAAAATTGATGAATGACACACGCTCAACAATAACAATAACAACAACTCTATTTTACGTGGTTCGGATCTGAGATTCAAATCCTACGTCTACGGAGTCAAAACACACATTCTTATTAATCTCAATAGAAGTGATTACAAGAAGCCTCCAATGACTAGTTACGAGATGATCCACTCTATTCATCTAAATTACAATCATACTCGAATTCTAAGCTAGTTATCTTTTCTCACTCACTCGTTTCTGTCTTCGGATTGTCAAGGAATGAAAAATGAATCGCAAACCATCAGAATTCTAACTTGTTTAAGAAACCAATCACACAAGCTGTTGTAATAGACAAGGTTGTAAAAGTCGCTAGGCACTAGTTAGGTAGGCGGTGGACTGGGGCCTAGCGACTAGTCGGGGTCTGGACGGGACAAATTGAGGCATAGACGTAGTTAGGCAGAAAGAAATCGTAAAATAAATGTAGGCGGTCAATGAGAACCTAGCGCCGGGAATTAATAGGAGGTAGTCGGAGATTTTTCCAATAGAGGTAACAAACTTCAGTTTTGGTGATTGTTGCTATCATTAATGCAACCATGCAAATTAGGGTGTAAATCAGCCCTAATTCGACCCCCAAATCTTTTCACAGCTAATGACTATTATACCCTCAAATTAAACCTCAATTTACACTCCTAACCTCTATAACAGAATTACCTGAAATTGAGCTAATTCAATTCGTTTTTTCTACCCTACCCCGTGAGTGTTACCTGCATGTGTTACACATTATTGGATTAGTTTACAGATGCAAAATGAAAATAATATTAACTCTTCATCCTACATTTATACATCAATCCAATAATATATAACACATACATATAATACTCAAGGGGGTAGGGTAGAATTATCCGATTACGGTAAAGTATGAAATAAAAACCACAAGCAAATGTCTAGGTTTATTCTTACTCATCTGAAATAAAAACCACAAGCAAATGTCTAGGTTTATTCTTACTCATCTTTTACTGCAATTTGATTTAGGAATACTGTCTTTGTTATTGTTCCAAATAAACAAATCATATCTTTTACTATATACGGTGCTATATTTTCAGTTATAATTATACAAATTTAGGGGACATATGCACTTGTAATATATTGACGATGTACTTTGTATATGCGTCAATGTAATTATATATCACAGTATGAGATGTAACACAATTTATAATAAGAGATCTATTTCGTCAAATAAATTTGATTATCAAAATTATTAATATGAACGTTTTACAGCTTAATTGTCCGAGGAAAAGAAAAATGTTCATCAATTTATTTTCTCCATCCCATAAAAAAGTTATGTTTCAAAAATAGAAATTGTTTCAAAATAAGAGTCGTGCTCCAGAAATCAATGTGTTGTTTTACTAGTTCAAATAAAAAATTAAAAAAATTAATTTTACAAATTAGTTAGATATGATTGAATAAATCAAATAAAAAATAAAATAAGTCGTGGAATTGCATATTAATGGTTTAATTAGGACTTTTATGGTAGGACATGCGAGTATTTCTTACTCCCTCCGTCCCGGCTTAACTTTGCTACTTTGACCGGATACGGAGGTTAAGAAAAAATAGATTTTGTGGAATCTTTGACTTTTTAAATGTAGAAATTTTGAGGATGAAGATTTTGAGATAAATTTGATATTTATGGACTGACAAATTAAGTTGGGACAAACAGTAATAAAGTTAAAGTGGGACGAAGGTAGGTACTTACCTAAGATGGGCCAAGGCGTAGCATTCGAGCTGCCCAGTTAGCCCAATAGAGTTATAAACAATGGAGGCCCATCTAAGTAACATCGATGGGCCTCATGAGTCGACTAACCATAACTAGGCCCATTGCCCACATATGATTTAATTTTTATTAATTTTGTATTCTAAAAAGAATTTTTAATTGTAATTTTGTTCTTACTTCAACACTGTTTTATAGCAGATAATGAATAATAAATCCTTAAGCATCGACAAAATCAATGAATTTAAGGATAATTAGTTTATCTTAAGCATACGCTGGATTGTCATACATTCGAACCAGTCGTAGTTTCAATGCACATTATTTTTTCGAGGGGTTAAAATTATTAACGAAAGAATAAATAGGAATCATGAACAATAGGATCAGAATAAACACTGAAAAGAAGTGTTCAGGTTGGAGCATAAAAATGCGGTGAAAACAATGGGATGGTGTGTTGTAATCTTATAAAGTGCGTGAATACTAATAATTAGTTAAATATATTTATTTTGGAGAAATGTACTATTACCGTAATTGTATGATGGGATTATGATTTGTACAATAACTCTTGATAATAATTTATGATGTGATTATGTTTGACATGTAAATCAACCAATCAGTCGATAATGATCACAAACAATATGTGTAATACGATGTACATATACTGAAATTTTTTCGATTTCGTTAGAGTAATTAGCGGAATGATTTAAGTGGTCATTTAAAGACTTGATTGATTTATAAATATAAATAGATTCCTCGTAGATGAAATCTTGATCCCATTTGAACAATCAACAAAATTTACTATATTTTGCATTACATTATATCTTGGCATATATCAACAAATCATCCCCATAAGGTCAAGTTATTGTCCCTACTTTTTCCCCATTCTATAGTTGTCTTATTATCTATATCAATTATGCAATGAATTTTATCCTAAAATATTTCACGTAAATAATTATAGAAAGAAGAGATGAACATCCGAGAATTAATCACGTAAAATTAGGAAATTAATTCCGTTAATAATGATCCTCAATAATTCCATAGATATATTTATATAAATAGTGCTATGGATAAAGTCAGAAAGATTGTTTGGACGGAAAAATACTCCAATTTCTAAATATAGACGGTTTCACTTTTATATTAAGTAGGATTTGTATCAAGTCCTTTCTAATAATTTATGATAACTTTGTATAGATATAAAGGAAACTAAAAAAGATTACAATTTCTAAAAAATAATTATCGTATAAAATATCTTATGAGTTTTGCCTGCAAATTCCAACTAAAAATAATTTTAAAGAAATATAGAAAATAAATTCTATGTTAGGATGAATTAAATATCTATTGTTCATGTGATAGCCTTATTGCTATAAATAAAGTTTGACTTCTATTGTGCATGTGATAAGCTTATTAGTATAAATAAGGTTGTAGTCTTTACGCCTGAACAGTGCTAATTTAGTGACATCACCTCACCAATTTATAGTGAAGTTCACGGGTTGGAACCCACTGCCCCTCTTAAAAAAAAAGCTTGTAGTAACTTGTAGTCTTTATATGTATTCAAGTAACAGGCTATGATTTTTTTATAATAATTTTAAAAGATAAAATATTACTACAAAGAAAAATGTATAATTCTTTTATAATAATTTTAAAAGATAATATATTACTACAAGAAAAATGCATAATAGGAATTTTAAATTTTTAATAGTATAACATGACTTATTCTATACTACCCACTTGAATAGCTACCTAAGTGGGTGATTCACTATAAACTTGGAAAATGTATGAAAATCTAATGACTAACTGTGTTTTGATCTTCCTACACTTTTTAAATGTGTGGTGGATCAAGTAGAGCACTACCCTATGGTAGAATTTGCCGAAATAGATGATCGCTGGATTGCAGAAAAAGACGAACGACTAAGCGCAGCCGTCCTCGCCAATGGATCAGCAAATTGGAGTAGACTTGCGAGGGAGGCGACTGGCGAGGAGCAAGGTCCGAGAAACAATGTCGATGATGCTGATGGTAATCGTCATGCTGGAGAAAATTGTGAGAAAGAAACAAGAAACGAGTCCGATCCTCCTCGGAAAAAGCCGCGAACGACGTTACCAAGGATACTTTTCAAGAATTCATAAACGATCTAAAGGGTTGGCTGGGGAGTCTCTCACCCGGGACATTCAATGCATAATTGTCAAACACTTTTGAAGACATATTATATGATGGAGGCTCATGCCGACCGGATTCTCAACGAAATCCGAGAAGCCTGCCACAAGCGTTGGGTCAGACATCTTTCTCCCGACGTTGTAAATACAGAAATATTCAGCTAGTAATAAGCTAAAGCTGTTGCTTTGTAGTTAAAACCTCTCTTCTTGTTTCGTTTTTATGGAAGATATATTTTGGGATGGAGTAGCAGCTCACGTCATAATTTATTTGAAAAGATATAGGATTTAACTCTGGAGAGTACTGTATCAAATATGGCAGAGGAATCTAATGAGTGTGTTTTATTGGACAGAGCTCAATTTTAAACAAACAAACTCATAATAATTCTGTCTTTCTGTAATACAAGGTTACATGGTATTGTTTCCATCTGTTTTAGGGCTCGATTGGGTCACTTTGTTGTCTTCTATGGGTTTGCCACTTTTGCCTTTTATCTGCTTGTATTAATCGTTGTTTTTCATTGTTTGGAAGTTCAAATTGGGAGGTTCGGCATCCATTTTCTACAAACTATAGTGAGTAGTTTCGTATTTAATTTATATGTACCTTCTTTTCCAAAATCACTTTCTAGTTGTACGTGTGTTCAAACTTAATGGTCAAATAATGCATGATTTGTAAACTCCAATTAATTAGATTGTTAAAATTTTAGTAGTGTTTAACTTATGATGTATCTTGAAGCTGGACTCGCATAGCGATGTGTGTATTTTAAAAAGAAAAAAAGGGAGATCAAATCTGATTTTGCATTGAAAATTTCGTAGTCTATATTTAAAATAATGATTTAGGCTGCGATAGAGTAGGCACAACTAATCAATACATTAAGTTAATTAGGCTTCCCTAAATAAAAGTTAATTTCCACATAGTATTTCTTCATACAAAAATAAAAATGTAAACTCATGAGTGATACTTTTTAGATAATTCAGTGTATATTTTAGTTAAATACTCGTTCCGTTTCATATTATTTGACGTCTTAGGATGTTCTTTCATTTTTCAATTAATTGACGTTTTACATATTCTTCATCAATTCTATCGATTTTTTCCCTAAGTTCAATCCTAAAATATCTCTAACTTTTAATTTATCGGAGATATTTTGATTTGGTCAAATCTTTAATTGAAAATATATTTGTCAATATACTTTATCCTTAATTTTATCTTTCATCCTAAAACGTCAATCATTATGGAATAGGGTGAGTAAGTAATACCATAAAAAACCTAACTGAGTAAGTCAATCCTAATTGTGACTTCGACAAATTACATATACACAATATGTCCGGGTAGAGGTGGAAAATCGATTCGACACAATGGGCCGGTTTAGTCGATACGACATTCTGGACAAATTGGATTACAAAATTTTTAGCATAAAATACTATCGCACCCAACAAATTTCGATTTTATGGAATAAAAGCCCAATAAATCACAAACCGATCCAAAAATCATAGTACATATGTTAGGGGAATGAATCGAACTTTGCTCATTAATATTTTATTAGGCCCTACTCTACCCAGTATATAATATTGGACCGGCAAACTAGACTAGGCTTTCAGAATTGCTACCTATAATCGGGGTAGGTGTTAGTTGAATTTAGCCTAACATTTATTTATTTATTAAATGATGATTTTCTATTTCACATTACGCCTAATCAAATCTAATAAAACTAAAATAAAGTTAAAAATTTTGTACTGCATATTAGCTAAGACTAAATCTTCTGGATTCCGCTAATTAATTACTTTAACACCCGTAATTTCTCTAAATACACGTTAAAATAAATATTCAGTCATTTTGTCCGAGTAAATATAAGGGTGTGTGGCTAAATTGACCGGACATATTTTCGAGATTTTTTATTGATGTATCCGAACACCTTATTTTTATGTGTTAAAAGTATTCGCTCCGACCATTTTAACAAACTAACTTTTTAATGGAATTTGAGGTGTTGCCGCACCCCTAAGCCTAGCCCGAATCTAGATTATCTAGTGATGGCTCTAGTTATAGAGACTTGATTTGTTATTAATCCTCCATTTAAAGAGTGTTATTGTCCTCACTTTTAAATATGTATATATATGTATATGTTAATCTACAACTTTTCAATAAGTTTAATTTTTTTTACTTATAGGATCAAAGCATAAAAAGATTCAATGGCTATCCCCACAATCCACCAATGTGACTCCAAACACCGCGAAAACCAAACGGTGGTAGCCGATTTGGACGGAACGTTGCTCGTCGGGCGTAGCTCCTTCCCTTATTTTGCGTTGGTTGCTTTCGACGTTGGAGGAATTCTGAGGCTACTCTTGTTGCTCTTGGCTTCTCCACTGGCTGGATTATTGTACTATTTTGTTTCGGAATCTGCAGGCATTAAGGTTCTCATATTTGCAACATTTGCTGGAGTTAAAGTGTCAGCTATTAAGTCGGCTGCAAGCGCGGTTTTGCCTAAGCATTACTCGAAGGACTTGCATCCGGAGACTTGGCGAGTTTTCTCGTCATGTGGGAGGAAATGTGTGCTCACCGCGAATCCTAGGATCATGGTTGAGCCTTTCTTGAAGAACTATTTAGGTGTGGATGATGTTATAGGTACGGAGATTTCGTCGTATAAGGGCATTGCCACGGGGTTCGTGGCGGGTCTTGGTGTGCTTGTTGGGAAGAAGAAGGCTATTGCTCTTAGGAAGGCTTTTGAGAATGAAGAAATGCCTCATATTGGAATTGGAGATAGAAAAACGGATTTTCCATTCATGAAACTATGCAAGGTTTTTCCTTACTACCCTATATATGAATATCGTTTTATTTATTTATTATAATATTGATTGCTGTCATAACGTTTGCTTAAGACTGGAGAATGCTAGGCTAAATCTGGCTGAGAGAGTTAATGAGTATGTTTTATTGGAATTCGATCCTCTAAATCTACTGAGTCCAATTTTAAGCAAACGGATGTGTTTGAATCTCATATTCTAACTATTGCTTAATATTCGATTGATAACTACTTGTTGCCTCAACGCAGGAAAGATACATAGTACCGAAAAGGCCCGGGACTCGGCCCGTGAGACCGGAATCACTGCCGAAGCCCGTGATATTCCACGATGGTCGCCTAGTACAAACGCCTACTCCATTGATGACCCTACTTATCATTCTATGGTTCCCAATCGGTCTTCTTCTATCCATTCTACGCGTCGCCGTCGCTGCATCTGTCCCAATTTCATCAACTTATTATGTTATGAATCTACTTGGCTGCCCAATCACAATCAAAGGAACCCCACCCCTCGACCCGGCCGACGGTCGAGGCGTGGTGTTCGTCTTATCTCATAGAACCGTCGCTGATGCCGTCATGGTCTCCGCTTGCATCCGCCGCATGACCACCACAATCTCCTACTCTGTATCGAGCTTCACCGAGTTCATATCCCCGATAAAAACAGCTCGTCTTACACGAGATCGAATCAAGGACGCTAAACTAATCGAACACATATTGGACGAAGGAGAGTACTTGGTTATGTGCCCTGAAGGCACCACTTGCAGAGAGCCCTATCTGCTTAGGTTTTCTTCGTTGTTCGCCGAACTAACCGATCAGATCGTTCCGGTGGCTGTCGTTGTCAAAACGAGCATTTTCCACGGCACGACGGCGAGAGGGTACAAATGGTTGGACCCTTTCTTCTTCTACATGAACCCTAGGCCAGCTTACGAGATCACGTTTTTGAACAAGTTATCAGATGATCAGACCTGCAAGGCGGGAAAATCAAGCTATGAAGTTGCGAATAATGTTCAGGAAATGATTGCCAAGGTTTTGAATTATAAGTGCACTAATCTTACCAGGAAAGATAAGTATCGAGCTTTGGCTGGGACAGATGGTCTTGTCGAGCAAAAACCAATGGGCGCACCGAACAAAGTCGCTACATGAGCGCAGACGACGTCTTCTATTTCAAATCGTGTTTCATCTTGTATTTCATAGCATTCACTACATTCATGTGACAGGATGATATCATAACTATACACGTGACAATTTATGGAGGTTATGGAATACAAAATGGAACAAGATTTGGAATAGAAGATTCTCACAGCTACACGAGCAGATGATATTTTCCATTCCACCCTGTATTCCAAACTAAACATACACGTGAGCTATGAAACACAAGATGAAATACGGATTGGAATAAAGGATACGATCTGCTACATGAGATCTTTTATTTCGTATTATTATTTTCACTTTCTATATTTTTTATTAGGATATTACTTTTAATTTTGTATTGTTGAAGTGGTGTAGACTGATAAAATATACCACAAGATTACAATAGAGTATGAAATAAAGAAAACAAGAAAATGGTTAGGTTTATTTTGATTTATCTTTTGCTGCAGTTTGATTAGGAACTACTACTGCCTTTGATACGGATTGCTCGGATTCGGATCTACTATTATATATGATTTTACATTTTCAGTTATAATTAATTCAGGGCACTTGCGTATTTGTGATGTACTGATGATGTCATTTTATATACGTGTCATTGTAATGATATACTGCCGTAGAAAATGTAACGTAATTTATAGTAGGAGATCCGTTACGCCAAATAATTTCGATCGATATCAAAATTACTAATTTCATTAAAGGAAAATGATCAATGTAGTTCCTATGCCTAAGATGGGCCAAGGCGTAGCATTCGAGCTGGACTGTTAGCCCAATAAACAATGGAGGCCCATGTAAGTAACGTGGATAGGCCCATTTTATTAATTGCAGCAACCTCACCAAATTATCAATGTCTTTTTACAAAATTATTAAACTTTTTTTTGTAACATCGATATATATAAGCTATTCGGGTTTCGTAGATAAATCACCAAACTTATTTTTCGATCATTTTTCATAGGAATTACGCACGTGACTTGCATATGATAAACTTTACATAATTGTTTTTGTACAAACAACCTTTTTAATTTGCCAAAAGTGTAAAATTCTTCACATCTTTCTTTTCTATAACAATTTCTTTGAATCATCAGTAGTTCTCTCTCCCAATAGTTAGAACCTCCATTATTGAAGATGATCAACTCCCTTATCTACTAAAAAACAAATTCGGACAAGAAAAACCTTTGAAAATTTATAACGCACAAGTCACATATGGAATCCCGGTTAAAAATAATTGAAAAATAAATTTGATGATTTAATAGCCAAAACTCGTATAATTTATATGAATGAATATCACAAAAACGGTTCAGTAATTTATGCATAAAAACGTTGATAGTTTGGTGGGCTCATCGTAATTGAACTTTTTTTTCTTTTATAAGTTCAAGTCGTACGTTGGTGTTGTCACAACCTGTTGTAACCTTCATTAACATCTCAAATATTATTTTTCTATTATTTGAAAATAGAAGATTTGTCTTTAATTGTTTCTAAAGATGTGTCTTTCATGTATTCTTGGCATTGCAGTGGATATTACGCTACCACAACTAAGATGAACTTACACTACAAGGCACTTATTTATGCTTTAACAGAATTAGCTACTATCATCCCGTACGCCCGTGCGATGTACGGTTTGTATATTTAATATAAATATATAATAAGAGTTTATATATTTATATTGTTATAATTTAGTGAAAATTATAACTAATATACAGTAAGTGATAAAAAATTCATACGTTTGTTAATAAAAGAAAAGACCAATAAAAGTTAGGATTAAATACAAAAAAAGAAAAAAAACAAAAACACGACCTTTGGTCTAATTTTCAATTGTAACATGATTTTTAAAACTTAAATGTAGGTTATCAACTATAACTTTTTTCAATTACAACATCGATTAAATTTGTTAACATCTGATTGTGTCGCCATCACCACTGTTAAATACGTCTGGACAAGACCTTCATTTACCCTCGACCAATTTTACAATCCATCACTTTCATTGTCGTTAATTGGTGATTGAAGTTATTATGTTACTTCATTGGCTCCTAATTAATGACGGATTATAAATTAGTCGAAAGTAAATGAAGGTTTACCCAAGGTGCAGTTAAGACATCCATCAAGACCGACATATGTGATTCGGGTTCTCCCATTGACCCCCATGGGCCCATCAAGGAGAACCAATATATCATAGGTTAGCCATGCCTACAATATAACCCATACAACCCCACAGTACAATTTTAATCATCAATCAAACTCACATTCAACACATATTATACTAAAATTCACAATCATAGGGTTTGTACTCTCTAACCCCGAAAAACAAGGAAACTACTCACAAGTCATCAAATCATAAACAAAGATCAACAACATCAAGCAAACAAGCATAAAAACCAAAAATAAAGAGAAAGGAGAAGAGAATGCTCAATGGGTAGAAGAATCCTTGTAGAACTTTAATAATCTTGACGGGTGTCACAAGCCCATGAATAATCTCCGAGTTCTCATCCAAATATGGCTTCCTCCTTGAAGAGGAGGAAGAAACCTTAACTCAAGACTAAAGAAAAATTGAAAATCATAAAACTAGAGAAAAAGAAAGTGTAGTGAAAGTTTTACGAAATGGAGGCTTCTCTACAAATAAGAGGGGAAGGAGTATTTATATTACCCTAACCTTACAAGTTTAAAAAAACAACAAATCTGCAGAAAACCTTTTAAGTAAGGGTAAAAGGGTGAAATTACAAAAAAGAGTGTTTGACCCTTTAAAGTATTGAGTCGAACCCTTCAATCACACTTGATTCGTTCTTCTAAGCAATTATGGGAAAGTTCCATCTGGAATCAGACTTCGAACCGAACTAGAAAGTTGTAGATCTTTGTCTTGAATTCACATGACAACTTGAATCACCCAAATCGAAGGTCGGACGAGGAAGATATGATCGAAATATGAACACGCAACGCCTGATCGGAAGCGAACCAAAGACGAATACCAGACCCGTGAGGGCTGGTACCGCTGCCGGTGGTCGGCCGCTGGACTCCATGCTGGGGCCGGTACCGGAGGTGTGCAGGCCGATATGGGGATCAATGGTTTGCTCAAATGCCCGACGTTCGATCGGCAGACGTGCAACGCCCCCATGCATCGTCTTCTTTCGTCGTCTTTTTTAATCTCGCCCTTTCGTTTTCTCAACCCGATTTCTTCACCACTTTTTTCTGGGACTCGAAGAGCTTCAAATAGGATTCAGCTCGGACTTTATTCGTGTCTGTTTTGGGCCTTGATATACGGGTCGAATCGGAAAACACATGCAATTGACCTCCTTTTTCCCATAATTTCCTAACCTTCAAAGTATAACTAAAAAACCCTCGAATATGAACTTAAATAATACGAGAAAAATAAGTATTTTCACATTCATAAAAAACACATAGAATGGGTATATTATCCTATGTCTTTACGTAGGTGACATGCTTATCATTGGTAGCAATGCCAATATGATAAAATCCACAAAAGATATGTTGAATTCAAGATTTGACATGAAAGATATGGGTCTCGCCGATGTGATATTGGAATCAAAATCCATAGATCACCTGAAGGACTAGTTTTTAGTCAAACTCATTACATTGATAAAATCCTTGAGAAATTAAAAAAGGATGATACATCTTACGCTAGAACCCCGATGAATATGAGTTAACATCTATCGAAAAATAGAGGATAAAGTATTTCTTAAGTCTAGTACTCGAGAATCATTAGGAGTCTAATGTACTTAATAAGTTGTACGAGACCAGACATACTTGTCGTTGTGAGCAAGTTGAGTAGTTACACGAGTAATCCAGGATATGATCACTGGAAAGCAAGTGTGAGAGTACTTAGATACTTAAGATATACTTGTGATTTTAGACTGCACTACACTAGGTATCCTGTTGGAGTTTAAGGCTCCAATGATGCAAACTGGATTATTAGATATGAAAGACTCAAACTCAACAAGTGGATAAGTGTTCACCTTAGGTGGTGCAGGAGTATCATAGAAATCTTCAAAGTAAACTATAATTGCGAAGTCCATAATGGAGTTGGGCTTGTTGCTCTGGACAAATGTTGAGAAGGAGCTGAATGACTTCGACATTTCTTAGAAGATATTCCAATATGGCTTAAGCCTGTGCCCACAATCTACATACATTGCAATAGTCAATTTGCTATTGGGAGAGCACAGTGCTACACGTACAATGATAAGTATAGACACATATGTTGTAGACATAATACCATTAGACAGCTATTCTCGACTGGCGTAATCTCTATTAATTATGTAAATCTACCGATAATAATATGAAAAATATAGTGAATCCATTAACCGAAGTGTTAAATAGAGATTCGGTTGCGAAATCATTAAGGGAATGGGGGGTAAATCCTTTGGAACAAAGAGTGGTCAATGGAAACTCAACCTAGTTGACTGGAGATCCCAATATCTATTGTGGGGGTTAATCCCGAGCTCATTCTTAGGATGAAACGGTGATGCCTGTATGGATAAGATTAAGCTTGAGACTTTTAATGATTCTTACTCGTCGGTTTGAGCGGGGTAATGCAGGTTACTTTTAGTTAAGAATCACCTATTTGAGAGAGAAATGGAGCAGCTTCAAAGGGAATATGTGAAAGACTTAATTCTTAGAAACTCTTGCATAACAAGGAAGATGTTCATGGCTGAAACAAACATAACAATGAGAACTGAAATGTGTTAGGGAGAATCATGTGTGAAGCACATCATCATTTACACAAATGACAGATCAGTTCAAGAACATAATGCCTATTGTTAGCTAGTAAAGCAAATGTGTTTTCACAAGGGAAGGTTCAAAGGATAACATTGACTTATCCTATGCAAGATTCAACTGTTGATTTTTATCACCGAACAACTTAAGCCCGTGTCTATTTCGACTAATGTAGGGGATTGTTGAAAATGGCCCTTTTGGGCAGCCGGGTTTGGGGCTAATTCAAAGTGGAACCTAGTAACAAAACATGGGAGTTTAAGGTGGTATCATACTCTCTTTCGGAAGAGGTTCAAGACAATATATCATTTGCTCAAAACAGCTGATGGGCGAATGAGAAATTAAAGCTCAAAGTGAAGCATTTAAAGTTAGTGTGAGAATTTGTCCCACATTTGAAAAATTGTACAAAAATGGCTTGTATATACATGAACTTTCTCATAAGGAGTGTATGAATATGTAGCATAGAGGTTTTCTCTCGCGCACCTAACTACAGGATGATGGTGCAAATCAACGACCGATTCGAGTCTTGAAACAAGGGACTTGTGTGTGAGGACTACCTGCGTACACGAATGTTGGCCCGGCCAGTCGAGGGTGGCCCGCGCAAGCCAATTCTGCTATTTTATTTTTTCCATCTGCATAACTTTACAACTTCTAACCTTCTGATATTCTCCATGTTTATCAGCACAAATTTCTCTCACAATCTCCATCCTCATAATCTCCACATTCAACACAAAATCTGCTTTTTCTTAACCCCCGTGCCCGGCCAAGGTAGGCAAATTGGGCCGGGACGAAGGTAGAGGAGGGAGTAAATTATACTACCTTCGTCCTGCTCTAACTTTCCTACTTTTTTTCTTAGTTTCTCCCAATTTAACTTTTCAGCCCATAAATGATAAATTTATCTCAAAATCTCCACCCTTTAGATCTCCACATTCAATCTCCACATTTGAAAAAATCGAAAATTCCACAAAATCTGTTTTTTCTTAATCACCATGCCCGGTCCAAGGTAGGTAAATTGAGCCGGGACGGAGACGGAGGGAGTAAATAATATGCTAATTAATCCTAATAACACAATTACCCAAAATACCCAAATCATAAATATGCTAATCCTTGTCAAACCCTCCGTCAAAAAAAAAAAGAAAAACATTAAATAGCATTTCAAATGATTTTCTCTCAAAAAGAAAAGAAATATCAGGGAAGGAAGAAAGCAAAAATCCCCCTCTCTCTCTCTCTTCCTTTCTCTCTCTATCTCTTTGTGTGTATATATGTGTATATATACACATCCTGAACTAACATCCAAGAGATAACTGTGCTCATCAGAGAGAGCCTGATTTTGCTCCTCAATTCTTCTCTGTCTCTGTTTTTTTTCCTACACACAGAATCTACACGCAAAAATTTACCCGCAAAATTTGTGCTTTTGGATTCATTTGTTTCTGTTAATTGCGTTCTAGTTTCCCCCATCTTGTTATTCATATAGTGAAATACTCTGCATTTTTGTACTTGAGAATCCAATTTTTCTCATCGATTGATGAAAAAGGAAGCCCGAGGGTTTTCTGGTTCCAGCTTGCCTATAGTCGCAGATGTTGACTTTGTGTCCCCAAATTCTAGGTTTTTTTTATATTTTTCGGTAGCGTTATCCAATTCAGTGCCTTTGTTTTTCTGACCGTCGAATAATCTATCGATACGCGTTGATTTTGTGTATTTCTTTATGTATGTTATTGAAGAGGTATCATTAATAGGGGATTTTTGCCTTGTTGATTTTCCACTGTCGAAAGATCTTTATTTTTGGGGTTCCTGCACGAGTTTCCTTTAATTGGTTCGAGACGGATCTGAAGAGCGCCTGCTAAAATTTGGGATTTTGATTGGTCACTGGAGATGTATTCAAATGTTTTTGGGAAATTAGACGGCGCATTGTGAAATAAGGATAGATTATTGTTTGGGGAAGGTTTGAATTAATCTTTGAGAAATCAAGTATGGATCGTGTCATTGGAGGCAAGTTTAAGCTAGGGAGGAAGATTGGTAGCGGATCTTTTGGAGAGCTTTACTTGGGTAATTTTGATTGGCATTTTTGTCTCATATAATATTTCTTCTTGGAGGTTAAAGCTGTATGAATGCTTATGCATTGTTTTCAATGTCACCCAGGAGTCAATGTTCAAACTGGAGAAGAAGTTGCTGTGAAGCTGGTGAGTAGATTATCATACAAGTTCTTAGTTTCTTCAGAAGTTTAAAACTCGAATAGAGAAATAGACAGAGAGGGATTAGAGGTTGATGAGCGACAAGTTTGTGCAGCCTATCTAATGTCTGTAATTCTGTGGAATTTCTTATCATTGTGTATTATTTTTCATGTCTTCAAATCCCGTGGTAGATTTACATGTTTAGTTGCTGAATGAGTATAATTTATATGTAATGGTGTATATCGAATTTTATATATTCAGTTGTCTTTTAAATGATAAGTGTTTTGCTATCTTGAGCAACAATCATTATGTTTTCTTCTTCAGGAATCTGTTAAAACTAAGCATCCCCAACTTCACTATGAATCAAAGTTGTACATGCTTCTTCAGGGAGGAAGTGAGTATAAGTATTTCTGAACTCCCTTGTTTCTTATCTGGTTATGAACGGACTCTGAAGCAAGTCCATTAACATATTGTTTCTCACATGAAGCTGGGGTTCCCCACCTTAAATGGTTTGGCGTTGAAGGAGAGTACAATGCTATGGCTATTGATCTTCTGGGCCCAAGCTTGGAAGATTTGTTTAACTACTGCAATAGGAAGTTCACGTTGAAAACAGTTCTTATGCTAGCAGATCAATTAGTAAGTGTGCCTCTGTGCTTAATATTAGCTAGTTGTTTCTTTTTCTGTTTTACTTACTGTCATTGATTTGTGATATGTAGATAAATAGAGTTGAATACATGCACTCTAGAGGCTTTCTTCACCGTGATATAAAGCCTGATAACTTCTTAATGGGATTGGGACGCAAAGCCAATCAGGTACCTTTAGCAGTTCTCTGTTTATTAATTTATTTTTCCCCTCTTCATTTTGTTCTATTTCATTTCAAAATATTTGATGCTTGAGATTTTTGTGCTCTTTATTTTTTCTTCATTTAGTTTTACGTACCTGAAAAGGCTATTCATAGCATCCTTCAGTCGCTTCAATATAAAAGACATAACTGCTTCTGGGCATTATCATTCATTAGATGTCTTATTGTTGAAATGATGCAGAGTCTGATCTATTGCGCGAATTTTGCATATTCTCTAAACAGGCTTATTTTAGTAGAAATTTAGAAAAGATTCTTTCATTTTTAGTTGATCTTTCTGTCACTTGCATGATCTTTTAGAATGTATGAAAGATTTGGTGAATAATTGTTGAGCAAAATGTTACATAACTATTGTACATTTTGGATGCATGATCTGCTTTGCTGATGAAGGGCTTAGATGAATCCTTGCAGCTTTGATGATAACCACTAATTTGTGCTGAATCATTCCAGAGGCATTCTAAGTCCCCAGTTGCTTTACTTAGATTTCCTTAAATTTATTGGTGTTTCTGTCTTCTATCTAATTGCTAATTAGTCTTTAGCAGCCTCTGTGATCTTAATAACAGATGTATTTCTGTTGAAAAGGTCTTTTAATGTATTAATTATGAAAAAATATAAGTGCAACACAAGCTCATATTCGGCTTTGCTGAAGTAGGCCTTATAGGTGAAGAAAATTGTTTGATAGAACTTAGAAGTTATATAGCATTTTGAACTTAGTTTACCCCTTCCAATGTACCCAGATAACATGGGTTTCCAATTTAGAAAGAGTACTTCAATTGGATATCTGATATTTCTTTTAGGTGTGGCATGTAGCCTTTCAGTCTGAGCGTAATGATTGACTTCTGACAGATTTGACATTGTAAGTCATACTCTGGTTGAAACCCTTCTGGCAACCCATATAACATAGCCTGGGTAGATGCAAATGAATCATTGGTTCAAAATGGAAATTAATAAATTATTTTTGAGTAATTTGGGTTCTGATTAAGCAAACAGTTTCCCAACTTTCTTTTACAATTTAGTGCTTCACATTATGTATAACACTTTCCAATTGCCATTTCAATTCAATGGGTAGTGATTTGGAAAATTTGGATGTCATATCTAGTTTGATCTCCAAAGTTTTTTCATGGCATAAGCTCGAATTATTTTGCATTAAGTAGCTTGCATCTTTTGCCACCTTTAGATGGAAAAAATGTACTTGAAGTAACTGAACTTTTGTTTATCTTTGTAACAGGTTTACATCATTGATTATGGACTTGCAAAGAAATACAGAGATCTGCAGACTCATAAGCATATACCTTACAGGTATCCACATTAGGTCAATAATTTCAATTTGATTACTTTCGTAATCCACACTCCAACATGCCCAGAAATATCATTGATATGAATGGATAAGATAATTTCTGGTGTAAAGAGTTCATCAATACAGCTGTATATATATGTTAATTTTTTTTTTTTTTTTTTCTTACGTCTTGGATACATAAAAACCATTCTTCTGACAAAACATTACCTATTAGCATGACATTAACGTACGTTGCATTGAACCACAACCACTACAATTGCATTCCATTGACTTGGATTGATTCATTATCTGGGGTTTAGTAGTGTGTGTTTGGAGAAGTTGATCTGGTAGCTTTGGAGACTTTACAGAGTGTCTGGTGCCTTGGCATGCCACATGATAAAATAATATATCAATGTCTGTTGCAGTGTTTTGAACTTGAAATCTTCTCCTTTCAGTATATGTATATATCTCTGGGTGATTCAGAATCGAATGTACTGTAAGGAGGTGGCTCTTGAATGAAAAATAAGACCACCTCCTTTAACAAACTAACTATAAATATACATTTGTACACTGATATTCTCCATTGTTGCACTCAAACTCTGCTTTCCACAAAAGACTGATGTATCTGTATATGCATTACAGAACTTCTAGATACACGACAACCAATCCAAAAGCGAGGAACCTCGTATCGCAATCTGAAACATCATCACTCACAATATCTCGGCATTTTCTTAACACGCGTTTTCTAGCCACGATTCTTTTTATCGAGAACCACCATCTTAACACGAAAACCAAAACCTTCCACCCCTTTTGAGCTCTGTCCATGGAAATGTCCGGACATGGCAAAAATGAATTGATAGTCATTCTGCTCTGGTGCATGCTATGTAATCTGAATTATAAGTCTTCTTGTGTATGAAAATGTAGTATGTCCTTAAACTATGTACTCCATTTCGATCTAATTATACTGCTTCTCTTCAAATGTGCAAATCATATTTGCTGAATTTTTAACGTGAAGTATTTTTATTCTGTGTTCTTTATTCACTTCTTATGTATTTACAGGGAAAATAAAAATCTTACTGGCACAGCTCGTTATGCTAGTGTAAACACCCATCTTGGAGTTGGTGAGTGGACAGTCTGACCGATGCTGGCCTTCTTGCTTTGCAATTCTCTCTCAAAAGAAAGATTATGGTCACATTTTTGTTTCTTTTTATTTTGTTAATTTTCTATCTTTCTAATATCTTACTGCAGAACAAAGCAGAAGGGATGATTTAGAATCTCTGGGATATGTCCTTATGTACTTCCTACGAGGAAGGTGTAGTGTAAAGTTCACTTTACATTTTCTATTCTCTTCATTGACAGTCAAAATTTCTCAATTTTTTCACTTTTTCAGTCCTCGTGGATAACCTATTGTTTCTGTGTTATAGCCTTCCCTGGCAAGGACTGAAAGCTGGGACAAAGAAGCAGAAGTATGATCGTATCAGTGAGAAAAAGATGCTTACTCCAGTAGAGGTACTGTAACTTGCTCTATATGACTTCTATCGTAGCTTACGCTCAGCGTGATAAAAAAATAAGTGCAACTTGAATGACGTCGTCCTTTGCTCCATTTTTTCTGTCGATAAAGTTGTAAGAGGGTGGATATCGATTAATTGTATATCGTATTTTCTGAACAGGTGCTTTGCAAATCTTATCCATCAGAGTTCATCTCATATTTCCACTATTGTCGATCACTGCGTTTCGAAGACAAGCCTGATTATTCTTACTTGAAGAGACTTTTCCGAGACCTATTTATCCGGGAGGGTAAATATTTTACTGATATTCAGAAATGGGTTTATCTTCAGTTTTTTTGTCTCATCCATCGTCTTTCTTTATGTCATAAATTGATTTCCAACCTATCCTTTTAGGTTCCGTTTTGATGATGGTATAATTTTGGCAGGTTATCAGTTTGATTATGTGTTTGACTGGACTATTCTGAAGTATCCACAGGCTGGCTCCAGTTCTAGACCACGGGTTAGTTTTTACTTTATTTTTCGTTAATCATGCCTACTCTTTTTCCCAATGTAACACAAATTATACTGCTTATTTTTCTTTATCCGCAGCCAGCAGGAAAAATACCTCTAAACCTAGGACAGTCTTCGGAAAGAGTTGAAAAGACTCCAGGTTTGCTCCAGCTCATGGTATCTGATAATTACGTTTTGACAAAATTCCAATGTAGCCTTCAATAGTCACAAATTGGATATGCTTGGTGAATGATGTAATGATACTCCTAAAAATGGTTTCCTGCATTACTATATACTAATCAGTACAGGGTAGTATTTATATGTAATACATCTCTGGAACATGTGAGACTTAAAAGGGAAGTATTAACAATAATAATCAGCGAGAAACAATTTCTCTGGAGTCTTAACAGAAAGTAGTAACAATTATAGTTGTAGACAAAAGATGATGCAAAATAGAATGTGAATTTTATTTTAAGTTACTATGGAGAGTTTCATCATATTATATATCTTCCGTGATATTGTTGTTCTCATTCTTGTTCTCAAAAAGAATATGATCAGATCCACAGAAAATAATGAGGCTATGACCAAACTTTGGTGATTCCCATGTCCAAGTTTCAACTGCTCAAATATCCGATTGAAAATATTTCATCCATGAAAATATAATTCTACTTTTACTCCTCTTTAAGGCATCAGAAAATAGTACTTGCAACTGGTACTTGTTTTCTCAACATTGTTTAGTAAAAGATCCCTCCGTAATAATTGACTGCAAGCAGCTTGACCAGTATGCCTAATTCAGTTTGATTGGTTGATTGATTTTCTTTTCATGTTATTGTATCATTGTATCATTATCATACTTGCGTATGAAATTAGTGTAAAGATGCAAAACGAGTGATGGTCAGTTACTAGAGTTGCATGGAAGTAACGGGAGGAAGAAATAATTTCTTGTATGCTAGGTAGTATAACCAAAACTGACAAATGTAAAATGTCCGTCCTGTTTTATTTTCTTTCCCTTTCTCACTCCCCACCAATCCTGTTGCTGCAAGGAAAAGAAATAAAGAACTTTGACTACATTTCGCTACTTGATGATGTTTAAGGAAAGCAACTCATAGATGACAAGAATGTCCCCTTCTGAAAAGTATTGTTTTCAGATGTTATAATTCTGGTTGGTACCTGATGAATTTCTACATCGTGTAGTGAAGCCAGAGAGATTCCCTGGTGCAATGGAGGCATTTGCCCGAAGGAGTGGTTCCAGTTCGGGCTTGCATGGAAACCACTCGAGAAACAGAGCTGATGATGTACCATCGTCTAAAGATGTGGTAGGCCAAAATCAATGAAGCCTTTCTGTTATACCTTACACGAACATTACTGTTTTATTTTAGGCACATTGTATGTATTGGTCCCTGTATGTAGGTGCTTATCGAACTTTATTATTGGTTAGGTCCCTGTCCTATCACACGAACGCGCATGCACACACACACAAAAAAAAAAAATGAAAGATGCCTATACTTTTGGTTCCTGTTCTCATTTGTAAAATAAATTAATATATGATTTTATTTGCATTGGAATTTGGTCCTTGTGTAAGCCAAGAGTACACGGACCAAATTCGAACTAGCTTGAAGTACAGAGATCTAATTACCCAAATAAGTAAGATTTTAAAATACAAGGACTGAATTTTAACAAATACAAGTATAGATAAATAAATTGGGCTTAAAATTTTCAGAATCTAGGGATTTGCGTTGGTATCTAAGCATTGTATTCATATAGAATCTAGGAAGATTGGGAAACCTCTTCCCATTGTAAACCTTGACTGTAATCTTCCAAGAAATTGTTGTTTCTTATACAAAATATAAAAAATTCAGAAGTACATGTACCCAGAAAAAAAGTAGGGACCCAAATATGCTGCTTTTCTCCATTGTTTGATCTTTCTCTGCATTTGTAAAGCGAATGTTGAATTCCAAACTTGACAAATGTACCCTGTTTGTTGATTCTGCAGCAAGTAGATTCTGAAAGAGGGCGGCTTTCTCGTACTGGCAGTAATTCAAAGAGGGCAGTGGTATCAACCAGCAGGCCCACCTCCTCTGGTGAGACCGCCGAAAATCGGCTTAGCCGTCTGGGCTCAGGCAGCGCTCGGTTATCAACCACCCAAAGAGTACAGCCTGGGTTTGAGTCCAAATCGTCTACTTTTACTCGTGCTACTGCTTCTAGGGGTGTTCGAGATGAAACTCTTCGAAGCTTTGAGTTGTTAACACTTGGCACCGGAAAAAGAAAGTAACGGCCTAACAGGCCACCACAACTCATTTCAGTTTCATCCTGGGCCCAGCTTCGGCCCGTTACTCAAGTATTATTAGCCTTCATTAGCAATGGCTTGGCTTCTGCACAACCAACCACATAAATGTTGACGCCAAACGTCGATTTTCAGCTGTATCCTGGAAAAGCTTCTCTTTTCAATGCCCATCTTCGCTTGTTCTTGAATCTTGCTTGCTTTGGAATATCGTGTATGTATAATCTTAAAAAATGAACGTATTAATTACTAAGGGGGTTTTCGACTTTTGTGATTCTACTGTGATTTAGATAACTGTGAAACTGTGTTTTTGTTGTGAAACAGTGTTGTTTACTTGTTTGTTACAGTTGCCGTTGCTTAGAAATTTAAGTAATATATAAGATTATGATCTTGCCTGTATTGGGTCATTCATATCAATGTTGAATCTTCCATTTAAATTAATGATTCATTTCATACTTTGATTTGTGCCCTGTGCTCGGAGGTGGTAATTCGGGCTGCTAGAGCTGGTTCAAATTTCAGTCGGGAAATTGAGGTGTCCAGCTCATTTCATCTTCTTTTCTTAAAATACAACCTCACTAAGGTTGTGTTTTGATGGAAGAACTCGAGGAATTTGAAACTCAGTCTTAAAAATTCACTGATATTATTTGGATTACTGTTTCTGAACTATGTCTTGAAGGGTTTTATTGGATTTTAAATCATTATTACCTTATCGCGCAAAAATGATTCAGAAATCCCACAGTTTTAAGGCAAAATGTGTTGCTCTTGAAATATTGCTATAAAACTTGAACATTTACAGCGTATGTATAAAAAATGTAATGTTTTAGGGAAAATAATTTAATTTTGAGGTTGAAAAAGTATTTCTTTTATCATAAGATGTTATTTTATTAAGGAATCAGAGTGTTTTCTTTTACAAAATTATTAATTTCCTTGGGAAATTCTTACAAAATTATTGTCACTTTTAAGGTGAAGAGTATTACATACTTTTCTGGTATATCGGTCGTGTGATAGTTATGTTCGAATGAACATAACAAAATAGAATTCTTTTAAGGGATATTTCGACACTTTATCCTTACCATAATTGTTTATTCAGTATTCTTGTCTGAACAAGTAGATAAAATTTTGCCCTTTTGTAAATTTATAGTATTCAAGCGCATTTCAGACTAACTTTTTTTATCTCGAAAAGAGACACATTTTGAATTACAGCAAATGCGACTCTATCTTTTTGGTACGGAGGGACTATATACTAGATTTTTGCTTTGGAGTGACCACTATTTGTTTTCCTTATTTTTCATTGACTTACGGTCAAATGAAAATTTTCACCTGGCATTTCTACAAACATCTTTGTACATGAGCTTACTATAGTGACTAGCCGGGATATTCATATAACAAATCCATGAAAAGTTCCACCGCGATCCTTGAGATTCTTCTGAAGAGTCCATTTGTAATCAAAACGAGCTCTCAGGCCAAACAACTACATGCCCATGTCGTCAAACTTAAAGGCGGAGGAGGAGGAGGCATTCCTTTTCCTGATTCCATCGCCATCATCATCTCCATTTACTCCAACTTCAACCTCTTACAGGAATGTCTTTCTCTCTTCAACACCTTCCGCTCACCGCCCCCAAACAAGGCCTGGAAATCAATCATTAAATGTTGTGCTTCCAGTGGCCATTTGGAGGAGTCCATAGCTTTTTTCAAGAAAATGAGAGCTTCGGGGAAATGCCCAGACAAGAATGTGTTTCCTTCCTTGTTAAAAACCTGTGCCCATTTGGGGAATTTGAGGCTTGGTGAGGCTGTACATGGTTGTGTGATCAGAGTTGGTTTGGATACGGACCTCTACACGGGGAATGCTTTGATGAATATGTACGGAAAGTTGGAGTCTTTGGGTGCACGCGAAGTGTTCGATGGTAGTCCTCAACCAAAACCAGGGTTTGGATTTTACAAGGATATGAATATGATTGAAAATGCGTTCAATTTTGGGCAAGATTCTGAGGATGGGATTGGTAATTTGATAGAGAGAAGAAAGAAGGGAGTTTTTCATGCGGATAGCGTGAAGAGAGTTTTTGAAACCATGCCAGTTAGAGACAATGTCTCATGGAACACAGTTATTGGAGGACATGTGCAAAATGGGATGTATGAAGAAGCCTTGTTAATGGTGAAAGAAATGAGAAAAGAGAACTTGAAGCCTAATGCATACACTTTATCTACTGTTCTTCCAATCATTGCACAGAATGCCGATATCATGAAGGGAAAAGAAGTTCATAGTTTTGCAATTAGACACGGTTTTGACAAAGATGTATTTATTGGTAGCAGTTTGATCGACATGTACGCAAATTGTGTGCAGTTGGAAGATTCCTACAAGGTTTTCAGACTATCTCCTCAAAAGGACAATGTTTCTTGGAACTCGATGATAGCAGTGTGTGTCCAGAATGGAAGCTTTGATGATGGATTAAAAATGTTCAGGGAAATGTTGATGGCTGGTATAGAGCCCGTTGCCGTCTCATTTTCAAGCATAATTCCAGCATGTGCCCATTTGACAACACTTTGTTTGGGTAAACAGCTTCATGGCTATATAATCAGACGAGGATTTGATCATAACATCTTTGTAGCAAGCTCGCTTATGGACATGTATGCAAAGTGTGGAAACATAAGGATTGCAGGGTGGATATTTGATAAGATGGAGTTTCAGGATACTGTTTCATGGACAGCCATGATAATGGCATATGCCACACATGGTCATGCTCATAATGCTGTTCTTCTCTTCAAGAAAATGGAGATAGAGGGAATAGAGCCCAACTCTAGATCCTTCCTTGGTGTTTTAACAGCATGTAGCCATGGAGGATTGGTAGACGAAGCTTGGGAATACTATAATATGATGACTCAGAATTACGCCATTCCTCCAGGCATAGAGCATTATGCTGCAATGTCGGATCTTCTTGGTCGAGCAGGACAATTGGATGAGGCTTATAGGTTTATCTGTGAAATGCTTGTCGAACCAACAGAGGGTATTTGGTCTGCATTGTTGTCTGCTTGTAGGGTCCACAAGAACATTGAATTGGCTGAAAAGGTATCCAGAGAAATTCTGATGATTGATCCTCATTCAGTAAGTGCGTATGTCCTGTTATCCAATGTTTATGTTGTTGCCGGAAGATGGAAAGATGCTGCAAAATTAAGAGTTGGTATGAGAAAGAAAGGGATGAGAAAGAAAGCAGCTTGTAGCTGGATTGAGGTTAAGAACAAAGTGCATGTTTTCGGGTCAGGTGATGAAACCCACCCGGATTATCAGAGGATAGAAAAGGAATTGCAAGATCTTATGAAACGAATAGAACATGAAGGCTATATACCAGACACAAACATGGTACTGCACGATGTGGATGAAGAGCAGAAGAGGTATATGTTGTCTGGTCATAGTGAACGGCTTGCAATAGCATTTGGTGTGATTAGTACTCCTGATAGGACGACAATTCGTGTGATCAAGAATCTGAGAGTGTGTGTGGATTGTCATACAGCCACTAAGTATATGTCCAAGATCTTGAACAGAGAGATTATTGTTAGAGACATCGTCCGATTTCACCATTTTAAAGATGGGAAATGTTCCTGTGGAGATTATTGGTAAGAAGCGAGGTGGATTTATGCATGGATGGAATTTTTTTTTTCTGGGGTGTGGGGTGGGGGGTGTGCCACCATTTAGAACCTTAATATTCTCGCAATCCCCCCTCTGGTTTCAGCGAACATTTTTGGAAGGAAGTGAGGTAAGTCGTCAAAGACGTTTTCTTACATAATTCTTGAATGTTGAACCACAATGATATGTTTAGTTTGGAGCTACGAATAGCAAATACAACACTTATTGTCTTCACTTATTCAAATTATTGTTTTTCATTTTTTCTTGGAGGAAAGTTCTTATGATGAGCCTGAATTCTGAAATTGATTATTCATGAATTGGATGGGTTGCGCAAATTATTATATCTAACTGGTTTTGTTATTTCATATGATAACGACTTGGCACTTAATGTTGAACCCATATGGTATTCTATCATCCGAACTCCGAATCAAATCGTATATGACATAATGTCTTATTTAAACACCATCAATATTTATCACGACTGTAAAATGGCATCATGAATATATTCTTGGCATTTATTTATTACATTGTAACATAAGGCAGAATAACTAGACCATTGATCTACTACTATTTCCTTTTCTTATTTTTGAATTACATTTTAGGTAGCACTCCGTTTCTCGGACTCGGAAATTGCTGGCTGGGAGTTATTGTTAGTGTTAAGTCAGTGCCTTCGTTTTTCTAAGCATCAAACAATACATGAAAATGCGTAGATTCTGTTTTATTGTGCATGTATAATATTGGAAAAGCTATCATATTTTCTACTTGGGGAATCTTGGCTCATTGAATTTCCACTTCCAAAAGAACTTCTTTGTTTCCTCCCTTTTTTGGGGAAGAGGTGGGGTGGGGTGGATTGGGGGGAGGGGGGGACTTCTGCACATTTTTTCTTATAGTTGGTTTGAAAATGGATCTGAAGGGTTTCTAAAAAAAATAGGTATTTTTATTGTTCAATAGAGATGTATTAAAATATTTTTGAGACATTAGACAATGCATCGCGAGATAAAGATTGACGACTTTTTGGGGACGGTTTGAATTAATCTTTAGGAAATCTAGTGTGGATGGTATCACTGGAGGCAAGTTTAAGCTGTGAAGAAAGATTGGTAAGATCTTCCAAAGTAGTTCCGGTTGGCATTTTTATCTCCTATACATTATCTTTGAGGAGTTTTAAGGTGTATGCAACCAGAGAAGAAATTACTGTGAAGCTGGTGAGTGGAATTATCCGGAAACTGGAATGAGAAATGACAGGGAGGGTAAGGGAGGTTGATGAACGACAAGGTTATGCAGCCCACTTGATATCTGTAATTCTTCATTTTTCCTCCACACCTACAAACCCTGTAGCAGTTTTACGTGTTTAGTTTCTGAATGAGTATTTATCTTAATAGTTGTATATTAATTGTCCTTTCAATGAGAAGTTTTCTTATCTCTTTTCTTCAGGAATCTGTTAAAACTTAAAACTAAGCACCCCCAGCTTCACCTTGAGTCGAAGTTGTACGTGTGATTAGGGAGGAAGTGAGCATACATATTTCTGAACTCAGTGTTTCTTTTCTGGTTATGAACGGACTCTAAGAAAGTCCATTAAACGCTACTTTTTTCCTCTCATGAAGCTGGGTTCCACACCTTAAATGATTTAGAGTTGAAGATTTGGACCAAGCTAGGAAGATTTGTGTAACTACTGCAATAGGAAGTTCACATTGAAAACACTGTTCTTATGCTAGCAGATCAATTGGTAAGTATGCTTCTGTTCTTAATATTGGCTAACTTCTTGTTTTTTTTCCTACCATTTGGTTTGCCATATGTAGATACATAGAGTTGAATATATGCACTCTAGGGGTTTCATTCACCGATATTTTTGTTTTATTTCCTTCGCCATTTCCTTGTCAGGTGTCTTTGTTTTATTTTCCGAGTCGTAGAACATTTTTTTGTTTATTTATTTCTTCCTTCTTCTTTTCTCTTCCTTTCTAATTTGAAATAGTCCATGCATGATATCTTTTTGTGCTCTTAGATATAAATTTTTCAGCCTCACACTCGCGCTGTAGAATTTTGGTGGCCAGATTGTGGAGTTGTACGACTCATCATGGTATTTTTTTATACGAAAATTGAGAAATGTTGGATTATTTAGAGTTGTGTGGCATGTTCCGGTATGTAATTTTATTAATAATTTCGTGGTAAATGGGTTTCTGGGTGTCAGGGCTAGTTGGTGTTACTGCACTTTATCAAAGAAAAATGGTTGGGAAAAAAAAAGTGGAAACCACAAGAATATTAAGGTAGTAGAACCTCTTGTAGTGTATATTATTGTCTGTGAATATGTCAGCAAAATTTGAATACAATGATATTGGTATTTTACTTGTTTATTTTAGTTCTTGGCTATATCGTTTTCTTCTGTTACTGTGATCATGCAGATCAAACTTTTTGAATATGATCTTTCTTGTAAGCACTAAGTTCCCTATTTATATTGCTATAGCAAAACCGTACGAGTGCCTAAATTCTTCTCCAAAAATACTGAAAGAATTCTGGAGAATCACAATAATGAGCTATATTTGATATTATGTGCTTCCATCTCGTTACCAACCACTGCCCTTGTATTCCCAATGTGAATTTGCACTGTTTGCCATTCATTGAACTTTTTCATTTCCTCCCTCTTGCTGTTGATTTGGTAGGAAGCTCTGGGATTCATTTGTTTATTGTAGAAAGATGTCTTTTTCTGAAACTCCGGAATCCCTGCTCCTGTTCTGTTATACAATACATCACAACATTTATTGTGAGTTTTCAGCCTCATCTGAATTTGGTTGGTGGCTAATGAGCTGCTTCGATGATTTTAGCTGTTGGAAATAAACTGGAGCCCAAATTGTGAGTTTAAACATGATTTGATGTGTCACTATAACCACTTTAAGTGAAAAAGTACATAAGACTGCTATATTTTTGGCATATTGAAAGATTCTGCCAACATCAACATTATTATTTCATTTGGCCCTTCATATCAATGGAGGATATGTGGTCTATTACTCGATTAAACAAAGGTTGGAATTTCATGACAGACCAGCAAATGGGAAATGCAAGCTACATTAGATTTGGTGACTTGATATCATAAAGAGGAAAATCGCACATTTTGGCTATGTCATAAAGGTTTCTATTTGAACAATAAAATTTCGTTATTAGTTCAAAATTCAATAATACCCTTATGACAAAAATGTTACGAGTCAAATGTGATAGAAAAAGTTAAACCAATAAATAAAAATACGGACATAAATGAAAATTGATGACTTGCAAAAAGTTGCACATACATTTGATTGACCTAATTTAAATAGTTGTACATTTGAGTAACTAGACTCTCTTTCGGATCTTTGGGATAGTGGGAGCAATATATTTATTTGATTATTGCATGATGGCAACAATATAATTTGTGTTCAAATGTTTCAAACTCTTGTAGTTTCCACTTCTCTCTTAGGTCGGGGTTGCATTAAATTTCTTTTTCTTCTGTTTTTTTTTAGGTTTTCTGATGCAGCAAGTAGTTCACAGCACAAGCGGAAAATATCACAACCTAGGTTCTGGAAATGCAGAGCCACAATTTGAAGTTGGCAACGAGGCTTTTATTATCTATGAAAATAGTAAGGTAAGTCCTCCTTGCTGAAAACAGAATTGTCATAATTATTATTTTCACCTTTTATTTCCATGTAATTATGTGCTTTCTCCATTGTTGAACATATTATCAATTGTAGAGATAATTTTCTGTGTTTTTAGGATACAACTATTGTACTAGCATTATTTTTCCGTCATTACACCGAGAAAGAAAAAACGTTATGATAATTGCCGAATTAAATGTTACACGACAAAGTTTTGCCTTACGCTCCTCCAAATATGAATACCATGGATAGAGTTTGTGCTTTTTTAAACAATTTAAAAAAAACTTCAGGTTATTCATAATGATTACACGAACCATTTATAGCTTGAATAGCAGATTGCACATGTGAACTCAATAAGTAATTTCGCATGGATTTACAATTTCTGATGAAAACAAAAAAATTTGAAATTTAAAAAATGATTCGCTGTTAGGTAACATAAATACAATCGAAGCTAACTAATCCATTCAAGGCCTTCGCTCATCTTTGGATTTTGCAATTAGTACAGTAAATATGAGCTCTTATTTTCTGCAAATACAGATATGCATCCGAAAGGGCCTGCTAGTTTCTTCTATAAATTTGATGCGCCCTGAAAGACCTATTGCCTTCGTGTCTTCTGCCCTCCCAAAATTTTCTTTTGCGTTCTTGGTTCTGTTCTGTTGTTCGGTCGATACATAGCCATATCTCCTTTCTTTCTCAGTCAAGCGTCTAGCCGTCATTTGCTTCTCTCCCCCCCCCCCCCCCACACACACATACTTCTGTTATGCCTCGACGTAAGCAAACTTCTGATGACCAAAATTTGGAAGAATCTGAATATGGGAGAGGGCGTCAGAGATCACGCTCAACGCCGATTGCATGCATTGTGTGTGATCGAGTGTTTTTCGACAATGTGAATCTTGTCTTGCATTTCGAGTGTCACCGAGATGAAGTCTCAACGCCTAGTGAACAAGGTAGAGACCCTGCACCTTGGCTAAGTTTAAGCCCTTCCTCTTTCACACCGCCACTGTATCCTTCTTCTGTGGGGAGCGAAAATGAAGCTCGTCAAGTGTTACCCAGGATGAATGCGCCTGTTTCTTCAGGAATGACACCAAATCCGACAGAAAGGGTGAACCCATCTTTTGTTCATACACCAAGAGGGCGCACAAATCCGCGCGAAAACCCTGTCCCAGAAATAATCATCATAAGTGATGATGAGGAGGGTGACAACAAGAAAGCTGATGACATTGATTTGACACTAAAGCTCTAAAAGAGTCTTTAATTGCATTAATGTCATTGTGGGTGCATTTATTTTGTGTTCTTGTTTTTTGTTTTTGTTTTCTATCAATAGATTTTGTAGCGGTTGGTTTATTTTGTAGTATTTAAGCTTCTCTTGAATGTATTTTTTCACCTTAAATTACAGCCCAATTTGAGCCGATTAAGGAAAATAAGGATTATCTTTTGTTTGTTTGGTTATGGAGATGTATGAGAGTTATTAGTTTAATTTGAAATTTATTTTTCGTTGTTGTGTTTAGTTAAAGCCTAAAACAGAAAAACAGGTAGTTTTTTTCTCTTCTCACACTCTGCATCAGTAAATCATAAATCCAAACACATATGTTTATCACCGAATAACAACATTTGCAAATGAGAACCAATGAACCACACATTGGCATGTTCCATTTTCAGTTACTCTGGCATTACATCCATCCATGCTATATAGGACAAAAAAAAAATCAAACGAAAATTCTGAATAGGATATTAAGGTAGTAGAACCTCTTGTAGTGTATGCTATTGTCTGTGTTTAATAATATGTCAGCAAAGTTAGAATACAGTGATCCTGGTATTTTACCTGTTTATTTGATTTCTTGGCTATATCGTTTTCTTCTGTTACTACGATAATTCAGATCGAACAATTTGAATATGATCTTTCTTGTAAGCACCAAGTTCCCTATTTATATTGCTACAACAAACAGTACAAGTGCCTAAATTCTTTCTCCAAAAATTCTGCAAGAAATATGCAGAATCACAACAATTACCTATGTTTGATATTACATACCCCCATCTCGTTACCAACCACTACCCCCATCTCCGGGAACAGTGAGTTTGCCTGCTTTTGTTCTGTTATGCAAAATCACTACATTTATTGTGAATTTTCAGCCTCATCTGAATTTGGTTGGTGGCCAATGACTGTCGCCACGAAGATTTTAGCTGTTGGAAATAAAATGCAGCCCAAATTGTGAGTTTAAATATGATTTATGTGTCACTAAAACAACTTTTAAGTGAAAAAGTACATAATTTTGCTCTATGTGAGACTATCGTTTTTTTTCTGGCAAATCTATATATTGGTTGCTTATTCATAATTGCCAACATCGACATTATTATTTCATTTGGCCCTTCATATCCATGGAGGATATGCGGTCTATTATTCGATTAAACAAAGGCTGGACTTTCATGACACACCAGCAGATGGGGAATGCAAGCTACATTAGATTTGGTGACTTGCTATCATAAAGAGGAAAAAACGCACATTTTGGCTATGTCATAAAGGTTCTCTTTGAACAATAAAGTTTAATTATTAGTTCAAAATTCAATAATAGCCTTATGACAAAAATGTTAACGAGTCGAATGTGGTAGAAAAAGTTGAACCAATAAATAAAAATACGGACATAAATGAAAAATGATGACTTGCAAAAAGTTGCACATACATTTGATTGACCTAAATAGTAGTTGTACTTAGGAGTAAGTAACTAGACTCTCTTTGGGATCTTTGGGATGGTGGGAGCAAAATATTTATTTGATTATTGCATGATGGCAACAATATAATTTGTGTTCAATTGAATTTTAATCTCTTGTAGTTTCCACTTATCTCTTAGGTCGGGGTTGCATTATATTGATTTTCTTTCTTTTTTTCTCTTGTTAGATTTTCTGATGCAGCGAGTAATTTACAGCACAAACGGGAAATATCACAACCTAGATTTTGGAAATTCAGAGCCAGAATTTGCAGCGAGGCTTTTGTTGTCTATGAATATAATAAGGTAAGTCCTCCTTGCTGAAAACAGAATTGGCATAATACTTTTTTTCGCCGTGATTTACATGCAATTATGTGCTCCATTGTTGAAGATATAATCAATTGTAGGGATAATTTTCGTGTTTATAGGATACATGTATTGTAGTAGCATTATTTTCCGTCATTACACTTGAGAAAAAAACCATTATGATAATTGCTGAATTAAATGTTGCATGACAAGGTTTTGCCTTACACGCGTCTAAATATGCATACAATGGATATAATTTGTGCTTTTTTACATAGTAAAAACGTCAGGTTATTCATAATGATTACACGAACCATTTATAGCTTGAATAGCAGATCGCACATGTGAACTCATAAGTAATTTCGCATGGATTTACAATTTCCAATGGAAACCAAAAAATTTGAAATTTAAAAAGTGATTCGCTGTTAGGTAACATAAATACAATCGATGCTAACTAATCCATCCAACACCTTCGCTCATCTTTGGATTTTGCAATTAGTACAGTAAATTTGAGCTCTTATTTTCTGCAAATACAGATATGCATCCGAAACAGCCTGCCAATTCCTTCTATAAATTTGATGCGCCCTCACAGACCTATTGCTATGCCATCCCCCCTTCTACCAAAATATTCTTTTGCGTTCTTGGTCTGTTCTGTTGTTCTGTAAATTTGTGTTCTAGCCTTCATTTGATTCTCTCCACACACGCACATATATATAATTCTGTCATGTCGCGGCGTAAGCAACCTTCTGATGACCAATATTTGGAAGAATCTGAATATCGGAGAAGGCGTCAGAGATCACGTATAACACCGATTGCATGTATTGTGTGTGATCGAGTGTTCTTCGATAATGTGAGCCTAGTCTTGCATTTCGAGAGTCACCTGAGAGGTGACGACTCAACGCCTAGTGAACAAGGCAGAGATCCTGCGCCGTGGCTAAGTTTAAGGCCTTTCTCTTCAACACCGCCACTATATCCTTCTCCTGTGGGCAGAGAAACTGAAGCTCGTCAAATGGTGTTACCCAGGATGAATACGCCTGTTTCTTCTGGGATGAGACCAAATCCGGCAGAAAGGGTGAACTCATCCTTTGTTCATACACTAAGAGCGCGCACAAATCAGCGCGAAAACCCTGTCCCAGAAATAATCGTCATAAGTGATGATGAGGAGGGTGACAACAAGAAAGCTGATGACATTGATTTGACATTAAAGCTCTAAAAGAGTCTTTAATTGCATTAAATGTCATTGTGGGTTTAATTATGCGTGTTCTTGTTTTTCATTATTGTTTTCTATGCTTAGATTTTGTAGCGGTTGGTTGATTTTGTAGTATTTGAACTTCTATTGAATGTATGTTTTTTCACCTTAAATTACTGCGTAATTTGAGATGATTAAGGAAAATAAAGAAATATTTTTGTTTGTTTTGGTTATGGAGATGAATGAGAGTTATTAGTTATTATTTTTCGTAGTTGGTTTTGGTTATAGCCTAAAACGGAAACAAATGTAGTGTATTCCCTTCTCACTCTGCATCAGATGAGAACCACAGATGGCATGTTCCGTTTTCAGTTACTCTTGCATTACATTCATCCATGCTTTATAGAACATAGAAAACATCAAATAAATTTCTAAACTGAATTGCATTTGTAGGCCAAAATGGTCACTGCCATAACAAAATTTGGATGTCTCTTTTCCGAAGAAAAACATGTGTTCTACTGAAGATGTTTCTGCCAAATAGTTAGTGACAATTTGAATGTAGTATACAGATATGATAGTGAGGAAGCGTGGGCCCACTGGTCGTGGTAGATTAGTATCAGACTGCTATGGTGAACCCTTATTAATCTAAGGGACAATGTGTCCATGTCATGTGTGGGCTCTACAACGTGATTGGTAATGATGTCGTAGGATCTGCTGAAAAAGACCTGCACTTCTGACTACTGTAAATAGTACTCAAACTACATGAAGTTTTTGTCCTAAAGTTCTCTAGAACCTTTTTTGAGTGGTGTTTCCACTTACATTTCTCTGCATATCGATTTGCTATTGAGTAATCGTTGTCTTGTCCAGGTTTGCTCAAAAGGCTAGTCGAAACAGGATACATTCCCAACTTTTGCTTCTATCTACCATCATCTCCTCTATTCTTCATCTCCATGTTTTGCCCTGTGTCATTTCCATCTCCCCTAACCAGAGAAACAGTTCCGATTAAGGGTGCAAGTGCCTCCCACAGTTTCTCTTTCTGTTTTTCAGAAAAAGAAACTGTATTTGTCAGGTTTGTTTATAGTTTAAAGTTTACATTTGTTTGTGCCCCGACCCACCCCCTCCTGGATCCGTTACTGGACTTCATATATTCAATTCGATAACATTAACTTGCTTGTTGTCACGGCTTTTTTGTGCATGGAGAATACTGCAGTAAGAAAATGATTCTACTGAAATGAAGTCAGTTAAGTTTCACTGAATATTCTGGCACAGATATAACAGTTTTGTAATGTATAGTTGATATTTGTGACATTCTGTTTTGAATTTCTTTTCTATGGTTCAATTGAACTCTAATTGACACAATTACTAGATTCATTCACATCTGTGATTTCTACATTACTCCCTTAAACCCAGTGTGGGAAGAGCCGAAGAGAAATCGAGCCAAGCAGCCACAGAACGTCGTGACTGTTATGCGCGGATAACTATCGAAACATTGATCGTCGCCATTGAAGGTTATGCTTTTCCCTATCTCTTGATTGGATGGGTTTTTGCATCAACAAATGGCCAAATACTGTTCTGAAATCTTGGAAATGAGGAGGCTGCATAAAATTAACAGGTAACACAAGAAAGTGGGGAAAGGGAATAGAGGATGAACTTTCAGGTTCCTTCTGTTTCCATGTGTTGGTGAGATATCATACTTTCAGTTTTTAGTGTTTTTAGCATCGTTTACGTAATTGTATTTGGTATAATTTGATAATGTGATTTATGTTTACATAGAGGTGGCTTTATTGAATATTATGGTTAAAGAATGGTATTTTATTTGAATAGTAGTAAATTTTAAGTCGCACAAAATAATGAAAGAAATTTATATTATTTATATTAGATAATACGATAATGGTGGGGCCCACTATTTAAATGATGTTTGCCATAATTAAAAAGTACGTAGGAGCATCTATTGTTGTTGGCGTGTTTGTTTAAGGTTTTCCTCAATATATTGGGGAAGACAATTTATTTTTTAACCTATTTTTCACCACTTTATTTACCTTAGCTAACAATACTTCATCGCTCCCTAACCTTAAAAAAACACACCGATGGTATAAATAGTACTCCCTCCGTCCCATCCTAATTTGCATACTTTCTTTTTTCGATCGTCCCACCCTATTTTGCACAACCCCAAAATTGAAAGGAATTTTACAATCTCCACCCTTAAAATCTTCACTCTCAATCTCCACCTTTGAAATGATCAACTAAAAAGCAAAAAAATATTTTTTTCTTGATATACACGCCGGAGCAGGTGTGCAAATTAGACCGGAACAAATATTAATAGTGGGTCCTATTGAATAATCATGATTGAAATATATGATGTTTGCCGTAATTAAAAAGTACGCAGGAGCATCTATTGTTGTTGGCGTGTTTGTTTAAGGTTTTCCTCAATATATTGGGGAAGACAAAACTTATTTTCTAACTTACTTTTCACCACTTTATTTACCTTAGCTAACAGTACTTCATCGCTCTCTAGCCTTAAAAAAACACACTGATGATACCTTCATCACATCCTAATTTGCACATTTTTCTTTTTCGACTGTCCCACCCTATTTTGCACACCCCCAAAATGGAAAGGTATTTTACAATCTCCATCCTTAAAATCTTCACTCTCAATCTCCACCTTTGAAATGGTCAACTAAAAAGTAAAAAATATTTTTTTCTTGATATATACATCGGAACAGACGTGTAAATTAAGTCGGGATTGAGGGAGTATATAATAGTTGGTCCTATTGAATAATCATGATTGAAATATATCGTATTATTATTAATAAAATAGTACTGGTGGAATTCAATATAGATGTAATGATTGATTTGAAAAGAATATAGAAATAAAAATAGAAAAATAAACATATTTAGATGGTTGGCATAATTAAAACTTTTTGGAAATATAAACAAACAAATATTCTTATTCCCAGGTCTTCAAGAATCATCCGTCTCTAGTTGTAAATATTGGGACGTAGATAAAAAAAAAAAAAAATTTGGTTAATTTCTGGTCAAGTTGGAGAGAGAAACATACATAAAATAAAATAAAATCAGGAATGAGAAATAAACATTTTTATTTATTATTATCATCACGTGTCTTTTTCTAATTTGACATGAATTCACCAAAATGAAATGAAGAGAATCCATTTCGGTGAATATTGTGGGTCAGGAAGAATACAAAATGTGTGATGTGACCTAACAATTTACAATGATGAAGGCAAGAAAGTGCACGAAAATGGAAAATTGGTTTAATAAAGAGGGTATTGGTCCGGGTTTGAATTGATTAAGATGTGGTATATATTTAAATTTAATTCTAGTGGAATTTAATGGTAAACTGAGAAATTACTTGTCGTGCAGATGAACGTAATTTTTGAAATTTATCAAAATTGATTATCAATGAATGAGAAATTAATGATTAAAATTAACCATATTAAAATTAATTAGCCATATTAGTTTGGCGGTGGTTAAGTGCGAAGAGTATCAATTACTTTTCCGCATTAGATAATTTATTGATTCTCTCCTACATTCAGAGGCAGATCCAGAACTCATAGTTAGGGGGGACCAACAAAACAAAGAAACTCTTACAAACATTAATACACGTAATAATAAATATTAAATATATTATATTTTGTTATTTAAATAGAACATCAATAACATTTATTATTAAATATGTTAGAAATGTATCATTAGTTATCTATATATTAAAATTTAGAATGTCTTTATAGTATATTATGAAAATTATCTATGTATGTTTTATCATTTTATAATTTTTTTTTTTTTGGGGGGGGGGGGGGGGGGGGGGAGAATACACATCCTTCAAAATAAACACACAATATACATATTATACATATTTTAGACATAAATATAGTGGGAGTTTGGGGGGGCCAAGGCCACCCCACTCATAGGCGTAAGTTCCGCCCCTGCCTACATTGGATGGTTAATGAAGAATAAATCACTTTATATATAATTAACTGGAGTTGTAAGTACAAGTACCAAAGACGTACAAGGGGACCGTCGTTGTGAAGCCCACATATGCGCCCGCTAGGCCTCGACTTGGGCTTGACCAGGTCCGTTTTGGTTTCGTCTTTGTTCGGCCTAGCGAAGTCGAGTTTTGGGAAATCGAATTGGGGTCGAATTGGTACTCGTGTCTCTTGGTTTCCCAAGATAAATCAGGACGAGCTTGTGTCTAGGTTCATGCTTTGCATTTACTTGGGATAACACTTGGAGTTAGGCTTGAAAGTGGGACAGGGAATTCTTATTCCTTGTGGGGATCCACCTCGAATGGAGCGTGGATTCCCGATCATTTTTCCCTCATCGGTGGCTGGGTTAAGGTGAGTTTTTGGCCTGAAGCGAAGACAGGGTGGGGATGGGATAATGTTCCCCGCCCCGCAGGACCCGATATATATAATTACTATTTTATCTTTATATTTAATGAAATATACTAAATTATCTTGTTTATATATATTTTTTATGCATTTTTACAGATATTTTTTTGATTATCTGCCAATTTTTTAGTCATTGACTGATTTTCTTATTTTTTATTTTTTTAAAGGGGAAGGGATTCCCAACTTTTATGCATTGATAGATTTTTTTATGTATTGAAAGATTGTTTTTTTAAAGGGACAAGGATTCACACATATACGGGGACGGGGGGCTTTTTTCCACGCTTCTATTGATGAAAGGGATGGGATTCCCGCTGTAATAAGTACGCGGATGGGGATTATTCCCCGCTCCGTTACCAAACCTATCTGGAGTTGGTTGAGTTAGTGTTATTATGGGCCCCCTGTTTGAAATAATATGCTTCTTTCTCTTGGTTATTCTAGATAAATCTTGACGAGCTTGTGTCCTGGTTCATTCTTTGTAGTTATTGGTAATTATGGGGTTGGACTAGTGCTTGTGTCTCTTGGTTAGGTAGTAAATTAGGATTTTTTATTTACAGGGTGGTTGGTTGCGCTTATAAACTCCTTAAAACTTCTAAGGAGCTTATAAGCTCTTTAAGAATTGGTAGCAAAATGAAACCCTAAGGCTGTATTTGGATGAGAGGATTAGATGATGAATTTAAAATTTATAGTCTCAAATCCATTAACGTTGTTTGGATTATCATAGATTTGGAAATCCATGATTTCATTACTATATTTTAAAGGATTTGAGTAGATTTCAAATTACCTCTATCTTGAGTGAATTTGAAATCTTTTGATTCTAAATCCATGTATTTCAAATTCCTTCATCCAAACACAACCTGAGAATTTTGTTTATTTCTATTTTTAAAAGGAATTTTTTTCCCTTTTTTACTATGCTAAACACCAAAATTGTGCTTGTTCACAATATTCACTCATATGTTTCTTAAATCAATTATTACATCTAAATCAAATATTTAAGTTGGGTCTAGTCATCTAATATAATATTACTAATATATTTAAGTCATTATGGAATCCATAACTATCAATGCATGAAGCATACTAAAATTAAAAGGCAAAATAGCATTTTTATGTCCCTCAATTATCCGTGAATATTTTTAAAGTTCCTAAATTATTATAATAGTGTTAAAGGTTTGTCCCTCAGTTATTGAATATGAATTTGTATAAGTCCTTCCATTTTATTTTATTAGTGTTGTACACACACGCTATGTTTGTGAATGAATTTAGGGGTATTAATGGCATGTAATTAAAAGGACATGTCGGTTGTTAAGTTAGAAAGCATGGCGGATATACAAATTTCTGTCACATTCCAACGCATAGAGACCTATTCAAATTCATATTAAATAACTGAGGGAACTCTACCACTATTATAATAACTGAGGGACTTAAGGGACCTATACAAATTCATATTCAATAACTAAGGGACCTCTACCACTATTACAATAATTAGGGAACTTTTACAAATATTCATGGATAACTGAGGAACCTAAACATGCGTTTTGTCAAAATAAAATTTATCACCATCATTTAATAGGGCCAGTATTTAGTATTATTTTAATTAATTTTTTGTATATAATTATAGGAAATGCTACAACGTAATAATTACATTAAAACTATTCTTTTCACTTAGTGGGTAATTAGTAAGTAGGTCCCATTTTTTATTAACTCCAACGTATTTCTTTTTTTGTCCAAAGATAGAGATTCAACATTATTCCACGTGGGATCCTCTATGCCACTTTTATCATGTTCAAATCGTGTTCCACTTTAAAATCGAGCTAATTATAATTATTTCCTTACGATTTGTAAATTTAAAGTTCATGATCTAGGTCAGGATTCAAGATTCATGTTGAGATACCACGTTTAAGATTCAGGGTTCGACTTTCTTGGATTAGGGTATATTTTCAATTATAAACTTACGATTTTACGATTCACGGTTTATAGTGTTGAAAATTGATTTAAGATAATAGGTAAGTCCCGACGTTGTCCAATTTGGAAGTGGGGGGATAGAGTGTGTTAATTTTCTCAAACCGAATTTCGGCGAGTGAGAAATTAATGCAAGTTGGCCACTTGCTAAGACATTCGTTTGTGGGAGATGGAAGACGCGTAAAGTCTATTCTACTACGAAAATATCGTAATGTGGTGGTAACTCCCACATTAAAGAGGTATAATGGTGGTATCATTACAACATTTAAGGTTTTGTAGAAGGTGTGGTAACACCGGAGTTATGGTGCTGTAGCACCTTCTGAAACACCTACAGCAAAGAAGAAGCCCCGGCTAACTCCGTGCCAGCAGCCCATTGACTCCAGCCCGAGAAAGGTGGTTGACACCACATAAGAGAATCGGCCATAATTCGCTACTATCAACCTAAGGATGAATGTGGCAGGATGTAACAACTGCTTTATTACCTGGTTTTTGAATGCCTTAATGATCCTTTAAGGGTGTAATTAAATTCCCAATCTGAATGGATGATGCATATATAAATAGGTTATGTTTATAATTTAATAGTTCATAGTTTAGGGTTCATGATTCTTGTGCAGAGCCGGCCTTTAGGGGGGCAAGGCAACGCCGCTGCACCGGGCCCCCGCCAGCGAGGGTTTCTGATATTTTTCTTTTTCTATTTTCTGTCTAAATCTGTATATATATTTAAAATATAATTTTTTTTTATTATTAAAATCATTTTTTATATTAAAATTGTACGTTATAGACAATTTTATGTGTATGAAGATAAGATTTTAATTTAATTTTATATACTTATTTATATACTTTTAGGTTTTCTCGACTAATTTTAGTTATAAGAATGCCCAATCAGTCTCGGTCATACACTTCAAGATACGTTTAACACGATCAAAATTCCCACCGAGAGTCCATAGTTGTTTTCAAGAAAATTATATCATTTCATCATGTTACTATAAATCATCATTATATTCAGACAAAGTCTCTTGTGCACCAGTTGCACGGTGCGATTTAGGTTGTGTATCACAATTTAGGCTTAAAGGTATTACACGTACTGGGTAAAGGTATTACAATATCTTTACCCATAAGTGTAATACCTTTAAGTATAAATGGTGATATTTTTTCACTGTGATATCTTTATCCATCTCATGTAATACCTTTAGTTATAAACAGTAATACATTTTAATCCATGACCCAAATTGCACGGATCTAAGATCCGTTCAATTGGTGCACAAGAGACCACCCCTTATATTCGCTTTGAATTTTCAATCATATGAATTTGGTTAATGGCTTTGAAGATTTGAACTGTTGGAAATTATATGAAGCCCGCCCAAACTGTGTGGGTTTAAATATGTTCTTAATGTGTCACAAAACAACTTCAAGTGAAAAGATTAGAAATTTGCTTAAAACGTAACTATCACTATATTTCTGGTGTATGGAAGTATTGGTTGTTTATTCAGTATGGCCAACATAGAATTTTTTTTTAATTTCATATTGGCCCTTTAAATCTGCTGCTTTCGAGTTGAGGATATGTGGTTTGTTGTTCGATTTGACAAGAGAAATATAGGTTTAAATTTTCATGGGAGAAATAGGTGAGGTGCATTAAAAATATATGTCTAAGAATCAAATTGGAAAAGTTGAATCAATAAATAAACGGAGGGATATAAGTGGAAATTTATGACTTGTAAAAAGTTTCACCTACATTTGATTGACCTAAAATAAGAAGTTAAACCGGGACTTTTTCTTTTGGACAGAGGGAGTGGTATATTTATTAGATTATTGAATGCAAGCAACATTATGATTTGTGTTTCAGATGAATGTCAATTTCTTGTAGGTGCACTTATCCCTTAGGGTCGAGTTGCCTTAATTTTTTTCCACGCCTCGTGATGTAGCATATTCATAGCACAAAATATTAAAGATCACAATGTATATTTTTAAATCAAGAGCTAGATTTTTCTAGATCGCATAAAGGCTATTGCAATCTGTGAATATAATAAGGAAAGTCCTCCTCAATGAAAACAATATTGTCACAATAGTTATTTTCTTCTTGATTTCCATATAATTTGTGCTTTGCTCATTGTTGAAGAGTATTAGTTGTTGAGATAATTTTTGTCTTCTCAGTGTACAACTATTGTACTAGCTTTATTTACCGTCGCTACATTAAGTACACACATTGAGTATTGCCTTATGCTTCTCCAAATTAATATGTAGGGGGGGGGGGGGGGGTTGTGCATATAACTAGTAAGTAAAACCTCATTGATTGATAATTTCCGAAGATAACAAAAAAATTTGAAATTTAAAAATGATTCACTGCTAGGTAACATAAATACAATTGATGCTTACTAGTCCATTCAACGCCTTCGTTCAACTTTGGATTTTGCAATAAGTACAGTAAATTTGGGCACTTATTTCCTGCAAATACAGATATGCATCCCAAACGGCCTGTCAAGTCCTTCTATAAATTTGATGTCTCTAGAGAGACCTATTCCATTGTCTTCCTCTCTTCTACCAAACCCTCTTTGCTTTCTCTGTGTTGTTCTATTCTTCCATTGATACTTAGAGCCGTATCTCCATATTTATTTATCGGTGAAGTGTTCTTTGGAAATTGTTCAGGAACACACACACACACATATAATGCCTCGGCGCAAAACAAATCCGGGAGAGCAAGACATGGAACAACCTGCAAATCAAAGAAGGCGGTGGAGACCAAGCTCAACGCCAATTGCATGTGTGGTCTGTGGTAGGGTCTTCTTCGATAACGTGAGTCTTGTTATGCACTCTGAGTGTCACCTGAATGGTGAAGGCCCTGTCCCTAGCCAACAAGGCAGTAACCTTGCACCTTCGCAAAGTTCAAGAACTTTGCCTTTAAGCCCATCACCGTATCCTTCTTCTTTAGGGAGAAACAATGAGGCTCGCTCTGTTGTGTTGGCGTTGCCATGTATGAATCGGCCTTTTCCTTTTCCCGTTTCTTCCGCCATGAAACCAAATCCGACACCAAGGGGCGCTAGTCCTTTTCATTTACCCGTGTTGAATTCCAGGCCACCTGTTTCCTCATCTTCCGATACCCAATTAAATGTATCACAACCAATCCAACCTTTAGTGGTGAGCGCTAATGGACCTACTTCATCCTCTTCTTGCCCATTAATGTTTTCACAATCAGGTGAGAGGAGCTTTGTTAATGGCTCAACAACAACACCTTGCTTACAATTGCGGAATGGAGAACATTCGCGCTTTTCCAATCATAGCAATCAATCTATGCACAAATCAGCTCGAAAAGCCTATCCCAGAAATGATTTTCATAAGTAATAATGAGGAGGATGGCAACAAGAATACTGATGAGATAGATTTGACATTAAAGCTTTAGAATGGTCACTAATTGCATTTATGTTTCTATGTCTGTTTTCATTTATGTTTCTTGCTTTTGTTATCGTTTTCCATTGGTAGATTCTTTAGCAGTTGGTTCGATTTTTTGTTTTATTTTGTTTTTCAGGAAAATGTGAAGGAAAATCTGGTGTCATTGTATTTATGAGACTTTTAGTGGTAATTCGTTCTATTATTGTTATTTATTTATTTTGAAATCAATGGTTGCTTCTAGTTAGAACCGAAAAACAACAAAAACGTATTTATAGTTTTTTTCCTTCCCATTCTGCGTCGGTAAATCATATATCCAACACGTATATCATATGTTTATCAATGGATAGTAACAATTATGAAATGGGAACCACAATCCATCTCTAGTTAACATTGCATAATATTCATCCATGTCTATATAGGTACACATAAAAAAATATTAAATAATTTTTAAAAAAAGGAAAATGGTCACTATTTTGGAATCTCTCTCTCTTTTTTTAGAACAAGAGTTGACGAGAAGTTGAAGCCCTAGGACCCCTCTAAGTTTAGGGAGAGTCTTATATGTTTGTGGTAGAATTATTGTAAGACAGTTATGGTTAGCTTTTTACTTAATCCAAGGTGCTTCCACAGAAGAACATATACTTCTAAGTATTGTAAATAATATTCACACTTCTAAGTGCTCGTGTTTCCACTTTGTATACTCCCTCCGTCCCGGCTTAACCTGCCTAGGTTGACCGGACACGGAGGTTAAGAAAAAGTAGATTTTGTGGAATCTTTGACTTTTTTAAAGGTGGAGATTGAGAATAAAGATTTTGAGGGTGGAGACTGTGAGAGAAATTTACCATTTATGGGGCTGGCAGGTTAAGGTGGGATAAACCAAAATGACAAGTAGGCAGATTAAGTTGGGACGGAGGTAGTACAAGGCAATTTGGTTATCATCTTTAATTTGATGACAGTCACTTATGATTTGTCGAAATCAAGTGTAATCTTTAATCTGATGAAGAAATTTATTAAGGTCCGTCAAGTAATTTTATCTCATGTAGGCAAAATTTATTCTAATCGAAGTAATAGTAAAGGGGATTTAATTTTATTATATTAAAGGAAAAGAATCTTATTTTTTTTAGCTAAAATAGAACTCCCTCCATCTCATAAAGAGATACATGGTTAAAAAAACTCTTATTATTATTATTATTATTATTATTATTATTATTATTATTATTATTATTATTATTATTATTATTATTATTATTATTATTATTATTATTATTATTATTATTATTATTATTATTTTTGTAGCCCAAGTTATGACAAAAATACTAAAGGTATGCTGGAAAGTACCTCAAAATGCACCACAATAACTTCCTTTGAGCTTTTGGCCACTTTCTTGCAAGAAATTTGGAATGGTTCCAACACGAAAATTGTAGCTAATTCACTTAGCTTTCTAAAAATATTCGAGTCACTTTGGGGAGGTTCCTACAGTAGGAGTTGTGATCGTGCATTAATACATTAACGTTCGTATAAAGTTCACATCTAATTAGCCCCAAATAAAAAGCACTTTTTAAACTTTTCTTTTCATTTTGTTGTAGCCATATGTTTTAGCTTTCCAATGCATCTTGTTTCCCTTAAAAATCATTTTTTTAGCCCAAGATATGATCGAAATACTATAGGTATGCCGAAAACTACCTTACAATGCACCACTGTCACTTCCTTTGAGCTTTTGGAACCTTTCTTGCAAGAACTTTGGAATGGTTCTATCACAAAAGTTGTAGCTAACTCAGTTACCTTTTCAAAAACAAAAGATTCACTTTTTGGAGGTTCCTACATGGGGAGTAGTGATTTGTGCATTTGTACATTAACGTTCATATAAATTTCGCATACAATAGGCCCCAATAAAAAGCACTTTTTGAAATTTCAACTTTTTGAACATTTTGTATCCTTTTCCAGTAGCCCTGTGTGCTAGCTTTGCAATGCATCAAGTTTCACCTAAAAATCATTTTTGTAGCCCAAGTTATGACAAAAATACTAAAGGTATGCTGGAAAGTACCTCAAAATGCACCACAGTCACTTCCTTTGAGCTTTTGGCCACTTTCTTGCAAGAAATTTGGAATGGTTCCAACACGAAAATTGTAGCTAATTCACTTAGATTTCTAAAAATATTCGAGTCACTTCGGCGAGGTTCCTACAGTAGGAGTTGTGATCGTGCATTTATACATTAACGTTCGTATAAAGTTCACATCTAATTAGCCCCAAATAAAAAGCACTTTTTGAAATTTTCTTTTCATTTTCTTGTAGCCCTATGTGTTAGCTTTCCAACACATCTTGTTTCACTTAAAAATCATTTTTTTAGCCCAAGATATGATCGAAATACTATAGGTATGCCGAAAACTACCTTACAACGCACCACTGTCACTTCCTTTGAGCTTTTGGAACCATTCTTGCAAGAACTTTGGAATGGTTCTATCACAAAAGTTGTAGCTTACTCACTTACCTTTTCAAGAAAAAGATTCACTTTGTGGAGGTTCCTACATGAGGAGTATTGATTTGTGCATTTGTACATTAACGTTCATATAAATTTCGCATACAATAGGCCCCAATAAAAAACACTTTTTGAAATTTCAACTTTTTAAATATTTTGTATCCTTTTCTAGTAGCTCTATGTGTTAGCTTTGCAATGCATCAAGTTTCACCTAAAAATCATTTTTGTAGCCCAAATTATGACAAAAATACAAAACGTATGCTGGAAAGTACCTCAAAATGCACCACAGTCACTTCCTTTGAGCTTTTAGCCACTTTCTTTCAAGAAATTTGGAATGGTTCTAACACAAAAATTGTAGCTAATTCACTTAGCTTTCTAAAAATATTCGAGTCACTTCGGGGAGGTTCCTATAGTAGGAGTTGTGACCGTGCATTTATACATTAACGTTCGTATAAAGTTCACATCTAATTAGCCCCAAATAAAAAACACTTTTTGAAATTTTCTTTTCATTTTTGAGTAGCCCTATGTGTTAGCTTTCCAACGCATCTTGTTTCACTTAAAAATCATATTTTTAGCCCAAGATATGATCGAAATACTATAGGTATGCCGAAAACTACCTTACAATGCACCACTGTCACTTCCTTTGAGCATTTGGAACCTTTCTTGCAAGAAATTTGGAATGGTTCTATCACAAAAGTTGTAGCTAACTCACTTACCTTTTCAAAAACACAAGATTCACTTTGTGGAGGTTCCTACATGGGGAGTAGTGATTTGTGCATTTGTACATTAACGTTCATATAAATTTCGCATACAATAGGCCCCAATAAAAAACACTTTTTGAAATTTAAACTTTTTGATCATTTTGTATCCTTTTCCAGTAGCCCTGTGTGTTAGCTTTGCAATGCATCAAGTTTCACCTAAAAATCATTTTTGTAGCCAAAGTTATGACAAAAATACTAAAGGTATGCTGGAAAGTACCTCAAAATGCACCACAGTCACTTCCTTTGAGCTTTTGGCCACTTCCTTGCAACAAATTGTGGTTCCAACACGAAAATTGTAGCTAATTCACTTAGCTTTCTAAAAATATTTGAGTCACTTCGGGGAGGTTCCTACAATAGGAGTTGTGATCTTGCATTTATACATTTACGTTCGTATAAAGTTCACATCTAATTAGCCCCAAATAAAAAGCACTTTTTGAAACTTTCTTTTCATTTTCTAGTAGCCATATGTGTTAGCTTTCCGACGCAACTTGTTTCACTTAAAAATCATTTTTTTAGCGCAAGATATGATCGAAATACTATAGGTATGCAGAAAACTACCTTACAATGCACCAATGTCACTTCCTTTGAGCATTTGGAACCTTTCTTGCAAGAACTTTGGAATGGTTCTATCACAAAAGTTATAGCTAACTCACTTACCTTTTCAAAAACAAAAGATTCACTTTGTGGAGGTTCCTACATGGGGAGTAGTGATTTGTGCATTCGTACATTAACGTTCATATAAATTTCGCATACAATAGGCCCCAATAAAAAGCACTTTTTGAAATTTCAACTTTTTGAACATTTTGTATCCTTTTCCAGTAGCCCTGTGTGTTAGCTTTGCAATGCATCAAGTTTCACCTAAAAATCATTTTTGTAGCCCAAGTTATGACAAAAATACTAAAGCTATGCTGGAAAGTACCTCAAAATGCACCACAGTCACTTCCTTTGAGCTTTTGGCCACTTTCTTGCATGTAATTTGGAATGGTTCCAACACAAAAATTGTAGCTAATTCACTTAGCTTTCTGAAAATATTCGAGTCACTTTGGGGAGGTTCCTACAGTAGGAGTTGTGATCGTGCATTTATACATTAACGTTCGTATAAAGTTCACATCTAATTAGCCCCAAATAAAAAGTACTTTATGAAATTTTCTTTTTATTTTCTAGTAGCCCTATGTGTTAGCTTTCCGACGCATCTTGTTTCACTTAAAAATCATTTGTTTAGCCCAAGATATGATCGAAATACTATAGGTATGCCGAAAACTACCTTACAATGCACCACTGTCACTTCCTTTGAGCTTTTGGAACCTGTCTTGCAAGAACTTTGGAATGGTTCTATCACAAAAGTTGTAGCTAACTCATTTACCATTTCAAAAACAAAAGATTCACTTTGTGGAGGTTCCTACATGGGGAGTAGTGATTTGTGCATTTGTACATTAACGTTCATATAAATTTCGCATACAATAGGCCCCAATAAAAAGCACTTTTTGAAATTTCAACTTTTTGAATATTTTGTATCCTTTTCCAGTAGCCCTGTGTGTTAGCTTTGCAATGCATCAAGTTTGACCTAAAAATCATTTTTGTAGCCCAAGTTATGACCAAAATATAAAAGGTATGCTGGAAAGTACCTCAAAATGCACCACAGTCACTTCCTTTGAGCTTTTGGCCACTTTCTTACAAGAAATTTGGGATGGTCCCAACACAAAAATTGTAGCTAATTCACTTAGCTTTCTAAAAATATTCGAGTCACTTCGGGGAGGTTCCTACAGTAGGAGTTGTGATCGTACATTTATACATTAACGTTCGTATAAAGTTCACATGTAATTAGCCCCAAATAAAAAGCACTTTTCGAAATTTTCTTTTCATTTTCTAGTAGCCCTATGTGTTAGCTTTCCAACGCATCTTGTTTCACTTAAAAATCATTTGTTTAGCCCAAGATATGATCGAAATACTATAGGTATGCCGAAACCTACCTTACAATGCACCACTGTCACTTCCTTTGAGCTTTTGGAACCTTTCTTGCAAGAACTTTCGAATGGTTCTATCACAGAAGTTTTGGCTAACTCACTTACCTTTTCAAAAAAAAAAAGATTCACTTTGTGGTGGTTCCTACATGGGGAGTAGTGATTTGTGCATTTGTACATTAACGTTCATATAAATTTCGCATACAATAGGCCCCAATAAAAAGCACTTTTTGAAATTTCAACTTTTTGAACATTTTGTATCCTTTTCCAGTAGCCCTGTGTGTTAGCTTTGCAATGCATCAAGTTTCACCTAAAAATCATTTTTGTAGCCAAAGTTATGACAGAAATACTAAAGGTATGCTGGAAAGTACCTCAAAATGCGCCACAGTCACTTCCTTTGAGCTTTTGGCCACTTTCTACATGAAATTTGGAATGGTTCCAACACAAAAGTTGTAGCTAATTCACTTAGCTTTCTAAAAATATTCGAGTCACTCCGGGGAGGTTGCTACAGTAGGAGTTGTGATCGTGCATTTATACATTAACGTTCGTATAAAGTTCACATCTAATTAGCCCTAAATAAAAAGCAATTTTTGAAACTTTCTTTTCATTTTCTAGTAGCCCTATGTGTTATCTTTCCAACGCATCTTGTTTCACTTAAAAATCATTTGTTTAGCCCAAGATATGATCGAAATACTATAGGTATGCCGAAAACTACCTTACAATGCACCACTGTCACTTCCTTTGAGCTTTTGGAACCTGTCTTGCAAGAACTTTGGAATGGTTCTATCACAAAAGTTGTAGCTAACTCACTTACCATTTCAAAAACAAAAGATTCACTTTGTGGAGGTTCCTACATGGGGAGTAGTGATTTGTGCATTTGTACATTAACGTTCATATAAATTTCGCATACAATAGGCCCCAATAAAAAGCACTTTTTGAAATTTCAACTTTTTGAATATTTTGTATCCTTTTCCAGTAGCCCTGTGTGTTAGCTTTGCAATGCATCAAGTTTGACCTAAAAATCATTTTTGTAGCCCAAGTTATGACCAAAATACAAAAGGTATGCTGGAAAGTACCTCAAAATGCACCACAGTCACTTCCTTTGAGCTTTTGGCCACTTTCTTACAAGAAATTTGGAATGGTCCCAACACAAAAATTGTAGCTAATTCACTTAGCTTTCTAAAAATATTCGAGTCACTTCGGGGAGGTTCCTACAGTAGGAGTTGTAATCGTGCATTTATACATTAACGTTCGTATAAAGTTCACATGTAATTAGCCCCAAATAAAAAGCACTTTTCGAAATTTTCTTTTCATTTTCTAGTAGCCCTATGTGTTAGCTTTCCAACGCATCTTGTTTCACTTAAAAATCATTTGTTTAGCCCAAGATATGATCGAAATACTATAGGTATGCCGAAACCTACCTTACAATGCACCACTGTCACTTCCTTTGAGCTTTTGGAACCTTTCTTGCAAGAACTTTGGAATGGTTCTATCACAGAAGTTTTGGCTAACTCACTTACCTTTTCAAAAAAAAAAAGATTCACTTTGTGGTGGTTCCTACATGGGGAGTAGTGATTTGTGCATTTGTACATTAACGTTCATATAAATTTCGCATACAATAGGCCCCAATAAAAAGCACTTTTTGAAATTTCAACTTTTTGAATATTTTGAATCGTTTTCCAGTAGCCCTGTGTGTTAGCTTTGCAATGCATCAAGTTTCACCAAAAAATCATTTTTGTAGCCAAAGTTATGACAAAAATACAAAAGCTATGCTGGAAAGTACCTCAAAATGCACCACAGTCACTTCCTTTGAGCTTTTGGCCACTTTCTTGCAAGAAATTTGGAATGGTTCCAACATAAAAATTGTAGCTAATTCACTTAGCTTTCTAAAAATATTCGAGTCACTTTGGGGAGGTTCCTACAGTAGGAGTTGTGATCGTGCATTTATACATTAACGTTCGTATAAAGTTCACATCTAATTAGCCCCAAATAAAAGTACTTTTTGAAATTTTCTTTTCATTTTCTAGTAGCCCTATGTGTTAGCTTTCCAACGCATCTTGTTTCACTGAAAAAATCATATTTTTAGCCCAAGATATGATCGAAATACTATAGGTATGCCGAAAACTACCTTACAATGCACCACTGTCACTTCCTTTGAGCTTTTGGAACCTTTCTTGCAAGAAATTTGGAATGGTTCTCTCAGTAAAGTTGTAGCTAACTCACTTACCATTTCAAAAACAAAAGATTCACTTTGTGGAGGTTCCTACATGGGGAGTAGTCATTTGTGCATTTGTACATTAACGTTCATATAAATTTCGCATACAATAGGCCCCAATAAAAAGCACTTTTTGAAATTTCAACTTTTTGAACATTTTGTATCCTTTTCCAGTAGCCCTGTGTGTTAGCTTTGCAATGCATCAAGTTTCACCTAAAAATCATTTTTGTAGCCAAAGTTATGACAAAAATACTAAAGGTATGCTGGAAAGTACCTCAAAATGCACCACAGTCACTTCCTTTGAGCTTTTGGCCACTTTCTACATGAAATTTGGAATGGTTCCAACACAAAAGTTGTAGCTAATTCACTTAGCTTTCTAAAAATATTCGAGTCACTCCGGGGAGGTTGCTACAGTAGGAGTTGTGATCGTGCATTTATACATTAACGTTCGTATAAAGTTCATATCTAATTAGCCCTAAATAAAAAGCAATTTTTGAAACTTTCTTTTCATTTTCTAGTAGCCCTATGTGTTATCTTTCCAACGCATCTTGTTTCACTTAAAAATCATTTGTTTAGCCCAAGATATGATCGAAATACTATAGGTATGCCGAAAACTACCTTACAATGCACCACTGTCACTTCCTTTGAGCTTTTGGAACCTGTCTTGCAAGAACTTTGGAATGGTTCTATCACAAAAGTTGTAGCTAACTCACTTACCGTTTCAAAAACAAAAGATTCACTTTGTGGAGGTTCCTACATGGGGAGTAGTGATTTGTGCATTTGTACATTAACGTTCATATAAATTTCGCATACAATAGGCCCCAATAAAAAGCACTTTTTGAAATTTCAACTTTTTGAATATTTTGTATCCTTTTCCAGTAGCCCTGTGTGTTAGCTTTGCAATGCATCAAGTTTCACCTAAAAATCATTTTTGTAGCCCAAGTTATGACCAAAATACAAAAGGTATGCTGGAAAGTACCTCAAAATGCACCACAGTCACTTCCTTTGAGCTTTTGGCCACTTTCTTACAAGAAATTTGGAATGGTCCCAACACAAAAATTGTAGCTAATTCACTTAGCTTTCTAAAAATATTCGAGTCACTTCGGGGAGGTTCCTACAGTAGGAGTTGTAATCGTGCATTTATACATTAACGTTCGTATAAAGTTCACATGTAATTAGCCCCAAATAAAAAGCACTTTTCGAAATTTCTTTTTTTTTTCTAGTAGCCTATGTGTTAGCTTTCCAACGCATCTTTTTTCACTTAAAAATCATTGTTTTAGCCCAAGATATGATCGAAATACTATAGGTATGCCCAAAACTACCTTACAATGCACCACTGTCACTTCCTTTGAGCTTTTGGAACCTTTCTTGCAAGAACTTTGGAATGGTTCTATCAAAAAAGTTGTAGCTAACTCACTTACCTTTTCAAAAACAAAAGATTCACTTTGTGGAGGTTCCTACATGGGGAGTAGTGATTTGTGCATTTGTACATTAACGTTCATATAAATTTCGCATACAATAGGCCCCAATAAAAAGCACTTTTAGAAATTTCAACTTTTTGAACATTTTGTATCCTTTTCCAGTAGCCCTGTGTGTTAGCTTTGCAATGCATCAAGTTTCACCTAAAAATCATTTTTGTAGCCCAAGTTATGACAAAAATACTAAAGCTATGCTGGAAAGTACCTCAAAATGCACCACAGTCACTTCCTTTGAGCTTTTAGCCACTTTCTTGCATGTAATTTGGAATGGTTCCAACACAAAAATTGTAGCTAATTCACTTAGCTTTCTGAAAATATTCGAGTCACTGTGGGGAGGTTCCTACAGTAGGAGTTGTGATCGTGCATTTATACATTAACGTTCGTATAAAGTTCACATCTAATTAGCCCCAAATAAAAAGTACTTTATGAAATTTTCTTTTCATTTTCTAGTAGCCCTATGTGTTAGCTTTCCGACGCATCTTGTTTCACTTAAAAATCATTTTTTTATCCCAAGATATGATCGAAATACTATAGGTATGCCGAAAACTACCTTACAATGCACCACTGTCACTTCCTTTGAGATTTTGGAACCTTTCTTGCAAGAACTTTGGAATGGTTCTATCACAAAAGTTGTACCTAACTCACTTACCTTTTCAAAAAAAAAAAAGATTCACTTTGTGGAGGTTCCTACATGGGGAGTAGTGATTTGTGCATTTGTACATTAACGTTCATATAAATTTCGCATACAATAGGCCTCAATAAAAAGCACTTTTTGAAATTTAAACTTTTTGAATATTTTGTATCCTTTTTAAGTAGCCCTGTGTGTTCGCTTTGCAATGCATCAAGTTTCACGTAAAAATCATTTTTGTAGCCCAAGTTATGACCAAAATACAAAAGGTATGCTGGAAAGTACCTCAAAATGCACCACAGTCACTTCCTTTGAGTTTTTGGCCACTTTCTTGCATGAAATTTTGAATGGTTCCAACACAAAAGTTGTAGCTAATTCACTTAGCTTTCTAAAAATATTCGAGTCACTTTGGGGAGGTTGCTACAGTAGGAGTTGTGATCGTGCATTTATACATTAACGTTCGTATAAAGTTTACATCTAATTAGCCCTAAATAAAAAGCACTTTTTGAAACTTTCTTTTCATTTTCTAGTAGCCCTATGTGTTAGCTTTCCAACACATCTTGTTTCACTTAAAAATCATTTTTGTAGCCCAAGATATGATCGAAATACTATAGGTATGCCGAAAACTACCTTACAACGCACCACTGTCACTTCCTTTGAGCTTTTGGAACCATTCTTGCAAGAACTTTGGAATGGTTCTATCACAAAAGTTGTAGCTTACTCACTTACCTTTTCAAGAAAAAGATTCACTTTGTGGAGGTTCCTACATGAGGAGTATTGATTTGTGCATTTGTACATTAACGTTCATATAAATTTCGCATACAATAGGCCCCAATAAAAAGCACTTTTTGAAATTTCAACTTTTTGAATATTTTGTATCCTTTTCTAGTAGCTCTATGTGTTAGCTTTGCAATGCATCAAGTTTCACCTAAAAATCATTTTTGTAGCCCAAATTATGACATAAATACAAAACGTATGCTGGAAAGTACCTCAAAATGCACCACAGTCACTTCCTTTGAGCTTTTGGCCACTTTCTTGCAAGAAATTTGGAATGGTTCCAACATAAAAATTGTAGCTAATTCACTTAGCTTTCTAAAAATATTCGAGTCACTTTGGGGAGGTTCCTACAGTAGGAGTTGTGATCGTGCATTTATACATTAACGTTCGTATAAAGTTCACATCTAATTAGCCCCAAATAAAAGTACTTTTTGAAATTTTCTTTTCATTTTCTAGTAGCCCTATGTGTTAGCTTTCCAACGCATCTTGTTTCACTGAAAAAATCATATTTTTAGCCCAAGATATGATCGAAATACTATAGGTATGCCGAAAACTACCTTACAATGCACCACTGTCCTTTCCTTTGAGCTTTTGGAACCTTTCTTGCAAGAAATTTGGAATGGTTCTCTCAGTAAAGTTGTAGCTAACTCACTTACCATTTCAAAAACAAAAGATTCACTTTGTGGAGGTTCCTACATGGGGAGTAGTGATTTGTGCATTTGTACATTAACGTTCATATAAATTTCGCATACAATAGGCCCCAATAAAAAGCACTTTTTGAAATTTCAACTTTTTGAACATTTTGTATCCTTTTCCAGTAGCCCTGTGTGTTAGCTTTGCAATGCATCAAGTTTCACCTAAAAATCATTTTTGTAGCCAAAGTTATGACAAAAATACTAAAGGTATGCTGGAAAGTACCTCAAAATGCACCACAGTCACTTCCTTTGAGCTTTTGGCCACTTTCTACATGAAATTTGGAATGGTTCCAACACAAAAGTTGTAGCTAATTCACTTAGCTTTCTAAAAATATTCGAGTCACTCCGGGGAGGTTGCTACAGTAGGAGTTGTGATCGTGCATTTATACATTAACGTTCGTATAAAGTTCATATCTAATTAGCCCTAAATAAAAAGCAATTTTTGAAACTTTCTTTTCATTTTCTAGTAGCCCTATGTGTTATCTTTCCAACACATCTTGTTTCACTTAAAAATCATTTGTTTAGCCCAAGATATGATCGAAATACTATAGGTATGCCGAAAACTACCTTACAATGCACCACTGTCACTTCCTTTGAGCTTTTGGAACCTGTCTTGCAAGAACTTTGGAATGGTTCTATCACAAAAGTTGTAGCTAACTCACTTACCGTTTCAAAAACAAAAGATTCACTTTGTGGAGGTTCCTACATGGGGAGTAGTGATTTGTGCATTTGTACATTAACGTTCATATAAATTTCGCATACAATAGGCCCCAATAAAAAGCACTTTTTGAAATTTCAACTTTTTGAATATTTTGTATCCTTTTCTAGTAGCTCTATGTGTTAGCTTTGCAATGCATCAAGTTTCACCTAAAAATCATTTTTGTAGCCCAAATTATGACAAAAATACAAAACGTATGCTGGAAAGTACCTCAAAATGCACCACAGTCACTTCCTTTGAGCTTTTGGCCACTTTCTTGCAAGAAATTTGGAATGGTTCCAACATAAAAATTGTAGCTAATTCACTTAGCTTTCTAAAAATATTCGAGTCACTTTGGGGAGGTTCCTACAGTAGGAGTTGTGATCGTGCATTTATACATTAACGTTCGTATAAAGTTCACATCTAATTAGCCCCAAATAAAAGTACTTTTTGAAATTTTCTTTTCATTTTCTAGTAGCCCTATGTGTTAGCTTTCCAACGCATCTTGTTTCACTGAAAAAATCATATTTTTAGCCCAAGATATGATCGAAATACTATAGGTATGCCGAAAACTACCTTACAATGCACCACTGTCCTTTCCTTTGAGCTTTTGGAACCTTTCTTGCAAGAAATTTGGAATGGTTCTCTCAGTAAAGTTGTAGCTAACTCACTTACCATTTCAAAAACAAAAGATTCACTTTGTGGAGGTTCCTACATGGGGAGTAGTGATTTGTGCATTTGTACATTAACGTTCATATAAATTTCGCATACAATAGGCCCCAATAAAAAGCACTTTTTGAAATTTCAACTTTTTGAACATTTTGTATCCTTTTCCAGTAGCCCTGTGTGTTAGCTTTGCAATGCATCAAGTTTCACCTAAAAATCATTTTTGTAGCCAAAGTTATGACAAAAATACTAAAGGTATGCTGGAAAGTACCTCAAAATGCACCACAGTCACTTCCTTTGAGCTTTTGGCCACTTTCTACATGAAATTTGGAATGGTTCCAACACAAAAGTTGTAGCTAATTCACTTAGCTTTCTAAAAATATTCGAGTCACTCCGGGGAGGTTGCTACAGTAGGAGTTGTGATCGTGCATTTATACATTAACGTTCGTATAAAGTTCATATCTAATTAGCCCTAAATAAAAAGCAATTTTTGAAACTTTCTTTTCATTTTCTAGTAGCCCTATGTGTTATCTTTCCAACGCATCTTGTTTCACTTAAAAATCATTTGTTTAGCCCAAGATATGATCGAAATACTATAGGTATGCCGAAAACTACCTTACAATGCACCACTGTCACTTTCTTTGAGCTTTTGGAACCTGTCTTGCAAGAACTTTGGAATGGTTCTATCACAAAAGTTGTAGCTAACTCACTTACCGTTTCAAAAACAAAAGATTCACTTTGTGGAGGTTCCTACATGGGGAGTAGTGATTTGTGCATTTGTACATTAACGTTCATATAAATTTCGCATACAATAGGCCCCAATAAAAAGCACTTTTTGAAATTTCAACTTTTTGAATATTTTGTATCCTTTTCCAGTAGCCCTGTGTGTTAGCTTTGCAATGCATCAAGTTTCACCTAAAAATCATTTTTGTAGCCCAAGTTATGACCAAAATACAAAAGGTATGCTGGAAAGTACCTCAAAATGCACCACAGTCACTTCCTTTGAGCTTTTGGCCACTTTCTTACAAGAAATTTGGAATGGTCCCAACACAAAAATTGTAGCTAATTCACTTAGCTTTCTAAAAATATTCGAGTCACTTCGGGGAGGTTCCTACAGTAGGAGTTGTAATCGTGCATTTATACATTAACGTTCGTATAAAGTTCACATGTAATTAGCCCCAAATAAAAAGCACTTTTCGAAATTTCTTTTTTTTTTTCTAGTAGCCTATGTGTTAGCTTTCCAACGCATCTTGTTTCACTTAAAAATCATTGTTTTAGCCCAAGATATGATCGAAATACTATAGGTATGCCCAAAACTACCTTACAATGCACCACTGTCACTTCCTTTGAGCTTTTGGAACCTTTCTTGCAAGAACTTTGGAATGGTTCTATCAAAAAAGTTGTAGCTAACTCACTTACCTTTTCAAAAACAAAAGATTCACTTTGTGGAGGTTCCTACATGGGGAGTAGTGATTTGTGCATTTGTACATTAACGTTCATATAAATTTCGCATACAATAGGCCCCAATAAAAAGCACTTTTTGAAATTTCAACTTTTTGAACATTTTGTATCCTTTTCCAGTAGCCCTGTGTGTTAGCTTTGCAATGCATCAAGTTTCACCTAAAAATCATTTTTGTAGCCCAAGTTATGACAAAAATACTAAAGCTATGCTGGAAAGTACCTCAAAATGCACCACAGTCACTTCCTTTGAGCTTTTGGCCACTTTCTTGCATGTAATTTGGAATGGTTCCAACACAAAAATTGTAGCTAATTCACTTAGCTTTCTGAAAATATTCGAGTCACTGTGGGGAGGTTCCTACAGTAGGAGTTGTGATCGTGCATTTATACATTAACGTTCGTATAAAGTTCACATCTAATTAGCCCCAAATAAAAAGTACTTTATGAAATTTTCTTTTCATTTTCTAGTAGCCCTATGTGTTAGCTTTCCGACGCATCTTGTTTCACTTAAAAATCATTTTTTTATCCCAAGATATGATCGAAATACTATAGGTATGCCGAAAACTACCTTACAATGCACCACTGTCACTTCCTTTGAGATTTTGGAACCTTTCTTGCAAGAACTTTGGAATGGTTCTATCACAAAAGTTGTACCTAACTCACTTACCTTTTCAAAAAAAAAAAAGATTCACTTTGTGGAGGTTCCTACATGGGGAGTAGTGATTTGTGCATTTGTACATTAACGTTCATATAAATTTCGCATACAATAGGCCTCAATAAAAAGCACTTTTTGAAATTTAAACTTTTTGAATATTTTGTATCCTTTTTAAGTAGCCCTGTGTGTTCGCTTTGCAATGCATCAAGTTTCACCTAAAAATCATTTTTGTAGCCCAAGTTATGACCAAAATACAAAAGGTATGCTGGAAAGTACCTCAAAATGCACCACAGTCACTTCCTTTGAGTTTTTGGCCACTTTCTTGCATGAAATTTTGAATGGTTCCAAAACAAAAGTTGTAGCTAATTCACTTAGCTTTCTAAAAATATTCGAGTCACTTTGGGGAGGTTGCTACAGTAGGAGTTGTGATCGTGCATTTATACATTAACGTTCGTATAAAGTTTACATCTAATTAGCCCTAAATAAAAAGCACTTTTTGAAACTTTCTTTTCATTTTCTAGTAGCCCTATGTGTTAGCTTTCCAACACATCTTGTTTCACTTAAAAATCATTTTTGTAGCCCAAGATATGATCGAAATACTATAGGTATGCCGAAAACTACCTTACAACGCACCACTGTCACTTCCTTTGAGCTTTTGGAACCATTCTTGCAAGAACTTTGGAATGGTTCTATCACAAAAGTTGTAGCTTACTCACTTACCTTTTCAAGAAAAAGATTCACTTTGTGGAGGTTCCTACATGAGGAGTATTGATTTGTGCATTTGTACATTAACGTTCATATAAATTTCGCATACAATAGGCCCCAATAAAAAGCACTTTTTGAAATTTCAACTTTTTGAATATTTTGTATCCTTTTCTAGTAGCTCTATGTGTTAGCTTTGCAATGCATCAAGTTTCACCTAAAAATCATTTTTGTAGCCCAAATTATGACAAAAATACAAAACGTATGCTGGAAAGTACCTCAAAATGCACCACAGTCACTTCCTTTGAGCTTTTGGCCACTTTCTACATGAAATTTGGAATGGTTCCAACACAAAAGTTGTAGCTAATTCACTTAGCTTTCTAAAAATATTCGAGTCACTCCGGGGAGGTTGCTACAGTAGGAGTTGTGATCGTGCATTTATACATTAACGTTCGTATAAAGTTCACATCTAATTAGCCCCAAATAAAAGTACTTTTTGAAATTTTCTTTTCATTTTCTAGTAGCCCTATGTGTTAGCTTTCCAACGCATCTTGTTTCACTGAAAAAATCATATTTTTAGCCCAAGATATGATCGAAATACTATAGGTATGCCGAAAACTACCTTACAATGCACCACTGTCCTTTCCTTTGAGCTTTTGGAACCTTTCTTGCAAGAAATTTGGAATGGTTCTCTCAGTAAAGTTGTAGCTAACTCACTTACCATTTCAAAAACAAAAGATTCACTTTGTGGAGGTTCCTACATGGGGAGTAGTGATTTGTGCATTTGTACATTAACGTTCATATAAATTTCGCATACAATAGGCCCCAATAAAAAGCACTTTTTGAAATTTCAACTTTTTGAACATTTTGTATCCTTTTCCAGTAGCCCTGTGTGTTAGCTTTGCAATGCATCAAGTTTCACCTAAAAATCATTTTTGTAGCCAAAGTTATGACAAAAATACTAAAGGTATGCTGGAAAGTACCTCAAAATGCACCACAGTCACTTCCTTTGAGCTTTTGGCCACTTTCTACATGAAATTTGGAATGGTTCCAACACAAAAGTTGTAGCTAATTCACTTAGCTTTCTAAAAATATTCGAGTCACTCCGGGGAGGTTGCTACAGTAGGAGTTGTGATCGTGCATTTATACATTAACGTTCGTATAAAGTTCATATCTAATTAGCCCTAAATAAAAAGCAATTTTTGAAACTTTCTTTTCATTTTCTAGTAGCCCTATGTGTTATCTTTCCAACGCATCTTGTTTCACTTAAAAATCATTTGTTTAGCCCAAGATATGATCGAAATACTATAGGTATGCCGAAAACTACCTTACAATGCACCACTGTCACTTTCTTTGAGCTTTTGGAACCTGTCTTGCAAGAACTTTGGAATGGTTCTATCACAAAAGTTGTAGCTAACTCACTTACCGTTTCAAAAACAAAAGATTCACTTTGTGGAGGTTCCTACATGGGGAGTAGTGATTTGTGCATTTGTACATTAACGTTCATATAAATTTCGCATACAATAGGCCCCAATAAAAAGCACTTTTTGAAATTTCAACTTTTTGAATATTTTGTATCCTTTTCCAGTAGCCCTGTGTGTTAGCTTTGCAATGCATCAAGTTTCACCTAAAAATCATTTTTGTAGCCCAAGTTATGACCAAAATACAAAAGGTATGCTGGAAAGTACCTCAAAATGCACCACAGTCACTTCCTTTGAGCTTTTGGCCACTTTCTTACAAGAAATTTGGAATGGTCCCAACACAAAAATTGTAGCTAATTCACTTAGCTTTCTAAAAATATTCGAGTCACTTCGGGGAGGTTCCTACAGTAGGAGTTGTAATCGTGCATTTATACATTAACGTTCGTATAAAGTTCACATGTAATTAGCCCCAAATAAAAAGCACTTTTCGAAATTTCTTTTTTTTTTTCTAGTAGCCTATGTGTTAGCTTTCCAACGCATCTTGTTTCACTTAAAAATCATTGTTTTAGCCCAAGATATGATCGAAATACTATAGGTATGCCCAAAACTACCTTACAATGCACCACTGTCACTTCCTTTGAGCTTTTGGAACCTTTCTTGCAAGAACTTTGGAATGGTTCTATCAAAAAAGTTGTAGCTAACTCACTTACCTTTTCAAAAACAAAAGATTCACTTTGTGGAGGTTCCTACATGGGGAGTAGTGATTTGTGCATTTGTACATTAACGTTCATATAAATTTCGCATACAATAGGCCCCAATAAAAAGCACTTTTTGAAATTTCAACTTTTTGAACATTTTGTATCCTTTTCCAGTAGCCCTGTGTGTTAGCTTTGCAATGCATCAAGTTTCACCTAAAAATCATTTTTGTAGCCCAAGTTATGACAAAAATACTAAAGCTATGCTGGAAAGTACCTCAAAATGCACCACAGTCACTTCCTTTGAGCTTTTGGCCACTTTCTTGCATGTAATTTGGAATGGTTCCAACACAAAAATTGTAGCTAATTCACTTAGCTTTCTGAAAATATTCGAGTCACTGTGGGGAGGTTCCTACAGTAGGAGTTGTGATCGTGCATTTATACATTAACGTTCGTATAAAGTTCACATCTAATTAGCCCCAAATAAAAAGTACTTTATGAAATTTTCTTTTCATTTTCTAGTAGCCCTATGTGTTAGCTTTCCGACGCATCTTGTTTCACTTAAAAATCATTTTTTTATCCCAAGATATGATCGAAATACTATAGGTATGCCGAAAACTACCTTACAATGCACCACTGTCACTTCCTTTGAGATTTTGGAACCTTTCTTGCAAGAACTTTGGAATGGTTCTATCACAAAAGTTGTACCTAACTCACTTACCTTTTCAAAAAAAAAAAAGATTCACTTTGTGGAGGTTCCTACATGGGGAGTAGTGATTTGTGCATTTGTACATTAACGTTCATATAAATTTCGCATACAATAGGCCTCAATAAAAAGCACTTTTTGAAATTTAAACTTTTTGAATATTTTGTATCCTTTTTAAGTAGCCCTGTGTGTTCGCTTTGCAATGCATCAAGTTTCACGTAAAAATCATTTTTGTAGCCCAAGTTATGACCAAAATACAAAAGGTATGCTGGAAAGTACCTCAAAATGCACCACAGTCACTTCCTTTGAGTTTTTGGCCACTTTCTTGCATGAAATTTTGAATGGTTCCAACACAAAAGTTGTAGCTAATTCACTTAGCTTTCTAAAAATATTCGAGTCACTTTGGGGAGGTTGCTACAGTAGGAGTTGTGATCGTGCATTTATACATTAACGTTCGTATAAAGTTTACATCTAATTAGCCCTAAATAAAAAGCACTTTTTGAAACTTTCTTTTCATTTTCTAGTAGCCCTATGTGTTAGCTTTCCAACACATCTTGTTTCACTTAAAAATCATTTTTGTAGCCCAAGATATGATCGAAATACTATAGGTATGCCGAAAACTACCTTACAACGCACCACTGTCACTTCCTTTGAGCTTTTGGAACCATTCTTGCAAGAACTTTGGAATGGTTCTATCACAAAAGTTGTAGCTTACTCACTTACCTTTTCAAGAAAAAGATTCACTTTGTGGAGGTTCCTACATGAGGAGTATTGATTTGTGCATTTGTACATTAACGTTCATATAAATTTCGCATACAATAGGCCCCAATAAAAAGCACTTTTTGAAATTTCAACTTTTTGAATATTTTGTATCCTTTTCTAGTAGCTCTATGTGTTAGCTTTGCAATGCATCAAGTTTCACCTAAAAATCATTTTTGTAGCCCAAATTATGACAAAAATACAAAACGTATGCTGGAAAGTACCTCAAAATGCACCACAGTCACTTCCTTTGAGCTTTTGGCCACTTTCTACATGAAATTTGGAATGGTTCCAACACAAAAGTTGTAGCTAATTCACTTAGCTTTCTAAAAATATTCGAGTCACTCCGGGGAGGTTGCTACAGTAGGAGTTGTGATCGTGCATTTATACATTAACGTTCGTATAAAGTTCATATCTAATTAGCCCTAAATAAAAAGCAATTTTTGAAACTTTCTTTTCATTTTCTAGTAGCCCTATGTGTTATCTTTCCAACGCATCTTGTTTCACTTAAAAATCATTTGTTTAGCCCAAGATATGATCGAAATACTATAGGTATGCCGAAAACTACCTTACAATGCACCACTGTCACTTCCTTTGAGCTTTTGGAACCTGTCTTGCAAGAACTTTGGAATGGTTCTATCACAAAAGTTGTAGCTAACTCACTTACCGTTTCAAAAACAAAAGATTCACTTTGTGGAGGTTCCTACATGGGGAGTAGTGATTTGTGCATTTGTACATTAACGTTCATATAAATTTCGCATACAATAGGCCCCAATAAAAAGCACTTTTTGAAATTTCAACTTTTTGAATATTTTGAATCGTTTTTCAGTAGCCCTGTGTGTTAGTTTTGCAATGCATCAAGTTTCACCAAAAAATCATTTTTGTAGCCAAAGTTATGACAAAAATACAAAAGCTATGCTGGAAAGTACCTCAAAATGCACCACAGTCACTTCCTTTGAGCTTTTGGCCACTTTCTTGCAAGAAATTTGGAATGGTTCCAACATAAAAATTGTAGCTAATTCACTTAGCTTTCTAAAAATATTCGAGTCACTTTGGGGAGGTTCCTACAGTAGGAGTTGTGATCGTGCATTTATACATTAACGTTCGTATAAAGTTCACATGTAATTAGCCCCAAATAAAAAGCACTTTTCGAAATTTTCTTTTCATTTTCTAGTAGCCCTATGTGTTAGCTTTCCAACACATCTTGTTTCACTTAAAAATCATTTGTTTAGCCCAAGATATGATCGAAATACTATAGGTATGCCGAAACCTACCTTACAATGCACCACTGTCACTTCCTTTGAGCTTTTGGAACCTTTCTTGCAAGAACTTTGGAATGGTTCTATCACAGAAGTTTTGGCTAACTCACTTACCTTTTCAAAAAAAAAAAAGATTCACTTTGTGGAGGTTCCTACATGGGGAGTAGTGATTTGTGCATTTGTACATTAACGTTCATATAAATTTCGTATACAATAGGCCCCAATAAAAAGCCCTTTTTGAAATTTCAACTTTTTGAATATTTTGAATCGTTTTCCAGTAGCCCTGTGTGTTAGCTTTGCAATGCATCAAGTTTCACCAAAAAATCATTTTTGTAGCCAAAGTTATGACAAAAATACAAAAGGTATGCTGGAAAGTACCTCAAAATGCACCACAGTCACTTCCTTTGAGCTTTTGGCCACTTTCTTGCAAGAAATTTGGAATGGTTCCAACATAAAAATTGTAGCTAATTCACTTAGCTTTCTAAAAATATTCGAGTCACTTTGGGGAGGTTCCGACAGTAGGAGTTGTGATCGTGCATTTATACATTAACGTTCGTATAAAGTTCACATCTAATTAGCCCCAAATAAAAAGTACTTTTTGAAATTTTCTTTTCATTTTCTAGTAGCCCTATGTGTTAGCTTTCCAACGCATCTTGTTTCACTGAAAAAATCATATTTTTAGCCCAAGATATGATCGAAATACTATAGGTATGCCGAAAACTACCTTACAATGCACCACTGTCACTTCCTTTGAGCTTTTGGAACCTTTCTTGCAAGAAATTTGGAATGGTTCTCTCAGTAAAGTTGTAGCTAATTCACTTACCATTTCAAAAACAAAAGATTCACTTTGTGGAGGTTCCTACATGGGGAGTAGTGATTTGTGCATTTGTACATTAACGTTCATATAAATTTCGCATACAATAGGCCCCAATAAAAAGCACTTTTTGAAATTTCAACTTTTTGAATATTTTGTATCCTTTTCCAGTAGCCCTGTGTGTTAGGTTTGCAATGCATCAAGTTTCACCTAAAAATCATTTTTGTAGCCCAAGTTATGACCAAAATACAAAAGGTATGCTGGAAAGTACCTCAAAATGCACCACAGTCACTTCCTTTGAGCTTTTGGCCACTTTCTTACAAGAAATTTGGAATGGTTCCAACACAAAAATTGTAGCTAATTCACTTAGCTTTCTAAAAATATTCGAGTCACTTTGGGGAGGTTCCTACAGTAGGAGTTGTGATCGTGCATTTATACATTAACGTTCGTATAAAGTTCATATCTAATTAGCCCTAAATAAAAATCACTTTTTGAAACTTTCTTTTCATTTTCTAGTAGCCCTATGTGTTAGATTTCCAACGCATCTTGTTTCACTTAAAAATCATTTGTTTAGCCCAAGATATGATCGAAATACTATAGGTATGCCGAAAACTACCTTACAATGCACCACAGTCACTTCCTTTGAGCTTTTGGAACCTGTCTTGCAAGAACTTTAGAATGGTTCTATCACAAAAGTTGAAGCTAACTCACTTACCATTTCAAAAACAAAAGAGACACTTTGTGGAGGTTCCTACATGGGGAGTAGTGATTTGTGCATTTGTACATTAACGTTCATATAAATTTCGCATACAATAGGCCCCAATAAAAAGCACTTTTTGAAATTTCAACTTTTTGAACATTTTGTATCCTTTTCCAGTAGCCCTGTGTGTTAGCTTTGCAATGCATCAAGTTTCACCTACAAAACATTTTTGTAGCCAAAGTTATGACAAAAATAAAGGTATGCTGGAAAGTACCTCAAAATGCACCACAGTCACTTCCTTTGAGCTTTTGGCCACTTTCTTGCATGAAATTTCAACTTTTTGAATATTTTGTGACTGTGGTACATTAACGTTCATATAAATTTCGTATACAATAGGTCCCAATAAAACGCACTTTTTGAAATTTCAACTTTTTGAATATTTTGTATCCTTTTTTAGTAGCCCTGTGTGTTAGCTTTGCAATGCATCAAGTTTCACCAAAAAATCTTTTTTGTAGCCCAAGTTATGACAAAAATACAAAAGCTATGCTGGAAAGTACTTCAAAATGCACCACAGTCACTTCCTTTAAGCTTTTGGCCACTTTCTTGCAAAAAAATTGGAATGGTTCCAACACGAAAATTGTAGCTAATTCTCTTAGCTTTCTAAAAATATTTGAGTCACTTTGGGGAGCTTCCTACAATAGGAGTTGTGATCTTGCATTTATACATTTACGTTCGTATAAAGTTCACATCTAATTAGCCCCAAATAAAAAGCACTTTTTGAAACTTTCTTTTCATTTTCTAGTAGCCCTATGTGTTAGCTTTCCGACGCATCTTGTTTCACTTAAAAATCATTTGTTTAGCCCAAGATATGATCGAAATACTATAGGTATGCCGAAAACTACCTTACAATGCACCACTGTCACTTCCTTTGAGCTTTTGGAACCTGTCTTGCAAGAACTTTGGAATGGTTCTATCACAAAAGTTGTAGCTAACTCATTTACCATTTCAAAAACAAAAGATTCACTTTGTGGAGGTTCCTACATGGGGAGTAGTGATTTGTGCATTTGTACATTAACGTTCATATAAATTTCGCATACAATAGGCCCCAATGAAAAGCACTTTTTGAAATTTCAACTTTTTGAATATTTTGTATCCTTTTCCAGTAGCCCTGTGTGTTAGCTTTGCAATGCATCAAGTTTGACCTAAAAATCATTTTTGTAGCCCAAGTTATGACCAAAATAGAAAAGGTATGCTGGAAAGTACCTCAAAATGCACCACAGTCACTTCCTTTGAGCTTTTGGCCACTTTCTTACAAGAAATTTGGAATGGTCCCAACACAAAAATTGTAGCTAATTCACTTAGCTTTCTAAAAATATTCGAGTCACTTCGGGGAGGTTCCTACAGTAGGAGTTGTGATCGTACATTTATACATTAACGTTCGTATAAAGTTCACATGTAATTAGCCCCAAATAAAAAGCACTTTTCGAAATTTTCTTTTCATTTTCTAGTAGCCCTATGTGTTAGCTTTCCAACGCATCTTGTTTCACTTAAAAATCATTTGTTTAGCCCAAGATATGATCGAAATACTATAGGTATGCCGAAACCTACCTTACAATGCACCACTGTCACTTCCTTTGAGCTTTTGGAACCTTTCTTGCAAGAACTTTGGAATGGTTCTATCACAGAAGTTTTGGCTAACTCACTTACCTTTTCAAAAAAAAAAAGATTCACTTTGTGGAGGTTCCTACATGGGGAGTAGTGATTTGTGCATTTGTACATTAACGTTCATATAAATTTCGCATACAATAGGCCCCAATAAAAAGCACTTTTTGAAATTTCAACTTTTTGAATATTTTGAATCGTTTTCCAGTAGCCCTGTGTGTTAGCTTTGCAATGCATCAAGTTTCACCAAAAAATCATTTTTGTAGCCAAAGTTATGACAAAAATACAAAAGGTATGCTGGAAAGTACCTCAAAATGCACCACAGTCACTTCCTTTGAGCTTTTGGCCACTTTCTTGCAAGAAATTTGGAATGGTTCCAACATAAAAATTGTAGCTAATTCACTTAGCTTTCTAAAAATATTCGAGTCACTTTGGGGAGGTTCCTACAGTAGGAGTTGTGATCGTGCATTTATACATTAACGTTCGTATAAAGTTCACATCTAATTAGCCCCAAATAAAAGTACTTTTTGAAATTTTCTTTTCATTTTCTAGTAGCCCTATGTGTTAGCTTTCCAACGCATCTTGTTTCACTGAAAAAATCATATTTTTAGCCCAAGATATGATCGAAATACTATAGGTATGCCGAAAACTACCTTACAATGCACCACTGTCACTTCCTTTGAGCTTTTGGAACCTTTCTTGCAAGAAATTTGGAATGGTTCTCTCAGTAAAGTTGTAGCTAATTCACTTACCATTTCAAAAACAAAAGATTCACTTTGTGGAGGTTCCTACATGGGGAGTAGTGATTTGTGCATTTGTACATTAACGTTCATATAAATTTCGCATACAATAGGCCCCAATAAAAAGCACTTTTTGAAATTTCAACTTTTTGAACATTTTGTGTCCTTTTCCTGTAGCCCTGTGTGTTAGCTTTGCAATGCATCAAGTTTCACCTAAAAATCATTTTTGTAGCCAAAGTTATGACAAAAATACTAAAGGTATGCTGGAAAGTACCTCAAAATGCACCACAGTCACTTCCTTTGAGCTTTTGGCCACTTTCTACATGAAATTTGGAATGGTTCCAACACAAAAGTTGTAGCTAATTCACTTAGCTTTCTAAAAATATCCGAGTCACTCCGGGGAGGTTGCTACAGTAGGAGTTGTGATCGTGCATTTATACATTAACGTTCGTATAAAGTTCACATCTAATTAGCCCTAAATAAAAAGCAGTTTTTGAAACTTTCTTTTCATTTTCTAGTAGCCCTATGTGTTATCTTTCCAACGCATCTTGTTTCACTTAATAATCATTTGTTTAGCCCAAGATATGATCGAAACACTATAGGTATGCCGAAAACTACCTTACAATGCACCACTGTCACTTCCTTTGAGCTTTTGGAACCTGTCTTGCAAGAACTTTGGAATGGTTCTATCACAAAAGTTGTAGCTAACTCACTTACCGTTTCAAAAACAAAAGATTCACTTTGTGGAGGTTCCTACATGGGGAGTAGTGATTTGTGCATTTGTACATTAACGTTCATATAAATTTCGCATACAATAGGCCCCAATAAAAAGCACTTTTTGAAATTTCAACTTTTTGAATATTTTGTATCCTTTTCCAGTAGCCCTGTGTGTTAGGTTTGCAATGCATCAAGTTTCACCTAAAAATCATTTTTGTAGCCCAAGTTATGACCAAAATACAAAAGGTATGCTGGAAAGTACCTCAAAATGCACCACAGTCACTTCCTTTGAGCTTTTGGCCACTTTCTTACAAGAAATTTGGAATGGTTCCAACAAAAAAATTGTAGCTAATTCACTTAGCTTTCTAAAAATATTCGAGTCACTTTGGGGAGGTTCCTACAGTAGGAGTTGTGATCGTGCATTTATACATTAACGTTCGTATAAAGTTCATATCTAATTAGCCCTAAATAAAAATTACTTTTTGAAACTTTCTTTTCATTTTCTAGTAGCCCTATGTGTTAGATTTCCAACGCATCTTGTTTCACTTAAAAATCATTTGTTTAGCCCAAGATATGATCGAAATACTATAGGTATGCCGAAAACTACCTTACAATGCACCACAGTCACTTCCTTTGAGCTTTTGGAACCTGTCTTGCAAGAACTTTAGAATGGTTCTATCACAAAAGTTGAAGCTAACTCACTTACCATTTCAAAAACAAAAGAGACACTTTGTGGAGGTTCCTACATGGGGAGTAGTGATTTGTGCATTTGTACATTAACGTTCATATAAATTTCGCATACAATAGGCCCCAATAAAAAGCACTTTTTGAAATTTCAACTTTTTGAACATTTTGTATCCTTTTCCAGTAGCCCTGTGTGTTAGCTTTGCAATGCATCAAGTTTCACCTACAAAACATTTTTGTAGCCAAAGTTATGACAAAAATAAAGGTATGCTGGAAAGTACCTCAAAATGCACCACAGTCACTTCCTTTGAACTTTTGGCCACTTTCTTGCATGAAATTTCAACTTTTTGAATATTTTGTGACTGTGGTACATTAACGTTCATATAAATTTCGTATACAATAGGTCCCAATAAAAAGCACTTTTTGAAATTTCAACTTTTTGAATATTTTGTATCCTTTTTTAGTAGCCCTGTGTGTTAGCTTTGCAATGCATCAAGTTTCACCAAAAAATCTTTTTTGTAGCCCAAGTTATGACAAAAATACAAATGCTATGCTGGAAAGTACTTCAAAATGCACCACAGTCACTTCCTTTAAGCTTTTGGCCACTTTCTTGCAAAAAAATTGGAATGGTTCCAACACGAAAATTGTAGCTAATTCTCTTAGCTTTCTAAAAATATTTGAGTCACTTTGGGGAGCTTCCTACAATAGGAGTTGTGATCTTGCATTTATACATTTACGTTCGTATAAAGTTCACATCTAATTAGCCCCAAATAAAAAGAACTTTTTGAAACTTTCTTTTCATTTTCTAGTAGCCCTATGTGTTAGCTTTCCAACGCAACTTGTTTCACTTAAAAATCATTTTTTTCGCGCAAGATATGATAAAAACACTATAGGTATGCAGAAAACTACCTTACAATGCACCAATGTCACTTCCTTTGAGCATTTGGAACCTTTCTTGCAAGAACTTTGGAATGGTTCTATCACAAAAGTTATAGCTAACTCACTTACCATTTCAAAAATAAAAGATTCACTTTGTGGAGGTTCCTACATGGGGAGTAGTGATTTGTGCATTTGTACATTAACGTTCATATAAATTTCGCATACAATAGGCCCCAATAAAAAGCACTTTTTGAAATTTTAGCTTTTTGAACATTTTGTATCATTTTCTAGTAGCCCTGTGTGTTAGGTTTGCAATGCATCAAGTTTCACCTAAAAATCATTTTTGTAGCCCAAGTTATGATCAAAATACAAAAGGTATGCTGGAAAGTACCTCAAAATGCACCACAGTCACTTCCTTTGAGCTTTTGGCCACTTTCTTGCATGAAATTTGGAATGGTTCCAACACAAAAGTTGTAGCTAATTCACTTAGCTTTCTAAAAATATTCGAGTCACTCCGGGGAGTTTGATACAGTAGGAGTTGTGATCGTGCATTTATACATTAACGTTCGTATAAAGTTCACATCTAATTAGCCCAAAATAAAAAAGCACTTTTTGAAACTTTCTTTTCTTTTTCTAGTATCCCTATGTGTTAGCTTTCCAACGCATCTTATTTCACTTAAAAATCATTTGTTTAGCCCAAGATATGATCGAAATACTATAGGTATGCCGAAAACTACCGTACAATGCACTACTGTCACTTCCTTTGAGCTTTTGGAACCTTTCTTGTAAGAACTTTAGAATGGTTCTATCAAAAAAGTTGTAGCTAACTCACTTACCTTTTCAAAAACAAAAGATTCACTTTGTGGAGGTTCCTACATGGGGAGTAGTGATTTGTTTATTTGTACATTAAAGTTCATATAAATTTCGCATACAACAGGCCCCAATAAAAAGCACTTTTTGAAATTTCAGCTTTTTGAACATTTTGTATCCTTTTCTAGTAGCCCTGTGTGTTAGCTTTGCAATGCATGAAGTTTCACCTAAAAATCATTTTTGTAGCCCAAGTTATGACCAAAATACAAAAGGTATGCTGGAAAGTACCTCAAAATGCACCACAGTCACTTCCTTTGAGCTTTTGGCCACTTTCTTGCATGAAATTTGGAATGGTTCCAACACAAAAGTTGTAGCTAATTCACTTAGCTTTCTAAAAATATTTGATTCACTCCGGGGAGGTTGCTACTGTAGGAGTTGTGATCGTGCATTTATACATTAACGTTCGTATAAAGTTCACATCTAATTAGCCCTAAATAAAAAGCACTTTTTGAAACTTTCTTTTCATTTTCTAGTATCCCTATGTGTTAGCTTTCCAACGCTTCTTGTTTCACTTAAAAATTATTTGTTTAGCCCAAGATATGATCGAAATACTATAGGTATGCCGAAAACTACCTTACAATGCACCACTGACACTTCCTTTGAGCTTTTGGAACCATTCTTGCAAGAACTTTGGAATGGTTCTATCACAAAAGTTGTAGCTAACTCACTTACTTTTTCAAAAACAAAAGATTCACTTTGTGGAGGTTCCTACATGGGGAGTAGTGATTTGTGCATTTGTACATTAACGTTCATATAAATTTCGCATACAATAGGCCCCAATAAAAACCACTTTTTGAAATTTCAACTTTTTGAATATTTTGTATCTTTTTCCAGTAGCCCTGTGTGTTAACTTTGCAATGCATCAAGTTTCACCTAAAAATCATTTTTGTAGCCCAAGTTATGACCAAAGTACTAAAGATATGCTGGAAAGTACCTCAAAATGCACCACAGTCACTTCCTTTGAGCTTTTGGCCACTTTCTGGCAAGAAATTTGGAATGGTTCCAACACAAAAGTTGTAGCTAATTCACTTAGCTTTCTAAAAATATTCGAGTCACTTCGGGGAGGTTGCTACAGTAGGAGTTGTGATCGTTCATTTATACATTTACGTTCATATAAAGTTCACATCTAATTAGGCCCAAAAAAAAAGCACTTTTTGAAACTTTCTTTTCATTTTCTAGTAGCCCTATGTGTTAGCTTTCCAACGCAACTTGTTTCACTTCAAAATCATTTTTTTAGCCCAATATATGATCGAAATACTATAGGTATGCAGAAAACTACCTTACAATGCACCAATGTCACTTCCTTTGAGCATTTGGAACCTTTCTTGCAAGAACTTTGGAATGGTTCTATCACAAAAGTTATAGTTAACTCACTTACCTTTTCAAAAACAAAAGGTTCACTTTGTGGAGGTTCCTACATGGGGAGTAGTGATTTGTGCATTTGTACATTAACGTTCATATAAATTTCGCATATAATAGGCCCCAATAAAAATCACTTTTTGAAATTTCAACTTTTTGAACATTTTGTATCCTTTTCCAGTAGCCCTGTGTGTTAGCTTTGTAATGCATCAAGTTTCACCTAAAAATCATTTTTGTAGCCCAAGTTATGACCAAAATACAAAAGGTATGCTGGAAAGTACCTCAAAATGCACCACAGTCACTTCCTTTGAGCTTTTGGCCAGTTTCTTGCATGAAATTTGGAATGGTTCCAACACAAAAATTGTAGCCAATTAACTTAGCTTTCCAAAAATATTCGAGTCACTTCGGGGAGTTTCCTACAGTAGGAGTTGTGATCGTGCATTTATACATTAACGTTCGTATAAAGTTCACATCTAATTAGCCCCAAATAAAAAGCACTTTTTGAAAATTTCTTTTCATTTTCTAGTAGCCCTATGTGTTAGCTTTCCATCGCATCTTGTTTCACTTAAAAATCATTTTTTTAGCCCAAGATATGATCGAAATACCATAGGTATGCCGAAAACTACCTTACAATGCACCACTGTCATTTCCTTTGAGCTTTTGGAACCTTTCTTGCAAGAACTTTGGAATGGTTCTATCATAAAAGTTTTAGCTAACTCACGTAATTTTCGAAAACAAAAGATTCACTTTGTGGAGGTTCCTACATGGGGAGTAGTGATTTGTGCATTTGTATATTAACGTTCATATAAATTTCGCATACAATAGGCCCCAATAAAAATCACTTTTTGAAATTTCAACTTTTTGAACATTTTGTATCCTTTTACAGTAGCCCTGTGTGTTAGCTTTGTAATGCATCAAGTTTCACCTAAAAATCATTTTTGTAGCCCAAGTTATGACCAAAATACAAAAGGTATGCTGGAAAGTACCTCAAAATGCACCACAGTCACTTCCTTTGAGCTTTTGGCCACTTTCTTGCATGAAATTTGGAATGGTTCTAACACAAAAGTTGTAGCTAATTCACTTAGCTTTCTAAAAATATTCGAGTCACTTCGGGGATGTTGCTACAGTAGGAGTTCTGATCCTTTATTTATACATTTACGTTCATATAAAGTTCACATCTAATTAGGCCCAAATAAAAAGCACTTTTTGAAACTTTCTTTTCATTTTATAGTAGCCCTATGTGTTAGCTTTCCAACTCAACTTGTTTCACTTCAAAATCATTTTTTTGGCCCAAGATATGATCGAAATACTATAGGTATGCAGAAAACTACCTTACAATGCACCAATGTCACTTCCTTTGAGCATTTGGAACCTTTCTTGCAAGAAATTTGGAATGGTTCTATCACAAAAGTTATAGTTAACTCACTTACCTTTTCAAAAACAAAAGATTCACTTTGTGGAGGTTCCTACATGGGGAGTAGTGATTTGTGCATTTGTACATTAACGTTCATATAAATTTCGCATACAATAGGCCCCAATAAAAATCACTTTTTGAAATTTCAACTTTTTGAACATTTTGTATCCTTTTCCAGTAGCCCTGTGTGTTAGGTTTGCAATGCATCAAGTTTAACCTAAAAATCATTTTTGTAGCCCAAGTTATGACAAAAATACAAAAGCTATGCTGGAAAGTACCTCAAAATGCACCACAGTCACTTCCTTTAAGCTTTTGGCCACTTTCTTGCAAAAAAATTGGAATGGTTCCAACACGAAAATTGTAGCTAATTCTCTTAGCTTTCTAAAAATATTTGAGTCACTTTGGGGAGCTTCCTACAATAGGAGTTGTGATCTTGCATTTATACATTTACGTTCGTATAAAGTTCACATCTAATTAGCCCCAAATAAAAAGAACTTTTTGAAACTTTCTTTTCATTTTCTAGTAGCCCTATGTGTTAGCTTTCCAACGCAACTTGTTTCACTTAAAAATCATTTTTTTCGCGCAAGATATGATCGAAATACTATAGGTATGCAGAAAACTACCTTACAATGCACCAATGTCACTTCCTTTGAGCATTTGGAACCTTTCTTGCAAGAACTTTGGAATGGTTCTATCACAAAAGTTATAGCTAACTCACTTACCATTTCAAAAATAAAAGATTCACTTTGTGGAGGTTCCTACATGGGGAGTAGTGATTTGTGCATTTGTACATTAACGTTCATATAAATTTCGCATACAATAGGCCCCAATAAAAAGCACTTTTTGAAATTTTAGCTTTTTGAACATTTTGTATCATTTTCTAGTAGCCCTGTGTGTTAGGTTTGCAATGCATCAAGTTTCACCTAAAAATCATTTTTGTAGCCCAAGTTATGACCAAAATACAAAAGGTATGCTGGAAAGTACCTCAAAATGCACCACAGACACTTCCTTTGAGCTTTTGGCCACTTTCTTGCATGAAATTTGGAATGGTTCCAACACAAAAGTTGTAGCTAATTCATTTAGCTTTCTAAAAATATTCGAGTCACTCCGGGGAGTTTGCTACAGTAGGAGTTGTGATCGTGCATTTATACATTAACGTTCGTATAAAGTTCACATCTAATTAGCCCAAAATAAAAAAGCACTTTTTGAAACTTTCTTTTCTTTTTCTAGTATCCCTATGTGTTAGCTTTCCAACGCATCTTATTTCACTTAAAAATCATTTGTTTAGCCCAAGATATGATCGAAATACTATAGGTATGCCGAAAACTACCTTACAATGCACTACTGTCACTTCCTTTGAGCTTTTGGAACCTTTCTTGTAAGAACTTTTGAATGGTTCTATCAAAAAAATTGTAGCTAACTCACTTACCTTTTCAAAAACAAAAGATTCACTTTGTGGAGGTTCCTACATGGGGAGTAGTGATTTGTGCATTTGTACATTAAAGTTCATATAAATTTCGCATACAACAGGCTGCAATAAAAAGCACTTTTTGAAATTTCAGCTTTTTGAACATTTTCTATCCTTTTCTAGTAGCCCTGTGTGTTAGCTTTGCAATGCATGAAGTTTCACCTAAAAATCATTTTTGTAGCCCAAGTTATGACCAAAATACAAAAGGTATGCTGGAAAGTACCTCAAAATGCACCACAGTCACTTCCTTTGAGCTTTTGGCCACTTTCTTGCAACAAATTTGGAATGGTTCCAACACAAAAATTGTAGCCAATTCACTTAGCTTTCTAAAATTATTCGAGTCACTTACGGGAGGTCCCTACAGTAGGAGTTGTGATCGTGGATTTATACATTAACGTTCGTATAAAGTTCACATCTAATTAGCCCCAAATAAAAAGCACTTTTTGAAATTTTCTTTTCATTTTCTAGTAGCCCTATGTGTTAGCTTTCCATCGCATCTTGTTTCACTTAAAAATCATTTTTTTAGCCCAAGATATGATCGAAATACCATAGGTATGCCGAAAACTACCTTACAATGCACCACTGTCATTTCCTTTGAGCTTTTAGAACCTTTCTTGCAAGAACTTTGGAATGGTTCTATCATAAAAGTTTTAGCTAACTCACGTAATTTTCGAAAACAAAAGATTCACTTTGTGGAGGTTCCTACATGGGGAGTAGTGATTTGTGCATTTGTACATTAACGTTCATATAAATTTCGCATATAATAGGCCCCAATAAAAATCACTTTTTGAAATTTCAACTTTTTGAACATTTTGTATCCTTTTCCAGTAGCCCTGTGTGTTAGCTTTGCAATGCATCAAGTTTCACCTAAAAATCATTTTTGTAGCCCAAGTTATGACCAAAATACAAAAGGTATGCTGGAAAGTACCTCAAAATGCACCACAGTCACTTCCTTTGAGCTTTTGGCCAGTTTCTTGCAACAAATTTGGAATTGTTCCAACACAAAAATTGTAGCCAATTCACTTAGCTTTCCAAAAATATTCGAGTCACTTCGGGGAGGTTCCTACAGTAGGAGTTGTGATCGTGCATTTATACATTAACGTTCGTATAAAGTTCACATCTAATTAGCCCTAAATAAAAAGCACTTTTTGAAATTTTCTTTTCATTTTCTAGTAGCCCTATGTGTTAGCTTTCCATCGCATCTTGTTTCACTTAAAAATCATTTTTTTAGCCCAAGATATGATCGAAATACCATAGGTATGCCGAAAACTACCTTACAATGCACCACTGTCATTTCCTTTGAGCTTTTGGAACCTTTCTTGCAAGAACTTTGGAATGGTTCTATCATAAAAGTTTTAGCTAACTCACGTAATTTTCGAAAACAAAAGATTCACTTTGTGGAGGTTCCTACATGGGGAGTAGTGATTTGTGCATTTGTACATTAACGTTCATATAAATTTCGCATACAATAGGCCCCAATAAAAATCACTTTTTGAAATTTCAACTTTTTGAACATTTTGTATCCTTTTACAGTAGCCCTGTGTGTTAGCTTTGTAATGCATCAAGTTTCACCTAAAAATCATTTTTGTAGCCAAAGTTATGACAAAAATACAAAAGGTATGCTAGAAAGTACCTCAAAATGCACCACAGTCACTTCCTTTGAGCTTTTGGCCACTTTCTTGCAAGAAATTTGGAATGGTTCCAACACAAAAGTTGTAGCTAATTCACTTAGCTTTCTAAAATTATTCGATTCACTTTGGGGAGGTTTCTACATTTGGAGTTGTGATCGTGCATTTATACATTAACATTCGTATAAAGTTCACATCTAATTAGCCCCAAATAAAAAGCACTTTTTGAAACTTTCGTTTCATTTTCTAGTAGCCCTATGTGTTAGCTTTCCACCGCATCTTGTTTCACTTAAAATTCATTTGTTTAGACCTAGATATGATCAAAATACTATAGGTATGCCGAAAACTACCTTACAATGCACCACTGTCACTTCCTTTGAGCTTTTGGAACCTTTCTTGCAAGAACTTTGAAATGGTTCTATCACAAAAGTTGTAGCTAACTCACTTACCTTTTCAAAAACAAAAGATTCACTTTGTGGAGGTTCCTACACGGGGAGTAGTGATTTGTGCATTTGTACATTAACGTTCATATAAATTTCGCATACAATAGGCCCCAATAAAAAGCACTTTTTGAACTATCTACTTTTTTAACACTTTGTATCCTTTTCCAGTAGCCCTGTGTTTTAGCTTTGCAATGCATCAAGTTTCACCTAAAAATCATTTTTGTAGCCCAAGTTATGACCAAAATACTAAAGGTATGCTAGAAAGTACCTCAAAATGCACCACAGTCACTTCCTTTGAGCTTTTGGCCACTTTCTTGCAAAAAAATTGGAATGGTTCCAACATGAAAATTGTAGCTAATTCACTTAGCTTTCTAAAACTATTCGAGTCACTTCGGAGAGGTTGCTACAGTTGGAGTTGTGATCGTGCATTTATATATTAACATTCGTATAAAGTTCACATCTAATTAGCCCCAAATAAAAAGCACTTTTTGAAACTTTCATTTCATTTTCTAGTAGCCCTATGTGTTAGCTTTCCAACGCATCTTGTTTCACTTAAAAATCATTTTTTTAGCCCAAGATATGATCGAAATACTATAGGTATGCCGAAAACTACCTTAGAATGCACCACTGTCACTTCCTTTGAGCTTTTGGAACCTTTCTTGCAATAACTTTGGAATGGTTCTATCACAAAAGTTGTAGCTAACTCACTTACCTTTCCAAAAACAAAATATTCACTTTTTGGAGGTTCCTACAAGGGCAGTAGTGATTTGTGCATTTGTACATTAACGTTCATATAAATTTCGCATACAATAGGACCCAATAAAAAGCACTTTTTGAAATTTCCACTTTTTGAACATTTTGTATCCTTTTCCAGTAGCCCTGTGTGTTAGCTTTGCAATGCATCAAGTTTCACCTAAAAATCATTTTTGTAGCCCAAGTTATGACCAAAATACTAAAGGTATGCTGGAAAGTACCTCAAAATGCACCACAGTCACTTCCTTTGAGCTTTTGGCCACTTTCTTGCAAGAAATTTGGAATTGTTCCAACACAAATGTTGTAGCTCATTCACTTAGCTTTCTAAAAATATTCGAGTCACTTCGGGGAGGTTCCTACAGTAGGAGTTGTGATAGTGCATTTATACATTAACGTTCGTATAAAGTTCACATCTAATTAGCCCAAAAAAAAAGCACTTTTTGAAATTTTCTTTTCATTTTCTAGTACCCGTATGTGTTAGCTTTCCAAGGCATCTTGTTTCACTTAAAAATCATTTTTTTAGCCCAAGATATGATCGAAATACTATAGGTATGCCGAAAACTACCTTAGAATGCACCACTGTCACTTCCTTTGAGCTTTTGGAACCTTTCTTGCAATAACTTTGGAATGGTTCTATCACAAAAGTTGTAGCTAACTCACTTACCTTTCCAAAAACAAAATATTCACTTTTTGGAGGTTCCTACATGGGGAGTAGTGATTTGTGCATTTGTACATTAACGTTCATATAAATTTCGCATACAATAGGCCCCAATAAAAAGCACTTTTTGAAATTTCAACTTTTTGAACATTTTGTATCCTTTTCCAGTAGCCCTGTGTGTTAGCTTTGCAATGCATCAAGTTTCACCTAAAAATCATTTTTGTAGCCCAAGTTATGACCAAAATACTAAAGGTATGCTGGAAAGTACCTCAAAATGCACCGCAGTCACTTCCTTTGAGCTTTTGGCCACTTTCTTGAAAGAAATTTGGAACGGTTCCAACACAAAAATTGTAGCTAATTCACTTAGCTTTCTAAAAATATTCGAGTCACTTTGGGGAGGTTTCTACAGTAGGAGTTGTGATCGTGCATTTATACATTAACGTTTGTATAAACTTCACATCTAATTAGCCCCAAATAAAAAGCACTTTTTGAAACTTTCATTTCATTTTCTAGTAGCCCTATGTGTTAGCTTTCCAACGCAGCTTGTTTCACTTAAAAATCATTTGTTTAGACCAAGATATGATCAAAATACTATAGGTATGCTGAAAACTACCTTACAATACACCACTATCACTTCCTTTGAGCTTTTGGAACCTTTCTTGCAAGAACTTTGAAATGGTTCTATCACAAAAGTTGTAGCTAACTCACTTACCTTTCCAAAAAAAAAATATTCAATTTTTGGAGGTTCCTACATGGGGAGTAGTGATTTGTGCATTTGTACAATAACGTTCATATAAATTTCGCATACAATAGGCCCCAATAAAAAGCACTTTTTGAAATTTCAGCTTTTTGAACATTTTGTATCCTTTTCTAGTAGCCCTGTGTGTTAGCTTTGCAATGCATGAAGTTTCACCTAAAAATCATTTTTGTAGCCCAAGTTATGACCAAAATACTAAAGGTATGCTGGAAAGTACCTCAAAATGCACCACAGTCACTTCCTTTGAGCTTTTGGCCACTTTCTTGCAAGAAATTTGGAATGGTTCCAACACAAAAGTTGTAGCTAATTCACTTAGCTTTCTAAAACTATTCCAGTCACTTTGGGGATGTTGCTACAGTTGGAGTTGTGATCGTGCATTTATACATTAACATTCGTATAAAGTTCACATCTAATTAGCCCCAAATAAAAAGCACTTTTTGAAACTTTCAATTCATTTTCTAGTAGCCCTATGTGTTAGCTTTCCAACGCATCTTGTTTCACTTAAAAATCATTTGTTTAGACCAAGATATGATTAAAATACTATAGGTATGCCGAAAACTACCTTACAATGCACCACTGTCACTTCCTTTGAGCTTTTGGAACCTTTCATGCAAGAAATTACGAATGGTTCTATCACAAAAGTTGTAGCTAACTCACTTACCTTTCCAAAAACAAAAGATTCACTTTGTGGAGGTTCCTACATGGGGAGTAGTGATTTGTGCATTTGTACATTAACGTTCATATAGATTTCGCATACAATAGGCCCTAATAAAAAGCACTTTTTGAAATTTCTACTTTTTGAACATTTTGTATCCTTTTCCAGTAGCCCTGTGTGTTAGCTTTGTAATGCATCAAGTTTCACCTAAAAATCATTTTTGTAGCCCAAGTTATGACAAAAATACTAAAGGTATGCTGGAAAGTACCTCAAAATGCACCACAGTCACTTCCTTTGAGCTTTTGGCCACTTTCTTGCAAGAAATTTGGAACGGTTCCAACATGAAAATTGTAGCTAATTCACTTAAATTTCTAAAAATATTCAAGTCACTTCGGGGAGGTTCGTACAGTAGGAGTTGTGATCGTGCATTTATACATTAACGTTCGTATAAAGTTCACATCTAATTAGCCCCAAATAAAAAGCACTTTTTGAAATTTTATTTTCATTTTCTAGTAGCCCTATTTGTTAGATTTCCAACGCATCTTGTTTCACTTAAAAATCATTTTTTTAGCCCAAGATATGATGGAAATACTATAGGTATGCCGAAAACTACCTTACAATGCACCACCGTCACTTCCTTTGAGCTTTTGGAACCTTTCTTGCAAGAACTTCGGAATGGTTCTATCACAAAAGTTGTAGCTAACTCACTTACCTTTCCAAAAACAAAAGATTCACTTTTTGGAGGTTCCTACAATGGGAGTAGTGATTTGTGCATTTGTACATTAACGTTCATATAAATTTCGCATACAATAGGCCCCAATAAAAAGCACTTTTTGAAATTTCTACTTTTTGAACATTTTGTATCCTTTTCCAGTAGCCCTGTGTGTTAGCTTTGCAATGCATCAAATTTCACCTAAAAATCATTTTTGTAGCCCAAGTTATGACCAAAATACTAAAGGTATGCTGGAAAGTACCTCAAAATGCACCACAGTCACTTCTTTTGAGCTTTTGGCCACTTTCTTGCAAGAAATTTGGAATGGTTCCAACACAAAAGTTGTAGCTAATTCACTTAGCTTTCTAAAACTATTCCAGTCACTTTGGGGATGTTGCTACAGTTGGAGTTGTGATCGTGCATTTATACATTAACATTCGTATAAAGTTCACATCTAATTAGCCCCAAATAAAAAGCACTTTTTGAAACTTTCAATTCATTTTCTAGTAGCCCTATGTGTTAGCTTTCCAACGCATCTTGTTTCACTTAAAAATCATTTGTTTAGACCAAGATATGATCAAAATACTATAGGTATGCCGAAAACTACCTTACAATGCACCACTGTCACTTCCTTTGAGCTTTTGGAACCTTTCATGCAAGAAATTACGAATGGTTCTATCACAAAAGTTGTAGCTAACTCACTTACCTTTCCAAAAACAAAAGATTCACTTTGTGGAGGTTCCTACATGGGGAGTAGTGATTTGTGCATTTGTACATTAACGTTCATATAGATTTCGCATACAATAGGCCCTAATAAAAAGCACTTTTTGAAATTTCTACTTTTTGAACATTTTGTATCCTTTTCCAGTAGCCCTGTGTGTTAGCTTTGTAATGCATCAAGTTTCACCTAAAAATCATTTTTGTAGCCCAAGTTATGACAAAAATACTAAAGGTATGCTGGAAAGTACCTCAAAATGCACCACAGTCACTTCCTTTGAGCTTTTGGCCACTTTCTTGCAAGAAATTTGGAACGGTTCCAACATGAAAATTGTAGCTAATTCACTTAAATTTCTAAAAATATTCAAGTCACTTCGGGGAGGTTCGTACAGTAGGAGTTGTGATCGTGCATTTATACATTAACGTTCGTATAAAGTTCACATCTAATTAGCCCCAAATAAAAAGCACTTTTTGAAATTTTCTTTTCATTTTCTAGTAGCCCTATTTGTTAGATTTCCAACGCATCTTGTTTCACTTAAAAATCATTTTTTTAGCCCAAGATATGATGGAAATACTATAGGTATGCCGAAAACTACCTTACAATGCACCACCGTCACTTCCTTTGAGCTTTTGGAACCTTTCTTGCAAGAACTTTGAAATGGTTCTATCACAAAAGTTGTAGCTAACTCACTTACCTTTTCATAAACAAAAGATTCACTTTGTGGAGGTTCCTACATGTGGAGTAGTGATTTGTGCATTTGTACATTAACGTTCATATAAATTTTGCATAAAATAGGCCCCAATAAAAAGCACTTTTTGAAACTTTTGTATCCTTTTCCAGTAGCCCTGTGTGTTAGCTTTGCAATGCATCAAGTTTCACCTAAAAATTATTTTTGTAGCCCAAGTTATGACCAAAATACTAAAGGTATGCTGGAAAGTACCTCAAAATGCACCACAGTCACTTCCTTTGAGCTTTTGGCCATTTTCTTGCAAGAAATTTGGAATGGTTCCAACATGAAAATTGTAGCTAATTCACTTAACTTTCTAAAAATATTCGAGTCACTTCGGGGAGGTTCGTACAGTAGGAGTTGTTATCGTGCATTTATACATTAACGTTCGTATAAAGTTCACATCTAATTAGCCCCAAATAAAAAGCACTTTTTGAAATTTTCTTTTCATTTTCTAGTAGCCCTATTTGTTAGCTTTCCAACGCATCTTGATTCACTTAAAAATCATTTTTTTAGCCCAAGATATGATCGAAATACTATAGGTATGCCGAAAACTACCTTACAATGCACCACTGTCACTTCCTTTGAGCTTTTGGAACCTTTCTTGCAAGAACTTTGAAATGGTTCTAACAGAAATTTTGTAGCTAACTCACTTACCTTTTCAAAAACAAAAGATTCACTTTGTGGAGGTTCCTACATGGGGAGTAGTGATTTGTGCATTTGTACATTAACGTTCATATAAATTTCGCATACAATAGGCCCCAATAAAAAGCACTTTTTGAAATTTCTACTTTTTAAACATTTTGTATCCTTTTCCAGTAGCCCTGTGTGTTAGCTTTGCAATGCATCAAGTTTCACCTAAAAATCATTTTTGTAGCCCAAGTTATGACCAAAATACTAAAGGTATGCTGGAAAGTACCTCAAAATGCACCACAGTCACTTCTTTTGAGCTTTTGGCCACTTTCTTGCAAGAAATTTGGAATGGTTCCAACACAAAAGTTGTAGCTAATTCACTTAGCTTTCTAAAACTATTCCAGTCACTTTGGGGAGGTTGCTACAGTTGGAGTTGTGATCGTGCATTTATACATTAACATTCGTATAAAGTTCACATCTAATTAGCCCCAAATAAAAAGCACTTTTTGAAACTTTCATTTCATTTTCTAGTAGCCCTATGTGTTAGCTTTCCAACGCATCTTGTTTCACTTAAAAATCATTTGTTAGACCAAGATATGATCAAAATACTATAGGTATGCCGAAAACTACCTTACAATGCACCACTGTCACTTCCTTTGAGCTTTTGGAACCTTTCTTGCAAGAACTTTGAAATGGTTCTATCACAAAAGTTGTAGCTAACTCACTTACCTTTTCAAAAACAAAAGATTCACTTTGTGGAGGTTCCTACATGGGGAGTAGTGATTTGTGCATTTGTACATTAACGTTCATATAAATTTCGCATACAATAGGCCCCAATAAAAAGCACTTTTTGAAATTTCTACTTTTTGAACTTTTTGTATCCTTTTCCAGTAGCCCTGTGTGTTAGCTTTGCAATGCATCAAGTTTCACCTAAAAATCATTTTTGTAGCCCAAGTTATGACCAAAATACTAAAGGTATGCTGGAAAGTACCTCAAAATGCACCACAGTCACTTCTTTTGAGCTTTTGGCCACTTTCTTGCAAGAAATTTGGAATGGTTCCAACACAAAAGTTGTAGCTAATTCACTTAGCTTTCTAAAACTATTCCAGTCACTTTGGGGAGGTTGCTACAGTTGGAGTTGTGATCGTGCATTTATACATTAACATTCGTATAAAGTTCACATCTAATTAGCCCCAAATAAAAAGCACTTTTTGAAACTTTCATTTCATTTTCTAGTAGCCCTATGTGTTAGCTTTCCAACGCAGCTTGTTTCTCTAAAAAATCATTTGTTTAGACCAAGATAAGATCAAAATACTATAGGTATGCTGAAAACTACCTTACAATGCACCACTGTCACTTCCTTTGTGCTTTTGGAACCTTTCTTGCAAGAACTTTGGAATGGTTCTATCACAAAAGTTGTAGCTAACTTACTTACCTTTCCAAAAAAAAAATATTCACTTTTTGGAGGTTCCTACATGGGGAGTAGTGATTTGTGCATTTGTACATTAACGTTCATTTAAATTTCGCATACAATAGGCCCTAATAAAAAGCACTTTTTGAAATTTCTACTTTTTGAACATTTTGTATCCTTTTCCAGTAGCCCTGTGTGTTAGCTTTGCAATGCATCAAGTTTCACCTAAAAATCATTTTTGTAGCCCAAGTTATGACAAAAATACTAAAGGTATGCTGGAAAGTACCTCAAAATGCACCACAGTCACTTCCTTTGAGCTTTTGGCCACTTTCTTGCAAGAAATTTGGAATGGTTCCAACATGAAAATTGAAACTAATTCACTTAGCTTTCTAAAAATATTTGAGTCACTTCGGGGAGGTTCCTACAGTAGGAGTTGTGATCGTGCATTTATACATTAACGTTCGTATAAAGTTCACATCTAATTAGCCCCAAATAAAAAGCACTTTTTGAAATTTTCTTATCATTTTCTAGTAGCCCTATGTGTTAGATTTCCAACGCATCTTGTCTTACTGAAAAATCATTTTTTTAGCCCAAGAGATGATCGAAATACTATAGATATGCCGAAAACTACCTTACAATGCACCACTGTCACTTCCTTTAAGCTTTTGTAACCTTTCTTGCAAGAACTTTGGAATGGTTTTATCACAAAAGTTGTAGCTAACTCACTTACCTTTTCAAAAAGAAAAGATTCACTTTGTGGAGGTTCGTACATGTGGAGTAGTGATTTGTGCATTTGTACATTAACGTTCATATAAATTTCGCATACAATAGGCCCCAATAAAAAGCACTTTTTCAAAATTTCAACTTTTTGAACATTTTGTATCCTTTTCCAGTAGCCCTGTGTGTTAGCTTTGCAATGCATCAAGTTTCACCTAAAAGTCATTTTTGTAGCCCAAGTTATGACAAAAATACTAAAGGTATGCTTGAAAGTACCTTAAAATGCACCACAGTCACTTCCTTTGAGCTTTTGGCCACTTTCTTGCAAGAAATTTGGAATGGTTCCAACACAAAAGTTGTAGCAAATTCACTTAGCTTTCTAAAACTATTCCAGTCACTTCGGGGAGGTTGCTGCAGTTGGAGTTGTGATCGTGCATTTATACATTAACATTCGTATAAAGTTCGCATCTAATTAGCCCCAAATAAAAAGCACTTTTTGAAACTTTCATTTCATTTTCTAGTAGCCCTATGTGTTAGCTTTCCAACGCATCTTGTTTCACTTAAAAATCATTTGTTTAGACCAAGATATGATCAAAATACTATAGGTATGCCGAAAACTACCTTACAATGCACCACTGTCACTTCCTTTGAGCTTTTGGAACCTTTCTTGCAAGAACTTTGGAATGGTTCTATCACAAAAGTTGTAGCTAACTCACTTACCTTCCCAAAAAAAAAAAATATTCACTTTTTGGAGGTTCCTACATGGGGAGTAGTGATTTGTGCATTTGTACATTAACTTTCATATAAATTTCGCATACAATAGACCCCAATAAAAAGCACTTTTTGAAATTTCTATTTTTTGAACATTTTGTATACTTTTCCGGTAGCCCTGTGTGTTAGCTTTACAATGCATCAAGTTTCACCTAAAAATCATTTTTGTAGCCCAAGTTATGACCAAAATACTAAAGTTATGCTGGAAAGTACCTCAAAATGCACCACAGTCACTTCCTTTGAGCTTTTGGCCACTTTCTTGCAAGAAATTTGGAATGGTTCCAACACAAAAGTTGTAGCTAATTCACTTAGCTTTCTAAAACTATTTGAGTCACTTCGGGGAGGTTGCTACAGTTGTAGTTCTAATCGTGCATTTATACATTAACATTCGTATAAAGTTCACATCTAATTAGCCCCAAATAAAAAGCACTTTTTGAAACTTTCCTTTCATTTTCTAGTAGCCCTATGTGTTAGCTTTCCAACGCATCTTGTTTCACTTAAAAATCATTTGTTTAGACCAAGATATGATCAAAATATTATAGGTATGCCGAAAACTACCTTACAATGCACCACTGTCACTTCCTTTGAGCTTTTGCAACCTTTCTTGCAAGAACTTTGAAATGGTTCTATCACAAAAGTTGTAGCTAACTCACTTACCTTTTCAAAAACAAAAGATTCACTTTGTGGAGGTTCCTACATGTGGAGTTGTGATTTGTGCATTTGTACATTAACGTTCATATAAATTTCGCATACAATAGGCCCCAATAAAAAGCACTTTTTAAAATTTCTACTTTTTGAATATTTTGTATCCTTTTCCAGTAGCCCTATGTGTTAGCTTTGAAATGCATCAATTTTCACCTAAAAATCATTTTTGTAGCCCAAGTTATGACAAAAATACTAAAGGTATGCTAGAAAGTACCTCAAAATGCACCACAGTCACTTCCTTTGAGCTTTTGGCCACTTTCTTGCAAGAAATTTGGAATGGTTCCAACATGAAAATTGTAGCTAATTCACTTAGCTTTCTAAAAATATTCAAGTCACTTCGGGGAGGTTCCTACAGTAGGAGTTGTGATCGTGCATTTATACATTAACGTTCGTATAAAGTTCACATCTAATTAGCCCCAAATAAAAAGCAGTTTTGAAATTTTCTTTTCATTTTCTAGTAGCCCTATGTGTTAGCTTTCCAACGCATCTTGTTTCACTTAAAAATCATTTTTTTAGCCCAAGATATGATCGAAATACTATAGGTATGCCGAAAACTACCTTACAATGCACCACTGTCACTTCCTTTGAGCTTTTGGAATCTTTCTTGCAAGAATTTTGGAATGGCTCTATCACAAAAGTTGTAGCTAACTCACTTACCTTTTCAAAAACAAAAGATTCACTTCGTGGAGGTTCCTACATGGGGAGTAGTGATTTGTGCATTTGTTCATTAACGTTCATATAAATTTCGCATACAATAGGCCCCAATAAAAAACATTTTTTGAAATTTCAACTTTTTGAACATATTGTATCCTTTTCCAGTAGCCCTATGTGTTAGCCTTGCAATGCATCAAGTTTCACCTAAAAAATCATTTTTGTAGCCCAAGTTATGACCAAAATACTAAAGGTATGCTGGAAAGTACCTCAAAATGCACCACAGTCATTTCCTTTGAGCTTTTGGCCACTTTCTTGCAAGAAATTTGGAATGGTTCCAACACAAAAATTGTAGCTAATTCACTTAGCTTTCTAAAAATATTCGAGTCACTTCGGGGAGGTTCCTACAGTAGGAGTTGTGATAGTGCATTTATACATTAACGTTCGTATAAAGTTCACATCTAATTAGCCCTAAATAAAAAGCAGTTTTTGAAATTTTCATTTCATTTTCTAGTAGCCCTATGTGTTAGCTTTCCAACGCATCTTGTTTCACTTAAAAATCATTTTTTTAGCCCCAGACATGATCGAAATACTATAGGTATGCTGAAAACTACCTTACAATGCACCACTGTCACTTCCTTTGAGCATTTGGAACTTTCTTACAAGAACTTTGGAATGCTTCTATCACAAAAGCTGTAGCTAACTCACTTACCTTTCCAAAAACAAAATATTCACTTTTTGGAGGTTCCTACATGGGGAGTAGTGATTTGTGCATTTGTACATTAACGTTCATATAAATTTCGCATACAATAGGCCCCAATAAAAAGAACTTTTTGAAATTTTTACTTTTGGAACATTTTGTATCCTTTTCCAGTAGCCATGTGTGTTAGCTTTGCAATGCATCATGTTTCACCTAAAAATCATTTTTGTAGCCCAAGTTATGACAAAAATACTAAAGGTATGCTGGAAAGTACCTCAAAATGCACCACAGTCACTTCCTTTGAGCTTTTGGCCACTTTCTTGCAAGAAATTTGGAATGGTTCCAACATGAAAATTGTAGCTAATTCACTTAGCTTTCTAAAAATATTCGAGTCACTTCGGGGAGGTTCCTACAGTAGGAGTTGTGATCGTGCATTTATACATTAACGTTCGTATAAAGTTCACATCTAATTAGCCCCAAATAAAAAGCACTTTTTGAAATTTTCATTTCATTTTCTAGTAGCCCTATGTGTTAGCTTTCCAACGCATCTTGTTTAAGTTAAAAATCATTTTTTTAGCCCAAGATATGATCGAAATACTATAGGTATGCCGAAAACTACCTTACAATGCACCATTGTCACTTCCTTTGAGCTTTTGGAACCTTTCTTGCTAGAACTTTGAAATGGTTCTATCTCAAAAGTTGTAGCTAACTCACTTACCTTTTCAAAAACAAAAGATTCACTTTGTGGAGGTTCCTACATGGGGAGTAGTGATTTGTGCATTTGTACATTAACGTTCATATAAATTTCGCATACAATAGGCCCCAATAAAAAGCACTTTTTGAAATTTCAACTTTTTGAACATTTTGTATCCTTTTCCAGTAGCCCTGTGTGTTAGCTTTGCAATGCATCAAGTTTCACCTAAAAATCATTTTTGTAGCCCAAGTTATGACCAAAATACTAAAGGTATGCTGGAAAGTACCTCAAAATGCACCACAGTCACTTCCTTTGAGCTTTTCGCCACTTTCATGCAAGAAATTTGGTTAGTTCCAACACAAAAGTTGTAGCTAATTCACTTAGCTTTCTAAAAATATTCTAGTCACTTTGGGGAGGTTGCTACAGTAGGAGTTGTGATCGTGCATTTATACATTAACGTTCGTATAAAGTTCACATCTAATTAGCCCCAAATAAAAAGCACTTTTTGAAACTCTCATTTCATTTTCTAGTAGCCCTATGTTAGCTTTCCAACGCATATTGTTTCAATAATTTTTTTAGCCCAAGATATGATCAAAATACTATAGGTATGCCGAAAACTACCTTACAATGCACCACTGTCACTTCATTTGAGCTTTTGGAACCTTTCTTGCAAGAACTTTGGAATGGTTCTATCACAAAAGTTGTGGCTAACTCACTAAACTTTCCAAAAACAAGAGATTCACTTTGTGGAGGTTCCTACATGGGGAGTATTTATTTGTGCATTTGTACATTAACGCTCATATAAATTTCGCATACAATAGGCCCCAATAAAAAGCACTTTTTGAAATTTCAACTTTTTGAACATTTTGTATCCTTTTCCAGTAGCCCACCTAAAAATCATTTTTGTAGCCCAAGTTATAACCAAAATACTAAAGGTATGCTGGAACGTACCTCAAAATGCACCACAGTCACTTCCTTTGAGCTTTTGGCCACTTTCTTGCAAGAAATTTGGAATGGTTCCAACACAAAAGTTGTAGCTAATTCACTTATATTTCTAAAAATATTCGAGTCACTTTGGGGAGGTTGCTACAGTAGGAGTTGTGATCGTGCATTTATACATTAACGTTCGTATAAAGTTCACATCTAATTTGCCCCAAATAAAAAGCACTTTTTGAAACTTTCTTTTCATTTTCTAGTAGCCCTATGTGTTATCTTTCCAACTCATCTTGTTTCACTTAAAAATCATTTGTTTAGCCCAATATATGATCAAAATACTATAGGTATGCCGAAAACTACCTTACAATGCACCACTGTCACTTCCTTTGAGCTTTTGGAACCTTTCTTGCAAGAACTTTGGAATGGTTCTATCACAAAAGTTGTAGCTAACTCACTTACCTTTCCAAAAACAAAATATTCACTTTGTGGAGGTTCCTACATGGGGAGTAGTGATTTGTGCATTTGTACATTAACGTTCATATAAATTTCGCATACAATAGGCCCCAATAAAAAGCACTTTTTGAAATTTCAACTTTTTGAATATTTTGTATCCTTTTCCAGTAGCCCTGTGTGTTAGGTTTGCAATGCATCAAGTTTCACCTAAAAATCATTTTTGTAGCCCAAGTTATGACCAAAATACAAAAGGTATGCTGGAAAGTACCTCAAAATGCACCACAGTCACTTCCTTTGAGCTTTTGGCCAGTTTCTTGCAACAAATTTGGAATTGTTCCAACACAAAAATTGTAGCCAATTCACTTAGCTTTCCAAAAATATTCGAGTCACTTCGGGGAGGTTCCTACAGTAGGAGTTGTGATCGTGCATTTATACATTAACGTTCGTATAAAGTTCACATCTAATTAGCCCCAAATAAAAAGCAGTTTTGAAATTTTCTTTTCATTTTCTAGTAGCCCTATGTGTTAGCTTTCCAACGCATCTTGTTTCACTTAAAAATCATTTTTTTAGCCCAAGATATGATCGAAATACTATAGGTATGCCGAAAACTACCTTACAATGCACCACTGTCACTTCCTTTGAGCTTTTGGAATCTTTCTTGCAAGAATTTTGGAATGGCTCTATCACAAAAGTTGTAGCTAACTCACTTACCTTTTCAAAAACAAAAGATTCACTTCGTGGAGGTTCCTACATGGGGAGTAGTGATTTGTGCATTTGTTCATTAACGTTCATATAAATTTCGCATACAATAGGCCCCAATAAAAAACATTTTTTGAAATTTCAACTTTTTGAACATATTGTATCCTTTTCCAGTAGCCCTATGTGTTAGCCTTGCAATGCATCAAGTTTCACCTAAAAAATCATTTTTGTAGCCCAAGTTATGACCAAAATACTAAAGGTATGCTGGAAAGTACCTCAAAATGCACCACAGTCATTTCCTTTGAGCTTTTGGCCACTTTCTTGCAAGAAATTTGGAATGGTTCCAACACAAAAATTGTAGCTAATTCACTTAGCTTTCTAAAAATATTCGAGTCACTTCGGGGAGGTTCCTACAGTAGGAGTTGTGATAGTGCATTTATACATTAACGTTCGTATAAAGTTCACATCTAATTAGCCCTAAATAAAAAGCAGTTTTTGAAATTTTCATTTCATTTTCTAGTAGCCCTATGTGTTAGCTTTCCAACGCATCTTGTTTCACTTAAAAATCATTTTTTTAGCTCCAGACATGATCGAAATACTATAGGTATGCTGAAAACTACCTTACAATGCACCACTGTCACTTCCTTTGAGCATTTGGAACTTTCTTACAAGAACTTTGGAATGCTTCTATCACAAAAGCTGTAGCTAACTCACATACCTTTCCAAAAACAAAATATTCACTTTTTGGAGGTTCCTACATGGGGAGTAGTGATTTGTGCATTTGTACATTAACGTTCATATAAATTTCGCATACAATAGGCCCCAATAAAAAGCACTTTTTGAAATTTTTACTTTTGGAACATTTTGTATCCTTTTCCAGTAGCCCTGTGTGTTAGCTTTGCAATGCATCATGTTTCACCTAAAAATCATTTTTGTAGCCCAAGTTATGACAAAAATACTAAAGGTATGCTGGAAAGTACCTCAAAATGCACCACAGTCACTTCCTTTGAGCTTTTGGCCACTTTCTTGCAAGAAATTTGGAATGGTTCCAACATGAAAATTGTAGCTAATTCACTTAGCTTTCTAAAAATATTCGAGTCACTTCGGGGAGGTTCCTACAGTAGGAGTTGTGATCGTGCATTTATACATTAACGTTCGTATAAAGTTCACATCTAATTAGCCCCAAATAAAAAGCACTTTTTGAAATTTTCATTTCATTTTCTAGTAGCCCTATGTGTTAGCTTTCCAACGCATCTTGTTTAAGTTAAAAATCATTTTTTTAGCCCAAGATATGATCGAAATACTATAGGTATGCCGAAAACTACCTTACAATGCACCATTGTCACTTCCTTTGAGCTTTTGGAACCTTTCTTGCTAGAACTTTGAAATGGTTCTATCTCAAAAGTTGTAGCTAACTCACTTACCTTTTCAAAAACAAAAGATTCACTTTGTGGAGGTTCCTACATGGGGAGTAGTGATTTGTGCATTTGTACATTAACGTTCATATAAATTTCGCATACAATAGGCCCCAATAAAAAGCACTTTTTGAAATTTCAACTTTTTGAACATTTTGTATCCTTTTCCAGTAGCCCTGTGTGTTAGCTTTGCAATGCATCAAGTTTCACCTAAAAATCATTTTTGTAGCCCAAGTTATGACCAAAATACTAAAGGTATGCTGGAAAGTACCTCAAAATGCACCACAGTCACTTCCTTTGAGCTTTTCGCCACTTTCATGCAAGAAATTTGGTTAGTTCCAACACAAAAGTTGTAGCTAATTCACTTAGCTTTCTAAAAATATTCTAGTCACTTTGGGGAGGTTGCTACAGTAGGAGTTGTGATCGTGCATTTATACATTAACGTTCGTATAAAGTTCACATCTAATTAGCCCCAAATAAAAAGCACTTTTTGAAACTCTCATTTCATTTTCTAGTAGCCCTATGTTAGCTTTCCAACGCATATTGTTTCAATAATTTTTTTAGCCCAAGATATGATCAAAATACTATAGGTATGCCGAAAACTACCTTACAATGCACCACTGTCACTTCATTTGAGCTTTTGGAACCTTTCTTGCAAGAACTTTGGAATGGTTCTATCACAAAAGTTGTGGCTAACTCACTTAACTTTCCAAAAACAAGAGATTCACTTTGTGGAGGTTCCTACATGGGGAGTATTTATTTGTGCATTTGTACATTAACGCTCATATAAATTTCGCATACAATAGGCCCCAATAAAAAGCACTTTTTGAAATTTCAACTTTTTGAACATTTTGTATCCTTTTCCAGTAGCCCACCTAAAAATCATTTTTGTAGCCCAAGTTATAACCAAAATACTAAAGGTATGCTGGAACGTACCTCAAAATGCACCACAGTCACTTCCTTTGAGCTTTTGGCCACTTTCTTGCAAGAAATTTGGAATGGTTCCAACACAAAAGTTGTAGCTAATTCACTTATATTTCTAAAAATATTCGAGTCACTTTGGGGAGGTTGCTACAGTAGGAGTTGTGATCGTGCATTTATACATTAACGTTCGTATAAAGTTCACATCTAATTTGCCCCAAATAAAAAGCACTTTTTGAAACTTTCTTTTCATTTTCTAGTAGCCCTATGTGTTATCTTTCCAACTCATCTTGTTTCACTTAAAAATCATTTGTTTAGCCCAATATATGATCAAAATACTATAGGTATGCCGAAAACTACCTTACAATGCACCACTGTCACTTCCTTTGAGCTTTTGGAACCTTTCTTGCAAGAACTTTGGAATGGTTCTATCACAAAAGTTGTAGCTAACTCACTTACCTTTCCAAAAACAAAATATTCACTTTGTGGAGGTTCCTACATGGGGAGTAGTGATTTGTGCATTTGTACATTAACGTTCATATAAATTTCGCATACAATAGGCCCCAATAAAAAGCACTTTTTGAAATTTCAACTTTTTGAACATTTTGTATCCTTTTCCAGTATCCCTGTGTGTTAGCTTTGCAATGCATCAAGTTTCACCTAAAAATCATTTTTGTAGCCCAAGTTATGACAAAAATACTAAAGGTATGCTGGAAAGTGCCTCAAAATGCACCACAGTCACTTCCTTTGAGCTTTTGGCCACTTTCTTGCAAGAAATTTGGAATGGTTCCAACATGAAAATTGTAGCTAATTCACTTAGCTTTCTAAAAATATTCAAGTCACTTCGGGGAGGTTCCTACAGTAGGAGTTGTGATCGTGCATTTATACATTAACGTTCGTATAAAGTTCACATCTAATTAGCCCCAAATAAAAAGCAGTTTTGAAATTTTCTTTTCATTTTCTAGTAGCCCTATGTGTTAGCTTTCCAACGCATCTTGTTTCACTTAAAAATCATTTTTTTAGCCCAAGATATGATCGAAATACTATAGGTATGCCGAAAACTACCTTACAATGCACCACTGTCACTTCCTTTGAGCTTTTGGAATCTTTCTTGCAAGAATTTTGGAATGGCTCTATCACAAAAGTTGTAGCTAACTCACTTACCTTTTCAAAAACAAAAGATTCACTTCGTGGAGGTTCCTACATGGGGAGTAGTGATTTGTGCATTTGTTCATTAACGTTCATATAAATTTCGCATACAATAGGCCCCAATAAAAAACATTTTTTGAAATTTCAACTTTTTGAACATATTGTATCCTTTTCCAGTAGCCCTATGTGTTAGCCTTGCAATGCATCAAGTTTCACCTAAAAAATCATTTTTGTAGCCCAAGTTATGACCAAAATACTAAAGGTATGCTGGAAAGTACCTCAAAATGCACCACAGTCATTTCCTTTGAGCTTTTGGCCACTTTCTTGCAAGAAATTTGGAATGGTTCCAACACAAAAATTGTAGCTAATTCACTTAGCTTTCTAAAAATATTCGAGTCACTTCGGGGAGGTTCCTACAGTAGGAGTTGTGATAGTGCATTTATACATTAACGTTCGTATAAAGTTCACATCTAATTAGCCCTAAATAAAAAGCAGTTTTTGAAATTTTCATTTCATTTTCTAGTAGCCCTATGTGTTAGCTTTCCAACGCATCTTGTTTCACTTAAAAATCATTTTTTTAGCTCCAGACATGATCGAAATACTATAGGTATGCTGAAAACTACCTTACAATGCACCACTGTCACTTCCTTTGAGCATTTGGAACTTTCTTACAAGAACTTTGGAATGCTTCTATCACAAAAGCTGTAGCTAACTCACATACCTTTCCAAAAACAAAATATTCACTTTTTGGAGGTTCCTACATGGGGAGTAGTGATTTGTGCATTTGTACATTAACGTTCATATAAATTTCGCATACAATAGGCCCCAATAAAAAGCACTTTTTGAAATTTTTACTTTTGGAACATTTTGTATCCTTTTCCAGTAGCCCTGTGTGTTAGCTTTGCAATGCATCATGTTTCACCTAAAAATCATTTTTGTAGCCCAAGTTATGACAAAAATACTAAAGGTATGCTGGAAAGTACCTCAAAATGCACCACAGTCACTTCCTTTGAGCTTTTGGCCACTTTCTTGCAAGAAATTTGGAATGGTTCCAACATGAAAATTGTAGCTAATTCACTTAGCTTTCTAAAAATATTCGAGTCACTTCGGGGAGGTTCCTACAGTAGGAGTTGTGATCGTGCATTTATACATTAACGTTCGTATAAAGTTCACATCTAATTAGCCCCAAATAAAAAGCACTTTTTGAAATTTTCATTTCATTTTCTAGTAGCCCTATGTGTTAGCTTTCCAACGCATCTTGTTTAAGTTAAAAATCATTTTTTTAGCCCAAGATATGATCGAAATACTATAGGTATGCCGAAAACTACCTTACAATGCACCATTGTCACTTCCTTTGAGCTTTTGGAACCTTTCTTGCTAGAACTTTGAAATGGTTCTATCTCAAAAGTTGTAGCTAACTCACTTACCTTTTCAAAAACAAAAGATTCACTTTGTGGAGGTTCCTACATGGGGAGTAGTGATTTGTGCATTTGTACATTAACGTTCATATAAATTTCGCATACAATAGGCCCCAATAAAAAGCACTTTTTGAAATTTCAACTTTTTGAACATTTTGTATCCTTTTCCAGTAGCCCTGTGTGTTAGCTTTGCAATGCATCAAGTTTCACCTAAAAATCATTTTTGTAGCCCAAGTTATGACCAAAATACTAAAGGTATGCTGGAAAGTACCTCAAAATGCACCACAGTCACTTCCTTTGAGCTTTTCGCCACTTTCATGCAAGAAATTTGGTTAGTTCCAACACAAAAGTTGTAGCTAATTCACTTAGCTTTCTAAAAATATTCTAGTCACTTTGGGGAGGTTGCTACAGTAGGAGTTGTGATCGTGCATTTATACATTAACGTTCGTATAAAGTTCACATCTAATTAGCCCCAAATAAAAAGCACTTTTTGAAACTCTCATTTCATTTTCTAGTAGCCCTATGTTAGCTTTCCAACGCATATTGTTTCAATAATTTTTTTAGCCCAAGATATGATCAAAATACTATAGGTATGCCGAAAACTACCTTACAATGCACCACTGTCACTTCATTTGAGCTTTTGGAACCTTTCTTGCAAGAACTTTGGAATGGTTCTATCACAAAAGTTGTGGCTAACTCACTTAACTTTCCAAAAACAAGAGATTCACTTTGTGGAGGTTCCTACATGGGGAGTATTTATTTGTGCATTTGTACATTAACGCTCATATAAATTTCGCATACAATAGGCCCCAATAAAAAGCACTTTTTGAAATTTCAACTTTTTGAACATTTTGTATCCTTTTCCAGTAGCCCACCTAAAAATCATTTTTGTAGCCCAAGTTATAACCAAAATACTAAAGGTATGCTGGAACGTACCTCAAAATGCACCACAGTCACTTCCTTTGAGCTTTTGGCCACTTTCTTGCAAGAAATTTGGAATGGTTCCAACACAAAAGTTGTAGCTAATTCACTTATATTTCTAAAAATATTCGAGTCACTTCGGGGAGGTTGCTACAGTAGGAGTTGTGATCGTGCATTTATACATTAACGTTCGTATAAAGTTCACATCTAATTTGCCCCAAATAAAAAGCACTTTTTGAAACTTTCTTTTCATTTTCTAGTAGCCCTATGTGTTATCTTTCCAACTCATCTTGTTTCACTTAAAAATCATTTGTTTAGCCCAATATATGATCAAAATACTATAGGTATGCCGAAAACTACCTTACAATGCACCACTGTCACTTCCTTTGAGCTTTTGGAACCTTTCTTGCAAGAACTTTGGAATGCTTCTATCACAAAAGCTGTAGCTAACTCACTTACCTTTCCAAAAACAAAATATTCACTTTTTGGAGGTTCCTACATGGGGAGTAGTGATTTGTGCATTTGTACATTAACGTTCATATAAATTTCGCATGCAATAGGCCCCAATAAAAAGCACTTTTTGAAATTTTTACTTTTGGAACATTTTGTATCCTTTTCCAGTAGCCCTGTGTGTTAGCTTTGCAATGCATCATGTTTCACCTAAAAATCATTTTTGTAGCCCAAGTTATGACAAAAATACTAAAGGTATGCTGGAAAGTACCTCAAAATGCACCACAGTCACTTCCTTTGAGCTTTTGGCCACTTTCTTGCAAGAAATTTGGAATGGTTCCAACATGAAAATTGTAGCTAATTCACTTAGCTTTCTAAAAATATTCGAGTCACTTCGGGGAGGTTCCTACAGTAGGAGTTGTGATCGTGCATTTATACATTAACGTTCGTATAAAGTTCACATCTAATTAGCCCCAAATAAAAAGCACTTTTTGAAATTTTCATTTCATTTTCTAGTAGCCCTATGTGTTAGCTTTCCAACGCATCTTGTTTAAGTTAAAAATCATTTTTTTAGCCCAAGATATGATCGAAATACTATAGGTATGCCGAAAACTACCTTACAATGCACCATTGTCACTTCCTTTGAGCTTTTGGAACCTTTCTTGCTAGAACTTTGAAATGGTTCTATCTCAAAAGTTGTAGCTAACTCACTTACCTTTTCAAAAACAAAAGATTCACTTTGTGGAGGTTCCTACATGGGGAGTAGTGATTTGTGCATTTGTACATTAACGTTCATATAAATTTCGCATACAATAGGCCCCAATAAAAAGCACTTTTTGAAATTTCAACTTTTTGAACATTTTGTATCCTTTTCCAGTAGCCCTGTGTGTTAGCTTTGCAATGCATCAAGTTTCACCTAAAAATCATTTTTGTAGCCCAAGTTATGACCAAAATACTAAAGGTATGCTGGAAAGTACCTCAAAATGCACCACAGTCACTTCCTTTGAGCTTTTCGCCACTTTCATGCAAGAAATTTGGTTAGTTCCAACACAAAAGTTGTAGCTAATTCACTTAGCTTTCTAAAAATATTCTAGTCACTTTGGGGAGGTTGCTACAGTAGGAGTTGTGATCGTGCATTTATACATTAACGTTCGTATAAAGTTCACATCTAATTAGCCCCAAATAAAAAGCACTTTTTGAAACTCTCATTTCATTTTCTAGTAGCCCTATGTTAGCTTTCCAACGCATATTGTTTCAATAATTTTTTTAGCCCAAGATATGATCAAAATACTATAGGTATGCCGAAAACTACCTTACAATGCACCACTGTCACTTCATTTGAGCTTTTGGAACCTTTCTTGCAAGAACTTTGGAATGGTTCTATCACAAAAGTTGTGGCTAACTCACTTAACTTTCCAAAAACAAGAGATTCACTTTGTGGAGGTTCCTACATGGGGAGTATTTATTTGTGCATTTGTACATTAACGCTCATATAAATTTCGCATACAATAGGCCCCAATAAAAAGCACTTTTTGAAATTTCAACTTTTTGAACATTTTGTATCCTTTTCCAGTAGCCCACCTAAAAATCATTTTTGTAGCCCAAGTTATAACCAAAATACTAAAGGTATGCTGGAACGTACCTCAAAATGCACCACAGTCACTTCCTTTGAGCTTTTGGCCACTTTCTTGCAAGAAATTTGGAATGGTTCCAACACAAAAGTTGTAGCTAATTCACTTATATTTCTAAAAATATTCGAGTCACTTCGGGGAGGTTGCTACAGTAGGAGTTGTGATCGTGCATTTATACATTAACGTTCGTATAAAGTTCACATCTAATTTGCCCCAAATAAAAAGCACTTTTTGAAACTTTCTTTTCATTTTCTAGTAGCCCTATGTGTTATCTTTCCAACTCATCTTGTTTCACTTAAAAATCATTTGTTTAGCCCAATATATGATCAAAATACTATAGGTATGCCGAAAACTACCTTACAATGCACCACTGTCACTTCCTTTGAGCTTTTGGAACCTTTCTTGCAAGAACTTTGGAATGCTTCTATCACAAAAGCTGTAGCTAACTCACTTACCTTTCCAAAAACAAAATATTCACTTTTTGGAGGTTCCTACATGGGGAGTAGTGATTTGTGCATTTGTACATTAACGTTCATATAAATTTCGCATACAATAGGCCCCAATAAAAAGCACTTTTTGAAATTTTTACTTTTGGAACATTTTGTATCCTTTTCCAGTAGCCCTGTGTGTTAGCTTTGCAATGCATCATGTTTCACCTAAAAATCATTTTTGTAGCCCAAGTTATGACAAAAATACTAAAGGTATGCTGGAAAGTACCTCAAAATGCACCACAGTCACTTCCTTTGAGCTTTTGGCCACTTTCTTGCAAGAAATTTGGAATGGTTCCAACATGAAAATTGTAGCTAATTCACTTAGCTTTCTAAAAATATTCGAGTCACTTCGGGGAGGTTCCTACAGTAGGAGTTGTGATCGTGCATTTATACATTAACGTTCGTATAAAGTTCACATCTAATTAGCCCCAAATAAAAAGCACTTTTTGAAATTTTCATTTCATTTTCTAGTAGCCCTATGTGTTAGCTTTCCAACGCATCTTGTTTAAGTTAAAAATCATTTTTTTAGCCCAAGATATGATCGAAATACTATAGGTATGCCGAAAACTACCTTACAATGCACCATTGTCACTTCCTTTGAGCTTTTGGAACCTTTCTTGCTAGAACTTTGAAATGGTTCTATCTCAAAAGTTGTAGCTAACTCACTTACCTTTTCAAAAACAAAAGATTCACTTTGTGGAGGTTCCTACATGGGGAGTAGTGATTTGTGCATTTGTACATTAACGTTCATATAAATTTCGCATACAATAGGCCCCAATAAAAAGCACTTTTTGAAATTTCAACTTTTTGAACATTTTGTATCCTTTTCCAGTAGCCCTGTGTGTTAGCTTTGCAATGCATCAAGTTTCACCTAAAAATCATTTTTGTAGCCCAAGTTATGACCAAAATACTAAAGGTATGCTGGAAAGTACCTCAAAATGCACCACAGTCACTTCCTTTGAGCTTTTCGCCACTTTCATGCAAGAAATTTGGTTAGTTCCAACACAAAAGTTGTAGCTAATTCACTTAGCTTTCTAAAAATATTCTAGTCACTTTGGGGAGGTTGCTACAGTAGGAGTTGTGATCGTGCATTTATACATTAACGTTCGTATAAAGTTCACATCTAATTAGCCCCAAATAAAAAGCACTTTTTGAAACTCTCATTTCATTTTCTAGTAGCCCTATGTTAGCTTTCCAACGCATATTGTTTCAATAATTTTTTTAGCCCAAGATATGATCAAAATACTATAGGTATGCCGAAAACTACCTTACAATGCACCACTGTCACTTCATTTGAGCTTTTGGAACCTTTCTTGCAAGAACTTTGGAATGGTTCTATCACAAAAGTTGTGGCTAACTCACTTAACTTTCCAAAAACAAGAGATTCACTTTGTGGAGGTTCCTACATGGGGAGTATTTATTTGTGCATTTGTACATTAACGCTCATATAAATTTCGCATACAATAGGCCCCAATAAAAAGCACTTTTTGAAATTTCAACTTTTTGAACATTTTGTATCCTTTTCCAGTAGCCCACCTAAAAATCATTTTTGTAGCCCAAGTTATAACCAAAATACTAAAGGTATGCTGGAACGTACCTCAAAATGCACCACAGTCACTTCCTTTGAGCTTTTGGCCACTTTCTTGCAAGAAATTTGGAATGGTTCCAACACAAAAGTTGTAGCTAATTCACTTATATTTCTAAAAATATTCGAGTCACTTTGGGGAGGTTGCTACAGTAGGAGTTGTGATCGTGCATTTATACATTAACGTTCGTATAAAGTTCACATCTAATTTGCCCCAAATAAAAAGCACTTTTTGAAACTTTCTTTTCATTTTCTAGTAGCCCTATGTGTTATCTTTCCAACTCATCTTGTTTCACTTAAAAATCATTTGTTTAGCCCAATATATGATCAAAATACTATAGGTATGCCGAAAACTACCTTACAATGCACCACTGTCACTTCCTTTGAGCTTTTGGAACCTTTCTTGCAAGAACTTTGGAATGGTTCTATCACAAAAGTTGTAGCTAACTCACTTACCTTTCCAAAAACAAAATATTCACTTTGTGGAGGTTCCTACATGGGGAGTAGTGATTTGTGCATTTGTACATTAACGTTCATATAAATTTCGCATACAATAGGCCCCAATAAAAAGCACTTTTTGAAATTTCAACTTTTTGAACATTTTGTATCCTTTTCCAGTATCCCTGTGTGTTAGCTTTGCAATGCATCAAGTTTCACCTAAAAATCATTTTTGTAGCCCAAGTTATGACAAAAATACTAAAGGTATGCTGGAAAGTACCTCAAAATGCACCACAGTCACTTCCTTTGAGCTTTTGGCCACTTTCTTGCAAGAAATTTGGAATGGTTCCAACACGAAAATTGTAGCTAATTCACTTAGCTTTCTAAAAATATTCGAGTCACTTCAGGGAGGTTTCTACAGTAGGAGTTGTGATCGTGCATTTATACATTAACGTTCGTATAAAGTTCACATCTAATTAGCCCCAAATAAAAAGCACTTTTTAACGCTAATTGCATGTGTTGTCTGTGATAGAGTGTTCTTCAACAATGTGAGCCATTTTTACACTTTGAGTGTCACCTCAAAGGTGTAGTCCCAATCCCTAGCCAACAAGGTAATGACCTTGCACCTTTGCAAAGTTCAAGACCTTTATCTTAAGCACATCATTGTATCCTTCTGCTTTGGGAGAAACAATGTGGCTTGCTATATGGTGTTCCACAACGATTAGTGTAAAATATTTGGAAATCTTTTAAGGAAAAATAATACACACACACACACCACACACATATATCATGCCTCAGCATAAGCTAAATTATAGTGAGCAAGATTTGGAACAAAATGAAAATCAGAGCACGCGTTGGAGATTACGCTCAATGCCAGTTGCATATGTTGCATGTGATAGAGTTTTCTTTGATAATATTAGCCATTTTTTGCACTTCGAGTGTCACCTCAGAGGTGAAGTCTCAATCCCTAGCCAACAAGGCGAAGACTTTGCACCTTTGCAAAGTTCTAAGACCTTTGTCTTTAAGCCCATCACCATATCCTTCTTCCTCGAGAAGGAACAATGAGGCTCGTCATCTGGTATTCCGAAGGATAAATGGGTCTTGTCCTTCACATGTTTATTCCGCGACTACACCAAATCCAACACCTAGAGACGATAGTATTGTTCATATACCCCTGTTAATTTCCAAGCAACACACAAACTCATCTTTTGATTCCCATTTGAATGAAATGAAATTCACAACAGGAAAAATGAAATGATTGCAGCAGCCCAAAAACAATTATCTTCAATGAATAAACAAAGCCTACCCACCAGGTCAAGATTTCAACTTTTATAATGACTTATTATTTTCTATCACTAAATTAAATATTTATGTGTACCTGTGAATATTGAGTCAATTGCATCAAGCGTAACATGTTTTGACTGGAAATAATGGAGTGGTTCAGGAACCGGGTTTATCAGTCGAAGAACCGGACCGGAGAACGCAGTTCTGGAAGAAAGCCGAAGTCATAACCACCGGTTCAGGGTGGTTATGATTCAGTTTCAGAAGAACAGATAAAGACAACGATTTTGAAACCGTTGCGAAGCGGTTATGCTGATAACTTCTTCTCCTGGACGACTTGAGCTGATTTTTCAATTCAGAGCATTGTTATATGTTGTATAAATACTCAATTGACAGTTTTTCCCTTTAGCTAATCAGTTTTCGAGAGAGAATTAGAGAGAAGAGTTGCGGTTATTTTCAGTTTAGGGTTCTAGCTGAAGGAGTGTTGTAATTCTTGTGTAATTCTTGTATTCTTGGAGATTGATAGTGAATTGAGGAGTGCTGATCCTCCGTGGATGTAGAACATTAGTTCGAACCACGTAAAATCTTTCTGTGTGATTGCATTTTCTTCCTTTATTGTTTTCTTCGTTTTCGGTTTCTGGTTCGTCCAGAATTGTCGTTGATTCTCGTCTGATTCCATCATTCTCTGGCCGAACGTTGAGTGAGTGATTGTGGGTTGAATCCTTACAAAGTGGCACCGTCTGTGGGAAGGTTTTGAACCAGAGGAGAGAGATCAATGGCGGGTATGAAGATGGAGGTTGACAGGTTTACGGGGAAGAATGACTTTGCCCTGTGGAAAATTAAGATGAATGCTATCTTAATTCAGAATGGGCTATCCATGGCGTTGAAGGCTCAAGAAGATTGGCCTCTAGCAGAAAGACCAAAGTTCCTGGAGACTGATCAGAAGGCGTTGAGCTCCATAATTTTGTGTCTGGGGGATAAACCACTCAGAGAAATCTCCAGATGCAAATCTGCTTTGGAAGCGTGGTCAAAACTGGAAGAGTTGTATCAATCCAAAACAGTAACAAACAAACTCTTCCTCAAACAGAAATTGCTTGCTTTCAAGATGGTGGAGGAGAAGACATTGATTGATCAATTAGATGATTTCAATCATCTGATTGATGACCTTGAAGACCTTGGTGTAAACCTGGAGGAGGATGATAAATCCCTCATGTTGCTGAATTCTCTGCCAAAGTCACTTGGAAGTTTTAGAGATACTCTAATGTTTGGTAGACAAGAAAAGTTAAGCTATGATTTGATAGTTACTTCCTTGAAAACTAAAGGATTGCAACTTCAAAGTGATCAGAAATCCAACTCTGCTGCTGAAGGACTACATGTAAAATTCAAGAAGCAATTTCAAAAGAAGAAGGGTCAAAATCAGGGCCAGAAAGAAGGCAAGACTGGTGAAACTGATTCCAAGAAGTCATCAGACTGGGTGGAGAAAAGGAGATGTTACTCCTGCAAACAAACAGGACATCTCAAGAAGAATTGTCCTTCCAGGAAAAACAAGTCTGAGAAAAAGGAAGCTGATGCTGCTGTAGCAGAGCAAGCAGATGACCTAGCAGAGGTGCTGAATGTATCAGAAGGCAGAATTACCAAGGAATGGGTGTTGGATACAGGTTGCTCATTCCATATGTGCCCTCATGAGCACCTATTCCAAGAACTGACCAAAACTGATGGAGGAATTGTCCTTCTGGGGAATGATCAGTCATGTAAAGTAAGAGGAGTGGGTTCTGTGAAGATCCAAATGCATGATGGAGTCCCAAGAATTATCTCAAACGTGAGGTATGTGCCATCTCTCAAAAGGAATCTAATATCACTTGGTTCCCTAAATGAATCTGGGTGTGAATTTAGTACTGTGAATGGATATATTCATATTACTAAGTATAACAAAGTGGTGATGAAAGGAGTGAAACAGAATGGCTTGTACATTTTGATTGGAGAATCTGTTATTGGATCAACAGATGTCACACTAAGTAATACAGAAGCAATGATATGGCACAAAAGAATGGGTCATATTGGAATCAGAGGAATGCAGGAGCTGGCAAAGAAAGGAGTAATTGGAAATCTGAATTCTAACAGCCTGGAATTCTGTGATCAGTGTGCAGTGGGAAAATCTAAGAAACAGACCTATGGAACAGCTGCTCACACTACCAAGGAGATCTTAGATTATGCCCATTCTGATGTATGGGGGCCTGCAAGAACAGAAACCTTAAGTAGTGGAAAGTACTTCATAACCATAATTGATGACTATAGCAGAAAGGTGTGGGTGTACATCTTAAAGCAAAAGAGTGAAGCATTCTCAAAGTTCAAAGAATGGTACACACAAGTGGAAAACCAGAGAGGAAGAAAGCTTAAATATCTAAGAACTGATAATGGTCTTGAGTATCTGTCAAATGAATTCACAGAATTTTGCAAGGAAAGGGGAATTGTGAGGCATAGAACAGTACCATTGAATCCCCAACAGAATGGGGTTGCTGAGAGGTTAAACAGGACTATTCTGGAGAAAGTCAGGTGCATGATGATAGATGCAAGACTTCCAAAAAGTTTCTGGGGAGAAACAGTAAACACAGCATGCTATCTCATCAACAAAACCCCCTCATCATCATTGGATTTCAAGACTCCAGATGAAATATGGTATGGAAGGATGCCAAACTATTCAGAACTCAAGGTATTTGGATGCTTAGCTTTCACTCATATAAAACAGGACAAACTGGACCCCAGAGCATTGAGGTGTGTCTTCCTTGGATATCCAGAAGGAACAAAGGGTTACAGGTTGTGGTGTGTTGAACAAGGACACAGGAAATTGATTATTAGCAGGGATGTGAAGTTCAATGAAGGAGTAATGGGATATCTCTCAACTGGAGACAAATCAGAAGTTGAAGGAGTTACACAAGAAGAAAACTCACCAGTTGAGGTGGAGGTATCTGGGATGAGAACTCTACAAGAATTACAACCAGCAAATTCTGAAGAATCAAGTAGTTCCTCAGAAAGTGAAGAAGATCAAACTGAGCCAAATAGTCTAAGAAACTACAGTTTGGCAAGAGATAGAGCCAGGAGAGAAGTTCATCCACCAAGGAGGTATGGACAAGCTGACATGGTGTACTATGCTTTGAATGCTGCAGAAGCTCTTGAACATTCAGAACCACAGAATTATACAGAAGCTATCAAAGGAGCAGAAAAGGAACAATGGATCAGTGCCATGCTGGAAGAGATGAATTCTCTGAAGAGAAACCACACTTGGGATCTGGTGAAAAAGCCAAGTGGTCAGAAACTTATAAGCTCTAAATGGATCTTTAAGAAGAAACTGGAAATGGTGAATGGTGAGAGGATCAGATATAAGGCCAGGTTGGTGGCAAGAGGATTCACACAGAGGGAAGGGATTGATTTCCATGAAGTATTTTCACCAGTAGTCAAGCATACCTCCATCAGAATTCTGCTGGCAAAAGTCACACAAGAAAATCTGGAATTACAACAACTAGATGTCAAGACAGCTTTTCTACATGGAGAGCTAATGGAAGATATTTACATGAAGCAACCTGAAGGTTTTGAAAGCCCTGGAGAAGAAGACAAAGTATGTCACTTGAAAAAGTCTTTGTATGGATTGAAACAAAGTCCAAGGCAGTGGAACAAAAGGTTCAATGAGTTCATGATAAACTCTGGATTTGTCAGAAGTTTATATGACAACTGTGTGTATTTGGAGAAGAATGCAAAGACATATCAGTTATACTTGTTGCTATATGTAGATGACATGTTGATTGCCAGTAAGAGTAAGCTGAAGATCCAACAGCTAAAGGGAAAGTTGAGTACTGAATTCGAGATGAAAGACCTTGGAGATGCCAAGAAAATGCTAGGAATGGATATTATCAGAGACAGAGAAGCTGGAGTGTTGTGCTTATCTCAGAAGGATTATCTACAAAAGGTGCTAGAGAGGTTCAATATGCATGAATCTAAACCATTGGTGATCCCAGTGGGGCAACAAATCAAGCTATCAAGAGATCAAAGCCCAAAGACACCTGCTGAAGAGAAACAGATGCAGAATATACCTTATGCAAGTGGAGTAGGGAGTCTCATGTATGGTATGATTTGTAGCCGGCCAGATTTAGCATTTGCAGTGTCTTTAGTGAGTAGGTTCATGGCAAATCCAGGAAGAGAGCACTGGGAAGCACTGAAGCAGATTCTGAGGTATCTGAAGGGAACATTAAAGTTAGGTTTGAAATATGTGAGAACAAACACAGGAAAAGAACCTTTGAGAGGATTTGTGGATGCTGATTTTGCTGGAAATATAGACACCAGAAAGTCTATTTCAGGGTATGTCTTCACACTTTATGGAACAGCAGTGTCATGGAGGTCAATACATCAACCAGTAGTGGCCTTATCCACAACAGAGGCAGAGTATATTGCAGTGACAGATGCTTGCAAAGAAGCTATATGGTTGAAAGGGATTTTGAAAGATTTTGGGATAACACAAAAGTGTGTGACAGTGTTGTGTGATAATCAAAGCACACTTCATCTGGTAAAACACCAAGTGTTTCATGAAAGATCAAAGCACATAGATGTGAAGATGCATTTTGTAAGAGACATTGTTGAAGCTGGAACAGTGGTGGTGGAAAAAGTGCATACAAAAGATAATGCTGCTGATTTCCTTACAAAATCAGTACCTGGAGCAAAGTTTGTTCATTGCTCAAGCTTAATCAGGCTTGAGCCATGTTTCTGAAGTAATACCTGGTGGAAATTGAGGATAGGATGCACACTTTGATTGATTGAGGTGGAGATTTGTGAATATTGAGTCAATTGCATCAAGTGTAACATGTTTTGACTGGAAATAATGGAGTGGTTCAGGAACCGGGTTTATCAGTCGAAGAACCGGACCGGAGAACGCAGTTCTGGAAGAAAGCCGAAGTCATAACCACCGGTTCAGGGTGGTTATGATTCAGTTTCAGAAGAACAGATAAAGACAACGGTTTTGAAACCGTTGCGAAGCGGTTATGCTGATAACTTCTTCTCCTGGACGACTTGAGCTGATTTTTCAATTCAGAGCATTGTTATATGTTGTATAAATACTCAATTGACAGTTTTTCCCTTTAGCTAATCAGTTTTCGAGAGAGAATTAGAGAGAAGAGTTGCGGTTATTTTCAGTTTAGGGTTCTAGCTGAAGGAGTGTTGTAATTCTTGTGTAATTCTTGTATTCTTGGAGATTGATAGTGAATTGAGGAGTGCTGATCCTCCGTGGATGTAGAACATTAGTTCGAACCACGTAAAATCTTTCTGTGTGATTGCATTTTCTTCCTTTATTGTTTTCTTCGTTTTCGGTTTCTGGTTCGTCCAGAATTGTCGTTGATTCTCGGCTGATTCCATCATTCTCTGGCCGAACGTTGAGTGAGTGATTGTGGGTTGAATCCTTACAGTACCATGCACGCACGACACACAACACAAGTGTCGTTTGCTTATTATTATCTTTTAGAAAAGTAAATGTTATCGTGCGACACATGTGCCAAATATGTATTGTCTAAACACGAAGTTGTTTATAGTTTAGAAGAAGTGCCACTTTGTATTTATATATTACACTAATAGACATAACACATTTCTAAATTATAAAGCTTAAATATTTTCTTTAAAAAATATAGAGCTCGATTTCATTATCTATGTGTCTTCTGAAGTAGGTGAATAGAATGCTCATAATAGGAAGAAAGAAAGATAGTTGGTTCAAAGTAGACACTTAATACTATTGCCTATTGAGCATCTAATGTCGTTTCTTAATAGTTCATTATAAGCATGGTCCCACTTAATAACCTCTCTTAATTTCCTTTCAATACAAAACATCCCCTCCCCACTTATAATAAGAGTCGTGTCTCAAAAATATCATCCCAAGATGAAAGTCATACTTTAAATGTTGAGTTCCCACTTTATTAGTTTACGTAAAAGAAGTGTTTTTTTATTTCACGAATTAGTTAGACATGATTGAATAAGTCAAATACAAAATAAAATAAGGCGTTTAAGTGTGAATTGGTGGTCTTTCTAGAGATAAACATAAAAGGTTGTACATTTTCAAACACAACTCTTATTTTTAGACGGAGGAAGTAGTATCGATAACCTGGGATCAACATATATATTTTTATTAAGTAAATGCTAAAAAAGACAATTTTTTTTACTTAAATTATGTTAGGGAAACTACATTTATACATTTTAACATTTTGACCCCTAGAAATAGATTCTCTATTTTGCATTGTATTACAAATGTGGTATATTTTGTGAAAAGTTTATAGGGAAAAAATGAAACAAAATAAAGGTTTTATTTCCAAATGCAACTTGTTGTATATCAATTTTTTTTCACTTGGTACCTAATGGAAAAAATGACTCAAATTGCAACCTATAGAAGTCGAGCTTTTTGGACTGCAACCTATTTTCATTTTTATTTTTTTTAAAAGGGCGGCTTTGCAAATATACTACACGTGCGACACATGTGCGAAATACTTTTTGACTTAAAAATAAGTTATTTGAAGTTTAGAAGTTGTGACACTTTATATTTATAAGAGTTGTATCATCATCAAATTGACCAAACATAAAAAGTTATACATTTTCGAACATGACTCTTATTAATTAATTATTTATTTTTTTCAATTATGAAATTAGATGCTACCAGTGCGATGCATTTGCAACACAAGGGCTAGAGCTTCATTTCATGAAATTAAATATTACGCGTGCGACACATGTGCAAAATATTCTTTGTCTTAAAAATAACCTATTTGCAGTTTAGAAGTTGTGACACTTTATATTTATAAGAGTTATACCATCATCAAATTGACCAAACATAAAAAGTTATACGATTTCAAATATGACTCATATTATGAAATAAAAGAATTAATTACTTATTATTTCCAATCATGAAATTAGAGGCTACCAGTGTGATGCATGTGCAACACAAGGGCCAGATATTAATAGTCTGAAAAATATATATAGTTGTCTTTAAGCCCATCATCATATCACTCTTCGGATAGAAACAACGAGGCTCGCCTTTCCAGAGATGTATGGGAAATCTTGGAAAACTTTTTTGTTTTTGTTCTATTGTTATGTCTATACTTAGCCATATCTCCATACTTTTCTCAACAAAGCTTTCTAGCTTCATTTGCTTCTTTCTCTATCAGCTTTGGAACTTTATCATGCCTCGATGTAAGCAAAATTTTGGTGAGCAAGATTTGGAACAAACTGAAAATCAGAGAAGGCGTTGGAGATTATGCTAAATTCCAATTGCATGTGTTGTCGTGATAGCGTTTTCTTTGATAACGTTAACCTTGTTTTGCAATTTTAATGTCACCTAGATGGTGAAGTATCAGTCCCTAGCCAACAAGGCGTAGAGCTGGCACCTTTGCAAAGTTCAAGACCTTTGTATTTAATCCCATCACTATATCCTTCAGGCTCTCCATATGGTGTTCCCAACGATGAGACTGTATGTTGCCTTGTCCTTCACTTGTTTCGTCTGTGATAACACTAGATCCAACACCAAGAGACGCTAGTCTTGTTCATATACCTGGGTTGAATTACATGCCACCTGCAAACTCATATTTTGATACCCAATTGAATGTGTTGGAATTCACAAAAGGAAAATTGAAATGATTGCACAAGCCCAAAAATATTTATTTTCAACGAATAAACAAAGCGTACCTACAAAGTCAAGATTCCAACTTTTGTAATTGCCTATTTTTTTACCACTAAATTAAATCTCTATATGTGCGAAGTACGTGCAACGCACATGCTAATTGGTTATATGTTTCTATCTTGATATTAAATATCACCCTGCAATGTCATGCGACTCACGTGCTAAATACTTATTAACTAAAAAAGAATTTTATAGTTTAGAAGTAGTGAGACTATATTTATATATACATTAATAGATATAACACATTTCTAAATTATAAACCTTAACTTTTTTCTTTAACAAATTATAGAGCTTCAGTTCATGAAATTAAATATTACCCGTGCGACACATGTGCGAGATACTTTTTATCCAAACAAAGAAGCTATTTTCAGTTTAGAATTTGTGACGCTTTATATTTATAAGAATTGTACCATCATCAATTTTACCATGCAGAAAAAGTTATACATTTTCAAATATGACTCATTATGAAATAAAGGTAATCAATCATGAAACTAGATGCTACCAGTGCGATGCATGTGCAACATAAGGGCCAGATACTAGTCGTCTCAAAACAAAATTATTTATAGTTGTCCTTAAGCCCTTCATCGTATCATTCTTCGGATAGAAACAACGAGGTCGCCATAAGGTGTTTCCAAAGATGAATGGGAAATCTGGAAAAAAAAATTGGTTTTCTTCTATTGATCTATCTATACTTAGCCATTTTTCCATACTTCTTTCTCAATAAAGCATTCTAGCCTTCATTTGTTTTTTCCTCTCCTCTATCATTCTTGGAACTTTAGAGTTCTTTGGAAATCTTTTACTTCACAAACACATACACACACATCCTTATATCATACCTTGGTGTAAGCAAAATTCTGATGAGCAAGATTTGGAACAAACTAAAAATCAGAGAAGGCGTTGGAGATTACGCTCAACGCCAATTGCATGTGTTGTTTGTGATATGGTATTCTTTGGTAACATTATCCTTGTTTTGCACTTTGAGTGTTACCTGAATGGTGAGGTCTCAGCCCCTAGCCAACGAGGCAGAGAGCTTGCACCTTTGCAACTTCACTATTTACTACACAAGTCATTATCTTAATACTTAATAAATAAATTGAAAATATTAACTCAATTCATAAATCATGGGTTGTGCAACAACCTTATTGCATTCCGAAGCTAAATTCAATAATCCACCGTAAGAACCCATGAAGAAAAAAACTATATTGCATTACGTAAAGAGAATTAGATTCGCTGTCTAAATATTGAATCCCATTTATAAACGGACATCGTATTTTGGAGAAATTAAAAGAACCCTAACTTCATAAAATTATGACTCTTCCTTTAATCGAATAACATTCCTAGGGTGGCTCTGATACCACTTTGGAACTTATTTAATTACAAATAGCATGTTTAAACAATTAATACACCATTAATCAGATTAAATCAGCATCCCTATAAATAACTATATTAAATACCCTATGATGATAACCTGAAATAGGAAGAACAATGAACTAACTAGAAAACATAAGCTTATTTGAATCCATATATGATCTTGTGCGAGAATCAGTATGGTCTTTCAAATGATCAGTTTCGTCCTCAATTACCTTCTGCAAAGAGAACACATAATGTAGGATGGAACAATTGACGTTTGGGGACCATAACCATAACTTATAATAATAAGTTTTCTTTATTTTCAATTTGGTCTCTCAACAAATTGAAAATCTCTTATGGTATCTACACATAAAGCCCATAATTATTTAATACACATTAAGACTCATAACTTAGATTTTTAGTAGATCACTTTAATTGGGTCACCATAAGACAGCTATACACATTAAACTTGGCACGTGTTGGCCCAATATACTTGATTCCCAACACTCATGTCGATTGATATTCCGGTCTATTGATGTTTTCCCAATGTAAATGAGGGATCGGTGATCGAACTCATCTAACTAATCATTATTTTCATCCCAACTAACATAGTGATTTGACATTTATAGTATCCATCATACCATACTCTATCCTAACTATCCAAATAATCGTACACATTCTAGATGTGCTACCCAACTGAATGTGCTTCGAAAATCTTTAGTCCAATCCAAACATCCCTTAATAGGTATCACGAAAATAATAATTCACATAGGAAAAATAAAATGATTGCAAAAGTCCAAAAGCATGTTATTTAATACATATTATTTTTCATTATGAAATTAAATGCCACCAGTGCAACGCATGTGCGATGCACAAGCCATATATTAATTATTCAAAAAATAAAGCTATTTATAGTTTGAAATTCATGCCACTTTATATTACTCCCTCTGTCTCATAATAAAAAACCTATTTTCAAGAAAATCTTGTTTCAAAATGCGTCATGTTTCAGATATCAACGTCTGATTTTATTAGTCTACGTAAAACAATTACATTTTTTGTTGCAAGAATTATTTACATATGATTGAATATGTTTAATAAAGAAAACCAAATAAGTTGTGTAGGTGTGGATTCATAGTTTTTCAAGAGTTGTACATCATCAAATTCATCAAACATAAAAAGTTTTATATTTATACATGACTTTGATCATAGAATGAAAGGACTAATTACTTATTCTTTTCAATGCTTCCCGTGTGACGCACATGCATTGCACTACCAGTTATTAGTTGTCCGCAAAGTTATTTATGGTTGTCTTAAGTCCATCACTGTATCCTTCTTCTTCAGGAGAAACAATGAGGCTTAATATATAGTGTTCCCAAGGATGAACGCGGAATTTTTGGAAATATTTCATGAACATAGACACACACACACACACATCATGCCTCAACGCTAAATTTTTGGTAACCAAGATTTGGAACAAATTGAAAATCAAAGAAGGCGTTGGCGATTATGTTCAACACCAGTTGCATGTGTTGTCTGTAATATAGTGTTCTTTGACAATGTGAGCCTTGTTTTGCATTTCGAGTGTCACCTGAAAGGTGAAGTCTAACTTCGCCAATAAGGCGATGTCCTTGAACATTTGCAAAGTTCAAGACCTTTGTATTTAAGCCCATTATTGTATCCTTCTTCGTCAGAAACAATGAGGCTCGTCATATGGTCTTCCCAAGAATGAATGACTATTGTCATTTGCTTGATTCTTTCATGATAAAACCAAATCCAACACTACACAGCAGTCTTATTCATATAACCCTGTTGAATTCCATGCCACCTGCAAAATCATCTTTTGGTACCTAATTGAATGAGATGAAATTCACAAAAGGAAAATCAAATGATTGCAGAAGCCCAAAAACATTTATCTTCAGCAAATAAAAAAAGCCTACCTACCAGGTCAAGATTTCAACCTTTGTAATTGTTCATAATTCTCTATCATTAAATTAAATGTCAATATGTGTGTTGCACGTGCAACGCACGGGCTAGTTTCTTTTTATTTTCTATCCTAAACTTAAATGCTATCTGTGCGACGTCGTGCGATACATGTGCCAAATCTTTAGTGTCTAAAAGCGAAGCTATTTACAATTTAGAAGTAATGACACTTTATAATTTGTATATTACATTAATAGACATAACACATTTCTAAATTATAATGCTTAAACTTTTTCTTTACAAAATTACAGAGCTTGATTTCATTATCTATGTGTTTTTTGAAGTAGATAAATATATATAATACACATAATAGAAAGTATTGAAAGGAAAGTAGTAGGTTCAAAGTAGACCTAACACAATTGGTTGTTGGTCCCACTCAATAACCCCTCATACATTGTCAGAAATCTCGTTCCAAGATGAAAGTCATGTTCTGATAGTTGAGATCTCGTTCATGTAAGACTTTTAAACCATATGTCAAGAATTAGCTATATATGATTAAGTAAATAATAATAAAAATAAAAATCGTATAAGTGTAAATTGATGATTTTTTAAAATTATCACCCATAAATTGATAAAAGATAAAAAATGTATTAGTATTTATGGTCTAGTTTCCATTCATCTAATATAATGCACATAAAAATAAAAAATAAAAGTAAATTGTAACTTAGTTGGTTAGGCATGTTACAACCCACGTCGAAGATCAGGGATCGAATTCCACCGACCCCACATCCACCAAGCTTTGTACTTAAAGAAAAATGTAATACCCATCAATGATCCATTTTTCACCACTAGATTTATAATTCATCTGTGATCTATTTTCCATCATGCCCATTTATATTTCAATCATTATCATTCCATGGACCTACAACAATTAAATCATCAATCTAATATATAAGACATTCTTTATTATCATCATCTAATGGGACCCACATTATACTAATATTCTAATAAAATATTTGTATCTAACCATAATATTCATAAGTGGGTCCTATTTATTTTATATATCAATCATATTCATCTAATTACATCAAATAAAATCTTGTAAACGACAATGAAAATACTAAAACAAAAAATTAGATTTGAAAACATAACCTTTCTTCTTTCTTCTTTTCTGAATAAATTGAATGAAATTTTTTAGTGATGGCAAAACATATAAGTATAACCCAAAAGAGAGTCATACCTCTAAACTTTCCTTCTCTCAAAAAATAAATAAAAAATATAGTCTTTTTTAAAATATCAAATTTACTTATTAGTTGAAATTTCAATAATACCCTTGTGAGTTGTGATAATAATCTCTAAGAACAAAACTGCAAAAGTTAAATCAATAAATGAACGGAGGGATATAAGTGAAAATTGACGACTTGTCAAAAGTTGCACCTACATTTGATTGACCTAAAATTAAAAGTTGGTTTATGAGGTATTGCTCAATCATCTTCTTATAGGTGCACTTATCTTTTAGGGTCGAGGTTGCATTAAATTTATTTACGCTTCGTATGTAGCATTATTCACACAAAATATTCAAGATCACATTATAATATTTTATATCCAAAGCTAGATTTTCCAAGACCACAAAAAAAGGCTTTTGCGATCTGTGAATATAATAAGATACTCCTTGATGAAAATAGTTAAACAGATATGTCACAATAGTTAGTTTCTTCTTGATTTCCATGTAATTTTGTGCTTCGCCCATTTTTTAAGAGTTAATTAGTTGTAGAGATAATTTTCGTCTTCTTAGTATACCACTATTGTAATAGCTTTATTTATAGTCACTACATCAAGTAAACACATTAAGTGTCACTGTATGCTCCTCCAAATATGCATACAGTGGGTATATATAGTGAGACCATTTTTAATACTATTAGTAAAATATTAGATTATTCATAAGAATTACGCGGACCATTTCTAGCTTAGCATATCGTACATGTGAACTAATAAGTAAGTTCTCATTAATTAACAATTTCCGATGATAACATAAAAATTTGAAATTTAAAAATGATTAGCTGCAAGGTAACATATATACCATTGATACTTACTAATACATTCAACGCATTCGTTCAACTTTGGAATTTGCAATAAGTATACTAAATTTGGGGCACTTATTTCTTGCAAATACAGATATGCATCCCAAATGGCCTGCCAAGTCCTTCTATAAATTTGATGTATCCGGAGAGACCTATTGCAATGCTTTCCTTTCTTCTACCAATCTCTCTTTTGCTTTCTAGGTTTTGTTCTATTGTTTTGTCTATACTCAGCCATATCTCCATATTTCTTTTTTGGTGACGTGTTCTAGCCTTCATCTTCATTATTTATGAGCCTTGGAACTTTAGAGTTCTTTGAAAATCTTTCACGAACACACACACACACACGCGCACACATATATATATATATATATATATATATATATATATATATATATATCATGTCTCGGTGCAAGCTAAATTCTAGCGAGCAAGACTTATAACAACCTAAAAATCAGAGAAGGCGTTGGAGATCAAGCTCAATGCCAATTGCATGTGTTGTCTGTGATAGGGTTTTCTTTGATAACATTAGCCTTGTTGTGCACTCTGAGTGTCACCTGAATGGTGAAGTCACAGTCCCTAGCTGACAAGGCAGTGATCATGGACCTTTGCAACGTTCAAGACCTTTGCCTTTAAGCACATCACCATATCATTCTTCTTTGGGGAGAACCAATAAGGCTCGCCATGTGGTATTGGCATTGCCAAGTACGGATGCGCCTTGTCCTTTGCTTGTTTCTTCCGCCATAACACCAAATCCAACACCAAGAGATGCTAGTCCTGTTCATTTACCTGTACTGAATTTCAGGCCACCTGTAAACTCATCTTTTGATACCCAATTGAATGTTTCACAACCAATCCATCCTTCACTGACGAGCCCTTATGGACCTACTTCATCCTCCTCATGTCCATTAATGTTTTTCCAATCAAGTGAGAGGAGCTTTGCTAATGGCCTGACGACAACACCTTGCTTACAGTAACAGAATGGAGAACATTCATGCTTTTCCAATCATAGCAATCTGAGCACAAATCAGCTCGAAAAGCCTATCCCATAAATATATGTCATAAGTGATGATGAGGAGGATGGCAACAAGAATGCTAATGAGATAGATTTGACGTTAAAGCTTTAGAAGGGTCATTAATTGCACTTACGTATTTGTGTTTTTATTTATGTAATTCTTGCTTTTGTTATTGTTTCAGTCTGTAGTATTTGTGCTGCTAATAAACGTATGCTTTCACCTTAAATTACTCCTTAGTTTGAGAGGAATGAGGAAAATGCATGGAAATTCAAAATTGTTAGTCTAGTATGATATTATTCTTACTCATTCAATTGTTGGAATTTTTCTATTCAAATTGTAATATTTTCAAGGATTTTTGTTTTAAAAATAAATCAACGTAAGATTTCAACTTCTATAAATTTCTTGTTGTTTCTATCATGATTTGAAATACAAAATGTGCGACACACGTGCGATGCACGTGCAACGCACGAGACAGGTACTTATTCATTTCTATCATAAAATTTAATGCTGCACATATGACACACGTTGTAGTAATAAAATTTGGATACTTATTTTATTCAGCTTTGCCAATTATTTGCAGTTTGAATTTTATTCGGGAATTAATTATATAATTCAGAAGATAATGTTAGGGCGACTAAATTCAAAAAATTACTTGTGAATAAATCGTGTTTAATATGTTAAATTGAAATTCTCTAAATCGTAATCACCTTTCTTATTTTTATTGATTATCTCATGTTTAACTAGAATGTTTATTGATTATTCTAAGTTATCAGTTATTATAAATGTGATCTAATAATCGTAATTTTAAAATATTTATTTTAAGTTCATTTAATTATTCTTCTAACTATTAATTGATGAATTTTAAGAGTTGTACCATCATCAAATTGACCAAAAATAAAATGTTGTACATTTCCTCACATGACTCTCATTATAAAATGAAGGACTAATTACTTATTATTTTCAATCTTGAAACTATATGATATCCGTGCAACACACGGGCCAAATACTAGTTGTCAAAAAAATTATTTATAGTTGTCATTAAGGCCTTCACCTTATCCTTCTTCTTTGGAGAGAAGCAATGAGGCTCTATATAAGGTTGTTCCAATTACTAGTTGTCCAGAAACAAAGTTCCTTCTATAAATTTGATGCATCCTGAGAGACCTATTGCATTGTCTTCCTCTCTTCTTACCAAATCCTCTTTTGCTTTCTAGGTTTTGTTCTATTGTTTTGTTTATTCTTAGTCATATCTCCAGCCTTCTTTCTCAGTCAAGCACTCCAGCCTTCATTCGCTTCTTTCTCTATTAGATTTGGAACTTTAGAGTTCTTTGGAAATCTTTTTCTTTTTAATCTACAAGCTATACAGTCAGTGTAAACAAATACTCCCTCCGTTCCATAATAATTGACGTTTTAGGATAAAGTGGAAGAATTAAGGATGAATTATTTTGATAAATGTACCCTCAACTAAAATAAATCAACGTAAGATTTCAACTTCTACAAATTGCATATTATTTTCTAGAATGAAATTAAATGCAACATGTGCGACGCACGTGCGATGCACGAGTCATGTATAAAATTAAATGCTCTCCATGTTACACATATCGTAGTAACAAAATTTGGATACAAGTTTTATCTCACTCTGTCAATTATTTGCAGTTTGAATATTATTTGAAAATTAAACAAATAATTCAAAAAATTAATGTCAGGAAAAGGCGTAGAAGATCACGCTAAATGCCAATTGCATGTGTTGTCTGTGGTGAGAGTTTTCTTTGATAATATTAAAGGGTGTTTGCAAACTCATCTTTGACCACTCTAATCACTTCTTAGAAGTGATTTTGAGAATCCCCAAAACCTTAGATTTTAGATGCTTTTTACTTTTTTCAAATAAATGGAATTATTTTTTATTTTATTTATTCTCTTCATCTGTTTAGAATTACTTTTTTTTTTTTTCAAACACAACCAAATTCTAATTTTACCACAAATCAATTTAAATCACTTTTCTAGAAGCACAATTGTTTGCAAACACCCCCTTAGTCTTGTTTTGCACTACGGATGTCACCTAAATGGTGAAGTCTTAGTCCCTAGCCGACAAGGCAATGATTGTGGACATTTGCAATGTTCAAGACCTTTGCCTTTAAGCACGTCACCATATCATTCTTCTTTGGGGAGAAACAATAAGGCTCGCCATGTGGTATTGGCATTGCCAAGTATGAATGCGCCTTGTCCTTTGCCTGTTTCTTCCGCCATAACACCAAATCCAACACCAAGAGATGCTAATCCTGTTCATTTACCCGTGTACTGATATCCAGGTCACCTGTAAACTCATCTTTTGATACCTAATAAAATGTTTCACAACCAATTCATCCTTCACCGACGAGCCCTTATGGACCTACTTCATCCTCCTCATGTCCATTAATATTTTCCCAATCAGGTGAGAGGAGCTTTGTTAATGGCTTGGCGACAACACCTTGCTTACAGTAACAGAATGGAGAACATTCATGCTTTTCCAATCATACAATTCGCGCACAAATCAGCTCGAAAAGCCTATCCCAGAAATATCTGTCATAAGTGATGATGAGGAGGATGGCAACAAGAATGCTGATGAGATAGATTTAACATTAAAGCTTTAGAAGGGTCATTAATTGCACTTACACATTTGTGTTTGTATTTATGTAATTCTTGCTTTTGTTATTGTTTCAGTATGTAGTATTTGTGCTGCTAATAAATGTATGTTTTTCACCTTAAATTACTCCTTAGTTTGAGAGGAATGAAGAAAATGCATGATTTTCTTTTTCTTTTTCAGGAAAATATGAAGGAACGAATAATGTGCGCATAGAAATTCAAAATTGTAAGTCTATTATGATATTATTCTTACTCATTCAATTAACGAAATTTTTCAATTCAAATGGTAATATTTTCAGGGATTTTTGTTTAAAAAAAAAATTAACGTAAGATTTCAACTTTTATGAATTTCTTGTTGTTTTCTATCATCATTTGAAATACAAAATATATGACACACGTGCGACGCACGTGCGACGCACGAGACATGTGCTTATTAATTTCTATCAGAAAATTAAATGCGGCACATATGACACACGTTGTAGTAATAAAATTTGAATACTTATTTTTTCCAGCTTTGTCAATTATTTGCAGTTTGAACTGTAATCCGGAATTAATGATATAATTCTGAATAATAATGTTAGGGCAACTAAATTCTAAAAATTACTCGTGAATAAATCATGTTTAATATGTTAAATTGAAATTTTCTAAATCGTACTAACCTTTGTTATAAATGTTATTTAATAATAGTAATTTTAAACTCTTTATTTCAAGTTCATTTAATTATTCTTCTAAGTGTTAATTGATGAATTTTAAGAGTTGTACCATCATCAAATTGACCAAACATAAAATGTTGTACATGAAACTAATTACTTATTATTTTCAATCTTGAAATTAACTACATGATATCCGTGCAATACACGGGCCAAATTCTAGTTGTTTAAAAAAAAAATTATTTATAATTGTCATTAAGGCCTACACCTTATCCTTCTTCTTTGGAGAGAAGCAGTGAGGCTCTCTATAAGGTGTTTCCAGTTACTAGTTGTCCAGAAACAAAGTTCATTCTATAAATTTGATGTATCCTGAGAGACCTATTGCATTGTCTTCCTCTCTTCTTACCAAATCCTCTTTTGCTTTCTAGGTTTTGTTCTATTGATTTGTCTATTCTTATTCATATCTCCATACTTCTTTCTCAGTCAAGCACTCCAGCCTTCATCCGCTTCTTTCTCTATTAGCTTTGGAACTTTAGAGTTCTTTGGAAATCTTTTTTGTGAATCTACAAGTTATACAGTTCATGTAAAATTATAACACTTTTTGGTTATATAGCTTATATTTTATTGGAACCACAAAAACAAAAATTAAAGAACTACAAATTATATTGTTCGGGTAACAAATAATAGATTTTGAATAGACAAATTATATTATAACAGATCTGCAACAAGGGCAATAACAAAAATTAGAGAATTATAAATTATATTTGTTCAGGTAAACTGATAATACTTTTAGGTTAAACAAGTTATGATATATCGGATCCGCCAACAAGATCTAAAAAAATAAATATTAAAGAATTACTCAGTTAAAAAAAAATGGTTAAACAAGTATACTATATCAGATCTGCAACAACAAAAAAATATAAAAATTACGAATAATATGATTCAAAAAATCATACGTTTTTGTTAAACAAGTCATACTATGTCGGATCCGATAAAAAAAAAAATTAAAAGAACTACAAAGAATATTCTTCAGGTAAATAAGTACTACATTTTGGCTAAACAAATTATAAGCTATATTTGATCTGCCATAACAAGAAGATTTTTTTTAAAGAATTACAAATAATACTATTTAGGTAAATAAATATTTATTGGGTTAAACAAGTTATAATATATTGGATCCATGACAAAAGAAAAAAATGAAAAAAATAAAATTAATAAACAAAATCAAAATTTAAAAAAAAATGAAAAAAAAAGGCTTCAATTCTTGATTTAGGTGTGCATTTAGAAGAGTAGGGGCTAAAGCCTGTGTGTTCTTTAAGAGGATTAATTATGTGATTTTGTATGAAAAGTTGAAACAAATTGCTTATTATTTTCTACATTGAAATTAAATGCAACATGTGCGACGCACGTGCGATGCCCGAGTCAAGTATAAAATTAAATGCTCTCCATGTTACACATATCGTAGTATCAAAATTTGGATACAAATTTTATCTCACTCTTTCAATTATTTGCAGTTTGAATATTATTTGGAAATTAAACAAATAATTCAAAAAATTAATGTCAGAAAAAGGCGTAGAAGATCACGCTAAATGCCAATTGCATGTGTTGTCTGTGATGAGAGTTTTCTTTGATAATATTAAAGGGTGTTTGCAAACTCATTATCAACATTAAAATCTCTTTTAGAAAGCACGTTAATTTAATGGAGTGTTTGCAAACTCATATTTGACCACTCTAATCACTTCTTAGAAGTGATTTTGAGAATCCCCAAAACCTTAGATTTTAGATGCTTTTGGCTTTTTTCAAATAAATGGAATTATTTTTTATTTTATTTATTCTTTTTATTTGTTTAGAAATTTTTTTTTTTTCAAACACTACCAAATTCTAATTTTACCACAAAATCAATTTAATTCACTTTTGTAGAAGCACAATTGTTTGCAAACACCCCTTTAGTCTTGTTTTGCACTATGAATGTCACCTGAAGGTGAAGTCTCAGTCCCTAGCCAACAAGGCAGTGATCGTGGACATTTGCAACGTTCAAGACCTTTGCCTTTAAGCACGTCACCATATCATTCTTCTTTGGGGAGAAACAATAAGGCTCGCCATGTGGTATTGGCGTTGCCAAGTATGAATGTGCCTTGTCCTTTGCCTGTTTCTTCCGCCATAACACCAATTTCAACACCAAGAGATGCTAGTCCTATTCATTTACCCGTACTGATATCCAGGCCACCTGTAAACTCATCTTTTGATACCCAATTGAATGTTTCACAACCAATCCATCCTTCACCGACGAGCCCTTATGGACCTACTTCATCCTCCTCATGTCCATTAATGTTTTCCCAATCATGTGAGAGGAGCTTTGCTAATGGCCTGACGACAACACCTTGCTTACAGTAACAGAATGGAGAACATTTATGCTTTTCCAATCATACAATTTGCGCACAACTCAACTCGAAAAGCCTATCCCAGAAATATCTGTCATAAGTGATGATGAGGGAGATGGCAACAAGAATGCTGATGAGATAGATTTGACATTAAAGCTTTAGAAGGGTCATTTATTGCACTTACGCATTTGTGTTTATATTTATGTAATTCTTGCTTTTGTTATTGTTTCAGTCAGTAGTATTTGTGTTGCTAATAAATGTATATTTTCACCTTAAATTACTCCTCAGTTTGAGAAGAATGAGGAAAATGCATGATTTTCGTTTTCTTTTTCAGGAAAATATGAAGGAACGAATAACGTGCGCATAGAAATTCAAAATTGCAAGTCTATTATGATATTATTCTTACTCATTCAATTATCGAAAATTTTCAATTCAAATGGTAATATTTTCAGGGATTTTTGTTTGAAGAAAAAAATCAACGTAAGATTTCAACTCTATGAACTTCTTGTTGTTTTCTATCATCATTTGAAATACAAAATGTATGACACACGTGCGACGCACGTGCGACGCACGAGATAGGTGCTTATTAATTAATTTTTATCATAAAATTAAATGGGGCACATATGACACATTTTGTAGTAATAAATTTTGGGTACTTATTCTCTTCAGCTTTGTCAATTATTTGCAGTTTGAATTGTATTCGGGAACTAATGATATAATTCGGAAAAATAATGTTAGGGCGACTAAATTCTAAAAATTACTCGTGAATAAATCATGTTTAATATGTTAAATTTGAAATTTTCGAAATCGTAATAACCTTTCTTATAAATGTTATTTAATAAACGCAATTTTAAACTCTTTATTTTAAGTTCATTTAATTATTCTTCTAAATGTTAATTGATGAATTTTAAGAATTGTATCATCATTAAATTGACCAAACATAAAATGTTGTACATGAACCTAATTACTTATTATTTTCAATCTTGACATTAACTACATGATATCTGTGCAACACACAGGCCAAATACTAGTTGTCTAAAAACAAAATTATTTATAGTTGTCATTAAGGCCTACACCTTATCCTTCTTCTTTGGAGAGAAGCAATGAGGCTCTTTATAAGGTGTTTCCAATTACTAGTTGTTCAGAAACAAAGTTCCTTCTATAAATTTGATGTATCCGGAGACACCTATTGCATTGTCTTACTCTCTTCTTACCAAATCCTCTTTTGCTTTCTAGGTTTTGTTCTAATGTTTTGTCTATTCTTAGTCATATCTCCATGCTTCTTTCTCAGTCAAGCACTCCAGCCTTCATCCGCTTCTTTCTCTATTAGCTTTGGAACTTTAGAGTTCTTTGGAAATCTTTTTTGTGAATCTACAAGTTATACCGTTCATGTAAAATTATAATACTTTTTGGTTATATAGCTTATATTTTATTGGAACCACAAAAACAAAAACTAAAGAACTACAAATTATATTGTTCGGGTAACAAATAATAGATTTTGAATAGACAAATTATATTATAACAGATCTGCAACAAGGGCAATAACAAAAATTAGAGAATTATAAATTATATTTGTTCAGGTAAACTGATAATACTTTTAGGTTAAACAAGTTATGATATATCGGATCCGCCAACAAGATCTAAAAAAATAAATATTAAAGAATTACTCAGTTAAAAAAAAATGGTTAAACAAGTATACTTTATCAGATCTGCAACAACAAAAAAAAATAAAAATTACGAATAATATGATTCAACAAATCATACGTTTTTGTTAAACAAGTCATACTATGTCGGATCCGATAAAAAAAAATTAAAAGAACTACAAAGAATATTCTTCAGGTAAATAAGTACTACATTTTGGCTAAACAAATTATAAGCTATATTTGATCTACCATAACAAGAAG